>CM057380.1:127186531-128667781 GCA_030015415.1 Cynopterus sphinx | reverse complement strand
ATGAATATCTTGTAAAGCTTAAATAAGAAAACATTACATGCCTAAAAGAACTTTGGATACCAAGAGAAGATGTAGAGAGGGGGAAGAGAAAATAAGGGGTAGCCTTTTCTCATTAATAGCTTGAGAAGGTCACTAAAGAATAATGAATTTGGGGAGCTATAGAAAACCCTAGTTTTCACCACCTCAAATTCCGTGATCTGACATCTGATGATGTTTTACAAAGCATTTATGTTTTCACTTTTTGTAGGTCTTGATTTGTTCATCATTATTTAGGTTTGGTTTGTCCCTTTAAGTGGTTAAATATTCAGTTCTCACTCAGTGTCATATCCTATTCATCAGAGAAGCCACAGTAAGAAATGATGGCAAGCAGAGTACTGCAAAGGGCAGTAATGGATGGCGATTAATAAGAGCCAGACTGCCTGGGTTTGGATTTCAGCATCACTACCTGCTAGCTGCCTGTTACTTAGCAAGCTATTTAGTTACTACATGTCTCCACTGCTTCTTCAATCAGGGATCATTATTATCTACTTCATATAGGATTATTAAAAGGATTTAAACAAGATAATCCTTTTAAAGAATTTATCAAATTGTTTGGAACAAATAAATGCTCCATAAATGTTAGCTAAAATCACTATTAGTCAAAGAATTACAGAGAAATCAGAAGAAAATTTCTATTCTATCTCTGTATTTCTCCTCTCTGATGAGGTTTTCAGAGGCCAATTGTAGTAAAAAGCCAGCATATTTGATGCAGAGATTGAGGATTTAGTCTTATAAATAGAGATGTTCACTTTTATATTAGAAAAAAATTACACAGCTCCATATCACGAAATTTAACATCTTTCCATTAAACATCACACAATTCTCATCATCATTATGCCCTACATACACCTCAAATGATATGAAGTTTCTACTGATATTCAACAACAGGGTCCAGAAATCTTAACTAAGAAATAGCTGCAGAAATGTGTGTTGGGCAGTTATCTGTGTGTGCCACAAGAATCTGGGCCAACACAGATGGCTGAGATTCTGCCTCCATGGCCTGGACTCCCTTGGGTCAGGTTCCTGCAGACCTTCAAATCTCCATGTGTGACCCCTTCTAGAGGGGAGTTTTCAAGAGGTGAAGGAACCAGCAGCCACTGAGAATGAAATGCCTCCCACCTACTTCAGTATAATATGATAGCTATCATTGGTTTCTGCTGTAAAAAAAAAAAGAGAGAGAGAGAGAATAATCTTTAATCACCTCTAAAACAGAGTAGGAGGAGAAAACATGATAAGGTTCTTTTGAGAAAGAAAAAAAAGCAGGGCAAAGGCAGCATACTTATTATCACAGACTGCTTATAATAAATATACATTATAAAAACAATATGCCTCAATTTCCTCATTTGTCCATAGAAGGTGGAAGAGAATGGCAGTCATCAGGTACACTCTGTCTATTCTGATAATAGCAAGAAGCCAATTCATACAAAGAAACAATCTCAAATAATGTCACTTTCTCTATCTCAAATATGGTGGTGCTGAAAACTTTCTCTCCTTTAAGAAGTTTAAAATAGCTCTTAAACTTAGAGAAAGGAATTTGTCTTACTATTTTATTACCTTTCATTGTATCTAGAATAAAACAGGCTTCTTCCTGAAAGTTCTGTATCATCTAAAAAAAAAGAAGAAAGCTCGATTATTAAAAAGTTTGATTTGTTCTATTTATTTTCCCTATGTGGCTTTATATTACATTAGATTTAAGTGAAAAACAATACTTTGTTTTGTTTTCTCCTACTTCATTTTTAAGTTTTAAAAGCTAAGTAGTCTTCAACAGTGATCATAAAATAGGAGTATTTTTCCTGGGTTAATCCCAAGACTCTCCATGGGGTACACACAGACACTGATAGGCCCATACAGGAGAAATGACTTCTAGTTCTCCAACTTCCTTATCTATTCTTTCATAAAAGTGCCTGAGAACCTCTTCCGTTTTCCTTTGCCACTTTCCCATCTCAAACTCCCTTTTCCCACTTTATAAAATAAAGACATAAGCCTCACTCTCCTGGAATCCTACCCAAGATTCATTCCTTGCCTTGGGGTATAAAAACCTCAAGGATGTGAAAGTATTAACTGTAAATGAACTCTAATGATTGGGTAACAAACTCTTTGTTGGGTGTGGAAGGGGAGTTGCATAGTTTCTAATTATTTCCTTTCACCAGAAAGGAAGAGGGAACTAATCACAAATTGTCAAGTGACAGATGATTCAAAACAATTTTTGACATCACTATGTAATTTTTGGCACGTAACTCAGAAGTTCAAAAAAGACCCAGCAATGGTGTTATAACAAAAGTCCATCCATTCTTGTCTATCAATGAATGTGAATCAGGTTCTAGAGCATTTATATCTAGGGGGGGAAAATCAGATGGAATTGATGCTGAACTCCATTTCATTCTAGCAATCAATAGGTAGTAGTCATCTATAGATGAATTAACTGTACGCAGGCAAAGGAATAGGGAATGGAACAATCCTATCCATCTAATTAGTAGATGTACTTCTAATAATTTTTTCTTAATGTTTAATAATTACTTATCAAAATATATAACACATTTATATTATTTTAATCAACTCTATGATGATACTTCTATTCAGAATAATTTTAAAATTTTTACTGAAACAATTATTTTTGTTGAAACATTTTTGTTTCAAAGAAATATGATAATTAATAAAAGATGTTCAAGCATAAAAATAGGTTATGGTAAGATAAAATCCAATGGGGGAAATGAATGGAAACATAAATTCAAGAAAACAAAAAAATGATATAAAAATTCTGTTAAAAAAATATATTCATGTATTTTTTTTAAACAGATGATGGTGGTATTAAATCACTCATATTTTGGCTACATGGAGTACAGTTAGAATAGTGATGTAATCTCTATTTGTAAATGTCCTATAATATGCCCAGAAATGACATCTTTTGTAATCATTTAAACTCAACACAAAAAATTTTAAGTCAACCTAAAAAGGTGCAAGGACATACACATTTTTTGTTAAAAAATTCTTTTAGGAAGTAAGCAAGCAAAAATGTTTGAAATCCTCTGGTCTAGAAAACAGAGCATTCTGTCCCAGTAGAACTGCTCCTGCTCCTGTCACATGCCCTGACAAATTAATTGGCATCTGGTAATTCGGCTGTACTGAAAATCTACCTCATCACTAATGAGCACATGGATTCCTGTTGGTCCCTGCTTGTAGATCTGGCTGATCTGGCAAGGGGAAATGCTGAAAAGCTGAGCAATTTTTTCTGTCAGTTCAACAGCTGTCAGTTCTTCTAGGTAGATGGCATGGTACACTGCAAAAGGGAGAGAGCAATGGCAATCAGTACAAAGTTTATCTGCTTCTTAAAGGTAATCTGATCACTTTTCTGAATGGACTGGGATGTTCACTTTTCTGAAGGACTCAAGAGTGAAATCCTGAGTTCAAATCCTGATTCAACCACTTGTTAGTGTGTGACCTGGGACAAGGTACTAACCATCCCTAAACCTCATTTTCCTTATCTAAATGTTATAGATAACAATAAAATTTACTGCAAAGAGGAGATACTTATAAAAATTAAAACATGTAAAAGAGCTGAAAACATTGCCTGGCATATATTAGAACTCAATAAATGTTAGCAATTACCATTACTTCTAGCAAATGCTTAATCTGCTATTTGATAAATTCCCATCACACATGCTCATAAGTCATCTCTTCACCTTTCTTCCTATCTGTGATGGCCTGTCCAGAATGACCTACCGAAGAAAGTACCATTTGAGTCTCCATCCTCATGCTTCTGCTGCTGTTGCTGCTGCTGTTGCTGCTGTTCCCGCAACTGCAAGGATTCCTGACAAACATAAATGGTGAGCCTTGGGCGCACCATCCTAAGAAGAAAAAAACAGCTGTTAGTCTTACATTTTTCATGGGAAGCACATTTCCAAGGGAAATTCATGTTATCTACATTTATACTATAGAGCATGGGTTGAAAACTGACAGCCATGAGGCAATGGAGCTCATTTGCTATGTTTTATTAGTTCCCCATTAGTATATGTGTGTGTATATATCTTTGTGTGTGTTTAACTAAATTCGTTCTAACACAAACCTCTGGATTTTTGGCTTTTCTCTAAAAATCAGATCTGGTGACCCAAGGCCTCATTCTATAAGAAAACAAGCAGTTGTTCATCTTGCATGGTGCATGCATTCTTCAGTATACCCCAGACTTCACTGTTATTTACATGTGGCCTCTGTAGTGATTAATGTTTGTGACTCTTGATGTAAAGGTAAAATGTTCCTTGACTTACCATCGGGTTACATCCCAATAAACCCATCGTAAGTTGAAAATACCGTAAATCAAAACGCATTTAATATATCCAACCCACGAAACATCATAGCTTAGCCTAGCCTGCCTTAAACATACTCAGAACACTTACATTAGCCTACAGTTGGGCAAAATCATCTTATTGCTGCTACCTAGCATCACAAGATAAGTACTACTTAATGCTAGAGTTTGGGGAAAAGATCAAAATTCAAAATTTGAAGTACTATTTCTACTACTGACTGCATATTGCTTTTACACCATTATAAAGTCAAAACATTGTTAAGTCACCACCGTAAGTTGGGGACCATCCGTATTCAAAATTTGTGAACCACTGTTTTATGGGTCAGGCTCAAGATCTTTTATTTAAAAGTATCAATATAGTAAACTGAAGAACATTATTTCCTTCATTACCTTCCCCTAAATAGCCTAAGTCTTCTTCCTGTTCTTATTTCTTAGATAACCATATTCAATTATCTCTTGACCTGATCATCTTATTCCTTCCTATTTCCAAATGTTCTTTAGATAAAACATTTTGAAATCAAAGATCTATTCTTTTTCCTCAGGTCAACTTCTGAATTTCACCTCTTTCCTTAAAATTTTCCAAGATTAGAGTCTACATGATTCAATATCTCTTGTATGTATACAAACAGTAATACTTCACAATCTGTTTCATTAAGTTACTGATTTGGTTCTACGGCACTGACCTGTTTTTCTATCAATATTACCAGTAGCTATTGGAAATCAGAAATTGGGACTAAAAATTACTCTGTATTATAGGTAATATTTATAAGCAGCCACTTACGCAATTCCTACCCAAACTTAAGAATGATCTCTTCTCTAGACAAAGCTTGACCTTAGAGCCTTTATACCTATTGTTCCTTCTGCCTAAATGGCTCTTCCTTCACATGACCCCATAGCTTCCATTCTTCTCCTAACTCAATTTAAATATCCCCTCCTCAGAGAGATCTTTCCTGACCCAATTCTGGGTACTTTATAGGCCACAGCCTTGTTTTTCTTTGTTTTGTTTTCCTTCAAAGTACTTCTCTCTCTCCAAAATACTTATTGTTTATATATTTATCTCTCTTCCCATTAGAAAATAAACTCCATGACAATGGGTACCCTATTTTGTTCACTAATGTATCCCCAGAGCCTAATGGCTCATAAGAGACAATATATATTGAATGAAAAAAATTCCTGAAAATAAAAATGAGATATCAGGAGGAATTCCTTCAACCAAGTGTGGGAAAGAATATTTTTCATCTTTGTTTATTTGCAACATAGCTGGCATTCAAAAAGAATGTTTTGACAAGATGTATTTGGTTATGCAAAGAGTACTGTAAAGAATCCCTGAATTCAAATCCATTTGAAATCCACACTCACTGATTTTTAACACTAATTACATACCGGCCTTTTAATGCATTAAAAAGTCTGATTCCATCTGCAGGGCCACAGATTTGGATCACATCATCTCTAGTTAGTTTCAATAAATCTGCCCCTGAAATAAATATAAGAAAATAGGGGATAAAAGCAAAGATTCTGTTTGTTAATGACTATTTAAATGGGCTGTGTTACAATGACACCTTATTAGTGTGTTACAATCCATAACCTCATGCGCAGTATATAAGGTCCACCATGACCTGGGCCCCTGTTTCTTCTCCTAGCTCAATTCCCAACCAATTAATGTCTCCACTTAACCCTATGCTTTCATCATACTAATGATGTCTTATGAACAAGTTATTCCTCCTGCCTAAACTATCCTTCTACTACTGTCTGATGAATAGATTCCTCCTCATCCCTCACACATCACAAATTCCCGAAATGCAGGCCCTCCTTCAAATGCCTTACTTTGTACCTACTGCATCACAACTACTTGGTTCACTTTTTTCCTGGGGTTTCATTTTCATTTGATTTTTGGGGTTTTTTTTGTGTGTGTGTTTTTTTGATACTAGATGATGAATAATCAGGAGGTATGCCTTATCCATTTGTGTATTCATATTATACCTGGTACACCAAAGGTGTTAAGTAAAAGTAGAATGTGCAAATAAAAAACAATATAGTGATACCAAGGGGGAAATTTCAGACTACCTGCAAATGCCCCTTAATAAAATACTGTATGAATACACATTTTAAAAGTATTGTAAAGAATAAACATTTTTAAATTAAAGTGAGTTTAAACTTAGGTCTTTCTTTTTAAGTATTTTACAGCACAGCTACAGCTGTTGAGAAAGTCTAAAGGGTTCTATCAAATCCATTTAATCAGGAAAATGCACTAATCTCTCTCTCTCTCTCTCTCTCTCTCTCTCTCACACACACACACACACACACACACACACACACACACACACCCTGCTCATATGGATACCAGGAGGCCCTAGGATATAGAAAAATATTCCATACTGGGGAAAACAAAAAGGGAAGCAAAATTTAACCTGAGAAGTTTGTAAAAAGCCTTGTGAATGTAGAAAAACGGTTTCGATGCAACCACTGCTGAGCTTCCTGAGGTGTGGTTGTTGGCAAGAGGTTCTGAAAGAGAGAAAGCATTTTTTTTTTTTTTTGGTAACTAAATAGATTCTTCTTTAAAAAGAGTAAGTGCTAAATTAACATCATTAGGTAACAGCCAAATGCGCCCACACTCAAGCCAGGCCTAGTTTGCCTGGAGGTTTCTTATACATCATCAGTCCCCCTTTCTCTAACCATGTGAGAGGCCCATGAAATTCTATCCTTATCTTCCCCACTAGACTGTAAATTTCTTGAATACAAGAGTCCTGTGTTACTTGTTTCAGATCTCTAGTTCCTAGCATAGTATCTAGTTCACAGTCAAAATTCAATAAATGTTTAATAAATGAATGAATACTCCTTAAAAGTTGGGTGTTTCTACTGAATTGCACAGACATAAAAGTATTATTAGACATTGCATATAACTGACATTTAACTTTAGACTTACATCTGTGACTGGAGGGGGCGGCTCTGGCTGGTGGTTTGGTGAACCATTTCTAAAGAAACATTTATAATGAAAGGATGAGTCCATGAAACATACTAGGGTTCATCATCTCATTCTTAATCCTCATAATAAGTCCTAGGCTAGAGCTTTAAAAGAATATGTACTTTCTCATAGACATTCTTACTCTTGGATCCAATACTTCCACTACCTGTTTATTAATATAAAGATTTCTTGGGGGTCAAGGGATGGGAACTATCATTTGCAACATTTTTTTATTTTTAAAGAAATTGAAAAAAAATCAAGATTCCAGTAAATTGGGACTAATTAGATAATTTATGGCATGAAAACTATTTAACATAAATATATTAGAATGTAAACAAATATCAGAATAGAAAAAGCAATCACTATATTACCACTGCATTAAATATATAAATGTAAAACATATACAGAAAAATATTAGAAGAAAATTTATGCAATGAAATAGGATCACACTTTTTATAGTAAAAAATACTTAACAATTCTTAAAGTAGGTTCAAAAATTAGTATTATCTAATTTGTAATCCAAAGGCTATCTCCACACCCTTGGTTTTCTTTTGCTTTATAGACTGTCCCTCTTCCTTAACATTTACTTCTTTAATGGGAGGAAATGTGAACCTATAATAACGTACATGACAAAGAGAAGGAGGGGTGAAACAACTCTTAAATCCTATATAATATTTAAAATTGCATATAAATAGACTGAATAAAATAATCCATATGGATGGCATTTTTCTTTGAAAAAAGTTTCTTCTTCCTCTTCTTTCTTTCTTTCTTTTTTTTTTTTTGGCCTTAGCTGTAAAATTCAAATTCGGTATTTTAATTTAAAAATTAATTTATCTCAGGGTCCTAGTTATCTATATTTTCTACAACTCCTACCTATTTTTATTCTTAACTGCTATATTTTGAACATTTAAGCTATCTTTATTAAATACTTTTAGAAGTAAGTTCAACAGAGCCTAAATAAATGCAAAAATAAACATTACAACCAAACAACATACTCACAAATTCATAGCCTATTTGAAATTTCAATATGGCCTATCTAGAATACATGCAAAATGCTAGGACTATAAGACACCCTCTTTTAACTGGAGTAGGTGTCTGTATCAACTTTCAGTTATCTCTGATGGTAAAAGAGACAATTAGGCAGGATTAGATGCATTTTATAGATAATATCAAAACTTCATTTTAGCTATTATCTTCAACCTTCTTCTACAGATTAGATTCATGATTATGAGGTGTTAGGATCATTTTTATTAAGTAACAAAACAGATATTAGTGTTTCTATAACTTTCAATCCCAAGTCACCACTCTATGGTGAAAGTATGATCAGGAAGTGAAATAACCACAAGTAAGCAGTAATAGGGAGAAGTGAAAAGCCCAGAAAAACCAGTCTCTGGATCACAAAAACTGACCATAACTATGATTTTCTGATAAAAGAAAAAAAGACGTAGAGAAAGGGCAATATAAACCTCTTTCAGTCTCTTTTGAAAGTAATCTAACCTCATTTACTAAATAAATCCATCAAAGACTGACTGAATAGAAGTACTTATTGATTTAGAAAGATCTTATTTATAGAAAGATAATGAGAAATTACACATTTAGGAAAAACAAAAGCCAATTTCATTTCCTAGACTTACCCTTCTCCAAGAGAAAAACTGCTATGGGAACTGTTGAAGCCAGGTGATGGGGAATTATTGACATATGTAATTTCAGGCCAAGGAGAACACTAAAAGCAAAGAACAACTTAGATACTAAAAAGTACATTTGAACCTAACGGTCCATCAAAACATTGTTAACTTGAAAAGCATATCTTAATTAGTAAAAGTAAATTGTAATTCCTCAGAGGCCCTCATAACTAAGAGGACAAGTAAGTTCTAAGCAGGTGAGAAGTGATTTTCATTTTCAGTTGAGATATAAATGACATCAGTTTTAGGTAAATTAAAACTTAATGATTGTGTGTGTGTGTGTGTAATATATATATTACAAAATGATTGTGTTTTTCTTAAGAGTTAAAAGTATTGATAGAAATTGTCACCAAAAATAATCCTTTTACCTCTGTGAGTATAGTTGTCTCATATGAAGGTTGATATTTCTCCTTTTCATGAGGTGTTCGCTTCTCCATTTTCTCCCTATCTGTTTTTTGCTTTCTGTCTGCACCCTTGGGCTGAAATGAGACATATTTTTTTTAAACTTAAGTACTCACCCTTTGACCCAAAAACATTACTTCTAAAAACTTAAATAGTTACATGTGAAACAAAGATGTACAATGATGTAAAAGCTAGATAAATCACTGTATTTAAGTCTGAAAGTAGGAAATTTAAATGTTTGATGGAGTTGGAAAACAATAAGGGATCTATTGATATGGACATGGAAAGATCTCTAAAGCACGTCATTCATTTAAAAAGCAAGCCTCAAAACAGTTCAAACAGTATAATCCCATTAATGTCTGAAAAGAAAATATGTGTATATCTACGTACATGTGTATATGAAACACAGAAGGGAACTAGAAGGATACCTACTAAGTTATCACAGTGGTTACCTCTGCGGAGAGGTTGGGGAATCAGGGTAAGAGTGGTAGAGGGGGACTTCACAGTTGTATTCAGAATACTTTTATGTTAATGAATCTTTTGCAATGAGAACATATTTATCCATGTGTTAAAAGCATTCAATGAAAATTCACGTTTTGGGGTTTTTTTTTTGTTTTTGTTTTTGTTTTTGCTTCTAGATCCTTTTCCATGTTCTTTCACACCCATCCCTGTTTAAATTTCATTACCAGGATCTCAGAAATGATTTCAATGACTATAGCTTAAACTGAGTTTTCATAGTTTTTGAAAAAAGACAAGTTGGCTCTCTGACTAGTGACTAATGTTACAATTGAAAGATAAGGAAAAGAGTTTCAAGGGCCAGCACAATGCCCAGGAATACCTTGAAGACTTTGATCTGGCAGCTGGCTGAGTGTAAGTGCTCAGTATATTCCCCATTCTCATTCTCCTTGAAGGTATCGATTTGTACTCGGAATGGCACTCCCTTTTCTCCACCATGTTTCCTCATGGTAAACTCTGTGCTAATACAGTGCACCTGAAGAGAATATAACAAATAGGTTTCAGGACTGCTAGCTAGCCAAACCAGTCAACAACATTTTTTAAGCAACTACTAACAGCAAAACCTCTTAAAAACACCTACAAAAAACTTTCACTCTTTTTGATCTTGAAGAATTTATACTCTCATAGAGGAAATAATGAAAACTTAAATGATTTGCAAATGCAAACAAAAGCTATTATAAGGAATTAAATTCATTAACTGCATTCAGAGTTAACATAAAGAGAAATGATTTCTATTAGTAAAAGTTTCTAGGACTTTTAGGTAGATTTTAGAAAGTGGTGACAATATCCATGTTAGAAAAATAGTAAATATGGAAGTTCACAGGCAATAGGGGAAAAATGGTTTACTTAGCTACTGCATAAAGTCTAAGACCTTGCTGAATATGAATGGTGGAACCCTGATTGACCAAATACTAGCTTTGGTAAGTTATTAACTTCTTTAAGCCTCAAAGACTATTCTTAATCCACAGGATTATTACTGAAAGTCTTAAATAAAATCATGCATACCAAGTGTTTACTTAATACAGTTGACTATTTCATGGGAAGTACACAATGAACTGTTAACTTTCACATGACAAAAATTTTTGAGAAATCTACTTAAAGGATATAAGCAGATATGCGAAACAAATTTAAAGTATAAAGATGTTCAAAATAAGTTTATGAATAATTGTGAAAAATTCAGACAATCTCAATGCTAAATAACTTACATAACTTATGTTACATAAAGAATAAAACATGCAGCCATTAGCAAGCATTTTGATGACAAATTAATAAATTAGGAAAATCAGAAGAACAATTCAGAAACTCCTCATTGCTCTCAGGCACATGTTGAAAAATCTGCTCTTGATAATCAGACTGGAACCCTGTAAAGATTTCCAATTCAACATGTTTTATTCTTTAAGAAACAAATTGGAGTAAGAGGTACTCTTCATAACTGGAACCCCATCTGCAATGCTTTACCTGAATAAACACAGATGTCCTTTTTGCAGGGTCCCACAGGAACTCCACTGTATTTAGCTGGTTTGGATTGGCCCTAGGATCGATTATACCCACAGACATTGGGATATCTGAGAAACAAATGGTAATCATTGAACAATTCTGAGTGCTACCGGGTTTAAATAAGAAAGCACTGATTCTTACACAGGTATTACTGGTCCTTAGAAATCAGGCTTTTTGTGTGAATCTCTTTTTGCCAGTGAAGAGGGTTTGAACAGCACATAAAATTGCTTTCCTTCTGAGTATCTTTAAAAAGTTTTTTAAAATAAGACAATTTAGACGCAGTTTCTTTCTAATTGGCCAAATTCAACTTAAAGACAGCTTTAGTCTACACATTAGCTCTAGTGTCATGAAAATTGTAACTTATAATCTGTTTCACTTACAGTTTTAAAAGTAGTGTTACTACTAGACGTATAGTAAGACCACTGCTACAGATTAAGCAGAGTGAATAAAGGCAGAAAGCATTGTAAAGACTGATGCTGACTTATGAAGTCATCAACTCATCTTTTAACAGAGTGACACATCTTATACTCGAGAGGTAAGCAAAAATGTGCTTTAGTAGAACTTTGCTTTCCATTTCATATAGCATATATTCAAATATCATTCCCTGACTATTTCTATTAATATTCAAATTAGGAGATAAGGCCAAGCTGATATGTATTATCATAATAGTGCTATAACTATACTACTGTTTTAGTATCAATGATTCAAACAAGAAAGTATTAAGTGGGTCCCACAACTCCACATTGTTAGTTGTGTTGGGTTTATCCTAAAGCTAATCTATCAAATGAATATCAGGATATCTATGAGAACCAGTGTTTTCTCAGGTAAAACTTAGATTTGTTTAACTATATTTACCAATAGGAGATAATAACCAAATAAGAGATCAAAGACACAAACGCTGGGATTAAAAGTATGTTCATGAAGAGAGACAGTGTATGTTTCTAAAGATCCTTCCTTTATGTCTCGTGATTTAAGAAAAACAAATTCTACTCTGTGTAGTGAAGTAGGAAAAACTTAATGTAAACCAAGAGACACAGATTCTAATCCCAAATGTTTTACTTCAGATTAAGACAAACCACTAATCTAGGTCAGGTATTAGTAAAACAAAGGAACTTGTGAAATTTAGGGAAAAAACCTGGCCCCTTTTACATACTTACCCAAACAAAATATCAGACCCTGAACAGCCAAAACAATCTTGAAAAATAAGAAAATTGGAGGTCTCATATTTCCTGATTTCAAAACTTGTTACAAAATTACAGTAGCAAAACAGTGAGGTATTTGTCATAAAGACAGACTACTGAACAAATGGAACGAAAACAAAGAGCCCAGAAACAAACCCTCACATATATGGTGAAATGATTTTAGACAAGGGTGCCAAGACTATTCAACAGGAAAGGATAATCTTTTCAAAAAGTGGATATCCACATGCAAGGAATGAAGCTGGACCCCTTACTTTCTACCATATGTAAAAATTAACTAAACACCTTACGTCAGATCTAAGACTCTTAGAAAATATACCAAGAAAAGCTTCATGACACTGGATTTTGCAATGATTTCTTAGATATGACAATAAACACACAAGAAATAAAATATATATATATATATAGTAGACTACATCAAAATTTAAAACTTGTGCATCGAAGAACACTATCAACATAGTTGAAAAAGACAACCCACACATAATGGAAGAAAATATTGCAAATAGTATATCTGATATGGAGTTAATATCCAGAATTTATAAAGAAATCCTACAACTCATAAACAACAAAAAACAAAAATAATCCAACAAAAAAACATGATATTCAAAAATGGGCAAAGGACTTGAATGCACATTTCTCCAAAGATATGGCCAATAAGCACATTAAAAGATGCCAGACATCACTAATTACTAGAAAAATGTATATCAAAACCACAATGAGATACCGTTTCTTTTCCATTAGGATTGCTACTATCAAAAACTAGAAAATAACAAGTGTTGTTGAGGAGACAGATAATTAGAACCTTGTGCAATTCTGAAGGGAACGTAAAATGTACAGCTGCTGTGGAAAACAGCATGTTGGTTCCTCAAAAAATTATAAATAGAATTACCGCATGATCTAACAATTCCACTTCTGGTGCGTACCAAAAATAATTGAAAAAAGAGACTGAAATAAGTATTTGTACACTCAAGTTGATAGCAGCATTATTTACAACAGCCAAAAGGTGAAATCAACCCAACTGACCATTGAGAGATGAATGGATAAACAAAATCTGGTATCCAAATACAATGGAATATTATTCAGCCATGAAAAGAAAGGAAATTCTGACATTACATGAATGAACCTAGAGGATTATGCTAAGTGAAATAAGCCAATCACAAAAAGACAAATAATGGATAATTTCAGTTGTTAAAAATGATTAAAATGGTAAATCTTGTTATATACACATTTCACCACAACTAAATTAAAAAAACAAAAACAAAATCACTCTGAAGTAATGGATGCAATTGTTATGGAATTGAAGTGTCTACACTTCCAACTTTAATTTTGTTACTGTCGTGCTGATAATTTTTTATGTTTGGTCAATAACCACTTTCAAGTTCATGCTAATTGAGTCCCTGAAACATTTTGAATCAAGGTAAACATTAAAGAAAACCAATTCTCAGACCATAGTTATAGGCATTTCCTGAGCAATAAATTCTCTTAACTCACCTATGTCAAGAATTCTATCTCCAGGTCGGTTCCACCTCCAGCCCTCCAGCTGCTGGTGTTCAGTATATTGTAACCGTCTGTCATGGAACACTACACGGAATATACTCTAAAAAGAAGCAACAAAATCAAATCATAATAGGATTCCTAAAAAAAAAAAAAATTAGTGCTGACACACACCTGAAACTAATATAATATCCTATGTTGACTATATTTTAATAAAAATCTTTTTTAAAAATCTGTTGACAACAGCAAATTTGCAGGAGTCACCCCCAGTTTCTAGACACAACCTAAAATTATTTTTCTTACAACCTGTTTCACTCAAATGCCATATCACACCAACTTCTATTTCAAGGTAATTTTATAATTGCTCAGATAATACTCTTTATGGTTAACTGGTACCATATTTAAAATTTGGCTTAAACATCAGGCCTGATGGTAACGAGGCATAAAAGACTCCCATTGCATGCATTTCTACATGCCTCTATGGTTAGTTACCATGTAATATTTGCCTTGGCTCTTCACCATGTCCCTTGCTTGCTAAACCACCATATGAACTGTTTCCATCAACTTTCCTTTTGTCATTCTTACTTTGAGTAGGTACCTATCAGTATCCTAACACTTTTATAGCTGCTGACCAACTCCTCTGTCCCAATTGTGCTGTGAATTCATTACTATCAGTCCAGACAAAGAAAACTACTATTCACCAAGAGTAGCTTCTGTTTACCTTGCTACTAGATCAATTATCCAAAGAGACAGTGGAGTGTCTCTAAAGATTTCAAGGAAGTTACTTTATTCTACCTGAAAGAACTTCACAAAGCCAGGAGACTACCCTGACATGGAGTGGTAAGCCATGTCATTTCTGCAGCTCTGAAAAATCCATGTGAAGATGGGGGATCACTCTGACCCCAAAGAATTAATACAATGGTTTACTACTCTGTCAGCAAATTGTAGCAGGCAACAGATATCACCAAGCCCTTTATGGAAGCAAAAGAATATTACAAAGGGTCAGTAAAAGAATGTGCAGAGGAATGATTTACTCATTTTCTTTTACCTTCACCAACTTGCCATTAATTTCTGGAAGTTCTCCAAGTTTCCTATTGTCTAGCATTCGGATTTCATAAGACTGTCCTAGAAGAAAAAGTAACTATGTATTATATTTTGCATAAATTAATTTTGCAATCTTCAGAAAGAATAAAATTCAGTTGGGAGGAGAGTTTCCATGTGATATGTAGTGGTGACAGTGTGTTAAATTTTAGGAGAGCAGTGTTCTCTGATGATTCTAAGTATGGAGCCATCTCGCTTTATTAAATGACCTGAGGGGCGTGAGAACTAAGGGGTGTGAGTCCCAGGGAACAGGGGAATCAGGTGCACATCCAGACTTGCCACTGGCTGATCTGGGCTCCAGGAAGAGACAAGTGTACCGTGGACCCCAGGGCACAAAGGAGGGAGCTGGTCCCTGTGTGCTATATGAGGAATGAGAAACCCCTTAGTCCTATGACACCGCAGACTGTGCCATGCTTCCCCCTACCCCAAAAGTTTAGACTGAGGGGCCTGGAGGTGAATGCATGTGTTTAGAATCGGCCTAGCACTGGATGGCTAGAAAATGGTCCAGGCATGAATGGGTACACCACTGCCCTTAAAATACTACAAGGAGTAGCCCTCTTTTGGACAGAACCATGACTTGGAATTACTGAACAATTAAAGATTCCTTTCTCCAGAATCCCCTACCCCTGAAAAAAGGCATTTTAGCAACCTTTTGGGGGCTTTGCATGAAAAATGATGTTAGAGTCTGTGTAGGATAAAAGCATACATAAGCCCTGGTCCCTTTTCTCAGGAGTTCAATGTAACTGGAAGACAAACTACTCTCTCACCCTTTCAAGTTTCTCAATCTTTGCCTTACTTGCCTCATCATCTATAAAAAGGGAATAATATTAAATAATCTATCTTGTAGGGTTGAGAGGATTAAATGCCTTAATACATATTGAGCACATTAAACCATGCCGAGCACTTAATGACTCAATGTGTATCAGCTGTCATCATCATAATTGCTATATTGCTGGCATCATCTAGAAGTGACACATTGTAGAAAGAGGTTTTCAAATAACTTAAATATAAAGTAAAACACAGTAAAAATTCTATGTTAGAAGAGTAGAAACAGAATCTTATGAAAGTTTGTAGCCCCCACTTATCTTGCTTACAAGTTTATGACAGCTGTTAAACACAGGAGCTTTCATAAATGGCTTTAGAGGCAAAAAAGAAAAAAGAAAAAGAAAATTCAGTTGGCTGAATATATGAGAGTATAATATTATCAGTATTAGTAATAACAACTATAATCTTTTACTATATGCTAGGCACAGTGTTTTCATGTTATTATCATTTAACTGATATAATTCTAAAGTATTATTAATCCCATTCTTACAGATAAGGAAATTGAAACAAATAATTTAAACAATTTGTCCAAGTCCACACAACTGGTAAATAATAACGCTGGGTAGGGTACTACTTCTCAGACTAAAATCAATGAGAACTAAAAATGGGCAGGTAGATTTTTTTTTTTAAAGCCAGAATATATATCAAATGTGAGATAAAACTCAAATCTCTGAAGAAAGCTTTTGATTTCTGACAGGTCACACTAGAAAGATGTACTTTTTACGTAAAGTATACCTAACTAAATATCATGAATCCAGTAGGTCTGCAATACTACTAACAAATAAGGATGCATCTAACCTTGATTGAGATATGTCAGGGTTTCATCGTGGAGTTTCACTGCTGGAGAGGTGGCAGCACAAAGCACATATTGAAAAGGTAAGATTTTATTCTCATTATCAGAAGGCAAACTTGACTCTTCTTGCTTAAAAATAGGTAATGCGAGGACGTCACTAAAAAAAAAATTAATGACTTTTGTTAACATTTGACAATGGTGTGAGAGCAGATTTATTGTTGAAATGATTGCAATTTGCTTTGGAAAACCATAAACATTACTCACTTTGGTGGAGTTTCTTTTCCAACTATTCAGTTCAGATCACCTGCTGTGATATCCCCCTGACAACAAAGTGGGCAATGGCAGATAATCACTGCTAAAACCACCAAAGTGTCCAAAAAGAGCAGTTCTAGGAAACAAACAGGTGTTCCTAAAAGGGCTCTGAAATTTTTATGGAGTGTTCCAAAATCTCAATTTAGGACACTTAGTAATATATTTGTTCTCAGAAGGACACCAACTGCATTTTCTTTATAAAGCAGTCCTCCCTTATCTGCAGTTTTGCCACGATTTCAGTTACCCACAGTCAGAAAATATTAAATGGAAAATTCTAACAATAGACAATTCATAAGTTTTAAGTTACACACTATTCTGAATAAATAGTATGGTGAACTCTCCGGCTGTCCTGCTCAATCCAACCAGGGACATGAATCATCCCTTTGTCCAGCATATCCACACTGTATTGCCATATATATCAGTTAACAAATATTTTTTGGGGGGCGGAAGCTCACCCATGTGCACATATTCACATAACTTTTGAGAGACTTTGTTGCCATACCATTTTTAAGTACATCACATATGATGATACTATGAAAGATTAGTGAAGATTACTAAGAATCAAGGCAAATAGGATTTTGCAACACAGCAACAGCTCAACCTTTAGGAATTAGGGTGCTTTTTCTTTGCAAATGTCAGTGCCTAGCAAGTTCCTAGTCTCCATATAATGTAGAATTACACCTAACCTCTTGTGACTAAGCAAACAACTATCATTTAAGGCTGGAATTCTAAAGTGATTCTAAAGTCACCCCTAAAGTTAACTAGAATAATACAGCCAAAGCAAATGCACAAAACTATGTTTTCTCATTGAAGACTGTAAGATCTAAAAACCTCAAATATATTTGAATTACTCATATTCTTGGTATACTTCATTTCTTTTATTCTGCTGTGGGAACAAGAGTACCATTCAGCTCCACAATCCTAGAGGTGGAGGTTAAAAGTCACATTGGTAACTACAGTTCAAGGCCTCTGCTTTTACAAAATAACAAACAAATTCAGCAAGAAACAATTTTGAAAATACAGAAGTCTGCTCCTTTTCAGAGGTAAACTGAATACAGAGTAGGAAAACCCACTGTAAGGGGTTGCTACCAATGTATAATTTGGCATTTTATTATATTCTCTGATTGCTTCATGTCTGAGATGCTGAAAGGGAAAACAGATTGAGGTTTTCAAAAATGAAATTATGCCCATTTCACATTATCTGAAATAAAGAAAAAGGGGGGAGGCAAATAAAGAGATTAAGACGACAAGCTCAATCAACTCAGAATTAGAAGGACATGCATAAGAAAAATACATACACATATGTGTGTGTGTGTGTATGTATGTGTGTGTGTATATATATATATATATATATATATATATATATATATATATATATATATTAAAAAGAAGCAAGCCTGAGCTGAAGCCCATAACATGCTGAAACTTGCAAGAAAAGTACAGAAGGCACAGGTCCACTCTTTGATGTAAATGGCCTATTACTAATTAATACAAAGCAGACATAGAAGAACATCTCAATTCCTGTTTTTCTTCTATCTTTTCTGTAAAGAAAACCACCCTGAGAAAAGAAAGAGAAAATCAAATATGGGAGAAGCAGATTAATGACTAAGATAAATAAGAACACTTTCAAAAAGTGCCTGGAATGAAATTATATACCAGGAGAATTAAAGAATGTGCAGATGAGATCTATGAGTGACATTCTGTAAAGAGACAAATCTCATGATTCAGATAATGCCAAATATCACATTAGCTTTTCAAGTCTATAGTAGTAATTTTCAAAATGAGGAGAGTATATTCTCCATATCTTACACCAGAGAGACCTGACATGAAATCTGGGCAAGACTGTAGAACAGGTTATTTAAAGAATAGTCTACGATCTCAGACAAGCAAAAACTAAAGGAGTTAACAACCATTAAACTGGCCTTACAAGAATTGTTAGAGTCTTCTTTATGCAGGAAAAAGGGCCATAACCAGAAATAAGTACAGAAAAGAAATAATTCTCACCAGTAAAGGCAAATATACAATAACCACAGTGATTCAACCACGTAAAAAGCTAATATGAAGGTTAAAGATGATAGTAGCAAAATTAAGTATAACTACAATAAAGAATCAGGGGATACACAAATCAAAAAGATATAAAACATGACATCAAAAACATAAAGATTGGAGGGGGACAGTCAAAAAAAGAGAATAGTTTATGAGTATTTAAGCAGAGCATCGGGGATCACTAGGGGTCATAACCAAACTAACTGATTTTCCTTTTTTTGTATGATTTGACCAGGGAATGCTATAAGTATAAATATTTCTGGATTTCAGCAATACATAAAATATCTCTTGACATCATTGTTCAAGGTGAAAAAGATGAATTTTGCAGTAGTTAAGTGGCTTTACAGATAATCATACGACCATACCTAAAGAGTGCAGTTAAGTCTAAAAGGTTTGTGGTATGCCAAAGGACCCCAGAGAAACTTGTCCTCTGCAGCATTTTTCACAAATAAATAACTTGGATAAGGACAGTGAAGAGGATGATTAATCAAATATCCAAATGATAGGAATCTGGCATGGGAAAGCAAATATCCCACATAAGAGCATCAACTTTTAAAGTAATTCTAATTGGCTGGAACAGGAAGCTAAATCTAACAGAACAAGATTTAATAAGGATAAATATAAATCATGCACTAAACAACAAAATGGGCCACTATATGTGAGAAAGACTAAGGGCACCAATAAAATCTATTTCTAGGGCATATATGTAAGAGACAAACGGTGTGATATGTTTGCTAAAAACGTTGGTACCAGGTTTCATTTAAAACAAAGTCTGATGAGGGAAATGACATTCTTCCCTATGCAAATCAGACATTTGAACATTGTGCTGAGTGTGGAACTTTAAAAAGACGACTTTAAAAATCTAAGGAATGAGATAAGAATAAATGAGGGAACCTATAGTCACGTCATTTGAAGAATAAGTAAAGGAAATGAGGATGTTTATCTCAAATAAAGAACTCTTGTTAGGTATATGCTATAGATTCAATTACCAGTACAGGATTAAAAGAGCTGGCCTCTTTAAGATGTCTTCCAAATCAATTCTATGATATATTAAAAGGACCTGAATTTTTGAGCCTGTTAAGGTTTTAGAAGCTGCACTGAGATAGACCTAGAGATTCTAGGTATTATTATAAAATACTAATTGGTATATAATACCCTCTAGTAGACAGGAAATATCACTAGTTTCCTGCTATTATAGTCTAAAACTTGTTCTACAGCATCTGCTATAAAAGGCAGCAGCCAAATGATAACTATAAAAGTTATCTGTGCCTTTATTATCTGGCTAGACCAACTGGCTTATAAACCTGTCCAATTTTTTTTATTTCATTTTTGCCTTTGTGTATTTGCCATGACAAAACAAGACTAATTATAATAAAGGCACAGATATATCAAATCCAAAAGCCATTACTATAATGTTTCCTAACACAGACAATTCCTAAAAATGATATTCTTGATTAAAGTCAAGACGTAAAAAGGTTTTCAATTCTTAGTGAAATTCTACATCTTACCACTTGGGCAAGGTGCTTCTAATGAACTATATGAACTAGCTAGTAGTAAGTAGAATAAGTTTCCTGAGATATTGATAACTCTCTTCTTAAAAACTTCAATCATTCATTCAAATATTTATTGAATACCTACTAATGCCAGAACACTATTCTAAGTACTAAAAACTGCACATCAATTTTTTTAAGTAAAATAATTTTATTCTCCTTTCCTCTTTTTTTTTCTTTCCTTTGGTCTTCTATTTTTCAGTAATAGTCAATAAACAATTAGTACAGCTTTTTAGTTCTTACTGATTTTTTAACACAAAGTTTATGATATTCCCCAATGTGTACTCACTTCTCTCTAATCAAGTTATAATTTATTAAGTTCTTTTTCATTTATGCCTAATTTACAGCTAAATAGCTGCTAGACAATTCCTATCTAACCATGACAGGACAAATGCTGAAAGAACTTGGGGGAAAAAATGAAAATAAATAAAATTAGATAAAATATAGCCTTCAGTTTTACATACAAGAAAAATTACATGAGATTTTATAACTAGGCTGTTAATGTCTCTATGGAAGCGAATCTCTAAAGGCAGCCAATGATGATCAGCATCTCCTGGTGTGTTGTTCATACCTTTACGTGGATTCCTTCTACCTGCATCCGATGAATGTGGGCTAGTAAATTGTTCCAACAAAGACAATGTGGAAGAAATAACCATGTGCTAGTTCTGGCCTAAGGACTAATCTTTATGAATTGTCAGCTTTCACTTTTGTGTTTTGGGAAACCCTGACCTGCCACATAAAAAATCTGGCTACCCTGTTGGAGAGGCCACATGGAGTGGCAACATGGAGAGGGAGAGGCCCAGAGGCTACATGGAAAGAAAAGGAAAGACAGAGACAGACACAGGTCAGGTAGGTAGGTAGGTAGGTAGGCAGGCAGGCAGGCAGGCAGGCAGGCAGACAGACAATCAATCCAACCATCCCAGCATCCCACAGAGCCCAGCTGTGGGCATGTGAATGAGATATCTTGAATGTTTCAGCCCAGGTATCCAGATGACTGCAGGCTCAGTTGATACCACATAAAGCAGATCTGTACAATCTATAGATTCATAAGAAGTGAAAAACTATTGTTTCAGGCCACTACATTTTAGGGGTGGTTCGTTAAGTAATAAGATAGAGGTCGGTCCCTGTTCCAATGTTTCTAAATAATTCTTTACAATAAAACTTAATAGTACTGGTAAATGAGTAAAGAAATATTAAATCATCCTTACTTAGATACTAATTCATCCTTACTTAAAATTAGAAGAAAAAAAAAACTCACAGAGAAAAAATAAAAGGGTGTATACAGTCCAACAGCCACTGTGTAGTATTTAAGGAAAAATAAACAAAGCATATAACTATTTCAGAATACAGTATGACAATTCTCTATTTACATTACTTTTTAAAACAGCAAGTCGATGCTACAAAAACTACACTGCCAATAAAAAATACTTATTTTCACTCCTCAGGTAAAAAAACAGTGGGAAAGAATTTGAACATGAGCAGATCCAAAGAATAAGCAACTGGGTTAAAAAAAAATGTGTGAGAAATAGAAAATAAATGTTCATAATGATGTCTGGACCATTAAGGCTCCAACCCTATGGCTTTCAAACTTCATTGAATATCATCCATAGAAAGTAGTAAGTCATTTTTATATTAAGGCCCAGTACACACATACAAATATTTATGTATCTACAGAACTGAAACAAGTTTCAAAAACAATACTTATTAATTTTGGTATTTTCTATTTGACCTCGTTTCTTAAAATGCTGACCACTACCTACAGTTTGAAAAACACTTCTCTAGTCTTTCCCTTAGAATTTTGCAATAAATTAAACCAAGTTTATGTACAGTCCCTTTACATTATTCAAAAAAAAAAAAAAAACACAAAAAAAGGGCAAATCTTCCATATCAGACTGTAATTTAACTACTTAAGAACAGGATGTTATCTACTTAGAAATACAGACTCACAAAGAGTAAACACAGCCAGTACTCATTCTTATTGGATCCCTTCTGGCTCTTTCATTTTTAAACTCATGTAGTAAGTACAGAACTCTCCATTGCAAAGCAACAAACAACGCTGCTAAACCTACAGCCAACATATCCATACTGAAAACTGTCTTTAAAACTGCAATCCAAATTCTGCTTTGTAAGTCAGACTATATTTGGCATTAAGATAGTTTAAGCCATCTTCTGCTGTACTTGATTGCATTACTAAATTAAAGGAGTAAGGTCTGTAAGAAAGGCATGTAAATATCAGTGGCTCTCAACTGTGGCTGCATATTACGAATCACCTGGGGAGCTTTTAAAACTCCCTTCCAGGCCATACCCCATTCAGATTAAATCAGAACTGGGGAGGAAAGAGTTGGTGAGCTTAATTAACTCAGCGCTGTTGGTTTTTTAAAAAGGTTTTTATTAAAATATAGCTGACATACAATACTGTTTTAGTTACAGGTGTACACCGTAGTTTTTCAACATTTATATACCTAAAGAAGTGATCACCATATGTCCAGCAACTATCTGACACGGTGCAACACTATTATATTATTGATTATATTCTTTATGCTGTATACCACATCCCCATGATTTGTTTTATACCTGGAAATCTGAACTTACTCCTTTTTAAAAATTTTATAATGATAATTGACATTCAATATTATTTTACATTTGTTTCAAGTGTACAGCATAGTTAGACATTTATGTAATTTACAAAATGATCTCCCTGAGTAGTCTAGTACGCATCTGGCACTATACATAATTATTACCATATTATTGACTATATTTCCTATGCTTTACTCCCCAGATATCAGGTCATCTGACAGTCTTTCTTTTGGAATACTGTTTCTGGAACGTTTTTCCTAGATCTCAACATGGGCTTAATATTCTTTAAGCACTTTAAGAAGTGCTTTTAGGTATAAACCATTCTATTTTTTCAGCACACTTATGAGACCAGAAGTTTGAATAGTTGTTATTATGCACATCTCAAAGTTTACCAAAAAATGAAGCTAATTCCCCCTACCACTACCACTACCACTCTCAAGTCTTTGAATATATCCCTCATTTCTACTCTGCTAATTTGACAATTTACTTTTTATTTCTATAAGCAACGTGTTTCTTATTTTCCTTTAGCTTAGAAAGTCACTAAAAACTTCTCATTTCAAATCTGTCTGCAAGCCTTACTTAATTGGGAAGGGAAAAAGTATCTGAATAATTCAGACACTTCCAGAGAGCTTGTAAGATATTAAAAGTTTAATCAAAGAAATCTCAATCAGCAAAGCTACCTCAGGAGATTTGCCAGATATAGGCCTGCTTTCTCAGTTTTTTTCCTACATTACAGGATTAGCTCTTACCAGCCTACAAATCTCGTTAAAACACTGCTAATTGAAAACATCACCTGTGGTACCATTAGTACCAGGTTCTTTTACTAAATTTCTGAAATCACTGACTCCTCCATTTTTGGCAAGGTGATGAATGGCAAACTGCAATAATATTCAGGGGTTATATATCCAGGAACTCTGAAAATTCTGATATAGAAAGTAGAACTCTCATTTCAGGATTCAAAGATCTACCATCATAGTATCACCTAATTGAGAAAACAACTATAATTTTTTGTTTTTGTTTACCTATGACTAAAGGAAAGCACACTTAGCACCTCATAGTGCTGAGCCTCAACGCTGCTTTTCAGGTCCAAAATGTCTGCCAGTTTTTTGTTTCTGTTTTTTTGTTTGTTTGTTTGTTTTTTGGTTTTTTTTTGGCAGTTAGGCTCCTTTCTCTCTTCACTGGCTAGAACTATCACTCACCACCCTTGGGGTTCCCCTGCCTTGACTATTCCATCCCTGCTACCAAACCCAGCTTCTAAGCCACACAATCTCCCTAGTCCCAATTCCTCCCTTCAGTGAAAGACAAGCAGACATTTTCTGTTTTTTTAAGGCTTTAACTGATAATAACTTTTAGAAAAATTCTAAGAGTACCAGAACACTAGTCCTATGAAATGGTAAAAAGGTTTTAGCTATATCCTTCTTTCCCCTTCATGCTCACAGTGGTAGGGCTTATAAAAATTCTTCTCCTTCAGACCACACCTTTGATGAAAAAAAAAAAAAACCTTTCTTCTAAGACAGCCAACATATTCCAAAGAGAAGCTTCCAATTAGACCTGATGATGCAATCGAAGTTATTTGCTCCCTCCCTTTCTTTCATAGATAGATAATTAATTTACACTTCTAAGACTAGAGCAGAAGATAACTAGTTCACAGAGCTTCAACCCTTTTCAGGAAGGATTACTAGCTTTATATTATTATCCTCAAATCTGCACCCAGAGTAGCCTTTAAAAATGTAAATCTAAAAGTCACTACTTTGTTTACGATGCTTCAGGGGCTTCTCAATAAAAACATGATAAAAAGCTAGCTGCTCAACAGGGCTCCCAAGAGCCTTCCAAACTGGACATGGCTTACTTTTTCAGTCTCATCTCTCATTATACTTCCCTTTTCTCTTTTTCTTTTTTAAAAGTTCCTACTGAAAAACTGCAATTCCTTTTTCTTTGCTCTCCTCTCCCCAAATCTCACTCAACTACTACCATTGATTTTTTTTAACATTAATTCGCATTTAATCCATACAATCATGCTGTGGGGTATTAGGAATTAGCTCTCCCTCCTCATTTGCCAGTTGAAGAAACTGAGGCTCAAGTAATTTGAAATATTCAATAATTTCCTCAAGGTTACACATCTAGTAAACAGCAGATATAAATCGAAGTTTATTCATTCATTCATTCAATAAATATTTTGTGAGCACTTATGTGCCTGGCATTGTTTAGGGCAGTGTAGAAACAGTAAACAAATTTTATCCAAGTTTTATCCTTCTTTAATGTTACTCAATGGTTGGCATAAAGCAGTACCTGTCCAAAACATTCCAGGGGACAGGGGGAATCTAATCAAAATCTCCTGTTCAATGCTCCAAAAATATTTCCAAAGGTGGTGCATGTCAACACTTGCACAGGAATATTTGTGCAAGTCATACTAATAGAATGATAGTATCAATTAACTAATTTCACTAAAAGGACACAAAGCTTTTGCAATAATTGATTTCCCCCACCCAGGAGCTAAATTTCCAGAATTCTGCCTGGCTGCTTTTTTCATCATTTAGGTCTCTGCTAAAAGTCTCATGACTACACGGAGACGTTCGTGGTCATTCTACCAAAAGTAGATTCTATATATTTTCATCATAAACTTCTCTCTGAGATTTCCTTGTTTGTCTACCTATCTATCTACTTCCATAAGAATGCAAGCTCCAAGAGTGCAAGGACCTCATATGTCACCCTATTATCAACAAGGCCTGGCCATAGTGGGTATTCAATAAATACTGTTTAAATAAATAATTAAAATAAATAATAATGCCCATTAGAAGATCTCAGTTTATAATTAGGCTACTCAGAAAACATGATTGGATGACACTTATGGATAAATAGTCCAGAAAATGCTATCATTTATTATCAAATCTGTATTGAGCACTTGGCTAGTATAACTCCTGTGCAGAGTTCCTGAGTATGTCCATGTTACTTGTAATTGCCTGTCCACCTACATTTTCATAAATTAAACCCCTCATACAACACTTTTAAGCATCTTCCAGTACCAAACCTACAAACCTACCTACCTACCCTTGAAACCACCTTCTCTTTTGCTCCTGACACAATGAAGGCAAACTTCCTCCTCCTAAGAAAGGCTGATACTTACTCAGGGAAGCGAATTCCCATGAACTTTATTCCCTGGACTGTCCTAGTCCACGTACTAACATAGCTCCCTTTTTATTGGATTATACTCATTAGCATATAATAACGTTTGAGTATCTCTCATTTTGGAAAAAAAAAAATCTTCCCATATCCCCCTTCAACTACTGCTGCATTTCTCTGTACCTTCCATCACAAAAGTCTCTATATAGAGAGTCTACATTTCCTTATCTCTGGATTCATTCATTCCTCAAACCATGACAGGCTTTCTCTCCACTGTTCCATAAAAAGTACTTAACATGACCACAATAACTTCCGTGTAACCAAACCCCACCGTCACGTCTCAGGGCTCATCTTACTTCAACTCTCAGCAAATGAAACTCCTATATCCACCACTATCTTATCAGGCCTCCTGAATATATACCCTTTCTTGATTTTCTTCCTTCCTTGCAGCATCTCAACTCCCCTGTGGCAACCTCTCTTCCTCTATAAAACCTCAGGACTTGACTTTGGCTCTTCTGTTTCTACACTCCCAGATGATCTCATTAATTCTGATACATTTAAATATCACCATATTCTGATGACTCACATACATATCTACTAGATCCAGGCTTCAATTTTGAAGTCCAGATTTGCACATTTAAATACCCACCTAACATTCATTGCCTCTTTGATGTCTCTCAGGGATAGTAAATGGACTAGGTCCAAAAGAGAATACTTGATCCTCCTCCAAACCCATCTGGCCTACCCCACCCCATGCCTCACCTCCCTTGTATTGGATGGCAACACAATCCATCAAAATGCTAAAACTACCGTAGGTGGCATCCTATGTTGATACTTTTCCCTTATCCTCACGTCTGTTTACAAGTCCCATGAATTTTTATCTACAAAATATATCTTGAGTTCATCTTTTTTTTTTTCAGTAAAGCATATGAATTAAAAGGACAAGTTCTGGAGTTAAACTACCAGAATTTATATCACAGCAATAACAACATATAGCATTTATTGAGCATGTACTGTCCTAGTTATTTTATATGTTAACTTATTTAATCTGCATAACAACCTCATGAAGTAATGCTGGAAAAACTGGGTATCTATATGGAAAAAATGGAGTTGGATGCTTAACACCACCCAGTATAAAAATCAACTTAAAAATAATCCATTCTAAGTAGATAAAGACAAGTGTGAAAAATAAAACTGTAAAACTTTTAGAAGACAACACAGGAGAATAACTCTATGGCTTTATCTTAGGTAGTTAGTCAGACTGAGCAACAGGAATGAAGCCCCAGCTCTGTAACCATAGAAACTTCCATTGAAGACGTTCCTTAAGGATCTCTCAGAAACACCTCCCTTTTAGAGTTATAAATTACCCCAAATCCTAGAACACTAAGGCCACAAAAACTGCTGGCTAAACCAGCTACAAATGCATGTACAGAAAGTACTGCCCATAACTTCAGCCTCATTATACCACCAGTATAATATCATGACTATGCCTGGAAGTTCATGAATCTATTTATAACAGACTGAATTCTGGGTAAGCACATGTGTAGTAGGCAAAACATTTTATAGCAGCTAATCGACAGTCAGTCAAGGTGACCTCACATAGTGGTCATCCAGGACCTCCCATCAAGGCCCAAATATAAACAGACCTTCCCATTTCTGCGAGGTTACAGCTATCATGGCTGGAAACCTGCTCCTCCATTTGGGGCGTCCTTTATTTCTTCATCTCCCAAATTTCACAGGGCTGCAGCCTTCCCTAGTGCTGCCCATCTTCTTCTAAAATGTACTTTCAATAACTCTTATTTTTTCTGAATCTTGCCAACCTGTAATTCTTTGCTGCGTCAGCGGGGAAGAAAAGAGGGACAACACACAATGCCACCACCCACTGTCCTCCACTGTCCTCTTTCATCCTCATGCTGCTCTGGGGTAACATCAGATTTCACATCACCCCAGCAGTGACACTTAGAGTAGGGAAAATTTCTTAGACAAGACATAAAAATTATACATCATAAAGAAAAAGATTGATAAATTATAACGTGCTGAATTAAGAAAGCCAAAGACACATAAAGAGAACTAATGAGCCATAAACAGGGAGAAGATACTGGATATACACATAACTGACAAAGATAAATATCCAAAATGTATTTAAAATTCCTATAAATTAATATGAAAAAAGACCACTTTCCCCCCAAAAACCACCTCTGAATACTTACTTCTCAGGAGAAACATGAATAGCCAATAAACAAACAAAAAGATGCTCAGATTCACAAGAAATCAAGAAAATTAAAATTAAAACCACAATAAAATCCATGCCCACTAGAATGACAAAAATTAAAAATCTGACTAAAGTATTGGCTAGGATACAGAACCACCAAAATACTTAAACTCCAAGTATACCAGGAAAAACAATTAGCATTATCTTGTATAAAGATGCACAAACTACATAATCCAGCAATTTCATTATTCCTACAATCCCTCTGCCTGGAATTTCTTTTTTTTCAATCTTTGCACGGCCAAATCTTACTCTTCTTTCAGACACCACCTTCGAGAGACAGAAGTAGTATTTCTAACACTTTATAAGTGTTTTTTGGCACATCAGTTTCTAGCCAGCATCATATGTATCTATATGTGAGTCTTATCTTCTCTACCAAACAGTAAGCAAGCAGAAGACATGAACCTATTTTGTCTTTTAGTCGCTGTAGTACAAGATGTAGCACCTGCATATGGGAGCATGTGGTAAAAACTCTAAACTATAGAACCAAGCTGTACAAAACCTACCATGTAATAGACACTCAAACATTTGTTGAATGAATGAATAAAAATTTGCTTAGTGACCAAATGAATCAACAAGGGTTTGCTGTGCATTTAATACATGAACTAGCAGTGAAAGGCAAAATCAGAACACCAATTTGTGTATTCAAAGTCCCAAATTAACTTCTCTCCAAGATTCTGGCCTGATGATACCTAGTTAGTCAACTATCAGCTACAAATTACTGCAAACAAAGCAGATAAAGACTAGGAGGAGGTAGAAAAATGACGGAGGGTAACAAAGGGACAGTAACAAAGTAAAAGGAAGAAATGACCTTATTGTTGGATTATATGTCATCTTCCATAAGAATAAGAAGGCAAGAACACTGTAAGAAAGCAAATAAAAATCTATGGACCTTCAGGGAAAAAGACAATAATAGGACAACTTAAAAAGACAAGGAAAGCTAGTCAGCAACAGATTATGAGGGAGACACTTTATTTCTTAAACTTATTATGCAGTATTTTAGATATATAAAAATACACACACACACACACACATAATGAATGCATATCTGTGTACTTCACTCTAATTTAAAAATAAAGCAATAACAGTTGAAGCCCTCTGTATCCTTTCTTTATATTCCCCTCCAGCTCCCAGAGGCAACAGTATCCTAATTTTGGAGTTAAACATTCTTACACATTTCTATTTTTACAGCAGTGCCACCATTTAAAAAGTAGTGGGTAAACTTTGTGGCAAAGGGAGGAATCTCATCTAAATACACTGTCCATTATAAGAGACTCAGAATGAAAGGGAAAGTAAAGGAACAGTCAGTAACAACTGACCAACTCTAAGGTGAAGAAAGAATTGAAGATTTGGTGAAGATTTGGAAGATAAGGTGATACTTGTAGGGGGGGAAAGTGAAGGAAAACAGTACTGAAGAAGAAGCACCACAAAAAAGAACAAGAATTAGTTTTGATGAAGAGAAATAGCTGCCTCATAGACTGCTATACCTTTGAAACAAAATAGAATGAGCAGTTCAATTCAGTCACTCAACAAATCAGCACAAACTATTTGTCAGGAACTGTTCAAAGACACTAAGGATACAACAGAGAACAAAACAAAGTCCCTCCCTTCATGGAGCATTTATTCTAGTTAGGGAAAAAAGCAAATTAATGAATAAAAGAAAAAGAAAAAGCAGAGTGCTGCGGAGGAGAAGAAAGTGCCTGCTATTTTATATGAAGTTGGTTAGAGCCAGCCTCTATAAAAAAGTAGCAGCTGAGCAGAAACCTAAAGAAAGTGAAGAATGTAGAAGAATATTTCAGGAATAGTAACAGCAGATACAAAGGCATTGAGGTAGGAGGGTGCACAGCACTGAGGAGATTTAAGAAGGCCAGGTGTGGCTGGGGCAGAGCAAGCCAGAAGAGTAGATATAGACAAGATGGTCAGAGAGGCACTCCATGTGGATCAATGCCAAAACTGAGGCTTTTATTCAAAGTGAGATGCAAAATCATTCAAGAATTTTTAGGAGAAAAGTAACATGACCTGATCTACCTTTTAAATAAGGTTATCATATAATTTATCATTCAAACGAGGACAATTTGGTGAGTGAAGGAGGGTGCTGTTAATAGTTATTCAGACATCAACATCAACAAGACCTTAATTTTAAAAGGTTTCTGTATGGAGCCAGCCTTAAAAGGTTCCTCAGGCCAAATATGGTACAATATGATCAAAATATATAGTGATAAAAGATTATAACCTATTGTATAATGAATCTATGAAACTACATTGATAAAATAAGAGCGAAAGCTCTTTGAAAGCCAACTAATAAATGTAGAAGGGAAAACATAATTAGAAAATCATCATTTAACAACCATCATAAAGATAACTGCTTAGGCCAAAAATCATCAATAAATGCTAAAATTAGTGGATGAAAGTTGAAAATAGGATATGCAAACAGTCTCCAAGTATCTCCCCACAAAACCCTTATTAATTACAAAATGCAAAATAATAAATTTACAATGGAGAAAATTTCCACACACCACCTTAACCAAGCAGTCCAAGTTAACACTGCCAGTAATGGGACCAATCGATAGCATGTGCATCCTAGTATGATACACAGAGAACTCAGCACCACTTCTTAGGTATTACTACCCAAAGTGCATAACCTGAGTCTAACCATGAGGAAACAACAGACAAACCCAAATTTAAGGATACCCTTCAAAACAACTGGCCTGTACTCATCAAATTGTCAACGTCATAAAAATGCAAAAACAGCTATAGGAACGGTTTGAGATTAAAGGAGACAAAATATATAACAACTCAAACAACACATAATCTTGGATACCCTTCTACTATAAAGGACATTATTGGGACAATTGACAAAATGTGATTAAGGTTCATAGATTAGAGTATTGTGTTGGTATTCAGCTCCTGATTTTCATCATTGTACTATGATTATATGGAGAATTTGTTTTTTAAGAACATACACACTAAGGTCTTTAGATGTTAAGAGGCAACACATCTGCAACTTATTCTTAAACAGTTCAGAAAAAAATAACTATAGGTATTTGGAGAGAGGCAGAAAGATAAAGCAAATATAGTAAAATTTTAACATTTGAGGAATCTGAGTGAAGGACAGTCACAAATTCTTTGTACTTTTTTTTTTCAAATCTTCTGTGGATTTGAATTAACCAAATAAACATTTACAAAGGTCTCCGTGTAGAGAATACACTAGGGGCTGGTAAGTGCAGAGTTGGAAGTAATTTTGGACCAATTAAAAGGCTATTACAGATTAAGAACAGAGGTCATAGAAGATAGCAAAGTAGGAAGCTCCAGGAATTGGTCCTGCCACCAGTTCGGAAGCAACTATTTTGGAACTCTGGAATCCAGTCGAACACTTTCAGAACCCAAGGAAATGCTCGCTGAAGAAAGAGCTGTTAAAATTTTAGTGAATTTCAGTGTTTGGTATAGTAGCTATCACTCTCCAGCTCCTAGTTCTATGGCAGGCAGCTGTGGAGACGGTTGCTCAAAATCCTATTGCAGCTTGCTGGTGCGATGGTGGGCAACAGGGACTCTGTTCTCCAGAAATCAAAGTTATGTGTTGTGATCACTGCTTTAGACTGCTTCTTATTGGCACAGAGGCCAGCCATTGTTTGAACCTCCATGGCTAAAATGACTTTCCTCACAGTCAGACAAAGGGATTAAGAAAAAATAGACTCCCCTTTTCTTTTCTTATTGGATCCAGGCTTTTAAAGAAATCTCCACTGGCTGGCCATGGAGATAACAGAAAAACAGAAAAGATTTCATTCATCACATACAACAAGCTCTTTGCAAAAATAGTTCAGAAAAGTCACTAAACAAATGGACTGCAGCTTTCATAAAGCAACAACAGTACTTTCTAGGAAGGGAATAGAATCTGATTTCCAGAGTTACCACATAACAATGTTCAAAATGTCCAGTTCTCTACAAAAAATTACAAAGCATACAAAGACACAAGAAAGTATGGCCCCTTCTCTCTCTCTCTCTCTCTCTCTCTCTCTCTCTCTCACACACACACACACACACACACACACACACACACACACACACACAGAAACCATTCCTGAGCAAGTTCAGACACTAGACTTACTACACAAAGACTTCAAATTAACTGTTTTAAATATGCTCCAAGGACTGAAGGAAACCATGGGCAAATAACTAAAGGAAATCAGGAGAACAATAAGGAATAACAATAAAAAGAAATTATCAAAAGGAACTGGATAGAAGTTCTGGACAAAAAAGTACAATAGCTGGGATTAAAAACTTACTAGAAGAGTTCAACTTCAGATTTGACCAAGCAGAAGAAAGAATTAGCAAATTCAGAAATAAGACAATTGTTATTATTCAAGCCAAAGAGAAGAAAGTAAAATGAATGAATAAAAATGAACGGAGCCTAAGAGGCCTATGGTACACCATTAAGTGTACCAACACACACATTATGGGAGCCCCAGGAGGGGAGGAAGAGGCAGAAAAAATATTTGAAAAAATAACTGTCAAAAAATTTCTAAATTAAATACATGAATCTATACATCTAAGAAGCTCAACAAATTCAATGAGATCCATACTAATTTATATTATATTCAACCTGCTGGAAACAAAGAATCTTCAGAGCAGCAGGAAGGGACTCATCACAAATGAGGGACCCTCATGAGATTAACAGCCAATATCTTATCAGAAACCATAGAAGCCAGAAGGCAGTAGGATGATATATTTAAAGTGCTGAAAATAAAAACTATCAACCAAGAATTTTTAAATGAAGGAGAAATTAAACATTTCTCAACAAAAGCTGAGGAAGTTAATTGCTACTGGACCTGCCCTATAAAAAATGCTAAAGTGAGTCCTTCAGGCTGAAATGAAAGAACACTAGATGGTAACTCAGTCACACAAAGAAATAAAGATCATTGCAAAGTTTACATAGTTAAATATAAAAACTAGCATATTGTATTTTTGTTATGTAACTCCTCTTTTTGTTTCCTATATGATTTAAAAGACAAATATATAAAACAATAATTATAAATCTACAGACATAGGCAAACAACATATAAAGATATCACTTGTGAAAATAACAATATAAAAAGGGGAAATGAAGTTGGACATTTCTAACTTAAGAGATAACTGACATATTAGTTTCAGGTGTACAATATATGAGTTAATATTTGTACATATTGCAAAATGATAATAAACTAGTTTAATGTATGCTCTTGATGCTAAATTGGTGTCTATTCAAATTAGACTGCTATAAACTTAGAACATTAACAGTAATCCCTACAGTAACCACTAAGAAAATAAAAAGTATATACAAAAGAAAATGAAGAGGTAATCAAATGGTATGACAGGAAAAAATCAAACAAAAAAGGCTATATTAGAAGAACTGAGGAACAAAAAAAGATATACATAGAAAACAAATAGCACAATGGCAGAAATAAATCCTTCATTACCAGCAATCACTTTAAGTACAAATGGATTAACTCATTGATGAAAGACAGATTGGCAGAAAAGATTTTTTTTAAAGGCTAACCATGTGCTGCTTACAAAAGACTCACTTTAGACACAGCATACAAATAGGGTGAAAATGAAAGGATGAAAGAAGATATGTCATGGAAATAATAACCAAAAGAGAGCTGGGGTGACTACAAATATCAGACAAAACGGAACTTATATAAAAAAAATGTTACAAGAGACAAAGAAGAACATTGATTAAAAGGCCAATTTATCAAGAATACATAATAATTATAAACATACAACATAGCCCTAAATATAAGAAGCAAACAGACAGAGTTAAAGGAAGAAATAATAGACATTTCTACTGTAATGGTTGGAGACTTGATCCCACTTTAAATAATGGGTAGTACATGTATACAAAAGATCAATAAGAATCCTATTGACATCAATAAGAAATTGAACACTATAAAGCAACTAGACCTATCAGATACACACAGAACACTCCACTCAACGATAACAGAATATGGATATTATTCAAGTACACATAAAACATTCTTCAGGACAGACATGTTAACATGTTAGGCAATAAACTAATTCTCAGTAAATTTAAAAAGATCAAAATCATACAAACTATCTTCTCTGACTACAATGGAGTAAACCCAGAAATTAATAAAAGTAGGAAAATTGGAAATTTTGCAAATACATGGAAATTAACACACTCATAAACAACCAAGTAAAAAATAAATCACTAAGGAAACTAGAAAATACTTTGAAACAAATGAAAATGAAATTGAAATGTACCAGAATTTATAGGACACAGTGAAAGCTGTACTCAGGGAGAGATGTATTACTGTAAATGCCTACATAAAAAGACATCATATCAAATAATCTACATTTACATCTTAAGGAATTAGAAAAAGAGCAAACCCAAAGCCAGGAAAAGGAAGGAAATAACAGAGAAAAATGAAATACAGAATTAAAAAATAGTAGAGAATCAACAAAACCAAAAGTCAGGTTTTTTTAAATAGGTAAACAAAATTGACAAATTACAGCTAGATTGTCTAGGGAAAAAAGAAAGACACAAAAAGAAGCAGAAACGAAAGTAAGATATTACTACCAACCTTACAGAAACAAAAGGATTATAAGAGAATATTATGTATAATCTCTACACCAAAAAATTAGATAATTCAGGTAAAAGACACATTTTTAGAAACATACAAAGTACTAAAACTAACAACAGAATTTTAAAAATCTCAATAGACCATTTATAAGGAGATTGACTCAGTAACCAAAAACCTCTTGATAAAGTCTAGGACCAGATGACTTCATTGGTGAATTCCATCAAACATTTAAAGAATCAGCATCAATCTTACTCAAACTCTTCCAAAAAAGAGAAGAGGGACACTCCCACACATTCAATGGTATCAGTATTATCCTGATACCAAAGCTGGATGGAGATATCATAAGAAAAAAAGACTACAAACCAATGTCACTTATGAATAAAGACTGAGATATGCTCGACAAAACTTTAGCAAACTGGATCTGATAGCACATTAAAATGATTATGAATATGACCAAGCAAGATTTTCCCCAGGAATGCAAGGGTGGTTCAATATAAGAAAATCAATTAATTTAGTACACCACATGATCATCTCAATATAAACAGAAAAGGCACCAAAATTCAACACCCTTTCATGATAAAAACACTCAGCAAAATCTTGAAGCCATTACACTAAATGAAATAAGGCAGTCACAATAGGACAAATTTATATGATTCCACTTATGTGAGGTTCCCAGATTAGTCAAAGAGACAGAAAATAGAATTGTGGTTGCCAGAGGCTTGGGGAAATTAGTGATTAATGGGTACAGAGTTTCAACTTGAGGTGATCAGCTTGGGATAAGAAAAAAGTTCTGGAGATGGACTGCGGCTAATAGTTGCACACCAATGTTAATGTACTTAATGCCACTAACCTGTATACTTAAAAAATAGCTAAAATGAGAAATATTATGTTATGTATATATTACCACCACCACATCATACACAGCAATCTAAGAATAAAAGAAAACTTCTTAAACATTAAAAGGGCATTTACAAAAAAATCCGTATCTCAAAAGTGAAGGATAAAAGCTTTCTATCTAAGATCAAGAACAAGACAAGAATGCACCACTACTATTCAACATTGTACTGGAAATCCTAGCCAAAACAATTAGGCAAGAAAAAGAAATAAAAGGTAGACAAATTGGAAAAGAAGTGAGATTATCTCTATTTGCAGATGACATGATTCTACCTACAGAAAATCCCACAGAATCCACAAAAGACTATTAAAGCTAATAAATGAATTCAGCAAAGTTGCAGGACATGAGATCAACACACGCAAAAATCTATTGTGTTTCTATGCACCAGCAATGAACAATCCAAAAAGGAAATTAAGAAAACAATTTCATTTTTAACAGCATCTGGAAGAATAAAATACACAGAAATAAATTTAACCAATGATGTAAAAGACTTGTACACACTGAAAACTCTAAAACGTTGCTGAAATTAAAGATGATCTAAATAAATGGAAAAGCATCCTATGTTCACAGATTGACAAACATTATTTAACATGGTAGAACTCCCAAAGCTATTTACAGATGCAATAAAGTCATTAACAAAATTCCAATCATCTACCTTGCAGAAACAGAAAAACCAATTCTCAAAATCATATGGAACTACAAAAAGGCCCTGAACACTAAAAACAACTCTGAGAAAGAAAAACAAAGTAGAAGGACTCAAATCTCCCAATTTCAGACTTATTACAAAGCTACCATAATCAAAACAGTGTGGTACAGGCAAAAAGAAAGAAAAGAAAGGAAGGAAAGGAAGGAAAGGAAGGAAAGGGAAGGAAAGGGAAGGAAAGGGAGAAAAGGAAGGAAGGAAGGAAGGAAGGAAGGAAGGAAGGAAGGAAGGAAGGAAGGAAGGAAGGAAAAGATATATCAACCAAATCAATAGAACTGAGAGTCCACAAATAAATCTTTACATCTATGGCCATTTGATTTTCAATGGGGAGCCAAGAACACTCAGTGGAAAAGAATGAACACTGGTGAATGAGACAACTGGATATCCACATGGCAAATAAATGAAATTGGACCCCAACCTCATTCCATACATAAAATTTAACTCAAAGTGGATTAATGACCTAAATATAAGTGCTTAAACTACAAAACTCTCAGAAGAAACCACTGAGTAAAACTTCATAACCTTTGATTTGGCAACAGATTCTCAGTGTTGACACCAAAAGCATAAGCAACAAAAAACATAGATAAATTGGACTTCAACAAAATTAAACACTTTTGTGAATCAAAAGACATTACCAAGACTGTGAAAAGACAACCTACAGAATGTGAGAAAATATCTGTAAACCATATATTTGATAATGATCTACTATCTAAAATATACAAAGACTCAGCAACAAAAAGGCAACAATAGAATTTAAAACTGGGCAAAGGACTTGCATAGACACTTCTCCCAAGAAGATATTCAAATGACAATAAGCACATTAAAAAACATTCAACATCATGGCCATTAAGAAAATATAAAACAAACCATAATGAGCTACTACTTCATACTCATTAGGATGGCTTTAATTAAAAAAAAAAAAAAGTGTTGGCAAGGATGTAGAGAAACAGGAACCCTTGTATACTGCTGGTAGGAATGTAAATTGGTTCAGGTACTGTGTAAAACAGCTTAGCTATTCTTGAAAAAAATTAAGCATACATTTCACACCTGTTAGAATGGCCAAAATCTGGAACAATGGCAACACCAAATGCTGACAAGGATGTGGAGCAACAGGAACTCTGACTCATTGCTGGTGGGAATGCAAATTGGTCCAACCACTTTGAAGGATAGTTTGGAGGTTTCTTATAGAACTAAACATACTCTTACCATATGATCCACCAATCGCACTGCTTGGTACTTACCCAAAGGAGTTGAAAACTATCTCCACACAAAACTCGGCACGTGGATATTTATACTAGCTTTATTCATAACTGCCAAAACTTGGAAGAAACTAGTAGATGAACAGATAAACTGTGATCCTTCCAGAAGATGAAATATCATTTACTGCTAAAAATCAATGAGCTATCAAACCATGAAAAGACATGGAGGAATGTCAAATGCATATTACTAAGTGAAAGTCAATATGAAAAGTCTACCTATTGTATGATTCCAATTATATGACATTCTGGAATAGCAAAACTATGGAGACAGTAAATTGATCAATGGCTGCCAAGGGTGGAACTGGAGAAATGAACAGACAGAACACAGAGGGTTTTTAGAGCAGTGAAAATACTCTGTATGACACTATAATGAGTCATTATAAATTTGTGCAAACCCACAGAATATACACCATGAATATACAACACCTAAAGCAAACTACGGACTTTGGGTGATTATGATGTGTCAACACAGGTTCATCAATGTTAGGTACACACTGTGTATCACCCTGGTGGGGGATGTTGATAATAGGGGAGGTTATATATGTATAGAGGCAGGGGGTATATGGGAAATTTCTGTACCTTCCTCTCAATATTGCTGTGAACCTAAAAATAGTCTCTAAATACAGCTAAAAGAGAAATGAAAGCATATGTCTAGTACAGCATAGTGACTATAGTTAATAACATTGTATTGTATATCTGAAAGCAGCTGAGAGTAAATCTGAAAAATTCTCATCACAAGAAAAAAAAGAAATTCTGTAACTATGTATGTAGATGGACTAATTGTAGTGATCATTCCACAACATATGCAAATATCAAAATCATTATATTGTACACCTGAAACTAATACAATGTTATGTCGATCACACTTCAATAAAAACTGAAAATGTCTACACAAAAATCTGAATATGTTTATAAACATTTCATTGTTATTTTCTTTACAAACATGCTATATTACCATCATTCAAAAAAGTCAAAAGGTGAAAACACCACAAATGTCCATCAATGGATAAATGGATAAAAAATTTGTGATAGATACAATGGCATATTACTCAGCCATAAAAAAGAATGAGGTCCTGAAGTATTAAAACATGCTGCAATGTGGACAAACTCAAAAAACATATGCTAAGTGAAAGAAGCCAGACACAAGGTCACACATTATATAATTCCATTATATAAAATATTCAGAATAGGTAAATCCATAAAAAGATAATACTTATTAGTGTTTACTAGGGAAAGAAGGGAGTACGAAATGGGAAGCAATTGTTTCACAGGTACAGGGTTTTCTTTTTGGGGTGATGAAAATGTTTCGGAACTAGATAGGTGGTGACTGCACATTATGAACACACTAAACACTACTGAAATGTCCCCTTTAAGATGGTTAACTTTATGTAATGTGAATTCACCTCCACTTAAAAAAAATGAAAGGAAAAAATTTTAACACAAAATTTAATCTTTACACTTTTTTTATAACAATTCTATTGAAATACACATCATATGTCATACAATTCACCCATTTAAAGTGTACAATTCAATGTCTTTAGTGTAGTCACAAAGTAGTGCAACCATCACAATTTCAGAACATTTTCATCACACAACCCCCTCCAAAATGGGAGCCTTTAGCAGTCACTCTCCATTTCCTCCTCTCCCACAGCTCCTGTCAACCACTAATCTACTTTCTGTCTCTAGAAATTTCCCTATTCTATACATTCCACTCAGCATGCTTTCAGGGAATCTCCTTTATTTTAATTATAAAATCTGTGCTATGTATTCAAATGTAAGAAAAAAAGTAAGGAGAACATTAAAGGACAACTTACGTAAAGAACATTACTGAATACAATGGCAGATCAAGAATCGAAAACAAATCCAGTTAAGATGAATCTATAAAATATAAATCAACAGATTTGAAGCAAGACCATTATCAATAAGCAAAACAGAATACAACAAATATATTAGGAAAAGATTTTACCAAAAAAAAAGTGCTTGTCAAAGAGAACATTTTCTTTAATGAAGGTGTAGGAAAAGCAATCGCAAGGTCTAATTAAAATGAGAAACAGAAAGAGCAAAAAACCATTGCCTTTGTCTATAAGAACTCCTCTAGTATTTCTTGAAATGTGGTCCCTGGACTACCTGCATCAAAATCGTTTAAGAACTTGTTTAAAAAGCAGCATTTCTGGTCTGTGCCTCAGACAATCAGCAAAGATGGGACCCTGAAAGCTATTTTTAATCAGTACTCCAGATGACTCTCATGAATACTAAAGTTTGAGAACTACTATCTAATTAACACAAATTAATGCAAATGGTTAAATGTATGCAAGAGCCAAGAGAATGGTGACAAGAACAAAGTGCACGAAAAAGGTGAAAAAAGCAAAGAAAAAAATAATTTAAATTGTGGCAGTGTTCTTGGGAAAACATAAAATGTTTGAAAACTCTTATGGATATGATGTTGGCAGAAAATTCTAAGTGTGTAAATATACAAGCCATTCTTACTAATACCTGTGAAAACCACTCAAGGTATGACACAGTAAGTATTCATTGATGGAAGGTCACATGGTAGAGAAAGTACGCAATAGATGTGCGAATGTTTGTTGAAAATGTTAACTATTTTTATAACAAGTAGAGTTATGTTTAATTATATCCGTCCCAAATTCTGATAACCTAGACAAAAAAACAAACATTTTGCTCTGGTAATCTTTACATCAACAATAGCATAAATTGTCAAATGTTATGGCAAATTATGACATGCAAGTTCAGGATCCAGACATTTACATTCAGACCAAGTTAATATTTTTATGGCCAAACTCATGTAAACAAGGACAGGCAAAACTAGAGTTAAATTTCTCAAGACTACGAGTATTGTGATAGAACCATTTCACTGAAAATCACTAAAATATGTATACACAAATAGCTTTTATTATTCTAACTGTAAGCAGATTCCTAAGACTATTAAGTTCTAACTCATTATTTTACTTCAGTGAGGAAAGTCCACTTTCACAGGGATAAAGGCAGTTTATGTCATGTAACTCTTAAAGGATCTCATTATCAGAATGCAAAATCTGTCCATTTTTTCCATAAAAAGTATCTCTCCCCTATACACCCCTAAACTCAATTATAGTGGTAAGTTCTAAAGTCTATTTTGACTCATTTAGATTAAACCTTATAATGCACTTAGAAACCCAAATATATTCCATCTAACCCCAAGATGCAGATGTTTCAACATTCCCAGACATTATTCTTGCACATGTTATAAATGAAACAAACCATATTAGGGGAATGAAGTAGCTAATGCATGCAAATAAATTACGTGGGAAAGTTATGTTGCTTTCAAAGAATGTTTTTATTTATTAACATCTGGCTTGATACATGAAGTTCTAGAAGCATCTAAAAGTTCTCTGATGCTTTTTCATTTCACAGCTGCTTCAAAAGTCAGAAACCCTAGAATTAGATAAAGCCTTAAAACAAGCTAACATACAAGATGTGTGAACTTCAACAAGTTCTCACATTTTTCTTCCAAAAAGTAGTCAACCAGTATTCACCATTACCACCCAGCTCCCAACTCCCTGGACAACCTTCGGATGCTCAATGTGGCCTCTTCATACAAGCTCAGTCAGTCCAACCTATCCACACATACACACTCACACTCAATCAGTCTACAAGTCTCCCGCACAGGTACAACTGCCTCTCAACATTCATCTGGTTGCTAATCAAAGGTCATTCTTCCTTCTTCCACTGACCCTGCAGAGACATGACATTGGCTATAATCCCTTGTTCCCTTTCTCCCACAATATTCACTATCCACAACAATAAAAGAAACAAGTCCCCTTCCCTAACCGCAGACAGCTTAACTCTATACACTCCTTCCCCCCAACAACCACCCCTATTCTGTCCTGCCTTTGTTATTCAGAAGTTGCAAGGTCTAAGAAAATCTCACTCACCTCATGCTATAGGCACCAGCACCCAGTTCCTGGCCGATCCCCGACAGACTAGCATCAAAGTCCTGCACCAGCCCGGATTCAATCACTTCATCCGCCAGAGGCAACTTCAGAGCCCAGGCCATCCTGGCTCCTTCCTTGCCCCAGGAGACACCGTTTCTTGTACAAAGGTGAGCAGTGTGATCCTACGCAACGAGGGCAAGACCGTGGAAATCTCCAAACCAAGATCGCGCACGCAGTCCCCACGAGGCACGCCAAGCCCGACATGCACTGCCAGCTACCCGAATCTCCCGGACCCCTGGCTCCTTGCTCTGGGTTGCCCTGACTCCAAAATTTCTCCTACGCAGCTCCCTGGAGCCGCGCGAGGGCCCTTTTGCTCACTTATTCCAGGCTGCCCAGAGGCAGCCCTAGACTCCCACACTCCTCCTCTCTCTGGCCTCTCCCCTTCGGCTTGTGGTGGTCACTCGCTGCTCCTCAAACAGACGAGCAGCAGCAACCCGCTGCCTACTCCGCGCTCCCACGCCGCCTTCGCACCTTTTCCCCCGCCCCCTCTGCAGGGAGCCCCTCCCTCCCGGCACCCGCTCCCTTTCCCCTCCAGGCCTCGCTTCCGGTCGGCCCCCAAACCACTTCCGGTCGCCCCACAGCTCTTAGAACTAAATCCAGGTTTCCTCCCAGCTCACTCCCTGCCCTCCGCAGCCTGCCACGGCCTCAATATATGGAAGGAGAAAGTCCAGCACAGGATTGCAACCTGGGCTCGCCCGGCTCCGCCACCGCCAGTCGCCCCAGCGCCAACCAATCATGGCGTCCGCTCCCTTTGCCGGTCCGGCGGACGTGACGTCACGGGGACACTCACCAATGAAAAAGAGGCTTCGTCGGCCTCGGCGGTGATGATAGGCTAGCCCCGAAGGTGGGCGGGGCGATCCGGGAGCCACCCTGGCATGCCCAAGGTGTCTCAGTTTAAACGTCCCTCCCTCCATGTGGCTGCGTGCGTCCTGGCACCCAGCAAGCACCAAGTCGGCATCCTGAGGCGTGGATGGAGCGCCTTCGCTCTAGTCTCACGGAACACACACTCAACCCTGGAGGACTCCTGACCGTTTCCCAGATGCTCCTGGAATTACTTCCCTTTAAACGTACCCTCTCTGGAGGTCAAGACTGCTGGAATGCCACTCCTTTCTGTAGTCATTTTATCCTCTTCATTCTTCCTAATGCATTTGAACATGAAAGCATAAGACAGGTGAAAGTTATGTGTTTTTTTTTTAAAGATGGAGGTCTAAAGATCAAGATTTGGGCTGGGGTCGTCACTTACTAGTTGGGTCACTTCAACATAATTGCTTAATCTCACTGACATTTAGCTTCCTCATTTGAACTGTGAGGCTGACCATACCTGCTCCACCTTCCTACTTTGAGGATTAAATAATAATGCCCATTGTTTATTGAGCATTAACTATATACCAGGAACTTTAATACATTATCAGTAATCTTTAAGACAATCTTGAACTAGAATTATAATTTTAAAGGTAAGTATCTTACCAATAAGGAGAGTAGGCTAAGGGCTTAAATTGACCACAGCTAAATTACATGCCAATTTCGGAGCCTGACATTTTCACTAGAAGACATTGCCTATGTGTGAAAGTATTGGTTCAATTTTCTATTACATTGTTGAGTTTTTTATAGTCTGCCTTGAATTTAAATATTGTATATATCTGCCTTTTTCACTATACTGTGATCGCCTAAAGAATAAAGAATAAGTCTTTTTTCAGGCTTATGTTCTAAATATTTCCTAGTATAGTTCCTGCATTCAATAAGACATATACATTTATTGAATTTTAAAAAGGAAAGAAAGGGGAAAGGTTGACATGAAGTTGACAGCATATACCAAGTTTCAACCATAGGCTTCTCTTTTGAAGGCTCTAGGCTTACCCCTCTTCTTACCTTAAAAAGCCCTGGTGTCCAAGTCTTGGTGCATCCCTGTGACATTCAGTATTTCTTCAAGTCATATTTTCTTCCTTTAAGCCAGTTTTATCTCAAAACATGCCTGTGGTAAAGTACTTGGACTCAGAAACTAAAAGAGAGACGTCATAATTGTAGAAGAGAAGGGGGCCACATTCTAAATCTGATGAGCTCAGGGGAGGCCAACATGGTGAGCTCTACAAACTCAGACCAAACGTAACCACAGGATGGTCTGAACATAAAAATTTCTAACTAAAAAATTGTGGTGGGTAGTCATATCCTGGGCTTGTAGCTTTCTTGACAAAGGTCAATCTTTACCTTAAGTAAGCCTCTTTATTGTCCTTTTGCCCCTAAGATAACATATGCTTGGAATGTCAGAGTACCACTTTTTTCCAGACCCCTCAGGCACTAGCACGAAACCGCAGAACCCCTTATGTTTATCTTGTCCCCACATACCATCTCTATGTTGTAAATGTTAGTTATTAACCCCTGTACCTACTATTGTTAAAGAAATGTGTGTTCTTTCGTTTTACTTTTTATCTGATCCTACAGATTTCCTCACTCTGCTTTCTCCTGCTCCCTTAATCCAATGAACCCTCCCTACGTCTCCTTCGATTCTACCCTATAAAATAAGCTGCAAAACTATCAATCTCCAGAACATTTTCTTAATGCTTCCCAGCAATTGTCATCAGTTTGGCTCAAATAAACTCATTGAAATTCCCTACAGGTTTGGACATTTCTTACGTCAACATAATCAAAATCCTTTGTATTCAAGCATTATATCTGGGGTATTTAAAACATCTATTAGGTAGAACCATGCCTTGTTTGAACAATAATAGCTCATTACTAGATGCATATTCCTGGGCAAGTAACTACATCTCTGAGCCTCAAAATTTTAATCCATAAATTAGTGAAAATAATACCACCTCCTTAAATTGTTGTGAAGATTAAATAAAGTGCCAAGATGGTACATAAATAATTAATCAATAAATGTTAACTCCAGTCTCCACTAGACTATTTCTGCTTCTCTGTTAAGATTGTGTTGTTATTATCCTATCTAAAAATATTAACATATTGTATGATGTTATAGTTTTAGTAGTATTTTAACATAGACTGCCTTATTTAATCCTCATAAATGCTTTTGTTTTGTTTTTTAATATGAAGAAACTGAGACTAAAAGAGGGAAGACTACCTCTTTAAGAATTATCCTGAAAATTATTCTGTGATTCAACAGCTTCACTCTACATGTATACCCTAGAGAAGAACTCTTGCACAAACATACCAGGAGACTTGTATGAGAATGTTCATGGAAGCATTATTTATAGCAGCAAAACAGAATAGAAAAAATGTCTAACAACATGATAAAGGATAAACTGTAGTACAATAGAATATTATATGGCAGTGAAAATGAATAAAGCTACACTCAAACACATGAATAAATCAATCTTAGAATTATGGGGGGGAATTGCAGAAGTCTTCATACAGTGTGGCATCACTTTATAAAGATCAAAGCCCAGAAAATTAAGCAATATATCAGTTAGGGAGATATACACACATTTCTTTAAAAAAGAATAAAAAGATAAACACAACCCTAGATGGCCATATTGATCATGTTAAGGAAAGGCAAGGGAGTGGGCTAAGTGAGGAACTCAAAAGTAGCTTTAACAGAGGTAATAATTTACTTAAGTTGAATGGTAGGTCCATGGGTGATTGTTTCATCATTGTACTTCATAACTTAACAAAAATATATATTATTGAATATGTAACAAATATTACATAGACGACCAGCCGAGCCAGGAACTACAGTCCAGGTCCTCAGTTCTCTTACTGGGCTTTGTCAAGGGCAATGCCTCCCGGCTGGTAATACAAGTTTCTAGGAACCACACAAATACAGAGCAAATAGTATCCAATAATAATGACAGTCTCATATTTACTGAGCTCTTCCTAAGAACCAAGCCCTAACTGGGTGCTTTATGTCTATAATCTCATTTTATCCTCACATCACCCTAGATTAATTTAATAGATAAGGAAACTGAGGCTTAGAAAAATTAACTAGCTCATCCAGGGTCACCCAGCTAGACAGCAAAAAAATCTGACTGACCTTGCACTCTGGGCATCTAACCATCATACCACCCTGTCCCTGTGGATGGTTATAACCTAAAAATGATCTGCTTCCTATCTATTCTTTTCAGAGATGAATTTGAACATTGTAGAGATGAAAATATTGAATTTTCAGAAAATTGTGCCCATGAAGGAATATTGGTTGAAGCATGTTTCCTCACATGCAGAAAAATAGCTCAAAGAGAATAGATTTAAAATAAAACAAAAAATATTGAAATTAGATGTTTAGAAGAGATACTGTGCCATATCCGGGAATCTCAAGGACCCCTGTCCTCTGGGAAGTGTTTAGAAAAAGACAGACATGTATTTCTTGGAAATGTTCAAGCCTGTGTTTAAATTCTGAACCAAAATAAAAATTTCACAAAGGTTTTCCATACCTTAATTCTAATTAATTCTTAAATAAACAGGTGAAATGAAAGGTGACTCCAAAGCCTTGGCCCCACCCAATTACAGTGGAGATCAGCCTTGAGATTTATATCCTTAAGCCCAGTTATCCCTGAGGAAATTTCTATTACTGGGAGAAGACTTTTTCCTTCCTCTTTCATCAATGTAATAGAGTAATTTAGAGTGCTAAGGCTGGAAACAGGGATTCCAGGGGCAGCCCTGGGTTCTCTGCCTCCAAGGAAAGATCACCAGTGTTTTCCTGAGAATCCAGCAACACCTATCAATAAAACAAATTTTTGTACCCATAAATTCATCCCAGGACAAAAATCATTGCTCTTGTTTAACATAATAAATGACTAATGAACCAGAGAACCTGTGGCTATACTGTATTCTAATGCTGTATTCTAATACTGAATTATTCAATATTCTAATATTGAATAATTCTAATACTGTACTAAAATACATTCAGTATTCTAGACCAGGGGTCCCCAACTCCAGGGGCCGTGGACAGATACCCTTCAGTGGCCTGTTGGGAACTGGACTGCATGGCCGGAGATGAGCGGCAGGCAAGCAAGTGAAGCTTTATCCATATTTGCAGCCACTCCCCAGGGCTATCATCACCACCTCAGCTCAACCTCAATCACCAGGCATTAGATTCTCATAGGAGCACTGGTCCCTGGTGGCAAAAAGATTAGGGACCGCTGTTTTATACCATTAGGTGAAGGTGAGCCTCATTGAAAAGGGTGCTTTTCCCTAGATTAGGTCCTGAAACTATACTGTTTAAATGGAACATAGCAGGGTTTACCCCGGTAAATGGAAATGTGGAAATCCTACCAAAAAGATCAGGAAAGATAGCGATCCCTAGATCTCACCCTGTATGGGGTAAAGTTAAGCACATAGGCACTTGAGACAGCCCACCTGGGTTCAAGATCTAGTTCTGCTGCTCACAAGCAAAGCAATCTTAAGTAGATTCCTCATCTTTTCTATGCCTCTATTCTTTATCTGTAAAATGTGTATAATAATAGTACTTAGTTTATAAAATTATGCAAATAAGTGAAATAATGCATGTAGAGTGCTTAGACTAGTGCCTAATATATAGTCAGTAATCAGTGAGCATTAGCTATTATTATGATTGACAAAAAGGGGACCCTAGCGCCTGTCTTGCCTATCTCTTAACACAAATCAAATGCAATCATTTGAGCGCTCAACCTCCCTGGATCAGCACTCATCTATCCTCTAGGCTTCTCTTCTCACTCACTTACTCAAATCAGTCACTGTTGCTGGTTCCTAGGTCAATCACTAGGCATTTTCCTCTAGGTACAGGAAAAAAACCATTATCCATTCAGACTTCTCTGAGGAACTGACCATTTAGCTTTAACTTTTTACATCTTCCTACATCCCAAACAGACACCCTGTGGGGTCGAGTCTGGCTTCTTTGAATGATCCTACAGTTGAGAGAAAAGGATATCAAAAGTTTTTACACCAAGCAACTTCGGATTTCCTTCAACTCTCATCTTTAGTCCCGAAACCAGCCCAAATCTTCTCTAGTTCATAAAAGATTAGTTTCCCCTACACAGCCCTCCATAGCACATTGAACATCTGTTATATTGTGACTTATAAGAAATATATGTTAAAGAGAAAACTTCAGGCCTCGAATGATGTGATACGTGATAAATCTCATGATAGCAAACTTAGATTTCACACCTGATCAAATTGCAGTTTTAACTTCTCCCAGAAATATCTTAATTGTTCTTAACCAATCTGGAACGTTCCAGTCAAGCACCAGTAAGGTAATCTGTCACAGAGACCTTCTCCATCCTCTTAGAAAAAAAGAGGCAAGACAATCTACATGATAAAAACCTTTCCTTCCCCTAAAGAAATGATGCCCTGGTCCAAAAAAAATCCTTTCTCTTCATTCCCTAATAGCTCCCTTGCCCCACTCTTTATCTTGCAATGATTCTATTTTGTGAATCATTGAATGAAGCCAATCAGATCTTTAAATTTACTCAGTTTAATTTCTGTTTATTTAACATATGTATCTGGTCATTTGGATGACCAAAATATACTACTTGTACATATTTGGTCTTCATCCACAGTTTCTGGCTCACAGCTCCCTAAACCCTTGGAATCTCCTGAGAGTTAAGAGCCCTGGGAGAATCTTTTATGATACAATTTTGTGAAACATTTGAGCCATAAAAGTTAAATGGGTATCTTTTTTTTTATAATAAGCCCTTTTTCACTACAACTGGGTTTATGTTAATGAAGGTGACTTTTGAAAAGCACCTAAGGGTGGGGGTTGGTTGCCAGGGGAACCAACCGTGAATAGAGGGTTGGAAACTTTAGTGCTACCCGCTGATTTTGCTGATTTCCGGGGCAGGGAAAGGGACTACAGGTGGCATTATCACCAATGGCCAATGAATTAAGATCATACCTATGTAATAAAGCCCACATGAAAACCCAAAAGGAAGGAGTAAGTTGGGGAACCAGAACACTTACTAGTGCCACTGTGCCAGGCCCCAAGCTCCAAAAAAACAGAAGGCCCTTTGTTCAGGACCTCTCTCTATGTATGTCTAAATCCAGCTGTTGATTTGCATCCTTAATATTCTTTGTGATCTAATAAATAAACAGTTTTCCTGAGTTTTGTGAGCCTTTTTAGCAAATTAATCGAATCCAAGGAGGGGATTATGGGAACCTCTGATTTTAATCAGAATTACAGGTAACAACCTGAACTTGCGACTGGCATCCTGAGATGGAGGGGTTCGTTGGTGCCTCCAATATGCAGTTAGTTGGTCAGAAGCACAGGATATGGTGTCTGAAGTGGAGGGCGGTCTTGTGAGACTGAGACCTTTACAGAATGAAGTGCTATCTCCAGATAGATGGTATCAGAATTGAGTTCAATTTTTGGACATCCTACTACTGGTGTCCAAGAATTGCTTGTTGGTGTGCAGAAGCACCCCCACACACACACACAACACACAAATACATACATTGCAATTGGGTCCAGAAACCCAAAAGAACATCCTAGACATGGTCATAGAAACTAAAGTTTTTCTACAAACTCATTGCTCTTCCTTTAAAACCTTCCTGGGCCAACTGCCAGAAACCATACTCAATTGGTCTGAGCCAGAGATAACAGCCTCCACTGAATCTTCTGGTGGGAGCCGCCTCTTGCCAGTCAGGGCCAGTTGCTACCTAGATTCTATTCACTCCCACTTATCACCTTCTAAATCTTGCATAGCTAAGCAGAACCCTCTGTATCTGTTTTCTCCTAGTAGCCTGAAGTCAGGATCTCTGTTCCTATATTTTCCTTGAAGGAGAGGATAGGAAATACATTCAGTCATCAAGCACCTACTCTGTGCCGCTCGCCAGGGTACTGAGGAATCACAGCCTATTGAGGGCAACTGATATTAGGGTTGTGAGATCTATGCAGAGGTAAGTGTTGGTTTCTGTTTAATTTTTTGCCTTATTATTTCAGAGTGCTGTGAAGCTCCTTTAATCCTTAAGCTTTACATCAGAATCTTTGATATCTATTGTCCTCTGGGTGGAGGTGGTATGGTAGAGCATGATCTAGAACCCAGCACAGTACCTGCCTCAGAAATGCTGGATGGGTAGAATCAAAAGTGATGCCTTGCTCTCACCAGTTTAGATTATGTAGCCCAGACCTCAAGACCAGGTAGGTGGAGAAGGGAAGGGGGAGGACCATATGGCATGGCATGAACCCTACTCCTAGACAAGCGGAGAGAGACCCTTACTATAGCCACTCTAAATGCAAGCATCAGGCCTGCCTCTAACATCTGCAGGCTTGGGGAAGAGCAAAACTGAAGACACAATTACCATATATCTAAATTTTATTAAGGATAAACTTGGCTAATTGTGAATGATCTAGCCATGTTAAATGTACCTTCGTAGCTGTTGGGTCGGCAGGGGGAGGGCCAGCCTGCTGCCTGCTTGGAGACTCCCCAGCTGGATACCGGGAATCCAGACCTTCTGAATAGGGCCCACCCTAAAACCCTAGGTGCCACCACCCTAATCCGGAGGCTCAATTAGCATTCGTTTAACGTTCCCCTACCCCCCACATTACCCCATAAAAACTGTGCCCTCCCACCCCAGGGCGTGACTTCTCTGTCCCCTCTCCTCTTGAGACCAGAGAACTTCGGAGCCCTCTCCCAATAAATGCTCGCTTTTAAAACTTCTCTCGGCGTGTCACGCGTTTACCTTACAGTAGCAACCTGGAAGGCCAGGTTTGAATTTAAACTTTTAAGACTCCTTGAAGTTCTATGCTAGAATATTCCCCAGTCCTGGGCCCCAGCCTATATCCTGCCTTGTCTTCTCCATACAGCCTCATCTCACACTGCTAAAGGTTTTGTGTATATGTATAGACACTCCAGGCTGCATACCCAAGCTCTGCCCACCCAGCTCTCTGACAAATAATTGCCCCTTGGTCACCTCTTAGGCCTCGGAATATGCATACAAACAGCAAGTCTGTTGTCGGGACCCAGAAAAGACAGGCCAGAAAGGGGCTCGGCAAGATATTCTGGGGTCCTAGGTACTAGGAGGGTAATCTAGAAAGAGAAAGGGCATATCCCTTGTCCCTGCACCCCATGGAGAGGGTTGTGGCGGGAGGGCTGGGGACAGGGCCATCTGAAGTAGGAGTCCATGGCACTGACCTTTACCCTCTTGCAATGGTATTTTCCAGACTACAAAGTCAGCTCACTGACACAAGTTCCTGGCCTTTGACATGAGCCCCTTATATCCTCATCCTGAGCGGTGAAGGAGAAACGGCAGACCAGTACAAAAGAAAAATACTGTTTATTCCACACAACGACATCAAGTGCTTCTCCCCTCCCCTCCCCTCACTCTAGCCCTCAGCAAGTTTTGCCCATGTCTGGAGGCCAGCCAGAACCTCAGTGTCAAGGCCTGGCCTCTGAGACAGGAAAAGAATCTCGGCATAGGAAGGTGACTGTATTTCTAACACAAAAATGTCAGGGTCTCTTTCTGAATTCAGATGTGTTCTTCAATCCATTTGGCCAAATTCTTTCCCTGGACCCCATCTGAATAAAATACCATGTGTAGTGCAGGGACAAAGGCCCCAGCTAATTCACCAGGATATAGAAAGTTTTGGTCTTTCTTACATTTAAAATGAAAGCAAAAAAAACCACATGCAAACAGTGAAACCAGTTCTGCTCTTTCTCCTGCCTTTCCACGGCAAAGGAGACACTGAGCTCTGGCTTTAAGTTCAGAAAAGTAGCTTTTAAAACAAATTTTACATCAACTCCCTTTAGAGCCTGATGCTACCAAAAACAAAACAGAAAACCCACTTCAGGGCCACGGTCGCTTCCTGGGAGTCCTTCAGTGGGGAAGCAGGAGCAAAGATCTCAGGCTGCTGAGTTCTGCTTTGGGCACACTTCAGGGTCACCCTGCACCCTGCTGCCTGGGGTATTCAGCCTACAAATAATATTCTGACCCTGGTATCATTCCTCTGAAAGACCTTCCATCCTTCCTGCGGAGGAGAAAACGACTTAGTTCTAACCCAGCCTTAGGAAGATAGATTTAGACAAGGGAGGAGCTGAGAAAGCATTGGTCAGACCTAATTTAGACCAGCAGTTCTGAATTATATTCTACTCCCAAACCACCAGCTGTGACCCACTTGTCTCCCCAAAAAAGAAGGCATATCTGAATGCAAGTATTTGAGAGTGAAAATCCGTATCTGTCTAATTTACTGAAGTATAGATCACTGAGTCCTTAACTCTGGTACTTTATTACTGAAAACTTGTTTATGATGCCCCTCCCTAGTGAGCATATCATCTCATTGAAACAGGTTGATAACCCTGTTGAGTGTGGAGCCTTCCCCTGGGAGACATTCTCTCCTGGAAGGCTGGGGCAGCCTTCCTCACACACCTGCTTCCTCACTCCTTACTACACCCGGCCAGATTTGCTTGGTCTCAGTGCAATGGAGTGGGAGTATGTGTGTGTGGCAATTTGGCACACAACTGTCCTTTCACTGGCAGGGCTACCAAGAAGGTGGCCACGTTGGCACTGTAGGGTCTGGGAGGGATCAGTTGTAGGCAGGAAAGGAAGCAGCATTCCAGAGGAAGCTAGACTAGGACGTGGCTGTACCCATGACCAGCAGAGGCGGTGATGTGCCTTCACCTGGCAGTCACCTCCTCAGGGTGTATCACGTGAGGTACAGTGGAGAACAGTTGCTGGAGACCTGGCTGCATAAGGACAAGAGTAGTGAAGATGGGGTGGCCGACCCCTGTGACTTGTGGCCCTTCAGGGATGGTCTACGCAGCAAGGCTGGGCTCACCTAAGAAACCTCTTAGAGCTCTCTTGACTTCATGCAGGAACATGCTGAATTCCAGGGTTTGTCCAGCCACAGTGAGGCTGGGAAACTTACTTAGCAGCTCAGATGAGATGCCAACCCCCGATATGCCATAGTTACCCCCTCCAGAGGCAAAACCCATTCTGCTCCAGCAGTATTCTTGGTTCAGTGGAATGGAACACTGGGGGTATCGCTTACACAAACACAGGGTTTAAGACTCTGGACGAAATGAGATTTCTCTTCCAGTATCCAAGGCTTAAAGTTACAAAGAAAATTAGAGTCAAGTCAGCTTCTCCAAGAGACCTTCCTGGGCTGCCATCAGCTCTTTCCAGATGTTGGCCATTCCCCATGACCCTGCTATCTGATTTATTGTTTAATTTGCCCCTTCTGAAAAGACCCTGGTCCTAGGTTGAGGATAGTGCAAGGACAAGAAAAAGAGTCAGTGTTCCTTTCCTCATTTTTCTCCAAAGTACCCGCTTACGTGGACACCTACAGGTTTTTGTTTTGTTTTGTTTTGTTTTTTGGGGGGGATGGTCATTAACAGAGATTAGATTAAATCTGGGAGGATGACCTTATTTACTATGTTCCTAACCTGCCACAGACCCAGGTCAACTCCAAGATAGCTAGAATTCACTGCTATTTCTTTTCAAATGGATTACAAAAGAAAAGGTTCTGCTTCAGTGCAATTTTCTCCCAAAGGAACCAGAGAGAGGTGGGAGAAGAGATGACGTGTTCTGGCCCCAGGACTGTGGAACCTTCTGACTTGAGGTCAAGGCAGACAGAGTCTGGCCTTCTGAGCAGCATATCACACCTTTCAGAACTGTCTCTTGGGTCTTTTCAGGGGACAGTGTGCCTGCAGGCAATGGGGGTTGAGGTGGTGGTTCTCCTGGACAAGCTGCTGTACCTGCGACGCTCACACAGAGGAGCAAAGAAAAAGAGAGGGTAGAAAAAGAATGCCACTGAAAACAAGAGCTAATGGTCAGTTCTTAGGGGCTGCTGCAGCCCTTCCCCAAACATGGGGAGTTTCTGGTTCCCAACCAGCATTCACCCTTCAAAAACCACATTACCAAAGTGCTTCTTTAAGTGACACCCCAAATCCCCTCCCTTGGCGTGACCAGCCCCGAGCCTAACGCTCTCAGTGAGGCCCTCTGTCCTCCCCACGATGTGCAATATGTGAGGGACAGACAGAAGGCAACTGATGCACATGCACACGGTGGAGTCTCAAGACCCAGGACAAGCACAGCCACACGTGGCAGATTAACAGGTGCTGTCACAGCCGTGGCTTGGCTGCAGCTGTTTGCCAAGGGACAAATACAAAGTGCTGGAACACAGGGCTGGGGGCTAAGCCCTAAGGGATCTGAAAGACATTCAGCTTGCTGGTGTTCTTGAGCGTCTGGCGCCGATTGCAGAACCAGACCCGCACGACCTCCCGGTCATAGTTGAGCTCCTTAGCAATCTCAGTGATTTCCTGTCCGGTGGGCAGTGGGTTCTTCTCGAAGTAGGCGTTGAGAGCCTCTATGGCCTGGGGGGTGAAGGAGGTGCGGCGTTTGCGTTTCTTGGAGGGCTCACCTCCCACAAACTCCATCAGGTTCTGCTGGCCTTCCTGGTTCCGGAGTTCAGCTTCATTCAGCCACTTCTCCAGCACCGGCTTTAGCTTCTGGGCACTCTTGGGTGTGATGTCCAGCTTCTCGAACCTGCAGGTGACCCAAGCCCAGAAAGGGACAGTGAGAGTGTCTTACTCCTCACACCTGGTATAAGCACCCTCCTCAAGGGGCTGGTGAAACTGTATTCATGTTCCTCTTAGCACCCCATCCCCTGGTTTGGTCAAACCCAGACTCCTCAGACTGTCTCGTACCCCAGGTCATACAGAAGGACTATTCCCATGGCCTCAGTTCAGTAGTGTAGTGATAACAGTGCAACTGCTTTGTGAACAACCAGTCTAGAACTTTCACACGAAATGAGTGAGGTCCTTTGAGGGGTCATACTTGAGAGGTCTCCAGAAATGGCAAATGGATGTCATGAGTGCTGTTCTCCTCTAATTTTACTCTCACAGCAGCAACTCTAAGTTGGACTACTCTTTCTGGCTGAGCCCAAATGTAACTACAGAATTCTCAACATGGCACTGAGTCTAATAACACCCTAGTCTATCTATGGAATTGGAAGGCAGGTGAAACTTTTCGGCCATCCCTGAGCCATGCACTCATTCTTGTTTGAAACACTCTGCAACCCCTCCTACTATACTGGCACCAGAACCAGTTTGTACACTGCACACAGAAAAATCAGCTACATGACTTTAGAGTCATGCCTTATAAGGCAGTGAGATGGGAGCAGGATAAGGGTGATGGTGGCGTATAGTTGAGAGCCAAGCAAGAACTGAAGTTCCCACCTTTGTGACTAATTTCATAAGCTGTACTCCTTTCCCTCTAGGATTCCTGAATGGATTAGTGTTTGCCCATAGGATAACTGCTTTCAAATCTCTGCCCACAAAAGACCATAAAATGCTCAGGATTAGAGGATAAATATCAGAGGGTCCTTCCTAGGAAGGACCTAATCAGTCTTCAGCTACTCCAGGTATTCATATCTACGTTTAGGAACAACGAGAAATGAAGGGGTCAGAAACCCAGGTCCCTATGAACACTGAGTGGCACCAGATGCCTGAGTAGGCGCTGACCTTGCCCAGGTAGCCTTACTCACCGGCAGATGGCTGACTGGCTGTACGCTGGGCCTTCTGTCGCTGTCAGAGCCTGACCCACCTGGGTCTGAGTGAGACCCAGAGATAGCCGGCGGATCTTAAAGTTCTTGGCAAACTCTCGGATCTCTTCTAAGTTGATCCCGTCTTCATCCAGACTTGGGGTATGTGGCTCTAGGCCAGAGGAAGAAACCAAAGGTGAGTGTGTAAAACAGATAATCATCACTGCTTATCTAGCCCATTGTCCTGGCCTGGTGCAGAAAGATGAGGACATTTAGCAAAAGGCCAGCACACCCTTAAGACCTTCATTAACCCTGTCCCCAAGACAAACAAGACGGGCGGGCGGGGGGAGCGGAAAGGGGCCTGGACCAGTCTGTCTGGAGGTAGAGGTATATTTCCAAATTCTTCCAGCTCTAACTGCTGACCCTCCCCATTCTCCCTACTCCTGGCCCCTAAGCACATCTGTTGGCCATACACATTCCTCAAATACCAGGTGAGAGATCACAGGAGAGACAGCCAATGGCTGGGCTTCTCAAAAAAGCAGCCTATGCTATCATCATGCCTAGAATCCAGCTCAGTAGGAATGGAAATAAGAAAGCCAGTCCCTGGCACTGGGTATTTATCCTTTCAGTTTAAACTCCAGGAAGTCTATTAAGGAGAGCAGCTTCTAAGGAGGTCAGGTGTCTGAATAAATGCCTCTCCCCTTCTCCACAGCCTCCTCCAGGAGCCACTTACTGGACACCAACTGGCTGACAGTGGGCGTCTCTGAGCAGGTAATTGGGATGGGAGCAGAGGCAGATGGCTTGGCCGCTGGGGCTGGGCTGGCGATGACCACAGCAGGCTGGGGCACGGCTGGCGTGGGCTGGATGGGTTGCATCTATAAGAAGAGAGCCAACAAGCCCCTTTTGCCCACCTGCCCACCTCAGGGGGTTGAAGTCCCTGTATGGACCAGAAGCAGGGCCAAAATGGGCACGACTCTACATTCACCCAGCACATTTCTACCTGTGTCCCTCAAACAGCAAAACTAAAAGCTACCTATCAGCACCCACTGAATGATAATGACCTCCAAAATAAGCTCAGCAACTTGACCCACCAAGCTAGGGTCTCGCTGCCACCTGTGAAACAGGAAGGTCAGAGGCTCAGAAAGGTTCAGTATACTTGGTTAAAGCCCCAACGAGTGTCTGCCCTTAGGATAACTGCTTTCAAATCTCTGTCCTCAAGGAGAAATCTGATTCTAGAGCCTTCCAGGCCCCAAGTGTCCATTAATAGGGAACCGGCGAATGACATCTGGGACCTCCCTACAAGCAGATACTGTGCAGCCATTAAAAAGAATAAAGTAATCTCTTAACTACTGACATGGAAAGAACTGAGTCATAGTGCTAAGTGAAAAATAAACCAGGTGGAAAAAAGTTTTATGGAATAAGTTCTTTAAAAAATACATGAATTTCCAGGGAAAAAATTGTGAGGCATATGAAGCAAGCTGTCAACAGAAGTCATCTCTGGGAGTGGAATTAGAAGGAATTTTTACTTTTTTACATTACACATAATCTTGGAATTTTTATAAAAATCACTTATCATTTATAATTTAAAAAACTATAAATAAATGAAATTAGTATATTTAGTATTTTTTTAAGAGCTTCCTGAAAAGGTCAGATTTCCTCTAGGATGGGTCCTGTTCCCTGGATTCTACCTCCTGATAGCTCTCAGGTCCATTGTCTCCCTTCCCAGGGCCTTGGCCTTAGTTCAGAGTGCCTTGTCTCTTGCTAGAACTGTTTAAGCTGTCTCCTTAACGACTCAGGTCTCACCATAGTCCACTCTTGTTATCCCTGGATAACAAAGGGAATTTTTTTTAATGCCAATCTAACCAGCCATTTCTCTGCTAAGAACTCGACCACGACACTTTGCTAGCTAATAACAGTGATAATAAAACACTGTTTTTCAAGTGCTTTCTGTGTACCAGAGTGTTAATTGCCTGTGTGTGACATATCCTTTAACACTCATAACCTTCTGCAGTTGGTCCTCTTATAATCTCTGTTTTATAGATGAGGCTAAGAGGTTATTCACAAGCTGGGAAGCAGCATACCACATTTGAGAACATTGGGCTTCAACATTAGCTGGGAACTTGTTAGAAAGGGGAATTTCTGGGCCCCTCCTCAGACCTACAGAATAAAAAATTTTGGGTTGCAGCCTGGGAACCTGCCCTCCAGGTGGTTCTGACACACACTCAAGTTTGAGAACCCCTGCTCTGGAGCGCCATACTTCTTGCGATTCCTAAAGGTAGCATACTCTCTCATCCAACTCATCCCTTTAGATGAGTTCAGTGTTCCCCAGTCTGTCGATTGCTCCCTTCTCTGGGTTCCCTATCATAGTCTCTGTCAGGCTGCCTTGTAATTGCCTTCAATGCTGGGCTACCTAAGGCTCGGAAAAGCACCCTTTTCATTGCTATATCTTCAGAACCTGATATAGTAGGCCCTCAAAACTACTCCTAGAATAAACAAATGAATAATCAAAGCCACAGTGCAGAGCAGAGGAGTGGAAGGATGAAGGGAGAAGAGGAAGGGAATGCAGTTTGTTCAACCTGGAGCTGATTAAGGCCCTGTTTACTTTGACCACCTCCTTCCTGACCTTCTCAGAATGGCACTGTCCTCTAAGGGCACACAGATACCTTTTTGGTATATGTGGAAGAGGGATGAGGGGGATGCTGTTTCCCTGGGCAGAACATGTGTGACTCACATGGGCTTTTTACCCTGGGACCTACCCTCACTTTGGGGAGATTCTCTGCTTTCCCATGGGCTTCAGAAAATAATCTTGTCCTGCCCACAATCTGGAGATAGGCAGTCCATGCCAGACAGTACTGCCTGCTCCCACCCCCCACCCCAGCCCTGGTACCTCACTCTTAGCAGGGGACTCAGGTATGCTGGGCTTCCGGACAGCCACAGGTGGAGGCAGGGGGCTGCTGGCCAGGGTCGCGATCACCTGGCCCTGGGCGTTCAACAGCAGCTGGGGGGTCACAGCCTGGACCTGCAGGCTTTGGGCTGGTGCTGGGGCTGCCACGCTAGCCGAATTCACTACCCACGGAAGTGTTCCAATAACCTGGGAGGAAACAAGGCAGGGACCCTAAGTGTGAGGGCAGTGTCCAGCTCCCCCAACCCAATTCTCTACACTGGCAGAGGAAGGGACTTAGATGAATCGCTTAACCCTTCTGGGCCTCAGTTTCTTCCTCAGTAAAGTGAAGGATTTGTACTCTAAGAGCTGTTTCCTTTATTCTATCTCCTGAGCTGTGATGGAGACAAAATGTCTGTGTGTGGAGTCAGCAGACCTGGACGTGAATCCTCACTCTGCCACAAATTAAGCTCTGTGGCTTAATTTCTCTGAACCTCAGTCTTCTCTCCTATAAAATGGGAATAAAAATCTTTGCCTAATAAATTTGTACTCCAAACGAAGTGAGATAGTGTATGAGAAAACACCTAGCAAGAGCCTGGCCATAAAGTGGATGCTCTATAAATGAAGTGGGTGCTCCCCCAAACTAGAGTGGGTACCTCTAGGGCAGAGTGGTGGCTATGCCCCTGCCTGGCTTCAGCATCAACAGAGAGTTGCCATACAGGAGATGGGAACAGCAGCCTGACACCCTGTTTAAATTTCTATGACCGTCAGCCCAAGTTCTGGCCCCCCAGCTAGCTTTTCCACAGCTGCCACCCCTCAGCCCTGGCTTTGACCACTTGCCTGCCCCTGAGCGTTGGTGAGGATCTGACTGCTGATCCCTGGCATGCTGGGAATGGCGTTGGCAATGACTGGAGTGGTGGTGAGGGAGCCCAGGATCTGAGTCTGCCCCCCAATGGAAGCAGCACTGATCTGCGGGTGGAAGAAGAACCTTGCTCAGAAGCTGAGGGACAAGAACAAGCCCAAGGCAGAGTGAAGAGGGCTTAGGGCATTGGGGTGGGGAGGTAAGGATGTGGGGCAGATATGAATGTGGGCTGCAGGCCCATATCCACTAGCTGAATAGTATCTAGGGCTAAGAGTTGCAGGGGGTCAGCTGGGAAGGGTGGGCCACGGCCATGGAAGAGTAAATCTGGCTAATCTTTCCGGCCAGGCCTAGGAGGGTAGAAGGGCTAGACTGTAGTAGCTGATGTGATTTTGGTCACATCTAATAACTCCACTGCCAAGCCAGGAGCGACAATGGACCAACATCGGCACAGGTCTGTGAACCTCTTAGTGACTGACAGCTCACAGGTTTGCAGTCCCCGGACATCATCCCACCCTCCAAGGCTGGTCCAGTGGTTCAGGTTCTGGAGAATTTGCCCAGCCCTCTTGGCAGAAGTTGTCTGCTCTTGTTTGAGATGGATGGACGGGCAGCTGCGAGGAGAAGGAGGGTGCCCATCTCCGTTGATGTGTTGGAAAAAAGCCATATTCAAGGGGTTGGTCCTCCACCTCCTTCCTCCCCTGTCAGTTCCACCCTTGGCCCAAGGTTCAGTCCATCCCTGGGTGAGGGCAGCAGCTTACGATTCCCGGGCTAAATGCGAAGCCTGCAGGATGAACGGTGATCTGTGGTGGGGTATCCACTGGCTTGGGGGTGGGGGCAGGAGCAATGGCAGCAGTGGGCTGCGGTAGAATGGCAGGCGTGGTCTGCAGCAGCGGAGGGGTCTGGAACAGCGTCTGGGGCTGAGCTGGTGGCCGGGGCTGGGCGGGCGAGGAGGCCTGTACCGGTGGGGCAGCTTGTACGGGTGCCGGAAGGGCGGTATTCAGCACGGCAGCTGCTATGGAGCAAGGCAGAGACAGAGGTGCTCAAATGCCTAGTTGCAGCCCAGAGCAGCTCCAATCCCAAGGGATCTGGCACAAGAATGAGAGGGGGTTGGGCAGTGGGGCAGAGCAGGGACAGGCAGCTGTGATTCCCTTGATCCTTGTAGGGGGCAGCACATGCCAACTTCTCTCATCCCCCCTCCCTTGGGCCTGGAGATGTGTAGGTTCAAAACCAGAAGCTGAATCTTCTTGAAGTCCTTCTCAGGAGGCTGGTCATGGGGTGAATTCTGGCGTGGGGGGAGAGGGGCAGTCTCAGACAGTTGTTTGAAGTAAGAGAGGCCTGCTGGGCCAGCATGGTGTCATCTCCTAGAGTCCTGAGTTGGTGCAGCGTCTCTGTGGCTGGGTGCCTGGGACACTGGATCCAGACTCCAGGGCTGTTGCCCTGGGCGAGCTGCTGGTTCTGAGTCCAACATGGCAAGCCCGTATGCCGGAATGGTAGTGTAGGGTGGTAAGGGGCCTGGTGCAGTCCTGGGGAGAGTTGCCGTTACCTTGGAGACTGGCTAAAGGTGGCTTGAAAATTCCCCCCGTAGGAGAAGCAGCGGTCAGTCCTGGGAGGGCAGCCACGGTTGCTGTAGGAATTGTCCACACGGCCAGCCCCTGCTGACCAGCCACTTGACCTGCAATACTGATGGGGATAAGAAGAGGTTGAGTAACTGCCCCTGCTGGAACCATAACTCCTGTCAGAACTGTGGCTAAGTTTTCCTGAGTCAAGACCTGCAAAAGCAAACAAGATTTCAAAAAGAAAAGAAAAAAAAAGTAAAAAAATCAACATCGATAGCGCAAACACTGGGTCTCTCAGACCCAGCTGAGCACAAACAAAGCATTCTGAGGCAGTGGGGAAAAGGCCGCATGAAGTGGGGGAAGAGATAAGCCCTAGCCAGAGGTCCAACCCTGAAAGGGGTGCCTAGATTGGACTATCCTGTCTTCAGAGAAGCAACCCAAAGCAAGGACAAGGCCTGGCCCTGTTCACAGGACAGCAAAGTGTGTACAGGCCTCTTCCACTACAGTCTGCTGCCTCCCAGGCCTTCCCTTGGCCCTTGCCCACAGGACCGGTGTTTTGTGGCCAGGAAGCAAGGAGGTGGTGGAACCAAGTGGTCAAGGGCCAACAGAGGCCTCTGGGAATTTCCGATTAACACTCCCCTTAAAGGATGCCTAGGAGATCTGTGCATATAGCCAAAGGTCTCAGGGAACTCAGTACTCCTGAAGGATCCTGGAGGCAGCTTCTAACTGTGCCAGGGCTGTCCCCTAGCCTAAATGAGAACTCTGTGAACAATGCATTAACTCTTTCAGGCATCCACTAGAGGGGCTGACAAGTGTATCCACTCATTTAGCCATTAGAGAAATAGAAAAACCTGCGGCATGAAGAGTTAATGCAATCTCTACAACCCTTGCTGGAACCAAGGAGATTACCTGGCAAATAACATCTATCTTTCTCAGTGGGCCTAATGTGGGGCAGGGGAGAGGCCAGGGGTGCCTAGTAGGGGATTCCCTCCCTCAAGCCATAGCCCCTTCCCTGTGCTGCCTCATGAAGTTCCCAGATCCCATGGCTACCCCATCTTGGTAGTCCTATGCCTTGCTCTTGCCCATTGTTCTCTGTCCAGCTTCCTGGGTGGCTCTTACCTGGGGGGCAGCTTGTACAGCCATTGGTGTCAGGGTCTGAGAAGTCTGAGGCTGGCTTGGGGCTTGGCTGAAGGTGGTGACAATGGGGGCAGGGCTTGAAGGAAGTGGCTTCACTTCACATGGCAATAAGAGAAAGAAGGACAAGGAGTGAGCCTGGTGTAAGCAGAGGGGTCACAGAACTAGATTGTCTTGTCTGTAGCTTGAAGTGGAAATTCTCAGCCCCACATTGTTTTTGCATAACTGGAGACCATCACTGATTCCCCCTGGCCCAGCAAGTAGCTTTTGAAATGCTACTGGTAGGGAGACTAGGAGGCTAGAAAGCTTTGTGCCAGACCTAGGAGGTAAGCTCTTCTTTTCCCACATTTAGATGAAGAAAATGTAGGCCTAAACAGTTGGATACCAGTCTCTCATTTCCTGGCTTTATAGGACACTGTGACCAATGACATTGTAAGTAGAGTGGCCTAAAGTGAACATGTGTCAGGGAAGGAAGGAGCTAAAATCAATAGGAGCAGCTTCCCTTGGCTCATCTTGCAACTACATAATTGTTCACTCCACCTCAGGACTCTTTTTGGATGCAGATGCTGGCTTGGGGAAGGGGCAAGGATTCTATAGGGTAAGGTACTTGAAATGACAGTTCCTGAAAATTGGACATATCTTTGCCACATTCAGGATCACAGTGGCTGTCTGGGGCAAGCAGTTATTCTCCGCCAGTCTCTGAGATGTGAAGTCTGGAAGAACAGCTTCCATAAACTTCTAACGGAATTTTCTGTGAATGGAAGCTTTGCAGTCAGGTCATAACTTCCTCTTGCTGCATTAATTTAGTGAGGTATTGGGGACCCACATCAGGAAGCCTCTTCGAAGCTACACAACAATGAGGAGAGGGTTTATTATCTAATATATGGTGAGGCATTAAAAGGAGTCTAAGTATTGGATGATGAGTATTAGACCAGATCAGTGGGCTCTAAATATGGCTAGGCATAAATTTCCAGGCCCTAGTCTGGGCTTACTGAATCAGAATGTCTGGGGTGGAGGCAAGTAACCTCTCCTCTCTTTTTTCTTTCTAAAAATTAAAAGAAAAAAAATTTTCAATTACAGTTGACATGAAATATTATATTAATGTCAGGCATACATCATAGTGATTAGACATTTATATAACTTCTGAAGTGATCACCCTGATAAATCTAGTACCCATCTGACATCATGCAGGGTTATCATAATATTATTGATTATGAATCTTCTCTGAGGTTAATTCAATCCCCTGAGCCACTCTCCTCTCATCTCACCCTACTCATCCCAGTTTAGGTCCAGAAGTGATTGAAACCAGAGCTAAAGTTCCAGAGACAAAGAGTACAGGATAGCCCTAGAAGCTGACCAGAAGTATAAGTTGTGGTCAGAGGCTATCCTGTGGACAGGAAGACAATAAAACTCTAAAGCCACCTAGGCCCCAGGACTTGTGCTGACTCCCCAGGGAACCACAGAAAGGGTCTCAGGTGGAGCTGTGCCAGATGGGAGCAATGGGCTCATACCAGTTGCCTCTGCAGAGGAGTCTGGGTTGTCTGGCCCAACTTCATCAGCAGGTGTATTGGCTTCAGCAGGACCTCTGCTCTGGGAGCCATCGCTGGCCACACCCTCTAATCTTTTGCCCTCCTCCTCAGCAGGGATGTGGGCATCCACCCCAACTTCCAGCACACGGATGGTTTCATGGCCTGACATCACGATGACCTGCAAACAGAGGACAGGAATCTCTGCTGGGAGAGGGGATGATATAGACGCCCCCTGGGAACCAGAGCTCTGGGTATGGCTGGGGTAGAGAGGAAATGGCACCTCAGGATGAAGACCTTTTGTCCCAGAGACCGTGTGCTCTTTGAGAATTCCAGAGCTTGGGGCAAGCTGCAGCTCCCTAATTCCAGAGAATTTGCTTCTAGGGGAATGTAAGTCTGGGTGACAGGGGGAAGGGCCTGACACAAGCTGGAAAAAGTCCCATTGAGCCAGACCACTTGGGAATATTTATATTTGCTCCCTTTCATAGACTCAGCTCATGGAGTGGTAATTGGCCTATCCCACAGCCTTGCAAGGATGTCCTCTTGGCCTCTAGGACATTGGTGTGTGGCTGTGAGAGCCCCTAACACAGTATTCACAGCTTAAGCTGGGCCAACAAGCAAATCCCACTTTATGTCTCTTGAAACCTTATAGAAGTTCCCTCAAAGATAAATGGGTGGAAAACAAATGGTCCACAATGTGGAGTAATTTTTTCAGCTCATAATTCTTTTATTTCCAAAACTCTAGGGTAAAGGCCAAGATTTCCAAGCAAGCTAATTTTCTTAAACAAGGGTCAGGAATCCTGAAGACGCAGCCTCCCGCCCCACCTCCCCTGGACTGGAGCTTGTACCCTGTGGGCCTGTGGCTCCAGTTGTGCCATCTGCTGTGGGACTGCTCTGACCTTGAAGAGAGCCTCCATGTCCCAGTGATGCAGGCAGCCCCTGGGCCTCCTCAGAACACTTGATCTTCTTTCCCTGCTCAAACAGCCAGCACTCAGCTCTTTACCTTCGGCACTGAAATGCTTCCAATTGGGCCATTCAAGAATCAAGAACACTCTGTACGTTAAAAAGCTGTGTCGGGCCTCCCCTGCACTTGGCCCGTGCCTGAAACCACTCCCACAACACACTCCTTAAGCCTGAAAATTGGATCCAGCCAGAGCCTCTGCTGGAAAAAGTGACAAATGTGATCCATCAAGGGAGCTGGAGTGAAATAAACCTCCAAAAGCAGTTGCCTTTCTGACTCAAACTTGACCTATGAGGGACTTCACTCCAATTACATTTTAGAAAATGTTAAAATTTTTTTCTCCTTTTAAAAACTACATAAGTATTAAATGGTCATGTAGAAAAATTAGAAAAAAATATATAAGCAATGTCCTGATGTCCAAATCTTTCCCCATGTAAGTTTATACATATTTGCACATTTTAATTTCACTTTTTAGTCATTGCTTAAATCCCCAAACTCAGCCCCTGAGAAACCCTAACTGGTAACTACATCTGGATAGGTGAAGTGACCGTGAAGCTCGATAAGAAACAAAGAGGGGCTCTGTGGAGTCTTCCTACTTGCCCACACCACTTGGTCCATTACCCTCACTCCCCAATCTGACCCAAAAGATACCTGCTCATTGACAGTCAGAGATGACTCTGGGCCAGCTCCTGGATCCATGGTCGCTTATAAGGGTGGGGTTGTGGTCAGCCCACACCTAGCACATCCTGTGGAGTGAAATGAGATGGGAAAAGCAAAGGCTGATGTGACATAGTAATACAATTTCTATACCACCTCAAAAAAGTTGAAAGTAGAATGGTAGGAAGAGAGAGAAGCTGAGTTCTCCCCAATATTTGTAGAAATAAACAAAATAGGATTCTAAGGATTTTAAAGTGTCCTAGGAGAACATACACTCAGGAAGAACCAGGGTAACAAGAGGAAAGAGAGGGACAGGCATCTGTCCCTGGGCGTTCCTGAGTCCACTGGGAGAGAGCAGACTCAGCAGAACCCAAGGTGACCCAAGGTGATCCTGACCCAGAGTCTGACTCTGACTCAGAACCTCAGACGTGGATAAGGAGCACACTGGGTATCAGAGTGCTTCTCAAGGGAGGAGTCCAAGCAGACTTCCTGGAAGGGATGGTAAAGACAAGAATAAATTAAAACAGTAGTCTCAAACTTTCAAGTGCATGATCATCACCTGGAGCACTTATTAAAAAACAGTGATCCTCCCCAGCTTCCTCTAGATCAAACATCCTCAGAGAGTCCGATTCAGCAGGTAGGTCCCACAGAATCACCTCTTAAGTGAATCCGTGGCAATGACCCAAGGATCGTTCTGGCCCTTCACACTGGAGGCAGGACAACATTCCAGATGGTGGTAGAGTAGCCTGACAAATGCAGTTAGGAATGGGAGAAGCCCCTGTAAGAACAGGCTGTCTGGCTGGAGCCACAAACCGTACAGTCAAAAGAAATAAAGGTAGTAAAGGGGATAAATAGGTTTGGACACACACAGAAAAGAAGACAATTAACATTTGAGCACCTACTCTGCTAAGCATTTTATTGAACACTCATATATCATTCATAGCAGCTGGGGGGCAGGGGCATTATTATCACCATATAGATGAGGAAACAAAGCTCAGAGAAATGTTCTAGATTTTCCACTTTCCCCTTTCTCTTCCTCTGCCATCCCAGGGTCATTTGTTTTATTTTTGTGTGTTTTTACTGAATGAGATAAAATCCATATAACATAAAATTCACCATTTTAACCATTTAAAAATGTACAATTCAGTGGAATTTAGCACATTCATAATGTTGTGCAACATCACCACTATTAGTTCCAGAGCATTTTCATCATCCCCAAGGGAAATCCCATACCCTTTTGCTGCCACCCCCTGTCCCTGGCAATCTGTTTTCTCTCTATGGATTTGCTCATTCTTAATATTTCCTATAAATGGAATCCAACAATATGTGGCCTTTTGTGTCTGACTTCATTTATGTAGCAGAATGTTTTCAAGGTTCATCCATGTTGTAGCATATACGTCATTTCTTTTTTATGGCTGTATAATATTCCACTGTATGGGCTTTCTGCACTCTCTGGGGATGGCTCAGTGACAGACAAACCAAGATTTGATTTCCAAGATGGAAAGTCCATCAGACTCAGCTGTGACAGCACTCCACAGGCCTGTGCCAATCCACCACCTCCTCATACAAGTAGTTCCAAAAAGCAACTTATTAGTAACACTTAGAAAACGATTATAGGAAAATAAGAACTTCATTTAATCCCTGTTACAGAATAGTAAAACGTCTTAGAAAATGAAGAAAACAATCAGAACTTTTCAGAGAAATCAGCATCTTCAACAGAGGAAAACTAGTATTTAAAGAATAATTTTAACACGTAGACAGTGAATTTGAAGAAAATATATATTCAAAAAATACATTCAAGAATGTCAATGCATGTGAACCTAAATCACTTGGTACTGGGTCATGCAGTGGTCTCCAAAATGTTTTTGTGAATCAACTTTTCCAAACAAGAATTAAATGAAGAAAGGGCAAAATTGGTAAAGCAGGTTGAAGAGAAAGAAGGCCTTCTTCAGAGGTCAAAATTACAGTAGTCAAAATGTATATATAGGTCAAAGAATGACCTGTCTCAGCAACAGTTGTTAATGAAGAAGTGGTTAAGTTGTAGCCAGTTGTTGCCTTATGAGCTACAGTCAGCTATATCCGAGAACGAGAAACTCAGTTTTACTCAGACCACTGTTAGACGATAAACTGCTACACTATAACAGAAATGAAGAAGAATTTATCGATGTTTTATTCACCATGTTTTTCTTGAATATCTTTGAGAATTGCAACGTAATAAAAAGATACTTAATACATTTTAAAGATAAGAGGAAAAAACACTAGGGTTTAGAGAAAGGTATCCTGATGAACATCAATTTAGGGCACTTTGTTATATAAATATAAACCAAATTCTAAAATGAAAATTTAGCATTTTGAATAAATTTCTCAAAGAAAATATTTTTTAAGCTATTAAACATTTTAATAATAGTAAAAATAATTTGCACGATTCTCAGTAAATCCTGGAAGGGAGCCAGGGCTCACCCAGAGTCTCCTCTTTTGACTTTCTCTTTGAGTTTGAAAAACACCTGAAGCAAACCTGGCATGGCACCTTGCTTGGCTAACGGATGACTCACTTATCCCAGCCTTCCTGTGCTAACATCTAAAACACAGGCAGTCTCGGGGGGTGGGTGGGCGGGGCGGGGGGAGAACAGAGAGTGCTGAGGTATTTGCCTATGGCCCGAAAATCCAGAGATCCAGGACCATCCAGAACTCTCAGCAGAGCGGATGAGATGAGTTAGAGGATCTGGTTCCACTTATCATTCTCCTTTGGGAACGGCTTTGGGCCTAGGGCGACATTCCAAGACATCCAGGAGGAGCACTGGGAAACTGTAAACAATCAGAACCCCCTAGGATTGCCTGAGATTCTAGTAGGAAAAATCCTGAAATGCTTTGTCCTTCGTTTATTCAACAAATATTTCAGTGGCTACTATGCTCCAAGTGTTGGGAAAACAGTGCAGGGAAAACATATTTCCCAGCTTCGTCAAGAATTTTACAGTCTAATAAGGGAGTCAAGGAAATAAAAAGGTAACTATAATACGGGATGTTTGAGTGTCACTGTGGATGAGCAGAGAATGGTGGAGGATCCACAGAAGGAATTCTCAGTGAACTTTTGTGTGTTCCTTTCCCCTAGTTCTAGAGGAGCGTGTGTTTCAGACATGAAATTTTATGTATAAGAATCTTGTGCCATGCAGAGGAAAATGGAATTTAAATGGGATTCAGACTTTTAATTCAGACTCATTTCTGTGGTTTTAATCACTCCCTTAACATTTAATGTAGTTGAGGTTTTTGAGGTGTAAAATACCTTCTCATTATACATTCATTTTAGGGGGTAGAGGGTACTCTGTATGAAGGTAGTTGACTCCAAAGAATGGCTGGTTGAGCTGAAATTAATATTACTGGTATTCAAATGAAAGAAAGTCACAATTGTTATGAGAAATTACCTTTCAAATTTTTGACATTGCAATTCTCTCAGGCTAGATAGTTTACAGATATCAGTATCCCCAGTTTTATATAACTTTTGTATTTAAATTGTGTACCCACTTGCCTCCTGCAGAGCTGTCACTCAAGTAGGTCACAAGGTCTAGAAGCAGAAGATTGGTATAGGTGGATAGTTGGGGCTGAGCTAAATAGGGCAGATAATCCACTCTTCCCCGCATCTACGACGGTCTCCCCAGCCTGACAACTACCAAATCTAAATCTCCAGCTTGGACCTCATCTGGTAACTTCATATTCACATATCCAACAACCTACTGGTTGCTCACATCATCTTATACTCAACATATTCAAAACTAAACTCCTAATTTTCACCCTCAAATCTGCTCTATCTGTATGCAGCCTTCCCCATTTCAGCAAATGGCAGCCTTTATTCTTCCACAGATGCTCAGGCCAAAAACCTTGCCAACACCCTTGCCTTCTCTCTTACTCTTTCAGCAATCCTTCTTGGCTCCCCCTTCCAATACGCCCAGAATCCTCCCACTTCTTATCACTACTACCTCTGTCCACACAACTTTAGTACCTGGTGTGAAGAAATACCACATCCCCTCTAGCACACAAATGTTACCTGCCCTGTTCTTGAATCACCAGACTCCAGACAGGCTGCCACCTCTTTCAAGTTGTCATTGCCTGATGGCTTTTCTGCATATCCTACCACCCTTCTACATTTCTGGCCCCAAGACACAAATTTTCCTTCCCATCTGTTGAAGAATAATAATCACTGATAGTTTATTGGGACCCAGGCCCTTTACACATGACATTACAGTGAGCACCCTCTAGAGACAGCTTTCTTTCATATTCTCAGCTCTACTATTTACTAGTTGTGGGACTCAGGACATATAATGTAACCTCTGTACCTCAGTTACCTCTCAATAAAAATGAGAGTAATAGCACCTACTTCATAGGGCTATTGTAAGAATTGAATAAATTAATGCATTTAAACAACTTAGATTGATGTCTGGCACATAATAAGTGCTCAGAAAATGGTAGTTATTATAAAAATTTACATACATTATCTCATTTCAATTTAGTGTAGCACTTAAGAACCTAGGTTCATCTCTCAGTTTCACCATTTCCTAGCTGTAAAGCCCTAGGCGATGACTTAACCTCTCTATATATGCCTCAGTTGCCGTATTATTTGAAATGGGAATAGCATTGCAATAAATTTTGTAAGATATTCGATTCTGACACCAACCTCATGAGAGCATGGAGCAAACACATACTAAAGCTTGACCAGTTGTGTGACTGTCCACATGTAGATAGGTTACTTCTCTGACTTCTTAGGGATAAATAATAAGAGAGCTTACCTTAGAATTACTGTACAGAACACGAAGAGCAATTAGCTATTAATATCCCCATTTTTATAGATGAGAAAGTTGAGGATCAAAGAGAGATAAGGGTATAGGCTTTGGAGGAAACCTATATTCAAGCCCCAGCTAGGCCATTAAATAGCTGTGTGGTCTTGGGCAAGTGCTTTAATCTCTCGGAAGCATAATTTCCTTATCTTTAGAATGGTGATTAAATGAGCAAGCATTATAGGGTTGTTATAATAATATGAGATTATGTAAGTAAAATGCTCTTATTATGATCTCTATTTTTTATCTATAGGGAAATGGAAGTTGGGGGAGGTCAGGTGACTTGACCAGGAGCATAGTAGAGTCAGTGGCTGATTCAAATTTCAAAATGTGTCCATCTGCCCTCAGACTCCTAGTCTTCTAACACCACACTTAGCCTCCTTTCAGTAAATGGGAGGAAGGCGAATGGGGAGTGTTCTGGTCCCCAAGGATCAGGACACATTGGGAAGTGGAAGCTTTCAGTTCTGCTCCAGATCCTCCCCTTCAGATCCTGAATCCATGGGCAGAAATAATGGCTTGCTATGCGGTTGGTAGACCAGCTAGGCACACATATGGGCCAGAAGAAGAGAAAGTGAAAAAAATTCAAAAGCAGTGAATAGCTTTATTTTCCCTTTCAAACCTACCATTTATAATCTTAGGCATGTGAGTAAAGACTTGTTTAATAAGAACAAATTTAGGTTTAGTTTCTCCTCCTGCCCCCTTTCTCTTATGTCCAAACTTGATTAATTCTGGGCAGGATAAAAGGAGGGAGCATATGAAATGTAAAAAAATAAAAATAGGTGCCTTCCCTGACTAGAATGTAAGTAAGCTCCAAGAATGTAGGTCCACTTATTATCATAACAAGGGGTTACAATACCTGGTACATAATAGGAGGTTAATTAATATTAGCTGAAAATACAAAGTAAGAGAGCAGATTGCTTAGTTTTCTCATATTTCCTACCTTCTCCTCAAAACATATCCTATTTCAATTTTTTTTGCCCCCATTCCCAGTACTAGGGTGACTTTAAAAATTATTTTAAAGAAGTAGAATTGAGTTATGAAGAACCCTGACCACACTTACCCCTTCCCAATATGCCTGTCCAGCTCCTCATTCCCAAACCTTCTCTCCCTTGGCCAGTTTCTCCCAGGTCTCACTTCCTCTTGTGGACTTTCTGATCTTCATTTTGACACAGAAAAAGCTTGGGCCATAAAGGCAGAAGACCCAGGTTGAGTACTGCTTCTGCCTCAGGTAACCCCTCTAAGCCTCAGTTTCCTTAACTGTAAAATGGGGCTAAATTATAGCACACACCTCATGGGTTCCTAAGAGGATTAAATTGATAACATTTATGTAAGTCACTTAGGATGGGGCCTGGCACACAGCAAGCACTGTATAATTGTTTGTTACTGTTATTATTTTTAATTGAAGTAAAGAATGCATATAAAAATGCTTTTAATTGTAAAGTATTATAAAAAATGTAAATGATTAGTATTATGACTTTGTAATGAGTAAATCTTGGGGAGGGGAATATTATCTTAGCCCACGTTCCTTCATAATGCAGAGAACCCTCAGGGAAGCAAATTTGTTCTGACATTTTCTTAATTGCCAGGGAGTACTTTGAAGAAGAGAATAGCCTATCACACACACACACACACACACCCCACATGATCTATATTATCTTGTTTGTTTCCATGTTTATGATCTGCCTGTCCCTCCAAACTGGAATGGAAACTCCAGGATAGAGGAAGTTCTATCTGTATTGCTCACAGTGTGGCACGGAGTGGCTATTTTTGTTGGACAAGTGAACAAATCAAGTTCTACCACTGATATGCTTGTCAATGTTGGCTGCCTTAGACTACCAAGATAAGGGGAGGAGAGATAAACGTCTATGAACAATTGAAGACCAGCTTTCTACTTTGAGAACAGAGACTCAGAGCACATGAGCAGATAAAGATGAAATCTCTGCAAAGAGCTTTTTTTCATTTGCAGGGGAAGGCTTCCTGACCATCTTTGATTTACCCCCGCCCCACAGTAGGGGCTGCAGGTTTTAGGCTTCCAATCACAGCTGCGTGAGAGATCTGAACGCCAAAGTGAAGGTTGCAAGGTAGCCTTGGCCTTGCTAGATGAGAATGCCCAGGGAGCACATATCGGCCCATTATTATGAAAATGTATTAATAATAATATTGTTATTAAATATTTATGAAGTGTTCATGCTCTGCTCAATGGTGACCCGCCCACCACTCCCCCACCCTTCCAGCAACGCTCGGGTCCCTAACCCCCGAGTCCCACCAGTCCTCCTGGTGTACTGCGGTGGGAGAGAATTGTAATAGGTCGCTCTCGCCGCCTGAGCTGACAGTAACCGCCGGGAACCCAGGCGCCCAGGTTCTCCCGTGGGTCGACAACCCGCTCCTGGTCGCCAGGGGATCTGTACAGAGAACATCTCCTACAGTCGGTACACAGCGTTGGCTCCAGGGGCAGAAACAGGGCGGGGCCAGGTGCAAGCTCCCTACGGGGTCCACCTGGCGGCTGCCCCCACCCCTCCCGGGTCCCCGCCGGCGGGCGGGCGCGCGAGGGCGCGGCCCTGGGCTTCGCAGTCCCAGGAGGGCGGCCGCGCGGGGTCCCACTCCCAGAGCTCCCCGCTGCCGGGCCCAGCATCCCGGCGCCCCGGCCCGCGGCATTTTTTTCTCTTTATCATAAATATATAAATTATGCTAATTACGGACATTGCATATTAACCAAACCCGAAACCTCCCCTGCCCGGCCCCCTCCCCCTCCGTGTAAACCCCTCCCCGCCCCGGACCCCGCTACTTACCGGAGCCCGAGCCCCAACCGCCTCCGTCCTAGGTGCCCGGCGGCCACCGATTAGAGATTCATCTCACAGTCCGGGCCGGGGGCCCGGGGGCCGGGGCCGGGGCGCGGGCGGCCGCCACCCGCAGACAAAGAAGCCAGTGCGGCTTGGTTGGGCTCGGCTCGGCCCGGTAACCGGTCGGGACCCGCTGCCGCCCCCGGGCCCCCAGCCCGGGCCGGGCAGAGCCGAAGGGGACTCCGCGGGCTACGCTGGGCGGAGGGGGTGACGGCCGCGGAGCGGGAAGGGGAAGCTGGGGTGGGGGGGCGGTCAGGTATATATATTTTTCTCCTTTTCCCCCTTCCACGGACCCCCCTCTTCCCCCCCCTTTTTCCCTCCTTCTGCTACTTGGATTTTTTTAGCTACTGCGTCATGAGCATAATTTATGCAAAGAGCTTTGCCGCATGCTGCACCGCGCTCGCCAGCCGCCGGGGGCGGGCGGGGAAGGGAGGGGATCGGGGAGCCAGGAGCCAGGGATGGGGGCGGGGAGGGGACCCTCAGCCGCCACCCACGCTGGGAGGCCCCGCAGGCTCGCCCCCCCCCCCCCACAAATGTCACGCAGCCCCCTTCGAGATGCCGCTCGAAGTCTTCATTTTGGGAGGTCCGAGAGCGGGAGTAGGCGCACGGGAGTCCGGACTGGGGACCCTAGGCCACATTCCCTTCAGCCTACTGTTGGGTGTTAACAGCGGTGACTCCCAGCAACCGCATTCCCCTCTCTAGGTTAGGCAGTCATTTTCCTTTTCAAACACGGAAAGTCAAGTTCATGTCCATTCCGAAGCCCCGGGCCGGGACTGTACCGCGGGGAAGGGAGAGGAGCTCAGACATCGCTCAGCCAGCGTCGCATCTCCGGAGCAGCTGTTGCCCAACTCCATTTCAGGGAGCGGACTTAGGTCCTGAATGCTTCCCTCTCCACCTCAGTAGCGTATGTGGGCTGTGTTGTCCAAAGACAGCTTGGCTGCCGTCTTGTCCAAGCAGACAAGGAAGTGCAAAAAATAGACAAAAGTTCTCTGGGATGGAGGAAAAACGTCTGGCTTGGTGGTGGTGATGCCACGTGAGGAGGTTTTGGTTTATCTATAGGCTCAAGAAGGTAGGGAATGAGGAAGGCTCTAAGAAGAGGCTGAGTGAAAGCAGATTGGAGAAATAGCTGACAAAAGGAAGAGTAAGGAATTGGGAGAACAAAGGGGAAGAGAAGAGATGAGGGGAGCATAGGGAAGAATTGCAGGCTCTGTAAATTTGGTAAGCAGTGAATTCCAACATTGAGCTGTCAGCCTAGACTGCTCCACCTACTATCCCCCATTTGGTGGTCTTATGACGGGGTAGGCATAAATGAAAGGTAGTGTGAGAAGGATAAAAGTGGAGCCCTTGGCCCTCCCCAAACTGTTCCTGAAGCCAGGGGTAGAAGAATGCTGCAGGGGAGGAGAGGAGAGGGGAGCAGCACCAGGTGGCTCCAGATCATCACTATATACTTTTCCAGAAAAAGTATATGCAGCTTGCTCACATCCAGGGCTCTGCTCATAGAACCTTCCCTCTTGAAGCCTGGCATCATCATAATTTGCCTGGTCAGCAGAGCTCATGTTCTATCAGTTGGCCATTTGTCTCTGGGGGGGTGAGGAGATAACCCTGGTGGCAGATTTATGAGCAACCAATGGATTAGGAGTCAGAATATTTACATTTTAGTCCCAACTCTTCCACCAGCAGTCCAGGCAAGTAATTTAATTCCTGTATTACTTATAAATGAGGGTAATATCTATACTTCGCAAGGTTGAAACTTCTTAGGTTAATGGTAAGCCTGTATGTGAAAACACTGAAAATCGTCAGCTCTAGACAACTGCAAGGTATCATTACTTGTACAATAGTTGGAATCCATTTTACTGGCCCTGCGAAACTCGAATACATGTCATGGTATATTATAGCTCTTGGGGGTTTTATTTGGTCTATAGTTGCTGTGGTTCATGCCCTCAGACCATAAATTCCTCAATTGCACTGGTTGTGACTTAACTCATTTTTGTATTTCCTACAGCTTGTTATGTTGAAGGGGCACAGTATTGCTATTGAATCTCATCATGTGAAGGCAGAAACTCTTAGGCTGTGTAACTGGTTTGTGCTATACATGGATAGATAAAATTCCTTGAATGACATGGATATCAGAGATTGTGTGAAGAAGGAAGTGGACATGATCAAAGGGGTTCAGGGAAACATACATCAAAATGTTAATTGTGGTTTCCTTTGGGAAAAAGAAACCCTTAATTTCTATTCTATACATTTCTTCATTGCTTGAATATTATTTTGTATTTAATTTTTTATTGGGGCATAAAATTCACAGATCTTAAATGTACACCTTGATAGATTTTTACATATATATGTAATCACCATCCACACTAAGATTACAAAGCGTTTCCAGTACCCAAAAAGGCTCCCTTGTACTCCTTGAGAGTTGACAAACTCCCAGTTACTACTATTCTGATTTCTATCACCATAGATTAGTTTTGCTGGGTTTTGAACTTCACATAAATGGAATCAAACAGTATGTACTCTTTTGTATCACTCAACATATGTTTTTTCAGATTCATCCACATTGTGGGATCTAGCAACATTATTTGTTCTTTTTTATTGCTTATATATTCCATTGCATGGTTACACTACAATTTATTCATTCTACTATGGATGAGTATTTAGGTTGTTCCTGTTTTTGTCTTTTATGAATAAAGCTTCTATGAACCTTCTTATACAAGTCTTTTGGTGAATATATGCACTTATTTTTTCTGGGTAAATACTGAGGAGTGGAATTTCTAGATTTGATTTGAATGTTTAACTTTTGTAGATACTGCTATTATTTTGTAGATACTATTATTTGTAGATATAACCAATGTATATCCTTACTAGTAACACACTAGAGTTCTAGTTGTTCCACTTCCTCATCAATACTTACGATAGTCTTTTTATACAATATTGCAATATACTCTTATTAGAATAAGTTTATATTTTATAATCATAAAAAAGCCAAAAATATAATATTTCTTGGGGTGGATGGGGAGAAGATGTCACAAGTGGCTTCCCTCTGCTTCTCATGCTAAATAAAATTCTTCAGTACTGTCTTCAGCTCAGCACATTCTCTTTTTCTCCTTCACACCCTCTTCCCATGCCTTTTGAGTCTACATTTATTCAACAAATATTTATTATTTATCATGTGCCAGACACTGGGCTGGCTGCTAAATGTCCAAAGGAAAACAAAACAGACAATTCTCTTGGAATTTATATAGTCTACTGGGGAAACAGACATTAAACAAAAAATAAACACATGATGATTAAGAAAACAAGAAGGTGATATTAGAGATTAACACTGAGGGCCAGGGAAGACCTCTGAGGACATTATACATATATAAGGCAAAGTTTAAAAGATGGAATAAGTAAGAGGTAGAAGGAACAGAGGGAAAGGAAAGGCAGAGGCAATGAGGCAGGTAAGAACTTGGCGTTCAAGAAACTGAAAGAGACTTGAACAATGTGGCTGGAATACAGCAAGTGACAGGGAGAATTGCACAAAATGAGGTTGGAAAGATAGACAGGGCCCGGATCAGGAAGGCCCGGTCACATATACCTCTATTTAATTGGGTCTCTTCTTTCCTTGCAAATTCTATCAAGATTTACCTCCTCCAAGAAACCTTCTTGAATAATACTACATTGTCCTAATTAATATCATCATTTTAATTACATCATTGTTCCAGTAACTTCATTATATAATTTTTTGTTTATAGGCCATTCATTCTGTTTCCTGAGAATATACTGGTTTACCCCACAGATATGGGGCAGGGCCTTCTGTTTCCTTTTTTGCCTGATCTCCTCTAAGCACCCAGCTCATCAGGGATACTCTGTTGACAGTAAGAGTCTCCCCTGGCACATACCTTATTCCTAGAAAACTCTTGGAATCTAAGTATATGATCGCTGAGGTCCTATCTTTTCTGGCTGGAGAATTGACCCAGTTCCATGACTTCAAAACTTGTGAGGCAACGAAATTTTTCCAGGATCTGTGCATATTTTTCCAAACACCTTCCTTATCTCCACAGTTAATCTTGCCCCTCCCCCTCTCCAATCACCATATTAAAGACATCACTGCTGTTGCTAAGGGACTGAGGCTTGTGCAGGTGGGAGTGAGTTGAAAGATGATACAGCAGGGTGTTAGGTTGGTCAGCTGGAAAAAAATCTCTCAGCTGTGAGGAAAGGAAATACAGCAAGTACTTCTCAATCATTTTTTCCCCACCTATCAGTAGTATGGTCGTTCTCTATGAAAGCTTTTAGGATTAAAAAAAAAATCTCTAGTGTTTTAAATTTTATAATGTTATGGCTTGTTGTGGACAGCCAGTTTTCATAAAACAGGGAAGCTGTTGTCGATCTTGACTGGTCATATTGAAGTTCTTGTGACAAGAATGCGCTATGAAGGAGAAGGTCCCTGAATGCTGTTAACAATCCAGGGAAATTTGAAGATGAGAATCCAGAGTTTTTTAAAACTGGTATGTGACAAGGAGTGTGACTCTGCATGCTCCATTTTTTTTTACAGACCTCCCACTCTGAAGTGTATATATTTTAGTATATTTAATTTAATTTTAACAATGATATAAAACTGTGTTGATGGGCTGCTGTCACTCTGACAGATCACCCTACCAGCTCAAAGGGTAAATGTTGTTTTTTTTTTCATAATTTTTGTACAGAAACAAGGTGAGGAACATTTTAGCTCATAAATTATTTACCAAAGCTCACAGGCATAATAGTCTGTGTGCATATTCATCAGGCCATTATCCATTATTTATAAGAAGTTCACTTCAACTGTTAGAAGAAAATGAGATTGTTGATTGAAATGCTGAAGAAATGTGGGCTTTTGTCCTTCCCCCTCCTTTCTACCATCTGAGTAAGTCTGGAAGTTTCCATTAAAAAATGATATTGTAGGGGGAAAAAAATATTCCTGACATGCAGATGTGTAGATAAGAGAGAAAGGAAGCTTAGAGTAGGAAATAAACGGGCAGATTCAACCACCATCCACTCAACTTGGTTAAAGTCCCCTGACTCCTGCTTTCACAGAGACTGTGCCCAGGAAGTAATCAAAAAGGGTGTCCTTTCTTGCAACTCAAGGGCAGCTTATGCAAATACGATAGAGTTAATACTTACATTAAGTTATATACAGGTTGCATTCTACAGCTCAAAATGTATTTATCATTTATCTTCTGATTTGACTTTCACACCAAATCTCTGAGGTAGGAATAATTTTCAGGATGAGAAAACTGAAGATCAGAGAGGTTAAGCGACTTGTTTAAGGCCAAACAGCTGATGAGGAGCAAACCATGACTAGAACCTAAATTTTTCTCCACATTCTATGTTCTTTATATTCTGTCTTCCTAAGTCCTCTGGATGATAAATCCCACTATTTCCAAGATAGACACATTTCACAATGTTTTCCATGAACCATTGATTTTGTTTTCTCTTTTTAATATCTTTTTTATCTCTATGGACTGCAGAAGCAATATAAGTTTGATAGCATAATTAATACTAAGTTCTACAGAATAGAGAATAACAAATGTCTTTGGTGCATGGATAGGCCATTAACTGCTATGACTGCCAACCTCCATTGCCACAGCAACAAGGAGGAGACATTACGGTCCAGTCAGAGCCACAGATCTAGGTTCAGATCTGGCCATGGTCACTTATTAGCTATGTAACCTTAGGCAAGTCAACTTCTTTAAGCCACAGTTTTCTTATTCCTAGGATTTTTTAAGTGTTAAATGCGATAGTATATACGAAACCCAAGTGTCAGGACTTTCCTTCATTCTAAGGGTCACTTCTCTCTAGTATATACATTCAGAGTAGTGGAATGGGAGGCAACGTTTGTCTTATTTCTGTCCCCCAAGTCTTCTGCTTGACCCTTTGTTTCATTCTGTCCTGGGCCATTCACTTGGCTGCTAGCCACAGCCTAGAACGCATGGTGTGGTTAAAACACAACTACATTCACAATGGGGCATAGCTGTGAATTTTCCCTAAAATGACTACACAAGGCTGTTCTTGAATGAAGAGTTGAAAGAAAACTAAAGAGAATTCCAATGAGCAAGAGGAAAGCAGTAAAACTTTGGTTTTAACTTTCCCTACGATCCAAGTGAAAAACAGCTAAGAAGTTCAATCTTTATTAAGGGTTTAGAGCTTTTCTATGATGGACCCCAAATCCTTACCTGGCTCCCTGTCCTCAGGTCTTCTTCCCTCCCTAGGAACTCTTCCTTCAAAGCTCCACTTCTTCTGGAAAGCCCCAGGCCCTTCCTCTCTCGGCTCCTCAGCTATCCTCAGAAGTACATTTCCCCAAGTCTGATGAATTCAGTCTGGAGGAAAAGAGCTGGGAAAAGGCTCCAAAGTGCACGTGATCCAGCGAGCTTTGGCACACAGTCAGTCCATCCAGCAGAATCCTCTAGGGGAGGCTCGCATGCCATGTCCAGACCCCTTCCAGTCTCCTGACTAGACTGAGATGCAGATGAGACCCTATTCTTCCAAGTGCCCTTTGGAAAGTAAGTAATGTTTGGCAACACACACACACACACACACACGCACGCACGCACGCACGCACACACACACCCCTCGAAGAATAAAATAAAATCTCAACCCCCAAATTAGTAAATATTGGTGTGTGTTTGTATTACCACATTACTTTGCAATTTTAAGAGGCACTAAATGATTCTGATGTAGTGATGCAGGTGGTTTGGGATTTCACATTGAGAAAAATTGATCAAAACCCAAAGTGAAGTGATATTGCCCTAGGATTTGGTAGGCTGTCCAGCTACAGTGGTGGTAGCCCTGTTATTATTATGCAGAGCAGTGTTAGCGTCTCTCTTACAAAGACTTTCCAGGAATAAAAAAGGAGGGTCCATTTCTGAGTCATACGTCTTGTAATTCTTGTTCCTTTAGTTACACAAAGACCAGCCAAAGCTTTGAAAAGGCTGCTTCAAAGAGCCTAATTGGAGACTTCCATAAACCTCCACCCTCCCTCTTTGGGTTAGGAAATAGGAGGTGGTTTTGTTTTTCCAGTCAGATAAATGAAGAGCACAGCACATAGCAGGTGCTCAATGAAGTACATAAGAAAACTCTAGTCAGACTAATTAACTGGGATTGGGGGGGCCCAGCAGGAAGAGGCACCCTTGTTCTCTGAGCTCTTAGAGCATAGCTTACCCATCTCTGCTGTAGCACTGACCAAGTTCTACTGTGATTTTTCTTTCAGCATCTGTTTTGCCCAAGTGCATTGAAAGAGTTCGTTAGCCATCATGCTTGGCTCTTCCTTCTTCTTCACCCTAATATTACTCTGAAAGTACTTTTATTGAGGTATAACTGATAAACTACCTATGTTTAAAATATACATTTCGGTAAATTTTGAGATAGGTACATACCCACGAAACCATCATCGCAATAAGATAATGAACATATCTGTCACCTTCAAAAGTTTCCCAGGGTCCATCTCTCCCTTCTGTCCCCCGGCTCTTCCCTTTACACAACCACTGATCTGCTCTTTATCACTTGATTAGTTTGCATTTTCCAAGATTTTACATAAATGAAATCTTATGCTATGCACTCTTTTTAAATCTGGTGTCTGCCACTCAGCATACTTGATATTATCCATGTGTATAGATCTACAGTTCACTTCTTTCGATTGTATGGCAGTACCATAATTTGTTTATCCATTGACCTATTGATGGACATGTACATTGTTTCCAGTTTTTGGCTATTACAAATAAATCTGTTAAAACTATCCACGTGTAAACCTTTGTGTGGCCATATCCTTGTATTTCTCTTCGGTAAATAGGAGTGGTATGCATATATTTAATTTTTAAGAACCCTGCCACACTGTTTTCAAGGTGGTTGTACCATGTTACAATCTTACCCACAGTATGTGACAGTTCTAGAAGCTCTATATTTTCTCTAACACTTGAAATGTTGTTTTTCACGTTAGCCATTTTAATGTGTGCCAACAGTGTTTTAGCTTTTTGGATTGGTAAGTATTCACATGGTTCAAAAAAATTTTTTTAACTTTAAAGGTCTGTAGTGAAAAGTATCACTCCCACCTCTGTCTCCCAATCCCACACAGGAACCACTTTTATGGGTATGTTGTGTGTTCTTCCAGAACTTATTTAATCAAATACTAATGAATATTCTTGGTTTTCCTGCTCTTTTACACAAAGGGCATCATGCTAAGCAGAGTGTCTGAACCTTTCCTTTTTTTCACTTAAAAATATATTTTGGAGAGCTTTCTCATTCTTCATTACAGGCACACATTATTTAATTGTATAGATGTACAATGTGTATTATTATTTTTTTCACCAATTCCCTATTGATGAACACATGGGTTATTTCTTAGCTTTTCCTCTTACAAGAAATACTGCAGTGAACCGCCTTATGCACAGTGATTCTCATGAGTGCAAATACAGCTGTGAAAATAATTCTTGGAAGTGGGAATGGTAATTTGTAATTTTGATAGATATTGCCAAAGTAACCCTATAGGAGTTGTACCAATTACATTCCCACCATCAGTAAATTCAAGTGCCTGGTTATCCACATTCCTGCAAAAAAAGTTAGCAAATGTTTGGCTTTTTGCCAATCTGCTTAGTCTTCTTATTAAGAGTGAGGCTGAATATCTTTTCATATGTTTAGAAGTCATGTGTACTTCCTTTTCTGTGAACTGTATGTAAATTCATTTGCTACTTCTAATGGTTGGTCATATATTTACTGATTTCTAGGAGTTCTTTATATGCAGGGAGAGTAGTCCTTTGTGATACAAACTGCAAATACCTTTTTCTAATTTATCATTTCTTTTTGGACTTTATCATATTAGAAATTTCATCCCTGACATTAGTCCTGTAAATCACTTCTGAACGTTAATCCCAATATTATTGTTGTTGTTTCTACCTCCTAAATATTTCTAGAATCCCCACTACCCTTTCTTTTTACCCTACTGCCACTTCCCCAGGACAGTCTACTATCCCTACTCACCAAAATTACTAATTTGTATTCTGACTGTTCTCCCAGACACACCTCCACTCTTGTTACTTCTCTAATTTATTTTATATTTTGTAGCCAGAGGGATTTTTCTAAAATAAAATCATGATCATGTCACTTTTCTGCCTAAAACTCTTTGTGGCTAACCAGTGCCCCTAGATAGAATCCGATGTCTTAAGATGTGACCCTCCATGGGCTCCGAAGACCCCCTGCACTGTCTGGCTCCTCTTTCCCTCTTCGGCTTCATCCCAGTCCATGCTCCAGCCATGATGAACTGTTTTCAGTTTTCCCTCTCCATAAATTCTCTCACCTCTAGGCTTTGCACAAACTGTTCCCTTGTTGAGGAACCCTCTTCACTTGCTTACCTTCCACTCACCCTTCAGATTTCATTTCAGACATCACTGCCAGTAGGAAGACTTCCTTGACATGTAGGTACCTCACCTACATGTCCTCATAACACCCCATTATGTCCTAATAACACCCCATTATGTCCTAGTGTCAGCACTAATCACACTCTATTATGATTATCTTTTCTGTCTCTTCTATTAGGTAGACTAAGTTCCAGAGAGGAGAGACCAAGCCTACTTCTTCACGATTGTTTTCCTAATGCCTGTCACAGGGCCTGGCACATAATAGGTGCTCAATAAACAGTTGTTAAATTAATTCAAAAAAGGATGTTTGATAAAGAACTAAATGAACATCTTCATCTCATTGGGGGACCCAGGAAAATGAAAAAAACAAAACAAAACAGAACTGCTCTTGACTCCTGTCCAAGAAAGTGGCCACCTGCCAGCAAAAAACAGTGGCTTGCACCCCTTCCGTTTCTGTTGGTAATCTCATTCGGCTTTGCCTCGGCTTTTCCTTTGCCCAGGTCCCAGGGTGATAGGCAAAATACCTAACATCCTGCCACTGAGCAACCTGAAGGCAGCTTGCCTTAGCTGGAGCTAGGTTCTGGAAGCTCCCTGGATGTCAAGAGATAATCTTTTAATCATTGGACCAGGTAGAGGTTCTGGGCAGGAGTGCGGGTGTCTACCGGAAGGCTAGAGCAGAAGGTGGGTACTTGGGGAGAAGGCTTGGGGCAATGGCTGTTTACCATTTAGTAGAAATATTTGAATTCTTAACACCTGGTAGGGCCTGACCAGAATTTACAACTTGATTATCAACTCTGCCCACTTCCCCTCTGTCTTCTTTGCTCTTTTCCTTCCGTAAAACAGAGTCTAGATTTAGAGCTGGAGGTGACACAAGGATTGTGTGATTTTTTTTTTTTTTTGGCAGATGATGAAACTGAGACCATTAGGGAGCAACAGATTAAAAACAATGTAAACAGATTTAAAACAATGCTCAAAAACTGACTCTGCAGCTCTGTAACTTAGTTCAGCTACTTAACCTCTCTGAAATACAATTCCCTTACCTGTATCTTTCCTCAGTCTGCTATGGACATTAAATGGATAATATTTGTAAAGTCAGTGGCATAGTATTGGATTCATACACAGCAGAGAATAAATGAGAGCTGAATAGATGAGGACCAAAGTCAGTTAGTTGTTGACAGAAGACCAAAACTAGTATCTTGATTTAGAGTTCACCTCTTAAATTCTCATTGACATAGGCCTCTATAGTCAACACAATTCCAGAGTTCATAACTACGAACTCAGAAAGAGAAATAAGGGAAGTTTCCTTTCTTAGTTTCACTTGTTTATTTTTTGAGGCCCAAAGCACAGGGTAAGAGTGAGGATAGATTAGTGATCTCTCCAATTTTGGGCTTTGGGGTCAAATCAATTTAAGATCTGATTTGGAAAAGTTAGGATACAGGAAAAAAGATATGCCTGATCTGACCTGCAAGGATTTATTCATTCATTTACTCACCAATTATTGATTGCAAAGGCCTTGGGGATAGTAGTCTATTAAAAAAGTGTTTTTCAAATCGTGGGTCCTAACTTGTTAGGGGGATATGAAATCACAACCAGAATTGAAAAAAAAAAAAGGAGGGAACAGAAAATACCACAGTCCATTGTACATAGAAGGATAAGTACTAGGTCATAAAATCTTGTTTTGGTTACAATGTTTATAAGTGTGTGTATTTGGGGTCATGATTTAGAGTGAATTATTGTGGATTTTGGTAAAAAAATTTTACAAGCTTCTTCACTAGAAGGTAAGCTTGTGAAGAGCAAGGGCTTTGTTTTGTTTTATTTAGATCACTGCCTGGAATTGGTTAAGTACTTTACAAATAAGTGCTAAATGAGTGATTGTCTAACACTGTGCCTGCCTTCAAGAAGTCAGAACTACAAGAAAAGGTAAATAGCATCAGCTTGATAATACTATTAGTCTGAACCAAATTAATAACATGAATATATTGAAAGGTGAACAAACCTAAAAGAAGTCCAAAAGCAAAAAGTCTTACATATTGGACTTTTAGAGTATTTTAGGCATAATAGGCAGTGTGAAGTGATAAGTTAAAAAAAAAAAAAGCTACAAAACAAAAACACTGACTTGGGAACCTGAGGGCCACCACACAAGACCTGACTCTGTAACCTATACATTTTGTGACATAGGGCAAACCTCTTTAATCATTTCATTTGAAAAACAAGCATGCTCAAGCAAGCCTTGCCTGCCACACAGGGCTGTTGTGAAGAACTGTGAAGACTCCATGAAATCATGCAGTTTCAAGGGTGCTCTGCAAACTGGAATACAACTCTGGAGATAAAGGCAAAGGATTACTGAATTGGAGTAGGAGTCTTTTTTAGTGGTTTAATTAATTAATCAGTGAATATTTATCAGCCTTCTGATGTTTATTGAGGGGTTGTCCCTCCAAAACTTTTCCTTTTCAGATGCTTTTCTAATACTATTATTACAATATATAATGTAAACTCCATGAGAAAATAACATTGGGCAGACTTGTTCAACTTCACCTCTGTACTTGCACATAACAAGCGCCCAGCAGATATTTTGAAATAGAAGATAGAGAAGGAAAAACTTAATCGCTGCCCTAAAGGATGGCATCTTTACCTTCACGGGACAATTGAGTTACAGGCGAAGCAATACAGAGAAAATAAAAACAAGGCACCCCACAGGTCACCTATAATAGGTGCCAACGGAAGGGTAGGGCCACCGGCACTCCTTGGGTGCTAGGAGTATGCGTTTTAGAGCTAGCTGTTGTGGACGGCTCAGCACAGCATACCTTTCCTTTTGTTGAGGGAGACAGTTGCAAATAAGTAAACACCAACAGCCTGCCGGTGGACCAACAAGGCAGCAGAGATTCAAGCGATGAGAGTTGGATAGGCCAAACAAATCTTTTCGGAGTCGAGGCCGAAGCTGCGTTTAGCAGGAGGGGAACGAGTGCTACCGACCAAGGCCTGGGGAGCGCGGACCGCGCAAAGAAATTTGCGGACATCTACGCCTCTCGGGGAGGGGCTGTCAAGGGGAGGTGACCTTGAGCTGATGGCGCGTAGGCGGAACAAGGTTCCTGGAAACAGATTGATGGCTCTGCCTCCGAAAGCCCGACCGCGAGAACAGGCCCTGCTCATAGGTAACAGCCGCACGCGCGCGTTTTTGGTGCTTCCCCAGGCGGAGGAGGGAGGACGATGGACCGAAGAGGGAGGAGGGAGGGCTCCGGGAGAGGCCACCCGGGCGGGCCCAGAGCTGGGGGCGGGCTCAGGCGGGCCTTCTCCGTCGCGACTGGCGGCCCGGCCGGGGGCGGGGCTTCCGGCGGCGGCGGTGACGCCGGCGTCGGTGACGCCGCGACGCCGGGCCGTCACGTGGCACGGAAGTGACTACGAACAGGAAGAGGACGGAAAAAATAACCGTCCGCGACGCCGAGCCGAACCGGACCCGCAGCCACCATGAACAGCAAAGGCAAGTCCGGGGGACGGCCAAGGCCGTCGGGGGGAGTCGTGCGGGCCCCGAACGAGCGGGCCTGGAACCCGGGGTCCCCCAACGCCAAGCTTGGGGCGAGCGGCGCCGCGCTTCTCGGCCGGCGGCAGTCCGGGGGCTGCGCCAGACGCCTTCGTCATCCCCAGACTACGGCTGCTCGCCCCCTCCCGGCCCTTTCCCCCTTAAACTCTGTGGCGCAGTTTGGAGCTGAGGGCTCGCGGTTTAAGGGGGAGGGGTGGTGGGGGGAGGGCTTGTCATGACAGGCATCTGTAGGAGCAAATGAGGAGCTAGAGCAGGGGTTTGGGTAGGCCAATGGAGAGCCGGCAAAGGCGGGGTGTTGTGCTCCGGAACCACAGGCAGGCCCCCGGGCTTAACTAGAAAAGGTGTGGGCGCGGGTGGGCGGGCCAGGGCCCGAAGGGTTGCTTTCCGTTTCCCTTCGCTGGCGGTCAGAGCTGCTCCCGGTTCCTGTGACGGTACCGGTGTGTCTGGCAGAACACGACCTCAGGTTCTCAAGTCAGGACTTTCCCCCTCACCTTGTCTGATCTCAGGGTTCACTGCCACCATTCACTCTTGTAATTTGAAGTCGACCTTGAGCAGGCATCTGTGAGGTGAATAATCGTAACCATCGTTACTCGCTAGGCCTGAGCGAGTTTCAGCCAGGCCTGCGGCGACTACCCACACAGCAGAGGCAGGATGCACCCTTGACACATGGGCAAGAACGGGTGACCGGACTCGTCCTGCATTCTGGAAGGAACTTGGGTCCAGCTGGACTTTCCTCTTAACACCGGTATAATAATAGTGGGAGGAGCATCTTTCCTGTCCAGTTAGAATCTAACATCTTCAGTGATGAGTGCAAATAGAATGCTCACTTTCTTGATTCCAGGAATCAGGCCATCCAGAGTCGTCTGCAAATCCTCTTCTGCTTGCTCCTGCTAGGTCAGCTACCCAGTAGGCACTCCCCCATTTTAGTGGCTGGGCATGGTAGGGAACATGTACTTTTTCTTGTCTTCCAGGTCAATACCCAACGCAGCCAACCTACCCTGTACAGCCTCCTGGGAATCCAGTGTACCCTCAGACCTTGCATCTTCCTCAGGCTCCACCCTATACTGATGCTCCACCTGCCTACTCAGAGGTGCTTCCAGTTTGCTAGACTTGAACTGGTTGAGAATACTTTTGGGTCACATTTTCAGTCCTTAGCTAAGTCTGATTCCACATATTTATTTACTGTTCACAAACAGAAGAGAGTGCTCATGTAAATAATCTAAAACAATATATAGTTCATTAATTTTGGGGGTTCAGAATGCATTATTTGATTATTTTTATGTATTTAACACAGGCTGAAGATGATTTTGCATTCCTTGAGGCTAACATTAGTTATAGCAGGACACTATTGAGTGGTAGTAGAAGGGCAACTTGTATAACTCATAGATTGTATTCTGCACAATGATAATTAAGAACTGACTCATTAAAGAGGAAATACGAATGAAATCTGAAATAGGAAATATCATAAAGTAACATTTTTACCTTCTCTTGCCTCTTCTAGCTCTATCGTCCGAGCTTTGTACACCCAGGGGCTGCTACAGTCCCCACCATGTCAGCTGCATTTCCTGGCGCCTCACTGTATCTTCCCATGGCCCAGTCTGTGGCTGTTGGACCTTTAGGTTCTACAGTCCCCATGGCTTATTATCCAGTTGGCCCTATCTATCCACCTGGTTCAACAGTGCTGGTGGAAGGAGGGTATGATGCAGGTGCCAGATTTGGAGCTGGGGCTACTCCTGGCAATATTCCTGTGAGTATGACCTTGTCAGAAAACTCATTCCTTGTGTATTTTAACTTTTTATGACTACATATTCATCTTTTCACCATCCTTTGATAGTAGTTGCTGGTATTGGCACAAACAGTGACATTCACTAGTCAGGCAGAAAGTGGTTAAGAGGGCAGACTGTGGTAGACTAGTAGCATCTGGGGTCTGAGTTAAGCAGATTCCTTTGTTTCCCTCTCTTAGGAGTCCTGCCTGCTTCTTTTTCAGTTCACTTTGGTACAGTGAACTAGTCTAGTAACATTCCTTATTCATTCCATAGCATTTACTTAATATTTGCCATCAGGATGGCACTTTATTAGAGACCATGATGATTAAAAAAGTAGAATGCAAAATCTCTATTAAGTAGCTTTGAGAAAGATACTGGGGATTTTAGTTATGTCTTCTGCTTAGCTCCCCTGTACATGGGAATTTAGCTCAATGGTCCTTGATAGGCCTTGAGGCCTGTCTACTCACCACATGTTAGAGAAGAGGTAGGAATTGGTGTTATTAGCCCCCAAAGTCTTATCTCATGGTCATTTGAAAACTGTAAGGGGACCCTGTGGTATAGGGGCCATGTACCTAGCATCCCATCCCTATTTTTGGAATATGGGTAGGAAATCACTGAAAATGCCTATGGGCTTGGCCTACCCATATTCAGAAGGTATCCATAGGCTTTATTTTGGAGCTGGAATCCTTTGAATATGGTCCCTTTCCTGTTTGTATCTTTGGGTTCACACACCTGCTTTAGAACCCAGATTGGTGGCAGAACGAGCTCCTTAAGATGCTGTTGGTCAGCACATTGCCATCTTCCTAACAGGTTCTCTGGTTCACCTGCGTCTACTTCCTTTGTGTCAGCTGCCTTGTGTCCAATCAATCTTGTCTTGTCTTTTCAGCCTCCACCCCCTGGATGCCCTCCCAATGCTGCTCAGCTTGCAGTCATGCAGGGAGCCAATGTCCTTGTAACTCAGCGGAAGGGAAACTTCTTCATGGGTGGCTCAGATGGTGGCTACACCATCTGGTGAAGACCAAAGGCCACCTCTGTGCCGGGAAAGACATCACATACCTTCAGCACTTCTCACAATGTAACTGCTTTAGTCATATTAACCTGAAGTTGCAGTTTAGACACATGTGGTTGGGGTGTCTTTCTGGTGCCCAAACTTTCAGGCACTTTTCAAACTTAATAAGAAACCATGTAATGGTAGCAGTACCTCCCTAAAGCATTTTGAGGTAGGGGAGGTATCCATTCATAAAATGAATGTGGGTGAAGCAGCCCTAAGGATCTTCCTTTAATTCCTCTGGAGTAATACTGTACCATACTGGTCTTTGCTTTTAGTAATAAAACATCAAATTAGGTTTGGAGGGAACTTTGATCTTCCTAAGAATTAAAGTTGCCAAATTATTCCGATTGGTCTTTAATCTCCTTTTTGTCTTTGATTTATATTACTTGTTATAAATGAAACGCATTAGTTGTCTGCCTTTTCCTTTCCATCCTTTGTCCCACATCCCACCCTCAACCCTAGTCTTCCGTTCCCTCCCACCACTCTCCATTGAATCAATGGTGCAGGACAGAAAGCCAGTCAGACTAATTTCCTTCTCTCCTTGCACTTCTCCCCACTTGTCATCTTTTAACTAGTCTTTCACAAGGATCCTCTGAAATCCCCTCTGTGCCTCAAGCACAGACCCCATTACTTCTGCTTTTGCATTTCCTCAGGCAAAAGTGGAGGGTGCCTTTCGGACCCTCCTCATAGGTTGTCTTTTCATACATGAACCAAACCCAAATTTGCTTTGGTGCCAGAAAAATCTTGTTTGAACAAAGGATAGCAATGTAAACTGTACAGTAAACAAGTTTGTTTAAAATGGGGAGGGGGTGGGCAAAGAGGAGGATACATTTCACAAGCTTGATGACTTTAACTCCAAATTAAGGGGAGTTTCAAATCAAAAATTGGTCACTGTTTATTGTCCAAGTGTCTGATGCGGCCACTCATGGCTCCCAAGAATTCCTAAGCTGGGTTAACGGGGTCATTGTGAACACCTCACTACAAAATGACTTGAGTCCAGTGAAATCTCATTAGGGTTAAGAATATTTCAGGGATCCTTAATATTTTTATTTTTATTTTTGGCAATTGGATTTTATTTTATCTTATAATTTCAGTTCATCTAAATTTTGTGTTCTGTACATGTGATGTTTGACTGTACCATTGACTGTTATGGAAGTTTAGCATTGTATGTCTCTCTCTACACTGTGGTGCACTTAACTTGTGGATTTTTTTATACTAAAAATGTAGAATAAAGACTATTTTGAAGATTTGAATAAAGTGATGAAGTTGCATTACACCTCACTTCAAGGATTCTTTACTCGGCTTGTTTTTAGATTTCTTCTGTTGATATTTTAATATCCCACCTAGAATTTGGTTAGGTGCTGCCGCCATTTTTTTTTTCTTAATGAAGGTTTTGAAATAAATGCAGGAGGACAAGGGCTACGATTAGACCATTTTTATGAGGTCCATTTAGATGTTTACCTTTTCTTCACTTCTTAAGCTTTTTCCGGTTTTTATAAGTTTATTATGCCAGAGGAATTCAGAACATAAATTTACAAATAGGGAATGGTTGATTCTTCTAATTTGCCCTAAAGTTTGACTTGAGGAAAATGTTTTAGAATTTATGTAATTTCAGGGTGACCTTCAGTTTCTCCAAACTCCTGGAATCTAGGTTGCCAAGATTGATTCCTCAACTCTCGAGTCTTAACTTGGGGTGGACTTGAGCTTGGACAATGGAGGCTATACATTTAAGGCCTCAAAGGAGATCTACCTTAATTCCAAAGTAAACAATATCTGGAGATCTAATAATCTCTATCAAAAAATTGTGTCTTTTAAACATGCCTCATTTTGAGACTGAGATCAAAGAAACTTCTCATCTTGATCCAAAGGACACTGGTGGGAAAGTGGTAGGTAGGTTGTTCCTCGTTTCATCTGTGTATCCTGAGAATGAATTCTGGGAAACTGGTCCTTTCCAGGATGGAGGATAAATCGTCCATTTCCCAGGGTACATTTCTAATGACACTCCTCTGGGACAAACTTCCCAGGACCATCTTTGTCTTAAATCTGAGATTGTTCTGTGAACTTTAGAAACTTCTCTAAGGTCCTTTTTGCTTGAGAGAGAATGTATGCAAAAGAGTTAAACAAGCAAAAGACTAGTTTAGGCAGGGATCAAAATATAAAGGTATTTCCCACAAAAATCTGATTTCTGGATCTGAAAAAGTTTTAATTCTGATAAAAATAGCAGTAAGTATGAGGTTGTTGGAGAATATGGAAAGGAAGGGCTCAGATTAGGGGATGTCACACATTCATCAGGAGGTAAAGTCTCTATAGTTTCCTACCGCTCCTAGCCCAGCCTTTTACTGTGGTATCCAGCTTCTGGGAAGAACTATCTCCACTGGGGCTGTCACTAGGTGACCAGGTAGGGGATAGAAGCAGCCAGGGACCCTCTCTTCTTCCTTTTGACCTGTGAAAAATTATAAGGTGACTGAGCACAGACTGAAATGTTGCTTGGTAGAGCTCCACCTTGTTGGTCAGTCACAAACACTGCTGTATTACAAAGGCCTGGCCAACAACCTTGTAAGCAGCTTTCTCCATTTCCCTGGTTCCTGGCATCAGTGATGTTAAATTTGGGCCTGTGTTCTGGAAGGAGCTCAGGTTTGCCCATATCAATCAAAGCTTCTCACTGGCTTCAGATAAAACTTTCATCTAATAAATAGTCAATGTGTTATCACTAGAGCCTGAATAAGCTCCTTGGGGCCCAGAATCATTAAATGAAATATTCCTCCTTCTCCTTGCCCTTGGCTGAGTCACTTTCCATTTGAAGGATGGTGCTGGGCTCTCCTTCTGCAGGCTCGTAGGTGACGTAGCTGCCTTTGTTCTTGTACAGGTAAAAGAAGATCAAGATCACGACTGACAGCAGCGTGAGGAAGACCACGGTGATAACAACTTGGAAAGGAGAGGGAAAATATAGAGAAGTTTCAGGATTGAGGAGGTCTCAGTAATTCATTGGGTCTTCTGAATTAGACAATTCTCTCACTTTTCATAAGGATCCTCCTAGTCAATTAGTGTCCACTTCCAAATCCATATTCTCCCACCAAGCCCAGCTTCCATGGGACATGAAATCTAATTCTCAGTGTTTAAGCTAAGGACACAGGCTTTTGAACTCCCTCAACCAGTTCCTGATGATTATGATAGAAACAGGAAGGAGGCAAACAGGAAATAGCTTATCCCAACAGGAAGGGTTTTTTTAATCCATAGCCATCCTGTAGGGGGTTCTCTGCTCCCTCCCATCCTCTTGCTCACCCAGTTGACAAACCACACATATCCTCATTCCCACCCACATACTGGATTGTAGTGCCCATATGTACCTATATCTGTTTGTGGCCACATCCCAACCTATCATTGACTAGCAATGCCTCAAACAGAAGCCTCAAAGTTTTTCAGAGTGTGTGTGTGTGTGTGTGTGAGAGAGAGAGAGAGAGAGAGAGAGAGAGAGAGAGAGAGAGAGATAATCTACATGCCAAAATAAACCCATTCATGGATTTGGTCTCTAATTTATAGTGCTTTCCTGTTTAGGGAAAATCCTAGTTTATCACACTGGGTTCCTTGCTGTCTCTGGAGTGAGATGGCCCCTGAACTAAGAAGGTCCCTGAACTATGAAGGTTTTGACTCAGCTTTTGTTACCTGCAATTAGTGCTGTGCTGGCTTCAGCTTCTGGGGACAGGGCCTCAGTGACCTTCAGAATTGGGGTGGTCATCAGTTCTGGAAAATTTAGAAAAGTGGAAAAGGAAATGGGGTAAATTCTCTTATTTTATATATATATATATATATATATATATATATATATATATGGTTTATATATATGGTTTATAAAAAAAATACAACCATATATATATGTATATATATATATATATATATGGTTGTATTTTTTTTTTTTTGGTGAGTCCAAAGCAGATTTATTAGATTTAGGAAAAGAAGGGTGAGGAAAGCTTAATTTTTTTTACCCCCAAAATATGTCATATTTTTTGTACCTAATCTTAGCTTGATAATTTAGTCTTCTATATTTTTCCCTATTAATTAATAAAACAAATTTAATTAAGTTTATTAGAGTAACATTGGTTAATACAATTATATAATTTTCAGGTGTACATTATCATTTGACATCTGTATATTCTATTGTGTTTACCACCCAAAGTCCAGTGTCCTTCAGCTACCATATATTTGATTCCCTTTACCCCTTCACCTTCCCCCTATTTCCCTATTTTGACCCTGTTTACTTCATCTACCTTCCCCATCATCTCCTACCCTACTAGTAGTAACCACTAGTCTATAGTCCATGTCTATGAGTCTCTGTCCTGCTCATTTGTTGCTTTTAGGTTTATGTCCCACATATAAGTGACATCATGTGATTTTCAACTTTTTCTGTCTGGCTTATTTTGCTTAGCATGATTATCTTGAGGTCCATCCATATTGTTGCAAATGGCAGTATTTCTCTAAATCATGTTTGTCTTTCAAATTTCACCCCTCACTTTCTTCCCTATCCAAAAACTTATCATTTAACTCCTATAGTATATCCATATATGAAATGCCGAGATTAGAGGAGAAAAATAAACCATCACCTAAAGACAGTAAACATTTTTATAGATTTCTCTCTGTCTAACATAGTGGTTAAGAGTATGTGCTCTAGAGCCTGACTGACAAGGTTCAAATCCGAGCTCCGTCCTATACTGTGGGAAAATTACATACTCTCTGGGATCAGCTTCCTCGTCTTCAATGGAGATAATGGTATCTACTTTATAGTGTTGTTGTGACTCAGTAAGTAACTCAATAGGGTAAGCTATTATTAGAAATTCATATTTTTGCATAAATGAAATCAAATGATGAATGTATATACTTGTACAGATATTTATATTACATGGCACATGCATTTCTTGGATGTTTTTACAAATTCCTTGTAAACATTATTTTTAAATAATGAAATAAGGTTCCTTCCTTATTAAAGCCCTTTCTATACTTCCAGAGTAGGCCCTGAAATTTGACAGGTTTTTAAACAAGGCCTCTTTGACCCTAAAATATCCCATACCCCCTGCTGCTATTGGGTCTATTTATCCTTCATAGCCTGAAAGTCCCAAACCTAAAGTCATTACCCTGGTTGGGAACACTACATAAATAGTGGTCTCTAGAAGTCCCTTTTAGATGTTTACATGGGAAGTCAGGAAGTCATTCAGTTCTCCCCTAGTTAGCATTTTGGTATAAAAGTTTGAAAAGGTAACAATTAAGTTAAGATTGCTATAGGACAGAGGTACCCCGGGGAAAACAGGCCAGCCCATCCCGGATCACCCACGGGGTGCATCTGAATATTCATTCACTAGACAATAACAGCAGCACTCATTAACTGCTTACTCTCTGCCAGGTACTGTGCTAGGCACTTTGGGGATATAATGGTGAGCAAAACAGACATGGTCTACCTTTGTGGAGCTTACCCTCCACACAAGTGTTCCTAGTTATGAACTATGATGATCATGACAAAGAAAACATTCAGTTACTTAAGATAGCATGTGGCAGAGGAGCCTGATCCACTCTTCCAGCAGGAACAGTTTCCTCAGAAAGTAAGATTTGTGTTAAGAGCTGAAGCAGGGGTAAGAGTTTATAGGGTTAAAAGAGCAGGAAGTAGAGCACATCCTATGCAGAGAAGAGGCTGGGTCAAAGATCTGAGACAAAGGACTCAAAGGCCAGTGTGGCTGGAGCACAGACATGAGCATTATTCTTATCCAGTACCTGATACCTTCAGGTTTCCAGCTAGGGCCAAGTGAAATTAAGTCACCAGCAGTGGTCTGGTGAGCCTGGGAGCAGTCCTAAGAGGGGACAATGGTGTTGAGGGGTATTTTCACAGAGGCCAAGGGGAGGCCTGATGAACCATCCTGGTCCTGCAACAGAGGAAGCAGAGGTGGGTTGCCTAAAGCGTCCCACCTCCCAAGGTCAGGCTAAACCCTCTTCCACTTTTTCCTTAGGAATGGGGATATACTCAGCTACTTTGTGGCCTTGGGCAAATCATTACATTTTTTGATTCATTCATTGCTTCTCATCTGTTAGGGATAAGGACTATATTAACCAATTTTGCGGGCCTATTGTAAAAATTAAATTAGAACATATATAAGCATTATATAGTAGCTACTACTTAAAATATGATTAAGTTGACTTAGTTTATATGCTTAGTGATTAAAAGGGAAAGTGTTTTGTGTTTGACTCCTATGAAGCATATAATTAGGTGACCCTGAGGAAGTAATTAAAACCTCATTGAGCCTGTTTCTTGATTTGTAAAACGGGAGTCTGGTGGGCAGTTTCTAAAATGGCTCCCAGTGATCTGGTCTCTGGTATTTACACCCTTGGGTAAGCTCCTCTCTGTGTGTGGGCTGGACCAAGACAACAAAAGTGATGGGATGTCACTTTTGAGTTTATACTGTGATTTCCAACAAAGAAAAGCCTGGAGATGTATCGACGTGATCATTGCCTCAGAATGCTGCCCCTCACCACGCACACTTTCTTCCCCCAAATCTCCCAGGGCTGCACTCCATCCATCATCTCACCGTTGACCCAGAGTTCTGCATAGCTGTTCTTATCTGGCCTTCCTTAAACATTTGAGAACTTAAAAAAGTACTAAGAAGAATAATGTATGTACAGAAGCTTAAATATAAATGTAAGATTCAGTTCAATCATTAAACAACAATAAATTTGCAACTACTATGTGCCAGAGGCACTGTCATAGATGCTAGGAAGCAGTGCTGATGAGAGCAACCAGGGACCCAACCGTGGAGTTGAATTTTAGTGAGGGTTTAAAGAACAGATATGGATGAGTCCCTAGAAAGAGAATCTGGGATGGAAGATGATTCCTGGTTGGGAAATTCTGCAAAGGATCCCAGTTTTAACAGCTGTCATCTACTACATATCTGCTTCACGCTATGTGCTTTATAGACGTAATTATCAATCCTTAGAATGCCAGTCACTTCAAATAGGTATTTTTATTTGCTAATGTAGACTCTGAGCCCTATTCCCTTGTGAGCAGGGAGGTGGGGGGGACATATTTCAGTGATATGACCCACATTATACATGACAAAACAGTAGATGGAGCCAAGATCTGAATCCAGGGCTACCCGCTCCAAAGCCCAAGCAAGGTATTCATACTAAACCTTCCTACCACTGTTCTTTTTTTTCTAATAGGGAAAAAGAGGAAAAAGATAATGAACAGTAACTATGAGGCAGCTTTCCAAAAAGTTCAAGAGCTTATAAGATATGGATAAAGGCAGAAGAAAAATCAGATGACTACAATCAAATCCAGACTATTGTGTTTCAAAGAATGTTCCTTTAATGTGAATTTGTTCATAGGCAATTAGTAAATAGGGAATGATATCAGTGTAATGTGGAAGTTGTGTTGGTTTGTAAGCACCTTTTCCAGCTTTCATGTTTGACATGATCGAGACAAACTTTCTCCAACTAAAGAGAAAATTTTGGCAATATTAAAAGACCTTGAGAAACATAAAATTCAATAGAAGTGCCTTCCTTGGATGCAGTAATTGGATGGTTTCCACTTATATTAAGCCATCTGGTGAAGCAATAAGTACAAATGAAAGAGGTACAAAGAAATTTACTTCTATACGAAACCATGGAATAATGAAGAAGGCAGACCCTCCATCAGATTTTTATTTTTGATGAACATGGTCTCTTTTGAAAGTGAAGGCTCTTTGGAACCTACTTCTAAAAGATGGAAGCACGCGTCCCAGGACATAGCAGGAAAAGGACTGACAAGGATTTGAGGTTCAAATGCTGGTGGAGATTTAACTATCAATATTTTAATTGAGATTTTTGTGTTGCATTTTTAGAGTTCTTGTTACAAAGTTTCATCAGTCTTGAGTGGTATGCCCCAATGCTGTTTTTCCTGTAAGCTCATTTTCTGTAATGTAATTTCAGAATGTGGGTCTTTAGAAAAATGCACATAAAGTTTTATAGCAGAAATGACTGTATTAGAGGCTATCAGAGTCTCAGAAGAATAGCGTCAGGAAGCTCTATACAGCTCAAGTTGGCAAATAAATTTAATGTTATATCTGGAGGAAGAACAGGGAAAGAAATAAGCTTGCTGTGTGAGCCTGAAGGTGTCAGGTCGGAGGTAACAGGGAAAGCAGAATTCCCCCAACTCTTTTTGCCTCTGTCTCCTATCAAAGAGAATGATTTTTTCATAAAAGAAAAAGCAGGATCTTGATGACATGGAGAAGTAAACTCAAGAGAAGGAATGCATCCCCAGAAAGTACCAGACTAATCTAAGCAGGATCCAGATAAATGACAGCCAAGGGCACTGAAAGAACGTGCAAAGGGATCACTATTGGTGACATAGGAGCTTCTGAGAAAAAATGGGCCCAGGAGCCGGACAAGCCATAGAAAGAAGGTGGATTCTGTAAGGAGCTGGTGATCTTGATGTAGTTCCCCAGCAAAATTCTAGAATAAGTTATTAGGGCCTGCTTTGGGGGCCTCAATCTTGAAATAGCAAGCATTAAGAGCTAGTGTGGGACCACTATGAGCAAGTGCTCAGACAAGCTGCACATCCTTCTTAGACTGAGAGTCCGGGATCATAGACAGAGAAATTAAAAAGGTAATTCAGCAAATATTTATTGAGTGTGTACTCTGTGCCAGGTCTGTCTTAGGCTCTGGGCATAGATCAGTGAACACAACAAACAATAGCCCACACCATCACAATTCCTTAAAAAATTAAACAGAATTATCATATAGTCCAGATATTCTACTTCTAGGTGCATATCCAAAAGAAATGAAAGCAAGAACTCAAACAGATATTTGTACATCAGCGTTCATAGCAGCATTATTCACATTACTAAAAAATAAAACAACTCAAATGTTCATGAACAACAGATGGATGGATAAACCCAATGTGGTATGTACATGTAATGAAATATCATTCAGCCTTAAAAAGGAAGGAAATTCTGACACATGCTACAACATGGGTGAACCTTGAAGATATTAAGCTAATGAAATAAGTCACAAAAGAACAAATATCGTAAGATTCTATTTATATGATGTACCTAGAATAGTCAAATTCATAGAGACAGAATAGTGGTTACTAGGAGGTGGAAGGAGGGGAGAATGGGAGTTATTGTTCAATGAGTAGAGTTTCAGTTTGGGATGATGAAAAGTTCTGGAGATGGATGGTAGTGATGGTTGTGTGACAATGTAAATGTACTTAATGCCACAGAGCTGCAGACCTAAAAGCTGTATATTTTATGTTCTGTATAATTTTACCACATTAAAAAGACATTTTTTCATACAATTTACATTCTGAGGGAGAAGATGGACAATAAACAAAATAAAAAAAGTAAAAGATATACTGTAAAATATACTGTGTTATATGTTGATTAGTGCTATGTAGAAAAAAGCAAGAAGGGGACTGGGAGTTGGCATGTGGTCAAGAAGGTCCTGATGAGGTGGCCTGAGTAAAAACCTATAGAAGGGGAGGGAGGCAGCCATGAAGAGACCTGGGAGAAGAACATTCCAGGCAAAGAGAATAATAAGTTCAAGCAAGGTAAGGCTATCCATAATAATGAAAAGTACCTGGGGCCATTGCTTACTTGAAATGTTAAAGGCGCAACATAGAGGTAACCTGGAGGGAGCAAAGGGGAAAGGAAGAAGAAAGAAGTCAAAGGCTGTATGACATGGGTGCTGTAAGCCAGGGTACTGGTCTGTGGCCTGTTAGGAATTGGGTCACAGAAGGAGGTGAGAGGCCGGCGAGGCTTCATCTGTATTTGCAGCTGCTCTCCTATGCTAGCATCACTGCCTCAGCTCCACCTCAGATCATCAGGCATTAGATTCTTATAGGAGCACCGTTCCTGATGCCAAAAAGGTTGGCGACAGCTGATACAGACCATGGAAAGTCATTAGCCTTTTCAGTGAGTGAGATGAAAACCTTTTAGAGGCTTTTGGGCAGAGATTGCTTGAATTTACATTTTAAAAGCAGTGTTTCTCAAATTTTATTGTACGTATGAATCTCCTAGGGATCAGGTGAAAACGCAGATTTTGATTCAGTAGGTCTGGGATGGGGCCTGAAATTCCAAAGACCACACTTTTGAAACTTTGAGACCACCATGTTGTAAGGAAGCCTGATCCAACCCACTAGAGGATGAGAGGCCACATGGAGGAAAACTGAGTCTCCCCAGGCTCAGCCGACAGCCAGGACCAACTGCTAGGCCTGTAAGCAAGGTCATCTAGCCCAGCAGACCTTCCAGCAATTGCAGCTGCATGAGTGAGCACAGGCGAAACCGGGAGAGGAGTGACCAGTCAACTCACAGAATTTTAAGAAAATTGCTACTGTTTTAAGCCATTAAGTATTAAGGTAGTTTGTTATGCAGCAATAGGTAGTTGAAATAAAAATCAATTTTAAAGGATCCCTGTGACTGTGTGTGGACAATGGGGCATTGGGAAGGTAGGGGCAGGAATAGAAGCAGATTGTACTCAGCACAAGGGCACAGCTGCATCCACCAAAAGGGGGAGCCTTTTCCTAATTTTACACAAAAGCAGTGGGTTTAGCAGCAGCTCAGCGAAGAAGTGGTGGGATTTTGGATATATTCTGAAGTTAAACCTGAGAGGATATGGGGTGGAGTCAAGGACGACACCATAGTTTGGGGCCTGAGTGACTGAAGGGAGGGAAGGCGTAGTATTGCCCAAGATGGGAAGCTGCAGGAGAAACAGATTTGGAAGGGAAGATCTAAAATTCAATTTTGGACATAATTGCTTATTAAATATCCAAGTGCAGAAGTTAAATTGGAATGTTGGGAAGAGGTCTGGACTGGATATTTAAAAGTCATCATATTTAGACCATGAGACTGAGTGAGGTCACCAAGGGAATAAGTACAGGCAGAGAGGATCAAGGACTAAGCCCAGGGGGAAAACAGCAAAGGTGACTAAGGAGTAGAGGCCACATAGATCATTACAAGTACCACTGGGTTTCGCCAAGCAGAAGTCATAAATGACCTTGACAAGAGAAGCTTTGGTGAGTGCTGAGTATAGACCCCCGGTTTATAGTGGGATCAAGAAAAAAATAGAAGGAGAGGAACTGAAGGCAGAAGATAAACTCCCTACCCCCCCACACCTGTAAAGGTAAGCAGAGAAATGAGCTATAGCTAGAGTAGAGAAAGAGTTCAAGTTTTTTATTTGTTTTTGCTTTTTTTAGGATGGGAAAAATGACAACATGTTCACATACGGGTAGGAATGAGGCTAGAGAGAGGAACCATTGGTAATGCATGGGAGAACTATGAACTTGAAGGAACAGAATCTGATCTAGTGCACAGAGGAGCTGGCTGCAGACCGAGCAGGAGTCATTCATTATTCATGTGTTTAGCATGTACGTGGGCACAGAGGCAGGTCGTAGGCAGATGGAGGGAGTGGGAGCCTTTGGCAGTTCTCTTCTGAGAAATTTAATTTGCTCAAAAAAATAGAATGCATGGTCATTAATTGAGAGTGAGGATGCGGAGGGAGTTTAAGGAGATTTGAAAGTGCTGCATGAGTAGAGAGCAGCTCATCACAGAACATAGGCTAAGAATGTTTATAATATCCTTGTGGAGTAATACAGCCCGGCTATAAGGACTAAGTAGGATAGTCATTGTCAAGGAATGGAGTGAATGACGCCAGTCTAAGTAGAGGTTCTTCCACTGGGATTTGACTTCAGTTCTTTTTGAATTAATATTATTATGTCAAATCATGCCAGGGCCAAATTAAGGCCTTTATGAAATTCAAAATAAAAATATTAAATCATAAGACAGGTAGAAGAAAGAAAGTCCAATAATATAAGTTGTCCCTTATGATAATGACTCTGGCTTTTTTGTTTTTTAAATATATTGAATATTCAATTTTTTGCAAGTTTTCTTTGTTTTATTTTGGTGTTCCACTTTATGGGTGCCTTCCACATGGGCTTAGTGCTCTTTGGGTAAATGTCGACCCCCGCAGACCTCGGGAAGGATCACCAAATTTGTGAGAGACTCAAAGCTAGTTTATCAGCAACTGGGATGGTGATAAACAGATTTCAAATGACTGGAGAAATGGGCCAAATTGAACAAGATGAGAATTTAACAGATTCTTTGTTCTTAGGTCCAGGAAACCAGTTACTCACAGGTAAAAGGGGGGATGAGAAAGAACGCAGAGGCTATGGCCTAGTAGCAGTATATATAAAAGATCACAGTGGGGTCGCTCTAAAGCAATGCATGCTGTGAGGATATACCCCGAAACAGCAGCCAGAGTGGAACCTAGGTTGTAGAGTTTGGAAAGATTTTTATTTTCTTCTATTATATGCTCTCCTTTATCTTCCAAATTTCCTACAATGATAGTTTGATAATAAAAACAATTAAAACTTGCTGTTATATTAAGTACCATTATATAAATATTGTCTCTTATCATGGAGGCAACAGAGTAGGCCTCCTCTTGCACCACTCCTAGACTGCTGAGTTGCATCCAGGTGTCACAATTTTGAGGTGAGCAGCCAACATAGTTGAATGGTTTGGAAACCATATCAGATAAGGAAAGCTTGCAAGAGAAAGCCTAGAGAGGAAACTTCAGGGTAGCCTAGAACTTGAATGCTATCTTCAAATATGCCAATGGATGAGCTGTACAAATGGCAGAAACTAATGGTAGGTAGATGTCTTCCCCAACAGAAAGAAGGGCAGAACTGGACAAATGCTTCAGGCACTAGAGAGAGAATTCTAGCACAGAATGGCTAGTTGAACTAGCTGACTCTCAGGACATTTTCAGTCTCAATTATGCAATTTTTATAAATTGAAAGTGTTCTATCTGAATTCACTTCAATTTTAGTATATGTGCTGCTGAAGTGAGCACCTGAATTCACTTCAAATTCACATTTTCAAAATGGCAAAATCTCAATGAAGTCTGGAGTTAACAGTATTATACTAATGTTCATTTCTGGTTTTTCACAAACATACCATGGTCATGGAAGATATTGACATTAGGGGAGATGGCTGAAGGGTAAAAGGGAACTCTCTGTACTATTTTCTGCAACTTTTCTTTAAATCTAAATTTATTACAAAATTAAATTAAAAAAAATTAAAATTTTCAACTCCACACCAAAGAGCTTTTCTCAGACTGAAGGTCAGAGTGTCCTGAGAACTGATGAGCAAGGGCCCTTCAGGCTTCAAGTACCAGAATTATGAACTGTGTTTATTTATAATTTACAGTTTACAAAACATACATTATTTTCTTTCAACCACAAGAATGTTACATAAGTGGGTTTGGTGCTATCATTACATACAAGCCAAGAAACTGAAGCACCTCAGCAAGCCCAGGGTCACTCAGCAGTTGTCTGAGCCTGGTTTTAAATGTGTCTCTTCATCCTAAGGTTCTTTCTATCACACACCAGCAAGCAATTCTCTAAGTTCTGGAAACATCCTGCTCTGCCTCCAGTGAAGCTTTTTGTTTACGTGTCCACTGCATTTGGTTCTCTGAATTTTATAGCAGATGGAAAGGGTGAAAAAAGGGTGAAAGGGTGAAAAAAGGTGGTGTAGCACTGTTTGCAAGAGTGACACATATCTGAATGTCCATTGGCAGCGGAATGTGATTAAGTAAATTACAGGCCATTCATTTTGGAAATGGTATACAGTTGTTAAGAAGAATGTGGTATATCTGCAATTACTGGGAGAAGATATATGGTGAGATGAAAAAAGCAAATTGTTGGGGCAGTATGTGTAATATGATTCCAAGTTTTTTTTTTCTTTTTTAAAGTAAATTAAAATAAAACATGCTTTCTCACACACCCATAAGATCTAGAAGGCTTTTCCCGGCAGGGTGTGGAATAGCTTTTCAATGAAAAAACAAACAACAACTATAACAACACAGTAAACTAAGACCAATAAGCGTGGGACAAAAGGGGCAGAATGGCTTACAGCTTGCCCCCCATTATCTCCTGTTTCTACCCTATTTCTCTCCTATCTCCTAGTCCAACAAAAGAATAATGTTACTCTCTTCCTTACTTTCTCAGGCTTGGAAAGACTATAATACCATATTTTTTTTTCAGGTGGGAGGCCTGGGGCAGAGGACCACAACAAGGTCTGAAGCACCACCCAAATCCTAACCAATAGCAAATGAACTTCAAGATTTGTTTTGCTCACTCACTCTTTTGTGTGTGTGTGTGTGTGCTAACCCAGATACCAGTTAGTTTCTTTGTGGCCCTTGTTCCCCTTAATCTCTTATCACTGAGGCATCAGATCATTTGCCACCTGAGTCTGTCAACCTACTTATTTGCTCTAGACCTGCCCAACACAGGGCGGCTCCCCCAATTCTCGTTCCTATGGGAACCTGCCCTGGAATTCTGCTCCCTTTCTCCTTCCTTTTCTTTCATGTGCAGTGGCCAGTGCAGTGGAGTGAGACTTTGAGAGCAGTGTACCATGACAAAAAGAACACAAGCTCTGAAGTAAATCAGACTTGGCACAAAATTCTGCCTCTGACATTATTAGCCACAGGGCCTTGGGAGAATTTCTTAATTTCCCTGAACCTCAGTTTTTGCTTCTGCAAAATGAGAATAAATCCTGCTCACAGGGTTGTGGGTGAGGAATAAGCGAGATGAAACATGCTGAGTGTCTAACTCAGAGTGAGTAAAACCTAAGAAGTGACTAGTGTGATTAGGTAGCAAAGGATAGGCTTTAACTGTGGGCGGGCAGAGCCCACAATGCCAGGTTCCACTTCCCCTACCTCCAACAAGGTGACTTATGCACTAGGCACGGCAGGCACGGTGGCTGGAGTCCAGATACTTATAGGGGCCCAGGAAAATGGTTTTTAGTGATTTTAATATTCACAAAAAAAAAATCAAATGTTTAGGTTAAGAAAATATTGCTATGTCAATCAATTACTAATTATAAATACAACTGTTAATTATTTTATTATATTAATATTATATTTTCCCTTATACCAAAAGCTATAAAATATAATTTTAAATATATATCATTTTTAATGGAGGGAACAAGCCCACAAAGGCAAAAGTGCAAAGGCCCAGGAAATCCATAAAGCGACCCTCACTTTTAACACTCCAAGAGATCAATGCTCCTTTAGGAGATCTTTATAAATTATCTGGGGGGAAAAAAAATGTGATAGGGCAGAGGTGGGAGGTGGGAAGAGACCGGCAAGCTCTCAATGATCCCATCCTTCATTTTTTTTTTTAAATGCCTACAAAACCAGGTATTCCTAGGTGGTCTCCCATGCCAGTACTAACAAGACCTGACCCTGCTTAGCTTCCGGGATCAGACAAGATTGGGCGTGTTCAGGGTGGCATAGCCATAGTTGATCCCATCCTTCAAAGTATTAAGCCCACACCCTATCCGTGATTTCTCCCTTCCTGTCTCTGAACTCACATTTGCTTGGACCCACTGGGTAGTGGACTATATGATAGGTCCTAAAATATCTCATCACTCATGTCACTCCTCGTTGGGTCAGGAATGTAAACATACAACTCAACAACAACTAAACAAGCCAATTAAAAAATGGACAAACACTTGACATTTCTCCAAAGAAGATATACAGATGGACAATAAGCACATGAAAGGATGCTCAACATCACTAATCATTAGGGAAATGCAATACCACTTTAAACCCAATAGAATCGCTACTATTAAAACACACACACACACACACACACACACACACACAAATGAAAATGTAGAGAAATTGGAACCCTTGTGCACTGTTGGTGGGAATGTAAAACGGTGCAGCTGCTACGAAAATTAGTATGCAGTTCCTCAAAATATTAAACATAGTTACCACATGATCCAACAATTACACTTCTGGGTATATATCACAAAGAAAAACACTGAAAGCAGGGACACTAAGGGAGATTTGTATACCCATGTTCACAGCAGCATTATTCACCATAGCCAAATGGTGGAAACTACCCAAGTATCTATCATGGATGAATGGATAAGTTAATGTATAAAGTTATATACATTATATATATAAATCACATATACATAAAATTATGTAATTTTAATAATATATATATTATTCAGCCTTAACAAAAAAAACTCTGACACTTGTTACAACATGGATGAACCTTGGAGATGTTATGCTAAGTGAAATAAAGCAGACATAAAAGGACCAATATTGTATGATTCCACTTACATGAGGTACCTAGTTGAATTTATATACATTTAAAGTATAATGGTGGTTGTCAGATGCTGTGGGGAGGGGAAATGGGTGTTAAATTTAATAAATACAGAGTTTCAGTTTAGGAAGATGAAAAAGTTCCGGAGATGGATGGTAGTGATGGTTGCACAGCAATGAGAATTAAACTACTAAACTATGCACCAAAAAATGGTTAAAATGGTTAACATTTATATTATGTATATTTTACCACAAATTTTAAAAAAGATAAGAATGTAAATAGTTTCCTTTTGTCCAAGTCCTAATTCCTCAGCTAACCACCCAAGCATCACCCCTTTTCCCTATGGGAAAGTTTATTCTGGATGTCCTCTGTCCTCTCCTCCAAAACACCCCTCAGGGAAAATGCATCTCTATAGTTTCACACAGGGCATTGCCTTTATCTGGAATACCCACTGTACTCCACTTTGCCTGTATACACTTCATTCACCTTTCAAGGGTAAGGGAGTCCCTCATGGAGTCCCTGCTGACCAATCTAAACTTCTACCTATTCCATTTCTTATTTCTCACCAGACAACTAACAGAATTGTGTGTATTACTAGTCACAGAGGACACTGTCTCAGACTTTCCCTGCGGTCACCACTCACCTGTTTCCACATGGGTAAATAGAGAATGACAAAGACAAACTGTGTATGTGAAAACAAAGGTGTATACACAAACCAAGTATTTGTTCTTCTCTTACCATAACAAGTATATAATGAAAACAATCAATGAATATCTTAGGGTTTGTCCAGCTCAGCTTGGTTATGAAATGTAATGAGAGATGGATTCCTGCCTGAGCATAGCTCCAGGAACAATGGGTCTTTGAAGCTGGAGTATTCATCAGTGAAGTGAAATTAGAAAGCAGTCAACAATTTTTCAGGAAAAGGTGGGTTTCTAAAAAGTACTCAGTAATAATAACCAATGTTACTGAGTGCTTAGTAGATATGAGACACTGTACTGGGTAGGCATTTTATATGGGTTATTTCATTTAATCGTCATAAATAATCTCATTAAGGTAGGTACTATTTCTCCCATTTTACAAAAGAGGAAACTGGACCTTAAAGTGCTCAAGGTCTGAAAGCTTTGAGTGGTAGTGCCAGGGCAGGTCCATGAGACTTCAGTTTTAAACTGCACTGAAGCACATACTCTAGTAGCTTTCTGCTTCCTCCCAGTCCCTTTGGAGGGGGGTGGGGAAGCAGGCAGAGAGAGGTGGGGATGGTATTCCCATTGGTCATGAGGCCTCTGGGGATTCCAGGACTGAGCTTGGGGTGGAACGAGTTTCTACCATGCCTGCTGGGAAAGGCCTTTACCTACCTCTTGGAGAAGTCGTGGTTGGGAGGATAGTCATTGCAGCAGCAAGTGAATGGGCACCTTGAGGAAAGAGCAGACCTGTAGGAAGAGGGACAAAGACAGGAATGAGCAGGGCGGGTCCCAGTCTGGGGCTGGAGACAACTGCAAATCCCAGAAACGCCTTCCCGAATCCCTTCCCCATCTCCTCTTTCTCCTGCGAGCTAATCCCAAACACTTCTCTTTTGATTTCCCTGGGTATCTCCTCAGCTGCAGGTACCGAGAGCAGATCCGTGAGCCTAGCTCCTATATTTGGGGTACATTATCTTCGAACACTTTACCCCACTGGCTCACCGCATTTAAGAGCTTTCTCAAGGCCCGACAAAGTTCGGCAAAGGTATGCACATTGGCACCGGCCCCAGTTCCCCCAAACTGCGGTACCAGGTACTCAGTTCTGCTGCGTGGAGGCGAGGCGGAGCCGTCCGCTAAGCGCCAGGAGGGCCGGGGGGCTCGCACCCGCGCCCAGGCTCACGCCCCGCGGCTGCTGGACGTGCCCTGGGGCTGGGGTGGGCCAGGCAAAGCGGCCAGGGGCGAGGGGCCGCGGGCGCCTTTGGCCTGACTAACTGGTCGCTGGGCGAGCCCCGCCCCCCGCAGTCCTCCCTTCATCGCCCCGCGCTCCGCCGACCCAGCCCCGGCGGCCCGGGCCTCGGCGCCCCGGGGGGCCCGCAGCCGCGCCCCCCACGCCGGGGCTGGCCCCGCCCCCGCCTCCACCCCCCGCCGTTACCCGCGAGGCGCCCCGAAGGCCCCGGGCCCGGGCGCCGCGTCCCCAGCAGCCGCGACGGGAGGCTCGAGCGCGCGCCGAGCTGCGGCGTCCCCGGTTTCGGTTCCTGCCGGGCCCGACGCGCCCGCAGAGCGAGCGAGCGTGGGCGACCGGCGCGCCGCGCCCTGCGCCGGCCGCGGTTCTCCCTCCCCTCCCCTCCCGTCCCCTCCCCTCCTCCTCCTGCTCCTCCTCGTCCTCCTCCTCCTCCGCGCTCACCTTACCGGTCGGACGGGCGGCGCCACTGCGCGTCCTCCTGGGCCCGCCGGCGGGGGCGGGGGCCGCGGGGCAGCTGCGGGGCCGGGCGGGCCGCCGGGGTGGGACGGGAAAGCGGGGAGAATCTGCCCTCTGCGGGTCCCCCTGCCCGCCTCTGCTCCCCTGGGAGGAAAGCCTGCTCTTTCCTCCCCCGATTGTCACTGTACTCTCCATCCGGAGCCGCTTCCTCTCTCGCCCCGGGGGCCCGGGAGGGGGACACGGGATCTGAACGCTGGGCTGGCTGAGCTCTGACCGCCTTCCGCGATTTTCAGCGAACGAACGTGGAAAGTTACTTGCGTTTACAGGTCATTTACACAAACGTCCGTGTCCAGAAACTCGGAGCAGGAGGCAGCGTGGCCGGCACACCGCGGGCCGGGCAGCTGGGAGAGGTGCGGAGGGCGCCGCGCCACCTGCATTTTCCTTGTTCCACACTCACCTGAGGTGCTGGCGAGCCGTGGACTTTGGATCCAAACAGCTCCGCAGCTTGCTCGCTGTGTGACTTTGGGCAAATGACTTAACATCTCTAAAATCGGTTCCCTCATCCCTGAAATGGGAGACTTAAAGTGCTAATGCCTGTGAAACCATCTCAAGGCCACGGTTCCAGAACATGGTTAACATCTCTGTTTAACTATTAGTGCCATACTTTAGCGACCTCCTGACTCACTTCTTTTCGGCAGGAAATGTTTCCAAATTAATGACGAACTCTATGACTAAGGATGTGCTAGTATAAACACAGGCTTTTGAAACGGCTCTGCTGTGTGACCTTGGACAAGTAACTTGTTTTATTTATCTGCAACACTACCTGTCTCACAGAGTTTCAGTGGGGACATAATGAATTAATACCTTTAAAGCATTAGAACCTTACCTGTCACATAGTGCTATTTTCTTGACTTCCTATTTCGGGTTAGAGCTCTTGTGGTTACTCTGCCTTTCATCTCACTGATACAGATTTCTATGCTTACTTTTTATTCCTTTCAAGAATTCTCTAGGTTTGGGATCAGTATTTATGCAGATCAATAGAGAGACAGATTGTACATGTTCATTTGGGGAACAAAGACTGAAGCAGAAAGTCTCAGTGCATAAAATAACGGTAGTTGCTTTCATTCATAAAGATGTTATTTGGTTAGTAAAAAAAAACAGAGGAAAAAGCAATAACTTGATAATTCATTTATTTAAATATATTTTTAAAGGCACAGCAGTGATCAGGGAGAAGAAAGACACGTGTGGGAAATCTACCACTCTAAGAAAGGAAAAGAAAGTAACATGTAGGGAAGACATATGTAAGTTAATAAAAAGATCAGCCTGGCCCTCAGATAAAAGAATATCCAAGAGAAAAGGGAATTCAAGCCCTAAGGATTAAATTCCAAAGAGGGACAATTGCTCACATTTACTGATAAGATGACCATGGATTCCAAGAAAGGTTGAGATTTTTCTTGTATCTGGGACTCTCATAGCATATTCCATTATGTACTGAAACTTATAGAACTACAGACTCTCAGAGGCCATCTGGCTAAATGACTCTACTGATTTGCTTTTTTACTTTCACAATTTAATTTAATGGTTAATAGTCTCTTGCAAACATCTTTTTTTTTTCTCTTTAAAATGTAACTATAAAAGGTTTGTTGGTACATGATTTTATCCCTGTTGGCACATACCATTCATTTTAAAAGTGTAAACATGCAGAAAAATAGGATCCGATATGTACATGCTCAGCACCAATTTAGCATAAAATAATATTGTCAGCAGTGTTTGTATACAGTGTGTGTATATCCTCGATATCCTGGATATTTCTACTGTACTGTGGATATCTTACCTAGTCTGTCAATATTCTTCAAATTGCTGGAAGGCAGGTATTGGATGATATTCTTGCAATTAATTCTAGAGATGCATACATACAGATGATGAATAAATCCTCATGTGTTGGTGACCTACCAGTATTTTCCAAGAATTAAATGCTAAACCTCAGAAACTGAAGAGACCATCTTTTTGTCAAAAGACCTCCAGGGATAAAAATTAGTAGTTGGTTATAAGGATGGGGAGCACCGCATAGGAAATGCAGTTAGCATTAATATGTTGGCTAGGTGGAGGGCCAGGGGAGGGAGGGAACAATTAGGGGATCATTTTATGAACTATATAGATGTCTAACCAATGTACGGTATACTAGAAACTAATTAAAAAAAAAAAAAAAAAAGCCCTCCAAGAGCCTCAGGACAGGGGATAAGATATATTCATCTCTGCCCAATTTTGTTGGTTTTCAGGCCCTTCTTGTGCTGCTGCCAAGATGGCGGTCTTATGAGTCCTAGCCTTTCCCTTGGATAACTTTACCATTTTATGAATTGGGGCAAACATTTGATTCCTAGCCGAGACTGTCTATCCTAAACAAAATTATTGCTCATGCTCAGCATCCTGGCCCTTTTCTCTGCCCTCCTGGAGCCTCCAGTTGTGCCATATACAAATGAAGTATCAAGCTTTCAATTTAGTAAAATTTTCCACTTTAGTTGTGCCTCTGCTATAGCAGTTACCTTGGGTATTTGTCTTCCCCCTAGAAGTCCTCTCTGCCACACTCTACAAAAAGGATTAGTTTCCTAGGAGATGGGGGTCAGTGAAAGCCCTGTAGCATGAAGGCTTGAACTGAGTTTTGCTAGATGAATGAATGGGTGGGCATTCCAAGCAGATCATGGAGGGCTTTGGAAAGCTAGAGACCTGTATTTCCCCTACCCTTCTAATTTCCTTGGAGTTTCACTCCCAGTAGTGATTCTGACTGCCAAGGGACTGGGATGCCTTCTAGCAGAGGGCATCAATCTTTTCTCCAATATAGCAGCAGAGATCCTCTGAAGGGTTTTAAATAAAAGAGTAACAGGATTAGATCTTAGAAAAATGACTTCTAAATACAAACATGTATTTCCATTTCCCTAATGGATGCATCTACTGGAAAGTCCAAGTCCTCAAACACCTTATGGTGTTTGTATGTGATGCCCAATAAACTGCACATAAAGTACATATATACATATGATCAAAATTTGATCAGTTTTGACACATGTATACACCCATTAAACTATCACCACAATCAGAATTAAAAACATTTCTATCACCCCCAAAGTTTCCTTGTACTTCTTTGTATTCTACCCTTACTACCACCCCCACTATTGGTCTTCCTGTCATTGTAGACACTAACATGCCTCTCCTCAAACTGGGCCAGTCAGATTCTTTCTCCAGGGAATCTGAATCTGGAAAGGACATGGTAGCAGAAGGTGGCTGAAGCTGTCTTCCAATGTCAGCTGCCTAGAGGGGGAAGTCCACACATTCCTGCTATAGACATCTGTGGGCTGCTTCTTGTCCTTTCTGCAGCCTGGTTGTTCTTTCAGCTCTACGAACTAATATCCTTTGAACTAATATTCTTTGAATGTGTCTTTTATTGCTTAATTGTGTCAGTTTGTTGCTTAAAGCCAGAGAATCCACATACTATGTACTTTTCCCTATAGTCTCCATTTCAGGGAATTGGCACCATCAGATTCTAGTCTCTCAAGCCTAACAGTTCCTTAAAACTTGAGCCTTCATCAATATGTCTACTTCCAACCTATTACTAAATCCTGTCCATTTTTTCCCCTGCTCAATATTTTGTCCCTATGAAGTTCTTACTTTTTTACTTCATTGTTTCTCTAGTAGATAGTACAGTGCTTGGCACAGAGCAGGTACTCAATAAATACTTGCTGAATGACTGAACAAAAGGTGACATCTATCACCCTTAGATATAAAAGCAAAGATGGATGAGCATTCGCATCATGTGTACATATGTTTATCAGGGTGGCAGGACTTCAAAGTCTGTTTTTAATGTTTTCACAAAAGCAAACGATAGGACTTGAATCCAGGACTTCTAATTTCCAATTCCATGCCATTTCCATTATATTATTATACTTTTACATCAAGTACCAGACTATAACCATTAGATGCAGCTCTAAAATGTAACCCCTTTCCAAGGGTATTTGCTTATTAACCAAAGGTTGTGGGTGTAGATTAAGAAGAGGAGCCTGTGGCCTATGTCGTCATTAAAAGAGTTATAGCCAGGAGGGAGGATGAGCTGGAGGTCAGGTATGTGTCTAATGCTTTCTGAACCTGGTGTAGAATCAATCTTGCCCACGTGGAGAACAGTGTGCTGGGCTGGGACAACTCTCAGTGTCCAATAAAGAATCCATACATAGAATAATACTTTATTTAACCATCTGAAAAGATGTCCTTTTGGCTTTAGTCTTGCAAAATAAGTGGTAAATCAAAGTTTTGTTTCCTATTCTCTGAATATGTGTTGTTATGGGTGTCTGTGTCTGTAGATGCTTTTGCTTTTTATTGCCATTTTAGCCCTACTTTAATTAATGCTAACAATGCTAAACAATGCTATAACAATGCTAAAACCTTAATTAAATATTCCCTGAGTTGAACAATCTCTTTTCCCAAGCCTGCCTTCCACCCTCCCCTGAGTCTGCTCCTCAGCCTCCACTAATGTTAGGTCTTTAGGGACTATCAGCATCTATATTGTTTGAGAATCTAGAAATGAATGTTGGATTTTAAGTCCCTCTGACCTTTATACCCTCTAGCTGAGGAGCTTCTCTGGAAGTTGTATGTTGAGGGGAGGTCTTGGCAGTTTCTCTTCAGGGTTATGCACTTTGACTTGTAGTTACCTGGAAAGTAAATATAATTGCATTAGATGCTCACCTGCCCTCCCACCAACCATTCAAGGAGGGTAAAAACTCAATTTGCTTCTATCTACTTATATTTCATGTAATATACTTGCTTATGTTGAGAGAGATGATGTGAAATTAGTTGTTGGGGTAACTTTAAAGACTTTTTGCAGCTATTGTTCATTATATCCTTCATCATCTCTTTATAAGGAATTACAGGAGAATTTTCATCTTTTTATCTTAGTAGCAGCAGTTGTTCTCTGAAGGAATGTCATCATGACTTGAGTGAGCTGATCAGATTTTTCTCTTCTTGGATGTTTAGAAAGTTTGGAACCAGTTTTGTGATCCATTCTAGTAAGTTTATTTTATAAAATGCATTGTTGTACTTGCCTAATTCATAGTACCATTTTATGTCACTGTCACTAATATACTTGAGTTATTTTGCTATATTTTTGTGTTGTACATTTACCTTTTTGCATGCCTTTTGTATATCTTAACTCCTTTTTGAAATAAGGAGACAGGGCTATGGTGAGCAGTCAAGAGGTTCAAGGCCAAGTGTTGGGAAACGGGCACCAAAAAACCTACAAAGTCTGCTTATTCTTAGTTCCTCTGGCTACTATCTGCTTGACTTTGCCCTAAGGATATTGATCGCTGCTGGGTTCTTGTAGCCCACCTGAAGATTCCAGACTGTAGCCAAACTTCTGTCACCCCCAGGGCCCATTCTTACCACCCATCCTGTTTTCTGTGTATCTGGCCTCCTTACCTCTTCTTGAGGCTCAGGTGCTGTGAAGATGCTCTTTTCGGGAACCTCAGAGTCGTGAAGCTGGAGACCTTGGCTCTACAAAATGAAGAGTTCTGCCAGTGAGAGGTGGCTCATCCTTCCCAGCCTCTCAGCTTAGAAAGGTCTTCAGTGCCTTAAGTCCACAAGGGTCACAGACAATACAATGGGTAAACCTATAATGCTGTTTCACTACAGCCTGAGGGCATCAGGGGAGGCTTTATTATCATCTTCTTTCACAGATCAAGATACCAAGATTCAAAGAGTGAAAAGACTTGTTGGAACAGGACAAACAGGGTAGGTAGATAGGCAGATATGAACCAGAGGGAGAGGGACAATGAAGGGTTAAATGAGGCTATGAGACCAGCTCAGCAGAAGAAAATATACAACCAGGGGTCTGGCAGTCTCCTGGAGCCTCCGTTAGGTCCCCAAGGTCAGAAGCCAGATAGGAAGACCAAAAAGCCTAGTAGTGCCTGGCACCTTCCTTACTGCCCTCTCCCCCACCTGCAGCACTTCCTGTCAGTTAACTGAAAATGACCCTTATGTGACCTTACTCTTGGGGGTGCTCAACTGGTATGGGCAAAATTAGTTAACTAGGCATGTGCCTACCCTCAAAATTCCCATGGTGCAGGTATATGACTTCCCACCTAAGGGCACAAGCTGCAAAGGCCCCAGCTTGGAGTAGGGGGTCTAAGGGAGCAGCAGAAAATTCAGCCATTTGAGGTAAGAGGGACAGAAGGAGGACAAAGAAACCCTATGGCCCATAGAAACCCTAACCCTCAACTTCTTCAGGGCCCTCAATCCTCTATTGAGGTGCCTGCTTGGACTTTTTTCTGAGTATACTTTACTCTGCCTATTTTACTTAGTAAAATCACTCTGTCTGCTACTTTTCATCTCTTCTTTATTCTCTGAGTGTTGGATCTCCCCGTAAATCTTTCGTGGGGAAACCAAGGATGAGGTCCTGACTCCCACAATGCAGATCCTTCATTGCCGGTAACAAAACCAGGTCTTTGGACCCCATTGTTGTTTCCACGATCAGACACCATGTGATCTGTGTGACATGGATATGTATGTATATGTATATGGGAGTCTGTGAGGGTGTATAGGTCTTAAAACCACTATCCACCACTTTTAGACTAACCTTCCTCAAGAATGCACTACAGCTCTTAAACTTTGGTGATCCTAACTAACCTACAGCAGTTAACAGAGATAGTGTACTGATCTTGGAAGCTAAGCAGGGTGGGCCTGGTTAGTACTTGAAAAAAAAGGTGGAAAGAGAGAGAGAGAGAGAAAGAGACACACACACACACACACACACACACACACACACACACACTCTCTCTCTCTCTCTCTCTCTCTCTCTCTCTCTCTCTCTGTATAATGATTTCTTTGGGAAAAGTTCTAGGTCTGTGATGAGAACCCAAGATATGGAAAGCCTTGTTTAGGAATTGCTAAGCCAGAGGGAGACCTTGGTACTCTACAGTTTAGAATGAATTATTTTTTAATTAAAATTTAAATCACACACTATAAAATTTACCCTTTTAAAGTGTAACCAATTTCTATTAGCATTACAGACACCTGAAATGCTGTGATTTCTCCTTTAAAGAAATTTTCCTTGTTACACTTTCCCCTGATTCCATGCCATGAATCATGTCAAAGGTAATATCACCTCCCAGAAAGTTATCATTCTCTCTCAGGTAATTCAAATGCTGAGCAAGAATAGAATTCGTCACAGTGATCTTTTTCTTTACCCACTTTTATATGTGGTATGTCTATAACTGTGCTCGAGAGAAAATATGATTTATGATGCATCTGCAAGGGCAGTAAACAGATCTTGTAGGACATAGGCTTCAGAGGACTGATGTCACCGATAGGCTACGATCTAAGATGTTCTAGTTGCTGAATTCCATAGGAAAAATATGTCTCTTTAGTCAATGACCAAAGAAATTCCAGAGGAAAGGCTGGGAGTAAGAAAACACTATAAATCTCAAATATAAAGAAGTGGCCTCAGGGGAAAGGAGGGTTGTGACCTGTAACTTTTTTCTCAATGAGGAGAGTGTTACTAGCCAGTGCCTCAAAATAGACGGCATCTTTGCCCGCATAATCTCCCCTTCAATAAGAGTACTCCAAGAATGTAAATTTGTCTCATTATTCACCAGAGCCAAACAGAAGTTTGCTCTATTGCTGGCTCTATACTAAAACCATATATTACAAAGTTAAATTTAAATTAATTTTGGATTTTCCATACCACTGAGTTACTCTCTTTTCAGTGTAGAAAAGTGAGAAGTGCTATACTTTGCCTACTCAAAATGCAACAACTACCCTGTGTTTATTCACTGTCTACATACCCGGCATATCTCTCTCGATCAGCATAGCTACCTCAGACTAGAAACCAGCCAAGTTTTATACCTTGTTTTGTTTGGACCTCCAGTACCTCATGTGAACCAGGACTCAGGACATAATAATCACTTCTCGGTCATTTGGCTAGGATCAAGAGAAGACTCAGGATATAATAATGTTGATGACTTATAAAGTTCAGTACCTCAGGCATGTCATCTGAGATAAGCTTATTGTTCTCTTCAGTGTCTTCCATCTTCCCTGCCTTGCCAGACTCTGAAGAAACCTGTGGACAAAGTGGACAATGTAGGTGAAAGCCTCACACCTTCACAACCTGGATGCCATTCTGGTATCCTTTGTCCATGTTAACACCTCTCAGATTGCAGGAGGCTCCCAAGGTAGCATGGTCAACCTTTAGTCAGGCATAAGCAGTAGTGGAGTGGTGTGATCTGAGAAGGTACCAGAAATCTCATACTCTCAGATAGCCCCATGGTTTATGCCCTGGGCTCCTTCATTACTCTAATGTCACCTTCCCTGGCCACTGTTTAAAACTGTAATTCAGCCCCCATTCTCTGTACCTTCCCCTGCTTCATTTTTCTCCATTTCTCTTATCACCACCAATTCTAATTTTACTTATTTATTGTTTCTTGTCTATCTTACCCCTTGCTCACTAGGATGTAAGAGGCAGGAAGGCAATTTTATGTTTTGTTCACTGTTAATACCCTACCTCCTAGAAAAGTACCTGGTACATAGTAGGGGCTCAAAAAGTAATTGTGGAATGACTCAATGAATCTTGGTGCCATCATGTCAGATGTCTCACCATACACAATTCACCTAACTAGTGATCTAATATTCTTAGCTTATAGCTTTTAATATCAAGGAAGGAGAACTATTTCTCCGAGTGGTCTGTTCCATTTTGGTTTTTAGAAGCCCCTTGTATCCCCTTTCTCCTATATTTAAAAATTATTTTCCAAACCCTTATTTAACAGAGCCAATTGCTGAAAGTTCCTTGTATTGATTCAAAATTTACTTTTAAAAATCTTTACTTATAGGGCCTCAGGAGTCTAATAGAACAAATCAAATCTCTGAGAGCCATGTAATTCGAACAAAACATGACTTGATTTTCAGATCCTCTCCAGCAGGTCTGTGTCTCTATTTTAACACAATTTCTTCATTCATATTCTCATCTTTCTAAAGACCATTTCTTTTGCTCTCCTTCCTCTAGGTTCCTTCTTCTAGGTTTCTCTCATCAAAGAAAATATACCTCGGAAATTTGCTAATGCCATTTTGCTTGGGGTCTATTTACCATAGTTACATGTATGACAAACTGAATTAAGACCCTCTTCCCTACCCTGTATTAAAAAAGGCCAGTTGTAGGTTCTTTATATTGGAACTCCCACAACTCAGAGAAAAAAAAATCAGTAGGAATCTGCTTATAATATTAGAGATAAGTCCTTTGCAGAAATCAATTATCCTGAGTATAGATCACAAAATTAGTTGCTATATAAGGGTATGAAACAATTCCCAGAACCAAAAAAAGTGACCAAGAGTATCTCTGAGACTATATACTATAATAACATAAAATCTGATCAACTGTGGGACAACTTGACTATAGTAAAGATGAGCTACATGGAGGTTATAAAAGAGAGTACTCATGCATTCTCACCTGAGGGATCATCGAGGTAGGGGAAGTACAGAGTTCTTCTGGGTTCAGATTGGTGGTGTTTTCCTTTTCTCTGGCCTCAGGAGTTCTTACTGGCTTCTCTGGTGGCTGCGGATCAAAAGAGACCTCCAAGGAAGCCCTAGGACTTGGAGTCCCGCCCCCTAAGAAAGCTCTAGGGCTGGTGGGTGAACCCTGATTAGAGGATGTAGGGCTGGAGGGTATGTTCCCTGAGGAGGTCATGGGGCTAGAATTGGCTTTGGGTGGAGGAGGCCTATTAGGGGGTGCTGAGGTCCTCTGGATAGAGGCCCTCTTCTTTGGTTGTTCAGATCCTTCACTTGAGGTTCGGGTTCGGAGGACTACTTCTGGGAGAGATGAAGACTGCTCTGAAGGGATCAGGGCTCTGCCTGGTGATGAAGCTGGGGAGCCAGGGGGAACTTCCTCCTGGGATTTCCCATCCTCAATGGTAGGAGAAGGTTGGGCCTGGGTGGGGCCATTGCAGGCTGGCAGAGGCTCTTTCTTCTCAGAGGTGCTTGCTTCAGCCTTTTCTTCCTCTATTTCCTTATCTTTTAAGGGCTCTTCTTTAATCTCACTGTTGTCTTCTCCCTGGGCTGGATCAGATGCCAGCTCTTCTTCACTTGCTGAGATGGAGTCCCCCTCACTCTTCAAGGAAAGTGCAGAGGGACTGGTAGGTGAGGTAACAGGGCTAGAGGCTGTAGATGTTCGAACTGGGGAAGAGATGACTAAAGAGCGTCTGCTACTGCTAAAAAAAAGGAAGAGTATTCAGATTGAGAAGAGCTAAAAACTCCAAGTTTTATTGGGTATTTTTAAATAACCAAAAATAATGATGTACACATGGAATGATAAAACAGAATAAAGCAACTTAAAAATTATTATAGAAAGTATATATAGTTTGCTATAATAATGCTTATGTTATAAAAAGGCTATCAAATTTTATCCACATCATGATCTCAATTATGTAAAAATATATAAAGAAAAAGAGACTGGGAAAAATAACAGCAAAATAATAACAACATATTTCCTGGGGGAAGATTCATGGGTGATATATAATTAATCCTCATGGAGACTGTATCTGCAAATTTATCTACTCCCTAAAATTTACTTGTAATCCAAAATTAATACTTGTGATGCTTTCATGGTCATTCATGGACATGGGCAAGTTGCAAAAAATCAGTGCCTGATGGCACTTTCCCAGATGATGAAGAAATCTTATGCCTTTTTGCTTCAGCTCTCATACTGTAAACAAGACCTTTTTCCATGCTTTTTACATTGCTGTGCTTTTTTGTTGGTGACATTGCTGGCCTCCAAGTGTAGAGCTGAAGTACTAAGAGCAAGAAGACTGATGTGTTTTACAGAAGAAGTGTGTGTTGTATATTAGATAAGCTTCATTCAGGCATGAGCTATAGTGCTGTTGGCTGTGAGTTCGATATTAATGAATCAACAATATATATTAAGTAAGGTGTTTTTAAACAGAAACATAGAAGACAAGGTTATGCATTGATTGGTTGATGAAAATCTTGGGACCAGAGGCTCAGAGAAACTTAACTTCTCTAAAAGTGATGGTTCAGTATCACTAATTTAGTGACTTTATAGAACATAACTACCATGGATAACAAAAATGACTATAATACTTATCGAGTATACTGGATACTGTGCTGAGTGCTTCTATAACCAACATCAGCTTGAATCCCACACACCTCCTTAAATGCCTCCTATATACTGTCCACCGAATGATTAAGCAACCCATAAAAATTTACTCGACAGGGACTAGCTATGTGTTATGTCCTGGGCACAAGAATGGGAGATTGGGATAGGAAGAGAAAGAGAGAAATTTAGTTCCTGGGAGATTCTGATGTGACAAAAGCTGAGTGATGTAAAGTTCTTTCTAGTATCAGTATTCTAGAGTCAGTAGGTTTAGAAGGCCCAGGACACAGTGAGAAAAAACAAGATTTCCCTATAATATGTTCTGGAACATATTGGTGTAAGTAACGTTAAGGTTCAGATGAATGGAAAAATTAGAGAGAATTCTGGCTTTCAATACTGGGAAGAAGAGAAGAGTTTCTGGAGGGAATTCACATAAGAACTCTTTGTTGGCCCTTTAATGATTCCTTTTAATAATCTGTAGTTGCTAAATGAGTAGTACAAGCAGCAGATGTTAGCCCTCGTCTCACTTCAAGTCCTAAACTCAGTTTCACCACCTCCTAAGCTCAGACACCACACACAAAAGGAAGGAAAATCAAACCATAAAAGATAGAGGAAGGATTTTTTGTAATGCATATCATTAAAGGATTAATATCCAGAATATACAAAACAAAAACAATAATACATTTTTAAAAAAGAGTAAACAATCCAAATAAAAAATGTGAAAAAAGGATAAACGAGAGTTATAGAACAGTAATCTTAAATGGCTAATAAGAAAAGATGTTCAAGCTCACTGGCAATTGTGGAGATGTGAATAAAAACTGCAAGAAATTCTATTTCATATCCATTAGCTTGAAAAAATTAGGAAGTCTGACAGTGTCACATGTAGCAAGAACATGGAGCTACGGGGGCTTTTATTCACTGATGGCAGGTTGTAAATTGGAACAATCACTTTGAAGAGCAATTTGGCCATGGCAATATCTAGTAAGGCTGAAGAAGCCCAAATGCAGACTCTGACTCAGCAATGCCACTCCCAGTACACACCCTAAAGAACCTCTTGATAGCTTTCACAATGAGAAATGTAAAACAGGTTCACTGCAACATTATTTGTAATAGCAAAAGCTGGAAAACAGTCCAAATGTCCATCAGCACGAGGACAGATAAATAAACTGTCAAGTAGCCATACAACAGCATTCATAAAAGTATGCAAAGGACAGATCAGAGCTAGCAACATGGAGCAACAAGGATAAATAAATCTCACAAACAGTACTCAGAATAAAAGAAGTTGCAAAAGAATACATACAGTATAATTCTATTTATATAAAGTTTACAAACATGCAAAACAATACTTCCTCTGTGTACATATATGTGTATAATAAAAGTAAAAAGACATGCATGGGGATGGTAAATACTAAATTTAAGGTAGTGACTACCTTTGGTGGGGGCATGAAGAGAAAGTGAGTGGGGAAGGGACACTGGGAGCTTCATTTATATTATAATAGTTCATTTCTTAAATTTGGTGATAGGTATTTGTTTTATTATTCTTTATACATTTAGTTATAGCTGAAATATTTCATGAAAAGAAAAAGAATTTATATAGGGGTGTAGTATAAACAACAAATAATATCATGCACATGAACACAGAGGAAAGGCCAGGATTTGGCACTGGTGACAAGTGTGTCAAATATGTTCACACATAGTACAAGTGAAGCAGAAAAGTCTCAGAAGTTGCTTACCTTGGTAGTCCCTTCACCACAAAGACTTTATTGGAATGTTGCTTCTCCAGTTTGCTCATCACCTCGTAGAGATTGTGGTTCAGCTAGAGCCAGCAAGAGAGAAGAGGGTACTAGCTACACAGAACATGAGACTGGTATATCCCTTCTCTCTTCACTTTCAGACGGCTCCCCAAATAAAAGCTCCCTTTAAATAAAACTCTTAACTATAAAATTCTTTCTCATTTCTTTTGCACTAGTGTTCAGGGTCCTGTCTTGCCACCCCTTCTTCCTTAACTTCCTTCTTAAGTTCTCCTCTTCCATCAGACTGGCAGCTTTTTTAAGACTGGGTCCTTGATGTTTGGTTTGAGGTTTTAGCTTCTTGCAGGTGATCCAGGAAATAACAACTCATTGTAGTATTAACTAGGCGAATCATAATTTAGCCAAAGTAACTGTGGAAAGGAACACGTGTGGATGTGGATATAAATATAATCAATACTGTAATAGCAAAATCTTAGAATCCCAGGACTAGAAAAGACCCCATGAGGTCAGGTTCTTTGGCTGCCTGACACGGAATAGGATTGGCCCTACTGAAAAAGACTACCTGAGAAACTGACTTGTGCTTAAACACTGCCTTCTCTGCTCCCTAGCAACAAAAGATAGATATTTTACAACTTGGTTTCCCATTTCAGCTTAGGCCTAATCTCCCTTATTGATCTGATGCTCAAGTTTAGATGTTATTTTTCAGTTAATGGAGATGGAAGAGGCTTTCTGTTATGTATATATGTTCTTTAATACAGTCAACACAGTCGATCAAGTGCTATTATTTCACCATGGGAAAAAGGTTAAAATCTGTGATGCCTTTATGGCTATTTGGCGAGATTATGTAAATTAGGACTACCTTCATATTTACTAGAAAAACCCACTGAGGTGTCTAAATTGTGCAACTGTTTCTCACCTTGCTCATCTCCCTGTAGAAGACGTCCCTCAAGTTGGAAATGTTTTGGAAGATGGTCACATAACAGCCAATACGACTATCAGGAGCCAAAACAACAAACACATACAGGTAGGGGTTAGTAAAGTCTTTCTTTGAAGTACAAGGTAGGAGCTTAAACCAAAGCCAGCCACCACCAATGCTCCTCAGAGAAAAGCACCTCACATCCTGAGACTCAGAATGTTCTGGGATCTGGATTGCTCAGAGCCAGGCCAGAAGCACACTTGACTCTAAGGAGTGGGAAGGCCAAAAGAAACACTATGCTATAGCCAGGGCTGACACCAAAGTATAACAGATCTCTAGTTCCATGAAGTTATCTGAGTCAGGCTCTTTAGGTATTGAAGAAGACATGAAAGTGTTTTAAAGAACTCTTAAAGTACTACATAAATAAAAGGCCACATAATTATAATTATTATACGTAATAATTCTTTCTCATTATACAATATTGGACTTCTATGAAGCTATATGCACATTAATAAAATTCTACTAGAAACGAACTAGAAAAGTTTACATTTTAAAAAATTATTAAATTTCAATTCTTTTTAAATTGAGTCACATAATTAATGTTTAGAACACATGTAGTCATGAAAAAGGCTACATTATATGCAGACTAATAATATTAAGTGACAATATGAAATACTCTTACTACAATAGCATTAAAGCACATCTTGTACAGTGAAAAGAAAAAAGGATACAAATAGAATTTCTGCTCAGGTTCCTCTTCTAATACAAAAAATTTATATCCAAACACTTTTACTTACTGTGAAGCAAAGACATCTTCATTAATGAAAATAATTATCCCACGGGTTTAACTATGTAAATCTATGTAAATCTGGATGACCACAAACCAATACTTCCTTAAAACAATACACCCTTGTGCATGAAACCAGATTCTTTTAGTATGCGTGATGACAGCACTTTACTTGCCAAGATCTCCCTTATCCAAGAAGCACCTTATTTTTAAAACCCAGAAAAGCTGGTAGGGCAAGGAAAGTTATCTCTTTGTTGCAGATGAAGAAACCAGAGCCTAGAGAGATAAGGCAGCTTGCCTAATATCACAAAGCTTTAGTAGCGGGGCTGAGGCTACATCCCATTCTTTGGCCAGGGCTCCTTCTTTTATGAGGTGACATGTTTGGGCAGCCAAGTTGCTTGGGCCTCCATTGGCCCAGAAGTTCAGCAGTTTCCTGAATCTCAATCATTACCTATTATAAAGAACAGGCAGCTCCTCTAGTAGTTCCTGGTTTAGATCTTCAAACACAGCCTGGGCTTTGTTGAACTCTTCCTCTGCCTAGGTGGTAAAAGAGACAGGACAATTTCCCTCAACCCTGAACTCCAGGCTCGAAGCTGATTCTTTTATCCTCTGTATTTTTTTCAGGGAATGGGCTTACTTGGAACCATGCCTCTTCTTCCCCAGACCCATGCCCTTCCCAGCCTTGAGTCTCTGGCTCTCCTTACAGCATTGGTGTCAAAGGAAACAGAATTTCCTTCAGGACACTGGATGCTGAATTTATCATTTCCCTAAACCCAGTGTGGCCCAGCCACCTGCCACCATTATGGGAGAGAGAGAGGGCCAGAAGGTTTTATTAGGCTTTCCTTTCTTTTCTTCTTCTTCTTTTTTTTACCTTGGCAGTTTTGGCCTCATCTTTCTTCTTGGCATTCTGCACTGCCTCCAGGTGGTGTCGGGCACTATCATAGTCCACAAGTTTCCGACCCCGCTTGGCAATTCTTTCCTAACCCAGAGTCATGAGAGAGGGCATTTGTACTTTTCTGCATCAGGACGTAGGTTAGTAGAGTATCAAACAGAGAGGGAAGATTCCTGGGTCCTATTATCAAATTTCATGTTCTTACAGGGTTTTGTGTCCAAGGGTTTTCCCTCACTATCTGGAATGAGTGGGAATTCTCAGAGGCAGCTAGGGTAAAGGACAATCCTAACGGAGCAAATGGAAGCCTGAATTAAATAGTAATATTTCCTATGAATTCACTATAAACTGATTCAGCCCTCAGGAGAAATGGCTTGAGAATCCTATGAAATTTAAAGGCAGGAGTTTTGGGTCCTCTTCCCAACACTGTCATTTATTAGCCTTTAGGGCAAGGCCCATCTCTTTTGGAGCCTCAGTAACCTCATCTGCCCTATAGTGTTATTTTAAAGATCGAATACTGAATATAAAGAGTTTTTAAAATCCTAAAACAATAAAAATACGAGCAGTGGGAGAAGTCTACTCAATCTCATCCAAACTATGAATTATACCAGAGAGAAGTAAACAACATTATTGATCTGTCTCATTCTCTCAGTGAGAGAATTTGAAAGTATCTTAACAATTATCTAGTCCAACTTCCTATGCAATATATGAAGCTTCTCTACAATATCCAAGATAAGAGGTAGTTTGACTTTTATTTAAACAGAATAGACAACCCACTATCTCATAGTATATTTCATTTTATTTCATTTTTGGAAAGCTTTAACTATTAGAAACTTAAGGCTCCCTCTCATTTCTTCCTATTAATCTCAAATAAGTGCCTGTTAGACTAAATAGGAGTTAAATGAATAAATAAACTTCAATTCTTTCTGTAACAGTTTAAAACTGGCTCAATTCTCTTTCACCTTCCACGTTTTTGAATTATTATGACTCCTCTAAGTTTCTGCTTCTCAACAGTGAATATCTTCTAGTCCCACCAATTGTTTCTCACAACTAAAAAGACGCTCTGTCCTAGATCTAATTTAAATCCAGCCCAAATCTAGTTCACTGAAATCTAAGTCTAAACATAACCTTCACACTACCTCTAACCCTTTACCCTAACCTCTTGTCTAGCCCTCGACTTTCATCCTTCTCTTAACCTACCTGACTTCATTCCTAACCATGAGCTCTAACTCTACTTATAATGTTTAATCCAATATGTCCTCTAACTAATACGGGCCACTCATAACCCCTCCTTGATTTTGTAAATTGAGTACCTTAATCTCACTGAACTGGGCTACATAGTTTTCCATGGTCCTCAAAGCCTGGTCAGCTAGTTTCTCTTCATAGTCTTCCCAAAGGAGATCATTATTCTGTGGGATAGAAGCAGAGGGCATGGTGAGGGCTCTACTTCTCAACAATTGCCTACTGGGGAAATACCTAAATTCTTCCTGCAACAGACTTCCTTTCTAGATAACTGTATTTAGAATATGATTCTGGGGGAAGAGACAGATGGAGTCCTCTCCAAGGAACTTCCTTATAAGAGACTGGAGGAAATACATTCAAGAATTAAGAATAGGAACAGACGGTCAGAGTCTTCAACTCTAGTGCTTAAAGAATAGGGAAGTATGGGAATAAATAACTACATGAAATTAGTTTTCAAAAAAAAACCAATCAAGTTTTATGTAGGTAAAACTTCTATAAAGTTTTAAAGAGAGAAAGAGAGTCAAAGCAGAGCAGTTCACACAGATTAGGGAACGTTCGTTTTCACTTTCACAGTTACAGCTTTTCCCATCCACCTATGACTGAAGCTACACAAACAATGTGAATTGGCTCCTTTGATTTCCTATTTGCTTGGATGGAGAAACTAAGATGAGGTTGAGAAGGGCAGGAGAGCATTGTGAAGAGTTGTAAAGCCCGAAACACTCTTACCCCTACAATGTCCTTTAGCTCCTCATGACCATCCCACTCGTTGCTGTAGATCTCCTGCAGGGTTTCTGACACTTTCTTTGAACTTTCATGCATCACTGAAAAGAGAGAACTCAATCCTACCATACGTTTCTTAAAAACTATTTTGGAATGATCACATAGGTGACAGGCAAATCAGTGGGTCCAATTCAGAAGAACAAACTCAGGTTTGGGTTATCACTGAGTTGGATGAGGCTGGAATAGGAAAAGTCACTCTTCCTGGTCCACAAAGTTCTAGGAGTCAGAGGCAGGCAAATGACAAAAGCCTGGGCATGGTTGTTTCCTCTGTCCCCCAGACCTCTCTTACTAGCTGAACACCCTCCGTATCTGCCCATGTTGCAATACCCACCTTTGACCGCACTAAGGAAGTTCTTCAGGTCCTTGTGTAGCTTGAGGCCTTCTGCCTGAAAGGGAGAAAGGCCTTTGGTGACTAGAGAGATACATTTGGAAAGACACTCCAGAGGTCAAAGTAAAAAAGTAGCTTAAAAGCAGAAATCAGTCGTAGAATGTCTTCAAACATTTGCAAATGTGGTAAATTAGCCTTTACACTCTTTACCAACAAGTTGTAGGTTTTCTCTTTGGGGGCAATTTTTAGGTTGGGAGATTGCTCCCATTGCTTCGGCAGGTCTTCTTCTCCATTCTTCTTTCCAGCAAACAAGGGCCTATAACCAAGTTCCTCTGTTGAAATGTAAATGTCCTGTGACCCTATGTATGTGATCCTCTGGCTTACACCTTCCTCTCTGGGTAAAATGCTACCATCTTCTCTAGACACACAACCCACTTCTTTCTCTCCACCCTCACACAAGTCATTTCTCTCCTCTCCCGATGTCTTTCTCTGCCTTGCCCCACTTTACCCTTCCTCTTCATCAGTCACCTGCTTTATGCTTCTTTTCCAGGGAGGCTCATCATTGACTCCCCTCCTGTTCCAACTCCAATGTCACCATCTATAGTTTTAACTACCTACCCGATTCAATGTTTGTCCCTGTCTCTGAATTCACATTTTTATGCTAATTTAGGTCTCCTTCCTCTAAAAAAGAAGAAAAGGAGAGGAAGGTATCATTTAGATTTGGAAGTCCAAATCTCAACCCAACAGATGAACCACCTTTATTAGAACTCTGACAAAAGTTCATTTAACCTCTACTTCTTGAATACCTCCAGCAACCAGAAACGCATGACCTCTTCCTGAGGCTGCACTTCATTTTTAAATAGCTCTACTAGAACTATTTGCACTGGTCTTAGATTCGCCTTCTCTATTCATAGTAGATGTAATTTCTTTTGCACATATGTATGAAGACTGCTTTCACATGCCCTGTACTGTCTTCTTTTTCACAGGCTTCCTCAGTTGTTCCTCATGGTGTTGTTTAAAGTCCCTTCCCATTCTAGTCTCTTTCCTTTGTATGATTCCTAGTTTCTAGGAGTTGGGTGAGAAGAAATTTTGAGGCCAGACAACAGACATTTTGGAGTGTGACTTTAGGAGTGTGGGACTGAACTAAGAGTGCAGCCCAGTTCAAGTGTATTGTAGAGGGGCAGGCCCATGAGCTGGAACAGTGATCTTCACACAAGTTCAAGTGATGGAGTATTTGAGCTAAGATGCATTCATTATACAGTACACCATAAAATACTTGTGAACTTGTTTGTTTTATTTGCTGGTGTTCATTACTATACAGGCTATTGAGCATACCAAAAGTACGAAAAAACTTATAGGAGAAAAACTGAAAATTCAGTAAATTCTAACAACTGAAATTAAAAATTTTTTATCTGTGGAAATCTTTGAGGTAAAGATCATTATTATTTAATTTTAGCAGCATAAAATCTAGGTCTACTCAAATAAATAGAACTAGACTAATTTCATTCATCTTCTTGCTTCCAGAGCTCACCTCTATATCATTTTGAATTCATGACCATAGTTCAGGTTAAAAGTCCTTTTTGAGGGGCTGAACACCATGACTCAAAGGACATAGAGACAAAGACAGTCTCGAAGAAATCTAAGGCACTGTCAGAGATGGGGAAGAACTGGGATTGTGTAGTGTATTACAGCAAATGTAAATCAAGAGAGCATCAGAGAAACGACTGAGGAAGGGGCGGATGCTACAGAGGGGTTAGAATGAAGAAGAAATTGGTAAAAGTCAATGACTTGGTAACTGGGGGGTCACTGGCGACCATGAGAAAGTACATGATGAAGACAAATTCAGTCAGTTAAAAAATTTTAGAAATACCCAGCATTCGCTAAGAAGAACGTTTCACTTCCTCCTTGGTTTTTCATTAACAGCAAAAAAGTTTGAATAGTCTAAGATGTTAAGTGTGTATAATATCTTTTAAACATGGCTATGGTAGGTAGGTATAAATTTGAGAGTTTTGAAAATGTGATAACCAAGGTTTTAAAGAGCTTTAAGGATTATAACAATTAACAAGGATTTCAATTTCTTTTTTTTGAAAGAAAACAATGTGGACTCAACTTTCTACTTCACCATGAAAATTTGGTCTCAAATACGTATTTGAGGAACAAAAGCTGTTAAACTATCTTGCATAATTTCCACAAATGAAATTCTTAATTATTTATCCTATTAGATATTATATGGCCTGAAAAATCAGATCAATAACCAAGGCTACCATGTGTGACTGTGCAGGTTCACACTGTTCAAAACTAGATGGTACTATTTATACCACAGTCCATAAAATATGAATGCCTTCTGTCTTCTACTGCACCTTACAAATCCATTCTTGTATTTTAGAACCAAGCCTCCTGATCCAAGTTCTTCCTTTATGCTCTTGCTCTTTCTTTGAGGTACGTGGGGTGAGGGGGGTGGGGAGAGACAGTATTGAGTGTCATTTCTGACCTGTCTGTCCTCCCTGAAATGTCTCTAGGCTGAATAATCCCAGCACATTACTTCTTTCCTGACAGATGTAACTGTTACAGTCTTAGGTTCACACTTGCGTGGCAGTTAAAAATTTGTCTCTACCATCACCTAGCAAGTTTTTACACTTCTCTGGCTTTAGCTTCCTCATCTATAAATGCCAGGTAAAGCCATTTCTAGCTCTAGATCTTTTATCACTTCTGCTCTGTGACTCCTTTTCAAATTCTTGGCAGCACTATAAAGAGTATGAGTTAGTCCTTCCCATCCCTTACACACAGAGTCCCAGCCTTCAGTTAATGAACCACTCACTCTGAAAGCTTGTCCTAAGCACTCATATAGGTAGACAGAACGATGTCCTAAGAGACTGGGGTACTGAGGGTAGAGAAGAAGGTCCCTGTCCTGGGGTTCCCTACTTGCTGGAGAAAAATGGACTCAGAAACCCAAGCATTCAGCAAAATAAGTAAATAGCATGACCAACCCTGAGCAAGTGCTGAAAGTGTTTTGCCTAATGGAGGTCCAGAAGGAAAAGGTGAAGCGTGATTGTTGGATGTGATTTTAAAGGCAACGAACTGGAAGAAGCTATCACTACCAGAAATAAGAGATTAAAATATTCCTTGAGGAAAAGCACTCTCCCTGTATGCTTTGGAGAGATGGAAAGAGGGAAGCAAGCAGAGCCCTCAAAGAAAAATTACCCATGGAAATTTGATTAGGAACACAGGCAAGTGGCAAGTCCTTGAAATCAGGCTGGGAAGTATGAGAGTGATATTTATTTATTAATAAAAAGTTTACCTACAAAGTGATTGTGGGTGAAGGTCAGGGCCCATGACCAAGTAGTCCAATTTCTGGAATACTTCACTTTGAATCAAACTCACCTTGTCCTCTTTCCTCCTATTTGTCTTAGCCACCCAAGGTTGAGCCTCAGACCTGACTGTATTGTCACTGTCTTTCTTCTTAAACTGTGAGAGCCTTGAGGGCTGGTATGTTGTCTTATTCGTCTTGAAGTCCCAGCATCTAGCACAGTGTCTGCAAGCAGCAGGCACTGATGAAACGTTTATTAAATGAACTTTCCAAGCATGTTCAAACACTAGTTACTATAGCTGTATCTATATCTATATATAGTGATGTATCTCAGGGGAAAAGTTTTTCCATATTACTAATCTAACTCCATTTTATTTCTCAAATATATTTCCCCCATCAAGTGACATTTAGTTGGTGGACTTGGACAGGGAATTCTGAAGAAACGGTTCCATCTGATCTTCTTTTTCTTCTTGATGACCCCTCCTTCATCTCATACCCTTTCTACCCATATATCTGTCATTGTAGATCCATCCTATATGGAAGAGAGGGAAAGTACTGAGAGACAGAATAGGACAAGAGCTGGAAACCTTCCAAAGTGGGTGTCAGCTTACTGATTCCTATTCTTTTCATGCTGAAGTTGGAAGCAGAACAGTAACTGGAGTTGAGAAGGGTCCCAGGGAGACCTTCTATTGAGGTACAGGGGGAAAAGCGTAGGGTTTAAGTTTGAATCCTAGCTCTGTAACTCTTATGCTAAGTTACCTTGATGAAATCATTTCCCTCTGAGTCAGATTCTGTTTCTCATCAAAGGAGTCAGACTAAATCAGTGGTTGCTAAATGCTGTTCTCAGACTAGCAGCTACATCATAATTACCTAGTAGGCTTAATATAAAACACAGATTCCCCAGTTAACGATCATCTATAGCTGTTAATATCACACAAAAAAACAGACAACAACCAGACATTAGGTGCCATCTTCCAGATGGAAGAATAGAACACCTATAATAAGTATTCTTGCCATCAAAAGAAACAAAAACAAAAAATCTTAATTTCATCAAGGTTCTAAATCTATTAATTTTTAGAAAATATAAGGAACAGAGGAACATGTTAAAAATACCAAAGAGATTCAATCAGCAAAATTTAGACTGTAGGAAACTGCAGGAAAACCTAGTATTATTAACAAATGCACTGCAAAAAGGAGGTATTAGACATCTACAGATTAAGAGATTTAATATTAAGGCTAAGAGATTTATATGTCAACGAGTTGCTGATGTAAACAAACTACAAAAAAAAAGACAATTAAGGGAGTGTGAACATAGAAAAATATTTTTAGGTGCAATAATGGTTTGTGGTTATATTTTAAGAGATCTTATCTTTATAGATAGATAATTAAATTTTTATAGATAAAATGAATTTATTTGCTTCAGGAAGTTGGTGGAGACGAAGGTAAAACAGGATTCCTAGGAGTTGATAAATTATCAAAGCTGAGTGATGGGTACATATGGATTCATTATACAAGTTTTTCTATCTTTGTATATATGTGAAATTTTCCATTAAAACAAGTACAGATTCCTAGGGCCTCCAACCAAAGACCTTGCATTTAAAAATATTTCCAGATGATTCTGATATACAGGCAACTACTGGATTAGATGATAGATGATATCTTTTCAATATAATTCTAAAGATTACCTTCGTATAATTCAATTAACTGACTGATGTTGTACAATAAAGATTTTGGCTGGTCTTTGTCCCTGGTTCATGGGAAGTAACCCCCAAATCCTTGAGATTTCCTGAGTGATAGGAGTGTCTTTGTTATTCATAGTGGGCCCCTCAGACCATACCTCAGGATGGTGGCTGGTCAGGCTGGAAAGATGAACCACAAGATTAGAGGGCTAGGGTTCTGAGACAGGTAGTATTGGCCCAACCTCTGGGAGAGGGAAAGAAAACTAGAGATTAAGTTCCATCACATGGCCAATGATTCACTATGTAATGAAATCACAATAAAAACTCTAGACACTTGAAGCTCATGTGAGCTTCCCTGGTTGGTAATACTTACATCAACGTGCTGGGAGGATGATGTGTCTTAAGGACACAGAAGCTTCATATTTGGAACCCTCCCAGACCTCACCTTATTTGTCTTCAATTGGCTGGTCCTGATTTGTATTCTTTACAATAAAACTGTAATTGTAAGCAGAGTACTTTCCTGTTTTGTGAGTCATTCTAGTGAATTAGAAAAACTGAGCAGGTAGTAGTAGGTGGCCTAAGAACTCCGGCGCTGGTGTCTGAAGTGAGGCAGTCTAACTTGTGAAATTTGACCTGACTCTGGGTAGCCAGTATCAGAACTGCAATGTAACTGAATATTCATTTAAGTTAACAACTCCCTTCTATTATTAAGAAGGATGGCAATCTCTAAGACTGGCGTAAGAATTAAATGAGATGTGTATAAGACACTGAGCACAATGAATGACATATGGAGAGAAAAGGTCGAATATCCTACAGAAGGTTAAAACTCTGTTATCCACATTTTTTTTTAACTCCCTACAGCACCTGGCATTCCTCAGTGGCCTCCCATCCGAGTTCTAACCAGGTCCAACCCTGCTTAGCTTCCAAGATCAGGGTGACATGGCCATAGTGTTATCCACTTTTTAAATGTAAACTTTCTACATATAATCACCTATAATATCCAGTGAAGACAGAGGGAATAATAAGAATAGGAGATTTGTTGATGAGAATGATGAAAGATAGAGGTATTATTTTAGAATAAAGGGCTTAAGTTAAGGGAGATGTAGTGGACAAAGAGGTCACAAGGAAAACATGGGGCTATCGAAGTGAGAAGAGCCCAAGAGTGGGAGAGAGGCACCCTGGGAAGTAAACAAAGTGGCAGGGACTCATTTTGATTTTCTATAAGGACCTGGTGATGTACACTGGGGGAACCACTAAGAGAAAACAACACTTATCTGCTCCCCAGAACCCAGTGTCAGGAACAGCAAAGGTATGTTTCTCTGGTTCCAGGGCAAGGATGAGCAGCAGGGCACCCTGTGGTCCTTATCCCCGGGGGAGGGTGGGTTAGTGGGGATGCTTGCTTGTTTGAAGAACCTGCTATTTCTCTTCCACTCAGCCCTCATGTCTTCTTTCTTCCTCTAAGCTCCCTTCCCCAACCTCCAGATTACCTGTTGATGGTAGAAGTTGTTGGCACTTTGTTCGAACCGTTCATCTTTAGTTTCCACAGTTTTCCCCAACTTCTGTAGTACCTGGGGATATAAGTTGGAATGGTCCGTAAGGTTACAGTCATGTGGGAATGGTCCGTTAAGGCTGCAGTCATATGACCCTGGCTTCTTTTCAGATTCTCAGATGCAATTAGAGAGCTGCTATACATCTATCAGCCGAATAGAAATAGAAATACAGCACACTGCTGAATAAACAATCATGTTCTGTGGTTCTTCTCAAATTCAGATACGCTTGAGGTAGGCAGCATTGTGCCAGGGGATATATATATAAAACCTGGAATGACACTGTTATTTACAGAGGTTGTGTTTTGGGAGGGGAGGGGGGCAGTTGTCAAGATATGGGGAGAGTATTATATTTTAAAAAGGATTAATAAGAAGAATGTAAAATGTGCATGGCTTTTAAAGATAAAATATGAGCCTTGAAGAAATTTTTCACTTGAGAGACCCTCTTCCAGCCCATAGCCACAGATTCTCATAGACAGATGAGGTTAGATAGAGAAGTAGGCAGGAGACTCTTCCCTTATGAGTGCCCTTGTGGAAAACTTTGAGAAGTCCTGAAAAAATACATTTGAAACTCAGACATGAATGCTATGCACATCTATCTCCTCTCCACCAGGATCCTGAGAGCCAACCATCATACTGGTCTCAGTGCTAATGCAAAGGACATGAAAATAAAAAATGTATAGTACCTATTCTCATAGGAGACAGTCAATTATGAGGAAATAAGAAAGTCCTGACTCTTCTTCCTGTAACCCATTTTGGAAGGAGGCACCACCATCCCCCAGGCCCAAGTTGGAATCTCAGGAGCTTCCTGCCCTTGGTTACTTTTCTCTCACCTCCTTCATTGAATCCCTCACCATGTTCATCTCTGGAAATCATCCCATGCTTTCCAGTCTCATTGCCACAGCTTCAGTCCAGCCCCAGACTGTTTCTCACCTTGTCTGCTACAATGGGCCTATCGTGCTGCTGCTTAAAACCTTCTAATAATTTTCCATTTATCTGCTCAACAGTTTTTTTATTAAATACCTATTATGTATTTATAAATTATAGTTAAGCTCTCCGAGCATACATATAAGTCTCAATGATCTAACTTGTCATTAGTTTCAGCTTTCACTGGTCCTCCTTCCTGCGGGTCTTTCTCCCTAATACTTTATTCATTTCCTGAATAAGCTATAAACTTCTGCTTACTGTAGATGCTGTTTCATTTTTCTAGAATGTTCTTCCCCACCTTGTCTGTCAGGCCACTAAGAAAAAAACAATTCACATTCATACTCTACATCTGTTGTGACACTTAATCACATCTACTTCGTCTTATCAATCAAGTTGATCATTCTCTCCTAAGCACTTTCAATTTCTGTATCTTTATGTACTTCTATTACTGTTTTATTTATATTTATCTATGTCTCCTAAACCGTGACCTCCTTGAGGACTGGGTACTTTGCCTTACTCATTTAGATTTCTCAGGATCTAGCAAATAGATACTTAATACTTATAATATGAAGGAAAGTAAGGCTGATACAGGAGAGGACCAATGGGCTGGGCTTTGAATTAAGATTTTGCTGGACTGGAATGAGGTGGAGGTGGAAAGAGGATTCTAGGCAAAGACAACATAGGCAAAATCACAGGAGTATGCAGATTTACAATAGTTTCCTGAGAGATACGGCTCAGCATGGCTAGTTTAGGGTATATTATGGGGAATTCGGGTAAGGGAGCTAGAAAAGGATACTAAGAATTTCATTGTGAAGGGCTTTGAATCACATGCAAGACTGCCCAGGTATCAGGAGTGGGAAAGGTTCTATGTAGAGATTCTGACCCAAATGTCTCCATTTTTAATCCTGGGTTTAGTGTCTCTCACTTCTGGAGCTCTCTTTATAGTGCTTAAGATCAAGGGCTCTGGAGTCAGATGGATAGATATATGCCCCCTTCTTGGCCCTTCCACTTACTGACTATAAGCCTTTGGGCAAATCACTTAAACCAGGGATCCCCAACCCCTGGGCTGTGGACTGGGACTGGTCTGTGGTCTGTGGTCTGTTAGGAACCAGCCAAACAGCAGGAGGTAAGCAGCAGGAGAGCAAGTGAAGCTACATCTGTATTTGCAGCCGATCCCCAGCTCTAGCATCACCACCTCAGCTCCACCTCAGATCATCAGGCATTAGATTCTCATAGGAGCACTGGTCCCTGGTCCCCAAAAGGGTGGGGACCGCTGACTTAAAACTCTTGAGCTTTACTTTACAGAACTCCCTTTCCTCATTAAGACAACAGTATGTCCTGGGATTGTTGGTAGAATTAAATGATATTATACATGTAAATAGATTTCACAGTGTTGCCTTAAGCTGAGTACTCAATGCAAATCCACTATCACTATGTCTAGTTCCATCCCCTTTCCTATAACTATGTCTTTATTTCCTTTTCAGTTTAACAATAAGTGTTTGTCTATGTCTCTAACTCCGTCTTACTTAATACCCAGTCCAGGGTGTGTAGAGTCTGCCATTTTCTCTGGCTCCACCCTCTTCCCCCAACAAAACTCTGTCCTCTATCAGAAAGTTGCAAAACTACCTTATTTAGTGGTTACCACAGCTCTCATTTCCTTCCTGCTACGCCTCCCTTCCTTTGCTTGGGGTATGGTTCTTCTTACTGTGGAGGGGGCTAATAGGATAGAGGAGTCAACTGAGTCCAGAGTCAATATGGCACACCCTGAAGCTGACCTCTATCCCTAATCCCCAAAAGATTCAAGGCAAAAAGAATTGAAAGGTGTGGGAGTGTATGTGCTAGGGAACACTCCCATCTTCAATTCTGAAACGGAAAAGATGAGCATTACAACCCTGGAAACATAACCCAGTGCCCTGGGCCAAAATCATTTGTTGCCATAAGCAACAGGGCCATGTAGACCTAAGTTGTAGACATTCATCCTCAACTACAGCTCCTTGAGAGAAGAGGATATACAGATGCTCCACAGATGTTTGTTGAAAGAATTAATAAATTCTACGTTTGGATCATTTCCTAATGAAGGCCCATGTAAACCAATCTTTAAAGTCCTACACTAGAACTCTGCCTCAATTTGCCTGGTTTAGCAGTAGAAAAGTTAGAATATAGATACTTAGAAAGAGCAGGCACAAGAGAGAAAGTAAATGTAGCAGAATGTTAACAATTGTTGAAACAAGTCAAGAATATTCGAGTATTCACTGATTTATTTTAAATTTTTGTATAGATTGGGGTAGGAGGGTAAAGTTTAGGGGAAAAAAATCATTGCAGACATGTTTTGTGGCTATAGTTTCTCACCACAATCCTTCTTCATAATAATTTACTATACCTCAGTTAATTCTCTCAATTGGGGTAATCTGAATAGGGACTGGATATTAGATATTACAGAATTTCTAATTTTTTTCTTAGATATACAGTAATGATATTATAGTTATGTAAGAGATCCTTATTTTTCAGATATATGCTGAAGTAGGCTCTCCTTGACATGGCTCTAATATACTTTCCAGCCTTTCCCCCCACCATTCTCTATGCTCCAGCTCAGCTGCATTTCTTACTATTCTACCTAAAAGGATTTCCAGGCACCATGTATTGTTCATCCTGGCATTCCTCAGCTGGAATGCTCTCTTACCACTTGCCTGAGGAACTACGAATTAGCCACAATTCCTATCTCAAATTCTGCTTCAACGACAAACCCCGCCTCAATTCTTCCCAATCCTTCTGTCCTCTGAATTCCCACAGATGAGCAGATCTCTCAGATCATTTATTTTACTTTAAAAACAAAAACAAAATAAAACTAAATTTTAAGCTTTTGGCAGACAAGAATGCCTCTTACTCATCTCTAAATTCCCTCCAGGGTCCAGATCGTATCCTGGACAAAGAAGTTTTTCTCTAAATATTGTTGACTGAATCATCTGGATAACAAGTTACGTAAAAGTCAACAGAGGAAAAAGCCAATAAAGGACTGGTAAACAATGCCCTTTCCCAGGGGAAACTTGAGAAGTTTGCCACAGAGCAATCACAAACAATTGGTAAAAACATTAGCTTGAAATGTGAAGATGTATCATATTGTAAAAACAAAATAAAGCCAGTTTGAATTCAGTCTCATGTTGAGTCTGGGTGGAATTTGAAAATAAAACAAGAATGCTTCATCTCCATTGTGTTTAACAGTCACCAGACCTTCACTCCTAGCTTTTCAGAAGATGAGGCCTGAGCAAAAGGGTTCTCATTCCTAGCTTTGCTCCTGAGAGATCTGCAGGAAGTGGGCAGGCCAGCAGGAAGTGGGGAGACACAGATGTCAGAGTGGTTTATTAGGAACCCTGTAAACTGAGCAGCCTGAGGATGGCATCCAAAGGCAAAACACCTGGTTTCCAGTGACAGTTCTGCCATGTGCCAATCTCTTCAGAGGTTTGTTTCGTTTCTAAAATTGGGATACCAATAGTATGTTTCAGGGTTGAAAAGATGAAGTGAGATCATATCATGAAAATGTTGGCTCCATAAAGGGGAAGGTCATGTCTTTCTTATATTCCTGTGCATTGTCCATAGTAAGCACTTGATATTTAAAACATCTATTTGTCATGTTAGCTATTACATGTTACTCAGATTATAGCCAACTGCTTATAGAAAGATTTCAAAGTGTCCGAAGGAGTCCTTTCTTTTGACTGTAAGTTTCACCACCTTTTCCTTGCCTTTAGTAACTTCCCATTCAACAACAGAAAAAGAAAAATAATTTCCTAAGACTCAAGGACTCTGGCAAGCTGAGCTGAGCTCCTCTCCACATTTACAGGCCATTATAACTCAGTCCAGGAAGCATTCACTCACTATCTCTAGGGTGTCAGCTGAACTACTCCAAGTTCAACTTCTGCCTGCTCTTATATCTAAGTCTGGGTTCAGATTATCTTGTTTTCTGCAGCAACCTGGAAATTCCCCAGGGCAGATTTGAGTTCGCTCCTCTCTCTGCCTTCTAAGGATTCAGACCAGGAAAAACAAGGTGTACCTGGGAGGCTGGTTGTCCCTTTGGGAGGTATTTATTTGACTCTGAGGTTCAAGGAGCCCTCTCCCCTCTTGTTTTAGTGTCCTTACCACGTTGAGTTTCAAAATCACTGAACATCAAGTCTCTAATTTTACAGATGCAGAAATCTGAAGCCCAGGGCAGGGAACTTATTTAACTAAGGCTTAGGAGTCCATGCTTAGAAAAGGAGAGAAATCCCAGAGCAAGAACACAATGTTGATGATAGGCTGGATGAGGACGCAAGGTAAATTAGTGAGGTAAAATCAATTGTTGTATCTTTTAAAAATAACTATAATCCGTAAATTCTTTGTCTTCTGGATTTTCTTTTTGTTTTCCCAACCCATAGGGTAGATAGCCTTCCCCTCTTCCCTAGTACCTCCTTTCTCCAAATTGCTTCTAAACAGACCTTCCCATAGACTGATATCTATCAGATCAGTAACAAGACAGCCTTTGGAGAGGCTGAAACCATGATTGAGATGAAGTTGGGGTGAGGTGAAGTAATAGAGTCTAGCCACATGAAATTGTTCCCTTTTCCTCAGTTCTTTCATATGACTTGGCTTCCTTTTTTCTTTTTAATCCCCCTCTACCTTCCATAGTGAGTCTCTTAAAGATATAGGGACTATACATTACATCATTTCTTTGTAGATAATCCCACTCAGGAGAGCTGGTTGCTTTTCATCTCTCCAGGACCCATGCCAGTGCTCTGCTTTTAGGAGATGACATAAATATTTCCATTCTTAAGCATGTGATGCTCATCTAAAATACTTCTAAGACCATGAAACCTTTGAAAATAATGCTGTGTCAGGTCCTTCTTCTCACTCCCTCCCCTTTTTCTTCTGGCTTATTCATCTTCCCACACCATTTTATTTACCAGAGTGTTGACAGGTGGAGAACAGAGGTTCAGGTTAGAGCAAAATAATAATAATAATAATAATAATAATAATAATAATAATAATAATAATTCTGGATAGGCAGAAACAAGAGTGCCATTAAAATGTGTAGATAAGTGTCTACACAATCTGCCTAGGTAGGCAGCCTACCTAAATGCTAGTGCTGAAGTCAGACCACTAAGAGCAAATCAGGAACATAATCTAAAAAGAGATGCTTCCTCATCCCCCTGGGTCAGTACAGGAAGCAGATACCGCTACTGCTTCTTATATCGCCTTAAACCACCTTGCCAGAGGCCAGGCAGCACTGGGTACAGCAAGAATCATGCTGAATGACTCTAGTCCTTGGACTCCCAGTCCAACAAGCCCACTGGTGGCACTTGACTGGCAGCACAGCTGGCCACTGTCGCCTTTCGACTCTGGGGGAAAGGACCTTCCTTGCGCCGTCGACTCCATGATCGGTAAATCACCACCCTTGCTGGATTGTTAGGACAGAAACTGCTACACAGCAGGCGTCAGCGTTGGCTCCTCTCCTTCTTCACCTTTTCTGGGTCCGCTCGAGCGTTGCCGAAGGTTCCTGAGAGAGACCGCTATCTCCTCAGCCCCCCTCGTCCTTGCCCCACAGAGGGGGATGTTCCCAGCCTCTCTCAGGCGGGCCTGCTTCCACGGACACCCCCTCCCGGGTCCCCGGGGAGGCCCGCGACGCTACGCTTCAGCCCCGGGCCAGGCGAGGGCCCAGCACAGCCCTGTCGCCGCCTCTAGCCTCGGCTGGTTGCCGAGCCTGGCGCCTACCTTCTCCTGGGCCCTGCTGAACTTCTTCTGCACCTGCTTGGCGAAGAGGCCGGCAGCGCCGCCCGCCTTGCCCTCGGCCATCCTGCTGCGCCCGGGGCGGCCTGCGGGCCGGGGCGGGCGCCTGTGGTTTTCTGCGGCCCCAGGAGGAAGTGCGGCTTCCCGGCATGCCTCGCGGCCTGCGGGGGGGGGGGGCGGATCCCCCTCCCTCACCCCCCCTCCCCCATCCCCCGGGCTGTGGGCTCGCGAGCCCGCGCCAAGGCTGCCCGCGGGCCACCCTGAGGCCACCCCAAACCCAGGGCCGCGAGCCTGGGCCCATATGGCGGCCACCCGGGACCTGCGGCAAGGACCCCTTGGAGGCCCCCAGGAGCCCAGCCAGCAATGACCCCTGGGGCCCTGCCCGTGGCCCAAAACAGCCCAGCTGGAGGGTGCGGCCCAGGGCAGCGGGCGAGGGGCTAAGTGCAGACTTCTGGAGCTCGGCGGAGGAGCTGGGCTTGCCCTCAGGCGGTGCTCCTTCAAGACCGACTTCAGAGTTCCCCAGCCCTAAGGTGTAGGAACACCAGCGCCGCTGAACAGAGTTTTTAAAAGAGGGCCAAGACTCCTTCATTAGCTCTCTAAAGCCAGTGAGTTGTAATGATCAGTGCTGGAGAATAATACACACTTGGGTAGAAAAGACTGTGATTTCCATTCAGCAAGAGTATTTATTGCATGGGAAAATGCACTTCACTTATATCGATATGTATACTGTCAAGTCAAATGTACTCCTTCAGGTTGCAGTTTTTAAAGATGGAAAGCCTCTATGAGAGAGGTTAGATGTAAGCCTAGAACTAGTAGGGATAGAGTGCAGAAATGGGACAGGACTCCAGACCTGGTTTTCCAAGGGAGGAACAGCTGAGGTAGAGCTAAGAATGGAAGTCCTTAAGAAAGAAGATGATCTTGGAAAAAACACTGAGGAAGAGTATGGAGCCTGTGCTGGGGATGGGGAACACATTTTTCTAGCTAGATAAACTAGTTCTGTGTACTAGAAGGAGGCAGAATGTGAAGACAGACACAGATTGTGAAAGTTGGGGCGAGACTGCTGAGATTACAACTGTTGCTTCTTTAGGTAGAAGGTCTTCAAATGGAAGTTAACTCCCTGGCCGGTCTGAGGAGATAGCTGGAAATTGGGACACTAGGTTTGAAGGAACCATTTACCCAAGGATTTTACAGTGAGAGTAGGGAAGAGGGTCAGAATACACTTCTAAGGAGTGGGGAGGGAGGCTGGAGACCTGAGACAAATTTAGAGACCCTTGTCTGCTTTTGCTTTCCAAGTCATTGCCCCCAAATAGATGTATAACACTTAGGGTTAACTGTGTGACAGGCATTACTTAATGTTGGGTAGCTAAGGATGAATTAATAAATGTGATTCCTGACCTCAGCTGTTGAATGTCTGGAAGTGGAGAAAGGTTGGTAATCAGATGTTTATAATGTTATTTATATATGTTAATTTACAGAGAACGATACAACATTTTCAGGTAATAGGTCAATAGGGTATCCTGAATGTTAGCTGTGGGAATGGTCTAGAAGGGGCAGAGTGAAGAAAACGGAAAGACTTAATGTTGGGGAGAAGTAGAGAGAAGCTCTGAGAATGGTGGTACTGTGGGGACAACTGAGAGATGGTGATAACAGGTGTGTCACTAGCAGGAGGCCAATACCTATGTCACTCTCAGGAATCCACAGCAACCTCAGCAATGTAGCCCAACCACTGCCTCCAAGGAAACTCTTTTCAGTGCCAATCCCTCTGTACTGAAATTGGTGGTCGCCAAATCATGTAGTATTGGAGCAGGAACAATCTTTAGACATTAACTAGATAGGGAAACTGAGTTACAGAAGGGGCTAGTGACTTTTCCAAGGTTACTCATTCCGTAGTTGTGGAACTGATATTGGGAATACAGGCTTCTTGACTCCAGCCAGTTTCTTATAGTCTATATACTGTTCTAGAGGCCTCTGCTGACTTAGCAGCCTACAAATTCCAGGACTAGTCTTAGCTGATTTCTCCTATGTTAACTACCTTTGTCCCTCATGTCTGGTCCTCATGAAAAGCTGCTTCTCATCCTCCTAGCCTTCTCTTCTCAGTTCCCTCTTTATCACAGTCCACTCTGACACACTGAGCCTTACCCAGAGCAATTATCAGCTTCCCAGTTCTCTGTGGTTTATAAGACCCTGGATCTAGTTGCCTAATTTAGTTCCAGCCTTGAAGTGCTGGCTCATTCTTAGTTTGAATCACCATATTGTTATGTCCTCTCCCTTTTTGTTCTGCCTCTTCCCAGTAATCCTTTCTTTTCTTTGTTCAGTGTCTTTCTTTTTCTCCTTATTTCTATTCCTTCCTTCCTAGTCTCCTTTCTAATTTTTCACCTTCTTCATGTGCTGGCATCCGATCTACCATCTAATCCTATACTCCTATCTTTAATATATTGTAGTATGAAGTTACCATTACTCAGAACCTTGCAGTGAGCACCTGTTCTAGGCACTAAAGGTGAAAACAAAAGAAAGGTGCACCCATAGTGTATCTGGGAGAGTCAGGTCACATTTAGTCACTCAAGAATATTTAAAAGCTTTCTGTGCCTTTGAATATGTAAATATGTATAGGAAGAAGGGCAAATGATCAGATTAATCCTAAGTAATCCAAAAAGAATAATGTAAAACCACTCCCACTTGGCTTAGTTTGTGAACTGGTAGAGGTGGCAGCAAATGAAGAACTAGCCCAGAAATGTGGTGAAATCTACCTTGGATCCTATAACTACACTCTTCTAGAGGGCTCAGTTCCAAATAAAAAGACACAGGATGGTAATGTATATGTAGTTTTATTTGCTTTTCTGTGCCTGGCTCAATAGTCTCCTAGAATATTTTTTCTTGATGGCCTCAAGTCCTACTCTGGATTGAAGAATCACCTTGGGATGTCCGTTGTACTCAGGAAAATGCTCAGTTTTGGGCAATGACCTGAAGGAAAATCCAGTTATATCCACAGTCAGTTACTTCTGCCCATCTCATTTCTTTTTTCCCCAGGGCTTCTAGTTGAGTGTGGCTCTGTACTGGGTTTATGGGAAGTCAAGAGGGTTGGTAGGGCAGAAAGTAGGTCTCTGCTCTGTCAGGACAATTTAATGTTATAAGGCATATACCCAGGACTTAGTGGCAAGGACAGAATCTGAAAGGGTTGTGAATCAATGTTCGTGCCACAAGAATCCAGAATGTGATTGTGAGTCTCTCCTGCTAGGTCAGTATAGGTAGAGACTCACCTAACCTTCAAGTATGTTTAAAGGCGTAAAACCTTTTTCCAAAAGGTAAAAGAATTCCCATAATGCCCTTAGAAAGAGCTCAAGAGAGAGAATGTTAATGCCTCTCCCGTTGTCCAGGAGCATGCAGGCCTTATGAAGCTGTTTTTTCCCTTGGCTTTGACTTAGGATAGCACTGATATGTGCCTGGTTCAGATCTTGTTACTGCCATCTTACCCTAAACAGTAAACAATATGGTAAAATCTGCTTTATGGGTATGTGAAAGGGAACTCAGGATGGCAGCAATATTGAGGGAAAGTGCACAATGGAGGGAAGAGAGAAAAGTAAACATAAATGTAGAGAGGAAGGTGATAGCTTGTCCTGCTCAGTTTTTGCTCTCCAACCCAACCAGTTGGTGGGTCTCCAGGTGACCCTGCGTCAACCCATCATTTGTGAGAACTCACATTGTTTATCCAAGAGATGTAAGCAGATACCCGGGTGAAGACTGTGGGCTTCTTGGAGACATTACATCCTTTGCTGGAAACAAAGCTGGTCACTCCATGGACAGCATACTTGCCATTCACCGAGCAGTGGAGGGGGCCTCCAGAATCACCCTGCAGAGAGGAAAACCAGACTCTTAATGTTCTAGATATTTTGATCTTTGGGCCTTTGCTTTTGCTTGCACCCTGCCCACCCCCATCTCTGTAAAATCCTGCACAGTTTTGAAGTTTCCATTCAAATCACCACTTTCTTCATATTCCCACAATCATGATGATTCTTTTTTCTTTCTAAACAACCACAGTATTTCTGTCATGTTCTGCCTTGTATTTTGGTTTCATAATTCATTTCTTCCCTTCCCCTCACCCCACACACTTATCTATGAGCTTGAGACAGTAACTATGTCTTGCTGATATTTTTCCTTTCCACAATGCTAGCATAGAACTTTGAATATCTTAAGCTAAAGAGCTTTTATTGACTTAAATTGAACCTGGGGTGGGAGAAGTAGGGTGTTCTAATGACTTCCTTATCTCTAGCATTTAGACCAATGGGTCTAATTAGACAATGTTTAGACACAGGTAGGTAGTCAACACCTGTTAAACTAAGCTGGGGTGAAGGGGAGTAGTGGTTACACGATCAGGCTTAAAATCAAAAGAACATGAGTTTATAGAATATGATCTTGACACTCTTCTTCCTACCCAGTTCCAAGAATGCCAGTTCTGGGTAATTCCAGACATAAATTTGGAAGATATTTCTCTGGAGACTGACTAGCACAAGAGTGAAGACCTAAAGATACTGATGTTGGAAGTTCCCCAGTGAAAAGCCTAGCCAGATCATCTGATAAAGCGGTATACTGCAGATGAATCCCACCTGAGACAGAGCTATCTATCAACTTTTTACTGCCCCACTCTGAAATTAGACCAGATGGTCAAGGATTACCAAACATTTGAAGAAAGCCTCTAATATAAAAATAAAGATCAAAACAGACAAATAACAACAAAAAATGAAGGCAACCAAAATTATTCAGGGAGAAGAAACAAGCAATAAAGCTATGATTAATATTGCATCCATGATATAAGAATGACATGCTATTAAACAACAGTCAGAAAACAAAAAGCTTTGGAAATTATAAATATAATAGAAATGAAAGACTAGAAAGGCTGGAAGATAAAGTAGTACAAACAAAATATAGAGAAAATAATAAAACGAGAGGACCAATTTAGGAGGTAAATATGTGAATAACAAATTCTAGAAAGATAAATAAAAATGGAGGAGAGGAAATCATCAACAAATAAACATTTTCAGAAACAAAACTCTGGCGTTTTCACAATGAAAAAAACCTAGTAAGTGTCCTAATGATGAATGCAAATAGACCCATACCAAGACACTGAATACTAGGAACAAGAGAAGATAAAATAGGTCACTTAAAAATTACTGGAGAGTGTGGATTGAAATAGCAATAAGTTGAGTATATATTACACAAATAAAAAAGATTATTATTATTTTCAGGGAAAACAAAGTTATGCAGGAAATAAAAAATAACCTTAGAATACATAGTTTGGTTATGAATAGTTTTTTACATAATCATGATAAGCAGTAAATGTTAATTGAAACAAAAATTATTTTGGGAGGTTGAGGTGTTGATAGGAATAGTTCATGCTTAGGGGGCAAGTGTATATCTGTAAAAGGAAGAGTGATGCATATCTCTCATGATGCCTGAACTGAAAAATTAAGTAGCGATTTAACTATATATTTTTAGAGAGGAATGGATGTAGACACCAAAAAAATAAGCTGAAAAAAGTTGAAAGTGGTCTCTTCTAGGGAGTGGGAACTCAAGAGGTAGAAGGAAGATAATGGCTATTCTTTTCCATTATTAAGCCTCGTAGTTTTATTTGCTACCTTAAACAATTTAATGCATATAGCTTCAATAAAAAACAAACAAACAAAACAAAACAAAACAAAACAAAACAAAAAAAGGAAAAAGACCAAAAGTTCAAACTGGGGATAATTCTTTAAAAAAGGAACTAGCAGTACTCCACCTCAACTACTGTTTAGGAAAAGAAGATGTTTTCTTTAGATTATTATACTCAAAACAAACAAAACAACCTAAATCTCTTCCACTCAAATTCTAACAGGGATTTAAGAGTATTTCTGAGCTAGAGGACAGGAAGGTAATTGAATTGTTTGTAACACTTTTATCTTATGCTAATTGACCTGAAAAGAAACAAAGGCTGTGGAGAGATGAAGGGAGTGGCTGAGGATTTTAGGCCAGAAGGAAAAGATGGAAAAGGATTCAGTGGGAGTAGGTGGATGGAGGTCAGAGTAGCTCAGTGAATCCACTCTGAGGCAAAGTGTGGGAAGCCAAAAGTCTGAAAATCCAGAAGGCACTATTTGGTAAACTCCAGTGGGAAGGGACTCGAAGACACAGTTGTCTCAGAGAACCATCAATGTGGAGTGCCGGCCAGAAGAAAAGTATTCCAGTTTTTCAGAATTCAAGACCCTGAGAGACTGAGCAGAGGAAAGTGAATTAACTCTAAATGTTTAAATCTTAAATGGTTATAGGTGAAGCTGCCTGGTGAGGACCTGGAAGAAGTTGCCTTATGCATTAGTCTCTCTCTCTCTCTTTTTTTGCCCCTACTTGCATGTAGGATTCCTAGGATACAGGACTCTTTATGTTTTAACACTGGGAAAGTCTTGAGAAAACTAAGATGAGTTGGTCCTTACATCCTTAGTTCTAAATGCTCACACATACAAAATCTTTTAATTCTATGATTTCAACTAGCCTGCCAACCTCCTGCAGGCTTCTCTTCCTCTTCCATTTATCTTGGACCTTGCCTTGAGTGGGCAATCCTATCCTTTTGCCCCAACAATGTGGGAAACCTAGTCTTGGATTAATCCATTCCCTACAACTGGGTCTTTGAGTAAAATGGAATGAATTTTACTCATTTTATGGTTACTGCGTGGTCTGTCAGTAACATATCAGTAATCTCAGCCTATCAGTAACATTTTGGAGACCAAGCCTTCTCCCATTCACTTTAGTTAATCCAGACCCTTATGATCCTTGCCTCTTCATTTTCAGCATCCAATCTGACTCCTAGTTCTTGAGTAAATAGAAACAATAATGCAGAACACCTGCCAACTTCCAGCTACCCAGCATGCATACTCTTTCATGTTCATGCACATTTTGGTGTCCCTCTTCTTGTGCAAAGCCAGCTCCACTAGTGCTTTTGATCCCATCTTCTCCATCTCCTCTGGGATCCTGTGCCATCTATTCATTTCCCCTCCAGACACTATAAGATTCTTTCCTCTGCCTATTTCATACTTTCAATTGTCTTAAAAGATCTATGCTTCCTTGACTCTTAAAATTACCAGACTATGTTATTATTGTTCCTCTCTTTTATCCAATATTCTTGGAAGAGTATTCCACATTTCTTGCTATGTTTTTTATTACCTTTCCATTCTTTACCCTTTGTCAAGATTCTGCCCTTACCACTGCACTAAAACTGTTCTTGCCATAGTTCCCAGTGACTCACCCACTGACAAAGTAGTCACTTTTAGTTATCTACTTTATCTACTATTGGCCCCTGGCTGCTCCTTTTGCTATGTGATGACCTATCGGTATTTTCTGAGATTTTGTAAAACCCTATTACTACATTTTTCTCTTGCCTCTAATCCCTCTTAGGTCTTTATGGATTCTTTGACCTCCATCTATCACTGAAGCACTCAAGTATTTATGTTATTATAGTTATTCTTCCAACTCATTGCTTTTTTCTCTTTCTACCAGTTTTCCCTTGGGAGGAGGTCTCATTTCCTATTAAGGGTATCTCTAGCCCCCACTTTCTTTATACCTAATTTCTTACCCATTTAACTATACCTCAGTGTCCCACAGGGATCTCAGACTCAACTTGTCCAGAACCAAACTCATCACCTTTCCTCTCAAATACTATAAATCTTGTCTCATTTGAGGGAGCAAACCCTCTTCTAAATCACTTAAACTAGATGCCTGGAATTTATTTCATAGTCCCCTTCTTCCTTCCTCTTCACTGCCCTAACTCAGGCCCTCAGATTTCTTGCCTGGATAATTACAATAGTCTCCTAAGCAGTCTTCTTGCCAATCTTGCCTTCTTGAAAAACGTGTTTATCCTTCATCACAGAGCACTTCTAAACAGCAAATATGATCATGCTGTTCTCCAGCTTAAAACTCTTCAATGGTTTTCCAGTGTCCATGCGGTAAAGTTCACGCCAGCAAGTGTGGCATTTGAGGCCCTAAGTCATGTGGCTCCTGCTTGCCCCAGGGTCATCTCCTGACATTCCCTAGTATGGTGACAGTTTATGTTCTAGCCCAAGGGGTCAACAAACTATTTCTGTTAAGGGTCAAATAATAACTATCTGATGCTTTGCAGTCATATAGCCTCTGTTGCAGCTACACTCTGTGAAAGTAGCCATAAACAATATTTAATGAACAACTATGGCCGTGTTCCAAGAAAATATTTTTTTAATGAACATTAAAATTTTACATTTGTGTATGGCCATGCCACCCTGAACAAGGTCCCATCTGATATCGGAAGCTAAGAAGGGTCGGGCCTGTTTAGTACTTGGATGGGAGACCACCTGGGAAGACCAGGTGCTGTAGGTGAAAAAATAAAAAAATAAAAAATTTATAAGCTGACAAGGTCCTTGCAATCAGTGAGGTCAACCAAGGTGTGCCTCACAGATTGCCTCACCTTTTGCCTCAGCTAAAAAAAATAAAATAATAAAATAATTTAGTGAGGATTACACTAAAAAAAATTTTCACGTCATGACGTATTATGCTTTTATTTTTCCCCAAACATTTAAAAATGTAAAAACCATTCTTAGATTACACGCCAAATAGAAACAGGCAGCTGGCTGGATTCAAAGGCTTGTGGGCTCTGATCTCTGTTCCAGTTAGCTAGCTGTAGGGAACGCCCTGTAATTCTCGATGCGTCCCATGGGTTTTTGGCCCATGCCTTTCTTTATGCTGTTCTCTCTCTCTGAATATGGTTTTTCCCTTCTCCTGTTTAACCTTCAGGACTTACTACAAACTTCACTTTCTCTGGGAAAGCAAGCCTTTTCTGACCCCAACAGGTAGAGGTAAGTGCCTATTTTTTGGACTTCCATATTACCCTATGCATATCTTTATTATAACACTTGACCACATTGTATTACAATATTCTATCATATCTCTATTCTCCCCATTTCTCTACTAGACACTGTTTTATTTGCACTTATTTCCCTAGCATTTAGCATAGTGCCTGACAGTAGATAATTAAGAATATCTGTTAAGCTATGCATTAAGAAATCTGTAAGATGGGATATTGCTGATTGATCTTGTATAAACAGAACATTCTATTTATATATGTAAGCGATTATAAAACTATTTTATGTACTTTCCCCCTACTGTATTCACCTGTATGTACTGCTGTAAATACTAATGGGGTAAAAGAATGGTGGTGGAGGAGCTACAAAAAAATTTGGATTGGTGGGACGGGAGCTACCTTATACAAAATTACAACCACCACTTCAGGTCCAGCTCCACTGACCCATAAATATCTAGGCTGTGAACAAATTCTAAAGAATACATACATATACCAACATACAAATGTTGGGCCACATACAAGCTTTTGAGGTTAGGGCATTAGGCAAGATTAATTTTAAGGTTCCAATCAACTTTGAGATCCAGTGAGAATAGAGTCACTAGCACAGGATCATTCTCATTCAGACACCAGAGTAGAAAATTGAGTCTATACATGGGGCTGTGTAGAATAGTTGGTGAGGAAAAAGTGGGGGGTGGTAGGCAGAGAGGGGAGGGACCTGGGATGGGACATTTGACACTTCCTACATGTGTTCACCTGGCATCCAGAGCGAATTCCATCTCCTCCAGCGCACACCATGGTTTTCTTCACAGTGGAGCCCCAGTAGGAGGTGCTGGAGCAGGTGGCATAGCTCACAGAGGGCAGGTAAGCCTGCTGCAGGGTCTGGGCCAGCTGCCCATTGGCTGAACAGAATACACAGCATTAGAGATCAGGCCTAGATGCTTGCCAGGGGGAAAACCTTCACATCCTCCCAAACCTTCTCAAGCTCTGATGACAGCTGAACTCAGGGCAAGCTTCTTCTCTCTGCCCATTGCATGTCATAGATACTTTTCTTTCTTTATATGGAATCTATAGGCCCCTTCTTTTAGGGAGTCATCCTTGATTACCATTCCCAGGCTCCAAACCACTAATTCTAATCTTGCTTTTTTTTTTCTTCTTTAAACTCATGGATAACTTAGTTAAGTAAGTAGAATGGTCTTATTTGTTGATAACTTATCTGCCTGTCTTGCTTCCTCCTTACACTGTAAAACTCCATGAAGCAGAACTAGGACTTTGCACACGCGTTTCCATTTCTTAAGAGCTTGATCCAGATTTTCTTTATATGGCTCTTTGACTTTTCAAAGTCTTTGCATGTGCATTATTTCCTTGGATCCTTACAACAACCCTGTCATGTTATAGATCAAGAAATTGAACCACAATGACATGAAGAGAACTGAGAGCAGAGCTGGATTAGAAGTATGTCTCTCAGCTCCAGGTTTTCCCAGTAGACTGGCTGCTCAGAGCAAGGCCTTGTCTCTCCTCCAGAGCTCAAATACTGCCTGGTGGCTGACAGACTTCCATATCAACCCTAACATCTCCATCCTACTTAACTATCTCTGCTCATAGCCTCTCCCACCTTTCTATATTACCCGAAGGACATTCCCTACCAGAAATCTTCCTATAATGACTAGAAGAGGGCTAAGACCTCCTTTGCCTTGACTTCTCTGGACCTACAGCTACCCCTGGTTCATTCATTCCAACTCACTGTCTATGGAGATAGCACAATGGTACAATGACCACCAAGTGGGAATCAGAATACCTAGTTTCTGGTCTCAGCTACTTACTACTCAGTCATATGATCTTGTATAAGGTCTTTAATTTCTTAGGGTCTCAGTTTCCTCAGTATAAAATGAGAGGCTGGTATATAATATTCTTTGAGGTAAGTTTGTTTGTTTGTTTGTTTGTTTGCTTTTTGTTATAAGAGTCTATGAATCTCTGACTTGATTCCATTACCTGTTCTTAGCTTGATTTCACATCTCTGGTTCCTTTGGTTTCTGGTGTCTGTATACTTAGGACCATAGGAAAATGTGCCCCAGACACTCTGCTAATCAAGATCCATGTGGTGGACGGTGCCTATGTAGGTGACTTACTTCTGGTCAGGCCCCAGCCTGTGATGTAACAAGGACTGTCGTTAGCCAGGATGGTTCCCTCCTTTGGCAGAACACCCAGCTGGACATAGCTGTTGAGGGTAACACTCTGGGCCAGGCGCAGCAGTGCGATGTCATAGCTGCAGGAGGTAAGGAGACTGCTCACTTGCAGGATAAGGCCCTTCTTCAGGTCAGCATATAGGTAGGCCTTCACTTAGCCTTCGTATCCCCATAGAATTGAAAAACAATGATTTTGAAGAAGGAAGGGGCTGACTTTCTAAGTCTCAAACTTGAGACATCATAGATCTGGATTTAGGACATTATATATTTAACAGCAGCACCTGCTGCTGAGGTCTTGGTGTTGTAGTCTAGCTTTGATTCCTGCAACCCAGGGCAGTGGAGCTTACATCTTGTAGTTAGGAGTGGGGAATCAAGAAGGAGCATAGTGGTGTGATCATGGTAGGAGAGAAGAGTTCTCAGAAAAGAAAGATGTAAAATTCTGAGAGCTTTGTAGAAATATCCCAATGACTTGAACCCATTTCAACCCTCACATTCTATAGAATTGACCACCATTTTAACTACTTCCTTTCCAAAAGTGTACAGCTCAGGCTTGCAGGATTTTTCTCATAAAAGATTCATTTTAAGAATTTACTTTTGCTGATGAAGTCTATTCCATAAAATAAATAATAAATAACAATAAAAAAAGAAACATGAAACTCTGCAGAGGAGGAGCTTCAGGTGATCCAATCATGGAAACCAGCTTAGATCAAATAAATACCAAAAACCTTAAAAAATTCTCAAGTACTCCAAAATCTGAATTCTCAAAGTCCTACTGGATGAATGTGAAGGAAGCCAAGACCCTGTTGCTAGTTAGTTAGTTCTCCACTTCCCAGCCCAGCCTTGCCCTTACCCAGCAGCCACATTGTTGCTGTCCCAGGATGGGTGCACCACGATTTTCTGCACCTTCACGTACTGCTCGGTGCCATCGTTCTGGCTCAGGTTGTGGTCTCCAACCACCACACGGAAGGTCAGTTTCCTGGAATGAGAAAAGGAAACCCTGAGTGATCCAGAGGGCTCAAACCTTCTCTTTCCCCTTAGAGAAAAGTTGGGAAGCCATCTTATATCATATCTTTAGGACAGACACCCATCATCGTATGTGGCCCAGGCAGAGGAAGGAGGAAATACTTTGGATGATGAGCAAGTAACAAGCTCTCTCATTTCCTAATTCATTAACTTGTAGGAGTGACTAAACTACCATCAACTTCATTTTACCAGTTTATTGAGCCAAACATAATAGGCTGAATATCTCATAACCTGGGAGAGGTGTGGTGAGCATAAATGAAATAATGGCTCTCAGCCATCAGAAGGAATTTGGACTGGGAATTTGCTAGACATGCAGATTACCAGGCCTCATCCTGAACCTACCAAATCAGAAACTGCTGGGTGGGACCCAGCAATCTGTCCCTTCTAGGTGATTCTGATACATGCTCAAATGAGAATCATTGATCAAGACAACTGTGAAAAAATTGACTGGCATTAACTGGACATTTAAATATTTACCTACTTAACCCTCACAGTAACTTTACAAAGTAGGTATTATTACCCCATTCTACAGATAAGAGAATGAGGACTTAGAGAAACTAAGTAAGTTGTCTAAGGTCATATAGCTAAGGTCATATAGAAGAAGGTGGAATGGGATTTGAACCTGAGCTTTCCTGATGCCAAAATTTGTACTTTTTATCATATTCTATTACATCCCCACAAGACCCCCAAATACTCCTTTAAAGTCTTTTAGTGAGTGGTTAAAGATACATATTCCTTTAGAAGAATCAGACTCTTCCCCTCCTAGGGGCTCAGAAAAGCTGGTCTGTTTTTCTCACCTGTCCACGCAGTGAGCAGCTGTCATCACCCAGTTATTTTTGATGAGGGTCCCTCCACAGGTGTGATACCAGTAATTATTGGACAAGTACTGAAGGGAAATCTAGTTGAGGGAAGAAAGGAGGGAAAGGTGGTGTGTCTTAAAAGGTTCTGTCCCGAACTACATGTTACCCCCTGAAATCTTTGCCATCTCCCAGAGCATTCTCCAACTATCCAGACTGGAAGTGGCAAATAGGTTTGATTTGACCAATTAATTGCTATTGATTGGTGGTGGCTACCTGGAATTGTGATGAGAAGGGGTGTGTAGATGCCTCTGGATCAGCAGGGAAGAGTGTTCGCCTGTTTGGTGATGTTTGCTGTGTACATGGATGGGGGTAGGAGGGTAAAGGCATATACATAGAGTGTATCAGGTGTCCTCCTACTCTAGATTGCTGCAAAGGGCCAAAAACCCAGGTTCTTCTTCCTTGTTTCCTCTTGGGAAGGAAATGTAGCCATGGAATTGCTTTATCACCCAAGCCCCACAAGCTTAGGTTTCAGAGCTTCTCCTCCAATGTTTTCAAGATATACCCCCTCTCTCCATTTCAGGGAGTATTTAGAAATACCATTAGAATGGTCATTTTTACCATTTCATGTCTTCTTCAGTACCTCACATTACACAATAGCTCTACTCCTGTAAACTGGGGCTTAAACTTTTATAAATGAATTTAATTCTAATTACAGTGATTCCTCTCCAAAGTGTGCTACTCACAGTTAATTTGTCCCTTTTACACTTTTAAAATCGCTTAAATCAGAGCCTAGCTGTCCTGTTAGGAAAGTGGAAACTCTTTAAATAGCCAAAAAAAAAAAACCCAATATGCTCTACTTAAAGGTAGAAGCGCCGTTAAATGCATGATACATACCATACCGTGTGGAAAATGTGTGTGTATGCGTGTGTGTGTATGTGCTCTCGTGCAGGTATGTAGAATCTGAGGTGTGGGTCTGGCACACAGTCTGTTAGTGTGGCACAAGTGGGAGTGTAACTGTGGTTTTTGTTTGGGTGTGCGCCTGGGAGAGTGAGTGTAGTTGGTGTTTAAATTCCCTCTTCCAAGCCTTTTGCATCTAGAAAAACCACCTAAGCTTGGTCCCATTTATCTTTAAAATCTAGATTTTGGGCAGTTGGAGAGCTTCCTGTTGATAAGGACATATACAAACACATGTAATACTATATATCAGCGCCCAGGCAACCCTTATTTTATTGGAAGTCTGGAGCTGTGAAGAAACACCAACCTGAGAGGGCCAGGAATTCTTCTTGGCCTCGGCCCCTCCAACTACCCGGGCATTGGTTTCTGGAAAGTCCTCGGTGCTGTGTCCTTTGTGGGGCAGAAGAAAAGTGAGTGATGACTAAGCATGGGGTCAGCTTAGGGTGGGGGTTGGGAGAAGCAGTCATGCTTTGTCTGCAAATTCACAGTTCCTCCCTAATAAATGAGGGGCCCAACTGTGAGTTCTCTGAGCCCCTTTTGAAAGCAGTAAAGTCTGCGTGCCTTCTGCTTTCTCTAGGTGTCCCCAGAACTCACATGCTATGAAGGACCTATCTCAAATCACCAGGCTAAGGCCTCAGAGGATCCTTGTCTCTCAGCCTTGTTCAGGTTCACCCCTAGGTCTGAGAGGATGCCCCTCCTCCCCGACCACACACACACACACACACACACACACACACACACACACTGCTTTGGTAGGATTGATTCTTCAGGGGCAAGGATGACAATGCATAGCCGGGCACCTGCTGAGGACATTTTCCTATTAATGGGGGTGTTAGGGAAGCCCAGGCTCCTGGAAAAGGTTTTTCTCTGCTTCATGAAGAACTTGCATAGAAAGTGGCCCTGAGCTTCCCTTTCATTTGTCCCAGGAGAGTAAAATTTTTCCTAGACTCACAGGCAGAATGTCCCACCCACACTAGGGTAGAGAGCAGGCCTAGACTTAGGGATAGTTTGACCCTCCTGCTCAAACCCCCCTCCCTAGAACTCAGGCCACATGACCTACTTACCATAAAGGACCAGGGAGGCTAAGACCAGGAAGCGCAGCATGTTCCCAGTGGAGTAGACCATTGCCCCCTTACCATGAAGCAAGCCCTCTTTATGCTCCTCTTATCAGCAGCTTTGCTGATCTTCTTCCTGTCAGCTGGCTGGGCTGCCGGTGGAAGGCAGGAAAAATTGCAGGTGACATGGAAATACAAATAAAAAGATTTCTTTTCAAGTAAATTAATTTATCCATTGTTCAAAGACAGGACAAGGTCAGGGTTGAATTAATCATCTGCTTTAGTTGAAAATCATCTGTCAAACTCTTTTTCAGAAATAAGACAGAGAATCAGGACTGTCTTTTTCCTCAAGGTGCTTCCCTCATAGTCTGTCAGTGCCTCACTGTCCTCAGTGGCACTATAAGCACAGAGACATATCCTGTGCACTAGGAGGTGGGACAAAAGGGGATGAAGAGGGAAGAGTGGTTAGCCAGAAGAAGAGGTGGGAACATCTATCTCCCTGTGCAAAGAGGGAGATGGGACATAACCTCAGGATGCAGGCTTAGGTGTAAATGCAGGGAGGCAAAAGCAAAGTATGTGCAGTGGAGGGAATTCTGATAGAAGAGGGTACTAGGAAACAGGTTTGGGAGACTTAATTGGAGAGCCAAAAAGAGAGCTCTCAGAGGAGAATGTGAGGTGGGTTAGAAGAGGGAGCCCTCAAGACAGGGAGATAGTCTGAGGGCTATGAGGGTAGACAGGGCAGGAGAAGCAGGAGGTGAGGAGCTGGCATGTCCTGCAGGAGATGAAGGGCTCTGCCCATCAAAGTCAGTAGAGGAGGAAGGAGGGAGGCGCCGTATGCCTTAAGGTAGAGAGAGGACTTTGGATTGGGAGGCCCCAGAGCAGAGGACTATGGGTGGAGGGTGATTTAGCAGAGGGAAGCCAGGAAGCCTAGAGGGAGGCAGAAAAGTCACCTGGTCCACCTAGGGGCTTTTGTTTGCTAAACAATCCAGAATTCAAGTTTCGTGCCTGCAGGTGCAGGATAGACCTGGAAAAAGCTGTAGGGAGGAGTTCTATACAAACAGTCATCTCTTTGAGGTTCTCGAGCTACTCATGGAAGTTGCACTATGATGCTTGGGTAACCTGGAGGGCTCCCTATCCAGTCCAACCCCTACCATTCTAACATAAAGCAGAGCTTGGAAAGGAGGGCTGAACTGGGCTGCGGAAGCAGGGCTTCTTTTGTCATTCTTCTGCTATCTCCCTGCTTCCTTGGAGAGTAAGGAGACAGCTCTAGCCCCAAGACAAGGAGCTTAAGAAGAGGCTTTCGGGCCTCCTAAAGGTTACGGCTCAACATCACATGATCCAAAGTTAACCTTTAAGGGCAGGGCCAGTATCACATCCATCTCTGTACCCATGGCCTACCCAAAGATGTCCAATCTGTATTTGCTTAAAAACCAAACTCTTTAAGACTGCACTTAAGCCCCTTACAACCGGTGCCTAATCTACATGCCCAGCATCATCTCCCACATTGATCATATTCCTTTTTCTTTGTTCTCACTCTTAGGGGTAAGCATAGAAAGGTGCTTTGGCTTACCTTTGCTTTCTTTTTTTTTTAATCTTTAAAAATTTTTCAATTACAGTTGACATCAAGATTATATTAGTCTCTGGTATGCAGCATATGGTATTTATTTTTCTCTGTCTGACTTATTTCACTTAGCATAATACTTTTAGGTCCATCCATATTGTCACAAATGGTAAGATCTATTTTTTTATGGCTGAGTAATAGCTCATAGTACACATGTATCACCTCTTCTTTATCATTTGTCTTTTGATTAGAGCATTTAATCCATTTACATTTAAAGTAATTATTTATAGGTATGTAGTTTTGCCATTTTTGTGATTCTTCTCTTTTCCCTTCCTGTTCTCTAGCTCTCTTCTCTTGTGTTGATGACTTTCTGTAGTGTTTTGTTTGGATTCCTTTCCCTTTATTTCTTGCATATCTCTTGTAGATGTTTTTATTTATGGTTACTATGTGCTTCATATATACCAAGCTGTGTTTATAGCAGTCTATTTTAAGTTGATGGTCATTTAAGTTTGAACACATTCTAAAATCACTACCATTTTTACTCGCTCCCTCCACGGGTATGTTTTTGTCATAATTTTTTACTTCTTTTGTGTGTTTGTGTGTATCCCTTAATTTGCTGTTGTAGTTACGCATAATCTTCCTATTTTTGCCTTTTAACCTTTGTTTTGGCTGATCCACTGCTTTTATTATGTGTTTGCTTTTGTGAGAATTTTTTCTCTGCAATATTTTCATATTTATATTTTCATTTCTTCTTTTTCTTCTTTTTCAAGAAGTTCCTTTAACATTTCTTGTAATACTGGCTTGGTGGGGGTGAACTCCTTCAACTTTTTCTTGTCTGGAAAGCTCTTTATTGCTCTTTTGATTCTAAATGATAGCCTTGCTGGGTAGAGTAATTGCCATTTAGGTCCTTGCTTTTCATCACTTTGACTATTTTATGCCAATCCCTTCTGGCCTGCAAAGTTGTTTTTGTTTTTGTTTTTTGTTTTTTTGTTTTTTTTTTATCAGCTGACAGTCTGACTAAAGGAATAACTAACTGCCTTTCTCTTGCTGCTTTAAAGATTCTTTGTCTTTAACCTTTGGTATTTTAATTAAGATTTGTCTTGGTGTGAGCCTCTTTGGATGCATCTTGTTTGGAACTCTGGACTTCCTAGACTTGTATGTTTATTTCCTTTACCATGTTAGGCAAGTTTTCAGTCATTATTTCTTCACATAGGTTTTCAATCTCTTTCTCTCTCTCTTCTCCTTCTGGTACCCGTATGGGGTGAATGTTGTTATACTTGATGTTCTAGAAATTCCTTAACTATCTTCATTAAAATTTTCTTTTCTTTTTGCTATTCCAATTGGGTATTTTCTGCTACCTTGTCTTCTAAATTTCTGATTTGATCTTGTATCATTTAATCTGCTGTTGATTCCATCTAATGTATTCATTCCAGTTATTGTGTTCTTCATTTTTAACTGGTTCTCATTTTGACTGGTTCTTCTTTGTTGAAGTTCTCACTAAAATCACCCATTCTTCCCCCAAGTTCATTGAACATCCTTATAACCAGTGTTTATAAACTCTGCAGCTGGTTGATTGCTTGCCTTCATTTTGTTTGGTTTCTTTTTTATGAATTTTTTCTTGTTCTCTTATTGGGACATATTTCTCTGACTCTTCATTTTGGCTGCCTTCTTGTGTTTGTTTCTATGTATTAGGTAGCTCTGCTATGTCTACCAGTCTTGGCAGAGTAGCCTTATATAGTATGCGTTCTTTGGAGCCCAGTGGCACAGTCTCCCTGTTCACCTGAGCTAGGTGCTCCTGAGGTATCATTTGTGTGTGTTGTGTGTGCTCTCCTGTTGTAGTTGAGCCTTGATTGCTGTTGGTATGTCATTGGGTGGGACATACCAACAGGCTGATTGGTTGTGAGGACTGACCATGACTACTGTGGACAAGCCATTGAGTAGGGGCTGACCCCATGGAGAGGGATTCACTTTAGCAGGGCTCTGGTGCCTGCTAGGTCCACTTTTTGAGTGTGTCATTTGAGGTGCTAGTTGGTTGGTGCTCTGATGTAGTTTGAAGCTGTTCACCAGGTATGTTGGTTCTGGAAATTCTTGGGAGGGCACCCAGTACAGGCCTAGGTCATCCACTGCCTGTGTCCAGCCTGGGGCCACCTAGTAGGAGCTACAAAGTGATCTGCAGTTGAAAACTGCCTTTTTGGGGGGCATAGAGGCACTTGGGAGTGGTCATGCTATGAAATGAGCCCTGTTGCCACAAGTGCTGGGGTTGGGGCCGCTTAGCAGTTATGTACAGAAAATATAGAAGCCAGCCACTGCTTGTTTTGGGGTTATGGACCTTTGAGAGATTTCAGGAAAGTCCACAGTGCAGTCCCAGGCCAGTGGCTTGTGTGGATTAACCTCTGAAAGAGGTTCAGGTAGGCAAGTGAACTGGGTGGGGGCAGGTCTCAGGAAATGCCCAGGGCAGAGTGAATGGTGTTAGCTAGGTTAGTGGAGACTCAGATTTCGCAATGCCCAGACCCTACAGCTGCATGTAGTGAGGGCTCAACAAAGGACAGTGGTGCCTTTGGCACTTTAGTTCCAGAGAGAGCTGCCCTTCCAGCTCTCACTCTGAAGCTAGTCAATTCAGTTATTTCCCCTATGTCTCTGGTGCTTTTTGAGCTGCTGTCCCTCTCCTGGAGCTTAGGGGAATGTGAGTGAGTGAGGAAGTATGTGCTTGGGCCCTTTAAGAGGGTGGTTGCAACTACAGCAGCCCTCCTTTCACCCAGGCTTAGTCCCTGCTGATTTTTACAGCCATCTGTTGTAGGGACTCCTCTTCATGGCACTGATGCTCTGGGTTGGAGAACCCAGTGTGCATTTGGGACCCCTTACTCTTCAGATGGGACCTCCACAGCTGAGATATCCCTCCCAATTTTTAACCACCACATGTGGGTGTGGGACCAGCACCTTCCATGTCTCCACCCCTCCTACCTGTCTCACCGTGACTTCTTTATATTTTTAGTTATAGGAGTTCCTTTCAGCTAATCTTCAGGTAGTTCTTAAGGGCAGTTGTTCTATAATTTAGTTATAATTTTGATGTGGTCATGGGAAGATGTAAGCATAGCATTTACGTACTTCATCATCTTGACCAGCAGTCTGGTTTAACTTTCAAAGCACGGCATTTCTTCCGACTAAGCAGTTCTAATTATAGGACTGCATTTAAAAAAAAAAAAACAAAAAAACACAAACATGGAAGTACATGTACAGAGATGTGGGTTATAGTGCAGTGTCCCCCCCCCACAAAACTTTGTATAGTATAACCAAAAGCGATCTATAATTTCAATGCAATTCTGAAAAATATCAGTGGTATTTTTCACAGAAGTAGAACAAATAATCCTAAAATTTATATGGAACTACAAGAGAGCACAAATAGCCACAGTGATCTTGAAAAAGAAGAACAAAGTTGGAGATATCACACTACCTGATATCAAACTATACTATAAGGTTATAATAATCAAAACAGCATGATACTGGCATAAAAATAGACATATAGATCAATAGAACAGAATAGAGAACTTAGAAATAAACCCAAGCCTATATGGTCATTTAATCTATGATCAAGGAGGCAAGACTATATAAATGGGTAAAGACTGTTTCTTCAATAAATGGTGTTGGAAAAGCTGGATAGATAAATGCAAAATAATGAAGATAAACTACTTTCTTATACTATACACAAGGAAAATTCAAAATGGATTAAAGACTTAAATGAAAGACTCAAAACCATAAAACTGTTAGAAAAAAAACATAGGCAGTAAACTCGGTGACATCACTCTTAGTAATCGTTTCTCTGACATATCTCCTCAGGCAAGAGAAACAAAATAAGAAATAAACAAGTGAGACTACATCAAACTAAAAAGTTTTTTGCACAGCAAAGAAACCATCAACAAAATGATAAGACAACTACCAATTGAGAGAAGATATTCGCCAATGACACATCTGATAAGGGGTTAATATCCAAAATTTATAAGAAACTCATACAACTTAACACTTAAAAAGGAAATTATCTGATTAAAAAATGGGCAGAGGATCTGAATAGATATTTCTCCAAAGAGGACATACAGAGGGTCAACAGACATATGAAAATAAGCTCAATATTACTAATCATCAGAGAAAGGCAAATCAAAACCACCTCATACCTGTCAGAATGGCTATCACCAAAAAATCAACAAATAGAGATTCAAGATGGTGTAGAAAATAAAGGCTGTACACATCTCCTCTAGCAACCACGCTAAAATTATAACAAAACTATAGAGCTATAACTATAGTTATAACAAAACTATAGTCGCCAGAGGTCTGGGTGAATTGAAGCCCTACAACTAGGTCATCTCAAATAACAGGTTACCTCAAAACGGTAGGTGGGGTGGAGACAAGAAATGGCCAAGTCCAGCAACCTCCAGTGGTGATCAAACTGGCAGGGCTATCTTGCCTGCAGAGCCCCCTCCCCACCTGAGTTTCAAGGGGTCCCAGCTGCACACTGGGCTCCCAAGCTCTGGGTTACAGTGCTGGGATGATAAGTCCCCACAACATCTGGCTGTGAAAACCAGTGTAGGTTGCGGCTGAGTGAGATGGAGGGCTGCAGGAAGTAGAGACCTTCCTCTTAAAGGGCCCACATCTGGCCTTACTCACTGATGGACTCACTTGCTCTGAGTTCCAGCACTGGGGCAGCTGCTCGAGGGGTGCCAGGGATGTTTGGAGAGGCACTGAGCTATTGGGCTTTGGGGAGAGAGCTGAAGGGGTAGCTGGTTCCTGGACAGAAGTGAAGTCAGAAGCCACTTTTCCTTTATTGAGCCCTTCCAATTCCCAGCCTACAAACGTGGGCGCCATCAACCTGGATAATACACACTGCTCCACCCAGGGGATTCCCTGAGACTCTGCCTCTCCCAACTTGTGGGCCCACCCAAACTGCTTCCAGTGTTTTTATTCCATACAAAAGTGCTGTTTTGGCTCCTGAAGCAAACTTTCATAAAATCTCTTAAAGGCTCACAAAACCCAAAGCAGCAGTGCCTGGGCCTCAATGTGCCCAGAACCTCTTGCTGAGCAACCCCAAACCCTGCACTAGTGGTAGCCAGACTTGGTTTCATACTTGAACCCTTGAGGCACTCGTAAGCCCAGCACAGGTGGCAGCCATAGCCATATGTGGATTGCTTAGTGGATCATACTAGGTGGCCCCAGAAGTACATAGGCTGTGGCTGAACTTGGCTTGCAGCTGGACCCCCTCTCAGGTCTGTGCCAAGGGACCCCACAGCACACCGACTACATAAGTCACTCTTCTAAGACTGGGGGACTTAGGAGCCCTACCTAATACATAGAAACAGACACAAGGAGGCAGCCAAAATGAGGAGACAAAGAAACTTGATAGAACAAAGCTTCAGAAAAAGAATTTACCAAAATGGAGACAAGAAATATACCCAATGCAGAGTTTAAAACACTGGTTATAAGGAAGCTCAAAGAACTTAAGGGAAAAGTAGATGAACTCACTGAGAACTTTAGCAAAGAGATAAAAAAAAAAAAAACAACATAAAAATGGAGGTGAAAATTATAAAAGTGAACCAGTCAGAAATTAAGAATATAAAAATTTGAGATGAAGAGTATATTATAGGGAAACAGAGTGGAAGAAACGGAGGATCGAATCACCGATATAGAGGATGCGGTAGCAGAGGACACCCAATCAGAATGGCAACAATAACAAAATAATGAAGATAATATAAGGATCCTATGGGATAACATAAAACACAACAACATTCACCTCACAGGGGTACCAGAAAGAGAAGAGCAAGAAGGTGAAAACCTGTTTGAAGAAATAATGATGGAAACCTGGTGAAATAGACATACAATCCCAGAAAGCTCAGGGAGTCCCAAACAAGATGCACCCAAAGAGGCCCACACCAAGACACATAATTAAAATGCCAAAGATGAAATACAAAGAGAGAATCTTAAAAGCAGCAAAAGTAGTTAGTTACCTACAAGGAGTTATCATAAGACTGTAAACCGATTTCTCAACAGAAACTTTGCAGGACAGAAGGGCTTGGCATAAAATATTCAAAATGGTGAAAACCCAGGATCTACAACCAAAATTACTCTATCCAGCAAAGCTATAATTTAGAGTCGAAGGACAGATTAAAAGCTTCTCAGCCAAGAAAAAGATAAAGGAGTTCATCATCACCAAGCCAGCATTACAGGAAATGTTGGAGGGACTTCTTTAAGAAAAAATATGTAGCAAAAATGTGAATAACGAATGACAATAGCTGCATATCTAGTAACAAGTACTTCAAATGAAAAAGAATTAAGTGCTCCAATCAATAGAGAGGGTGGCTGAATGGATAAGAAAACAAGACCCTTATATATGCTGCTGCCTACAAGAGATTCACTTCAGATTAAAAGACACTCACAGACTAAAGGTAAGGGGATGGAAAAAGATATTGCATGGTGGACCTAGAGGAAAGTGTGCTGGGTGGAGTAAGTCACATAAAGGAAGATAAATGCCATATTATTGCATGTATATGTGGAATCTAAAGAACAAAATAAACAAATGAACAGAAACAAGCAAAAATCAACAAATAACAAGTGCTGATGAGGATGTGGACAAAAGGGAACCCTCATACGCTGTTGGTGGGATTGTAAATCAGTGCAGCCACTATGGAAAACAGTATGGAAGTGCCTCAAAAAATTAAAACTAGAACTACCTCATGACCCAGCAATTCCACTTCTGGGTATTTATCTGAAGAAATTTAAAACACTAATTCAAAAAGATATATGTATCCGTATATTAATTGCAGCATTATTTAAATAGCCAAGATATGCAAGCAACCTAGCTATCAGTAGATGATTGAGTAAAGAAGATGAGGTACATATGTATAATGAACTATTACTAGACCATAAAAAGAATGAAATCTTACCATTTGTGACAATATGGATGGACCTAGACGTATTATGCTAAGTGAAATAAGTCAGAGAAAAACAAGTGCCATATGATTTCACTTATATGTGGAATCTAAAGAATAAAATAAAATAGAAACAGACTCATGGATTCAGAGAACAAACTAATGGTTGCCAGATGGGAGGGGGTTTGAGGAGTTGGGTGAAAAAGTGAAAGAATTAAGAAGTACAAATTGGCAGTTACAAAATAGTCATGAGATGTAAAATACAGTATAGGAAATATAATCAATAATATTACGATAACTGTATGGTGCCGGGTTGGTACTAGACTTATTTGTGGGGGATCGGATCACTTTGTAAGACATATATCTAATCACTATGCTGTACACCTGAAACTAATATAATATTGAATATCAACTGTAATTGAAAAAATATGGGAAAAAACTTGTATAGTTTGTTACAAAGTATGTTACAAAACTGGGAAAAATCTAAGTATTCATCAATAAAGGAAGGTTAAAGAAATTAGGTTTACCCATATTATGGAATCCTATGAAGCTTTTATAAAAAAAGTTAGACTTAAATGAACTGACATGAAAAGATGTCCTTGATATACCAAATGAAGAAATCAAATTGCTAACAATACAGTACTACATTTCTACTACATGACATCAGTCAGAAATAACTAAGTGTGTGTACATATTTTTAGATTCATAGAAAAACAGTATGGAAGAGTATATATCAAGCTGTAAAGTCATTACATATTGAGAATGAATCAATAGTTATGGGAACATTGTGAGGATGAATTTCTCTTTAAATTCATATTTTTCTGTATTTTTTGACTTCACTACATCATTACTTTTATAATTAGAAATAAGTAAAAAATATAGTCTGGGACATATAGTTATTTTTAGCAATGGCACCAACACTTGTCAAATGGGAAATAGATCCCCGAAGGGGACCAGCCATTCAATGCTAAGGTAAGAGGCTTCTAGAACCAGGAGATAGTATCACAGACTAGCATCAAGATTTTAAGGTTTTAGATTAGCTCTGAGAATAATCAGAGGATGGATTGTAAAGAAGAGTGCAGATGTCAGGTTAGGGCAAGTCCAACCACAGCTAAAGAGAGGCCAAGAAGCTGGTTTCTTGAGCTTTTCTACCCCTCCTATCAGTGCTCACTCCTTAACTACCTCCCTTCCCTAGTTTCCTCCTCATCTCCAAACCTGGGCCTACTCTGTAGGCATAGAATATGGCCTTTTCTCCCTTTTGCTCTATCTGTCACTTCCTGTGAGTTACTCTTAGCTGACTGCCCCTGGGAGAAGCTATGCTGTTTTTAGGTGGGGGTAAGGAACCACATCAGGGCACCTTGGTTAGGCATGTAACATAGATTGGGCTGGGGAGCTATTGGGTGATGCTATAAATCATTTGAGGAATATTGGGATAAAAGACAAATAATCAATGCCTGAAAAATGATTAGATGTTTAAAGTCACCAAGAGTAGGATTAGAGTTAGGGACTGTGGCTCCCTATGGCTTACCTGACTTATTAGCATGGCATCCAAAGTCTTCTCAATTGGGCCCCAACCCACTGTTCTATAGGACTGACTTACCCAGTAGGTATATCAAGCACAGTAGCTAGGGCCCACAATACTTTTAGGGGCTCATAAAAATGTTTTAGTTTCTTTGAAAATCAGAAGAAATAAAATTAATGCCATCAGCCTGGATTATATTCATCTTTATACCAATGCAGTTATAAAACATAATTTTAAATATTTTCTATGAAGGCAAAAGTATCCATGAAAGTCATACTGTGGCCCTGACCTTCTAGCTTTTATATCCACTGCTCCCTCACTCTGATGTCCTCTTGGTTTCCTATATCCATTTGTACGTTTGTCTGTGACTTTTCTCATGCTAGGTTATTGCTTATGTGAGGCCTTTGCTTACTGAGTCCTTGCCACTGAAGATTCATCTTCTGACGTCTAAGGTCAAATGTCACCATCTTTGTGAGGCCTTCTGATTCCCCTAAATGAAAGTATTTGTTCTAACTCACCTAGCACATCTCTGAACAACTCCAGGCTTGTCATGACTTGCTTCCATTTGTTTTCCCAGCTAGAGTGTAAGTTCCATGAAGGAAGAGCCTCATCTTATAACTCCTCACGTCTACATGTGCTTGACTAATACTATGTAGGCTACATTGGGGGTCTGAGGATGTTTGGGGATGAGAGACAGTGGCTGTGACAGAACTTTTCAGATGTGTGTAGTTCTTTAGCCTGAGTCAACTGTTTCTCCAAATGGATCGGCTGAAGGACAATGCAGGGGAGGAGGGACCCAATGTAAACTTCCTTTACCAATGCCATAAAACCTTTATTTCCACTGAGATTTCATGTCCAATTCTCTTCTCTTTCTGGGAAAGAACTTTCTTTCCCTACTCCAGGTCACATCTTGGCTACTCTTTCTTCTCCCTTTTGCTGGGCCACCCCAGAATGTCTCTTCTACAGGGTCCTGAAGGTTCTCAGGACCTTGGGATACCTCCAGCAGTAGGTCCCAGAGTTGCTGGAAGGAGAGGCAGCTGTAGTCCCATGGCACCCTCACATGGTGATGCCCAAGATGACAGCCTGCTACTGAAAGAAGTCCTGGAAGGAATGTGAATCCTCCTCTAGGCAGCTGGGCTCTCTAATTCAGGCGAAGCAGCCATGTGTGTGGGGACCAACGTGCTTAGAAAAGGGCTAATGTGCATGTCACGTCTGCTCCACGTGAAGACTTCATGCGCATACAGCAGACAAGGCCGGTCACGCAGTCATGCTTTGCTAGACACTGTCCCTGCTTCCTCAGACTTCCCAGGGCTTGTTAGCTTTATCTGGCTCCTAGCCTCAGGGCTCCCAATACCTTGTTGTGTGGCCCTGAGCAAATTTACTTTATTTGCCCTTGGTTTCATAATATGAAAATTATAAGGTAGACTAAAAGGATAGTTTTCAAATTATGCTTACAGAACTTCAGAAGTTCAGGGGTTGGAAGGCATTGCCCTCAGCCACCCTCAGTTTTACCCACGGCTACTCTGCCTTTTATTTACATGATATATGGAGCACTGACAAAAGGGTTCTGGGACTTAAACCTGAGAATCACTGGCTCCATGAGTTTTCAACATAAATACCCCAGGATTTCCAAATGTAGTCTCCCTCCTGGCTACCTGGCTCCATGGTTCTAGGCTTTATGGAGATCAGCCAGCCAGAAATGATCATAATGGAGGGAAGAGAGTAATGGAGGGAAGGCCAATGGCCAGTAGTCTAGTGTTCTTGTAGTGTGGTGGAAGGCACCTGGTTCCATGTTCAAGATCAAGCCTCAGTCTCAGTTCCAGCCATCCACAAGCTGTGGTGGTTCCTGTCTTGTATTTCTCACAGCATTATTGTGCAGACGAAGTAAGATCAAGGATTTCTGTCAGGGAGCTTTCTGTAAACTGAAAATGGCTCTACAAATTTGGGATACTATTAGCAAGTGAATATACTATTTCAATAGATTCTGTGAGTGCTGTAGATGACCAGGGATTCAGGATGTGACTGCAGAGATACTTTTCTTGAATTCAGGATCACTGCCCTGGGCCATATCCCAGATGTCTTGTCTGCTTTGGAAGTCTGTTTCTAGGACAGAGGAAAGGTCTAGGCCAAATAGGTGTTCTTAAAGTCTCTTCCATAAATGTGGAGGAAAGAAAATGGGCCCAATGTTGCTGTAAGGAGTAGGAAGGTTCTGCCTTGACATCCAAAACTGGTTTTAGAAATCCATTTTTAAGGCTTACAAAGAAGCTGATAATCAGGTTCCCAAAAATGCTGTATCCTGAGATGCTTGTGGAAACTCCCACAGGGGATGATCTGGGGCTTAGATGAAGATCCAGTGCTGGTAGGGGTCACTGGGATTACAGGAGGCCATGGCTGGCTTTTTGTCTTCAGACGTCAGGCAGGTACCAGATCCTGAGTTCCTGATAAGTTGGTCCTAAAAGATGACACAGCAAAGGGTCAACCTCAGCCTCAGACTTCTAACAGTGATACTGGGGGGCAATAAGATAGGGGACAATAGATAAAAAGCAAAGGAAATCCAACAAGGTACATAGAGGACATTTCCAAATTCCTTTCCTTGGATACTAGATATTCTGAAGGGATGTGTCTGATACCAATTTCCCATTCCCAGCTTTAGCATGAATTGCTGGAATAGAGAAGGAACTATGGGATAACTGAGAAAATGCATTCAGGGCCTCCTCCTTCAGATGGCCAGTCTTAAAGACCTGGGCCGCTGTTGCTCACCCCCACTTTCTGACTTGCATCATATTTAGTTAGACTTCTCTCTTCCCTGTAGTCCCAAGATTAAGCTACTCTTTCCCTAAGCCAGGGACTGGGGTTTGGGGTAGAGTGGGGTGTGGAGACTCAGTAGGGGTGCTACTTAGGGCCTAGTACTGTAGAAGTTACATTATAAATCCTAAGGCAACGTGGTATAATGGAAAGAAACTCTACTTTCAAATTCAAGTCAGACTTATCTAGGTCTAAATCCCAGGCCTGCCATTTACTAGTGACGGGTCTCGAGCCAATCACAAACTTGCTGAGCTTCAGTTAGCTCATCTATGGAAATGGGGACACCACCTGTTTGGGAAGAGCCTCTGAAAGATACATTGTGTGCCTGCGCTTCCCTCAGTCATCTGTGTCTGTGAAGACGAGAAGCTGGAGGTGGCCACCAACGTATGTGAATGCATAGCTTTATGCCTGGCACACAGAAGGCAGGCAGGAACTACAAGTGCCTATTCACCTTCATCTATTTAGGTTTAGTCTAAAAATACTTGACTATGACAGTGCTGGCCATGGACCATAACCCCTGACCCCATCTATACGTTGGCCCAAACCAGCCCTCACCAAATATTACTTAAGCTCCTGGACCCCTGCCTGTGATGAAGCCCATTCTTCATACTTTCTACATTGTCCTGATCCACCCAGTGGTACCTCAGGCATAAGATGCAGAAAATAAAGAGGGGTCAGGGTGGCCTCAGGTTCTTGACACAGAACTTTCTGGGCAGTTTACTCACCTGGGTCAATTCCCATTCTTCGTCCTTGGGGACTTGGATATTCTTGCCATTGAAATGACAGCTCCTAAGGCCCAGAGTGCCAGCACTGGCATGTAGACACAGCTGCTTTGCGACATTGTGGCGAAGGTCTCTCTGGGTTGTGTACTCAAAATACTAGAAGTCAAGACAATAGGAAGTTCTGAGGGACAGGCAGAGAGTTTGCCCACTACTTTCCAAAGCCATTTGCCCTAAGATACCAACCACAGATGGCTTCCTGGGGAGGAAACGGAGTGGGTGCCAAGACTTCATGTGTCATCTTTATGATATATTTCTTTAAACCATATTTAGATTACTTTGAAATAATAGTTACTTAATATTTTTTTCCTTAATTAAAATTTTAACTTAGCTTAATTTTAAGCATCATCTGTGAAGTCATGTACTGGATAAGCTAGTTCTTCTTTTTTTTTTTTTTTTTTGCTAATAGACTACCATTAAAATAAAACATGTTCACCAACGTACCACATAAAATCATTGTGTAGGCTAGTGGTACAAAGAATTACTTTAGAGTGACTTTGACTTCATATGTATATATTGGCAGCCTGTTCAGTGTCCCAAGCCACTCCTTTTCTTGCTTCAGTTACAGTTCAAGTGCTTCTTCCTCACCAAACACTGGGTATTCAGAATAGATTAAGGGGCTGGGGTCAGGGAGGTTACTAGTCACTTCTCAGGGAAGAGGATGGAATAAATTCTCAGGATGCCAAGTGACTGTGAGATGTCAGTGGGTGGTTGTTTTGGGATCATTTTTGGGTAGTACGATCAGAGTGGTATTTTCTGGGTATGGGAGGCACTGGAGACAGAAGAATGTAGGTGAAGGAAAGCACTCAGAAATTTCCCACACTTACCCTAAAACATCACTTAGCAGCTGGCATCCTCCAGCAAGACTTCTCTGATGAGCAATCCTCCCCTCCATCCCTCTCCAGCATCCAGCTCTGATGTCCAGTGCTCTCTGGATGTCCCTAATTCAGACTTTAGACCTTGTCTGTGTCATGCATTCCCCCTCAGACTAGGAGATTTCTGAGGGCAGGGATAGTATCGCCTTCTTTCTCTGGATCTCCCTCGCCCAGGTTCACAGGAAAGGACTATTTTGAGTGGAGAAAGGGGGTCTGTGAAGGAAGGAGATGCCCCAGAGACAGGCTTCTCTTGGACCTGCCCCGGTAGAGCTGGGCTATATACCTGGTTGCCACCAAGGTGATGGCAGATGTACATGATGAGGGGCTTCTCTCCGTGGTTGTTCTCACCCACATCCAGGCATTGATTGATGCCGAGGTTCTTTATCTGCAGTATGGTGAGCAGAGAGGAAAACCGGGATGGCACAGTCAGGAGTATTTTAGTTTGTGGTGTCAGGCCCACTTGGAATAAATTTGTAGGACTGGATTTCCCCCCTGTGATTTTTCTCCTCTGTTCATCCTCTTTGCTTATTAACCCAGATGCCTGAAGTTAATAGCAATGTGAGGTACAGAGAGAGCCCAAAGGCTGGGCCAGGGCAGGCTGGTCAACCTTTCAGGCTGCCAGGTCCCTGGGAGAAGCTCTCAGCACATGTGAATTTCCTTATGAGCAATGGCTCTCAAAATGCGATCCCCAGACCATCAGCATCACCTAGGAACTTGTCAGAAATGCACATTTTCAGGCTCTACCCCAGTGCTGCTGAATCAGCAGTCTGCACTTTAACATTGCTTCCTGATGATTCTGATGTAGGTGATGAGTGTTCAAGAACTATTGCTTATGGGTTGTCTTCCTCTTATAAGGATTTTAGCTATCTCTGAAGGCCCTAAAGTCCTCCTTCTGAATAAAGGAATGTTTCGAGTAAAAATTAGTTCTCATTTGTCATCCTTCTGTGGGGTAAGTGGCCCTGAAGTTCTCTAGGGGTCTTCTGTGATGGGTGAGCAAGCTGGTTCTCAATACTCACAGCTCCATAGAATGTGGGCGTCAGGTCAGGAACAAACATCTCTGGGTAGATGTTGTGCAGGAACCAGGAAAAGTTACGACAATGTAGTTTTTCCCTCAGCTGCAGGCGTTCCGAAATGTCACCGAAGGATTTCTGTCAACCAAACCAGCATCCTAAAGGTCAGTCCTACCAACCTCAACTATCTCATCAGGGTTGAAGTAGCCCAGAGTTCCTGGGGCTGCTTTCTCCCAGAATGGGCCACAGGCTTATTCCTGCTCAGGACTTGTTAGAGCTACCGACTCAGCCTCAAATTTTATCCTGACACCTGTCTTGGCTTTGGGACCCTGCCTCCTCCCCATCCACATCTTCCTTATTCCCTCATCTCCTGTCACTTTCCAGTTTTCTCACAGCTCTCCACTCTGAACTTTTCAGAGCAAAGCCATTCCTCCTATAAGAGGTTCTTCCTCCAAAAATTCTTTACCCCACCCTCCTAAAAGATGCTGGGGCTCTCTAGGCAGAGACAACAAAGGCTTCACTCCTCATTCCCTAGCCTCTCTGGGCTCTAGCTTACAAGGTCTGAGGGGTAAAGGGAGGTACCAGATGGAGGTAGAGATGGCTGGGCCGCCACAATTAAGCCCTTGAGTGGGGTCTGGGATTCTATACTTCTCTTCATCCAAACACCTGCAGAGCACCATTTCTTCTCACCTCTTGGGCCATCTTTGCTGCCTGCGTATTTCTCCGGTAGAAAATTTCTTTGTAGTCATCCATCCAGACCTCAGCCAGGCGCACTTGGTTGCGAGCAATTACGTTGGTGCCTTTGGGAAAGGTGTGGGGGCTCTTGGTGCGGAACACATGGCCTACCACAGAGCAGGGGATGATCTCCAGCTGGCCCCCACACTGCCACACCTGCCATAGAAAGATACAGGATGGGACCTTCAGGAGGCTGCGTGTGACAATCTCCTCCCAGGCAGCTTTGTTCTATTCCCAGAGCACCAGACCCCAGATCTAAGAACTCAATGAAATGCTATTCTCTCTCCTGGAAATTAAGAACATTGACCAGGCTTCTTCTAGATCATGACTACACAATCCCTAGCTGTCTGATGTTGATTCACTGTGATTTAAGCAAACAGAAATTTGCAGGGTTACCTGAGGATTACCAGGGCAGACTTTAGAGAAAAGACAGTTTGGCTAACTTTGTGTCTGTATATATACTTCAAACTCTGGTCCTTTGGCTTTTTGACCTTGAAGTGTGATTTTATCAGCTCACCTAGGTGTTAATGGAAACTCAAGCTCCCTTAAATCAAGATAGTCTTGTGACCCAATCAGAGCACCAGTGCATTATAATTATAGCAAGCACAGTCAACTGCCAGATGGCCTGTGATAGTCACCAGGACCTTTAGCACACTAGCTTCCTAGGATAGGGACTGAACAGAGATCAGAGTCTCTTGGATGAGCCTAGGATCAGAACCCTGGGAGTTACAGTGACTGAACTGGTGACTCTCATGTATGCCAGTAGGCTAGTTTAAGCCCATGGGTTTAAGCCTTCTCACCTGTGTTTTCTCTTTTTTACGTTTTCAATTAGGAAGCATATCATTCATTTTAGCATAGCAGCAGCAGAAATACATAATCATAGTAACAGCAGGTATTGAAGATGTGCTTAAGACGTGACAGGCATGATGAGAGGTGATTTCATAAACAAGCTCATTTATTTACTAATTACCTCTCCACTGGCATGGGGATTTGTGTAGATTTCATGGAGAGGCAATCCTTTCTTCCTAATCCTAATCCTGATTTGCCTTATTCCTGGAATCCCTCAGAGTTTGGGGGTCCACCAGAACTCAGACCCCATCTTCTGCAGTATGAAGAGCCTGCTGAGTATAGGGAAGGAGAACTCCAAAGACTAGCAGAACACGTGTCCTCTGACCTGGAAAAGGGAACCCAACTTTTCTGGAAAAATGATAACTGCTTACTGACCTATTCTAGGGTCCTCTACCATTAAGCCTTTGTCCAGGGTCTAACCCTTTTCCCACAGACATCATGAAAGATGTTACCAGTCCTCAGATGTCCAGTTCCTATTACCACACTTATCCCTTCTTTCTGAGGAGTTCTGTCCATTATTTTTTTCAAGTTGTCTAGTCTGGTTCCCAGAGCCTTACTGCCGTAGACAGGGACGGGAGCAGAGGAAAAGCGGAGCATGACAGGAAACAGCCACCTTTTAAGTTCAGATGCAGATGTGATGTCCCTGAAGCTCTGCTACCTAAGACACAGGTTCTCGTACTGTCCCCTGGAATGCTGTGGTTCCCCCCTCGAAGCCCTCTTTACTCTCACCCGGAAGGACATTTCCACGTTCTCCCCTCCCCAGATCTCCATCTGATTATCATAGGTACCGATGTGTTCGAAGTAGGACTTGGAGATGGAGAAGAGGCCACCAGCAAACGTCGGGGATCTGGAGAGACAGAGGGAGAATATGTGTATCTTCTGGGGGAAAGAGTAGTGGGAACCTGGTGTGGAAAGCTGTGGACTCACTGCTAATACCCACAACCAACCCCGAACGCTTTCCTGGGATGTGCAGCCCCTCTTCTACTAACTTATTCATTTAGCAAATGTTTATTGAACTATTATTATGTCCTCTTCACCTCTGGGAACCAGGCTTAGGTCTAATTATAATTACTCTCTTCTAAAAAGCACCCACTTATCCATTCAATCAAGGATGCATTAACATCAGTCATCAGGGCCTGTGTGACAGGTTAGGCATTCAGAGCTAAGGCAGATCCCATCTTCTGAGAGCTCAATCTAGTAGCAGAGGGTAAGCTACTACCATTGTTTGCTTTTGGGGAGCAAAGTTCCTGGAGCATAGTAGATATGTTATTAGAAGCTGTGTGCAATTGCTTTTGGAAATAGGGTTCAAACCATGAATGAATGAATATTATGAGCTGGATTGACCCCATTCTCTTTCAGGGTCCTTGGCCCTTTAGGGACTAGAAAGGCACAGTTTTAGTAGAGACCTAACCATGGTGCTTAATACTGCATGAGAAACTTTAGCTTTGGGGAAAATCTGCCAGCTGCTTTGAAAAGAAACTGATAAGAGGTGCTCCCTGAAACAGAGTAGGAAGTGAGATGACATCCAGTTCAACTTGCACAAAAGGGAGCATTTGGAGGTTACAAAAAGATCCTGGATTTCAGACAAAATCCAGGGAGACATAGACCCATATGAAGATAAATTGACAAAAACATCTCATTATTAGAATTTAGATACCACGTTGCTCATGAGAGGGGCTGGACTAAGGGTCGAAGGTCGGGGTAGGGACTAGGGGAGGCAAGGGCAGACTATCAGATGCATTAATCAGTAGCCGTTGGCAGTTGTGTGGGAGCCAGGCTCGGTGGCTGGGGCTTTGCTGCCCCCTTCTGTTGCTTCTTCATGCAGTACAAATAGGTGGAAAGATACTGACGCATTTTCTGTAAGCCTAGAACCAATCAATATGCTCTATACACAACAGGGGCACAATCAGTCATTGGACTGATCTGTCAAGGTGACTACACAGGAGCTTGAACTTGGTGTTACCTTGTGGCTGCTCCTGTCACCCCTGAAGATGACTCCTGCAGCTGATTTCTGAGAGGAATTTCAGTTAGGAAACCCTCATGCTCATGTAGGCTTTCTGTCACGGGTTCTGGCCTCTCCTGGGGTTCTAAACCAGCCACAGTAATGCCCAGAAAGGCTTAGAAAGTCCTGGGGCTCCAGATGAGCACTTGGGAGCTAACCTGCTTCTTCTGAGTGTCTCCCTCACTTGGGCCTGTCTCTTGGCTTTGTGAGGTCTCTCTGATGGAGAAGCTACTAAGAAATTACCTCTCAGGAGAAACCCTACAAAGGGATCTTTGCTACAGACTCAGAACCAAGAGGCAACACCCTGTATTTCCTGGCCTAGTTCTTAGGATTCTCTGGATCCTTCACTTCTCATATCAGCCTCCTGTTCGCTTTCACAGTGGAGAATGGGAATGTACTGCTAGCAGGCCTCCTGTTGGGGTACTATGCATAGTGCCCAGGGCAGGCCATGTATGCCACCAGGGACCAGTTTCATCCCTCAAACACTGGACCAGTGAGCAAATTCATTCCTCAAACACTGGATCTTTATCTTCCAGTCGTATGGTCTTTGGACATCGGAGCCAGAGATGTCAGTGATGAGTGGTAGCCAGGTGCCCTGTCCCTGACTGTGCCACTATGTGCCTGGCCTCCAGCTTGGGGGAGTGGGGCTTTGTTGCTGTAGACACCAAACAAAAGACATCTATGAAACAAGCAGATGGTCGATAGAGTGTTCCAATTTCTTTTCTTTCCTCTGTCATTTCTTTTCCTGTCTCCCCCTATTCAGGATCCATGGAATTCCCTTCTGTGGCATCCACCTGGGCCCTCTCTACTCAGACTCTAGGCAACATCTCTTAGGATTTGGCCATGCAGAGGGCAAGCAACTCCAACCCTCTCTTCTTTTCAAGCCTTCCCTCTTGTCTTTGCTCACTGTATCCCCAACCTCTGCTTCCCTCCATCCCTGATATATATTCAGTTGACCCTGAAGTTTCCTGGCCAGTACAGGAAAAACAATGGCAGATAATCCAGAATCACAGGATACCCTAAAAATCACTCCCCAATTCAGTCTGACTTAGACATCTGTGAAATAAACTTGTGTTTTCTAACAACACCAATAGGCAATTGGAGAGGGAAGGACAGGGTGGGTGTATGAGGGGTAAACCCAGATGCAAGTTAAACAATGGTAAACTTTCACGTATCCACCCCATAGCTCAGGGGTTGGCAAATTATGGCCTGAGGGCCAAATCTGGCTTGGCTTTATAAGACAAAAGTTGTTTTTACATTTTTAAAAGACTGTTTAAAAGATATACAACTAAGGAATAATATGCAACAGGCTGTATGTAGCTGGCAGACCTGAAATATTTACTATTTGGCCCTTTACAGAAAAAGTTCAGGGCAATTGCAACAAACTGCAAACTCTAGCTCATTCACTTGTCTGTGTTCTTGTAATGTGTTCTCAGTCTTTTCAAAGATAGTGACCAAGGAGCACATGCCATCTCCTCTTATTACAATGGCTATTCAATAATGGCCTCTACCCGCCAACTCTCAGTACCTCTTCAAGCATCAGTCATGTCTTCTTATGTGCAGGGAGGAATAAATGAAATAAAGAGTGTAAAACCCTGTGCCTGGCACACAGGAAGTGGTAGATAAGAGTGCCAATATAGTGCCGTGGTTAGAAGCATGAACTTTGGGTCAGACAGGCCAGGACAGTATCCTTGTTCCACCATTTGCTAGTTGCATGATCTGAGGTCAATTTTTTATCACTAGGAACCTCAGTGTTCTTACCTGTAAAACAGGTTCATCATAGAGATGAGGATTAAATAAAATATGTCAAGTGCTTAATAGAGCACCTAATAAATGTTGACCTGAGATGGCACAGGTCCCTAAAACTGGGTGGGTCTAGCGCCACATAGTTTAGGCTGGGGGTTCACCAAGCTGTGGTCCTTACTTGATAGGGTAGGTCTCATCCTTACGCCTCTGCTTTTCATGTGCAGGCAGAGTTTCCCAGCCGAAGGTCAGGCTCCAGTCAAAGTTGCCACGACTATGGACTCTGCCTTTCTGGACAGGCTTGGAAAACTCAAAAGTGTTAAGGTCAATGGTGACGATGTCTGGGCTCACCACTGCTGTCTTGTCTTCTGTGATGCGAGCCAGGAGGGGTTCCAGCCAGCCATGGAAGCACTCACCTGTAGGCCCAGACCAGGAGACAGCTGTCAGGGTCCTGCTCACAGCTGAGCCTATGCCCCATGTCAATAAGGAGACTCAGGAGGATGAGAGAACCCTCCGTCCACTGCCTAGCTATAGGAAGAGCAACATAGGCAGGCTCCACAGCTGTAGAGAGCATAGAGAGATCTGAGAACCTTCTACCTCCCCTTCTCCTCACCTAAAGATGGAAGCAGCTTTGGAGAGGAGAATGGAGGTCTTGGGGCTGTAACATGGTCAAATCAAATGATCCAAAAGCATAGGGAAGGGCTTGATGGGTGTCTTCAGATTCCCAGCCTATCCAGTGAATCAGCCCTCCACACCCAAGTGTGGATTTCAGAAGCGGGTGTCCCTCCTCTCAGGTGTATCTGCATCCCAAACTTCAGCTCCAGTTGTAGAGTAATAATCTCTTTCATTTGGCTAGCCCTTTGAGATATTAAATGAACTGTATGTATTACTTTATTTGACCCTCAGAGTAATAATTCTGTTGGTAACTAAGTCTGGTATTTTCATTCTGATCTCACAAATGAGGAAACTGAGGCTTGGTTAGTGGCAGAGCCAAATGCAAACCCGTCTTCTGACTTCCAAGTCTAGGGCTTTTGCCTATACATATCACCACTTTTAGGAAACTTTTTTTTCCCTCCATGACAATGGTAGGAAGTGTTTTGGTTTATAGCAAGAGGGATGCCTTCCTGGTGATAGGAAAGCTCCACACAAACCAGTTCCCAGTGCAAATAAGAGGCCTCTGGGAGGCTGAGTTCAAAACAAGGTACAAGATTAGGGGAGAGGGGGTGAGAAGAATGATACTCCGAAGCACACTCCCAGCAATTGTGTGGTCACCAATTGTTTTAGGGTGGTGTGTGCCTCTTTATAAAACATCCTTAGGATTGGGTGAGAAAGGGCTAGAAGAAGCTGGAGCAAGTTCCAAGTCTCCTTCACTCCAGGAACAGCAGAGCAGAAAAGGGCCTTGGTGATGCTGTGGTCACAGCTCTTCATTCTGCCAGAGATGGTTGGACCTACCTACACCCAGGCTTCTTGGGTGCCAGGCCAGCCCTGTTCTACTCACAGTGGGCATCCAGGAAGGTGAGCACCTCTGCCTGTGCCACGCTGGCTCCCAGCAGCCGGGCGGTGATCAACCCCTTCCGTTCCTCCTGTCGCACCACCCTCACAATCTGCAGCTGCTTCACGTACTGCTCCAGTTGCTCCTTCAAGTACTCTGGAAGGGACAGTGTCATTGTTGTCAGTTCACCACTTTGTTGCAAATATAATCCCCTGTGGGCACTCTCAGGCCTCCAGCAAGCCTGAATTTTTAACCCTTTTACACGTAAGGCACTAAGCAATTCCACGGAAGCTGAAGGTGGGGAGAGAGTGAGAGGAAAAAGTCACATGGGTGGCCAGGTATACCCTGCCACCCCAAGCCCACCTTGTCAGGACACTGGCTCTGCAGTGTTCGTCCTGTGTCTGTTTACCTAGGCACCTTCTCTAATGTCCGAGACAGGACCTTGGAGTTGTGTTCTTTTGGTCTCAATCAATTTTAAACTTCCGACAAAGGCTCCCAAGATGCCTCTGTCGGTCTCTGCACCCTCAGACGCCATCTTTGAGAGCTGCGAATCCAGTCTCCTCTTTCTCCCATACCTGGTGGTTGTGGCAGTCATTTCTTGCTGTCTGATTCCCTGTCTCCCAGGCTCTTCAGAATTAGCTTGCCAGGTAGAACACACACAAATGCTGATTTCCTGCTTGCTGGATCAACAGCAAGTAGTCTTACTCTAATCCTCTTTATTACCTCCTCTGCATGTAGAATTCTCTGCATGTAGATGAAAAGATGCTAAGCAGTTTTTTAATTAAAAAGTATGTACCAAGGACCTACCATGGGCCAGGTACAGCGGTAAGCCTGGCCACCCAGGGAACAGGTGATCAGTGACCTGCCAGAGTTAGTGCAGCATGGGGAGAGCCTGCAGGGGTAACAACATTCTGAATTTGGGGGTGGGGATGGGGAAAGCTTTTTGAAGGGAGGGGTATCTCTGCTAAGATCTTCAGTTCCTTCTGACTCTTATTCAGTCTGAAATCCTCAGAGGATTAAAAACAGCTCTATTCTGAAGCAATCCATCTCGAAACATATTCCAAATCTTACTTATGTTTTATTAACTGTGATTTCAGTTTATCTATGCCACTGTTCTGTTTCTGACTATGCAGAGTGGAGTTGCCTATAGTTTCAGAAGTGGAGGTGGAGGGCAGATATGATGGAGGGATGTGTTCTTTCTCTTTCAGGCTGTGGGATCAGCCCAGCGCTTAGACCTTGCTCTGAACACAGTGCTATGCAAACTATGGGGCCTGAAATCAATTGTGTGTGTGTGTGATATCTCTTTCTTTCTCCTTCCCCCTCCCACCTCTCTCTTTCTCTCTCTCCCTCTCCTCCCCACCACACACACTGTGCCCAGATACTTAGCATCTACTATGTGCTAGTCTATGTGCTTTCGTGTTGACTTTTGTATTTATATTTAATCTTCTCTATGAGGAATAACACACTATAAAATAGGGAGTATTGTTCCCAAAGTCTGTAAGTCAAAATTAGCCTCACTGGGCCTCTTCAACCCAGCACTTACTTAGCAAACACCTGCTAACTTATTGCCCAGGCACCAGACACTGTCCTGGGCAGGGTGGGTCCTGGTCTGGGTCCTGCCTTCAAGAACCCATAATCCAACTATAATCTAGCCCTAGGCGCTGGCTCTAACAGGAAGGAAGGAGGAACCCCAACCAGGAGCCTCACCTTCTCAGCATGGTTGATGTTTCCTCTGAGAACTTACTTAACTGTGCTCACAGGAAGTTCACGTGGTGGAGATAACTTAGAGACAAAATATCACAGGAAGTGGGTTTTGTGGTAAGAGACTGTGAAGCACTAAGCTGTGAGCCTCAGGGGGACCTGAGCTCTATGAGGCCCTTTCCCACAACTTCCTTCCAGGCTCGGTGGCTAGGCTGGACCTGGGGATTCTGAGCATGAGTGCAGATGCTTCTCAGGGAGTAAGACAACTCCCCTAAGATGTTCCTCTGGACACAACTGTCACACCCCTGGACCCAAAGGACATATGCCCCAGAGCTGAGTACAGCAGGGCTGAGCATGGAGACACAGACGAGCCCATACACACTCTCTTATGTCCCCTCCTAATTTAGGTTTAACACCCCACCACCCTATTGCAGCTTCATTCCTCACAATGAGTCTATAAGACTCCTGTGACCTTTAACACCCACATCTACTCAGTCTCATCAAAATGCAGACAATTCTTTGGTCTCTTTTCCAAGCCTCGCCATTTTTGCTTGGATGACTAACACAACCACAAACCAAACGTGCCTTAAACAGAACTCCAGATTTCCTCCCACCCTTCATCCCCAGGCTCCCCCATGACAGTACGTGGTACCTGCATCCCTGTAGCCATTCTAACCTAGGAATCGTGCTGGATTCTCCCCTTTCTCATCCTTTACAATCAGTCCATCAGCAAGTACTGCCAGTTCTCTCTCCATCGCCATTGTCACCACAGGCAATAATGTCTTAACTGGTCTCCTGGCCGCTACTTTATACCATTCTTTCCAATCTATTCTTGATATAGCAGCCACTATATTTTAAGGCACTACAGTGCCTTAAAAATGGCACTTAAAAACAAATCCAAACAGTATGGTGTTCCTCAAAAAAAAAAAAAAAAAAAGTAAACATAGTATTACCACATGATCCAGCAATTCCACTTCCGGGTATGTACCCAAAAGAATTGAAAGCAGGAGCTCAAACAAGTATTTGTACACCAATGGTGATAGCGGCATTATTTCATAAGAGGCAAAATGTGGAAATCACCCAAGGGTCCACAGACAGATGAATGGATGAATAAACATGGTATATAAGACAACGAAATATTCAGCTAATAACAAAGTGTTCCCCAAACGTTTCCTCCCTTGGGTTTCACACAGTGTCTTTCCTGACTTCAGGGCTGCCCCTTCTCTCCTCCCTTTGCTTGCTGGTCCTTTTCCCTTCCCTTCCTATAGCACCCCCTTCCTGTCCATCCCCACCTCCTCACTCCTCTCTCTGTGAGGAACTTACTCACTGAGGGTCCTGTTCACTTCTTGACTCTGGGACCCATGCATGTGTCTGACTTCCTCCTATTCATCTAGCAAATTCCCCTAGGAGGGAGGCCTAGTTTCTCACATCCTCAGTCTCCCCCAAGGGCAGGGCTTTTGACATGGGGATGCTCCATTTGGAGCATAGTGGACTGATGGGACTGAGGTGGACAGTTTTCAGAATCTTGTGGAATGTGCCAGACTAGGAGTAGCAGCTGCCCTGGCTACACAGGAGTGAAATCTGTGCCCAGGGTTCAGACTCAGAAGTAGGTAAGAAAGAGTTCCCTAGCAGGTGACTGGGCCTCTTTCCCCGGCCCTAGCATCAAATGTCTGTATACTGTGGTCATAGAGCGCTGCCAAGTGCCTGGATAGGAGCACAGAGAGCATGGACATTGTATTTCAGCAGAGACACAGCCCTTGTCTGTGTGTCTGTAATGAGAGCCAGTTAATCTGATCAAACGGTCAAGCATGCGGGAAATTTTATCTCACTGTGGACTGCAGAGATTTCTGACCATAGATCTGAGTTTTGTCCTTTCCTCCACTGAACTGAAAGTATCTCGAGAGTCCAAAAGCCCTGAAGGTGGGGTTGTTTATCCAAGGGTCCACAAGTTCCCTGGAATTAATTACATGCAAAAATATCAGTGTGCGCACATTGTTATGGCAATTCTTCACTATTCTAGGGAGCGGGGCAAAGCTTTTAAACAGATTCTCAAAGGAAGCTGAGACTCAGAATAAGAATGGCTGGTTTAGACTTTTCAGGCAGGTGATTCGGAGATGCTGGAATTGGCCCTAAGACAGAGTCCAAAGCAACAAAGGAGAGATGACCAGAGACATGCCTGCTAGGAGCAGGCCCTTTGAAGGAGCTGCTAAGGAGCTACTGCAAAGTCCACTCTACTAGGCATAGGCTGCTGTGCCCTTCAGATGCTGCCTGTACTAGTCTGGTATTATGCCACTTTTCTAGCCTGGTCAGAGGAGTTGCCCAACTGGGTATTTGTACCTTATGAACTCACAAAATTTCAGGTGACAAGAAGAAACAGTTTAGAATGCCCGCCCTATGTAATTCAAGGGAAGAAGCTTCTGAGGGGTGGGTAGCATAGGTATTGAAGAAGGGTGACCAGAGAGCCAGTTTGAGAGGAAAGGCAGCTGATATACCTGCTCCCATTCCATTTTACTTGTAAGAGACCATTTTCAAGCTTCTCCCATCTTTGCCAAACTCTTTGGCTTTCCCTTTCCAGAAGCTTAATTGTATGTTCCTGTCTGCCAGACTCTCGCATTTTCTCCTTGATACTTGTTTGCCTTTGCTTTGTAAGGGCTGCGAGATGTCTGTCCTCCCTGGGGAAACATGAACTCCCTAAAGAAATGGACTTAACAGTGCTCACACTCAGCTCCTCCTTCTACTGCCTTCCCCAGCCCTAGTTCACTTTTTAGCATCACCCCTAATCTAGAAAGCAGAAAGGAGGATGGGGGAAGGTCAGGAGAGGTAGCAGCTCTACTGGAGTAGCCCCAGGGCATATACTGGGAAATGTGGCATCAGTTCCTGTGCTCAATATGGGTGCTTGGGCACAGGAGGCCAACCTGGGTGAGCCCAACACTCCTGGAGACTCCCAGCCTAATGACGATGCATCAGTCCCACAGCCCCTTTCCTAGTTCTCACCCTATCATCTCACTCTTAAGGGATTATAAGAACTTCCTCTCTGGACTCAGGGTCCTCTGTCTTTCTTCCTGACAATGAATGCTTCCCCCCCACCTCAAACTGCCATCCTTTTGAGACAAGGTCACCCTCCCGCTTAAACACCTCCAATAACTCATTTTTTTAAAGATAAATTCTTTAACATGGCACGAATTTCAATTCAACATCTTTTTAGAGTCATCTACAACAAAGCTAAGCATCAACCATATCAAACCTCTCAGTTTTTCACAAACACATCTTTGTCTCTAGAACTCTGTCTATGCCATTCTCTATTCTGAGGATGCGTTCCAATGCCTCCTCTCTCCCTAGACACTCATGCTTTCAGGTCCAGCTCCAATTTGGCTTTCACCATGCACCGCCCCAGCCACACCACACAGAAATAACACCTCCTGGTTGCATCCTCCCAGAGCGCATTGCTCCCGCACAAAAAATAAACTGAACCTAATGCTATGGGGCTCTCACTCCATGCTAACTACTGCGTCACGTGAATTATCTCACTTACCACCTATCCTCTGATCCTTGGTCCACCATGTGAGGGAGTCAATTGTCTTCATTTTTAGTAGAGAGAACTGAGGCTCAGAAAGGCTAAGTATCTTGCCCAAGATCATGGAGTTCTGAAGAGGTAGAACTGGGATCTGAATTCCTGGGTATTGATCTCTGTAGTCCATGCCCTTTCACATCCATTAGGGGTGTGTTATGGGACACACCGCTGTGGTTGGTATTGTACGGGGCCATCTGACACATGAGGGTTGTTAGCCTTTTCAGGGCACAATCTGTCTCACTTATTATTTGTTATGGTATCTCCTATGCCTAGGTCAGTGCCAGGCACAGAATACTCTGTAGATATTTGTGGGATTGCTTTTAAGGGTGAGGTAGAAGTTTGGTGAGGAACTTCACTTGCCTATTGAGAACTATAGCAAAGAGGGCTTCTGAAGTGGAATCTTTCCAGCGCAGAAGAGTGGGGTAGCAAGTAGGCAATGCTCTGACCTTTCCCGGCATTTCTGATTTGGGGTGGGCTGGGTGGCTCTAAAGTTGTCTCAGAACTCAAAGCTTAGAACTTCTAAGCTCCTGGAGCTTTTGGGGGGTGAAGTCTAGGCTCTAGGAATGTGGTCTTCCTACTTCTTGTCCCCCATCTTCCTGTCCCTGCTCCTGGCCTTTATGATGGACTGCGATGTCAGGCAGCAGGCATCACAGGGTACCTGCTCCCTCAAGAGAATCTGCCCTCGTTCCCAGAGTACCAAGGGAGATGCTGGTCCCCTCTTCAGTGCCCCCTCCAGCCTCACCCTCAGTGCTGGCATCATCCACTAGTATGATCTCCTTCAGCAGGATGGCAGGGGAGGTGTGTAGGACACTGTATACCGTCCGCAGCAGCGTGGACCAGGCCTCGTTGTGAAACACAATGATGACACTGGTGGAGGGCAGTGGGGGGCAGCGCCGAAATTTCTGGTCAACACATCTAGATGGATAAAAGAGTAGATGCAGTTCTCTAGTTTCCTTGGAGTTCTGAGGGTAGTGACAACTCTGTGCACAGATTCCCATAACTACCCTCTGCACCAGCCTATATTCTCTGTTGCGGTTGAGAATGGCTGTTCCCTGTTCCAGGCTTACCCTGTATTTGCCACATACTCTGAGGTTGTAGCCAACCCACTCCAAAACCCATCTCCCCCAGAGATGGCTTAGTGCCCCAGCTGTGATGCCGAGAGCTCCCCATTACTGTCCCCTCTCACTTCTCATCTGCACTAGGAGTTCCCAGGGCTGACTTTGTTTTCCTCAGTAATATGTGTACTGCACAAAGTGCAACCCAATCCAGAGGTCCCAGAGGGGAAGAAATAAAGGGCAATTTTGACATCAGAGAAAAGTGACTACAATTTCCATACACTTCTCGTTACACCTTACAGTTCTTCCCTAATCCATTTCCTCATTAATTCCCTGTAATCTTATACTACTATCACAATCAATTGCCTGTGATCTATTCTATACCCTCATTTAATCCAGTCACTCTGTGGCACTTGGCCATGCTGCCACCCTCTTGACAGGCCATTTTAAGTTTGGATGGGGATATCTAAATCCTGGATCTCAAGGGATCATGTGGCCTTACACCCTTTCTTATCGATCAGAACAATTTCTCATGGATGCTTCAGAGGAGACTCCCAAACTTCCTCCACTGTCCTTATGGCCCAATCCCCTTCACTGCTAAGGAGCTCCTGACCACAAGTGGCTCCACCTTCTAGAACTGTAAAGCTTGGTCCAAATCTGAGGAGACCCAGGTTCACAACCTTAAAGAATAATGAGTTTGGGGATGGGGATGCCAAATGACAAAAGGCCAAAGAGGGTATAACTCTTGAGTTAGGAAAAACAAGTCTAAATAAAAAAGACAAAATCTTTGAGTTGAGGACAGTGTGAACATAGCTACAGCCACATTAGAGAAAGGTAGGTTACAGCTCAAAGATCTAAGTGCTGGTTCACTGCCCAGAATTGAAAGTATAAACATCTTCAAATAAAGGTTGGAATGAATTCATGGTCCTGTAGGCCTTCCCTGGAAGAAGTAAATCAGGAGGTGTGGGGATAGTCCTGACCACTAGGGCCACTTCAGGAAATGTCCCTTTTCTAGGACTTCGGCAGCAAAGTCCCGTAGTTTCTGGCAGAGGCCAAGGCCACTGAATCTTTGGCCTGGAATCAATCCCTGTCAGTCCCCCTCATGCTAGGTCCCAGACCCTAAATTCCTTTTTATTTATCCTGTTGCCTTCATTATCGTGTTTTACCCTCACAGGTCTCCTTGGGCCTCTAGCCAGACCATAATACTTTTGAACCCCAACCAGTCAAAGAAAGGGAGTGAGGGTTTAGAGGAAATCTTTGCCCATATCTTAAAATCCTCATCAGTTCTTTACCTGGCACTTGGCCCAAGGCCATGGCCTTATTAGTCACACCTTTGGCAGAGCCCTGGCCTCACCCCAGGACTTTGGGTGCTACTTACTCAGGGGGTCGGGTGTCAGGCCCCAGGGCTCTCTGCAGGGAGATCCGGTCACTGGCAAAGGCATTGAAGCAGTGCTTCTTATAGCCCTCTTCCTTTTCCTGAGTCTCCAGGGCAGTCCACTCTTTCTTCTGAAATGCTTTCCCATCTGCCCCAGGGCTGTTGGGGTTCTGTGGTGGCCGTTCCCAGAAGGGCTTCAGTTCAGAGGGGACATAGAATCCGGGGAGGCAGGACTTTTTTGTGGAGACAGGTGTCTCCTGGGGCTCTGGAGCCCTGATCTGGAGCTTGGGTATCGAATCCTTAAGGTTGTTCACAGACCCCAGCAGGAGATCCAAAACATGATCCTTCTGACTCACCAAAGATTTCAGCCATGGTTTCTCTGTGGCTTGTTCCCTGCTGCTTACATCCCTCTGCAGGATGAAGAGGAAGAGCACAAAGGCACTACCCACTATGGCCAGGCGCAGGGGCATGTGGCGTCTGCGGAGGAACCTCATCCTCGGTAACCAATGGGGACCTTGGCTAGGTCAGCTTGAGTGCTGGGCCAGAGCTTGGAAATAGCTCAACACGCCGTGGCGGCCACACCTTGGGGTCTCAGCCTGAGGATGGAGGAAATGAGGGAGAGAAATGAGCCAAAATAGGGATGAGGAGGGAGTCAGGGGGTATGGGTTCGAGTCCAGGCTCTGTTGCTGAATGGCGATATCGCCTTAGCCCAGTCCTTTAATTTTCCTGTGTCTAAATTTCCTCCATCCATAAAACAAGGAGACTGGACTCAGTGTTTCTTTCCTGCCCTCAGATTCTGGCATTAATGGATCTAGAGTAACTGGAACAATGAAACTCTAAATGAAGAGGTATAATCAACATAACCACTCTGGAAAACCAGCTTGGCTTTATCAAGTAAAATTTGATAAAATGCACACACCCTATGGTGCCCCAATTCCCCTCCTCATTTTATATTTCAGACAAACCCCAGTGTACGTGAGCCAGGAGGCATGTACAAGATGTTTCTGATAGTGCTGACTAAAATGGCGAAAAATAGCAGCAATCCAAATGTCACTCAGCAGTAGAATGGAGCGTGAAATATAGTCATACCATGGAGTACTCTACAGCAGTGACTAAGAATGAACCACTTCTACATGCAACAACATTGATGTAATGTTGAATGAAAAAAGTAAGTTGCCAAAGATTACATACAGTATGATTCCATTTATAGAAAACTGTAAAATATAAAACTAAACAATATATTGTTTATGAAAACAAAAATGAATACAAAATATTCATGAATACAAAAATGAACATGTGGTAAATCTATAAAGAAAATGATGGGGGAAGAGAAGGCAGACGGGAGAAAAATTTAAATCATTTCTTCCATTACAAAGAAAAAAAGAAAGAAAGAAAATAAATGAAAGAAATGATGAAACCAAAGTTTCTGAAGAGTGGGGAAATGTATAGGAATAGAGACAAGTGGACTTCAAAGTAAAGTTTTTTTCTTAAAGTGAGTGGTGGCCTCTGCTGGTACTGATATTCCTTATACCCTATATTTATTTTATAAATATTCTTCTGTATATACTCATATTTAATTTAAAAATGTCTAAGATTCTATGGCAATGCCTTCTAGGCAGGACTGAGCTTGGGTGTTCATTAGCTTTACTCCCTTAAGCACATGGTCTTATGGCTCAGAAGGTGACTTTCTGTGGAGAACTCTGGAAGCATAAGAGTCCCTTGTTAAGCACCATATGTTGGTGGCAATAGACTTGGGCACAATTCCCAGCTCTGCCCCTTCTAGTTATAGGGATTAATTAATTAATTAATCAATCCCCTTCTTGTTATAAGGATTAATAAAGTCAATGAAATAATTCATGGAAAATGCTTACAGTCTCTGCATGCAGTAAATTCTGAAAAAGTGTTAATATTTAGTGACCTTTGAACAAATTACTTAATCTCTCTAAGCCTCAATTTCCTCATCTATAAAGTGGGGGTAACTGATACCTAATTTACAGGGTTGGATGAGGATTAGAGACAATGCATGTTAAATCCTCAGCAGAGTGCCTGTACATACTAAGCCCTCAATAAATGGTATCAATTATTTCTATTATTATAATTAATAGATCTCTGCTCAGCTTTCCAGCAATTATCCTCAAGCACCTGGTCCCTGGCCAAAGCCACATTCATTGCCTTGTTGCATGTCTTGCTTAAAAGTAACTTCAGTTGAGCTATTTAATGCTGTTACTTAAACACGCAAGCTCCTGCCTGTGGAGAGCCTGGTATCAGGAGTCACTTAGACCTGGGGAATATGTGGCCTTCATGATCTCAAGGGGAAGCAGGGGTCACTCTGAACTCAGGGAGACAAGGAGTTTTCTTTTATTACATCAGACTCAGCAGCAGCATCAAAAATCAAATAAAATTAAGTCTCTTTGAGCAACTATTTCGTATTAGATGTTGTCTAGAAGATAGGAGAGATTTGTTCATTCTGCCAGTATTAACTGAGTAACTGCTATATGCCAGGTATTATGCCAGATGGAGGAGATACAGAGATGAGCAAGACCAGCCTTCAAGGAGCATAATCAATTGGATGAGTCAGATTTTAAATGGAGATCACCAAGTGAGAAGATGGGGTGAGAGAGGCACCCTTGGGTACTGACAGAGAGAGGATGCAGGAAACTCAGCAAGTGGAGGGTGTCATTTGTGAAGAAGTCCTATAGGGGGAGGAGCTTGGGCCTAGCACTAACCCACGAATAGGAGTTGGCCAGGCAAGGTGAACACATAGGAAGGCCTAGAGGCAGGAGACAGCATAGCCAATCAGAGAAAAGCAAGTAGATCAGGATGGTGGGAGTATGAAGTCTGATGGTAGTAGCAGAGGATGGTGCCTGGAGAGGGAGCTGCAAGCAGGTCATCATATCAAGGAGTTTGCTGTTGATCTGAGGTACAGGGAGCAATAAGGGATTACTGGGGAGCCCAGCATTACAGGAAGTACAACATGATAGCTGGCAGAGGATATCTAGGGGACAGACCTGACTGTTAGTTGGATGGCCAATTAAGAGGGGCCTGGGGGTCTGACCCAAGAGAGCAGCAGTGCTGATGAAGGAGGGAGAATGGGGTGCTAAAAAATTCCCTTCGGTGATGGGACAGTTCACTCCAGTTGGGACACAGAGACATAAGACAATTCCTTTCCCCTATGGGATTTTAAAATCTAGTTGGAGAACAAGAACTGGTATCACTGGGTCCAGGTAGTACATGTCTAGGGAGGGGACAGGAGCAGGAAAAGGCCTTTCATTGAATACCCTTTTTTACTTTGAACCTGACTATATTTCCTATTTCAAAATTAATAAAATTAAAACTTAATAGCACAGACTATAAATGCCAAGTAGCAAAAGATGGAGTTCTCCATGGGCTTGAAGAAGACTTCAAGGAGGAAATGGAGATTCAGTGTAGAGGCAGTTTCCTGCACCAGGGGCTGAGCTATGCCAGGCCAGCACAAGGAGTTCTGCTTAGACAGGACACCTCATAAATCTTGGAACTGCCCCTGGCTAAGCTCAAACAGAGCCCTGTTAGTCATGACAGTGTTGAACTGTCCTGCAGGTGTTATCTTCCCTGACACTTTCTGTCTACATTCCCACTCCAGCAAGAAAGAGGGAGCACAGTTAGAAATGAAGGCATGGTAATAACGTAGTTACCAGCTGCTGCCAAGTGCTCAAGACTCACCTCCTCCAGGAAGGCCTCCTTGACCAACTCAGAATCACCAGGTCACTTCAACTCCTTTGTCCTAGCATTGCGCTGTGGTTCCTCGAAGTGGGGTTTACCTTTATTCCTTTTATTTCCCCTGGAGAAAGAGATCTGGGGTTAAACTGAGCCCTTCCCCAGCACCTGCTCTCTTAATCCAAAATGGCAGCCTAAGGCTTTGTCTCTGAAGTCTCAATTCCTCAAGGTATTAACCACATCCTGAAATGAAAGGAGACACCTGGGATTAGCCTTGGCCGTAAGGGACTCAATCTCTAGTTTGTTTGCTCAGCATGCACGTAATAGGAAAGAGTCACCTAGAAGAGACACATAATCTAATGGAAGAAAGAAGACTGGGATTAAGGATTCCTGCTCTCTGTGTAGGAGATGATTCCCCGAAGTGTGGCTAGCAAGGCTGGGGAGGTCACTCCTCCACCTGCCTTGGTGAAAGAATAGTCCTTCTTGTATGTAGTACTTTGTTAAGTGCAGGGCTTCACAGGATTCTCCCCACAGCATCTTGTGTAGCTCCCTTACCTTTCGGTTCCCACAGTACGGCCATCAGGTACACTGGCAAGTGTGCCCATAGCCCTCATCCACTCATTTCCCCCCTGCTGCTGCTGAGCGTACATAATCAACTCTTTTTCCTCCAGCCACCCTTGGGATTGCAGCACATCAGACCATCCTGGTTTCAGGACTGAGATGATGCCAGGACACAACTTCACTTTACCTTTTCTCACTGGTCTAAGGGAACTGAGGCTTTACCCAGCTCAGTGTCTAACAAACTGCTGATTGCAACCTACTATAGGATTGTGAAATAAATTTAAAGTGTTACAAGTCAGCATGAAAAAAAATCTTTATGCAGACAGAAAAAGTTGAAAATCACATGATATCACTTACATGTGGGATGTAAACCCTAAAAGCAACAAGTGAACAGAACAAACAAGCAGAAACTCATAGATATGGACAATAGAGTAGTGGTTATGGGGCGGGGGGAGGTAGATAGGATAAAAAGGGTCGAATATGTGGTGACAGAAATCTAACTATTGGCGGTGAACACACAATACAATGTATATATATGCTTTACTGTTGAATTGTATATCTGAAACTTACTGAGTTTCCTTAACCAATGTTGCCTTAATAAAAAATTCTTTAAAATATCAGAATAGAATATAAGAAAAATGAAAATACCAAAGTATATCACATATAATATAGGTATTGCTTTGTTAAATTTTTATTTCAGTTATTGTATATACATAGAGTGTACCAAAAGTCTTAGTGCAATTTTAAGCTTTAATAACTTCATAAGTATAAATGCTACAGACTTACAGAGAACATCCTTTCAAAGGTTCATTTAAATTTTATTTCAGTTACCTTATTGAGCTTTGTGAATTTTGAATAATAAAATTTTATTTTAGATGTTTGTCTCAGCCCATTAAAGGTAAAAAACACTTCCTGATAAAAACTGAAAATGAAAAATGTTATTCAAAATTTGTAGTTATAAGAAATTGAAAATATTACATTTTCAAATTATTTTTTTTTTGGTTAGTTTGTAGAATTCACACCTCTGATGTAATTAAAGTGTAAAACTGCCCCAAGACTTTGGAATGTCCCGTTGCATGTTAAATGGGTATGAAATTTTGTTGTAGAATTGTTTTTCTTACTTTGGTCCAGTCATGGAAAGTTGAAAGCCCATGACATAGCCCAATCCTTCCATTTTACATTCTAGCCTTCCCCTAGAAGCTTTCTTAGATCTCTAGCAGAATTCATCTCTACTCTATCTTGCCCTCCTTAGCATAGACAGTTTATACTTCGAACCAGGCCTTCCCTGTGCGGGAGAAGTCTGTTCTCTCTCACGGGTCTGTGAATTCCTGGACAAGAGAGGCAAGGTTGTTTTCACCTTTTTACGGCTTGCAAAGTAGGAAGGAAGTATTCCATAAACTCTTGGTAAATGAGATGAGGCCAGAGGTGTTAAAGGACAGGGTAAGTACTGGCTTCACTAAGTGAGGTTCTGAATGCACTGAACTCCAACATCATTTGAGTTACATGATATTCTGTTGTTACACATCACCATGCCATTTTGACTAGGTCTGTCTGTGAGTCCAGGTGAGGCCAGAATGGTTATTTCCTTGTCACACGGTGTATGGCTTGAGGGGCAGATGCCAGGCTCCTAATTCTCAGGCCACTACTCTGTTTCCCCAGCCTTACCTATCCCTAGGAAGTGTGGGGACAGAGTTTGGCTCTCCTGAGCCTGGGGCCGGGCTGTTGTCCTGTGTGTCCACTCCATTCTTAGGACTCCCTCCCCACTACTCAAGTCCCATTCAGGACTATGAACACTTTGAAGGTGCCGAAACTGGAAGTTCCCGCAAAGTTTCACCTTTTGTGAAAGCCTTGGTCAGCCACCTAGAACACACCCTTGCTGGCCAGGTGGCCTCTTTGTAACAAAGTTTCTTTCTGTTTATCAACTGGGCTGCTCACCTCCGGGAGACGTGGCAGCCAGGAAGTAAGACACAGCTACAGGGATATTTGCTCAAGTTAGTCAGACTAAGGCCAATCACAGGTTTCTTTGAAAAGAGATGAAGATGACTGACACTGCTCTCACCCACGGTGCAGGTGTGTGAAGCTGGACATCATGATGGGGAGGGAACAGGTCAATTTTAAGCTACTGGTGTGGTGAGGGGACCAAGAGGCTGTTTTGGCTAAATGATTCTCTTTTCCTCCTGAACACAGCTCTCATTTTACTTCCTCTGTTCTCATTCTGTGAACAAAGTAGCAAATGATCCCCTTCACAACGCTCCTCCCAACCTGACCCTTCTGATTACAGAATGCTGGGAGGTTTTCACTTTTCTTCATAATTACACCTTTAAGACACTTCAGCTTTCCCCCAAGACTAAAGCAGCAGTACTGTGGCTTATTTTCCCAGAAAGATGCACTGAAAGTTATTTCTGTAGCTAGTCTATCAAGTTCTTTCCCCAGTATATCTAGGTTCATTTGCATAATATTTTAAGCTTAAGTTACCCAAATAGACTTTCAATTAAAAAAAAAAATGACTTTGCTCTCACCCTATATATCTAGAACAGTGCTTGGCACAAAGCAGTAAACACTTGTTGATTTATTCCAAATTTGTAAAAGTCTCTGAAAATCAAAATAATATGTACTCAAACAAGAAGTTCAACAGCTCACAGGTTTTTCACTGGAGTTACTTCCAAGCCCTGCCAGATGGGTAGGGATGTGTAACTGTTCTCAAATTGAGCCTTGAAATTGCTGGCTCCTAGGAATCCAGGGATGAAGGAGGAACCAAGGTGGGCATGAGGAGGGATTCCCTAAACTCTAGTGACAATCAGACTGGGTTTGAGAGAAGGCCAAAAAAAAAAATAAATAAATAAACAAATAAAAGAAAAGCAACTTGAATGGAGTCTTATCATCTGTCTGTTGGGGGAGGCCGGAAAGTACAAGAAGGGTGTTAAAAGGAGGGTTATTCCTGAAGGCTTGGGCTGGCCTCCAGGTTGGAGTGGGCGAGATGGGAGAGGGCAGAACTGAAGTTTTTCCTTCTTGCTTCACCCCATAGTCTGCTCCTGGCTATAGGCCTTCTACTCAGAGCCACCAGATACTCAACATATCACACCCCAAACTTAGGGTCTGTGCCATCCCCTGAGCTAGTCAGCCTTCCCAATTTCCCCATTGCTCCCAACAGCATTTAAATCCTAGAAACCCCTGCTCCTGCTCCTGCCCCTCTCCTGGGCAGTTTTGAATCTCTTTTCAATGTGAGGTTCACTTCACTCTACACCCAAGTCCTGCTGATTCATTCCCTGCCTCATGGACCCTCCTCTTTCACTCTGCTCAAAACTGTCATCTGAGACTGTGCCCTTATCGTCCAACATCTGGATGATATGCAGAAACTGCCTGCCAGCCTCCTTAGCCTCAGGCCTTTCTCTCCCCCTTTCATAATCATAACAGCCATATTCACAGCACCAGCACCATTTGATGGTCAGGGTAGGCTGCTTCCTGTTTGCTACTCACCCTCACAGGCTATCTTCTCTGCAAAGCCTTTCTCTTATATTCTTGCTAAGAAAACCATGTTTCTTTTCTCTTTAAAATTTCTACTCCAAACTCCTTGGCTCCAATATCCAAGTGTATTTGTTTCCAAGTTTCACTACCCATGTTTCCCCATGCGACTTCCCCACCAGATTATCTGGGGGAGGGAAAACTAACAGGCCTACATACTAGGCCACCTAGATCCTGTTCTGTTTCTCCTTTCCAATCCTTAAATCCTGGTCCCCAATCTTCTGCCTCTGGAATGCTTTTTCCTACCAATCCACCTAGCCTTCCAATCCCTGTAATATCCCTCAGCCCTGAGGTATTTGGTTATGCTATTCCACTGCCCTCATCTGTCTGTCCTTTGTTCTCTGTTATATGTAGAGCTGAGGGTGAGGATTGGGTTTCTTCCTTTCTTCAAATCTCTACCTAGGACCAGGTTGCAGAGGGTACAGGAGAATAAACTGACCCCATAGGTGCCACAAAAGTCTTCTAATATTTCTTTTTCTCTCCAGACTGAACCCATCCTTGTTTACTATGCAAGTCTTTTACACAACACAATTACAGCATTGAGCTCAACTCAGAGACAGTCACTGCCCTGCACTTGACCTCTCCTTTATTCAAATCCTTACCCTCATTTCCATCAAACGAGAATGGATCTTTTAGGCTTTCCCAGAGAGGGGCAGAGGGCTGTATGAAGAGCTGAGTTCACCTATCTTTGGCTCAGCCACTCACTGGGTCCCTCTGGTCCTCACTCTGGTCCTTAGTTTTACTTCCAGGGCTGGAGATGTCAGTACAGGCCCGTGGGAGACAGGAGGTTTGGACAATACCACCAACATTTTAAAAATCACAACTCACCATATCACGTCAAGCAACAGTAATCTCCATTTTACACAGATGGAAACTGAAGCACAGGGAGGATAAGTAACTTGGCCAAGGCCACATAGCTAGGAAGTAGCAGAAGCAGGATTTGCACGCAGACCCAGGTCTCTCCAAAGCCCAGTCGTTGCCTTAACCACGCCACACACTGCCTTGCATTTGGCTGGTGCTTGGAGCTTTGTCAAAGCACTTTCATATACACCTTCTCATTAGCTTCCCACACAGGGAGTGTTTATCCGATTTGGCCAAGGTAAGAGAGCTAAATTAGTGACAGGGCTGAGTCAGCTGCCTGCCTCCATTATATCCACTGCCTCCCGGGATTCAGAGGCCCTTGGTCCTAGGGTTAGCTGCCCCTCCTATTCCTGACTTGTGTTCTAGGCAATGACTACATGGACTAAGCCCATGGTTATATCTCCTGTCCAGGAGTCTCCCACTTGAACTTGGGCTAAGATGTTTCTGACCTCAGAGGGCATCTAACAGGCATCAGGGCCTCCCCTTTCATGCCTGAGTTGTTCCATGCTGCTGTGGGTGGGAGTCACTTGTCCTGCTGAATGTGGGCAGTGATTACCAAGGGTGAGACCACCTTGGGGAGCCCAGTATCCTTCATGGTTCCACCAGCTCCAGACTATCTCTTCTCTTTGACAGTCCTGTCCTGTTTTCCTGCCCTGGTGCTCCTGAAAGTGGTTTTCTCTGGTTAACTTTGGATGCTAAAGTGAATGGCATTGCTGAGGAACAGGAGTACTTGCAATGATACTGGCTTCTGATGGATATTTCAAACCCCTCACTTTAGCACGCACAATTCATCACATGAATTTGCCTGCCTCATTCTTTTATACCCTTTCTGTGATGGGTAGGAACAGAGCTCATCTGTCAGTAAGGAGAATAGGCCCTGGGTAGTACACACACATCTTTGGTAAAATGAGCACAAGCCCTCGGTTCTTTGGTGTGCCCAGAGGTTAACATAACAACCCTGGACACACCAAAGAACCTTGTGGACTTGTGGGTCTGAGGTGCACTGAGAGCCCAGCATCGAAACCCTCCCTGGGACTGTTGCATTGGGTTGTTGGCTAATAGATAAGGTCTGTCCTAAGTTTTGCTGGCAAACTGACCCCCTCCCCCCCACACACATACAAACACATGGGGAGAGCCCTGTCCTACCCTCTGCAGAGGTCAGGATCTGGAACGACTGGCTCTGGGGGCAAGTAAAATGTTTCTTCTTTCAGTTAGTTTGTGGCTTGGAACAAATGACGAGAAAATCGGGAAGTTGGTGACAGTCACAGTCATGAACACCCAACAGATTCCCTCCCCACAATACCACACAGCTCCCACCTGCAAAAGGCCCAGTTTCTTTTTGGAGACGGCCCCCCACCGGGAGGCTTCTCTTGGCTTTCTCCTTCTGCTCAGGAGCAACGTGGCAGTAGCAGGAGGGAAGCTACCTGAAAGATTTTCTGTAGCGGGGCACGTGGGGTGGCCCAAACTGGCATAGGAATGCAGCGGCATTGGTGGGTGAAGGGAAGAAGGGTAGAGTCCTGGAGGGAGTGCTATCGCTTGTCCCTCTCTCATCCCACCCCTCCAAGTCCCAGAGATCTGAGCTTTTCTTTCATTCATCCTTTTAAGGAAGGCGCAAAGGTGAGCAGGGGTCCTTTGGAAAAGGCGCTAGAGGCCACCACGACAAATGAGGACCAGTTTGGTCCACCCTCTTCATTTTACTACTGGGTGGGGTGGGGTGGGGGAAGATGAAGAGGAAAAGGTCTGCAGAAGTTAAGGGCCTGGCAGAAGTGCCTGGAAGGAAGACCCGAGAAACCGGAGAGTTCTGAGTTCCAAGTCGTGGCGGGGTAGGGGGGGGGTGTGGGGGGGTCGCGGGCTGCTTCTGCGCTTACCTGTCGCCCCAAAGTAGAGCCGCAGCCACGCTGCGGGGCAGCTCGCGGGGTTCCCGACGGGACGTCCTGGAGGGTGGAGCCGGGGCGGAGCCGGGAACGGCCAGAAGGGCGAGTCATGTAGGCCCCTCCCGGGCCAGGTGAAGGGGGCCACCCACTGGGGCCACGCCACGCCCCGGAGCTCGCAGGGCCGCCCCGAGGCCGACCGCCAGGTCAAGGTCCCCAGCCCCCTGCTCCATCACCCACTCTGCAGCCTGCGGCCGCTGCTCCGTGCCAGCCTCTCCGGTCTTCCCAGATCCCAGCTCACCCCAGGGGTGTAGTCTCCGCAGCCGGCAGGCTCCCGGCCCCGGGAAAGATGAGAGGGTCTCAGGCACCCCAGGCACTAGCCGGGCCGCCGGCGGCGCGGGGCGGCAGGTGCGGGAGGGACCCCGGCGCCGGGCCGTGCGGAGCCCGCGGCTCCGTCCCAGGTTTGCTTCTGTCTGATGGACAGGGCGGTCTTGGGCAAGAGGCTCCCCCGCTCCATCCAACAGCAAGAGCAGTTATTAGCTGTGTGCCACCAGCAGTGCTGAGGGCTCAGCAGGTGTCAGGGGAACCCCGGCCCCAGCCAACACCGACGAGGAATACCCCGAATCTCCGGGGGAGGCGGCCGACCGCCCAGCCCCGCCACAGTGACGCTCCAAGTGGTTTCCGGACCTGCGGCTGCGGCAGCGGCTGACGATTTGTTAGAAACGTGGATTCTTGGATCCCACCCCAGAACTAATAATCCGATTCTCTGGGGATAGGACCTACATACTGGTGTTCTTAAAAGCCCTGCAGGTGGTTCTGACTGGTGCGGACGCTCAGTTTTGAGAACAATTGAACCAGTAGTGGCAAGGCAGGAATTAGAATACAGGTAAGTTCATTTCCTAAACCCATGCTCTGAATCAACCCTCCAGGGCTGCAGGCTGCTCACTGGTCCGCTCTAAGGTTCTGTGATATAATCTTTGGGTCCTTACTCAGTAATAGAGAAGTAGCACAATTGACTTTAAATAGCTGATAATCTGGAAATTTTCTATGGCAGAAACTTGGACCGCGAATTCGTGTGTGTGTGTGTGTGTGTGTGTGTGTGTGTGTGTGTGTGTGTGTTCTTAAACGAGTTTGTATTTCTAAGTCCATAAGACCTGGCAGCAGGAGTGGGTGGGTAGACAGTTCTGACATGAACTGGGACAGGCAGGGGAAGCCACTTGGAGATTAATATTTGGATGAAGAGAAGTGATCTTGTTTTCTAATCTGGGACCCCATGGTAGGATTGAGCAGGAAATTTTCCAGAGGTTTTCCAGTGATGGAGTCTGGAGAGACAAGGCCAGTGGAGCATGGAGAATAAAATCTTGTCCTGGTACACTTGACCAGAGGGGTGGTGAAAGACATTCCCAAAGGAGTAGAAAAGGAAGCTTCCACTCACTCTTGGCATGGTCTTCCATCTCCCCTCACTACAAGTAGCTTGAGTAAACTCCCATCCCCCAGCTATCTTTCTTTCACACTAGATGCTTTCTGGGGTTCAAGTTCCTAAAGAGGGACTTCCTACAGTGTTTACCTTGATCATCCATTTTAGCCCCTTTGCAGACACTCAGGGCTCATTTTAACTCCATTACTCCAGCTGCCAATATTCTTGTCATTTGTCTTATCTGACAGCTATCTTAGAATAAGGACATTCTCTGTTGAAGATTGTGGAGTGCTGCCCCTCATATCTCTCTTTCTGGGGGCTGGACATTCCTGTAAAGGTCTGAACCTACATACAGGCTTTGCCCTAACCTCCCTCTAACTCTACTTTGTTACCCCAGAGGTTGTGTGATCCTGACCTAGCGGTGGAAACTTAGTTAGGACCCAGCCTGATCTGAGGGTAATAGACTAGGCTGGACTCACAGCCTCAGCTCTTTCCTAGGACAGACTCACAACCACAAACTCCATCCTGCAGGTCCTGGGAGGGTGGTGCCCAGTTTCCCAAGGAAGCAGCATCAGTCTGTGTTGTGTGCTCCACTTTCCAGAAGCAAATTACTCATCCAATTTTAGTTCAGCTGACTCTGATTTTAAACGTGACTTCGAGTTCTCAGAATCATTAACTTCCTAATTTGGAGGCATATGTAGTCTACAGGATGTGGGACCCACCCCTAATGTGTCATGGACTGAGCTGTGCTCTACTAGCAGGAAGGACGCTCCCTGTCCTCTGCTCTAGGAAGGTCTGGAGTTGAGCCACTACAGTATGGTGACTGTTACCCCAGCTTGCCACTGGTGGCAGGCCACTTTTAAAAAGTTTTCTTTAACTGAAAAGTTATTTAGGCACATGGTTTTTTTTAAAAAAAAATCAAGCACTATCAAAAGCCATACATTGAAAAATACATTTCCTCCCTCCCCAGACTTTGGGTCCTTCTCTCTAGAAATCATCTCCACATATTAGTGACCGAAACTCTTCCCATCATTAAGCATTTCTGTAAGACATGCCTGAATTTTCTGTTCCTCAGGAAGTCCTGTGAATTTCACTTTTTTTTTCTTGTTTTCATTTCTTTGCCATTTTAGCTTTAGCTTTAGGGTGTTCTGAATTTAACTTTTTACATCAGTGTACATCAGTGGGTTCTCCCCACCACAAGGCAGGAAATGTGGTTAGGGCGGATCAGTGGAGGCAAGGAGACAAGAGCAGCTCTGTGAGTCTGTTGACATCAGCTTTGGCCCTTATCAAGACTCTTCAAACTCTTCAACAAACAGTCCCAGGTGAGGGAACGCCCACCTCTGGGTGGGGTAGAATGAGGGAGATTTGCCTATCAGGAAGAGGTGCTGGCTACACTTTGTAAGCAAAGTTTGCAGAGGAAGCTACCTTGAGTTTGCCTGGAAGGTTAGGAGGGAGGGCAGCTGGCCTGTCAACTATCCGCCCATCCTACTTAGCTAGCACTCTACCTCTCCACCCCCCAGGGTGGCTAATCACAGAAGGAACCAAATATGTTCCTTTAACTTTCTTACATCTCAGTTTCTTATCTGTGAAGTGAGGTTAATGATACCTAGGGTTGTTGTGAAGCTCAAGTAGATATCTGAGGTGAAAGTGTGACAGTTGGGTTCTTCTACCACAGTTGTTTCTTCATCTCTTTTTTTCCCTATGTTTCCATTTCCTCCTCATCTCATTCCCATGTCCAAAAGAAAAACAGTCAAAGTAAAAAATGTTTTAGGAACTTAGGCAGACCTGTTTCAAGTTCTTCCATAATTACTGATGCATTACTATTTACCTACCTTTGTGTGCCTCAATTTTCTATCTGTAAGAAGTGTATACTATTTTTATTATTCAGTTTTAGATTAAGTAAAATATTTAATCCACTGCCTAGTACACAATAAGCACTCAGTAGATGTTAGAATGTAAGCCATTATCATTGACATAATCATGTTTTCCTTCTTCCCTTCCTACCTTCAACAAAACAATGTTGAAGCCCACCATGGGTAGTCTCTGTGCAAATTATTGGGTAGGACACAGAGATACAAAGGTAAATAAGCCACATATTTCTCCTCAGGACACCCAGAGTCTAGGAAAGAAAGTTGACAAGTGTAAAAAGGGTTGTAACTGGCCAGAGCCAGGATAAAGCAAGGTGAGTGAGGTATATGCCTTGGGTGCAGAATTGAAGGGGACAACAAAAAACTCAATAATCAAATAATATTTAATGTAACTTTTAAGAAATCAAAATTGATGCAAAAAATTTGTGACAAAGTATCAATAATTTAAAATAAAGAATAGTGTCCTGCTGACCCATATTGGGGCAAAAGGCAAAAGGAAAAATGTGTATCCCATATTCATGTTTTTCTGTATTTTTTAAATGGTTATGTTTTTCTATTACAGTAGTTGAAAAAATACTGACAAATTGTAAAGTGTATTTAAAACTCACAACAATAATTTAAGTTTACTTTATTTATACCCAAACAGAATTTACGATGATTTTACTTCCGTTTAAGTTAATTAAAATTTATTTAAGATCATCACTTGGTCAAGAAAAATTTTTGAATATGGCAATTTCTCAACTGACAATGAAATAAATGAAGAATTAGATTTTGAAAGTATTGTTGATGACTTTGCTTGCATTAAAGCCAATTTCCTTTTTCCTCAGGCTTCAATATGGCTCAGCATGGCACTGGACTGGGGTTTGGACAAAGAACATGGAGAGACTGGAGGGGAAAATAAGAAAATGGGAGAAGGGTTAGAAGAGTTGGAGGGGTGGGTAATATAGTATTTATTGTTTTTATTAATTCCCCAAATATATGTTTAGAAAGCATGAAAAATTTCAAAGAAGATAAGATACCCATAAATATGTTTCTTAGAGATAATCACTATAACTATTTTGATATATTATGTTCTATTTTTTCTATGCATATATGAATTTCATCAATTCTAAGATGCATATTTTTTCACTTTTTAACATTTCTGAAGTTGGAATGTATCTTAAATTGATGGTGCCATAGTTTAATTAGCAGTGTTGTTTCCTTTACTGCTATATAAAACAATGTTTTGTCTTATAATCTATGCTAGATGATTATATATATAGTTGTGAAATTATATGTATACATATATATGAAATTACATATGTATGTAATTACTATATGTTTATTACAAAACTGGAATCATATTGAATATACTGTTTTATGACCTGATTTTTTTACTTACTATATTATGTATTTTTCAAGGTGATAAAATAATCTTACATAAGATTATGAATCACCACTTAGTGGTCTGTTATGTAGGTAAACCATATATATTTTTTAAACCAACCTGCTAATGCAGGACTTTTAGGTTGTTTGTCTTTTTGTTTTTCTATTATATGTAGCTGGCTATCCCACTTGCAGTTAAGTCCATGTACGTGTTTTCTTTTCCTGTCTGTCCCACCTCAAGTGAGAGATGAGCCAGAAAGTCACTTTGGTTGGCATTTGTAGGATAAGTCATCTTCGAGTCCTTAAAGTAGCTCCTGCCTGGTCTGCAAGGTTCTTGTTAAAATTACTCCTTGGTATTTTATATTTTGGTTGCTATTATAAATATTATCCCAGAAGACTCTTGATCTATTTTTTAAAATATAACTGAATTCTCATATCATACAATGAATAATTTTTCCTCCTTTGGGAAACACATGGAATTGGCAAATTATTAACTATGGATTCTTCTACTTAAAACTTTACACAAGATCTCCTTAAAAGCACTCATGATGCCCAGATTCTGTGTGTACTTTTGTAAACAAGAAATTTAATGATTGCGAAGAATAAAACATTTAAATACTTGCAAGGTTTTGTTGTGAGAGCTCTTTCTGCCCCCAAATATGGTAGCTTATTGCTTTATAGGTCTCTTAAAAAAAATGTGGGGGTGCAGGGAGAGATGTGCATTGAACTTTCTGAAACAGAGGCAATTGGATTTCAACCTAACAATTATTTTGCTCAAAGAAAAATGATAAAGAGAGGAACAAACTACCCCTCAGAGCAAACTACTACCCAGCTAACAGCAAAATTTCTGTTATCTATCCCTAAAAAATAGGAGAGGAAATTCCCGTCTTCTTAGACATCTGAAAAAACAATGAATTTCACTAGAAAAAGCTGAAATCCCTTTGATAGCATCAGAATGTTGTTTATTATTGTTTTGCATTGAAAGTAGAGACACAGAAGAATGAACTCAATGGCTGTTCTAATGTCCTGAAGACCTTCATCTTTTTTATGTCTTGAAATTTTTGCCTTGCTGCTTATTAAATTCTATGGAATCTTTTTTATTTATTTATTTTCAATAGGTAAAATGTACATATGGTACAAGAACTACAAGTTCACAAGTCTAGTGATGTGTAAGTCTTCTTCCTACTCCTATTCCTGGTTACCCCGTTTTCCTCCGCAGAGTAAGCCATTGGTACTGCCCAGAGAAGGAATCATGCTGATTTTAATAAGTACCATAAGTTGTAACTTTTTTCATGATATTGTCTGAAATGGTTAAAGTTATTATAAAAGCAATTAAATTACTGAGCGTTCTCATTATGGCTCTGATAGATTTCCAGTTGATTCTCTTGGGTTTTCTAAGTAGACGGACATATCAATGGCATGTGATCTTGGCAAAGTGAAAACAGTTTTAGAGTAAGACCTTCATGGAATGCTGGCTCTACCTGGTGACTGATTTTGAATCCAATCTTTATAAAATGTTGGCATTTTCTAAAGGCGGCATGTAGTGTAGACACAAAGTGATCCTTTTCTTCAGCTGTTGTGGATAGAGTGAGCAGAGGCCACACAGAGCAAAGCACTGTCGCTCTGCCCTCTCTTAAGTTTGTTTCACCTGGATCTGTGAATAAATCCTGAGTGCCTTGACCCAGAGATTGGGAGGAGAGACTAGAAAGTAAGCCCTAAATTAGAAAAAATTTTTTCTTTCTTAATGAAGGGAATATGGGTTATGTTCACTGAGATCAGGTTAAAAAGATTTTATTGTTTGAAATCAGAGATCTATAGAAACTCTTTGAAGAGCTACTGGTTATCAGGGAGGTCCTGTAAACCTCCCCCCATTATGGTAGTAACTAGAGAGCTAGGCACAATGGGGATGTATGTAGGTTTTCTCAGATTTGGGACCCACTGCCAGAGAACAAGTTGGTGGTGAGGAGTGGTACTAAGAAAAACCTATGGTTAGTGAGGGGAAAAAACCCAAATTCTTACTTATCCATGGAATTTTATCAATTTGAAAGGATGCCTCAGAACATTTGATCCCTTTAACAGCTCCATGTAAAAGGTGGATGGAGTTGTGGATTATCTAGTTTGTTTACATGACATAATTTATTTTATCAGGACCTTAAAGGAGCACGAATGAACTTCTTTATATCTCATACTTCTAGGGGAAAACAGATCAAGTGGTGCCTTATCCTATGCTCATTCTGCCAGACTACAGTAAGATGTGACAGGCATATATTGTCACAACAAGGGATGAGCTCAAACTTTGAAAAGATATTGACTCTGTTTATTAATTATCAAGACTTAAAATATCCTAAGAGTTCAACTGTTATAAGAAGTTTATATGAAGCTATTCCAGACTTGCCAAATCACAAGTGACTTAACAAGTACAAAACAAGGATGCCTCAAAAATAGAAGAATAGAAACCTACTGTGGGGAGCTGGAGATGGACTCTCAGACCCTGATGGGCTCTGTAATGTATTATCCTTCCCTGGCATTCAATACCCTGATAAACCTGATGCATGACAGGGCAGATTTCCCACCTACAGGGAGCTCAAGCCCTGCACCAAGAGAGAAGGGGTCTTGGCTGAGTGCAAGAACGAATTCAAATGCATGCCAGAGTTAGAGTCAAAAAGAAAGTTTATTAGAGAAGGGTTAACACTCCATAGACAGAAAAAGCAAAGACAAGAGAAAGCCAAGATAAGAAGCCAAGAAATTCAGTTTATATATCATTCTTAGTTTCTATGAATTACAGTTTAAAAACTTTGTTTACTCATTTTTCTTTGATGGCATGGGCATACAGTGAGAAAGAATAAGAATATGAAGTGTGAAAAGGCCTGCTGGCAATTCTCAGCCTTTGATCCATAGGTTCCCCATGGTTTTAGCCATAGGGGATAAATGATTTTATTTTGTGTAGGGTGCCACTTAAAGACTGTTTTTCTGTTTTCCCTTCACAATGTGGGGAAATAAGCTGTTAGCAATCCAAGCAGAAATCTTCCTTTGTTCCACAGGTTTCCTCCTGGTCTGTCCATAGGGCTGATCAACATACTGTAGTCTCTGAATATAGCTTGATTCAACTTTTAGTTCTCTTGCCTCTTACCTACATTAAATCCACAGATGCTAAATTTGAAGGTTATAGTGGTCAAGGTATTTGAACTTCTGGCATTTATTTGTCCCTTGGCTCAATATTCTAACCTCAACATGGTGATCCCATTCTCCTTGTCAATGATGGGCAAAGAAAGGTATCTGCTGGAGGCCTCTAGGAAAGCTTTAATTCCTTTGGGGAAAAAAAACAAAACATATAACAAGAATAACAGTCTTTCTGAAGCCTACCTGAGAACAAAGCCCACGCAGTGACAGGGCAAAGCAAAGGGATGTTATAACCTGGGCCCCTGTTGATACTACTGAGCTGGAGCTTATGCTGCTCTTGGGTTCTATGCCACCCTGCTGTCTGTTATGTGAGATAACTCAGTAGGCTGTTCTGGAGACAAGGGAGGAACTAAAGGGTAAAATAGGGGAAACTAGCTCAAAGGGACTTGGGCTTCCTCCAAGGGGCATTAAGATTTTGCTTTGAGTCTATCCAAACTAGAATTTTCTACAGAACCTAGAATGTGACAGTGGAAACAATCATCCCTGGGGAGCCAGAGAACCTTACTGCCCATATGAATCTAATGTTTTAACTCCAAAAGCTGAGAAAGTCATATCCAAATGGGAACTTTAGTCTGCTGCCTATCTGAACAGTTTCTCTGACACCTTGAAGAGGAGTCAAGTCCTGGATCTGGGACTCGTGTGCTTGCCTTTAGACCCAGAAAATTGAAGCCCAGGGAATGTTCTTAGTGACTTCATCCATTCTCATGGTTATCTCATGGCCAGATGCTATGGGAGAGGCACATCTCTGTGTCTGGGGCTGGGAGGCCATGATAGAACTACCCCCAATTAAGAAGAGACTCACAGTGTGATGGCATGAAGTCCCACAGGCAGCTAGTCGTTCTATAACTAGTGGCAAGTTATTTAACCTCAGTTTTCTCTTTTTAAAAAGAGGATATTGATATGAGTCTGTTGTGAAATTTAGATGAGATAATGTATGTAAATCACTTGTAATGTGCTTAGAACATGATGTTCTGTGTTCAACAACAACAGTAACAGCAATGATAGCACAGACACCCAGGGCCACTCCTCTCTGCCACCAAGGAGAGCTGTTGAACTCTGGTAAATGTGTGAGGGCCATTCAAGCATGAAGACAAGGGTCAGTGGAACCAACATTTGGATTTCTTAGTATGTGCCTATAACTCCACCCAAAAGCTTTACCTACCTGTTTTCAGAGCTTGGGCAGGAGCCTAACAGCCTGTTGGGGAGCTTGGCTGACCATACAGTTTGGTCTGGGTTTGAAGGTGGGCAAGGACAGCCTCTTGGATCCTCTTCAAAGTTCTTTCATTTTGATTTACTCCCAAAGCAACTGAAAGCAGTGCAAAGAAGAGAAATGAGGCAAGGATACACCTAGTGGGGGGTTTACCGCTCCCTGTGGCCTTTTGCGTCAATTCACAGAGACGCATCCCCCAGAGTGTGACGGTGTTGGCAGCCAGTGAGGAGGAAGGTGTCCATCCAACTGGAGGAATGCAGAACTGCAAGTTTGCTGCCTTTATACCCTAGCCATAGCACAGCCAGAAACAACAAAACACTGTATAAGACAATAATTCTGTTACTCAAGCCATGTGATAGGTGTCTAAAGTCTGAGCCTTGAAATCTTTCCTGTATCACCCTTGGGCAAATCACCCTATCTGTACCTGTGCTGCAGAAATGTAGTTGTCAGCTGGTAAGGAGCCTTTTTGAATTGTTAGAAGGCCTCTCTCCCTCTGGGCAGATACAGATCTGTGTCAGGACACAAGCAGCATGAACACCTGTGGCAGGTGTTCTTCCCCTTCCCCTTTCCTTTCGTTTCATCACCTCCCTACCTCCCCCTCTCCCTTCCTTTCCTCCTTTCTTCCTTCTTGTTTTGGTTGAAATTTGTTTGAATGTGGTTTTGTTACCCCTTCAAAAAAAATCTGACCAATAAATAATATGATGCACTAAATTAACTTATAAGGTAGTTGAAGAAAGGGCTGTCCTTGTTCCTTTAAAACCAGGCCTGACAGGGAGGAAGCAGAGAGAGATTCCCAAGAAAAACTTAAGAAATGATGCTTCTGACTGTCCAAAGAGAAGTAGGGAGGTGGAGACATATTGGATTGGGTAGGATGGACTGCCCATTTTTCTAGGCTTTATCCTATAAGATGCCTTTGAAACAGGCAATTTCCCAGGTAGAGTGGGAGATACATTGGAGACCAAGGGAACTGGAGGACCTCCACTTGGGGGTGGAGGTGACCCCAAGACTAGAGAGGCAAGAGGCTGGTCCACTGTCTGGTTTATCTACAGCATCCCTCCCCCAACTTGAGGGGCACACTGTACCCAACCCCTGCTAGTGCTGGGTGAGCCTAGAAGATGACTATTTTCTCCACTTTATTACAACTTTAGACCCAGACGTATTGATGTTCTGTGGCCAACTATCCCCTTTGTCTTTGCTTTGGAGAGTTTGCACCAAATTTCCCAGTGCAGTCTCCCCTGTTACATATAAATAATGCTACTGTAACCCCCTCTCCTCCTGACCTCATTTTCCTAAGGTAAACTTCTTGGAGTGGAATTTGCTGGGTCAAAGGCTATGAACATTATTAAGGTTTTTGGTTCTTATTCCAGAAGGAAATATTATCCATTACTAGAAAACATATGTAAAAAGCTCCTGCCCTTGTCAGCTAGGAGAAGACTAATGGCCAAATAACTAATGTAAGAGGTAGTCTGTTTTTCTGAAAAACAGGCATGTCACAATGTCTGTAATAAATTAAATTAAGACAATACAGTGTGGTGTGGGTTCAGCAGATCACATGGTATTAAATAAATTGGACTGCCTGATTCCCTGGAGATAGATGGGACAGAAAGCACCAGAGAGGCATAATGGGGTTATCAGATGCTTCCTGAAAGTAGGAAGTGCGGTGGTGGCAGCAGCTGACATTGCATTTACAGAGGACAACTTCTGTGAAAAAGGGGTTAGGACAGAGGAGGATGAAGAACTAGCGTTTCTCTCTCAGGGAGCACTTTGTTTCATGAGGGAGATCACCAGCTACAAATATAATCATCCCTGGAGAGGGACATCAGCCTGGTATAAGCAAGAACATTCTAACATTCTGTCCATGGGTTGGAAAATTTAATACATATGAAAGTACTATACAGGGAGCCATAAAGCACTATCAGTGTGGGGTACAGTGCTAGGTACTAGGGAGTCAGAGGTGAAAGACATATTTTCTATCTGTAAGGCGCTCCCAGTCTACTGAACCATTCCTCTGGAAGGTGATAAAAGCAGGAACAGAGGAACAGTAAGGGGCCCAGGGATGACACAAAGGAGGGAGTGATTAATTTACCTGCTGGAAGAAGAGGTGACATGGTTTGTGAAGAATGAGTAGAAGTTTGTCAGGTGGGTAAGTGGGAGAGATGCAGGTAGAGTGAGGGGTATACATGTGACCGGGGTGGCCCCCACAATTTGGAATGCAAATAAAATGTTTTAACTAGTCCCCAGGATTTAGTGCCCCAGGCCCCACATGCAGTGATTTTAGATCCAGAGATCCAGTCTGGGGCCTATGAGTCTCCACTCTCTCCCTAGGATCCCTGGAACCTGTTACTCGTATTGTATGACAACAGAGCCCAGTTTGATCCTGGCTAGGTGGCCTTGTTTGCAGCAGAGGGCCACAGTTAATGAGGAGCCAGCCCAGGCCAGTCAGTCCTCAGGGTGGAAGCTGAGCAAAGTCAGGAGGCATGTGAAAATGATGTCTTACCCTGAAGGGGTATCTCCCAAGCATGAAATCCCTATGCTCCTAGCTGGACCAGTCAGAATTTCCTGTTTAAAACTTTTGGTTTTTAAACCAGGAAGCTTCTACCAGGTGCTCAGCTTCCTGTCCTAGTGGTGTAGGATGCAAAGATTCTGACTGTAGACATCTGTATTAATTTCCTAGGGCTGTCGTGACAAAGTACAACAAAATGGGTGGCTTAAAACAGAAATTTGTCGTCTCAGTTCTGGAGAAATCTGCAGGGCCATGCTCCATCTGAAACCTATAGAGGAACTCTTCCTTGCCTCCCGCCTGGGTTAAGACTTATTAAATAAATTTGTCATCCCTTGGACTGTAGACCTGTCACTCAAATCCTCTGTCTTCACATGGTGTTTTCCCCATGTCTCTCTGTATCTTCACATGACCATCTCTTTGTAAGGACACTGATCAGATTAGGGGCCTACTCTGCTTCAGTATGACCTCATCTTAATTAACTAAACCTGCAGTGACCCTATTTCTAAATGAAGTCACATTCTAAGGTACTAGGGGTTAAGACTTCAACATATCTTTTTGGGAGGCTGAGGAGGGACACAATTCAACCTACAACAGTGTCTCTCAGACATGTGGCAGAGCTTTCGATGGCAAGGACCAGAACTCCCAGTGCTCTGAACCGCTGCTCAGGGGTGATAGCTCAGGAACATGGTGTTTATGTCTCTCTGCTTGAAGACCCAAGGCTGCCCAGGTTTGTGGCTGCAAGAAGGTGTGGGCTACAAGGAGCTGGGGCTCTGACATACCACAGTGGTGCTGGGTGTGGAGGAAGGGGGTAGAGATGAATCCCTGTCAGGGCAGCCATTCTGAAGCCTGTTCACACCCGTTCTTTAAGGAAAGAGACTCTAGTGTAATGCTCAGTCTGGAACATTTTCTGTCCACAACAGGTGAGGTGCGAGGAAGGGATCTGACTACATGTTTTTTTTGTTTTTTCAGAGTTTTCCTGGATATTTTTACTTGTGCATTGAAAAAATAAACGCTGTTAGTAATTTTATTGTGAAATAAATTTATAGGTAGGTAAAAAGAGAATTAACAGCTTTAATAAATTGAGATTTTCCCACCAGAAACAGGGAGTGCCTTTTGATTTACTCAAGACCTCTTTTGCGACACTCATTAGTAGTTGATTTTTTTCATTTAGTTCTTGGTCATTACTTGCTTGCTTGGTTTGTTATTCCTTTGCTTATTACTGTAACAGGAATCTTTTCTCTCATTCTATTACCTAATCAGTTGTGCTTTGTGTTACAGGAAAGTGACTGATTTTTGCATAATAATATCTTGCCAGCCACTTTTCTGAATTGTCTTATTGTTCACAATAGTTTTCAGTTGATTCTCTCGTTTTCCAGGTTTGCCATGTTATACTTTAGTCTCTTCCATTCTTATATTTCATATATTTTATTTTTTTCTGTTGTCAAGTGCACTACATTCCATTGAGTAACCCCCTCCCCGGGCATTAAGTAATTGTGATGATTATTCTTAACCAGTTTCTGGCTTTACTGTGAATACTTGTAGTGTTTTCTTATTAAGAATGATCCTGGATTTGATTGTTTTGGTTAGAGTCACTCGTGAATGCATCTGGGCTTGAATATATTCATCATTTTAGTGAAGGGTATTCCTATGAAACTTTCTTATTCCTCCTACCCCCATTATGGTTTGGATTTTCTATCTCTTCTAACAATCTTTCTTTTCATAGAGCATTTGCTATTTAGTTGAGTTTTTCAGTTACATAGAATTGAGCAAGTTTTTTTTTTTTTTTTTTGCATTAGTGAGGTTATTTATCCCCTTTTTTATTTTTTGCATTTATACATTTCCTCTTGCCTGGCCCTTACTCATACCATGATTTGGGTAGCTGATGGCTTGCTTTTTTACTCAAAAAAATTTATTTGAACATACTTCCCCCAAGATTTGTTGAGATATAATTGAGACATAACATTGTAGAAGTTTAAGGTGTACAACCTGATGATTTGATACATGTATATATTGCAAAATGATTGCACAGTAAGGTCAGTTAACACATGCATCACCTCACATAACTTTGAAGTATATATTACAGTATTGTTAACTACAGTTACCATGCTGTCCATTAGATCTCCAGAACGTATTTATCTTATGACTGGAAGCTTGTACCCTTTGATCAATCTCTCCCCATTTTCCCTACCCCTCAGCCCTTAGCAACAACCATTCTACACAGTATTTCCATGAATTTTGTTTTTTTAGATTCTACTTGTAAGTGATACTACACAGTATTTTGTCTTTCTCTGACATTTCACCTACCATAACACCCTCAAGTTCCATCCATACTGTCTCAAATGGCAGAATTTCTTTCCATTTTTTATGGCTAATTAATATTTCTGTGTGTGTGCATGTGTGTGTGTTTTGTGTGTGCGCATGTGTGTGTGTGTGTGTGTGTGTGTGTACAATCTTTATACATTCATCGGCTGATGAACACTTAGGTGGTTTCCATGTCTTGACTATTGTAAATAACACTGCAATAAACATGGGAATGCAGATATTTCTTTGAAATAGTGATTTCATTTCCTTTGGAAACATTTCCAGAAATGAGATTACTAGATCACATGATAGTTCTATTTTTAATTTTTTGAGGAATCTCTGTACCTTTTTCAATGGTGGCTGTACCAATTTACCCATTCCTACCAATAGTACACAAAGGTTCCCTTTCTTCCACTTATTTTTCAACAGTTGTTATCTCTTATATTTTTGATCATTGTCATCCTAACAGGTATGAGGTGATATCTTATTGTGGTTTTGCTTTGCATTTCCCTGTTAATCAGTGATGTTGAGCATCTTTTCATGTACCCATTGGCCATTTGTATGTCTTCTTTGGGAAAATATCTATTCATGCCCTTTGCCCACTTTTTAAATTGGATTATTTTTATTTTATTATTATATTTTTTGCTATTGAATTGTATGAATTCCTTATACACTTTGGATATTAACCTCTTAGTAGATATGTGGTTTGCAGATATTTTCTCCTATTTCCATAAGTTCTATTTATAATTTTTGAGAAAAAATTTCTCCCATGAGTTGCCTTTTTATTTTGTTGATTGTTTCTTTTGCTGTGCAGGAGCTTTTTAGTTTGGTGTAGTTCCATTTGTCTGTTTTTGCTTTTGTACCTTGTGCTTTTGGTGTGATACCCCCAAAATCATTGCCAAAACTAATGTCAAGAAGCTTTTCTCCTCTGTTTTCTTCTAGGAGTTTTATGGTTTCAGGTCTTAAATTTAAGTCTTTAATTCATTTTGAGCTAATTTTTGTGCGTGGTGTAAGATAGGGTTCCAGTTTTATTCTTTTGCATGTGGATATCCAATTTTACCAACCACATTTATTAAAGAGATTTTTCTTTTCCTACTGAGTATACTTGGCTCCTTTATCGAATATTAGTTGACTGAATATGCATGGGTTTATTTCTGGGCTCTCAATTGTGTTACATAGGTCATGGGTCTGTTTTTATGCCAGGACCATACTATTTTGATCACTATAGCTTTGTAATATAGTCTTAAATGTTCTTGGATATATTTGCTAATTATGCTGTTTTTCTATTTTCTGATTTAAGAATTTTCTGTGACTCTCTAACTTCTTGAGTTGGATGCTTAATTCATTTATTTTCATTTTCATATTTCTGTGTGTAATTATTTAAAACTATAAAATATTTTTGGTCCCAGTCTTCTGCAGTTTCAGTTTTAATTTTCTTACAAATGAATTACTTAAGAGTTTTAAAAATTCCATTTAGTAGAGTTAAATATTTTTTTGTTACTGATTTCAAGTTTTATCACATTACAGTAATAGAATGTCTTTACTCTATAGAATTTATTCCATTTTCTTTTGGTCTAATAGTCAATTTTGGTGAATATTCCATAAGCTCTTGAAAAGATACATTGTTTGTTTTTAAAATATAGAGTTTGATATATATCAATTAGATCAACCGTATCAGTTATATTACTCAAGTGTATATCTTTATTTTTTGTGTTGCTCTGTCACAGACTGAGAGAGGTAAAATAAACTCTTCTCACAAAAATATGTGTGTCAATTCTTTATATTTCTGGTAAATTTTGTTTTATATATTTGTTGTTATGTTATTTGGTTGCATAGGTATTTGTTAAATCTTCATTGTAAAGTAAATGCTTATTGTTTTAAAGTGCCTACAATTTTGCCCTCAAACTAGAGGGGAAGATCACGACTTACTCTAGGTCATGACTTTGCTTCTTTCTTCTTTCCTCTTTCTCTCCCTTTCTTCTGTCTGTCTATTTGTTTGTCTCTTTCATTTACCTGACATGCTTTTGCCCATCCTTTATCTTTCAAACTGTCTGAGTCATCTTGCTTTAGGCATGACTCTCATATTTTGGGGACATTCTATACTTTTGGCATTTGTTCGGCTTGGGGCCAGAGATGTCCTGATGTAGTACCCACTGGTCTGGAAATTTGTCTATTTGATAGAGGTCTTTTTTGTTTGTTTGATTATTTGTGTTTTGAAAATGTCTTTATTATACTTTCATCCCCTTCACCTTTTTTGCCTCTCTATTTTCCAAATTTTAATTATAAAAATTTTCAAACATTGTAGGAAATGAAAAACAATGACAATGAACATCTGTAGAGCCTCCACTAGATTCCACAATTGTTAACATCTGGTCATATTTACTTGATTTCTATCTATCTCTATCTAGGTATATCTATCTATATATCTAACTCTATCTATCATCTATCTATCTATCTATCTATCTATCTATCTATCTATCTATCTATCTAAATATTGCTATATCATTTGAAAATAAGATGTAGATATTGTGATCCTCTACCACTAAACACTGCAGTTTGCATCTCCTAAGACTAAGAATCATCTACATAATCATAAACCATTATTATATACAAAAAATTAACCACGATGGAGGTCTTTTTAAATTATGTATTTCATTGCTGGAAGTTCTCCTAGTGTTCTAGAATCATAGAAATGCAAGGGTCTTGCTGGAGACCATAATCTCATCCCAATCATGTCCTCTAAGGAAGACAAAAATAAGGGAAGATGTTATATTTGGCTGTAAGTATTCAAAGGGCTGTCATGTGAAAGAGTGAATAAATTTTCTCTTTGGAGCTAGGAAGCGAGCACTTGGAATAAAGAATGGAAATTTCAAGGAGGCAAATGGAACCTGATCTGAGATTGTTGGCCTCATTCAGCAGCATGTTCCTTGTCACTGGAAAGATACAGGAAAAATTGGATGGCTCTTTTTCTGAGATGCTGTGGAGGAGAATTGTGTTGGATAGAAAACTGACCTATAGGACTTTAAAGCGCCTTCCAACAATTTTTAGGTGATAATGACAAGAAGTTTTAAAGAGACCAAAGCTGATTTATAGGCTATAATTGAATTGTAATGGCCCTTGTTCATTTTGCCTACCCCAAACAAAGTTGATTATTTCTATATCTGTTTCTATATCTGGCTGGGTTTTTTCTCTGCTATTCCCTGGCTGAATATCTCATAGCCCTGATTGTTCTTGGTAAATCCCCTTTCCTGGTTTGTTTGTTTGTTTTTTATAAGGAAAGACCAAGAAAACTCTGCCTTTTTTAAAGAGGAGGCTGGCCTTTTCAATTTGGTGAAATATTAGAGGTAGAAAAAGATAAATTGGTGAAATACCTTCAAATTCTATTTCTATTCCTTTTTGCTCCAGTCCAAATGTCTGAATGGCTCTCTTTTCTTTTTTATTAAGTGAAAAATAGAAGGCCTCAAGGGATGTTTCATGGGGAATGAGTAGCTTGGATTAAATTTATATCTATGTAGATAATGTGCTTCTAGAGATAAGAAGCAGTAATAGTTATTTTCAGAACTTCATGAGAGTTTGTTCAGTAAACTAATGAATGGGTATCACTGACAAGCTTTCCAAAGTGGAAATTATACGACACTGTCATCTGATAGGAAAGGGTAACACAGGAGAAATTCTGGGCTTTTGCTGTGAGGAGTTCATGTCAATTCTAAAGGAGATCCACATTTTCATTGTTTCATTGAAGCCAGTTCAATTTTATGAAGGAACTGGCTGAATGGATTTATATTTCTAGGAAGCCATTCAGTGAAGTGAAAAGCATTAGTAATTCTTGACCCAGCTCTGCTGTTAGCTGGCCTGAGCAAATCCCTATTCTAGCCACATTTCAGCTTCCTAGTCCATGAAATGTGCTGTGTACATTTACACACCCATTGAAGGGAAATGAGATAAGGTGATAAAGAAGTTAAGAGTATGCAGCATAATACAAATGTAAGGCATTGAATTAGCTACTGTACACAGACCTGATTTCTAAGCAGGGCTGGGTTTGGTTAATGCCTGTTTCTCCCAAATTTCTGAATGACTTCCCATCTGAATCTAGAAGCCCATGGTGTCTTAACCCCCAAGGCCTGCTTTTCTATTTCATTCTGCTTCCTCTACAGGTCCTTCCCCCCATTTTTGCCGCCATCCAATATCTTAGTTGTGATTCCAGAGAAGGCAGGAAGTAGATTTTTGCCATTTTACTTGTGTTCTGTCTACCCGAGCCTTGCTTTGTCTGCAGCAAGACTTAAATGAATACAGCATGAGGAATGTCTATGGTTAATGCTGATGATGACAAATAGAAAATGGAGGGGACTGATTTTTCCGGTCGAGAGTCAGTTTCTGTGGTGCTTCATTGTTCTTTCCTGTGATGTGTAATGTTCCAGGCTGGCAGCACACTGTGAACAAAGAAAATTGTGTTCTGTAGTCTCGTTAGATATACCGTGACTTGGCAGGGGCTGAAGGCAAGTCATGCACCTGCATAACCTTTTTGCCTTAACAAAGAATGGTGTCTCTCTCCCGCTTCCCTTCCTTTCACAGGAAATGCTCCCAGGTGATAGTGCAAGCAAGCCCTAATTAAGTCTTTCTTAGGATTTTGACATCTTTTCTACCAACTTTTTCTTGGGTTTAGTTGTGTAATTAAGAGGAAGTGGGAGAAACTAAATCAGGTATGAGATACAGCTGGGCATTGGAGTATCTAATGTCAAGTAAGGACTAGAACCTCTGCCCTGACTGCTCTTTGGACAGTTTAAATGGGGCAAGAGATACAGTAAATTGACAGAGGAATTAAGATGCTTTTGCTGGAAAACTTGGTTGCAATTAGATGAGAACATATTCTCAGACCTTTTGAGTTTCTTGAATTTTTTGCCTTTTTGTCTCTAAATAAGAGAATTTCAATGTTTCTAGCCAATAATTAAGATAATATATGTAAGGTACATAGTGCTTCCCTGGGAAGGTTGTGAACATATCCTTATCATTATATACAAAATTTGGGACTTTGTGCTATTATCTGAAAGGAGAGTCTCATATATTTTATTTATTTAAGATCTACCCTCTCCTCCCAAAATTCAAGAACCATTGGATTTAGAGAAGGATCTAGAGATGAAATCTGGAAGGACGGCAACATTTGGAAGCCATGAAAAGTTACAGAAGGATGGTGGTTGCAGGCATCCCTGTGAGAGGCAGTAGGTGGTTAAGCACGTGCACTCTGGAATCAGATGTCTCTGAGCTCAGAGCCCAGTGTCTCCATTATTAACTGTGCTGGCTGTGTGACCTGGGCAAGTTACATTTCTAAGCCTCAGTTTTCAGTTTTTTCATCTATAATATGGGATAATAGAACCTACCTCATGGAATTGTTGCAAGGATTAATTGAGATCATCCATGTAGCCTCCTTGCCTCACTGTCGTGTGTGAATGTGTGTGTGTGTGTGTGTGTGTGTGTGTGTGTGTGTGGTCACTGTCTCTGCATGTATTTTGCATTTTCTTGTCCATTGCATGCTTTGTTCTAGGCCAAGCACAGAACTCGGTGCAGGCCCCAGAAAACTCTGAGTTCTATTCCACTGTCTTTTCTGCTTTTGTTAGAAAAATAATCAGGGTGATGTGGTGCCTTTAGCTGAATATTCTCCTTCCAGCTCCTCTAGCACCTGCTTGCTGGCCAGATAGAGAGCAGCATGCTTGCATTTTTCCAAGTAATGAAAGGAGCAGTAGAAGCGAATTTCCTAGAGCCTGGAGCCTGGAACCAAGTGAGCCAGTCTCCTTTGGGAAGGAAGGAGAGACCATGTCACACCTGGGAGTGGAGAGCCTGTCTGTGGCAGAGCCGTGGATGGCAGCCGCCTTCAGGCAGCCTCAGAGGCTTCCTCTGTGGCCTAGTTTCTTTTGTAATTTGCACTATAGACCAGAAGATGGGGCTCTTGACCCTGGAGTCAGGGGCCAGAGGCTCTGATTTGTTCTGCATTTGAATTGAAAGAAAATCAGACCCACCAGAGCTCCTAGTAATCCTTTACCTCCTCTTTCCTCTTCCTACTCTGCCCACTCAAGCCCACTCCCTTGGCTGGGAGCTGTCTTTCTGGGGAGAGGGGAATGTGGGCATATCTTCCCTTTGATCACCATCCTCGGCGCCTCCTGAATTACCATGTTGCCAGAGTTAGTCTAATTGACCCCCTGCTCAGGTATCCACCTCTAATCCATCTTGCTTCTAATCCAAGATGTTGGCAATGATACCACTTATATGCAACATGTTGCACACTGACAAGAGCTGTAGAATCAGACACCCTTGTCCTTGACGCATCTCATCAGGTGGGGCTCTCTTCATCTGACCCCAACTAAAGTAACTCTCCCCACCCTCCCATGCCAGTTATGCACTGTCATATATCTACTTCATAGAAACAGTCATAACCTGTAATTATCTTGTTCGTTTACTTGTTTACTATCTTCCCACTAGATTGTAAGGCTCAAAGGGGCAAGACCCTGTTTGTCTAATTGTTGTTTCCCCAACACCCAACACAGGGCTAAATGCATAAATTCTCAGTAAATATTTTTGAGTTAATAAATGACTGAATCCCAGTTTAACGACTGTTTGACCTTGAGAAAGCTGCTAAACTTCCCTGAGCCTCGGTTTTCTTACTAGTGAAATGGAGAAATAATGGAGACACTATGAATATTAAATGACACAATTCATTTATACCATTAAACCCGAGTCCTGGTGCATGGAAGAGTTCTCTAAAACTTTCAACAGTGTTCTACTTTCAATCATGTGAACAAAATAAAGTCTGAACTAGTCGGCTCTCCATAATTTGGCTATACCTCTCCTTTACCACAATTTTTACTTTCTACTGCTCTTCTCTATAACTTTCCACTTTGACCCAAACCATGGCTACCCTGAATAGGCCACGTATATTTCTATTCTTGTCTTTGCCCAAGAGTTAAGATGCTTGCTCTCTTTACCCTGGCACAACTATTTTCAGATTGAGCTCAAATCCATGTCTTCTGTGTCATGTTCCTAAAGTGTCACAAGTCATAAGGGTAAATTTCTCTTTTTGAGTTTTTATAACCTTTGTTACTTATATTACTCATATTGTTATTATTCTATGTTCTATTAACTTGTCACTGTATTAACACATAGTGTATCCTGTTTCCTTGATTAGATTGTAAGCCCCTTAGAATATGTACTATATTTTAGATTTCTCGGCATTTTCAGTGCTATTTGGGCCTGTACTTAGTAAGTGTTCAATATGTTTTTGATTAAGTTGAATTAAAAGCACATATATTTGCTAACAATTTTTTATGTGCCCAGCATTCTTTGGAGTATATAGAAGCATTCATTTATAGTATACAGAAGGGCATAAAAAATAGCCCTTACCTTAAAAAATTTACATTATTATAGTAAGTTAAAGTCAACATAACATATAATTAAAGTACTTAAGTAACCACAGCATGATAACTGCTATAAGAAAGATATGAAGTGCTATGAGGATTCAGAGGAGGGAGAGATGACATGTCTTAGGAGTATTAGGGAGAGTGAGATCAAGAAAGGCTTTTTGAAAGAGGTGGCCTTTGAGACTGACTCTGAGGAAAGGTTAAGATTTTGATGGGAAAAGATGGTGTGAATTCTAGATTTAAGGGACAGGATCAGGGAAGAGAGTGACAGAGACTATGATAATGAATGCTAAGGCCCAGAAATGGGACTAAAGGCTTACATAAAAGATCAGAAACATGGTTCTGTTTCAGTGATCCCGAACATGACCTTGTTTCAAATTTCAGGGCCAATACAAGGCACGAAGGGGTTGAAACATGAACCTGTGGTCCTCAAGTGCAGCTTCTGGGGAGAATAAGAATGGTTTGCAACAGTTCTTTTTGCTCTCATTTGGACTCACTGCAGCCTGATATGATAGTGCATACAAACAAAGGAAGAGGCCCCCTTTCTCCTTTTGGGGCAGAGGATTGGTTGGATTATGACCAGCCTCTCTTTTCTTTTAAATCCAGATCAAACTGAATGTGTTCCTTATGATTTCCTAACCTTGCTTCGATCGGTCGTGCTTATGATTAAATAAAAATTTGCCTTAGATCATTTCTTGGAAAAGTTGGAAGCGTTTTTGTGGGATTACTTCAACAACCATCCTGAGCTCAACTCTGCTCTTCACTGCCAGCCCTGAGAGGAGGAGACCTGATCACAGCGAGTGTGTGGCGCGGCCGGGATCACTGCCTGCCTCTCTCTTGAATGCTCTTTCATTTGGTCGCGTTGATTATAACGAGTAACCGCAGAAGGGCCTTTCCCCTCCTCCTCGAGTACTTCTTCTGCACTCCCAAGGGATGTTTCGCCAGAATCTAGGAATGATCCAAGGAAAAAACAGGCACAACCGACACTTTCCCCCTTTCCAAGGATCAGGTGCAGCTGCAAACGGAAGCCCGGGCTTTTCCGTTTCCAGCGAAGCCGCTGTCAGAAGGGCCTTGGAGCCCAGGGGCCCCTGCAGGGCGGGAGGCGGTTTCCACGGCAACCGGGGCTCGTGGCCCCCCCGCGGGAGCCCCGGGTACCGCCGGACGCCGGCCTCGCGTGCTCCGCGCCCCGATTGGCCGCGCAGGCCGCGCGCTGATTGGCCGCGGCGGTCCCTCGCGCGGCCGGGGCTGCGAAGGCGGCGGCGGCTCCGGGCTGACCGTTGGCTCCGGCGGTTGGGGCCGCGGCTCGCGCGCCCGGCCCCGACCCTGCCGGGTGCGTGCGCTGCTGCCGGCGCCCGCCATGCCGGCCGGGAGGAGCGAGCCGGACAGCGTCCTCAGCTATCAGGTAGGGCCCCGCCTCCCGTCCCTCCTCATCCTCAGCCCCCGGCCGCTCCCCGAGGGCGCCGGGAGGCCGGCCCGGGACACCAGGGGGCGCTCTGGGGGGTCGGGGCTGGCGCCGGGCTGCGGGACGGTGACCTTGGGCCGCGCCGGCAGCCGGCAGCTCCCTGCCCGCCGCATCCTTTGCGCGGCCAGCGGTGACCTCTGTCCTCCTGGGGTCCTCCCTGGTGGGGGAGACGCTGGCTTCTGGCCTCGCCGTGTCCTGCCGGAAGGTGGGAGGAGTGGTAGCCAGAGATCTCTTTGTCTTTATTTCTGGGGATTCAGGTTCCTCCGTCGCTGTGTCCAGTCCTTTTACTCCCTCCACCCCATTGCACAGACACTGACAGGTTTCGGGGAGGGAAGCAGAAATGGGCTGGAGGTGTGTGTGTGTGTGGGGGTCAAGAACAAGCGTTGACTTCAGGGAATGAGGAAATGAGGTTTCAGTAACTGATAACCCAACTGTTGCCGTGGCTGATGTGAGGAAAAACGTTGGACGAGGTGTCAGTCTGTGGGTTCCAGTCTAAATCTACCTCACGCAGGCCTTGTAACCTTGAGTAGGTCTCTTGCTTCTTTGAACCTCAGTTCTTCATCTAGTAAAACGGGAATGGTAATATCTGCTTCCCTGATCTCCCAGGGTTGGTTTGAGAATGAGATGCTGTTTACGAAAGGTTTTGTCAAATGTTATTGTGTGACAACCAGTGAGTGAGTGGTAGCTCATTGAATTCTCTGCTTCCCCTTTCCTGTGCAATCAGGTGGTATAGTTACTCTTCTGGAAAGAGGGATTGAAGGGGTGGGGGTGTGTGTGGGGGGTCAAGCCTGAAGAAGAAGGTTGTGAAGAGAATGATGGACCTCCTCTGGAAGGAAGATGGGTCTTGGAAACAAGTGCTATAATCGACATCAGGGGTGGTTTCTGTAAGGAGACAGGGAAAACACTGAATTTGTAGCAAAATGAGTATCAGACACTAACTCTTTCCTTTACTTCCTGATAACAGTTTGCTACAAGAAGATCTGTAATTTCTTCTTTGCTTGCTCCATCAAAAAGGAACCATATCTAAGATTTTGGAAAATCTTTTGATATCCTTTTAAGGTTTACTAAGTATACTCTATGTTTGAGATACAATGATGAGCAAAAATAGGCAATGTTATGTTCTTGCCCTCTGGAGTTTCCCATCTAGTAGAGTGGGGGGAGAAATAATCATTTTGATCAAATAACCACACAAGTAAATATATTAGTATAAACTGTGATGAATCCTTTGAAAGAAGGAGTGTTATGAGTGTGTATAACAGTGATTCCAGCCTTGGTCTCAGGGCCTTGGAAACAATGAGAACACCATATGCAAAAGTCCTGTGGTGGAAGGGGGTGCATCTGTCTACAAGACCTAGAAAAGGGCCAGTATGGCTGGAGTCATGGAGAGTAAATGAGCGGAATGGTGTGAGATGTACTCTGGCATCAAAACATACAGGGCCATTGTATCCCATGCTGAGGAAGTTGGTATTCTCTGAGGAACAAGAGGAAGCCACCGAAGGGGTTTAAGGAGGGAGAAAAAGAAGAGAGCAGTAGAAAGGGAGAAAGAGTGCATGCCAGAGAGAGAAAGAGAGCCAATGAGATCATGATCAGATTTTCTTGCTGAAAAGATTTCTCTTACTGCAGTGGGGAGAACAGGCTGGAACGAATGTGAGGAGACAGTGTCCTTAACATGCAGAATGTGTTACAGGTTGTATTGTCGAGATCATAATAACCCCTAGGCTTCTATTAGTGCTTTGTGAAATTGATAATTCCTGAGTGCTTCTGGAGTAGAATAGAAAATGATTATCTCCTTTATATACAGTTCATGAAAATTTCATGGGTGCTGGGATGAGGAGAAGAAAAGGAATAGGGTGAGAACAGGAGGACCTCATAAAGACTAAGTGAAATGTTGGGCAAATGGGAACTTGGTTGTAGGGAGGGGGAAAAAAAGGAGCTGACTTGTGAGAGACACAGTCAACTGACTGACAATTATCAGTTAAGCTTCCTAGGAGCCAACTAGGCTGTGTGGAGGGGAGATGGATGTTGCAAGGTGAGGAGATTTTATAATTTGATGTTAACAGAGACTGAAGGCATCACATCTAAATATAAGTCTATGCTATTTTCTCTGGTTTCAACTACTGTACTAGCGTCCTAATGGTTTCCTCTGCCTTCTCTCTTGCCTTCCACTTTAAACATGGCAGCCAGAGAGAGCTTTTAAAAACACACATCAGATTATTTCATATCCCATTTCAAAACCCTTCAGTGGCTTCTCAGTGCCTTTTAAAATAAAATACCAACTCCCTATCATGGCCTACTGAGCTTTAAAGTGATCAGGGCCTTGCCCACTCTCCCTGAATATCTCTCTTCTACTCTCTCACCATACACTCCTATACTGGCTTTCCGTTTCTTCAATATGGCAAGCTCCTTCATACTTTGGGACCTTTGTTCTTGTCTGTCCCTCTGCCTAAGATATTTTTCTACTTAGGTCTTCGCATGACTCAACTAAAATGTCACCTTCTCATAGTGGCTTTCCTTGACCTCTACCCATAGTCACTCCCTTTATTTGATCCTGTTTTGTTTTCTTAATAGCACAAATAATTTATCTGAAGTGTTCTTGTTCTGATTTTTGTTTATTTTCAAATAGAAGTTTCACAAGAGCAGGAATTAAGTACAAAGTCTTTTCATCTAGCACAGTGTCTGGTATGAGATAGGTACTCAGTTGCTTGAGTAAATAAATGATTCTCCCATATCCAAAACCAATGTGCTTCTCCTTAAGGAGCTCAAGACCTTGTCAGGATTAGCCCAGGGCAATAGACAGCCACTGTTTGATCACACCAGAGCTTTCCCTTCTGTGCTGTCATGTCTTTGCTCAGGTGGCCCAACTAGAAAATCTTTTTCCTGTTCTCCCCCTAGACAATTCCATTTTAACCTTCAAACTCTTGCTCCATATCGCTATCAGAATTCCTCGCACTGTCTTCTCTGCTCATGACACCTACCAAGTTCTGTTACTTCTCCAACCCTTTACTATGGAATATACATGTTCATCTCTGCTGCTATTTGGTATTGATTATGTAAGCTGACATTTATTGGTGCTTGCTATGTGCCAGACACTATATTAATGTCTTTGATTCATTATCTCATCTAATGGCAGATGAAATACTGCCATTTGCGACAACACGGATGCACCTCGAGATAATCATGCTAAGCAAGATAAGCCAGACTGAAAGTTGAAAATTACATATCACTTATATGTGGGATATAAACCTAAAAGCAACAAATGAGCAGGACAAACAGAGACATGAACAATAGACTAGTGGTTACCAGAGGGTAGGCGGGAGGGAGAAGAGAGGAGGTAGATGGGGTAAAGTGGGTCAAGATATGTGGTGACAGAAAGGAATCTAACTATGGAAGATGAACACACAGTGTAAATATATATATGCCTCACTATTAAAGTGTGTGGCTGAAACTTATTGGATTTTGTAAACCAATGTCACCATAAAAAAATAATAAAATTAAATTAAAAAGTTTCATGTGTGACCTTTGACCAACTTCACTGTCCTTAGCAAGCATATCAAAGTTTTCTAATTAATGATTATCTGTGTTTCTTAAAATGTAGCCATAATTATGTTTGTTTGTAATAGCTGGAATGGCATGACAACTGAGATAAATATCAAACTGGTGATAGTACTGATTATAAACAATTATCTATCACAAGACCACTAGGAGGTATGGCTCCTGGCACTGCATTCTTTGTCTCTATCCTGTCAGTCATTAGAACCCGAGTTATACTGTAAAAAAAGTACTGTAATGGGTCTGTTAGCAGACAGTAATCTGCGCAGACTTCTGGGTTGTATTTTCCTTTTTGACCCAATCTTCCTGGAAGTAAATTACCCTATAATAAATTCTGTTATATTCTGCGGAGTTGCCTGCTTCATTTTTCGATTTTAAGATGCCTTCTTATTATGGTGGCTATTACACCTTTGCCTCACTGTTGGACAACTGGAATGAAGGAGGCCAATCAGGAGGCTGTAATTTTGGATGAATTAAGGGAGGTCTGCATTATTGACTTTTGATGAGACATCCAGAGGTAGTTATTGGAATTTTATTAGTAAATGAGCTCTTAAAGGGGTAGTAATGGAGGAAGAAGATCAGAAAACTTTAGGGAGAGTTCTTAGTTTGGACTGGAACTGGGGACATCTTGCAACTTCAAAGTTCTCCTGATTAGCACTTTCAAAACTGAGCAGAAGGAAGAACTGGAGGAAAAGGCTAGAGAGGTAAGAACCACCAGCACTTGAGCTAAGTGGTGATGAGGCCTGCATGGAGATTCAGGAAAGGTAGACGTTGCAGAGTGGGGAGCAGGTGAATTTGGGTAATTACTAAGACTTTTATGTGGAACAGCCCTGCTCAGAAAGTAAAATGTTGCAAAATCTTCAGAATAACAAACTCTGGTAAATGGGTGATAATTGAGAAGTATGGCTAATGGGAAGAGAGTTGCATTGCATGTCTTAAGGTGGGCCCGAGAAAACTCTAAGACAGAAGTTCTTGAAGGGGACCTGAATGCTCATTCCCAGTGACTCCGGCATATGTTGGAGCTCAGTATTTTCTGAGTGAATGGATGAATGGCTCTGTAAAAAGCGGGTTAATGTTTCCAAGGTCAGCAGTAAGTATTTGCTGAATGTTACTGAACAAAAGTTATCAACCATAGCAGTTTCTCCTCTCACTACATTGCAATGTATAATGCATACTCTTCCACCCTCTCCCAACCCAGGCTATGTGTTTTTTCTCTGTGTGGGAATTGGCAAAGCTGTGAACATTCTCTTTATCTGCTTTATAGATTTTACAGGGGAACTTCAGTAGGAGAGGTATGGGCTGTCCTGCCAAGCAGAGAATTGAAGTCGTCTAGGGGCCATTTCAGGCTGCAAATTTACTTCCTGTAAATTTTGTAGATAAATTTGTAGATAATTTTTAGGTCCTGGTTTGTCTTGGCTGTGTAGATAGGGCTCTCAGTCAAGCCCGCCACAGTAGTAACCAGGACACAGCAAAGCAACCATGTTTATTCTAAATCTGCTGCTAGGTAACAGCAACAAACCTTAGACAATGGAGAGCTTGGTGTTTCCCGTAGGACAGTACCACCTTACTCAGGTCTTTGTAGTTAGGAAGTCATAATATATGTATTAGTTTCTATTGTTTCCATAACAAATTATCACAAATTTCGTGGCTTAAAACAACACAAATTGATTATCTTACAGTTCTGTAGTTCAGAAGTCCAACAACCTCTCACTGGGCTAAAATCAAAGTGCTGGTGTTTCCTTCTGGAGGCTCTAGGAGAGAATCTGTTTCCTTGACTTCTTCGGCTTCCAGAGGCTGCCTGTATTCCTTGGCTCATAGGGCTCTAACTCTATCTTCAAAGCTAGCAATAGTGTGTCTCAGACCTTGCTTTTTGGCATCACATCTCTTTCTCTGATTATTATTCTGTCTCCCTCTTCCACTTTTAGGGATCTTTGTGATTATATTGAACCCACCAGATAATCCAGGATAACCTCTATTTTAAATTCAGCTGATTAACAATTTTACTTCCATCTGGAACCATATTGTGGGGGTCATTATTCCACCTACCATACTGTACTAACCAGTAATCTATACTGAACAGGAGTGACTCCAAGTGGGGTTCAAGAAAAGAATCACCGAGAAACCAGAACCACTTTGAAATTTTAGGCCCCTAGCAGACTGCTTGGGTCAGAATAGGAAGTTTGTGGGTATTCAGGAGTTCATAGTCACTAGAACCTTTTTTTCTTGCTGTGGGGTATCTGCATTCAGTGAGGAAGTCAAACTGAGGGCATTAGAGAGTTGGGGATCTGTGGTTCAGATTCAGTGATGGAGTCTACAAGGGGCCAGAATTCACAGACTTTTCTGGTTGAAGAGGAAGATGGAACTGAACGAGGTGGAGAACTATTGGAAGTCTGGTCAGTAAAGGGGCAGTTTGAAGTACAAAGTTCTGGAGCATTAAGGATTTAAGAAGGTAATAATGTGGATCTTGAGCTGTTCTCACTGTAGACATTAATCTATGATTAGGTGACACGAGCTCTTTACAATGACCAGGCTTTTTGCTTTTGGCAATATTAGAGTATAATGTTAATATAAAGAATAGAGACACTTGAGTTCTTTCTATCCTACTTAGTTCTTGTGATATATTATTTATCTTTGATTTAGGGCTATTGTGAGGATTAAGTGAGGTAATATATATAAAGCACAATGCTAGGCATATAGTAAGTGCTCAATGAATATTTGTTTCTAATACTAATTACATTAACTTGATTGCTGATTAGAAACTCTAGAAGCCACTTCTATATTTATTTGTTGATTTAAAATTGTTAAATATATCAGAACTTAATAAATACTTGATTCTTTTTTTTTTTTTTTTTTTATCTGGAGCAGGAGTGAGTGAGAGGATGGAGGGGTGGGAGAGTGCTATTTACAATCAATGCAAACATTGGATCCTTAGGAAAAAAAGATTAAAGGGATCTTTGGAGGTAAAATAGTCTGAGAGTGACTGCAGGAAAAGAAGTGGGATTGAGTTTGGCAGGTCTATAACATAGGCCCAGCATGGAGCAACAGGGGAGGCATGTCAGGGAGAGGGCTCAAGGTGGGTTCCACACTGCTGTCTTCTCTGTCCCCTGCAGCCTCTGTGGCTGCTTCCAGGAGCAGGAGGCATTATGTAAGACTCAGCCCTGCCCCTGCCCCTGCCTTTTAATTTGTCCATTAATTGTAAGTGAGATTCTGGTCTGCTACTCAGCTATACCTCATTCATTTTTCAAGGTTCATAACAATGCTTTCTCTCTCACAATGTGCCTTTCAGTTTCCATGTTTTCATGTGTATTTAACCCCCTTATTTCTTTTTATCTTGTTCTTGTGATAGGAAGCCAAATCAATTCACATTTATGTAGTGGGTCTTTGTTAGTGAACTAGGAGGAAGTACAGAGAAGAGAGGAGACTTTGAAACAGGGCCTTTTCTCTAGTTCACCTTTCTTTCCCTCCCTTCCTCCTTTCCTTTTTCTGCTAAACTTATATATTGTGGCTTTATGATTCTAATCTTTTCTGAGTCATAGCTCCCCTGAGAATCTGATGAAAGTAATGGACTCTTTCCCAAGAAAAATGTACACTGACACCTAATCCTCTGAAGCCCATTCATAGGAACCCTGGAAATCCATGGTTAAGAAATCCTCTCTGAGCGTGTGGAGAAAGAGGAACCCTACACTGCTGGGGGGGACTGCAAATTGGTACAGTCACTATGGAAAACAGTATGAAGTTTCCTCAGAACACTGAGAATTGATCTACCATATGATCCCAGCAATCCCTCTACTGGGTATTTACCCCAAAGACTTGAAAACTCATATCTGAAAAGATATTTGCACACCGATGTTCATAGCAGCATTATTCACAGTGGCCAGGACATGGAAGCAAAGAAATGTCCTACAACAGATGATTGGCTAAGGAAGCTCTGGTACAATGGAATATTACTCAGCCCTAAGAAGAGATGAAATACTGCCATTTGCAACAACATGGATGGACCTCGAGATAATCATGTTAAGCAAAATAAGCCACATGATATCACTTATATGTGGGATATAAACCTAAAAGCAATAAATGAGCAGGACAAACAGAGACTCATGGACATGGACTATAGACTAGTGGTTACCAGAGGACTATAGACTAGTGGTTACTGGTGGCATGGGGAGGAGAGGGGAGGTAGATGGGGTAAAGGGGGTCAAATATAGAGTTTGGGGGGAGGGTGAAGTGGGTAAGGGGGATAAAATATATGGTAGCTGAAGGAAACTAGACTTTGGGTGGTAAACACACAATAGAATATACAGATGTCAAATGATAATGTATACCTGAAAATTATATAATTGTATTAACCAATGTTACCTCAATAAACTTAATTAAAAATTAAAAAAAAAAGTCCTCTTGGTCATAAATAATGATGGTATCAGAGGAAATAAAACCAACTGATGGGGAAGCTGCTACAAGCACAGACCGAGACCGGTGAGACTTGATGCTCCTTTCTTTTCATTTTTGTGATTTTAAGCAGATATCATGTATACTTAAAATTTATGGAACATATCAAACATGTACCACAGTAGAAAGACTTATAAAAATGAATCATCACGTGCATAATGACCTGGCTTCAACGATGAACACACAACCTATATTGTTTGATCTATGTCTCCCCCATTCTCTGAATCCCAGACATGACATCATTTCATCAGTAAAAACTTTAGTATGTATCACTAAAGATTAAGGACTCTTTTTTAATGACATAACCAACATATCACAATATTATTACTTAAAAATTAACAAATTCTTTATATAATTAAATATTTATTTGGTTCAAATTTCTGTGGGTGCCTTATAATTTTTTCAGATAGTTGACTTACTTGAATCATGATCCAAACAAGGTCCACACATTCACATTTAAGCCTGACCTTTCAAGTGCTCTGGCTAATGATGTTTGACAGTGGCTCTTTTCTCTTTGGCAAGACAAAGAAAGTGGATGAACATTTATGCAGTGAATTTAGGATGGGGTTAATCTATTTAAATTAAGGAAACGAACAAGTCAATTTTCTAATCTGAATTTTTCAGACAGTTGACTTGCTTTTCATATTTTGTTTTTATAGTCTTAGAGTCAAAAGTCAATCTTCCCTCCTCCCCCACTTCATCCAGATTTTGCTGTGTTCTATGCTGTGTCAGGTTTCAGTGGACAGTACTAAGCATCATAATTAATTGGTCTCTGCCCTCTGGACATTACAAACCTGTGGGGAAACCAACATGAAAAATTGTTCACATTTGTGTACATAGATACATATATATGAAGTTTTATGAGAAAATATGTAATCATGTGATTTAAATAAAGAGTTCAGAAAATTAATAAAGATTCATTTATCAAAATTTATTGGCTACTTACCACATACTGGACATTGTACTAGGTGCTAGATACATAGTAGTGAACATATAGGCTTGCAGGCTACTTACAATGGTAAACTACTGTATTTGACTCTGGGAGAACATGAAGATGAAAATCTGTGGCTGCTGCTGTTAGAAAATTTATGATTTTACAAATAAGCCAGATGAACAAATAAGTCTAAAATAAAAGCAGGATTCTTCCACCTAAAAGTTAATTTTAGAAAAGACCCTACTTATAAGAGAGTATTTATAACTTAGATGGAAGTGAAACTGACATGCGCTGGAAAATTGACTCAAACCACCTATGGTGATGATGAGGACATTGATGTTAAAGATGTATTTGAAGACTTGGAATAACACTTATAAAATTTGAGATAAGTAATATTTTTAAGTTAATATATTATTTTACATATTTGTAACCTTTAATTTTTTTCACTACATATTTTAATGTGTTACTAAAAGATAAGGATTCTTTAAAAAATCAGCATACCACCTCAAAAGAAAAATAACAGCTTATTTAATATAATAAAAGGACTAGTCAATATTCAAATTTCCAGTTGTCTCAAATGTCATAACTTTAGAAAAGTTATTAAAAAAATAAAGAATTATTTCAGTTAGTTTGTTTAAATCAAGATCATTGTATTGGTTCATTGTTTCTTTTCACCTGTTGGTTTCACCTTCCTCTCTGTTTCTGTCTCTTTCTCTTCTTGCAATTATTTATTTTTAAAAAGGGGGCAGGGAAGGATTTATTCTATATAGTTTCCCACAGTCCAGCCTTTGTTGATTGTATTCTCGCAGTGTTGTTTTTCTGTGGAGCTCTGTTTCACTGTATTTTCAGTAAATTGGTATTTGGGTTTAGAGGCTTGATCAGATTAAGGGACAATTTATTTGGTAAGATTACCTCATGGGTGTTGATAAGGTCTCCCATTAGGAGGCACATAATGTCTGGTTGTCTCTCTGTGATGTTTGTGAAAATCAATTCAATCCATTTGGGATTGTAAATAGCAATGTTTTAATTCTAACACTCCTTTCCATTTATTCTTTTTTATAATAAGAAACTTCCCTCATCTACTTTATGGTAATACTCTATGGTTACAATTTATGTAAGAAAACCAGAGTAAATTTTTCCACTTTTCAAACCAATGAGCTGGTTTATTAGCATTATCTTCCAATGGTGACCAATTGGTTAATTTTTAAAGTGACATTGTGAACTTATGGATTTTAACATATTTAATATATTCAATCTGTTGTAGTTATTACCCTTATTGATGTTCAAATTGCCCTATTTGGCAAAGGACCTCTTTAAATTGGCTTCAGAATCCTTTTGACACAACCTTAGCTGTCTTTGAGGACAGAGTGGTAAACAGGACCGGTTTTACACCAAATGAGACAATGTGGTCAACACTACTTACAAAATACCTGTGCTATACAGATGTATTAGTGGAGTGCAGAGGTAGAAAAGGCGTGAGATCTGCAGTCTCAAGACCTGGGCTCAGTTCTAGCTCTGCCTTTTACCATACTTGTGACCTTGGGCAATAATTACTTAACATTTCCTAGTCTCAGGCTGCTCATTTATAAAAACGAGAAAGAGAATGGCTGCTGTATTTACATCTCAAAATTATTGTGAGTTTCAAATTAAAAATATACACAAACCATTGTGCCTTTTCCCCTGAGAGTTGCATAAAGGATCTGGATGCACACGGTAGGTACTTAACTGAATGTTTGGATGAATGTAGGGATATTACTATAACTACTTATTTATGTTTCAACAGAGACCAGATGAAGAAGCTGTGGTGGATCAGGGTGGGACCAGTACAATTCTCAACATTCACTATGAGAAAGAAGAGTTGGAAGGTAAGAACTGCTATTCTATGTAATGGGGAAAGTTAGCAAAGGGCAGCCTGGTGTGGGAGGAGCAGCTCTGCCAACAGGAGACCTGGGTTTGAGTCCTCGCTCTTTTTCACTAGTTGTTAAGACCTTGGGATAAAATCACTTAATTTCCCTTAGCCTCGGTTTCCTTGTCTGTTAAATAAAAGTAGGGATGATAATGCCTGTCTGACTATTAGGTTCTAATAGACAGCTTGTGAAACAGTGCTTTGAGCACTGTAAAGTCCAATATAAATATTACTAAGTGACTTATCACTTAAGAATGTGAAGTACTCAGATCAGTTTATTGATTCTTGATAACTGATTAGAAATATAAATATATACAAAATTTTTAAAGAAAAAATACAACTAACTTTTAAAACTCAGTTTTGCTTTAAAACCCTTTTTTTGTTTGTTTTTACTCCATTTCCAATGTTGGTTCTTCTCTTCTAACTATACCCATTTTTGCCTGATATTTTTTTCTGAACAAGAAAAGGGAAAACACATACACACCTATAATATATTCTTTAAGAGTTCACAGCACAGAGTTGTATAAAAACTCAAGTGAAGTGGAGAGGAAGAAAGAGGCATTTTTATTGGCCCATTCTGTCTAGTTTACCTTATTAAGGCTCTTTTTCCCTTTCTTTTCTGCCTCACCCCTGCTCCCTTCATAACCATCATGTAGTGTCCTGCTTCCCTTTTTCCCATGGGGCCTAGTTTCCTGGTAAGTGGTGATGCCCAGTCTTATTAGAGAAAGACTCATGTCTAGTATAGTTTAACGAGAACCCACATTTGGCTCAAAAGCCTTTGCGAGCTCTCTGCAGCATCCCCTACAATGTTGAAGGCTATGATACAGCAACTTTCTAATGACTAGGACAGCATGTGAAATAGTCTCTCTGTACTGCTTGTTCCCGTGATTTTTTTTTTCATCAAAGTTGTATAATCCCCAGAGAAAACTTGTCCTTTGGATGGGGAGAGCGAAAGCTGTGGAGGCTGACTCAGCTTCTGGGTCTGTTACCATGAGAACTTATGTGGGTGGCTCTGTGGAGGTCAGTGGATTGCAAATATATCAAGGTCAAGTTTTCCAAGTTATTTTAACCAGAAGGAAGAAGAGCCAATGTGGATTTCAGCAACTGGGAGAAAGTAGGAGAAGGAAAGGGTGTGGGAGTGGGAAACTTAGATTTGTCGAATGCCCTTTATGTGTTTAGGCATCTGATTAGAGCCTTCATATAAGTTGTCTTTTTTTATCTTCACAGCAAGAAAGACAGGTAAGTTTTATCCCTATTTTATATGTGGGGAAACTGCTCATGGTCATGTAGTCAAATGGCAGGAGAGACTGGGACAGAAGTCTGCTCTTTCCACTCTACCATAGTGTCTGCAAGTGAGGACAGTATCCAGCATTAACCACCAACCTCAACATCTTGTTTCACTGTATATAAACATTTTTATGTATTACCCCACCCTCCTTCTGCTCTGATAATCCTGTTGCCATTCTACCCTCTCATTGCTTTGGGAGGGCAATGCTGCTTTCGCTTTAGTTATTGGGGCCCACTAGACCTTTGTCCTCAGCAAGGAGGTAACCATTTATGAACATTCTTGTCTACGTGGGAGTAGAGTAATAAACTTGGGCAAACTCTCTTGAACCCTGAGGACTATGTTCCATCCATAGAGATCAGCTGAGTAATTGGCAATAGGAGCAGCTTTTTGTGATGACATCATCTATTTGTTATGTGCTCTCCATTTTTTCAGAAAAGAAAGCCATCTATGATGATGTCATTACTAGAGGATAGTGTGTTGGGAAATGGTCCTTTACATATAGACCTTTTTGAAAACCAGAATCTTATTTATGGTAGTACTATTAACAAAAAGCACTTTAGGCAAATGGAAGACAAATGGTGCCCACTCCTCAGGCCTGATGTGTCACTTGAGCTGCTCTAGAGAGAAAAGGGATTTGCTTTAGGGTTGGACATGCTGTGGGCTCCACCCTGACTTACTCTGAAGGCAGCCCTAGGACACAGCGAGGCTGCACTCAGGGTGGCCTTGTTCCTTAAGGTGTGGGATAAAATTAATCCCACTTTGATGAAAGACAAGTAAATTGCATTCTGATTCAGTGTGTATGCCATGAATACAGGGTTGTGTGGCTGCAGATAAATCCCTGGGTCTTTCTTCTCTTTTATTCCATACCCTGTAACTCACATGACATAAACCATTTCTTAACCCATTTTCAGAACTATTCTGATATTTAGTCTCTGGATATTGTGAAAGACTTTTGTAAATGTGCGTGTTTTTTTGTTTGTTTGTTAGTTTTTTTTGCAGAATTACATCAGTAGGATATAGTGCATTAAACCATGATGTTGCTTTTTTTATATGTGAGAAGAGTCAAAAGCAAACATTAGAACAGATTTCTAAAAGTAAACTCATGAAGAGCAGTAGTCCATGATATGCTTCAGAGGACTCTCCCCATCCCAGAGGAATGCAGAGCAGTTGCTTTAGTTGGGATGGATTTTTACATTTTTCCTGGCAGATCATTATTCCTGATTAACTAGATTTTATGAATCCTAGAGTAAGTTTAGTGCCTTTTAATAAGTTTTTAGCAAATGTGTAAGAGCCCTTTGGTCATATTTATAAGTTAAAAAAAAAAAAGCTTGCATTGTTCCATATGTTAGATTCCCCCTGTGGTTATTGATTTTGAGTCAACATCTATCCCATGAGAATGGAACACCCTTTTGTATGTGCTAACGAATTCTGTCTACACACTTGTTAAACAGTACATATGGAATGGTAGGCTCAATCTCCATCTGCAAGGTGGGTCCCACCTGTGATTTCAGTCCCAGTTTGATTATGATGATTGCTCTCTGTATGTGTATACATACCTATTTTTAAAAATATACACTAAAGTTACATCTTTCTCATGTGTTTTGCTAAATGAATAATTGCCTTTGCAAACAGATAGCCCCCAAAGGGTAGACTTGACAATGACTGGAAAAAAGGATGAAGAATTAGATAGGAAAGGAGATGGGATTTGTCTGAATTGACAGGTAGATGAGGAGGATGAAGACTGTGGGTCTGAGAGAAGTTGAATGGCTGGCAAAGTAACCAGAGGATCAGTTTAGTGAGTCACCAGACTGTCAGAATCCAGTTTTATGAACTGGATTTTATTGGTAGTATATTCATTTCCTAGTGTCCAGTTGATTGTCATCTTTTCTGCTGATTTTAGTAGAAAATTCTAGTTTCTGCTTCATAGTCCCCAGCCCAGAATCTGATGCCTTATTTTCTGATAGGTACTTGGTCCTACTTAGCTATGACCTGCCAGGGCTTGTTTTCATTTCTGCCTATCTTGCTGCTGTTTTCAAAAGACAGGCGTGGTTGGCTAATGTTTGCGAGAACTGATTAGACTCTTCCTTCTCTAAGGTTTTGGCTTTACCTTACTTCCTACATATCCATCAAAAGCATCTGTAGGATGTCTTCCCCATAATGCCTCAGGCTTTCCTAGTGGAATTTAAATATCAAGCAAAACCATACATTATTTACTCAACAAATATTAACTAAGCTTCTTTTATGTTCTCTTTTTGCATCAATAAGTAAGGATAGTGAGAACAATTGAACCATTGTGATTTCTCCAGAGAATGCCCTAGCCTGAGACTTCCCAGGTTTTGAACATTAGAACCTAGACCATCTAGACAAGACCTGAGAAGTCACTTGGTCCATCCTCCTTGTGTTATTTTAGTAGTGTCAGTGGATAAATTAACCAAGAAAGATGCAATAACACAGGTTATGATACCTTATCACTGTATTTTCAACTTCTCTTTAGAATGTAATTAAAATTAAACAATATTAGCAGTATACCAGCACAAGCCCCGTGGTGGAACTTGGAGTGTGTTTAAGGTAAAGTGGAGGTCCTAGCCTGGCAAGTAAGCTTTTGGGGGGGTTTGCTGGACAGAGGAAGCAAATGGTCGAGATGGCTCTATCTAAGGACTGAGAGTTACTACTCAGACTGTTCTTCACTTAAGTCTGTTCTACCTGGACACATCTCATTTTACAGCAGTTAGGTCACTTTTTGGGGGGGCTGGTTGAAGTGATTCTCTAGGATCTAATTATGCTTTTCATGGCCCACATGATCTTCATGATCTGCTCTGTCTGTCTTTCTAAACTTTTCACTCTTCTTTCTTCTTTCACTTTGTTCTGCCCCTACTAGCTGTCCTTTTGCTTTGGAACCAGCCCTGCCCATTGCTATTGTATGGCCTGTGCACTTGATCTTCCTTCTCCCTGGCATACTCTCCTCCCAAATCTTTTCATGGCTTCTCCTTCTCATTACTCAGATGTCCTTTCTAATCATATAGTTAAAGTCTCCCTTCTTCATCCTACCCGCCACCAGACACTCTAGCACTTTAGTTTATTTTAGTTATGATAATTATCAATATTTGAAATAATATATTTTTGTTTTTATGATGTCTGTCCTCTCCAACTAGAGTATGTGTCTTTAAGACAGGGATTTTGTTCTGTTCACTACTGTATCCCCAGTCCTTGGGACAGGACCTGGCACAATTAAGTGACAAGAGCCTAGGTTGATCTCAGTGATATGCTATAGGGACCTAATTAACATACTATAGTTGACCATTATTAGTTAGCAAATGCTATTATATTTAAGATAACATTCAATTTAGTCATTTTTACACTTTATAGTTTTCAATGATAATGTCAGAGGTCTGGAATCCCACATCTTAGCAAATGACCTGTTCTAGTTCTTTATTACTGTTTTAATGAAGTTTCAAGATGACTACATATGGTTAGAGACCTTTGTCTCAAAAATGTCCTGAGATGTGCACAAGTCAACATAAGACTGGTTTTAAGACAGGAAGAAGGTAAAAGGTGTAATTCTACCACATAATGCAAGACATAAAAATTTATCCTCCTGTCTGTCAACACTCTAACAAATTTCTGATCATCTTCTCCTCTAATCATCACTGTTTCTTTTTTATTTTACTTTGTCACTTTGGAATTTGGAAATCAGGGCAGGACAAAGCAAAGGAAGGAGAAATAGAGAAGGTGCTAGGACAGTACTCCAAGGCACTTTAACCCCACTTGGAAGTGGAGAGCACTATCAGGGAATCCCGAAAGAAATTGAACACAGTCTTAGGAAACCCCATTGCTGGGAAAAGAAGATGATGGAGAGTTGATAACTCTTTCCATAAAGTCCTCTTATCTAGGAAGTCTTCCTGGATTAAACTTTTAATTCTCAGGTTCACTAAGACCTTTTCAATCCTCTCATGTCCTGGTAAGTATTTCATTCACCCTAAAAACATTCACTTTGGTTGCTCATTCCTTTTGTGGCCTTCTTCAGATCAGAGGCCTTCTTAGATTGTCTTCTCCTGAGGAGGTCTTAAGGGGTTATGTTCCTTGTGGAGGCACTTAGGAGATATTCCATTTTATGAATATTTGTGGAGGCATGAGCATGTATAACACCACCGTACTTTGTTATGTGAGGGATTCCAAGAGGAGGATGGTCTGACCTGGGACCTCAAGGATCTTGCAGATGAATAGTGGGAGACAAGACTGATTGATGCTTAACTTTAATGCAAGACATAATGAGTGCATAAGAGAACGCCCTCCAAGGATGCTGAAGAATTAGAGGAAGGAGGTAGCATATCTGATCAGGAGATCAGAAGTAATACTAAGAAGGAAGGTGCATTTGCAATGAATCTTGAATCAGTGAGCCAAGTCAGTGTTTGAAGAATAGCAGCTTGGTTCAGGTAGAAGAAAGGGGTGAAATGATGGGGGGTGCAGTAGCTGAGGCTATTAAGAGACAGAGTCAAAACCAGGTCATTCTGTTGATGCAGTACGTCTCTAGATTTCTTTTTCCCTAGAATGTTTATTCGATGTGAGCCTGTGTGGGATTTCTATTTTTATCTCTCTCGAGCTGATTATTCTGCTCTTTTAGAGATTTTCCCTTTACTTTCCTATTGAATGTATTATTTTTCCTGGAAGAAGAAAAGACTAGAAAGCAGGTTGGGGCCCTAGTGTAATGGAGCATGAAGGGTCCTGACTATATAGGAGTTACCTATGATCAGAGTAGTGCCTCGGGAGGATTGGTTTGTAGGATTGAATTGGTGTGAGAGATGGAAGGAGGCCACTGCTGTCCTCAAAGTGGTAGGAGAGAAAGGCTTGACATCCCTAATCTATAGGATGTAGCACTGAGGTGCAAGGGATAGAGGTGGGACTAAGGTATCTCTGAGGTTTCAGGCCTGGAAAATTGAGAGAATGGTGATGCCATGGACAGAAACATGGAGGAAATGAGCATGAGCCTGACTTGAGATGGAGGATGGTGGGCTTGCTTTGGGACACATTGAATCACTGTAGATAAAGATTTGCAAAGTGAATTTTGAGATCAGAACAGCAAATATCACTAAAAAGGGAGAAAAAAGGGGCCAAAGAGGGAAATCCAGGGAGACTTCTTTTGGTGGATTGCAGAAGGGATAGAGAAACATAGTCAGAAGAGTGCAAGTGAGCCAGGGAGAGCAGTGGGACCAGGAGCGAAGGGCACCCAGACAACCAAGGGGAGGAAGTGGTCAAAGGATTTGGATCCTGCCCAGAATGTGGTAGGCTCTTAAGAAAGTCTTTTGAATTGAACTGAGAGAGATGTAAGATGATGGAGATCTGACGGCGGAGATTAGATGGTCTTGTGTTCCTAATGAGGGCAGTTTCAGTGGAGAATGGCCACATGCAGAGGTTATAGAACAAGGAGATGGTAAGGAAAGGGAGCTAGGTTGGTAGACCATTCTTGAAAGTGGTTTGATGGAGAAGGGAAGAGGACGGGGAAGAAACCTGGGGAGGGTATAACTGCGTTGGGAAATTTTCTTTCTAGAATAAGAGCCTTGAGCATGTGTGTGTAGTCAGGAGAAGCCAGTGGAAGGGATGGATGGGAAGGAGACACCAAGGATAACTGATGGAGTTAGGGCCCTAGAGCAGTGGGAGACAACGTTCATTAGCCTGGCAAAGAGGAGAAGCTGGGGGAGGAAAGTGAGCTGGGCTGAGAGAAAGGAGCTCACATGAGAGCCTGAGTCTTTTCATTAAAACATGAAGCTAGATAACCTGCTCAGAGGGAAGATGTGTGCAGAAGGTTGTGGATTTGAAGAGAGTGACTAAAAATTGGAACAACTCTTGTAGTAGAGGATGTGAGGAGTCAGCCTGAGATCTAGAGTGCTGAGCATCAGTAAGTGGGCAGAAATTGGGGAAAACCAAGGCTCTTTGTGTTGGGGTTGTAGCACCTGGAAGCTTCTCATTCTGGCTTGGCAGGAAGGCAAGTGAAGCCAAGTGGAGGTGAGAGAGGCCTGCAAATCATGAACAGAACAAAATGTGGTTTACAGAAAGAACGAAGGAATAGGAAAGGAGAAACTAGAAAGAATCACTGTTGTATTACTTTTTCATGTTCTTTTCTTTTTGTACAATATTTAGTATCTTCCTGTAACCCCAACATATGCTCTTTCTAATTTGTAATCAGTCTCTCACTGTTATTCTATATTGTATGTCCTACAGTGCAGGAAAAAAAATAATGGAAACTGATCCTAGAATGTATTGGCTGCTAAAACTCATTCAAGGCATTGTGTTAAGCACTTTACATATATTATCTTAAATTTACTGTACACAAACCCAAGTTTAAATGATAAGCCTTGAGTACTCCTTTTTAAAGACAGTTACAGAGACATTCGATAACTTGTTCAAGGTCATAAGGCTAGTGAATGATTCAGTCAAGCTTTGGACCCAGGTAGGTTGACCTGAGCCCTTAACCACTTTTCTAAACTGCCTCCCTGCCAAGACTTGCTGCAGTTGTCATAGAGTGACTATATTGCCTTTTAACAATCGATCAAATTGTCGTTGTAATAACAACTAGCATTTGTGTTGGCCTTTAATGTTTATGCATATTATTTCCTTTGATCTTAACAACACTCCTGTGAGGTTTGCAGACATGTGCAAGATGAAAGAGACCTTTAGCTCCAAGATTCCTATATTCTTAGTCTCGGAAATCTTTAAACTTTTAAAATTACAGAGTTGTGGCCAGCTTAAAGCTATAATTTTTCCACCCCTCCTTTAGTTGTCTCTACTGATCTTCCGCTTCTTTTCAGGTCATAGAACTCTGTATGTAGGGGTTCGGATGCCACTGGGCCGGCAGAGTCATCGGCACCACCGAACCCATGGCCAGAAGCACCGGAGACGGGGGCGAGGAAAAGGAGCCAGCCAGGGGGAGGAAGGCCCGGAGGCCCTGGCCCATGGTAACAACCTTGGGAGAGAGGGTGGGTATCCATGGCTGGGAGGCTTGGAGAGGCTGAGGGAATGTGTGATGGACATTCAAGCAAGTGGTCTTGATTTCCTAGTCCTTGTAGAGCTCTCAAAGCTTGCTTCCAAGAAATGCCACCAAGAATCAAAAGTATCTTACAGAGTTCAGGTCCCCAAATCAATACCAAACTAGGTGGAATCATTTTCTAGAGAATGAGTCATTCCCTTTTGATTAAATTCATCAGATTTTAAAATTCTTGTGGGTTCTCTTCAAGTGGTTAGTAATTTTTCTCTCCCATGAAACTGCTTCCACAGAAGAGCTTTTCAAAAAATTTCTAGGAATAAAGAAATCTTTTTGATCTGCATTCAGGATTATCTTTTATATGTTCCTGAATTTGTGAGGCCCCCAGATGAGCTAAGTATGACAGAATATTTTTTCTGTTCTAAGTTGAGGCCGGGAGCAGACCTTTCTCTGTGGTTGATTTCCTAGACACACCATCTCAGCGTGTTCAGTTCATTCTTGGCACTGAGGAAGATGAAGAGCACGTGCCTCATGAGCTGTTCACAGAGTTGGATGAGATTTGTATGAAAGAGGGAGAAGATGCTGAGTGGAAGGAGACAGCCAGGTGAGGCCCTCAAATAAACTGGGTCAAGATTTGCTTGGATAGGCAAATATGTGCCTTTCAGCAAGTGACAGCTCTGCCTGTCTTTTATTTCTTCATGGGAGAAATGATGACTGACATAGGGACTGATGTTCCAGAGTCCTCTGTGGAGAGTCTTGACATTGGCCTTTCTGTGATATCTCTGGTCACACCTATGCCAATTGACCTTGAGCCTAGGATTAGTGACGGAAACGTGGAACCTTCAGGGAGTCTTCTCTTATTTGTCTAGGGCCTGGAATACCTCTGGGCTATTTTGACGTTATAGGTCTAGTTTAGGAGATGCCTGATAGGGCCACCTTGGTTTGGACCTAGCCTAGAAGATAGTGCATATGTCCAGACTTTTCCTGTAGGTGAACCATGGAGTCATTTGGATTTTAATTCACTGGAGGTCTCAGAATTTTTGAGACTTTAACTTCCTATGGGACAGTCCAACCTCATAGCGACCCTTGGGATTATAGTTAGCCTGACAGTAGGCTTCCTGGGATAGCTGTAGAGTGACCATGCTTGTCTGAGCTTAAACCCCAGAAGAGCCCTCGCCATGTCCAGGGCTCCTCTAGTTACTGATCTAGTGAGCCTTGTGGATGGTACAAAGCCAGCATGCCCGAGTCTTGGAAGAAGGAGGTGAGGTGGGCTAACTAACAGCGTGGCTTGAGCTCTCATTGGAACAGCTCTTCCTGAATGCCTGCCATATCCGTGGCTGTTTTCTAGGGTAGAGAGAATTAAACAAGGCAACCAACCTGATACCAAGTGAAAAGGCAATTAATCTTGTCATTCTGTTTTTGCTGATTGCTAAAGGTCACACAGATAGGCTTTTTTTTTTTTTAAAGAAAACTATTATCATTTTATTAATGTGATTTGTCAATGTATTCAAGTGATGTAGATTAGATCTACTTTTAATTGCATAAGTAGTGCATACTCATAAAAATTAGAAAATAAAGATAAGAAAAAAAGAAAAATTATGTGTGAAACCCCAGGGATAATGAAGAATATTATATTTGGTGTCATATATGTATCTGTGCATATTTTAAAAATTTTCTTTAAATAAAAATGGACTGAAATATATACTCAATCTTGCATTGTTTTATAGCCTGCTATTTTCACTTACCAATGTACCCTGAGGATATAGATTAGATTACAATGTTCAGTCTGATTATTCAGAATCTTTCTCTGTCACTTACATTAAAGATTCTCTCTTGAAAAGTCCTCATTTTCTATCTTTGGCATCTAGTTCTTTGTAATGCTTTCAGGTGGCTGAAGTTTGAAGAAGATGTTGAGGATGGAGGAGAACGCTGGAGCAAACCTTATGTGGCAACCCTTTCATTGCATAGTCTCTTTGAGCTAAGGAGCTGCCTTATTAATGGAACAGTACTTCTGGATATGCGTGCAAATAGCATAGAAGAAATTTCAGGTAAGGTTAGGTGAGGGAAAACAGGAGGAGTGTTTGTGTAAATTAAGAAGTGTGGTGTATAGGAAATAATAAAGTGGCTGTGGGTCCTTAGGCAAGTCAATTAATCTTCCTGACCTCAACATTCTCAGCTGTAGGATGGGTTTCAAACTAAGAAACTACTCTTATCTATATCACAGGCTTATGGAATTTAGACTACATGGTATTTGTTCTTCCATTTGTCTGTACATTCAACGAACACTTATTTTGTATCTATTTATGCTTGATAATGTGCTAGTCACAGGGGAGTAAAGATAAGATAGTTCTTACCTTCAAGGAGCTCTCCTTCTAGTGGGGAAAATAGCCATGGAACAATGAATGTAAGTACAACAATGGAGATATGTTTTGATAATAATTAGAGGGGAACAACTAGGAATTCTACAACTGGGAATTCTTGAATTACAGAAAGATTTAAAAAATATTGCAGCGAGGGAGCACATGTAAGAGATTGAACCAGAGTACCCATATTCCTTCAGCAGGTTGTGAAGGGGAGATGTCTAATGGAATTTCCTGGAGTAGTTGAGTGTTAGGTTACTATGTTTTGGGAATGGAGTTTGGGAAACACCTGGGTGTGTGTGAGGAATATTTTTCTTAGCTTGGCTTGGTTTGGCTGGATAGGTTTGGCTGGATAGGTCAAACTTTTCTCCATTTTCAGTATCCAAGTAATTCTGTCTCTCTGGGATCACATGGGGACTCAAGGGGAGGGGTCAGCACTGATGGGACCTTGTGTCCCCTCCAAATACTCTAGGGGAAAGTTATGCCTCTCTGCTTCTAGTGGCTCTAGTTATTTCTTAGCTCATGGCTGCATAACTCCAAACTGCCTCTGTCTTCATGTGGCTTTCTCATCTGTGTCTCTAATATAAAGGTATTTGTCTGTATTGTCCAGGGTGATTTCATCTCGAGATCCTTAATTATATCTGCAAAGACCCTTTTTACAAATAAGATCACATTCATGGATCTCGGGGGATAATACATAGACATATCTTTTGGGGGGGCCACCATTCAACCTACTACAAAAGCCGAGAGGGGAGAGATTTTCAATTCATCAATGTCAGATGCCTCAAGAGAGGTCAAGTTAGGTAAGGACTAGAAACATCCATCAGATTTACCAACTGGAAGGTTATTGATGATTTTATCAAAAGCAGTTTCATTGAGGTAGTCAAACTGCAGGGGCCTGAGGAATTTTTGTTTTGAGAACTTTAAGTGATAAGAGAAGAGGCATTAGGTAAAGGGGCACCTGGGGTAGATATTCTTTTTTTTTTTTTTCAAGATGAAGGATCCCAAAGCATGTTTATAAAGAGGGTAGGAGGTGGTAAGGAACCAATTAACTTAGAGGTTAAAGATAGAGAAACATGGATCTTTGGCTTGAATATTCAAAATAGATTTTCTTTATTTACTGCTACTAGCACTTGGATAGTCATGGATGAAGTTGGAGTTGGAAGTAGGTTGAAGTTTTGGGGAGGCTTGTGGACAGGTATGTAGGATGGAGGTAAACCTGCTGTGGTTCTCCACATTAGGTACTTGATGTTTTCAAGTTAGTCATGAATCACAGCAATGTTAAAATCTTAGAAGAAGGGAATATAGAGAAATTTTGACAGATAACAGAACAAAATGGGTAATATTGTGGGCTTTGGGTCAGACAGTCTTGGGTTTGAACCCCAGCTCTGCAACTTACTAGATGTGAGACCTTGAGAAGTTTTGTAGTGTTTGGGCCTCAGTTTCCTGATAATAACTGTTTTCTAGAATAACTGTTATAATACCAGCCACTTCTCAGAGTTTTTATAAGGATTAAATTAGATGATCTATATAAAGTTCACAGTATAGCTTCTGGCACACACTAAGTGATCAGTAGTTTCTATTTCTAATAATAATGATTTACTATTTAAATAAAGTATAGCTTGTCACAGCTGCTGTCATCAAATAGCTCTTTCGACAATGAAGTGGGAATCATACCTCAATGACCCTGATTGAACTGCTTCCCCCTACTGCTTACTCCTCACCCCTTATCCCACTTGACGTTGGCCTTTTCGGGTCCACTGACCATCAGTTTGAGTGTTCATGTTAGCATCTACTTCCAGACCTGGTCTTGGACCAGCAAGAACTGTTCAGTGACCTGAATGACAGCATGAGGGTTAAAGTACGAGAAGCTCTTCTCAAAAAGCATCATCATCAGAATGAAAAGAAGAGAAATAACCTCATTCCCATTGTTCGCTCCTTTGCTGAGGTCGGCAAGAAGCAGTCTGATCCACATTCAATGGATAAACATGGTAAGATTATTAGGAGCGACTTTATCTTTCATTAATAAAGCTTTTAGGAATTAGCTGGAGATACTAAGTTACTAGAAGGTAAGGGCTATATTTATCTAATATGCTTCCATACTCACTCAGACACTGTACTTTTTGGTGATTGGCAAGTGTTTAGCTGGGACTGGTGAGCTATCTCTTGTGGCACTAGGAATGCATGCCTCCGTTAGACCTCAGTGGACCCAGAGTGAGAGGTTTGTACCCCAGAGCGGCGCCAGGGAGATATCCACATGGGGATAATTTGGGTTTGGAGAAAGTCAACTGGAACATTTTAGAAGTAAAGAAATGTCTTAGATTAGGGATGCAAAATATAATAGTGTGCACTCTTGGGTCAGACTACTAGGCTTGAGATTCTGCCTTCACCCCTTGCAAAGTGTGTGACCTTGGGCAACCTCCTAATCCTCTTTAAGTCTCATTTTCTCCTCTGTAAAATAAGTATAATAGTAGGATCTACTCCAAAAGTTTATTGTGAGGCTTCAATAACTTAATCCATGTAAAACCCTTAGCCAGGTGCCTGATAGGTTGTAAATATTCAGTGAATTTCAGCTGCTGATTGATTGGTTTCCTCTTTTGTGGCCAGGCAGGGTGTAACCTATATTGGTCTCTTCTTGTCTCCATATTAATGGATCACAATGTGCAGGGGATATGCCTGGGACTCTATATATTTGATAAGATTCTCTATAGGATTCCCTAATGTTCATTCCTTGTTAAGGACTACTACCTTAATAGAGGAAGAAGAGGATCACAAAAGTGTTCAGGAAGAAGGTACAGGAGTAGTAAGACCTCTATTTACCACTAACTAGTAGACAAGGAGATAGGCATGTATGGGTCCTGGCTTGTAGTTATCTTCATCTCTTCTCCATGTGGGCTTTGCAGGAGATAGTCATAGATAAACAGTGGTGGATGAGGCATATCTGAGAGGGGAAAAGCAGAGAGTCAGAGAATTCTGTTTGATTTTCTCCAAGTAGGTCAAACTGTATCTCCTCAGTCTGTTCCAACTACAAATCTTGAAGTAAAAAATGGAGTGAATTGTGAACACAGCCCCGTGGATTTAAGCAAGGTGAGTAGAGACATGGGAATTTGGCTTATCGGCCTAAGAGCATCTCTAGTGGAACCCAGAGTCCAATTTCTAGAGGCTGGGTAAGCTTTGTTATTTCAGCACCCTTTCTTCAAAATCAGAGCTCCTTCTGAGGAAAAGGAGGCCCGTCTGCTTATGTCTTCTCCCATCTACACCAGCCTAGATGGAGCTGACTCATCAGTTTGTTCTATTGGGTTCAACATGCTGAAACTGAGACTGATTATGGACACAGACCTCCTGATTTTTCAGAATTATTTTTTGGTACTTGCTCTCTAGCAACTCTTTTTTACCTCCAAGAATTTTGCCAAGACAATGTTTTCTAATGCTACTTCATGGTTGAAACTCTTTTTGGGGACGGTGACTTTGGTATCCGAGGACTTCTGTAGTAGCAGTGCCTCATTGCAGTTTGTGGTTTAAGCCTTGATTTTCTCCTCCATCCTCTTTTTGCTTGGTCTACCCTTGACACTGTCTTTCTAAAATACAGATAGTGTCAGGTTACTTCTCTGCTCATAAGGCAGGAACTCTTATAAAAACTGGGAATCTCTGACAAAACATTCAAGTGTTTTAAAATAAAAAAAAATTGGCTTCAGAAACATTTTTCTTTGAGGAAGCATGGTGTTATGGAATTCAAATTTGAGCACCTGGATTTCAGTTCTCTCTCTCAAAAGTTCTGTCATTCTGGGCAAGTCAGCTTCACCTCTCTGGGTCTCAGTTGCTTCATTTTTTAAAAATAAAAAATGGGCTGATAAGATCTGTCTCATCTACCTTAGAGAGTTGTGCAAGTATCAGATAAAATAGGGTAAGAAAACATTTCTTAAATCATAAAATGCCATATGAATGTAAGGCATGAGGAAGGTTATTGACGTTTGAGGTTATGGCTCCCAAGTTGTCAGAGGTTCTTTTGGATTTTCAGGTGGACCTTCATTTCATGAAAAAAATTCCTACTGGGGCAGAGGCTTCAAACGTCCTGGTTGGTGAGGTAGATACCCTAGACCGCCCCATCGTTGCCTTTGTGAGGTTGTCTCCAGCTGTTCTTCTCTCAGGCCTGACAGAAGTGCCCATCCCAACAAGGTAAAGACAAAGACAGCACAACTCAGTGCATTCTGTTCAAAGTACAGATTTACATGAGCTCTGAGGGAAGAAACCAGTTAATGCCAAAGTAGAGGATTAATTAATTTAGGAATGATGTTTAAAATTCAGCAGTGATCTCACGGAGGTATATTTGAATAACCTTTATGCAGAAGAATTCTAATATTTTAAAGGTTGTAACTGCACAGTACCTGCTGCCTTGGAAATGGAGAAGTGAAAAGCGAGCATCCAAAGGGCATAGCAAGGGCTAGTCACTTGTTATGATGGGAAGCCTGTCTTACTCTCCCAGTTCTACAGAGCTGCATCCCAGGGAAATGTCTCTGAGCAAAGGCATTGATGTCTCTTTCCACAATTCTGGCAGGATTTATTTGGCTTGCAGATATGTCCACATTTGTTCAGAAGGCTATTCATACATACTGAAGGTGGCAGTTCAGGTGACTCAGAGCCTCATTAATTAACAGGGTATTCAGGTATCCAGAATACAATTTAGACTCCTCTCCAGGGTTTGATAATTTCAACTTCCTTATTCCTTTTCTCTCCCCATCATTTTCTTACTAGAGCAATGAATGAGATTTAGATGACCTTGAATTTGCACTACAATGCCATGCTTTGAAAAAGCAAGGAATTATGTCTATAGAGACCTTAAGAATTCCAACCCCATTTTTGAACGGAGTCACACAAATAGCTTCCAATGCCCATAGTGAGCTTTAGGTCAAGGCAACTCATATTGCTCCATCATTAGTCTGCCACCTTTTATTGAAGGTACCATGATGATTTCTGTTTGATAGGAAAGAGACATGTTTTGCCGTTTAGGGAGAAGATGCCATTTCTTTATATTTACTTATATAATTTCATCCTTTGTGTGTGTTGCCAGGTTTTTGTTTATCCTATTGGGTCCAGTAGGGAAAGGTCAGCAATACCACGAGATTGGCAGATCCATGGCTACCATCATGACAGATGAGGTACATGCCACTTCTGTTTTTCATTTATTCATCTCATAAATATTTATTGAGTATTTACTTTGTGCCAAAGCACAGTGCTAGTTGTTGGAGATAGAATAATTATAATTGCTATGTCTGCTGAGGAGCAGTTCAGGTCACTTCTATGAATGTTATGGTGGGAGGACTGAGCTCTCTGGGGGATTTTTCTCCCTATATCATCTCTCTCTTTTTGAATAATCAGGGGTGCAGAGAAATCTTTTTCTGGAAAAATTATGACTGCCAAGTAGGATACTTAGAGGGAAAGATATTAAGGCCGACTCAAGTTTCTAGAGAAGATGGTTAATTAAATGCCCCCAACTTATTTATATAAAGAAACCTCAGTCCTGTTCCACATAACTGAGACCAGTTAAGAGTTAGGGATTTGCGCTTGGCACAGTGATGTGAATGTACCAAGGAAACCAGACAGTTTGGCTGCCATGGCGATGAACTCCTACTGCACACCCTGGCGAGGACTTTGCTGCTCACGTAAGTTGCAAAGCAAGGCTTTCAAGGCATATGTCTTAGCAAGCAGAAGGAGTTGGGAGCTGTGTTTTATCATCTCTCTTTGATTGGAAGGCTCATTTCACAGAGGATCTTCATTAGTAATTCCGTATAGTTTTTCCAACCATTATGATCAGGAAATTTTCCTATGCATCTTGCCTTTTGTTTCATTCTTTGAGGAGATGACAGAACTATGCAACTATAGAGTCCTGTCTTATTTTTTTTTATACTAATGGACATATACTTAGTTCTATTTGACCCATCTCACCTTTAGGTTCATTTTTTTTATCCTTTTGTCCTTGCACTTCTCCAAGGGCTAAAATTTTCCATGTTTCATATTCCCATGGCAGAGATAAAAATCAGGAGGTTGTATCCTTACTTCACTATATCCATTGCTCATGTTTTAAATAAAGTCATTTTCAGCTTTCCTGAAGGTTTTTTCTTCTCTGTAGATTTTTCATGATGTGGCATATAAGGCAAAGGAGAGAGATGATCTCCTGGCAGGCATTGATGAGTTCCTAGACCAGGTGACGGTGCTCCCTCCAGGAGAGTGGGACCCCTCAATTAGAATTGAGCCACCCAAAAACGTCCCTTCTCAGGTAATGTGTGCACATTAGCTAATGGTAGTTTAGTGTCACTTAACTGAGTGTCCACCATGGACAAAGCAATGACCATGTTGGGTACATATGCTAAGTAAATCGAGCCATGGCCCTGTTTGGGGACACCTAGAATATCAGAACAGTAATAAAAAATGAATATGCAAAAACACAGATTGGCTCAGGTGTGATAGGTCAGTCAGAATGACGTGGCATGAATTTTAAGCCAGCTTTTGAAGAATTGATGTGGAACAGCAGAGAGGAGAGGGAAGGACATTTCTTGGGAGTATATCACGAATGAAGTCATTAAATGAAAAGATCAAGTTGTACAGAGAAAGCAAACAGAGTTCCCCGTACTTTTTTGACAGGTTCAAGATATGAAGGGCACTCCTACTGTGCACTAGACACAAGGCCACATGCTGTACATATGCTAATTTAATCTCCTCAGCAACAGCTCCAACTAGGTATTGTTATCTTTAGTTTTACGAACAAGGAGTAACACTTGGAATAAAATTATCTTCACGGTTTTAAGGTAAAGTAAGATTGCACAGAGGCAGATTTGAAACTGGAACTTAGATCATACCTAATGCCTGAGCCTCCATTTTTCTGTTTCTGGGCAAGGCAGAGTTAGGATTTAGTTACTAGTGGAAAACAGGAGAAATTAGATACTGTCTTTTTTTTTTTTTTTTTCAGGAAAGTTCATAAACTGCCCCAAATCAGTAAATGCATTTGAAAGCTACAAACATTGGGTATTTTTTGGCTGCTTTCGTATTGCTTTACCACCACCCCCAACCCATTAGCAGGAAGGACTTTACTAATTTTGTGGTCCTCTGTTAAAAGGAGAAAAGAAAAATGCCTGGAGTTCCTAATGGAAATGTTTGTCACATAGAACCAGAACCACATGGGGGCCACAGTGGGCCAGAACTTCAACGCACTGGGCGGTAAGTTCTATGATGTCACAGCTGATACTGCTTGCTGAGCAGAAGTTGTGTAAAAGAATGAGTCATCCTTTTTGCTTACAGCCTTCTTCTTTGTAGTATCTTAATTGGCTGGGAATGATTTTTAAATGGGACCACTGACTAAGTATTATGAATCTATCAAATATCGTATTCATTCATTCAAGTTTCTGAAACCACCTACCACGTTCTGTCTCACCTCCTGTCCTTCCCACACATTGTTCCCACAGATTTGAGCACACATTCCCTTCCTCATCTCCTGGCTAACTGCTACTTATCCTTTGTCTCAGCTAAGGTGTCACTTTCTTTGGAAAGCTTTTCCGAGATTCTCTATAGGTGAGGTTAGGTGTTCCTGCTATGCAGTATCACAGCTCTGTCCCCTGCTTGCCCACTATCATCCCCTCAGCCCCCTGGTAGAGCCTTTATCATACTTTATTATTATTGCTTGAATTGTGTCTTTCCTTCTAGAATGTTTGCTCCATAGGGCAGGGACCCCAATATATACCTAGTACTCAGCACCATGTCCAGCACAGAGTGGGCACTTAATATCTGATGAATGAATGAATGAATGAATATTTTTAGAGTGATGCCTATTCAGTAACATGAATGGACTGGGTATGGATAAATATTGAGATAAAATATTTCTTAAATATTTTAAGAAATTCCTGTAGGGTAGGAAAGTAGGTACTATTTTAGGTGTGTGTCTCAGATAGGCAGTCTACTCTTCTAGGCCAAAATTTAAAGGAGTGATATCCAAGAAGGAGGTTTTCTATGGTGAAAGAAGCAGGTTTCCAGACTAGGTTTTATTTGCCAGGTAGGAAGGTGGTATAGGAGGATGATGTTTTGGGTTGGAGTGACATCCAGAGGCGTCTCTCAAATCATGGGAGAAGGTTGAGACTATGGTTCTGGCTCTGTAAGTTGTGCTGTGTCTGAGAAGGATCTGCTGGGTGGAGATTCTCAGGACAGGACTCAGATCATGGAAAAAAGCTTTTAATGTCCTCTACTCTCTTGCTTTCCCTTTATTTTTTACCTCCTTGCTTGAAGTTGCTTTCCTTATTTTTCTATCAGTAGTACCCTACCCAATGGAAATGGAAGGCTTTTTTTTGAATTGTGGAGAGTGATCTATTTTTTCATTCTTGGAAATTCAGGGAGAGGAAGTGAGAGGAGACTGAAGCAGGAGACAGTGGCACTAAACTAACAGTGTCCTGAAAGAGGAGTATGTTTCCTGGTTGGAGGAATGAATTTGATGTGCAGTTTGGGTGTTTTTTGTTGAGTTTTAGATATTCAGCTTATTGTTGTTTCAAGGGGAGAGATCTGGGGACATCTCTCACTCTGCCATATTTCTGGAGGAAGGTATTTGAGAATGAGGAAAGATAACTAACTAGGTTCTGGGGAGGATTCACTGGAGGAAAGGAGGAGCCCTTTGATAGAAGGGGTCACCAAAAAGAGGGAGCAGCTTCTAAGAGTAAATTTAACATTTTCTTTAAAGTTGGAAGAAGTCTGAATTTGGTGGGGAGGTCTGGTATTGAGAGACAGTTCAAGGGAAGCAGCTGTCCGTAGAATAGGTTTCAGAATTGAGAGTGTCTTAGAGGAGGTGGTGTTTTTTAAGAGGAAAGGTCTTGGGTATGAATTTGATAGTATTTCAGAGTTATGATTTATCTTTTGACTGTAAAGGGTGTCTACACCCTAAGATTTAGAATTTGAAAGTAATGGAAAGGAGGGCAAAGACTGTCTGCAAAGACTGTCTGCTTTCCTCCAAACAGACAGTCTTTGCAGAGATAAGATTTCAGGTTTCTTTTGGTGTCAGAGAGAGGAGAATAAACTAGGGTTCCCAGCCTTTTGAGAGGAGTCACTTATATAATCAGTTTGGGAGTTTGAGAGACCAAGAGATTGGATCACAACAATTATAGAATCTCAAAAATGGTGCCTGACATCCTAAAAGACAATCCTAGATAGCCAGAACCATCACATGTTTAATCATTAACCCCAAATACCTTTACTTATAAATTCAAATAGGATTTGAGGACATTGTCCCATAATGTCATGTCTAGAACTTCTGGAATTGAAAAAGGTGTAAGGAAGGCTTATCTGGGCTCAGAGTTTAGTTCTGTTTGGTGTGGGAGAAGTGCTTCTTCTTCTTGAGTTCCTAAAGTTTTCCTGAAATCCCATTGTAAAAGACCTCAAAACACATGGCCTTCCTCCCATTATAGCCTTTTAGGCCGGGTGGCCTACTGCCTATATTAGGGACCATAGTTCTATGCCAACTCTGGCCCCTTTCCCAATCTCAAATTATATAGAAGGTCAATGTGAAACTTCCCCTGCAGACGGACATCCTGTAACTTTCTGGATCCTCCTGGACTACACAGACTAAAAATAAATTAGCCTGGTATTTATAATTTTTCCCACCTTTAGTTGTGTTTCTTTGAAGTGGTACACAACCTGGGGCAAACTTAGACACTTAAGGGATATTATCCTCGTTGGATGGAGCATTATTGGGAGATGTAGGAGTGTAGACTCTTATGGAGGAGGGAAAGGAGACAAAGGTGAACATAGTACTCTGAATTCTGTGTTATCTGACCTGCTATGCCAGGGCTCAGAAAGTGTCTGGACCTCCCTGATGTTGATGTAGACAGTGATGCCAGTACATTCCCATGCATAACAAAGAGGAAGATTTGACTAGAGTGTTCCTAGGTTAAAAGCTTCACAGCAAAGGAGATACTCTGAAAAGGGGGTTTCCAAGGTAGATTTATGTACTTCATTGCGGATTCCATTTTGGGGAAGGGTTAATGAAGAAAAGAATCAGGAGCTGCTGTGTCGATGATCCCCCCACACTTCAAACAGGTTTCCTCTAAAGCACACAAGACAAATGGATGGCTGGCCTGTCCCTAAAGCCCTCCAGAGAAGGGCTCCCTAAGTCAGTGCTCCAGAGCCTAGTGACCCTCTACACGGGTAAGTCCTTTTTTGTATCAAGCTTAAATTTATATCCCTGTGTGCTTCCTGCCACCACCACTCCCCCCGCCCCTACCAAAAATAAATAAATAAAGAAAGAAAAAAGAAAAGCTTGAACATTAAAGGTAGTGTTGAAAGGTAAAAGAAGTCTCAAATGTAGAGAGAAGCATCCATGTCTAATAGATATCTGTGGTCGATGTGCAATTATGATCTGATTTTATGCATGAGTGAGCTATGTGGCTGACTCCATAAAGTTCAGAAATTATTTTATTAATTTATAGTTATACCATCAGTAAGAGCCTCAGATCTTTTCTCTCCTTTTTTAAATCACTTCTAGACAGACAGATGTCCTCCCTTTCTACGCTTCTCATAAATCCATTTCACATAAATTTTTTGTCTGTTACTCAAAGACACGCCTCCCTGAAGGCGCCTCCTGTGTCCCAGGGCCAACCAATTGTGGCAGCATCTCAGGTTGCCTTAGAGAGCTCAGAGGCTCATTATTGCAGAAGGAGATTCTTCTCCTAGAATAATACCTTTCAGAGGAAGGCCATTGGTGATTAAGAAGTGGTATTTACATGGTACTAAGATGCTATGTTGGCTAAGGATCCAGAAACACTTGAATCTAGCCCCAGCCTGATTGCAGCTGCCGATAGGTTCTTTAAGCAGCTATTTGCACATAGAAGAAAGCAAGAAAAACACTATTACAAACTGGAGACTTGGTCCCAAACCATGAGGCAGATATCTGGTGCTCTAGGTTAGACCCTATGGATAGCTCCTTACCCACATATGTTTGCCAGACAGGCATTTAAAACCAAAGCAGGTCACATGGCTGCCTCTGCCTCTCTCACTTAAGCCCAGATCCAGACTGTGATGTTACTGCCGTAAGTTGAGGAAGTGTGTATCCCAACTATGCTCCCCCAAACTAGAGGAAAAGAGCAAGTGAGTAAGATAGTCTGCGTGTCCACCTGTACACCCATTGTACCTGGCCAGAAGAGAGGGAGAGCTTTTGAAAGAGAGAGTAGATTGTTTTTTTAAAAGCTGTTTGTTAGGGAAAATTTCAAACATATAAACAAGAAGAGAAGATAGTATAATGAGCCTTACATGTGTCCATTGACAGTTACCAACATTTTACCAATCTTGTTTCATCTGCTTCTCTTTACTTAATTGTTTTATTTTTGTTTTCTAGATTATTTTAAACCAAATCACTGGTAGCATGCCATTTTACCAGTAACTACTTAAGTATGTATCTTTGTCTGATAAAGATATATTTTAAAACAACTATCACGCCATTATTAAATCTAGCAAAATTAATAATTATTTAAATCACATAATGCTCGGTCCATAATCAACTTTTTGTGATTGTCTTAGCAACATCTTTTTAGAGTTCATTTGTTTGACCAACCAACGTTTACATTTGGTTATCATGTTCCTATTCTGTAACAGTCAGCTCTCCTTTTTTTCTATGTCATTGCTTTGTAGAAGAAACCAGTTTGTCCTATGGAATGCTGAGTGACTCTTTTCATTACTCACCTAATAACTTTCGCAATGGTGCAATGACTCCACTCTGAGAAAAAGTGACTCAGTCTGAGAACACTACTCTTTGGTGGGGGATATTTTGCTGTTGATCTGTCTTTTCCTTGGGAAGTAGAGATGTGTCTTGCCACCAAGTCCTGTTGCTTCTAATTCCTGATTAGCCCTTAAATCCATCTAGTTTTCCTCATCTCAATCCACTGCTTCCAGTCTTGCCCCACATTCCATCCATTACAGCCTCCACCAAAGTGATCCTTCCAGATGCATGTTTAATTATGTCGTTCCTCTGTTTACAATCCTCCAGTGACTTTTGACATGTCTTTAAGATAAAGTCTTGATTCCTCAATACAGTTTATAAGGCCTTTCATGACTCAGCTTTTCCAGCTGCTCCAGTCTCAGCTGTTGGTATCTCGCTCTCACACTGTCTTATCCAGCCATATCTCTTTCAGCACCTTGAACCTGCCATGCGCTCTCACCTCCAGGTGTCATTTATGCTAGCACATCTGCCTTATCAGGCTAACTCCTGATGCATTCTTAGAGTCCCCCTGAAATGCTGTTCTGTGCTGCCATGGCACCCTCACAACACTGCCTGTCTTATGCACCAGACCTTTGGTCCTGGAGAGAAGGGCTGTGTTTATCTTGTTCGCTGCTGCATCTCCAGTACCTGGCACAATGCCTGGCACAAAGTACCTGCTACTACTTGTCAACAGCATAAATGAATTATTATCCTCAAGGGTAAGGTGAGTAGTTATTCAGAGTAGGAAGGTACACATGAAAGAGGCTTTTAATCTAGAAAGATGTAATAAAACTAACAATTTTAATATCTTGAATTGGTTTCGCATATTTCTTCCTAACAGCTCAGAATTAGAAGTTTGAAGCTAATACTTAATTTCAAATTAATTTTTTTGGAACTTTTGATTGAATGGGTAATGTGCCCACCCAAATTAATTCTTTTTATGCTGAGGATAATCAAATTCATGACCTTGGTTGCAAATAGAATCTGTGCTGACCCAAGACAAATCTCTTGTACTTGAGGTCAAATCAAAGCCAAACTATTATAATACAGGCCACATGTGAAGTGCTTTCAAATGTGTGCTGTTCATACACATGCTTCTGTGGAAGAGGGACTGTGTTGTAGAGACTTCCCTGTCATGTTTCCACAGGCTATTTGGGGGCTTGGTGCTGGACATCAAACGGAAGGCCCCTTGGTACTGGAGTGACTACCGGGATGCCCTCAGCTTACAGTGTTTGGCCTCCTTTCTGTTCCTGTACTGTGCCTGCATGTCACCTGTCATCACCTTTGGTGGATTGCTTGGAGAAGCCACTGAGGGACGCATAGTAAGAACTTTTAACTACTTCTCGTGGTCCCAAAGAAGACTTGAAAGGTTGTGGTGGCAGCCCAGTTCACTGGAGGGAGGGGAGAATTCCGTGGGCTAGGACAGAGGAGATTGGAGTCTTTCTATTGAATTGCTCTGGCATTCTGACTTCGTACCACGCAGCAACATAGTTATTCCTTTAGAACAGACTCTCCTCTGCATGAATATCAATTTCAGTAGCTGATTACCCAGTTAAATTGCCCATTGCTCCAAGGATGCAAAATGATATATTAATGTCATTTGAAAATAAGATTTAAGTTGATTCTGTATGACAGTTCGTAGTGTGAACATTATCACTGTGCTTCCTTTGTATATTTAAATATTGAATTGAATCACTGCACAAAAGAACTTAGCTAAGGAATCATGTGTGGATGGATTTGGGAACCTGAATTATCAAAGTGATATCCATTTACAAGAGTATTAGACAGTATGTACACATCATTCTTGCTAAGATGAAGGACAAGCAGGGCACGCATGACAGCTAAGTGAGGAATGTACATGAGCCCATATTACTCATTACAGGTGAGCTGTGGACTCAGGGATGATTTTTTTTTTCTCTCTCAGAGTGCAATTGAATCCTTGTTTGGAGCCTCCATGACCGGGATTGCCTATTCCTTGTTTGCGGGGCAGGCTCTCACCATCCTGGGAAGTACTGGGCCAGTGCTTGTGTTTGAAAAGATTTTGTTCAAATTCTGCAAGTAAGACATTTTGTTTTCTGAAAACTCTAACGGGATGTTTTATTGTGCTTTTAGGGTTGAATGCCAGGGCCCCAGGCAAGTATGAGTAGGCATATGTCATTCTGGATGGTAAAAACCTGAAGAAAGAACATCATTTGGTCTGTTTTCCTGCCCCCAGGTGGTACCATACCTAAAACAGCAGATCTCCCAGTCTTAAAGAGCTTTATTAGTGTCCCTCAGTCATTATTGAAATCTTGACTTTTTAGCTTTAAAAAAACTTTCTGTAGTTAATTCAAGCTCCTCCATTTCCATTTTAAGTCAGTTTTTAATTTTGCCTAACATAATCCTTAATGTTCTGGTTGCTAGTGGTAGTGGAGGCTTAGCAATACCCTTTTTTCCTTACTTTTTCCATAAAATCTGTTGTGTTTTTTTTAAATTTTGTATTAGAAGTAAGAGCATGTGGAACCAAGGGCCATCTCCTTTTTCTTATCTGCAAGAATAAGATCTTAATTATGTTGGGCAGTAATGGCAGAAATGTGTGTGAAACAATTTCTTTTTTCTCTGCCTTCTAAATCTTCGCTATAGCAATTCTACCTGTGAAGCAAATCTTTGCCACAGCTGTCCCCTCAGGCAGCAGTTAGGAGTGAAGTGCAGTCAGACTTAAGGAGTGACTGGGTTGCAATACTGGTATAGATAATGTAAAATAAATTAACCATATTGCTAATCCTTTGTCTCTTAATGCCATCTATCCAGGCTTTTTGATGAACTTTGGTTTTGTTTCAGAGACTATGCTCTTTCATACCTCTCCCTGAGAGCTTGTATCGGACTGTGGACCGCCTTCCTGTGTATTGTCCTTGTGGCAACTGATGCTAGTTCCCTTGTCTGCTACATTACCCGCTTCACTGAAGAAGCATTTGCCTCCTTGATTTGCATAATTTTCATTTATGAAGCAATAGAAAAGCTGATCCACCTGGCAGAGACCTACCCGATCCACATGCATAGCCAGCTGGACCACCTTAGCCTGTATTAGTAAGTGTGCATTCTGCTGTTTTTTTTTTTTTTTAATTGAGCAGAAATTGTGACTTTAATGGCTGATGTAGTATACCAGGCAGTGCTTGCAGCTTCTGTTAAGGAAGTATCTTGGTCCTCTGGGAACAGAGCTCAGATATGGATGTGGAGACTTGGGGAGCTGCCAGAGAAAAACAATCAAAATTGATGACAGGGAGGATGGACTGAGAGTGAAATTCAGAGGAGACTTGAAAAATACTTTCCAATCATGTCTTTTGGTTCCAGGCATCAAGACAAAAATAGGCTGCAAATGAGCAGGGAGAATTCAAGTTAGTTATTGGGAAAAACTTCTTTTTCTAAGGACTTGTGAGACCCCGAACCATGTTATCAAGTTTCACTGAAAGTATGTATAGGCTACTTTTAGGAATTGTTAGGTAGAGATATATTAATAATTTTTTTACAGACTCACAGGCCTCTTACCCTATATCCTAAAAATCTAGAAATATATTTACTTACCTGGATTTCAACTAATGACACTGTGTTTTCTTCATGTGTTCAGTATAATTTGGACCAGCTGGAAAAGAAACACAGTATTTGCTTGTGTTTTTAATCATCTAGGAGGGTCTTGTCCTATAAAATATTTCTTCTATGGAATATTATCCTCCAAATTATGACTAAAGATCCACATTCTTTAGCTCTGTATATCAAGTCCCCACTCCTTTTGGCTATACAGTTCTCATGTGGAGGGTCTGGTTGTGAAGTGAACAGTTTCAACCTGAAACTGCCTGAGTAGAGAGAGCATACTGCATGAAGAGTGTTAACTAGCCAAATACACTGTTATAGATTCTAGTTATCCATTTAATAACCTGAAAACCATAAGTCATACAAAATTTATTAGAATTTTAAAAAATTATTTTATTACAAAATGAAAACCATTAGGGAGCATGATCTTTGAAGCCTAGTGAATTGCCCATTGGCATCGGAGTAAGGTTCATTCTTTGACCTTTTTTTAGCATTTATTTAACAAATATTTGTTAACCATCTACTATGTGCCAGGCACTATTTTAGGCCCTGGAAGCATAGCAGTGAACATGATAGATAAAGGATCTACCCTCACGAGGCTTATCTTTTAGTGGGAGAAGACAGACAAAAGTGACGGGCTGTGGATTTAGTAGACTTTGGATCTAAATACTTTAATTCTTTGTTAATAAAGCTTAAGATAGTATTTTTCTTAGTTGCATTCCACTGTTGGTTCATATGGAGTTGATGTGAAGCTAGAATTTCCTTTAAATGATTTTATCTTATTATGTGTAGAACTGAGTTTTTTAATGGCCTTAATTTTTTTTAGAGCAGTTTTAGGTTCACAGCAAAATTGAGCAGAAAGTACAGAATTTCCATATACCCCCTGCCCCCACAAATGCACAGCTTCCCCCACTATCAACATCCCATGCCAGAGTGGTACATAAATTACAATCAATGAACCCGCATTGATACATCATCATTACTGAGAGTCCATAGTTTACGTGAGGGCTCACTCTTGGTTTTGCACATTCTGTGGGTTTTGACAAATGTATAATGACATATCCATCATTATAGTATCACACAGGATAGTTTCACTGCCGTAAAAATCTGTGCTCTGCCTATTCATTGTTCCCCACCGCCCCAGCCCCTGGTAACCATTGATCTTTATACTGTTTCCGTATTTTTACCTTTTCCACACAACATCATACAGTTGTAATCACACAGTATTTGGCTTTTCAGATTGGCTTTGTTCCCTTAGTAATATACATTGAAAGGTCTTCTATGTGTTTTGGCTTGATAGCTCATTTCTTTTTATTTATATTTAAACATTTTTTAAATTAAATTTATTGTGATAACATTGATTAATAATTATATAAGTTTCAAGTGTATAATTCTATAATATGTCATCTATATATTGCATTGTGTACTCAACACCCAAAGTCTAGTCTCTTTCTCTCACCATATATTTGACCCCGCCTTACTCTCTTTATCCTTCCCCTACCCTGTTCACCTCTGGTAACCACCATACCGTTGTCTGTGTATGAGTTTGTTTGTTGGTTTTGTTTGTTTGTTGCTTTCTGTTTTATATCCCACAGATGAGTAAAATCATATGGTCCTTGTCCTTTTCTGTCTAACTTATTTCATTTAGCACGATGCTCTCAAGATCCATTCATGTTGTTGCAAATGGCAGGATTTCATCCTGTCTTATGGCTAAGTAGTATTCCATTGTATATATATACCACATTTTCTTTATCCAGTCGTCCATCGAAAGACACTTAAGTTGTTTCTTTTTAGCGCTGAGTAATAGTCCATTGTTTAGATGTACTACAGTACAGCCATTCATCTACTGGAGGACATCTGTTGTTTCCAAGTTTGGAATTGATTTTTTTATACCTAAATGTAGGACTTTATAGCTTTCCCTATTTTTGTTTAATTAATTTTCTCCTATTATTATAACCTGTTGAGAGCTTTTTGAATTTTAATTCTGTTTATGCTATATTCTTAGAAGGCATGTTCATTAAGTTAGTGGAAATGGTTATATCAGTTTAGTATACTAGGCATGAAGTATGCTAGGAGTGGGAAGCAACATTGTGGCCCACAGGATAGGTGTGGTCTGGTCTGGTTTAGATCGAAGACACAGCTTGGGAAGCCAGAGAATGGCCAAGGCAGTGGAATATTAACAGGGATGATGCTGTGTCAGGAAGAGCTTACATCATAATTCTAGGAGACTGAATTTTAGAGCAAGAATGTGGCAGGGGTATAGGGAACAAGATATTTAGGCTTGTAAGGAGCTGTGGGGAGCTGAATGAGGTATCATGTCCTTCTGGCTATGCAGATTGAATTCCATAGGATAAGCCTAAGAGATAGAAACTAAGCAAAAAACCACCAGGGCTCATTCTGGGCACATCAGATGCCAAGCTTGGTTGTCAGCATGATTTAATCTAAGACCTGCATGCTGATTTGAGTCCATCTTTATTAATAACTGATGGAAAGGTTGAGGTATGGTTGGGCCTACAGATGGGCCTCAACCAATAAGACCAATTTCAGGGATCTGAAGTGGGCAAAGGAGAAACAGGCAGGCTCTGATAGAGCCTTTTAGGCCAGTCATAGCTAAAAATATTTCATTGAATATTTGGCTGCTTTCCTCAGGAATCTTTATTTTTTTAATCCCTCAGCTGCAGGTGTACAGTCCCAGAGAATCCAAACAATCACACACTACAGTATTGGAAGGACCACAACATCGTGACAACAGAAGTCCACTGGGCTAACCTGACTGTTACTGTAAGTCTGGGAGCTGCCAGATGTCCTAGCATTGTGACCACCAGGTTTAAGGGGGACTTCTAGGTAGAAGTGGGTAGCCCTTCAGCAAGGTCTGGTGTTTAAAGAAGTACAACTTTTAAAAAGATATTCTTACTGACTTTTCCCCCTCCTTCAGAATCCTCTTGTACATAAAGAAAAAAGGAAAAAGAAGATTATTTCTCTCTTCTCTTCCCATATACAATAGCCACACTCTACCCAGTGACCCTACACTAAGGATATGTGGAGATGAAACCAGGCAGTGGTTGGGGACAGATCCAGGTTTTATGGGGCTTGAGGAACACTCAAATATGGAAGTCCTCTGTCATAAAAATAATACAGATTTCTAGGGTCCTCTCAGAACCTTATGTTTGCTTGAGACAATTCTGGTTTCATTTTCAAAAGTGTCTTAGTTAAAACTTTAAGTAGTCAGCCTACCTGGAAGGGGCCTGTGCAAGTGAAATCCCCGCAAGTGCATGGAGGTCAGTGCTGTTGGCAGCCTGTGACTCCCAGCAAGTCCACCAGTAAGTGGTGGACTCAGAAAGCAGCAGCCAGTGTACTCCCTCCTGCCTGCCTTTCATTACCCAGAATGCTTGTTCCTCTAGGAATGCCAGATGTTGCATGGAGAGTTCGTGGGATCTGCGTGTGGCCATCATGGACCCTATACTCCTGATGTGCTCTTTTGGTCCTGTATTCTCTTCTTCACCACCTTCATTCTCTCGAGCACCTTAAAGACGTTTAAGACAAGCCGCTATTTCCCAACCAGAGTAGGTAGCATGCTCATCCATTTCTTCTGTGTTAGAATTCTAATATAACAGAGTGTATTCTCAGCCTCTGTGCTGCTTGCTGAGTAGAGTAGCAGGTGAGAGCTCTAAATGTCCTGATGAGCCACACCTTAGCATCTCTTCTTCTAGTGTTCAGCAGCCTCTTTCATAGGTGTGTAGCATGGAATGAGGAGTTAATATTTAAAAGCGTTTTGATTTAAAAGTGCCAGGTGAGTTTAAGGTGGAGTAGTAGTCTCAAAAACCTGTTGTCTCATTTTCAGAATACTGTTAAATCTCATTTCCAGAATGTTGAGACATGTAACATGCAATAGCTACAGCTGGCTCCTGAATATAGTCGATTGGGATGACCACTTTAGATGTGTAGGGGACCCCAAGGTCTCCTCCCATGGATGGCTCTTGTAATAGCTCATGAAATTACTGGTCACATTGACTGCAGCAGCCAAAATGCTCCTGGGAAATGACTTGTTTGAACGACTGGTTGAAATAACAACCTTTCCCTGATGCAAATTAGCACTGTTTTGTCGTGACCAGTTATATAAGGGCAGAATTAGAGGCCAAGTATAGAGCGTCTAAAGGAGCCATTGCTTTGAAAAGGGGCTCAAGTCAGGAAGAAATGGTGTTTTTTTTTGTAAGTGAAGTTTCAGTCGGGTACATTTACAGAGCAGGACGTGTGAATGGATGGAGGGCTCAGTCGATCGGAGAGTTACTGTGCATATCTACATGACCAAAACACATTCTTAGACATCAATGAGCCTACTGATGTCTAAGTAGTTAAAGGAGTTAAAGGAAGCACATATATAAGTTCTAGGTCATTGTTCTGATCTGGACAAACAGTGAACAGGTGGCAGTTGTGCACTAATTACTTGTTCAGCTCTTGACTACATGCTATGAGGGATGCAAAATAAATTTAAAACATGGTCACTGCCATTGGACGGGAAGGGGAAAACATGAAACAACCAGATCCACATGAGATAGTAGTAAGTAGTTGTATGCCAACCTGGGATGTAAGTGCTATAAGAGTTCAGAGGAGAGAATTTGTGTGACATTAAGAGGAGAATGATTAAAACCAGGGATGGGGAGCTGGAAACCTCAGGTTTCAAAGGAAAGCAAAGTCCGGTTAAGGTGTTAGTGTTGTTACACGTGGCTGAAATATATTTTTCTCTATAACTGTTGAAAGTTCAGAATAAGGTAGGCACTGGGCATTTCAGAGGCATTGTATTTTTTTAAAGCTACGCTAAACTGTAAAGTGAGATAGTCCTTTTAGGAACAAAATGGTGATAAGTGCTGCGGAGAAAAATGAAGCAAGAAAGTAACATAGGAAGTACTGAGGTGCAGGGTGGTGACCAGTTTTAAGAACATCTCATGGAGAAAGTGATACTTTAGTGAACATAAAGGAGGTGAGGAAGCGACCCAAGAGGTTACTGGAGAAAAGCATTTGAGGTAAAGGGATGAGAAAGTACAAAGACCCTGAGGCAGGACTGAGTCTGGCATGTTTAAGAAACAAGGAGGTCTTTGTGGCTGGAACAGAGTGAGTGAGCGGGAGAGCTTTAGGAGCTGGGGTCAGAGAGGGCATGATGCTTATTTATGTGTATCTTATAGGTCAAGAAGGCCTTTTGGGTTTTTAACTAAGTGAAATTAGGAACCAATTCAAGGTTTTGGTGGAGGCGTTAACTTGGGTATATTAACATATTCCTGTTGTTGAAATATGCTTTTATTAATGCACTATAAAATTAAAACATTCTTCTGGGGATTTTTAAACCTTCTACAATACTAAATTCTTTTCTACTGCACACCAGGTACGCTCCATGGTGAGTGACTTTGCCGTTTTCCTCACAATCTTCACAATGGTGATTATTGATTTTTTGATTGGAGTCCCATCACCAAAGCTTCAAGTTCCCAGTGTGTTCAAGGTAAACAGAGCTCAGGGTACTTGATATCTCATGAGGTTTTGTAGAATCTAGTTCCAAGTTAATTTCATAGTTTAATCATGAGTCTGGTAGTCCTCTGAATCTGAACCTTGCTCTTCATGCCTTACCTTTCAGAAACGCAGACTCCTCAGGCTTGGCTAAGTTCAAGTCAGAAAAGTCAAAGAACAGCAAACCTAAGGTTGTTTAATGAATGAAAAGTATTATTTGTGATCATTAATGTCACTGTTTTTAATATGTTAAGATTTAAAACAATGAAATGTGTACATTTACATACATACATACACACTAGTTACTGTGGAAATGTGGATCTCTGGAACAAGTCTGGATGACAATACTTTCATTGAGCTCCAATTGCATAAGGGGACCAGGAAGGATGAGAAAACTAAGCATAGGATTCCGACCTGCCCCTCAGGATCTTGCCTTGCGAGGAGGTAATCTGGCCAAGTGGCCTCATCCGGTATCTAGGGCTCCTGCCAAAGTAAACAGGACATCTCTTCCACCCTATTTCATTGTTTGTTTGTAGAACTCTCTATAATCTATAATATTTTCCCAAAAACCTATATAAAAAATAAAATGAATGTTCAGTGTGTAGGGACTCCAAATATATTTCTGTTTGGGAGCACTAACTGAGTAAACAGAGAAGATGGAGAAGCTGAGCTCAGCTGCATAGATCCCTACAGCGTGGAGAGGAAAGAAAACCTGTACATACTCAGTGACTGGAAAATAATTATAAAATGAAAGAATGGGAGAGGCTTTGGAGGAGAAGGAAGGCAAGAGTAAAGGCAGTCTTTGACACATAAATGCCCTGTACAGTTGGCCCTTGTCTTGTCTTGTCTTGTCTTGTCTGTCTTGTCTTGTCTTGTCTTGTCTTGTCTTCTCCTTCTCCTTCTCTCCTCTCCTCTCCTCTCCTCTCCTCTCCTCTCCTCTCCTCTCCTCTCCTCTCCTCTCCTCTCCTCTCCTCCCTTCTCCTCTCCTCCCCTCCCTTCTCCTCTCCTCTCCTCCCCTCCCCTCCCCTCCCCTCCCCCCCTCTCTCCCCCCTGAAGTAGGCCTGGTTAAAAATATCTTTTTCCATGTTGCCTGAAATTTTTAATTTTGTTTTGTTAAATTTGCTAAAATGCCACAAGTTAGAAATTTATGGATTTAAAAACACCCTCTTTAAACATATAATATCTCTGAGAATATGTTATTCTCACCTTTGGTGAATGAGCACCATCAGCTTTCTCTCTAATACCTAGCTGAGGTAAGCCTTGCAGGAGGAATGGACTCTGTGTAAAAATAAGTGATTTTGGAGCATTAAGCAGTTTTTGGAAAGGTTCTCTGATGGGCAGACTGAAGATAGTCAGAAGGCACTGAATTTCTGGGACATCTGGGAAGAAGGCCTCTAGGAAGTGGGAGAAAGATGAGAAAGGGAAGTGGAAGAATATGAAAGAGTTATTCATTGGCAGGACTTGCTTTCAGGAAGCAGAGAAGAAATTTTCTTTCTTCTTCCCTTTCTTATTTAATATGTGGCCCTCAGTGACCAAACACTCACTGTGAAGGCTAGTACTATTACGAGCTGGTTAATGGCAGTCAGGGTATAATAAGTCTTTGTGTTGGCCTAACAATTTAACTACCACTTAGAATGTTGTCACTAAGGAAACATAGATTCTGTAAACTTTCAGAACCTGACCCATTCATAATTTGGGACTTGGTGACATTATTGAAGAGTCTTTGAATCTCAGAGTCACACCAATATGGAACCAAATACTTGGGGTGTAACAGTCTTTGCTTTGTTTGTTGAATTTGGGTCAATTCTGGGCCAATTTGTATCCCTGGTCTTTTATACTCCATCATTACTTGCCAAACAAGGTGATTTTTTTTTTCTCAGAGTACTCTGTGGAGGGGTGGGGAAGGTTTGAGGATCTGGAGAGTTTCCGTATGTCATGAACACCCAAATAAGATTTATGAACAGTGGTCTTTCAGGGGCATTGGAGAGGGTTCTGGATCAAACAAGTCCCCAGGTTCAGCAGTCTTGTACTTCTCTCTCAACTCTCTAGTGCCTGAGCCCGTTTCACTGATGTGGGAGAAGTGCCATGGACCAATCCAGTCTAAGCGCATGATATTTGATGCAACTGACTCTACTTTGGAGGCAGACAGTCAAAATTATTTATATTTATCTTTGGAAGTCATTAAATTATTTTTTGTTAACAGTTTTGTTGTTAATTATATTTTATTTGGGCTAATGTTGAGAAGAAGTTGCTTTCTTTGTGCACAGGGATTTGGAGAGTAGGGGGAGGAAATAAAGGATTTATGAATATTCTATAAGAAGTTGATAATTGAGGATCGACTCTTCCAAAGGGGATTTGTAACAAAGTCATAGATTTCTTAAGGAGTTTTTTTGTTTTTTTAAAGGATTTTCATTCAAGAATAAAAAGCAATGTGACTATTGTGATTCAGTTTGATTTGTTTTGCTATAATGGCTATAGTTAACTTAAAATACAAAAATAAAACCTTGTTTTTTCCCTTTAGCCAACAAGGGATGATCGAGGGTGGATTATTAGTCCCATTGGCCCCAATCCCTGGTGGACTGTGATAGCTGCAATTATCCCAGCTCTTCTCTGTACTATCTTAATTTTCATGGACCAGCAGATCACAGCTGTCATCATTAACAGGAAGGAACACAAGCTCAAGGTAACAAGAAGTTCTGACCTAGAAGGACTAATGACAGCCTGGAACATTTTTTTAATTGTAGGGTAAACCCATTTAGGCCAGGAACTGTAGAACCTGGATAAAAGCAGCAGTCACGGAAGGAGCTCATAAGGGGTTTTCAGGGGTTTCCAATCCCTAGAGTGGAGCATGATGGTATGATGCAAAAGAAGCTTGGGCTCCATTACTCTTCTCTTAAACCTGTGGGGAAGGTGGCCAGGCTGAGTTCCTGGTGGTCATTATATAGCCACATGCTGTGGGTCAGGCTTATCTTCCTGAAGTTCAGGTCAGAGCTTGGGCTACTGTTTCCTAGATCAGGTATTCTCCCATTAGTGTCCATTACTGGGGTTTCCAGACTGAACATTGAGCCCAAGGATCCTCAAGAGGTAAGGTTGGCTCCAGTGCATGTATTAGGGAGAGGCTTCATGCCTTCATCTCTGTTCTTTCCTTACATAGAGTAGGCAACATGCATGTTTGTCGAGGATCTGGGGGTGTGTTGTAGGAACCCAATAAGTACATTTATTTTCAACTCCTTAGTGTCTGCTAACTAAAATGGTCAAGATGTGGCTTGGTCTCTGGCAACTCTGCTAAGGAAAGATAAATCTTTGACTGTGTGAGACTCAGAGTGAGGTCTGGGGCACTTGGATAAAGAATGGATGTTGGCATGTTTTGCATAGGCTAAGGTTTCCCTTTTCCTTCTCTGTTCCTTCCAAATGAAGAGTGGCTAAAAGACTTGTCTGGGATCATCGAAGACCTTCTTCCTTACCTATATAGCCCTTCCTACTTTGGGCCTGAGACTCTTAGCTCACTGTTATATGCCCTACTATAGCCAGATCATTGGCGGTGACAGAGACTCTTTTCCCCCCACAGAAAGGCTGTGGCTACCACCTGGACCTGCTGATGGTGGCCATCATGTTGGGTGTCTGCTCCATCATGGGCCTGCCCTGGTTTGTGGCTGCAACTGTCCTGTCCATCACACATGTGAATAGTCTCAAACTGGAATCTGAGTGCTCTGCTCCTGGTGAACAGCCCAAGTTCTTGGGCATCCGAGAGCAGAGAGTGACAGGCCTTATGATCTTTGTGCTGATGGGCTGCTCGGTCTTCATGACAGCTATATTAAAGGTAATCGTTCACTTACTCATTAGGTAATATATTGAGTGCCTGATTTGAAAATAAGAAAGAGCTTATTCTAATGGGGTAAGACAGATAAGACATGGTTAAGAAAGTTAGTTAAAAAAACAGTAATTACAGAATAAAAGTGAGCAATAAAAATATACTGTGTTCTATAGTGCTATAGAAAATCAAGGAGGTGCTATTTTGGTTAGTGTGGTCAGAGAAGGCCTCTCTAAGTAGATGGTATTTAAGCTGAGATGCAGCCAGCCATGCTAGGGAGAGTGGGGAATGGCATGGGGGAAAGGGAGGAAAAAAAGTCTAGTGAGACCCCAAGGTGGGAAAGAGTGATATATAGGAAACATCCGGGCCATGTGGCTCAAGGATGTTGAATAAAGGCAAAAGCACAGTGAGATGAGATCGAAGAGTAAGCAGGGGCAGACCACGCAGGGCCTTGTTGACACTGGTAAAGGTAGCATTTGAAGGGTTTTAACAGAAGCACATGATCGATTTAGTATTTTCAAAAGATCACTCTGGCTGATGGCTAGAGTCTGAGTTTTAGGGTTGGGGAAAAATAGAAGCAGAGAGACCAATGAGGTTATTACAGGTAGTGATGTGGTGGCTTGGGTAAGGAAGTTAGCAGTAGGGATGGATAAAAGGCATGTCTGCTGTATATCTTGGAGGCAGATCCAAAGGTCTTCCCCATTGACTAGATGTAGAATTGAGTGAGGAAAATGGAAAAATACCTGCTAGGTTCCTGACTCGGGCAGATGGCATTTAGATGGGAAATGATTTTGTGATGTGCAAGGCTGTGGTCAGATTTTGGGTGAGATCTTTGGGAGGCATCTGAGTAAAGAAGCCAGAGGAGGGTTCTGAACTAAAAATATAAATGTGGGAGCACACAGGTGATATTGAAAGCCAAGGGAGTAGATGAGATGACTCAAGGAGAAGGGTAGATATAAAAGAGAAGTAGGACCAGAGAGAAGAACAGTCTAAAGAGCTCCATATTTAGAAGTTGGGTAGAGGAGGAAATGCAACAGAGACACAAAAGTTGCTGCCAGAGGTGGTAGGGAAACCAGGAGGGTATGGTGTCAGGGAAGTGATGTGAGGGAAGTATTTCAGGTCGGAGAGATTAGTTGGAAACTGTCTGGAAAGATGAAGACTAAACCAAGGCCATTGGATTTGACAACATGGAGACCTAATGTGACTTGACAAGAGCAGATTCTGTGGAACAATAGGGCAGAAGCTGAATTAACAGGGACTAATGAGTAAATAGGATGTGAGGAAGTAAAGAGTGTGAGTGGACAACTCTTTCAAGAGGTTTTTCTGTCAAGCAGAACAAAAAAAATGGGGAGCGGGTGGTGTGAAATGTGAGGTTAAAAGGGAATTTTTAGAACAGTGAAAAATACTTGAACATGAGAAAAAAAACTTTTGTGTGTGGGTATAAGGCCTGCATCTGGGAAAAATGGGGTGAGAAGGAAAGCTCTATGGCCATATCTTTAAGCCCCAACCATTCTGGAGCACTTACTTGTCTCTCTTACTTCCATTTCTCTTCTTTTGTTGTGAATCTCTGACCACCCTAGCCTGCACTGCAAATGCTATTTAAGGGCGAGAGGAGAGAAATGGAGAAGAATTCTGCACTATCTGCCTGTCCACCCAATCTTGCCACCTCTTCTCATTACCCTCTTCTATTCTCTATCCCTAGTCCTACCCCACTCCTACTACTGGTCTAGGTACCACCTGAAGAAGCCCAAAGATTGCTGCTCCTCCAGGAATGTAACCACAAAGGCATGGTGGTGGGCATTGCCTGGCCTTCCTTTAACTATCTCAGGAGGATTCTTTTAGGAAACCATTCAATAGTTCTACAAACAAGGTAGCTCCAAATTGAGACATCTACTCACTCTATAGCTGGAACAACATAAAATCCAATGGGGGATTTTCTAGTTCTGAGAGGAATTCTGTTTGGGAATGCTCTTTAGCCCCAGAATAAAAACAAGTCGAGTTTAGTCTTCAGCTCTGAGATTTTCCTTGCCTTGATTCTATAGACCTCATTTCCCTACCTCATAGAGTTGCTCTGAAGATTACTTGGATTAATGTATGTGATGTGGTAGGTGTATATGTATATTAAATATAAAAATGTAATTTCTCCCCAGGTCATTTCTTCTCTAATAAAGGTATCTTATCTCTCCACTCCTGCCCTCAAGTCTGCTTAGTAAAAAAGGAAATTTTTCTAGTCCATGTTAAAATACACCAAATCCCTGAGGAGATGACTGTGTGATTACAAAATGTTTAAAAGGTATCAGTTTTGTAAAAGAGGTGTTTCTATGGGTGAGTGTGTGTGAGTGTGAGTGTGAGTGTGTGTGTGTGTGTCCACCCATCCCCTGGAAGAGGAAGAGCCAGACATAGGTGAGAGGTAAGGCCTATGATTTAACTAGGACCAGACTACACTTACATATAATCATTTCATTTCAGAACAGAATGATTTTTATCACTCTCAGCTTCTTAATCATGTAAAGGCAGCAGAAACTAATGCAACATTTATACAGTGATTTTGTGACTCTGCTTCAGATTTAAAAGTTGATATAGTCCAGAGTGCGCTGATACCAAGTGTGTAATCTTTGGTCTTTCTGCCCTTGTCTTCAGTTCATCCCGATGCCAGTACTCTACGGAGTCTTCCTCTACATGGGAGTCTCTTCACTACAGGGAATTCAGGTATTGCATGGCTCAGTCAGAGCACTCTTCTCACTGTGAGCTCACCTGTCCTAACTGGGAGTGGGGTAGGGGGACACAGCTCCCTCTTCTAGGGAAGCACAAACCAGTTTTGAGAAACGATTTCCTAGTCTTGCTGGTTAAGCTAATGTAAACATTTCTTTGGACATCGAGCAAAATGCAGTCATGTTGGCATGAGGGTGCAGGCGCCTACAGCTGGTCTGTCTTGATGTCACGATTCTAGTCATTTGTTAATTATTCAACAGACAATTATTAGGCACACTAATTAAACACTAGGTGTTTTGTCAGATGCTAGTAAACTTAGATACGAAAGATTGGTCAGGAATCAAACTGGCTTCCACACGGGAACAGTGCTAGTTTTGGTGCCAGGCTAAAGTGTTAGAGAGGGGGTTTAGCTGTACATTGATGAAGAGATTTGGTAGTAGTGGGAGCTGCTCCATGTAAGCAGATCCAGCTTCCTATCATACTCTGCTTTTTCCCATCTATCAACTCATTCCTCTCAGTCCTTTGAACAGAGAAACTCAGGAGCTTGTTACTGATTACTTGGGTACCCCAGATGATATGATGACTTAGCTGCTGCTTCTATTTTTGGCTGGTTCCTCTTTGTTTTTATGGAATATCCAGTGGTTATTCTTATACACTGATTCTAATGTGACTTTGGGCAGGTTATTTAATCTCTCTGGGTCTCTGTTTTCCATTTTATAATATAAGGATGGTCATAGTTTCTATATCAATTGTTATGAAGTTTCATTTTATGTTTCCACTATAAGTAATCATGAGAATCTTCAAACTCCTCCAATAAGCAAGAAGAGATTTAGTTTTGATAATAAAGAGAAAGATGCAATTACCTTATTTTGTTTTCAGCATTCAGGAGCCATAGTGTGGGGTAGGAAAAAGAAATTTGAACCTAGACTTTAAAACATTGGATCTGAATTTTGACCCTGTCACTTACTAACCATGGCCAGATTACATGCCTTCTCTGAGATTCAATTTCCATTTCTGTCCAGTGGAAATGGTATTATCTACCTTTCAGAGCAGGTGATATAAGGGATACAAATGGGCCCAACAAGGCTTCTGACCCAGAGAAGCCTCCTGAAAATAAATGCCGGTCCCTCCCTTTCAGTTCTTTGATCGTCTGAAGCTCTTTGGAATGCCTGCAAAGCACCAGCCAGATTTCATCTACCTTCGGCACGTGCCACTGCGCAAAGTGCACCTCTTCACCCTTGTCCAGCTGACTTGCCTTGTTCTACTCTGGGTCATCAAGGCGTCTCCAGCCGCTATAATCTTTCCAATGATGGTGAGTTTTTCAAAAATTATTTGTTTTTTAAACAAGGATAAAATATACATAACATATAATTTACCATCTTAACCTTTTAAAGTGTATAGTTCAGTACATTCACATTGTTGTGCAACTATTGCAACCATCCATTTCCAGAACTTTTTTCATCTTACAAAACTGAAACTCTGTACTCACGAAACAATAATTCCCCATTTCCTTCTCCCCTCATTCCCTGGCGACCGCCATTCTGCTTTCTGTCTCTATGAATATGACTACTCTATGGACGTTTTATGAGGAAAACCATACAGTATTTTCCTTTTGTGATGTGCTTATTTCACTTGGCATAATGTCTTCCAGGTTCATCCATGTTGTAGCATGTGTCAGAATTTCCTTTTTTTTTAAAGACCGAATAATATTCCATATGTGTGTGTGTACACACATGCACACATATACCACATTATTATGAATAATGCTAACAGGAAACAAATACCTGTTTGTGTCCCTGTTTTCATTTCTTTTGGGTATATATCCAGAAGTAGGATTGCTGGATCATATGGCACTTCCATTTTTAATTTTTTGAGGACCCGTCATACTGTTTTTCATTGCAGCAATACCATTTTACATTCCTACCAGCGTAGAGGGTTCCAGTTCCTCCACATTTTGCCAACACGTATATTCTGTGTTTTTGTTTTTGAGGTTTTTGTTTGTTTGTTTGTCTTTGGATACAGCCAAACTATGGTGTATCTCTTTGTGGTTTTGATTAGCATTTCCCTAATGGGTAGTGATGTTGAGCATCTTTTCATGTGCTTATTGGCTATTTGTATCTCTTCTTTGAGAAATGTCTATTCAAGTCTTTTGCCCATTTTTCAATTAGGTTGTTTTGTTGTTGTTGTTGAGTTTTAGGAGTTCTTTATATAATATGGATATTAATCTCTTATTGATGATTAGTTTTTGGTTCATCTTCATAGGAGCAGCATTATTTAGGGGACCTTGAGGTGGGGATGCATGTGTGTAACAGTTTGTCATGTTTATTTTCTAGGTTATCAGTCTGCCTGGCCTTCCTTCCTTCCTTTTCTTCCTTCCTTCTTCCCCTCTGCCTCCTTCCTTCCTTCCCTCCCTCCCTCCCTTCCCTTTCTCTTCCTCTTCCTCTTCCTCTTTCTCTCTTTATCTCTCTCCCCACCTTCTCTCTTTCTTTTGTGAATCTGACATGGAGAGGAGCCTTCATGTTTACAATAATTTGCATATTACTTCAAAGCAATAGAGTTCCAGTTTAGAATTTATTGTGATCAGAAGTGCCAAAAGTGGTAGAAGTACACTGTTTTAAGCCACTGGGGGAGAGGAGGAGGTTCTTCTAGGAATGGTAAGTGACTGGGACATCCTTATGTCCTTTCTAACTGAAGCAAGATCTTTGGAAAGGAGACTAGAGAAGCTGAACTATGTGTGGTGCAACAGGTGACAAGCTGTTTTCTAAATCTAGGGTGATGATGAAATTCTTGCCACCTGACTGTTTCATCACCTCTTCTTGATTTCTTCCTTTCTCTGGCTCACTCTGTTTTACAAGGATACTGAAAATTCAGTGGAATGTTTGAAAGTTACCCAAAGAGTAGGCCTCTAGAGAAAAGAGGCAATGAGGATAATGTTTGGTACTTGTTTAGGTACTTTTGAACTCTGTCTTATTGGGAGAATATTCAAGGGTGAGGAAACTACAGGGGGGTTTCTTTTTCCCTGGTCTCCTAGGCATATACTTTTCTTACGGTTTCTCAATTTTGTCAGAATATACATAGGGTTCTGCATTTGGGTGTTATGTTCAGAGGTTGAGTGTTTGGTTGAAGAAATAACAAATTCCTAACAAATCCTGGAGGGATATTATCAATTTTGGATTTATTGGGAAAATAGTCACTGAAATTCAGGAGAAATGTGATTTAATTTAATAAGCTTTATTTGCCTCATTCTTTGTCTAGCCACCAGATGTAGCTGGTGAACACCAGTCAATCCAGACAGGTCTCTTTGGATTATTACTGGTTCATCTTTGACTAAAATGGCCCTTGTGGGAGAAAAAAGTAGAGTAGCAGTTGAGATCCATTGATCTGTTTCTGCTGTGGAAATTATTCTCCCTGGGCCTCAATTTTCTCATTTATAAAGAGTGTCAGGCCATACCAGAGGGCAGAGACAAAAACCACTAGAGATCCATGATGCAGGCATAAAGCAAGGATTTGGTGGGGAAATGCTTTGGCAAGGGAATCAAAGGGAATCCAGAGGATACTTCAAGGCCCCTTTACCCCATGGGGAGTCATGCCTGGGATGGGCGTGGCTGGCCCCACCATAGTCATGCTCCCGCAGAGGCTCTCCAACCCCATGTGCTCTGTAGCTCTGCTAGCCCTAAGCCAGGGGGAAGGCAGCTATTAGGGTTATCTGCAGATGAAGTGTTTTTCTTTTCATTAAGAGAATTAAATTAGTTGCTCTCTAGGTTGTAGGGTTGTTAAGATAGTTAAATAGATATTGTAGATAAAACACTTACCTTAGTATCTGGTCCAAAGAGGGCACTCAATAAAAGGCACCTTTCATTATTATTATGGTTTGATTGTGCTTGAAATGTCCTCATCCACTGTGAAAGTAAGACTTTGCTTTTAACTCCAGGAAGTAAATGAGCCTCTTTAATTCAGTTTCTTTGTTTTTCTTCAGGTTTTGGCCTTGGTCTTTGTCAGGAAAGTCATGGATCTTTGCTTCTCAAAGCGAGAGCTGAGCTGGTTAGATGATCTCATGCCTGAAAGCAAAAAGAAGAAGTTGGATGATGCCAAAAAGAAGGCCAAGGAGGAAGAGGTCATATTTTTTGCACCAACTGTACACTTTGGGGCAGCCTCAAATTTCAGAACATAGGAAGGGCCACATGAAAAGTCAGCATGTCTGGAATCCCAAGGGTTATATTTAGGAGCTGGGAAGATTCCTTCAAAGCTGTTTTCAGCTGAGAAAGGATTAAAGATTCTTGTCCCTGTCTGCCCTTCAATTTTGGATTTGACAACCAATTGTTTTGTTTGTTTGTTTGTCTACAATCTACTCACCAGGTTCCCACTTAGACTATGAACATAGAATCTGCTCTTATTATCAGATCTAATGTTTCATGTTCTCTCAAAAGGTCTAATTTGACAAGTATACAAAACTTATTATTTCTGAGAGTATTTGTTATGTACCTAATTGCAGATGATGATGTGGTTGGCACCATGCAAAGATAACTTGCACAGGACTTTCTGTCCTTCCTTATTTCCCTCAGCACTTGGCATCTGCCATCCACACAATGGACCCTCAGTTGGTAGCCTATATGTGCAAAGAATGAATGTGCAGCAAAATGAAAATGCCCGACTAAGAAATGAACAAGCCAGAAAGTGTTTTCAAATACAGTTAATGTCTGAACTCGTCCTTTGAAATACATTTTAAAAGGACTTTTTCCCCTAATATCTTGAATTTTTAAAATCTTATATTATTTTTTTCAGTCTTATTGAGATATAATTGACATGATATTGTGTAAGTTTAAGGTATACAATGTAAGGAATTGATGTATGTATATATTGAAAAATGATTATCACAATAAGGTTAGTTAATGCGTTTATCACCTTACATAGTCACAATTATTTTTCTTTTTGTGGTGAGAATTTTTAAAATCTATACTCTTAGCAACATGCAAATATCCAATACAGTATTGTTAACTATAGCCACCATGTTGTGTATTACAGTCCCAGAAATTATTCATGTTGTGTACCCTTTGATTGTCTTCACTTATTTTCCCCACCACCCCTGCAAACACCAATTTATTCTGTTTCTACGACTTCAGTTTTTTTAGATTCCACATATTAGTGAGATTATACAGTATTTGTCTGACTTCTTTTACTTAGCATAATGCCCTCAAGATTCGTTCATGTTGTTGGAAATGGCAGGATTTCCTTTTTTTTATGGCTTTATTCATTCATCTGTTGATGGACACTTAGGTTGTTTCCATGTTTTGGCTATTGTAAATAGTGCTACAATGAACATAGTGTGCAGATACCCATTTGAGATAGTGATTTCATTTCCTTTGGTTATATATATCCAGAGGCAGAATTGCTAGATCGTGCAATAATTCTCATTGTAGTTTTCTGAAGACTCTTCATACTTTTTTTCATAGTGGCTGTTCCAATCTACATTCCCACCAACAGTGCACAAGAGTTTATTTTTTCCCATCTTCACTAACACTTACCTCTTGTCTTTTTGATAATAGCCATCCTCAGATGTGAAGTGATATCTCATTGTAGTTTTGAATTGTGTTTTTCTTATGATTGATGATATTGAATGCTTTTTCATATACCTGTTGGCCATTTGTATGTCTTCTTAGGAAAAAGAAGGGCCTTTGCCTACTTTTTAATTGGATCATCATCATCATCATCATCATCATCATCATCAATTTTGCTATTGACTTGTATGTGTTCTTTGTATATTTTGAATATTAACTCCTTATTAGGTTATGTGGTTTACAGATATTTTTTTCCCATTCCGTAGACTGCCTTTTGTGGATCATTTTTTTTTTGCTGTGTAGAAGCTTTTTGTTTGATGTAGTTGTGCTTGCTTACTTTTGTTTTTGTTCCTTGTGCTTTTGGTGTCAAATCCAAAAATCATTGCCAAGACCAATTTCAAAGAGCTTTATCCCTATATTTTCTTCTAGGTATTTTACTGTTTCAGGTCTCACATTTAAGTATTTAATCCATTTCAAGTTAATTTTTGTGAGTGGGGTAAGATAGCGGTCCAGTTTCATTCTTCTGCATGTGACCATCCAGTTTTCCCAGCAGCATTTATTGAAGAGACTGTCCTTTCTCCATTGTGTGATCTTGGCTCCCTTGTCAAATATTAGTTGACCATATATGCATGGGTTTATTTCTGGGCTCCCAATTCTGTTCCATCGGTCTATCTGTTTTGTGTTATTAAATAAGCTTTAACAATTATAGACACAAAAGCAATGGAGGAAAACTTTAAAGTGAAGATTGATAGAATTCACTACATAAGATGTGAAGCTTTTAGACATCCAAAAACACAAACAAAATTTTAAAATTACACACATTTGTGCACACAAATATTTATTTACATAAAATGTTAGGTAGTGATGTGGTTTAAGAAGAAAGTAAGGGGGTATGGGGGTTGCTTTTTTTAGGGTGATCAAGGATGACTCCTCAAAGGAGAAATTTCAGCAGAAACCTCACTAAAGTGAGGGGCAAGTCATGAGAATATCTAGGAGTAGGAGCATTCCAGGCCATGGATGCAAAGGAATGAGCTTGGTATCCTTGATATTGGTATCCTTGAGGAATATCAAGAAAACCAGTGAGGCTGGAAATGGGAGAGAAGTAGCCAGGAGACTAGTTAGAAATCTGTGGCAATAGTTCAGGCAAGAAGTGACAGTAGCTTAGGCTAAGGGAGAGGTGGTGAAAGTGGCTTGGTTTGAAACTTATTTGGAATATAGAGCTGATAAGTTTTTCCAATGTATAGTAGCATGAGTGAAAGAGAGGAATCAAGGACAACTCCTAGATTTTTGGAGTGAACAATTGGATGAATGGCTGTTCTATTTATTAAGATGGGGAAGACCTAGGAACAGCAATTTTGGGAGGAAAAGTCAAGGGATCTCTTTTGGATGTTAAGTTCAAGGTGGCTGGTAAACATTATATTCTTTATTTTTCAAAATTTCTGAAGTTTAAAATTATATAATTATTTTAAAAACTAAATGAAATAAAAGAAAAAAATAGACTTTACCCAAAATTTTCACATCAGCATCTAACATTTATGTTCAGTTTTTAAAATATTCCATTTAAATTCTTAATATAATTTTCATATAACTATAATTATATATTTTTGTGTGTTGTTATATGTAAATATATTCTGATTTTTTATCCTCAACTTGATTTCATAAGACACTTTCATGTTTCTATATGTCTATATGGTAATCATATATGTTGTTTTAATGGTTGCATAATATTCTATAGTATCTCAATTAATTTAAACATTCTTCCTTTTTAAAAAATTTATAGTTGATTTTGTTTTATTATTAATTATACTACTTTAAACATCTTTGTGTACATATTTTTCTCTAATTCTTTTTTTAATTAATGGGATTATTTTTTGAGAAAACATTTTATTATGGAACATTTCAGACATATGCAAAAGTAGAAAGAATGGTCATTATTCATATTTCCCCAGCTGACTCACTATTTTATTTATTTATTTTTTATTAAATTTATTGTGGTGACATTGGTGACTCACTGTTATTTTTGACAATCAGTTTGAAATAAGATTCAAATAAGGTCCACATATTGCAATTGGTTGATATGCTTCTTAAACCTCTTTAGGGCTTCCCCTTTGATTTCTCTTTTGGTTGGATACACTGGGTCTTTGATCTGTAGAGTTTCTCACCATTTAGATTTTACTAAATGTATCCCTTGGTGTCATTTAATATGTTCTTCTTTTCCTTATATTTCTAGTAAATTGGTAGTTGGATCTAGAGGCTTATCCAAATTCAGGTTCTTTCTTTAAAAAATACCATTTCATATATAAATATCTGGTTGTCTCTTTTTGTGATGAGTCAAATCTATGAAAGAACGTAATTACACTCTTTTATAATAAATGTTAGAAAAATTAGGTAGAAACTGTAGTGATAGAAAATGCACTGGTGTAGACTCATGGTTTTACTTGGTCCAAGATATAATAATATCTTTTTTTCTTCCAGGAGGCTGAGAAAATATTAGAAATGGGAGGAGACAAGTTCTCCTTAGAAAGCAGGAAGTTACTAAGTAGTCCTGGAAAGAACAACAGTTTCAGGTAAAAACTCCCTAAACACCAAGGGGTTTACTGTTTCGAGTATTCTATAAATGCCCTGGCTTTGTTGGGGGAGGGGATGTCACACAGTAGCCGCTGGTGTAAAAAGCCAACACTCATCCTCCCAGTTCCAACCTGGAAACACCTTTTCCTGTCATGGTTTTCTGAGCATCTACCTGCCATGTATCAGGCGCTCGACCAGGTGCTGGAAATTATAAGGAGAACAATGTGAAGGAGCCCAGGTACTGAGTGCCTTCTCTGTGCCAGGACTCTGCTAGAAGGTTTACTATGTGCTGTCATTTAATCTTTACACCAACTCTCTGATATAAGTCTCATTATCTACATTCATGCAGCAAGGAAATCAAGGCATGGAGAGTTTTATGTAATTTGCCCAAGGTCACAATGCTGCTAAGTAGAAAGTTTAAGACTCAAACCCTAACCTTTGTACTCCTCAAAGCAGTGTTCCTTCTGCCTTTCTTTGCCACCTTTCTAAGATGAATAGGATATGATCTTCATTTCCAGAGAGTTCTTAGCCTGGTAGGTAGACATTCCCAAACTTCAGCAAGCCTTTGGGGATGAGCAAAGACAGCCTGTTCTAGCTTGGCTCATGGCATCCACAGCCATAGGACTCAAGGAGAACCAAACTGGGATCTTAACAATTCCTTATTTCTGCCATAATTTTATGCCCTTTCCCTATTGAAGCTGTTGCTCTCCACAAGTGACAAGAAGCTAAGTCGGTCCATTTGTGGTTTCATTACTGGCTTTTGTTTTCTCTATGGAAGACAGACATAGACAAGCAGAAAGAAGCTCAAAGGTTGGACAGGGTGGAAAAGGAAGAGAGGAGATCTGGGTCATCAGAATACTGGATGATTTATTGCTGAATCATCAAACCGAATTGATTATGATTCATATTTTATACTGAGGAGAAATGAGAAAAGTCTTTTTTTATCTTAAAAATTTTTTGATTTGTTTATTTTTGATAAATAAAAATAGTATATATTTAAGCTGTACAACATGGTGTTCTGCCATATGTATACATCATGAAATGATTACAACACTTAAGCTAATAACATATCCATCCCCTCCTATAGTTACCATTCCTTTTTTATATGTGCAGTGAGAACACTTGAGATCGACTTTCTTAGCAAATTTCAAGTGTATAATACATGATTATTAACTATGGTTAGTATCTCCCCTTTAACCCCACCTGTGCCCCACCCAGCCGCGCAGCCTCTGGTAACCACCATTCCACTTTCTGTTACCATGAGTTTGATTTTTTATTTTAACTGATCCCAAAGCAATGGAATCTGTGGGCCTTAATAAACTCTCTACAGGTTGTTCTGCAAGGAGCCATAGGCTTTGAATTCTCTGGTGGCAAAGTAGAACCAATGTTCCTCCTCTAGTGGGATGCCACCTCCTCCACTGGCCTTTTGAAAGGAGACTGTCTGGCTTGTAGAAAACTTCAGAGTGCTCTGGGGCTCGAGGGGACCAAGGACTGGCTTCAAGGTCTTGATCTCCACTTACTGGTATTTGACCTTCAAAGGTTTCTTAGCCCTGGGAGCTTTGGTTTCTACACCTTTAAATGAGAATGTTAATATTCTCTGAGGCCATGATAGTGAAGATAATATATTATAAAAGTCCTTCGTAAACTACAAATAGGAAGCATTTGGCTATGTAAGTGAGAAAATGAAGAGTGCTTAGTGCCATGCCTGGCACACACACTCAGTAAGTGGGAGCTCCTGATGCCACCACTGCTGGCCTCACAGCGCTGCCATCGACACCCCCAGAGGGACTCCTCCAAGGAGTGCAGAATAATGGGGGTGGGGCTGGCTGCCATCTGGCACCTCAGCCAGCTCTTTACACCACCTCATGGGTCACCTTGCCTCAGTATTCCGACCATCAGGTTCCTAGCTTTCCTGAGACCTGTTAGAGCTCCCTCAGATATAATCTTTTCCCTTTTGGTGGGTGGTGGTCATTACAGACTGAGATATGTATTTTGATGGTATGTTTGACATTCACTGTCCTGAGTATTGATTTCAGATGTGACCCCTCTGAGATTAATATATCTGATGAAATGCCTAAAACAACAGTGTGGAAAGCTCTCAGCATGAATTCTGGAAATTCAAAGGAAAAGAGGTAAAGAGAACTATAATTGCTGATTTTTATTTATTTCTGCTTTAAAAAATAATAACCATGTTGAAAGTAGAATTGAATCTGTCTAATATCACTTCCAGGACTGCTGCTATCCCCATGAGAATAACTATAAACTCAAGGAAAGTAAAAAATGTTTTCTAACTATTTGAACAGATGTACTTTTTTGAACTGCCCATTTACACAGATCCAAAGTCAGGATGGAGTTATTTTGGGATATAAAAATTTGCTCTATCTATTTAGTTCCCTTAATCTTCTTTCTAGTTTCCATTTAAAAATCTATAGAGAATCTTTCTGGTAACTGCAACCACACATACTGAGAAATTGCTAAAATATTCAGATATAATATTAATACAATTTTATAATAAGAATTACTGCCAAGTAAAGATTTTGAAATATTAAGTTGTAACTATTTTCTTATTTTGGAAACAAAATTCTGTGCATTATTTGCCAATAGCATAGATGGATGTTAATCAGGTTAATGAAAAAAATGGAAGGACTTGAGGCATATTTGCTTACATCAAAGTAGACTATGTACCTAAATTGAATAATTATTTCAAACACCATTTAAGTTTCAGTAGGCAGGCAACTGTAGGTAAAAACTTAGGTGTTATTAAAGGCAACTTAAAAGTTTTTTTTAAAAAGTGGTAGGCTAGAAATTAGAGACCTAATTTAGTTATTAATTCCATGTATAACCTGCCGGCCACTGTTTCTGGCTGTCAGTTTATTCAGCAGGAAAATGGGAACAATCCTAACTGCCTCACTCCTAAGGCTGGTCTGAGGAGAAACTGAAGTCCTATGAAAAGTCACAGCCACCAGTGGGTGGTTATTTCTTCATCGAATGGGTTAAAATAAATCTATGCTGAATGTGAGTGAAATATAGAATCTTGTTTCCTTCAGAGGAAAATCCAGGCAGCTGTCGAAATGTATAAAGCACATGGTTATTTTTAGTTGAGAACTAGTCTACTTGTAAATGAACTTAAAATATAACCAGATCCAAATTGTGGTGACATCTTCAAAGTATTGTGTTAAAAGCAGGAATGAATCATGTGTTCTCTTTTTGTCTAATTGTAACACTTTTATTCAGTCTCTTCAACTAAAAGTCTTTGCTGGGAAGGAAGATTTGGGCTGTGAGGTGCCTCAGGGAAGTTCTAGTTACAGAGAAGATGGTGAACCTCTCGGAGAAGAAGCAAGACCAAGTCTGACCCTGTTCTTGGGTCATGTAAAAGCCATGCCGCGGCATTCAGTTATTCATGGTGTGCACTGGAGGGCATCCAGCCATCCCCATACCAGCAGCCAGTCACCAGATGTGAATGTGGAAGAAGAAGACCACGTCCTGCTGGTACTTCTCCTCTTCCTTCTCTTTCTCTTCAGAACTGCCACCATTGAAGACCCAGCCTCCCATTTTCCAGACATTTTCCTGAAACTCTCTGCTGACCTGCCAAGCCATATGGATCCATTCTGCCACTGAGGAGTCTTTCAATGAGGTCCCTCTTCCTAAAGGATGGGATAGGGTAGTAGGAGCAGAGAGAACAGGGAAGGCTCTCCAGTCCCATAGTATCTGTGGGCCTTGGGTGGATTGCCTGCTCTGGGGGATGCTGGTCAGACCCAGAGGCTGTTAGGAAGGTCTGCTATGAGGAGGGTCAGCAACCTGGGCATTGGCAGTGCCCATGACCGCAGCCGGAAGATACTGCTGCTGACCTGGGTGCATCTTCATCATTCCTTAACAGCAGTCTGCATAACTCAGCAAGAATCTTGGATGATGAAAAGGCCAAGAGGAGGGACATTGGTGTTGTTTAGCTTAGACAGGAAAAGACTCAGGCAAAAGCCAATAATGGTAAGTGAGGATGGGAAGCTTCTCTTAGTTTCATTGAGGATAGCGTAAAAAAGTGAACTGAAATGGCTACCGAAGGAATTAGACACCAGGAAGGACTTTCTCAGCTGAAATTTGTCATAGTGTCTGCTTTCTAGATATCTGGGAGAGGTTTGATAATAGTTGTTTGTGAGTAGAAAGGGAGATAAGGTGTTTTTATTGGCCATGGTGTGGAAACATCCATGTCTTGCTGCTCTCTCTTGAAGACACATTTGATTCCATTCCTGGAGAGATCCAAGTGCTTACGTAATGTTTCCTTAGCTGCCTTAGTAGCAAACCATCATCATCAACTCAATGGACCAAAGCCACCTTCAGCCATGTGGTTTCTTCATCATGGATTTCTGTTGGTTGACAAATATTCTGGCTCTCAGATGTAAAAAGCCACACTGAGAAATGAAATTTAAGTGGTGAAATTAATTTTGATATTTAGTATACAACTATATTTATAGTTTTTCTCTTCTCTGTTGCATTGAATATCAAGGATTTGGGCTCCAGTGTTTATAGACCTTCCCTTCCTTTGTGCACAGAATGTGACTAGTGAGCATGTCAAGGGAATATGATCATATTAGTTTTCCATCCTGGAAACTCTTTGGATAGTGGGACGTTCCTCCAGTATGTTCTTCTTTCACAGGTGAATAATTAGCTACAAGAACTTTACTGAATTTTGCATTCCGTACTCTTAAAATACATTAGTGTATTCTAGGCTTACTCTAAGGACTTCTGATATCAAAAGGAATTCTGTATTTCTTTTATACTTCACTTCTCTAAGAGCCACAATTATTTTAAAACACAGATGATTTTCAAAATATTTAACAACTGGTATAGGATGGATACCATCCACTCAGAACGGATACTTGCTGTAAACAAGCAGTATGTATGGCCAACTAGCTGAACGTCACGCTGCTTTAAATTGTTAAAATGATATTCCTTTGAATTGTGGGTATTTTTTCTGATTTGTCTGATTTCTACTCACAAGGCTGTTTTAGGGACAGCTTCAGCTTCTTTTTATATGGTGCAGACAGGAACAGGTCTTTTTCTTTTAATATGGGCATTAAAATCTTTGTGAGCCAGAGCGCCACGTTTTGTCACTTTAGGATAAATGTAATAATTGTACCCATTTACCTACCCAACCTAGAAAAATCAGAAGGCAACCTTTCAAAGGGAAAAGCTTTCTTGCTAGCTTTTCCTGTCCCTCTCAGGCTGCTTCCTTGAGCTTACCTCCTTTTTCACCTTTGTTTCCTGAGAACACCCATGCTGTTTCATGTTGCCCCTCCCATCTTCTCCTGCCACCTTCGTGCAAGGAGGTTGGTGACTGCTTCACCTATGTCCCTGCCTTAGCGTGGCTGTAATAATGTAATAGGGAAAAGCCCATCATGCATCAAAACTAGGTGACAATATCACTTAGAAAAACCTTTTTCCTAATACACTGATGTCTTATGATACCTTGTGTGTGCTAGGCTTCTTGAGAGTAGGGAACCTGTCTTAGTTTCCTCTGTGCAGTACGGTTACAGAAGCACGTGTGTCTTTCCGAATCCTTCCTGAGCCAGACCCTCCTAGGTTACTGCGCCTTAGGAATGTTAGCTGCTTTCAAAGGCTGTGCCCATCTTTTTAGGCCATTAGATTTTTCTCAGGCAATAGCCAGCCTCATTTCTAGTATATCTCAGTGATAGAAATCATCTAGTCTTACTCTCTCCTCTTTCCTAGCTCCCACCAAACACTCAAACCCAGCCCTTGCTGCTTTATACTCAGGTCTGTGGCTGGCGTCTGTGGTGGCAGAGCCAAGCTGGGCTGTGTGTGGGAGTAGAGGAGAAGCAGCAGCACTGTGTGTGTATGTACGTTCATGTGCATGCATGTTGATCGACAAATCAAAGTGTATCCATAAGATTTCATTGCTGCTATTAAACAACCTTTGCACCGAAGCTATGGGGACATCAAAAAATATGATCATTCTTCCCATCTAGGTCCCCCTCTTTAGACTTCTCTAATAGAACAACCTGAAAACAAATACAGGCTGCTTAGTCTATAGAAAAAGGTGTTTAAGTTCAACATTAAGGAGAAACTGATTTAGGGGTGAAAAGCATAGCAGGTAGTTAGGTGGTTTCCATGCTCAGGTTTGCCTGGTCAGGAGGAGTAGTCCACATCTTTTATGATTTCAGGAATAGTTGAGTGATGGCAGCCCAATGCCCTAATGGGCAGGTAGTACAGAGGTAGGGAGGAGGGCCAGGGATTTAAAAAAGTGAGGTTTGTTGGAATCTTGGTTCTAGTGGGGAGTACTGGTGTTGCTAAGAGGGTGGGTTACTTCCTAGCCCATTACATTTAGGGAGGGGTTGGTCGAGAGAGAAGGTGAAGACCAGCAGAAATATGCTGAAGTTGCCAAATATGTTTGGTTGCATAAAATTCAGGGTAGCTCTTTGTGGCTGTATATGATTTCAAACTCGTGATGATGGGATTATCAGGAGATCTGGTCTTTACCACAATCCACTGCTATCCTTGTCTCATTCATATAAACTCACTGTTAGGTCAGAAGGGTAGTGAACCATATACTTCCAAATGACACTGTGAATATCTGCTATTTCTCTTTTTCTGGAATGTGATTGGCTTTTAAATTAGTCATAAATGTTTAATAAAAACCTGGTATATGCTAAGTCTCAGACTTGGTTAACATCTCAGGCTGTGACCACCATGACTCTTTAGGAGGTCTCTGGTTCTAGACATTTGTGGTTTCTGGCCCTCCAAAATAGACAACTCCCAGTTCTACGTTATTTTCTACCTACTCTCTGCTACTTTAACAGCTTCTCTAAATTTCTTCTTTTGCAAGAGAATTAGGACTTCCTCTTGGGACTGTAAGCAGTCTTTGCTGGTTTGTTACTGCATTTTTCTTGGACTTCTCAGGTTTCCAAGCCACATCCTAGTAGGATATTAAGGAGCCCTGCATTGAATGTTCTCAGCCTTTCTGACTTTCTTTTGATTGTAGCTGTTGGGCCTCCCATAAGGTGGAAATCCAGAGCCTGATGCAATGAGACGTCATCCAAAACTCCTCCTTTTACTGACTCGGCCTCTCCTTTCTGCCTTTTCCTCAGTCTTTCCAGTTCTCCTTGGAGGGAAGAAGTTCTTGGTTAGAGGTCCTGAAAACCACCAATGCTTAGGGGTGGTGAGAGACATGAGGAGCTTGAACAGTTCTGGGGCTTCTCGCAAAGGGGACCTCACAGTTATTTTCCTCATTTAGAATGAGGGACTAAGGATTCTCAAGCCCTCAGACTCATCTGTATTTCAGTGTAAAGAGAAAAGACATTCTAAAACCAAATCTATTTTTTGTGATCCTCAGTGCCCTTAGTCTCTTACATTAATTATACAGAATAGGCAGTTGACTTAACATTTCTTTACCAAAAAGGAGGCTAATTTTCATTACCAAAAGAGGTATGAAGTAACTATATCACTGCTTGAAACATGAAAAGAGGAAAGGAGTCTTATGTGAGTCTTTTCAATAGGAAAATTTGTAAAGTGGAATGATTCATCCATAGGCATCATTCTTTTAAGGAGATTCTGTGTGCAAAGGGAATGGAATGGTTTCTGATCCTTGTGAAAAGAAAAGGATGGGCATTTTTCCTAAACCTAACCCACTTTGAGCACTGGAGAATACAGAACTTCTTTCTTCTAGCTGATGGCATTAATATTTCCTGAGAGAGAAAAAAACCCATCCATGGCACTTTTCTCAGCCCAGCAGAAATCAGCAGAGCTTGGGCTTCTCTTAGCGGGTCTGCACTTGACTCCAACATGCAGGTTTTTCACACATGCAATAATGTTGGAAGCAGAAGTACCAAACTGAATGTGCAATTACTCCTTTTGCAAAAGAGGCCAAAGTCCTCCATCCCACTCCTCTATCCTATATTCACTCCTCTAAGATGATAAGCCTCCCTCTTTGTTTATCTGTGTCTGTCTGTCTGATTGGTTAGACATGGTCACCCTCCCAAGCTAATGGTGTCAGGTGGTGAGCAGAGCAACCTTCCCATGGGAGGGGACAACCTGAGGTGCTGGTACATTTCCCTTGTTTCTTATGTTCTTTCTAGCAGGTCTCGTGTAAAGATAGAGATATTTTTGTTTTAGAGATTCCAAAATATATATTTTTAGTGTAAGCAATGTACCCACTCCACAATCCATGGTGTAAATATAATCAAGAGAACAACGTGTTATTGTGATAGCCCCATAGCAATCTGTGGTAGGAATAGGATCCCTGTCCCTTACCAGCCAAGTCTAATGGTCTGTCTGTGAACCAGGGGAAGTGGTTGTGTCACCTCTGCCTGCTCAGACTTTCCTGTGCTCAATGGGTGAAAAATAAAATCTGTGTAAACTGCTCACAGCTTTAGTGTTCTTTGAGCCCAAACCGAGGGGCTGAGCCAATGCTGACCAACTTCAGAACCTGTGAAGAGGAGCTATGAAGATGGGTGAGAGAAGCATGTGGTGTCTGCTGAGTGTGCCTTGCGAGGGCTGTGTACACACCTTGAGACAGACCCTGAACAGTCCTTGGGGCAGAGACATGGAAGGGAAGCTATACTGGCCCTTTCTTTGGCAACTGCTTAGACTTATGTTTGGGTGGGAGGACAGGACAGCATGAAAAGAGAGCCCATTTTGGAGATAAAACCAGGCTGATGAGAAAAATTGCTAATATCTAAGGACTCTACTGCTTAGAAATTCAAATTTCTAAAATCTGTCACTCCAGAGTTTTGATTTTGGGGGTTGGGGATTGCTCAGTTTTTTTCCTTTCAAATCCAGTTGGAGAAAAGGGGAAGAGGGAAGAAATGGAGTAAGGGCACAGAAAACAGTGAGGGAGTGAAAGGCAAGGGTCGGGGGAGAGGCAGTCAGCAGGCTTTATGGAGTCACTCAAATGGAATCAACTGAAAACATCCCGAGTATGTGGCAATGTGAACATTTTATAAAGGGGAGCCAGTGCAAGCTGGCCTCCAGTCTGTTAAACACAAAGCTCACTAGCTTTGAGGACTTTCGCTCTTTTGGCTATTTTTTAAATATCTCGACAGTATACACATTATGTCATTTAGTCTCAGAGAGACATGCTTCAGTTGCACTGAGTATTGGGAAGGCTACCCATGCAGGAAATGGAGCTAGTTCTGATGTGGGGGAGTGAGTGTGGGGGAGCATTCATCATTCTCACATCTAGAGGACTAGCTTCAGAGTTGTTAAAGATTACATCAAGTGATACACAAAATGCTTAGACCTGCCCCCTGGCACATAGGAAGCATATAGCTAAGTAATAAGAAGTCTGAAGGTAGGTGTGTCTTGGGTTGGTCAATTCAGCAGCGATCACAGCGGGGTCAGATTCTCTGCAATTCTCTTGGTTTTCCTCTCATAGTCACAAGATGGCTCTAGAAGCTCTAGGCATAACACATCAGCCAGCATAACTTTTAAGTGCAGAGGAGTGTGAGGGGGCATTTCTCTAGTTTCTCTCTCTTTTAAACAGGAAAATCTTTCCAAGAGGGTTGCCTCTTCTCATGTCATTGGTCAGAACTGGATCACATAACCATCTCTATATATGGGAAAAGCATCGGGATTACCTTGTTTGCTTTGGACCAATCAGGCTTCATCCTCTGGGGCTGGGCCCATCTTCTTTGACCATGTTGATGCTCTAATACTTGTACAAAATTAGGATTTTGTTAGCAAGGAATAAGGCAGGAACTGTAAATGATAAAATATCCAAATGTGTCTTCCAAAGAATCCAGGAGAACCTGAACCATGGGGCCTTCCACAGAGTAAGAACCTCAGGGGCCAAGGAACCTGACTGAGGTCAGTGGTCGTCTACCTGCCTTGACCTGAAAGTCAGGAGATTTGTAACCTCCTGGAGTCTGGCTCCCATTCTATACCAATTAAATAGAATCTCTGGGGATAAGCACAGGCACTGGTGTTTGTTAAATTCTCTCGATTATTCTTATGTGCAGGCAGCATTTTATCTCAACTGCTGTAATGCTTTGGCTCTTCTGTGTCTGCTTCACTTCCAACTTCCACCACATAAATGTTCTTCTACATTGTAGCTCTTATACAATGTCAGTGTCTCTTTGCCTAATCTGTCACAGCCTTAACCACCTCCAGGTTCTTTGGGCCTTAAACCCCATTGCTCACAGCTTCACTGTCTCTGTATTTCCAGAATCACATTCTCAAAACTGAGAATGTGACCGGTCCCTGTTCATCTTCACTCAGCAGGCCACACAGTAGGTCCTTAACAAGTGTAAGGATTGGGGGCCTTTGTGTCTAGTGCCCCCTGGGCCACCTGAAGGAGAGTGAGGGTCAAGCAGTAAGAAATGTCAGGGGCTATGATATGTCAGTTTCCCTTGGAAGGAGACAAGGGCCAGGGGGACATAGTAACTGACATGTCTGTTACCTTAGTGTTGTCCAAAGGCTGATCCCCAGGTTACAGACACACAGGCACACCCTGGTAAGAAAAATGTGCTCGTTATTGCATCGTTTCCTCCTTCCATCATTGCCCGAAAGGTCCCCAGCCAGGGCACACTCCCCACAGTTTCGCCTGTTTAGTGGATGGGGATGCTCATGAGTGGAGGGAAACACAGAATCTCCCTGTCAGGAAGCTCTGTGGTATGAGCGAGGCTCTCAGCAAGTGGCAGGGTATAGAACAATTAAGCTAGAAATAAGCCTGCCTGAGTTCAAGTGCCTTCACAGCTGTGTGACCTTGGGTAACTTGTTTCCTCTGTGCTTCAGTTTTTTCACTGCAAAATGGGAGTGATAATACCACTGACTTTATAGGTCTGTGAGGAGACTTAAGTGGATTCAGCATGCATGGTAAGCAGTCTCCTCCCTAGGTACCCTCTGGGCCTCCTCTAATACTAGGTCCTCCCTCCTCTCCCTGTTCCGGTCCTCGGACTTACAACTGTGTGGCAAATTCAAGGACAAAGGAGCCATGGTCATTGTAACCTTTGTCTGTGTGGTTTACAGGTATTTCCTCATAGGGAAAAGGAAGCCTCGCTTGGGCTTCCTGGCTGTGGTTATGGATGATGGGGTGCTTGCCCATTACAAGATCATCAGTCCCAAGGTCCAGAAGGGAGAGATGGGGAGACTAACAGGTATGCGAGCCCCTACAGGGTAATGGCCATTTCCCTTTAATTATCGTAGTCCCCAAAGCTTTTCCCTTTCTCAGAAATTACACTTATTTCCCTAATAGACACAGTGGCTAAAGAAAAAGTGTCAGGTCTCGACTACCCAGGCAAAACTGTAGTAAAGGTTCTCTCAAACACTGAGCTTTGTGATTCTAGCACTAATTTTGAGTCATAAGAGCCTCCATGTCCTCTTTTAGCAATTCCGTCATCACTAGCACTATCATCAAAGGCCTTTCTGGGGCATTTCATAACCTGCCATGCAGGGCCGAAGCACTCCATCAGAGAATTTCTGACAATAGTGACCAGCATTCTGTTGTGTGTGTGTATGATGTGCCTGGCTAAGCACTTCACATGTACATTATCTAATTTTCACAGTAAGTGGAATGGGTGCTATTCCTTTTACAGATCAGGAAAACAGATACTTGCAAAGGTTAAATGAATTATTTAGGTTCAGACAGCTGGTAGCAGCAGAGCCCAGAGTGAGACAGTGTTTGCGTGTTTGAATCTGTGCCCTCAGCTTCACGCTCTACTGGCTTCCTAGGTTCCTGACCATGGGGTCTGTGTCTGAAATATACTGATATACACAAGAAAATGAAAGGACATACTGAAAAATAACAGTGTTAGAGAAATATGAAATTCAAGAATATACCAATTATATCACTTGTACACAGCAGGAGAAATTGGAGAAACAAGAATTCACTTTTCCAGAAAGAATGCCTAGGAAATGGCAGAAATGCAATGATTCTTTAATTTTTAATTAATTTAATGAATGACCAAGGGAAGTAGTGACTGCTCCCAAGAAATCCTGGAAAAGTCTTCTTAAGAAGAAGACTATAGGACTTATAAAGATGTGAAGAACACTGATATTTTAGGAGCCTGAATAAATAATTACTGTGGCCAGATTGTTTCATCATAATGTACTGCATGCCCCTCTGTACCTCTGGCTCAGGGGAACTGTGGTTTTTCTGTATCTGACAGTGGTCAGACCCCACAGAGAGTACTCTCTGAGTAGTCTTCAAGAGGACGCTGGAAAAATAGAGATGCCCAAAGCACGCTCATAGAGAGAACATTTGAAGAAAATGGAGAAGAGACTCAAGGAGTCTTGGAAGCTGGGTTTATCACATCATTGTCCTCCAAACTCATGGTTTGAGTGCCTACCTAGGAAGTGCTGGGGGGAATAAAAGAGTTCTCAGAGGACCTAATCAAAAACAAGGCAGCATTTGCAAAGCACTGTGATGAGGACTGAGGATTCTGCAGGTTGTGGGAGGGAACCCTTTCAGAGCCTCGGGACAGTCAGACCTCCAAAGATAAAACAGGATTGGAGGAGGGAAGAGGAGGGTGTACACTGGGTCCCAGAGGCAAGAGTGCTGATGGAAAGTTCTGATGATGGTGAATTTCACTAGTTTGCTGGCAGTGAAGGGTTTTGTGTAAGGAAGCAATTGTACATAAAATGGGGACAGAGGACAGAAGACCTTAAAAGCCAGATTAAGTAATGAGGACTCCCCTAGAGGCTCCAAGCCATTATCAAAATTGAGATGTATGCTTGTTTGGAAAAATTCATCTTGTGGTAATGGAGAATTGGAAGACAGGAAAACTAGAGTGGGTAGGCCATGCACAAGGTGGTGAGGCTCTGGACCAGGGCCAGGTTAGTGGTGACAGAGAGGACAGGCAGATGGAGAAGACAAGGAAAAAAGTGACTAGGTGTGGGGGAAATGCAGGTGGAGTGAATATCATTCTAATGTCACACATCTGAGAGAATAGCTGCCATGTAAATAAATAAAGAGTAAACTTGTTTGACAAAGCTCCAGAGGACATAACCAGGTCCAATTTGTTTTCTTTGGAGGCAGACTGGGCTCATGTTATAAACTTAGAGCTAAAGCTGACCAGGAATGGAATTGGCTGCCTCAGAAGCCAGCGAGTGCCCCACACTGGAGATGCTCACCAGGGTGCAGGGTGACTTCTGATGGGAAAGCCGCGGATGTGGGAAGGTGGACTGGAGAGCCCATGACTCGGTGTCAGGGATAGGGAGGGTGTGCTGACAGACAACATCGCCTGGGAGGAGGATGAGAGATGGGAGGGTGGTGATGAAGGAGTGGGTGGGGAACAGATGTCTGAGTCGAATGGAGGGAGCAAACGGTGCGGGGAAGCAAGAGTGAGTGGGATGAGGCTGTCTGCTTTGAGGCCCAGCAGAGGATGAAGGCCTCAGCACTTTGAGTCCCCACCGCTCTGGGGCTGGGTCTTTGGGTTACGTGTGTCCAAGGTTACGTGGATGTAGGTTAAAAAAAAGATTCTGTAAACACACAAGAGGGTATTTTCCTGTCTCCTGCCCACCACCTGCTATTACAGGAACTCTAGGCTCTCTTAAAAACTCCCAGAGCCAACACATATCTGTTTATGAACATGGTGACTTCAATAACAACCTTTCCATCCCAGGATCCAGTTCTGGCTCTTTGTGCCTCACCTACTACTGAGTGAGACCCTGCTGCTGCTGCCACCTCCATCACTCACTGCAGACACATACTGTGCCACTCTGTCCTGGGCCAATGCTCCTGTGCGTTGCTGGCATCTGGCTCTCCAGGGCTCTCCAGGTAGCAACGCCAAGCAGTTCACCCCGATTCAGGGGTTCGGAGCCTTTTCTCCCAGCAATGAGGTCCCCTCTGCTAATGAATTCCCAAAGCTAAGTTGCTTTGGTTCTTCTAGTGGCCAGAACAAGAGAGTGAATTACAAGGTGGCAGTTGCCTGGAAGGTCCAGGTCTCACAAAGAAGGGGACTGAACAGGTTGACCTCTACTACTAATTCCCCACTTGGGTCCAGTTAGCTGTGTCCAATGTCAGGGCCTTGGGACAGTGGAGACCATGAGCAGGGTTTGCGTGTAGAAGGAAGTATGGGAAAGACCAGCAGTGAGTAGCAACTCTAATGTAAAAATCTACCATACTTTAAATATGTATCCAACTCTGGGCCAAGTACTTTAAATGAATAATTTGTTTAATTTGCAGCAACTCTTTGAGGCAAGTTTCATTACTCCAATGGGAAACTGAGGTTAAGGAAGTGAAATGATTTACCTGATGATGTACAGCCAGTGGATGGCAGAGCTAGGATTCAGACCTAGGACTAGCTGAGTCGAAACCACATGCATGCTCAAAAACACATCAACGTGCATTGTTCTGACCACACTGATGTAGCGCATCCAGTTTGCGAGCCCAAATGACTCCTTAGGGGTGAATAATTTGGTTGGCCATATCTGCACTGACTTGCTTCTTGCTTCAACAAATAATGATGGTGCACTCATTCTGTGCCAGGCAGTATTCCCAGTGCTTAGGACACAGTGGTGAACAAATTCATAGAGCTGCCAGTCTAGGAGGGGGTGACATAAAGGAGCACATTGCACTGAGGAGGAGGCTGATCTCATCACAGTTTGGAAGATCTTTGTAAGGGACCCTCAGCCTCATGGTTGTCACAAAGTCCTGGGTAGGAGGAAGTCAGGAGATGTGGTTCTGGTCCTGCCTCTGCTCTTTACTAGCTTCAGTTTCCTTCTCTGGGTCCAGTTTCTTCATCAGTATAAACAAAGGGTCGTGGTCAGTTTCTTAGCTCCCTTCCAAGTTCGATGTCTCCTGAGTCTATAATGAGGGCAGGAATTGCTTGGCAGGAACCACCCTGGGCTTTAGGTGTGATGAACCAGGAGCCACCGAGGTGGGATACACCTGGAAGACTGGACAGGTCCTAGTCTGGGGACTCATATATAGAGGACCAGAGACAGGTAGGAGGGTCCAAGCAAGCTGGAATCTGGAAGCCAGTGGGTGAAAGCTTGAGGCAGTGGCAGCAGGAGGGTGAAGTTCCTCACAGGACCTGGACCTTCAGGACCTTGTTAAAGGCAGCCTGATGTCCATGGCCATGTGTGGTCTCTGAACCTGGCATAAAAAAGTCCAAAGTAAGGAGTTTGTGGCCTTGATCTGCCTTGAAAAGGGAACACAGATCCATTCATATCATCACTAGGTCATGGATTCAGCTTTGTGTGGCCTTTAATGAGTTATTGGAAAAATCCATCCAGCATGAACCTGCATTATGTTGCCTAGTGATAGCCACACCTCCAGACAACACTGTGACCTTGCAGATCAAATCCTTGGAACTGGAATCTGTCCCACTGGCAACATCCCAACTAGGAAGGATGGAAATGAACACCTACAGAGAAGGGAGGGCCCTGCCTAGCCTTCCAGATCAGCCTTCCATCATCTACATCAGTGGTCCCCAACCTTTTTGGCACCAGGGACCAGTACTTCTCTGAGAATCTAATACCTGATGATCTGAGGTAGAGCTGAAGTGGTGATGCTAGTGTTGGGGAGCAGGCACATATACAGATGAAGTTTCGCTCACTTGCTCGCTCACTATTTACCTCCTGTTGTGCAGCTTTGTTTCTAACAGGACACAGACTGGTACCGGTTCATGGCCCTGAGGGTTGGAGACCCTAGTCTACACGACAAATGGCTCACTCCTGGTTGTCTCTCCAGCTTCTTTGGGCAGGTGATGAAAACTAATCATCCATCTGCATCTGGGTCTCATCTTTCCCACATACTACTACCCTAACAGCCCTTCCCCACATCTTCAACCCTCATTCTTTCCACTGATTTCTTCTTGTCCATCTTTCCACTTGCACAGGACAAACATGCCAAGAAACGTCATACCTCAGAGAACACTATGGGGCCTTATTCTCCTCTTTAATCTCAGCTCCAGGTCTTCCCTGGTTCCCGCTCACATTGACTCCCCACAGTGCATGTTCAGCAAGTCCCTCTCTTGCCTGCATCTTGTCTCCCATCTACCTATTACTCTCAGCTTCACCAGATAATTGAAATTGGATGCTCTTGGACTATACACAGTTTCAAATATATAGTTGTATAGTTGGTATAATCCTATTTTATAGATGACGAAACCAAGACTCAGAGAGGCTAAGTAATTTTCCTAAGATTGCACAGCTATTAAGGTAGCAGATATGACTCCAAAGTCCTTCGGACTAGGTGGATTTACCTTTCAGAGCTTCTGGAGGAGGCTTTTTAAAAGCCTTTTAAACTGATGCTCACTATTCAAATATAAAATTAGTCTGTAATACTAAATATGCTTTTTCTTACTCTACTTCCTGCTCCCTCCTCGCTCCCTAGAGAGCTTGCTATGCACATTCATAGAAAGAGATTCCAGTCCCAACCCAGCTCCCAAGGGCCATGTGCCATCTTAGATCGATGTGATTCCATTTGGGGAGAGGCCAAAATTCTCCTGTACTCAGCCATAGTGTACATCTGGAAAGAAAGTTATGTGCCGGTGCCTTAGAATGGGAGGCACGAGTGCCTTGAGCTGGAGTGAGTCAAAGCACCAGAGAGCAGGCCATCGGGACACTAGGTGGGGACAGGAGCCTGTCTTCCCTCTCTCCTTTGCCTGGGTCAGAAAGTGCTGATGTCTCCCGAAAGCAGCTCCTCTTCCATTCCGTTTGTCCCAAACTAAAGGGGAGTAAGTGAGCCTGGCTTCTTTCTTTTGGCATACGGCATCTTATTTGATCCTTGAAACAACTGGAGAGCAGTTATTCTTATTTCCTTTTTAGAGATAAGAACATTCAGGGCCAATGACTGCTGTCCTTACTGTCTCTTGCTACCTGTCTAGGTTCATAGATTTCACACTCTTTCCTTTGAAAGTTGCCATTTGCTTGCAGTTGCTTCATGGGTCAGGTTTTAAAAATTGATCATAAAGTGAAATATAGAACTGTGTTGTCACTAGCCACATGTGGCTATTTAATCAAAATAAAAAATGTAAAACTTCAGTTCTTGAGTCTTGCGAGCTACATTTTCAATGCTCCATAGCTACACATAGCTAATAGCTAGAGTGTTGGTTGGCAGGGTAGAACATTCCCATCACTGCAGAAAGTTCTATTTGACACAGAGCTATTACCAGGTATTTAGAAAGTAGAGAAAATTATGAAGTTACACAGAAGAATAAATGTATTAGTTTTCCATTGTTCTGTAATGAATGACTACAACCTTAGTGACTTAACACATTTATTAACTCAGAGTTTCTGTAGATCAGGAGTCTGGATGCGGATTAGCTGGGTTCTCTACTCAGGGTCTTTCACAAGGCTATAATCAAGGTGTCAGCTATCTCATCTGAGGCTCAGGGTCTTCTTCCAAGATCATTCAAGTTGTTGGGAGAATTCAATTCCTTTTGGCTGTAGGCCGCGGCCCTCAGCTCCCAGAGGCTACTAGTCTCCATAGGCTCTTTTGATTCACTGAGAGCCACAAGATTGGCTAACTCTAATTATAGCTGAAAAATCTCTTCACCTTTGTCAGATAATGTTACATAATCATGGGGTGACAGCCCATCACCTTTGCTGTTGTCTACGGGTTAGAAGCAGTTGCTTCCAGTCTCACAGGATCCACCCACATTCAAGGAGAGGAGATGATACACAGATATGGATACAGGGGTCAGGAATCACAGGGCCATTTGAAAGTTCCACTTATCACAATAAAGCATAACAGTATGAAAAGATAAATAATATACATCTGTAATTTCATAATTGAAGAGAACCATTGGTAACATCTTGGTACATTTTCTTGCAGTCTTTTTCTGAGCACATTTCTTTTTAGAGTACTAAAATCATGCTGTATGTAGAATTTGAGTTTGGATTATTTTTTACCACTATCAGGTCATGAAAAAATCATTACAAACATCATTATTAATGACTGGATAACATCCTACCAAGGGATATATTATGACTTATTTAACCAATTCCCTATTGCTAGACATATGTATTATGTGTATTTTTTTTTGCCTCTTATTATCAATATCATTGACACACATCTTTGTGCATAAATGTTTTCTATATGTCACATTATTTCTTTAGAAGAGATTCCACTATGGAAATTATTGATGTAAAGAGTATGGCAATTCATAAGCCTTTTGATATAATTGACTCACTACTTTTCCCAAATGTACCCGCTGATATCCCCCCATGGGGAATGCCCATTTTTCTGCACTCAGTCACAATTTGATACCTCTTGATTTTGGCAGAATTGAGATGGTTGAGCCTGCCTGAGCAGGATCACAGGATCTCCAGCTCGGTCTCCCCATGACTGAGCACCTCCCCCAAAATAGGTAGGGTAGCCCAGATTCTTCATCAGTCCCCAGGACTTGAACAGAACCTTTACCAAGAAACAAAATGTTTTCCCAGTCCAGAGAAACTGACCAATGCCAGGCTGGCCTAGGCCTCCTCGAACTCTGAACATCAAGAAGAAAAAGAGTGGGTTTCCAACTTTCGGGGTCTTACCTGCTATTTGCGTGAGTACAGGTACATGTCCTGAGAAATAGGAACTTCAAGAAATATTCTAAAATTTAGAAACTGCGTTTCCAGATTCTGGGGTATTTCTTCATTTTTAAGGGAAAACCACCCCATATATACCACCAGTTTACTAGAGAGCAATTTCTCCCTTCCCTGTTGAGATCCGCATCATGCAGCAGAGAAGATATTTTCTGTTCCAGGACTAAGCATGCTCAGGGTACAGGGGAAAACTCTTCTGCCATTTCTCAAACTCACAACACTTTCTGACACCAAATGTGTGGGTTTTTCACATCAAGCAATTCCGACACTAACTGCGTGGAGTTAGCGCAGATCCCACACGTTAAAGGCCCAGTCCCACAAGACTGTCCCCACCCCCCGCCTCAGATGCCATTGCAAGCTGTGGGTCCCCAGTTTACCCACAACTTCTGTCCGACTTTGCTACAAACTGGAGGGTCCCCATGACCCCCTCCTCAGTTTTGATAATTTGCTAATTGCTTACAGAACCCAGGAAAACAGTTTACTTACTATTGCCAATTTATTTCAAAGGATATTTTAAAGAATACAAATGAACAGCCACAAGAAAAGAGACACAGGGAAAGGTCTGAAGGATTTAGGAGCCCTGTGTCAGATGCTTTCATCACTCAAGAGATTATAATGGTTTTAAGAACTCTGTACCAGAAACCAGGGGCAGAAACCAATATGTATTTTTTCTGTTATTTCACACTCCCTTTCTGCTTCAGCTACATGGATGAGGAGCAAAGGCAAGGGCTGGCCCCTCAGCCATTAGCAAGCCTTCTTCCCACTTTTCAGGCCCAAACTTAACTTCCCTTCTGGCTACTATTTCAGCTTCTTATCCCAGCTCTGCCACTCATTAGCTGTGTGACCCTATATAAGACATTTTCCTACTTTGGGTATCAGTTTCCTTCTCCGCAGAGAGAATGTTGAATTTCAAGGAGCATAAGATCCCTTCCATCACTATCACTTTATGATATCTTTGAAATTACTCTGCTACAATGCAATGTATGTTTTATGCGTTTATGTATTTAATGGTGCAAAAACATCATAAAAATGGCATTCATAGTGAGAACTGGTCTCTATGTTTAAGCCACAAGCTTTTATTGAGTGTGAGCAGAGCTGACGTTGAGCTGAGAGATACAGAAAAGATGCAGAATAGCAAAATCTGAGGTGCTGGCATTGACACAGCCTGGGAGTCTCAGGGAGGGTAGTGGTGACAGTGGGGGGACTTCCTAGTAAGGACCTGGAGATCTGCTCACCTGGCTCCCGGAGGCTTGACTGACTGCTTGTTCTTGGTCTCAGCAGCCACTGGAACCCAGCACTAAGCTGGAGGTCTGCCCCTCCTTCATTTCTACTAGTTCTAGAATGAGTTTTCAAGGTCTTTCTTTTCTAAGTAGAGCCCTGCCAGGGTAACATTCAAATTGCCACCAGACTCTGAAAACCACTGCTGTCCAAATCCCACAGCTATGTCTGCCCTGTCCCTTGGATTAGAATGCTTGGAATGGATAAGTTTGCCAACACTACTTTGGACCTGGTCTGCTTATCTCACTTAGGGAGGAGAATGGGGGTAGGGCTGCCTCCTCTGCCCTGGGGTTCCCCAGAGCCACTCTGCATATTCACCAGCAGATTGCCTTGAAAGGTGCCCAGCTTGAATAGGAAAATAGAAGATGAAATCCTGCTCACACTCCACTCACCGAGCTGTGTGCCCTAACATGGCTGCATTCAGCTGGTAGAAGGAGCATCTTTTTCAAATTTGCACAAAGGCTAGTGGTGGCTCTGAGTTTCCCAAGCTGTAATTTTATGTGTCATTACCTTGGTCCATCTTCCCTTGCCACATGCCTTAGTGTTCCTCATCTCTTCTCCCCTGGTAAAATGGCACTCTGGGACTTCCTGATCTGTCCTTGGGTGTTTTTTCTTGAACTCTTGTTTCTATCTTCATTACTGTCCTGGCTTGCTTCTCAGACTTCAGACTGATTCTGTCACCAGCTCATTGGTTACCTGAGCTGAGAATCAATATATCTGGGGAAAGCCTGGCTCCGGTGCCAAAAACGTTAGCAGGAAAGTTCAAGAATATATAGGGGTATATTCTCAAAAGAAAGGGGGTTTTTAAGGACATAAAAACAGGGGACTGGTTAGAAAGAGGCCAAGAACATGAGTTTGGGATGGGAGAGTTAAGCTAATGGGCATTTGAGAGTAAGAAAGCACTGGATCTGGAAGAGGCTTCAGATGCAGAGCAAGTGCTGTTTGCTGCTTCCATGACAAGCAGCCTATAGAGCATCAGGGCCACCAGAGCTGCAGCCAGAGGTGGGGTGGCAATGTCTTAATATCTAGAAAGTGCTTGGAACAGTGTCTGGCATTGTTTGATAAACAAATGTGGATATAACATTGATATTCCCTGGCTGCCCTTTATCTTCGAAGGCAGCCTTGCTCCAGGCACATCTCCATGGCCATGGACAAGCCACGGGAGGTCCCTCAGGATCTGCAACCACAGGTTCAAAGGGCAGAGCTGACCGTAGAGAAGTAGTTTTCTCACTCACACCTTTATTTCCTTCACCGCATGGTCCTCCCTTTTCCCTGTCTACCTTCGGAATGGATTGTAATCTCAGAAGGATCCTTTACATGCCAAAGTTCAAAAACTGTAACTAGACTAGACTAAAAACTTCTTGAAGACAGGGATCAGTTCTGTTGTGTTCATCTTTGCATTCCCAGTAAATGTATGCATTTAGCACACAGTAAATGTTTATTGAGTCTTTGTCAAATGAGTATGTGGCCCAATTCTGTGACAGAATTTGTATATGTAGTAATGTGTGTGTATATATATCTGCAAGCATATGCTAATTAGGTACAGTGCTATTTAAGGATAAGTCAGATCAACACCAAATAAATGAATTACAGAACAGCTTCGATTGGGTCCACGTTGAGGGTCTGCTTATTGGTGTCTGTGAAGAAAAGGGTTAGCTCATCAGACTTGGGTTGCTCAAACCCTACTTGGCCCTTGACCTGCCTGCTCAGATATAAACTTTGAGCTCATGAAATATTCTGCCTGATAAGCGTTCCTTTCGATGCTTGAGGCCTTGGGCCACACTGTGTCATTTTGACTAAGTGGTTTATGCTAACAGTGTGACTTACAGGGAATGTCTGGTTCTGTATGCCTGAGGACCTGGACCATGTTGTATGTTTGACCTATAGGGAGGCAGGAAGAAGCTAGAGACTGAGTAACTAAGATCAATCACATGGGCACTGAATGCTCACATGACTGACTCCCAATAAAAACCCTGGACAACAAGGCTTGGATGTGATTCTCTGGTTGGAAACACTTGGCATGTGCTGTCACAGATAGTTTCCAGGGGGAATCAAGTGCATCCCTGTACAGTTCTACTCGGAGGAGACACCTGGAAGGCTGAGCCTGGTTTCTTCTGAACTTCACCCAATGCTCTTTTTCCCTTTTCTAACTTTAATTTGTATCTTTTTGCTGTAAGAAACCATAACTGTGAGCTTTTCTGAGTCCTGAGTCCTTCCAGTGAATTATTGTACCTGAGTGTTGTCTTGGGACCCCCAATACAATGTCTGAGATGAAAGAAGCTTAGAAGTGAAATAATATTTTTCTTCAGCTAACTGATGTCTCTCCACAGAAATATTTCTTCATTAATGCTACAAATGTCTATTGAACACCTGCAATGTATGGATGTTGCAATCCAGGAAGGGAGAACACCAGTCAGTGAAACAAAGATCTCTGCCCTCATGGAGCTTGGGTTCTGGTGGAGGCAAGGAGAGAGACAATAAGCATAATGAATAAGGTGATAAATGTTGTGGTAAAAAAAAAAAGTGGAGCAGGTACTGTAATCAGGGGTGCTGGGTTGGGGGTAGGGCTCATTGAGAAGGTGAGATGTGGCTTGATGGAGATGAGGAAGTTGGCCATGTGGGTTACTGCTTCAAAAGTTCTCTGGAGGGCCTTCCCTGACCCTCAAGTGTTGGGCAGCAGTTCTCATTCTTTAATGAGCACCATAACCACTTAGGGATCTTATGAAGAAAACTAGATTCCCGGATTCCTTTTGTGTGTGTGGAGGGAGGAAATGGATTAATATTTTTAACAAACACTTCCAGTTAGTCTGACACTGGACATCTGTGAGCCATTCCATGTTAGGCAGCCTGAAAGGTGAATAAGACACAGCCCTTCCCCTTGAAGAACTTACTCTTCAGTGAAATAGAGGGATATCTGAATAAAATGTAATGCCTTTTGGAGTGTTTCTCTGCCATTAATGTATCCATGGGGCTTTCTAAATTAAAAATTACTGAGAGCAGAGAATTCTGAAGGAATAAAATCTGAGGTACTAGGGTAGGAGGGTTTAGGGGACAGAGATGAAAACTCCTACAATGAAGATTTAGGTTCCCAAAAGCAACAAAGGAGGTATTGAGATATTGGGATGGCGAGAGCTCTCTGAATCTCCACAGGTTTTCCCAGAGGCAGCTCTGCCTGAAGGGACAAGGTCTTTGATCATGGGCAGACTGGATAAATAGAAGGGGCCCTGGAGAGAGCAGCAAGCTTTGTGTTCATTCCACAGCTTCTGTGTGTTCACTCCTAAAGTCTCCTGCCAGCACCTATCTTCAGAGGACAAAACATGGGCTACCCCAAACGTTCCACCCAGATGCACCAAAAACTGAAGGTGCCTGCGAGTTTACACCCTTCTTGGGCAGCTGTAGACAGTGAGTGATGGGTGCATGAGCATGAAAGAACAGTCCCTTTGCCCTGAGGTGGGACAAACTCTGTGCTACAAGTTATACTCCAGAGCTTCCTGCAGGGTCAGGCTGAGGCTGGGACTTCATCTGAAATCAAAATATTGGCTTTTTATTCCTTCATCTGCCTTCACCATCTCCTTATAGGAGTCGAGGTATTTCCTTAGTAAACCACTTGCAAATGAACCTTGTGTCATCTGACCTAAGACAGAGAGACAGTTCAAGCACTAAACCAACCTGTGCCCTGGCTCACAGTTCTTTAGGTAGAAAGAACAAAATGAGAGGTGGATGGAAAAGTTGAACCTGTTCCCATGACAACCCAGACACACACCCTCCCACCCCATTCCTCTCTCCTTCCCCATCCTGGATGGCCCAAACCTCCCTTGCCTGGTTTCTCCAGACTGGATATTGTTAGTGCTCAAGGGTAGGTGACACCAGGCTTCAGACCACCTTGAACCGTAGGAAACCGAAGAAAATGCAAACCCAATATCAATGCAAGCAAAGCCAAAGATGTAAATCTGGAACCCAGAACTTGGGGCAAATAACTTTAAAACTCACACAGAAAGGACTCAGCCTTCTTAGTGAGCCAAGAAAGCTGTCCAGTAGCTCAGGGTGTACTGAGATCAACAAGAGACTTGGCTAAGACGGGCTTTTGATCCCACCTTTGCTCAGCCTGCCCTCTACTGGAGCGAATCATGAACAGTGGCTGGTCAGTTAGAATGGAGCCCAACGCAGGAGGCCTCTAAGATCTCACTCAAACCCCACTCATCCTTCAGGCGCTAATTTCATCGTCACCTCCTCCAGGAAGACTCTTCTATGATTCCTGCAGCTAGAAGCAAGTTCTTTAATATGAGCTTTCACAGCCCTTCATTTCCACTTCCCTAATGGTGCTGTCTACCTTATTCCATGGTTACACAGCACACATGTTATCTCCCTGACTAATTTGTGAGCTCCCAGGGTGAAAGGATTTTTCCTTGAACTTTACTCCCAAAGGATTTTGCACCTGCTCAGAAATGTCTCCTACAAATAAGCCCTAAATATACAGCATTAAGGAGAGTTCTTTGAATTCAAATGTATCTCCAGAAAGACCCAATTAAAATATAACTATAAAAAGATGTAAACATGTTGCCTGGACTGTGAGTCATTAACTACTTAGGGCATTACAGATTAGCAGAGCTCAGAGAGTCCTGGTGTTATGTGAAATTTTTTTTAGATGGCAAACAAAGATGAAAATTGGAAGAAGGGTAGAATAAAGGAGATTTGAGCATGAGGCACTTTTGAAGACAGTTGATTGGATAAGGTCAGGGGGAGGTTGGGACCTTGAAGGGAGGCAGAAGGGAACTAAGGACCCACTTACCCTGAGCTAGAGGTTCCAGAAGGAAAGGTGGGGGATACTGATCAAAGAAGCCATTTTATCTGGTAGGACTAGAAAGAAATTGTTAGCTCCAAATGCAAAAAGAAAACAGCAAAACAAAAGTGATAAAAACTAAATGTCAGCAAAACATAACATTATGTCAACTTCATTAATTGCAAAACTTAGCATTTATAAATATTCATTCCATTTGAAAATAATCTGTGGGTTAGATTTTCTCACTTCATCAGAATTCCCAAGTAGAGACAGTGACTCCTGAAAAATCATAGCCAACTGCAAATGAAATATTACTCATAGCCAAATAATTCCCAAAGCAAAATTATAAGTCTTCAAATTTGCAGGGCAAAATTATATCTAATGTAGGATGTGAGTGTATTTTAATACATTTGATATAATAAAACCAGGAGTCTCTGGGACTTGCAAAGTTTTTTAAATGTCCTTGAGTATCAAAGATCAATTTCATCCACCCCCTTCAATTCCACTCTTGGTGACACATAGCCTTTAGTACTCGTAGATAAACTGCTTCCTTCTCCGAAACACAACTTAAACACAATTTACTTTCTTGTCTACCTGCCTGGTCTGATCCCTCATAACTGATTGATTAAATGCTTAAACTAGATAACTGAAAAGTTTTCCTGTTCCCAAGGGACCCCCCAGAGGGATCACTGTTCTTCATTTCTTATGTATATTTTCTGAGTATCTTATGCATTTATAAGTAAAAATTAAATAAGTCTTCTCTGCCTTCCCCTTTTTCATAGTTATTAATATACTGTATACCTTCCTCATGTAGCCATGTTTTTGTCTTTTCTACTTAACAATTGAATCCCCTTTTTAAAACCCTTAATTATGAGGAAACTACTAGTAACCCTTCCCCCAAAAAAGTCAGAAGGGGAGAAACTTACAGCCCTTTAGGAAGTAGAAGCAGTCTGTATGTAGTCAGAAAACACCATGATACAGAACGTCATTAAAGAGAACTCAAGTTATTTTATGAAGAAAAAATTTAGACATCAGTAGAGAATGCCAGAGTCAGAGGATATGGAATGAGTGAGCCCTGTAGAAGCCTGATGGCCACGAATGATATTGCTTTATTGAACTAGAAAAGGTGATGGAGAAGGCCAATGCAGCATCTTTATCCTCCCCTTCCCTGTCATTCCCCTTTCTTTTCTCTCTCATTCTTGATAGAAATAAAAACGATAGCTCAGAAGCCTGGAGGAATGGCCACATGGAAGCAAAGAGAAGCCAGTTATTCATCAAAAGCAGAGCACACACTGGTAGGTGTATGGGCTGAAGGGGGTGGTTATAGCAGGGCTGCCAACAACTCAGCACCAATGTAAGAACATAGAAGCCAAGCTTGAGTCCAGAGTTAAAGAAGGAAAGGAAGAAAATTCAAGGTTTAGTCAAGCCATGTTTTCTCTACTTATATCTAGAAATTAAGAGAATTTAACAAACTGACGTTTACTTGGTGGCTGCTGAGGTCCAGTCAGGAGGACACAGTACTGAGCAAAACAGATCAAGTCCATGTTACATGGAGCTAACTTTCTAGCCTGGGAGAAAGACAGCACATGAATACGTGGCAAATGTATGTGACCATATCAGGTTGTGATCAGTGTTACAGAGACACAGAAAGCAGGATAATTAGACAGGATTTGTGGCGGGAGTTGGGTGTGACTTTGAACAGGGTAGTGAAGGAATGCCTTTCTGGGTGTGGGGAGGTGTGTGGGCAGAGACTGGAGGAAAGTGAGGGACTGAACTATTACAGCATTTGCATAATGAGTGTTCCAGGTGGGAGCGATAACACTTGGCAAATGTGCTGGGCGCGGTGGGAGATGAGGTTGGGAAGCTGGTCACGACAAGCAGAGTCCCAGAGTCTCATTAGTGGGGTGAGAACAGCATGCAAAATATGTATTAGAATTGGAAAGAAATTTTGTTTCAAATATGTTTATGTGCACAACATAAACAGTATTTCTTATACGAGGTGTCCCAGTCAGAAAAGTTTGAAAGCCAGTGAAGGCACATAATTTAAATCTGGATCACCTTTACACACACACACACACACACACACACACACACACACACACACACACACACACACTGTAATATATAACATACATATATACACGTTAATATTCATATATAGTAATAAACTTTTTATTTTGGAATAATTTTAGATTTATAGAAAAGTTCTAAATATAAAATATAGGGAGTTCCCATGTACCCCCTCACCCATTTCCCTTTAATGTTAACATCTTACATTACAATGGTACATTTGTTAAAACTAAGAAAACAATATTGGTACATTAACTAAGGTATAGACTCTACTCAGATTTTAGTAATTTTTACAGTTTTTAGTTCCAGGGTCTAATCCAGGGTACTATTTTGCTTGTAGTCATCATGTCTCCTTAGATCCATCTCTGGTCTGACAATTTTTGCCTTTGCTTTTCATGACCTTATAATTTTGAGGGGTATTGGCATAAGGTATTTTCTAGAATGTGCCACAATCCACAAACTCTCCAGAGCCTTGGAGGGTCTTTCTAGTGTTTTCTCATGATTAGAATGAGATTATGAGTTTTTAGGAAGAATCCCCCAGAGATAAAATGCCTATCACATCCTATCAGGGGTATATAATAGTAACCTGACTTACCTCTGGTGCTGCTATCCTTAATCGTTAGGTTTAGGTCATGTTTGCCAGGTTTCTGTACTGTAAGGTGACTATTTTTCCATTTTCCGTGCTGTATTCTTTAAATATTAGTCACTAAGTTCAGCCCACACTCAAGGAATGGTGAAAATTAGGCTTCGTGTCCTAAGGGTAGAGTATCTACTTATATTATTTGGAATTCTTCTTTAAGGAAGATTTGTCCTTTGCCACCCATCTATGTGTTGAATCATTAATTAATACTAAGATGGACTTATGTATATTCTATACTTTCAGTTGTAGTCTAATAGTGTGCTATTTATTTTGTTGCTCAAATTGTTCCAGCTTTGGTCATTGGGAGCTCATTCAAATTGGTTCCTGTGTCTCTATTGGTTTTTCATCTTTTTTTTTTTTTGAGTGCTCTTGCTTTCTGGCACTACAAATTGCCGATTTTTATTATTTTTAAAAGTCTTTCTTTGTAGTGTAACACTTTTTATTTTTCCTAGCAAAATTTTGCATATTTATATTGTTATGTTAGACATAGCTGAAAAGAGGGAAGTGAGGAGATGGATCCTCTTGCTGTCCCCTAATATCTATTCTCCCTTTCTTTCAAAATTACAGAGGTTACCAGCTAAATCTATATTTCCTACCTTTTTGGGGGGGACAAATGCATCTATTGACTGAGTTCTGTCCAATGATTTTTAAGTAGAAGTGATGTAAGACACTCCCAAGTTCCTGCCCTTAAAAAGACTGAGCACGAATGAGTTCCCTGGGTTCCTTTTTACCTCCCTCCTGGCTGATAGACGGCAAGACCCACATTGCCATATGATTTTACTTATATGTGGAATGTAAGAAACAAATAAACAAACAAAACAGAAACAAACTCATAGATACAGAGAACATTTTGAGGCTTGCCAGATGGTAGAGGGGTTGGAGGAGTGGGTAAAAAAGGGGACGGGATTAAGAAGAACAAATGGGTAGTTACACAATAGTCATGAGGGTGTAAAGTATAGCATAAGGGATATAGTCAATAATATTGTAATAAGTATGTAGGATGTCAGGTGAGTATTAGATTTATTGGGGTGATCATTTTGTAAATTACATAAATGTCTAACCACAGTGTTGTACACCTGAAACTAATATAATATTGTATGCTAACTGTAATTGAAAAATAAAAAAAATTTTAAAAGAATATTCTGTAAAAGGGACATAAAACTGTATCCAAGTTCTTGTCACTAAGTTGGTCATATTCAGTGCTGAAATATTAAATAATAAAGTTCTTCTGTGCCTAAAATAAAATACCACCCTTTCAGACTTGGGATTATTTTAATTGTTCTTTCCTCTTTTTCCTCAATGTGTAGAACAATGGGATTGCCTATCCCACCATTTCTGAGCACCAGTATACATTAGATGTTTCAAAGGGATCCCAGACAGTACCCCCATCTCCACAGCCACTCCATCAGTTGTACAGTACCCAAGACTAGTATGGTGGCCGTAGGAGGACATCCAGACTGAGCATTTCTGACCAGTTCTTTTTAAAGTTTTCTATCTCCTTTTTTATTTTCTATACTTTCATTAAAATTTTAACTGAGTTCATCTACTCCTTCCCTAAGTTCACTGAACATCCTTATAATCAGTGTTTTGAACTCTGTATCTGGTGGATTGCTTATCTCCATTTTGTTTAGTTCTTTTTCTAGAGCTTTCTTCTGTTCTTTCATTTGAGACATATTTGTTTCCCCATTTTGGCTACTTCCCTGTGTTTATTTCTGTCTAAGGTAGGGCTCCTAAGTCTCCCAGGCTTAGTAGAGTGGCTTCATGTAGTAGGTATCCTGTGGGGCCCAGTTAAGCAATCTTCTGGTCACCTGAGCCAGGTGCTCAAGGTGTGTCCCTTGAATGGGTTGTATATACTCTCTTCTTGTAGTTGAGCCTTTGGTTGCTGTTTACACATCAATGGGAAGGATTTAACCTCAGGCTGATTGGCTGTGAGGACTGGCTGGTGAGAGGCTGACCCTATGGAGAAGGATTCACTTTTGCAGAGCTCTAGTGCCTGCCTGCCCAGTCCACCCTTTGAGTGTGTCCTCCTCAAATGCTCCCTGGATGGCACTACAACTTCCGTTAAAGCTGGCCCCTGGGCCAGCCAAAAGGCCTCTTGCGGCAGGGGGGTGGGGGAGGCAGCTGCAGGCCAGTTTCAGTCACAGCCTGTATACTGCCCAGGGACACCTGACAAGAATTACCAAGCAATCTGCAGATGACTGCCACCCGTGGTGGGCTTAGAGGTACCTTGAGAGGCCAAGCCAGGAATCAAGGTTGGCTACAGCTAGTGCCAGGCTTGGGACTACTCGACAAGAAGTATGCGGCATGCCAAGGCCAGATGCTGCTTCTTTGGGTTTTGTGAACCTCAGAAATTTTAGGAAAGTCTGCAGCACATGCCAGGACAAGCCATTTGTATGGATAAACCTGCTGCAGGTGGCTTGGGTGGGCCCACAAGTTGAGAGGTGCGAGGTCTCAGGGGATCACCTGGGTGGAGTGACCTGTGTTATCCAGGTTGATAGAGATTCAGATATGGTGGCTACCTGCGTCTGCACACTGGGAGCAGGGAGGGCTCAACAAAAGAACAATGGATTCTGCCAGCACTTTTGTCCGGGAGAAAGCCATCCTTCCAGCCCTTGTCCTAAAGCCAGACAACTCAATTCCTCCCCGTATGTCTCTGGCTCTCTTGGAGCAGCTGCCCCAGTGCTGGAGCTCAGAGCAAGTGATTCCATTTCTAAGTCTGCACATGGGCCCTTTAAGAGAAACATGACTCCTGCAGCTTCTGTCTTCCTCAGACACAATCTCCATTGGTTTTCACAGCCAGAGGTTGTGGGGACTTCTCTTTCCGCCACTGGAGCCCTGGGCTGAGGAGCCCAGTATGGAGGTGGGACCCCTCACTCCTCAGGTTAGATGTCTGTAGCTAAGATATCCCTTCTGATTCTCAACCTCTATACGCGGTTGTGGGATCTCCCCATTTCGTGTCTCCACCCCTCCTACAAGTCTCAAGGTGGCATCTTCTGTATGTCCCCAGTTGTAGAACTTCTGTTCAGCCAGATCTCAGGTGACTCCCAATGATGGTTGTTCTGTATTTCTGTTGCTATTTTGATGTGCTTGTGAGAGAAGGCAAGCACAGTGTTTGTTTGCCTTCTACACCATCTTCGAAGCATGATATTTTTTGAAAACCACTGCTCTCCTTTTCATTCTTACAGTTTGCTTGAACTAAATGTGCTTGTTACATTAGTGGTAAGAAGGCCTGAGGCAGCATTCACGGGACTTTAAGAAGTCAAGTTTTCTCTCAAATGTTTTCTGTATATTCCCTTAAATTTTCTCAAGGAAGCTTTAGTATTTTTTAAATTCACATTTAGATTTGAAATCTACCTGGAATTGTTTTTTATGTATGATATGAGGTAAGGACAAACTTTCAATTGTTTTAAAAACCACCCTTTCCCTGTGGCTCTGTGGTGGATAACTTTGTCATAAATCAAATGCATTTGGCAGTATCTACTAAAATTGAACATATGCATACCCTCTTATTGACTAAATCCACTCCTGGGTACATACCTAACAGAAATGCATTCATATGTGCATGAAAAGACAGATTTAAGAATGTTTATAACAGCACTATTCAAAATAGCCCTAAAATGAAAACAACCCTAATGTGGATCATCAGTAGAATAGACTCACGGTATATTCATGCAATAAAATAATATACAGCCACGAAAACATGGGAGCTAAATTACACATGATCATTTTGATAAATCCCACCACGATATTATTGAGTGAAAGAATTGAAAAGTAAAATAACATAAATTATATCATTCTATTTGTATGAAGTTTTAAAATAGAAAAAACTAATCTGTGGTGTTAGCAGGTTATCTTTGGGGGGCAGAGTGGAGTTAGCAACTGGAGGACACTGAGGAGAATTTCGAGGTGCTATTAATGTCCTATTTCTTTATCTGGTTAGTGTTTACTTTGTTATAATTCTTTTAACTGTGTACTTATATGCTTGTACTTTTTTGGATGTGTATTATACATCAATCTAAAAGTTATCTGAAAAGAGAAGTTGGATTTTATGTTATATTCTAAAGGAAGTAAGACTGAAGAGAGGCATAATACAGCTAGGACACATCATACATGGAGGTGGCCTTCTTTTGGTTTTAAAGTAGTTGTTGCATTTCGCTAGTGAAGCACCAAAAACATAAAAGACACCTGATATACATGCAAACAATGAATGATATTTGATATAAAATGGTGGATGAAAGAGAAAAACCAATAGTCAGATTTCAGCAAATCTCAAATACCACTGTACCATTATTTTAACAAATCATTTTATACAGAAAATGTTATGAATTAAATACAAAGCCATGCCTTAATGATGGTCCTGGGTGACACATGAATTGGACATATCAGCTTCTCATTGCTTTGAGATTTCCTTGATTTATTCCAAGGAATTTGGCAGTTTTTCCTACCTACAGTTGTCTTATTTGCTTGGCTTGTGATATTATCATAGACATGTTTTTGCATATATTTCAGGAACAAAATGGAGTACGATTTCTTCTAATTATGGATCTCTTCCGTTCTTAGTTCCTGTAAAGCTCTTGGTTGAACTTTATAAAAGAATTTAGCAGTTTGGCCATTCTTCCAAGTGAAATGTTTGCTTTATTACTACCAATTTGCCCTGCTGCTCTGTTTCTACGACAATAACCTTTTATTTCAATGAGAAGTCTTTTAAAAGACATTTTAAACATCAGTTAAACTCATCTACTGCAATGCCAATGGAATAGCTCTGGCCAAGTCCACACATGTGAAGGCAGTGACACAGTTGCTGCCTGGCCAGCAGTGACTGTAAGAGGCGTCTCATTTTCAGAGATGTTAAAATGTGAAAAAATGTGCATCTTAGAGTTGATGAATCAGTGTGTTAAAGGGAAAGGCAGTCAGAAAATTACTATTTAAAGAGTTAGAGGAAGTCTTACATACTTGCATAATATGAGCTGAAAATAAGCAGTGATGTATTTCAAAGATCTAGAAGAAAATCAGAGAATAGGTCAAAAGAAAATATCATAGTTTGCCTAAAGTAAATATATTGTGCTTGAATGGAGGCTGGTATTCATCAAGTTGATATGAAGAAGCATGGCTAGTCTCCTTCTTTCCTTGGGAGGCAAGGTGATGTGATAACTTAGAGCAGTGGAATGTTAGTAAATGTTTAGCAATTGGCTCTTTGGAAAAAAATGCCCATATATATATGTTTACTATAAATTTGATTGATATAAAACATGTAGCACACAGTTTATAATAGTAAACATATAATACTTCATTGTAAATTATCATATAGCCAATTGACCAAATGAGTCCCATAGCATGTTTTTGCAAATTTTTTCCTAATTCTGTATCCACAGCCAAACTGCAATTAACAAATAAGTACAAATTTGACATAAATGTTGGTTGATATTTTTGTTAGCATGAGTGAATATGAGCAAAGTGAAACAGAGAAGATATATGTTGGAACTTCACTCATTTGTCAATGACATAAGTAACTTCTTTGCTGAATTGGATAAGTCTTCTAACACCAAAAGAATCTTTTTTCAATGTTTTTGTGCTATGAAAAATGTAACAGCTATAGACACAACACGTACTTTAGTCTATATTATTAACACTTTCCCCCACCTTCTAAGTCTAAACAATCAACAAAATGATAAATCAAGCCCTGATATATAGTGTGTACCAATTGCTGTCTTGTTAATACTCCCGTTAAGGCTGATTTCCAGCTATCAATGTGATCTTACTGAATGTGGAGATGGGAAGAGATGTGTAGTAGCACACCATTAGATAATATTTCCACCCAACAGATACAAGAGATGTAGATAACATTAAGAGCACAGACACTAGTAAAAGGTAGTGATAATAATTGGGTGTGATTAATTTTGAGTATTTATTACTTTCTTTTAAATATAATTTATTTAATTGTAAGTTTTTATCCTTTAATTGTTAATAATGATTGTATTTAACAAATGCTCACAAAATTCCTGAAATTTTAACTATCAGCTCTTGCAAGCCTGCATGAGTCAGCTCTGGCACACTTCTGTTATGGAGTGAGACAACTTTAAGTTTATATTTAACTTTATCAGTTCCTATTTGCCAACCATGGACAATATATCAAGCCTCTTCAAGCCCAGTTATTTCTACAGCAGGGCTAATAATACCTACACCATAAAGTTGAGTATGGAACAAGATCAAGTTTGTGAAGTTCACACAAAGTAGGAGCACAATATTAATTTTTTTCTCTTTCTCTGGTCTTTCTCTTGTCTCATCCATTCTGAACATTCCTTGTTAAAATTATCTTCCCAAAACAGAGATATTACTATGTCATCCCTCTGACTTACACTGGTATTAAGCACAAACTTCAATTTACTATCAAGGTACACATCTCACCAGTCTCATTTTTTCATTACTTTTCAGAAGGTCATCCACATCCATATTATAAATCTGTTGACATCTCTCACATCGTCCTTGTGGATCTCCTCTCTATACCTTTGCTCCAGGCATTTCTTCCCAGATCTTTGTGCCATCTGTGCCACCTTCCATCTTCCCAATGGAAACACGTCCCCAGAAGGCTTCCTTTGTTAGCTCCATCTCATAATAATAACTAACCTGTATTGAGTACTGGGGATGTGTCAGGAAGTGTGAAAAGTGCTTTATATGCATTATCCCATTTAGTTGGTCCAATTTAAAGATGAAGAAACAGAGGCACAGCAAGAATAAATAACTTTCCCAAGTGATACAGCTAGTGAATGGTAGAGCTGGGATTGCAACTCAGGTGGTCTGCTTTCAGAACTTGGGCTCTTAGACATTATGTCCCACTTAACTGCCTGAATAATTACCTAATTAAATAAATTACCTGTTAAATGTGAATATATCATGTATAATATCATGTTCTTGGCCTTTTGCATGTCTAGGTTTATAGGCGTTATCATAGTACCATCTTCTTGAGGGCAGAGGTATTCATTTATCAAAATTTAGAAAATACCCTCCTATGTTTCAGGTACTATACTAGGCACTGGGTATACAGGACCAGTCCTCAGTGAAAGAAATGGCAAAAACATTCATACAGCAGAATACTATGCAGCTATAACAAAGAATGAGGAGGCTCTTTATGTAAGGGCATGGGAAGATTTCCAAGCTATATTGTTAAGTGAATAAAAAGCAAGGTGTAGAACACTTTGGGCACTATGCCATCCTTATGTAAAATATAAAGAGGGGTTGATAAAGAATTTTTCTGTATTTTACCTGTTAAAACAAAGTCTTAGTCTTTATCATTATGAGGTTCATAGAATGAACACTGTACTAAAATAATACTAAAATTGATGTACATGGAAACTTGACCTTAAAAAATATGTATTCTGAAAACTTTACAAATCCCGAAAACAACAAATACCACTATGGCAGTAAAGGCCAGCTGTTTAATGAAATCTCATGCTCCCATTCTAGAATGTAGAGTTGTTGATGAGAAGCGGTTTCTAGCAAAGTGCTATATTTCCCAGCCTTCCTGGTATGTGGGACTATATGATTAAATTCTAGCCAATGGATTGTGGGGAGAAGTGATGTGACCACTTCTAGGACTAACCATAAAAACTTCCTGTGGGATCTGTAGGCTGGAGGTTGATATCCAGGAAGTTTCTGAATGACTATGTGTGGAGCAAAGCTACTTTACTCCCCTTCCCCACACTGGGCTGCACATGAGCAATGAAATTCTATTCCATTTAGCCAATGAGAGTACAGTTTATCTTTATTAAAGTTTGTATTACCTTCATTAATACATCACTCCAGTATACAGTTTTCCTCTCAAAACTTAACTAAAATTTTTAAATGACTCTTTCAGACTAATTGATCTCACCTTTTAAACATGCATTTGTACACTGGCTGAAACACTTAAAACAGTTTCACTAATTGGTTTTCTTTATTTTTACCTAATTCCTATGGTAGGATCATCCATATCACAAAGCTATGCTACAGACATATGTGACATCTCACTCTTTATGTGATCAAGTATTTCCATTTTCTTGCCAGAACTATATTTTTTAGATTTTTTAACTTCTGTCTCTATTGTAAACAACTGCCGCTTTCCTCTTCTTTTTCTCCTCTTTAAATTTTTATTTTATTATGAAATGCATCATACATACAGCAGAGGGCATAAAAGAGAGAGTACAGTTTTCAAGAAAAATTAGAAGACAAAGACCTGTAAAACACCACCCAAGTCAAAAATTAGAACATTGCCAGCCCCCAAAAGCCCTCTAGTTGTCTCACAATTTCCTTCCTTCATCCACAAAGTAAGCACTATCCTGACCTTGGTGATAATCATTTCCTTGCTTTTCTTTATTGTTTTACCACCTATGTCTGATTCCTAAATTATGTAAAATAGTTGATCTGTTGTTGAACTTCATATAAAGGGAATAATAAGCCCCATCTACTGTTTCTTGCTTCTGTGTCCAACATGATGTTTGAGACTCATCCATGTTGTTTCATGTGCTCTAGTTAGTTCATTTTCATTGTTGTAGAGTAGTCCTTTCTGTGAATAAACTGCATTTCACTTAGTCATTCTAGTGTTGAAAAACATTGGACTTCTGTAGACATTGCTTTTATGAACATTTTTTTCCATATATCCTGGTGCAGATGAGCATGCGTTTCTTTAAGGTATTCACTGGGAGTGAATTTGCTAGGATATGGAATATGCCTGTCTTTAAATTAGATAATGCCATACTGTTTTGCAAAGTCCTTGTATCATTTCATGTGCCCACTAGTGGTGTATGAAAGTTCCCCTTGTTCCTCATCTATGCCAACATTTGGTATTGTCAGACTTCAGTTATTTTTTGTTAATCCGGTAGGCATTTAATTGTGGTTTTAATTTGAATTTTTGATTATTAATAAGGTTAAATACCTCTTTATATGTTTATTGACCATTGAGATTCTCTTTCATGTGAAATGCCTAGTTTAAATCTTTTGCCCAGTCTCTAATGATGGTTTTACTCTTGATTGTAGTTCTTAATCCTAGACTTGTGTCAGTTATATGTATTTCAAATATTTTCCTTAACCAACACCTGTCTTTTCACATTCTCTACAGCATCTTTTGAAAAACAGACAATCTTGACATGATCAGGTCTGGATTTATCTTCTCCTTTATAGATAGTGCTTTTTTTGTGTCTTGTTTAAGAAATCCTTCTTTTCCCTGAAGTCATAGCTATCTTCCAGTATTATATTCAAAGATTCTAAAGTTCTAGCTTTCACATTTAGATCTTTATTTCATCTGGAAGTAGAGGTCTAACTTCATTATTTTCTATGTGGTTACCCAATTGTTTCAGCACCATTTATTGAAAAGTCTGCCAATCCCCCATTGATCTGCAATGCCACCTGTGGTCATACATCAAAGATTCATATATGTGGGGGTCTGTTTTGGAGATTTACATTCTGTTCCATGGTCTATTTGTCTAACCCTGTGTCAATACCATATATATTTTTTTCCATTTCAATTTTCTTTTGTCATTCATCCAACATATTTATTTTGAGTGCCTAATAGATACTGTTCCAGGTACTGAGAATAAAGCAGCGAATAAAGGAGACAAAAATCCCTGCCCTCCCAGAGTTTATGCTCTAGTTGGAAAGTCAGACAATAAACAAATGAATAAAATACATAGTATGGTGGATAACAATATGTGCTAAGGAGAAAAATAAACCAAGGAATGGGAATTGGAAATGTGGAGATGGAGCTGAAATTATGAATAGGATGGCCAGGGAGGGTATCATTGAGAAGGAAATATTTGAGTTTACATCTAAAGGAAATAAAGAAGCACCCTGTGGATATCTGGAGAAGGAGAGCTATAGGCAGAAGGCTCAGCAAGTCCAAATGCCCTAAGACAGGATTGTGCCTGGTATGTTTGAGTAATGGGTGAGGCCAGTGTGTGCATGCAGTGTGAGTGAAGATAAAAAGAGAAGTTAGAGTCAATAGGGGACCATCATGTGGGGTCTTGTAATTCATAGTACAGAATTTTGCTTTCATGGCTATTAGAGGTTTTTGAGTAGAGCAACTTGATCTAACCTATAGTTAAAAGGATCCTTCTGGATACTGAGTTGAGAACAGACTGAAGAGGAGCCAGAATAGAAACAAGGAGATGAGCTAAGAGGCTGTTGAAACAAGTCAGATGAAAGATAATGATGACTTGGTAGTTGTATTGATACAAGTTAGAATCTGAATTGCTGATGGATTAGATGTGATGTTTGACAGAAAGAGAGTAGTCAGAGATGACTCTAGAATTTCTTCTTGTGGACATGTGCTATAGAGGAATGAAGTTTTTGTTATTTGATGAGGATTACTATACACAGAATGTGTCCATAGAGGAGAGGAACTTCAATATGATGTAGGTACTGGGCCAAACTCATCTGCCTCTAGGTCCATCAATAAAAGTCAAAGGAGACTTCTTGGAGGAGGCTGCCTTCAAGCTAATTTTTTGGAAGGAGAATTTGCTAGATGAACTCTGGGCCTTTCAAGTATGGGTTCCAGGCTGCAGGGTAGGTCCAGGTCTGTTCTGTGTCTCTACATTAGCCCTAGACCAGAGACTACTTGGGGCATGCTCTTCTCATGTTTGATCTCAGTGCAAGAGACCAAGACAAATGGCATACAGGCATATGTAAAGCCTCTGCCTGGATAATGTCTGCTACTTTTGTATTGAACTAAGCAGGTCACATAGTTCAATCCAAAGTAACTGAGGCAGGGAACTTTGTTCTACATATTCTACGACCTTGCAAGGTCACATGGTTGGGGAAGGGAGCAAGAATTAACAATACTCCATTAACAATATTCCTGTCAGCATAGTAGCAGCAAGAAATGATTAGGGCAGTAACACTGGAAAGGAAGATATAGAGTCAAAGGAATTAGGGAACATGAGCTCCCAGGACTTAGAGTTCTTTAGAAGTAAGGTTAGTGGAGAGATAGAAGTTTCTATTCTGAGCATATGGATAATAAACTAATACTTACACCTAGTAGCTAGTAGAACTTATTCTAAGTACTTATGTACACTGACTAATATAACCTTCTCATAATATTATGAGATAGGAGCTATCATTAACTCTGTTTAATAGATAAGGATACCAAAGCACAGTAATTATATAATTTGCCCAGGATTATAAAACATGGTGATGCTTAGATTTGACCATCTTGCTCCATGGTCCATGTGGCTGACCACTATGAATACTGCCTTTTAACTATGCCTAGTTGTGTGTACTTACTACATAGGATGCGTAGCAGAGCCATTGGTGGAGTTCCAGATACTGACCTTGAGGCATGAGGTATGCTCTTATGGATGCAATTTGACCAAATTAGTTGGCAAATTATTTGTAAAGCTTCAATAAAAAGCAGGATAAACCAAAAATAAGATAAACCAAAAGCACAATAGTCCAAAATTCCACACAGGCTAACACCTGAGACATATTGTTGTAAGGGATTTCATGCTGGTTGCAGTGAAAAAAAGACTAGAGTGAGTGATATCTTCTATATCACCAATATTTCTGCAGGGCTTGCCAGTGTAGGAGAAGATTAGGAGTAATCTCAGAGATAAAATCTTCAGACTGGAGTCTGCTGGCATCACAGGAAGCTAAGGGATTAAATCTTGTTTTCACTGAAGGGACCAGTAAATTTAGAGGAAGCAGTAGTGTCTGGAATGAAGGACAGAAGATTAAATAAATTATTATTGGGTTAAAAGGTAGAAGGAGAAGTGAAGCAGAACATCCAAAGAAGGAAATACTTCTGCTAGATTTCCATCAGGAAACCCTAGGTGACCTCTAAAAGTAGTGGTGAGGACAGGGATAGAACCAGATCATAGGCTCTCAGAGTGGAAAGGGGCAGGGTCTCATCTCATGCTTTAACCATCTGTGGACACTGGGCATTCTTCACCCAGAATTCAAGAATGAGTTTCACAATTGAATGTAAAGCTGTGTATTAATATACGTGTATGTGTGTGCATGGATCTGCAAATTTATCTGAAAAGAAAAAGATCCATAGCTGTCATCAGATTTTCAAAGGGGTCTTTGATCCCCAAAATGTCCAAAACAACTTATCTTATAGTTTCTCCTTGAACAAATACTTTTGGCTCCTTTTCTCAGGGGTGACCTGTCTTGCTGACAGCTCTATTAGAACATCCTTTTCATACTGAGCTGACATCTATCTTCTAGGAACTCCCACCTTTGGTCTTGAATTTGCCCTCTGGAGCAACACTGGCTAAGTCTAATCCCTCTTTCATCTTTCTAAATGGAAACTCATTTCTCAATGTATTGAATTTTTTCCTGATATGAGCTTAGTTGGGAAAGGAAATCCTTGACATTTCTGATGCCTTCAAAGATTCTAATGGAGTCAGCAAATATGCTCATATTTTGAAAGTTTGTAAGTTTAGCTACCTAGAGCTTAAAAGTAACAGATTCTAATACTTGAACCCCATGTAATACCATGAGGCTGAATTTCTACATTCCTTAAAATATTGGAGAAAGAATATAGAAGTCTGTCCTCTTACTGTTTGGCAAATAATGTCTAATAATAATGTCAAAGAGTCTGATTTTCAGGAAAAGCAGCATTAATAAGGAGGACATTTATCTTGATTGTAACAACCACACAGCTTTGAAAAACGAAAAATAAAAATTATTTGGAAAGTAAAGTCTATTAGAAAGAAAGAATTTCTCTGTGTTATGGGATTAGATTTTTTAAAAAGCCTGTGACCTCAAATTTCTCATTAAAACACACTGGCCTTCTTACAAATTACGCTACATAAAGGTCATTAAAAAACTCTCAGGAAAATAGAAATAGAAGAGACCTTCAGCATAAAGATATCTAAGAAAAAACTTACGGCTAACATCATACTTAATGACAAAAGATTGAATGTTTTCCCCCTAAGATGAGAAACAAAGCAAAGATGTTTGCTCTTTCCATTTCTATTCAACATTGAACTAGAGGTCCTAGCCAATGCAATAAGGCAAGAAATAGAAATAAAAGGCATTACGATTGTAAATGTAAAAATAAAACTGTGTTTCTTTGCAGGTTGACATGATTGTCTCTGTAGAAACCCTGATGGAATCTCAAAAAATCTACTAGAGCTAATCACTTAATTTATCAAAATTTTAGCACTGACCAGCTGACTCTAAAATTCATATGGAAATGCAAAGGACCTAGAGGAGCAAAATCATTGTTAAGAAAAGAATAGCCAAGTCAGAGGGCTTACACTCTCTGATATTAAGATTTATTATAAAGCTAGAGTAATCAAGTATTGTCAAGATAGACAAACAGATCAATGAAGTAGAATAGAGAGTTCAGAAATAGAACCTTAACATGCCTGATTGATTTTTAACAAGGTGCAAGGGTAATCAAAAAGTGCAGGAACATATTAGATATATTTTTTAAACTCTTAGATATAACTCCAAAAGCATGGTCCATAGAAGAGGAAATAATAAATCAGACTTCATAAAAATTAAGAATTTCTGCTCTTTGAAAGACACTGTTAAGAGAATAAAAAGGTATGCCCAGACTAGGAGACAATATTTATAAGTCACATATCTGATAAAAGACTTATATCCAGAATATATAAATATCTCTCAAGACTCAATAATAAGAAAACAACCAACCAGCTTAAAAAGTAGGCAAAAGACTTGAACACTTCACCAAAGAGGATTTTCCTGATGACAAACAAGCCCATGAAAAGGTGCTCAATGTCTTTGGTCATTAAGGAAGCGCCAATCAAAACCACAATGATGCCACTACTGTTAGGATGGCTTAAATGAAAAAGACTGACCATACCTAATGTTGTCAAGGATGTGGAGCCACCGAAACTCTCACACACTTCTAGTATGGATGTAAAATGGCACCACAACTTTGGAAAGCGGTTTGGCCCCTTCCTCATGTGTTAAATATACAGCTACGATAGCTAGGACACCGTAATTCCATTCCTAGATAGTTATACCCAAGAGAAATAAAAGCATATGTCCATACAGAGTTGCACACAGATACTCATAACAGCTACAGGCAAAACCTGGAAATAACCTAGACGTAATCAGCAAGTTACCGGATAAACAAATTGTGGTATATCCATCTCTATAATGAATACTACTCAGCAATAAAAAGGAATGGGCTATCGATAGAAACCTGAATAACTGGCAACAGATCAATCTCAAACTCAGTGCCGAGCGGAAGAAGCTACGAGAAGAGTGCATATGGCATGACTCCGTGTGTTTCAAGTTCTGGGAAGTGGAAGCGATGTGCAGCGGCAGACTGAGCGGTTGCTGGAAAGGGGGCGTGGGAGACGGATGCATGGCGGGAGTACCAGGAGGCATGGGGAGACTGGGCAGGGATGGGCATGTTCATTGCTTCGATGATGGCGATAGATGGTGTCAGTCTTGCGTACCGATGGCACAACTGTCCACTCTACACGTGCGTGGCTTGTCGTGGGACACGTACACCTCGGTGGAGCGGCGCACGCGGTAGGCGGAGCGCACGACGGGCACTCAGCGCGCCGGGCTGTGTGGAGCACGTGCGAAGTGCGTGCCCTCGTTCAACTGCGACCAACCCGCCAGGTGTGGTGCCTTTTACGGACAGGCGCCCCGAGGCGTCGGAGTCTGCCGGCGACCGGGCGCGGCCGGCCATACTCACTCTCACTCTCAGCTGTGAACTCGCGGTGGGGAGGCCCAGGAGGCAGAGGCGCCCGACAACGCGCTGAGCTGGATCCTCGTGAGAGAGAGAGTGTGTGTGTGTGGGGGGGGGCGAGCCGGCCAAGAGCTCGCGCCTGCTTTGCAGATGGACGCACTGAGGTCCGACCCGATTAGGGGGTCTCTACACGCTTTCACGGGGGGCTGGCCTCCCTGCTCCTCAAACCAGCGCCCTGGCCCCCCCGCCCCCCAATCACCGACTTGCCATCGCGTGTCTTCCTTTCCCCAGGTCACAGGTGCCGGGAACTCCTCCGACAACGGAGCGTGGCGACAGGCCGCTCGGGAGGGAGGGGAGCCTCGCGGGGCACGCGACTCCGCGCGGGGCCTCGGCACCCGGGGACCGGCCCCTCCCGCGCGGCCCCGCGGGGGCGTCGCGGAGGCGGGCCCGGGGGACGCTCGCGAGCCTCGCCCGGCGGCGGCGCCCCCTGCCGGCGGCCTGCTCCGCGCCCTGGATCCGGTCGGGGCGGCGCGGGGACGCCCGCCGGAGAGGCAGCGGGCGGGCGGGCGCCGGGCGCGCGGCGCTGAGCGGGCGGCCGGGCGCGCCCTGCAGGGGTAGGTGGGCCGCGGGCGGGCGGGGCGCGGCGGGGGAGGGGCCGGGGTCGGCGCGGGGGCGGGGCGGGGCGGGCGGGGGGCCCGGCGGCGGCGGGGGCGCGCGCGGCGGCGCGCCGCGGCGCGAGGCATCAATTATGCAAGGACGCGGGCGGCGCGCGGGGCGCGGGCGCGGGGAGCGCTCCAAGATGGCGCCCACCGCAGTCCCGCCCGCCGCAGCCCCGGCGCCTCTGCAGTCCGGCCGCGCCTCCCGGGCTCCGCGCTAGCGCCGCCGCTGCCTCCTTCGCCGCCGCCGCCGTAAGTCGCCCCAGAGACCCCGCCCGCCCTGCCGCCGCTCCTCGCCCGCGCGGCTCCCCGCGCTGGCGTCGGGACCCTGGAGCGGGGCTCGCCCATCGCCCGTCAGGGGCTTTGCCGCAGCGCGCGCGGCGGGGCTCCGGGGGCCGTGGAGCTGGGCTTCTGCCCTCCCTGCTGTGGACAGGTGTTCGGGAGTCTTGCTTCCTTCTCCTGTGTTTACCGGGATGGGGGTCCCTGAGGAAAACTGAGGCTCACCGGCCCCCACCCCCCATGCATCCTCGCTCTCCCCGTCTCTCGCCTGCATTGGGGGGCACTGGCCTGCCCTCGGCGCTACCCCCCACACTCCGCCGCCCCATCTCCCAGGGCCCGGGAAGAGTCGGGGCCCCTCGCCGGGTTGTACTGGGAAGGGCAGCGCTGCCGGGGTCTTCCTCCGGTAGCCCCTCAGGTCTACTCCCTCCCCCATATCTCACTGCATCCGTCTCCCCCACAAGGCTCCGGATTGTTACCGACTGCAGAAGCCTGGGGTGCTTAGGGCAGCCAGGACTCTCCCTGTCCTTTACTCGGATGCGTCTGGACCCCTTCCGACTCGGTGCTCTGGGGCTGCGTTGGGGACACCCAGGACCTTCCTAGGAAGGCTAGGATTCCTGCGTTAGGGAGTACCTCACTTTCAGAATATCCCCTTCCTCCACCCCACCCGCGATGCAGAGCTTGCTCCTGTCCTCCTCCCTCCCCTCCCTCCCCCACCTCACCACCACAGGCAGCACCCGTGGGTTTCTTGTCTGCGCTGGGCGTATGGGACTGCCCAACTCCACAGGCGTGGACCCCTCCTCTCTAGTTCTCTGTAGGTACTTGGGGGACTGCAAAACCTTTGCATTTTTCCTGAGAGCTCAGCTCCATCCCCTCCCTGCCCCCAGCAACCACCGGTAAAGACTTGGCAGTTAACTTTCCAGGGGTTAGCCAGGGCTTTCAAACCCTTTCAGGGGCACCAGCTTGGAAATGACGTGGGGTGGTAATCATTTTTCAGTCTGATAAATATGCATTTATTATTATCTTCAAACCATGCATTCCTTCCGACTACTCCACCCTGTGCCCTCTTCCTCACTTACACTGCATTTTTTGAAACATGGGGGAATACATTTTATATCTGGAGATTCCAAAATTCAGCATCAGTGTTTATAATAAAAGGATGTCATCTGTTGGGGGTGGGAGTAAAAGAAACTTTGCATTACATCTGGCCAATTCAGGGGGTGGGAGAAATAATTAGCATGGAGCAAGCTTTACCTACAGGGAAAACTGTTTTTAATGCACACTGAGCACCAGAGAAGCAGGGATGGAATCACGGAGTGTGGGTGACGGCTTTGGGGCAAAGGGGGAGAGTGCATTTTATAACTGTTTCTCAAGTTCAAACCTGGAGATCCTTTAGAGAGGTAGCGATGTGTTAGGGCTTGGGGATGTTTTAGATTTCCAAGGAAGATTTCGGGTGTGGTAGTTTTTCACTGTTTCACAAGCTCTGTACTTCTCTTTTCTCCACGTGCATTAGAAGGTATTTGGGGGAAGGGTGCTCCCCTCGCCCCTTTTTTGATGTGTAATGCAAATGGAGAACATTACCACTGGGTACTATCCTGGTAGGGATCTCTGGGGATCAGATTTAAAATGCTGAAAGCTTTGTAGCACATTGCCTGTAACCTGGTTCTTGAAATACTGCAGCATTTTTCCTTTGGAACTCATGACCCATAAGGCCTTCAGTTCTCTCTGAAAGAGAATTTGATTGCTCGGAAGGGGGATGGGAAGAGGGTGGTAGTAATGGTTTGGTATTCAGCAAGCATTCTCTGTCCTAGAAATTGAGGTTCTCCCTAGAGAGTTCAAGCATGTTCCATGTTCTTTGAACATCTGATTTAGGGTATGTGTAAATGTGTTGTATTTCTTAGTAGGGCCGGTGGTGGGTATTGCAAAGCAATTCTTGATAGTGCAGGCCAGTTATTGGTTCCTTTGGTTGAGTTTTAGGGGCTGACTTAGTATATATTTGGTTTTCATTTGGAGTTTTTGTCAGCTTTTATCAAAATACTTGAAGGATTTTATTTTAAATTCATAAGGATTATGAATGAGAATATGGCATACTTAAAAACAAACAATATACAGTTGCTTGTTGCTTTCTTTGTAGGAGCATTAACAAATTTTTCTTACCAGTCGGCTTTGGTTGCCGGTGTTTAGGCTTGCGGCAGGGTTTCTTGATGTGGTGCTGAAAGGACAGTTCCCTGACCAGTCCTGCGGTGAAGTAAGTGTACACATGCTGAACATGATTTGGGTTTTTCTTTGCTTTTATTATTAGCAGGCTTACCTGTAGATGTATGTGTGCATACGCAGCTGGGTTTATATTTGATGTTGCAGGCCTAGTTATCATATTTTATTACTCCCACATAATTCTTCATTTTGGCTGTCCCTCATAGATGATAGATGCAGTTTTACCAGCTACAACAGATCCATGTGTAAGTTATACAGTGACATTTTGCTGACAGCATTTTTTCAGTGCATTTTAATAATTTCGAAAAGCAAGAAAATATTAATATTATAGGAATTGGTCTCCACAGGGAGTAATTAGAAACCTCACTAAATTAACCTGGATCAGAAGGACATCTTCTCTGGGTTGACATAAACAGTGAGCTGGGGAAAAGAACTCAACACAACAGAGACCTGTATGTGATCCATTATATCACTAAACTAGACCTGTAAAAAAAATTATTTAAAAATCTTAGACTAGGAAGGGGGCCATAAATTTCAGCTTGTACAACCTCCTACTCAGCACAGAAATCCCCTTATGGGATATTTCTGCTTTAAATATTTCCATTGGTAGGGAACTTACTACCAAATAAAGTAGCTCATTCCACTGTGATTGAAGTGCTTTAACATCACTGAAAAGGTAACATACATAAAGTTAAAAGACATAAATTGGGGCAATATCAGGGGTAAATGTCATACTTGTGTTTGTTATCAAGAAAAGGTTGACAATTAGTGTTCTATAGAGAGTCTACAAGAAACCTGTGCCTGCTTGAAAAAACGCAGAGATAGAGACATGTCTACCTAAAGCAAGAAAAACATTTTAGGGATGGAAAAAAATATTTTTAATGTACTGTTATGTAATAAGTTGTTCTAGAGACACATGTATGAATTAATGAATACTTAATTTCTATGGATTATATCTGAGAAAATAAAAACTGTATAAAAAGTATCAAAATATATAGTTTATGCAGAGTGGGGTCAGTTTTCATAACTATAAAAATAACATACTTATTGCAGAAAAATTTTATTTAAAAAATGAAAACAAGTCAATCTTAACACCCTATGCAAAAGCTATCTGTGTTTTACTGTATCAGTTACAGTTGACATACGATATTATATTAGTTTCAGGTGTACAACATAGTGATTATACATTTATATAATTTATAAAGTGATCACCCCAATAAGTCTCATACCCATGTGACATCATACATAGTTATTATACTATTGACTATGTTTTCTATGCTGTACATCCCTGTGACTTTTATAACTGGCAATGTGTATTTCTTAATCTGTTCACCTTTTTCACCCATCTCCTCAACCTCGTATCTGGCAACCATCAGTTCTCTGTATCCATGAGTTCGTTTCTGTTTTGTTTGTTCATTTATTTTGAGAATAAGAGTATTTTTAAATGAACCTTAAAATTCTTTAAGTTCATAGTCCATTAGTTAGTTACTTAGGGACTTAAATACTAGATTTTTATATTTCAATTTACCTTTTCTCTGAATCATTTTTAAAATTTCCAAAAAAATGATCTAATGTGAAAGAATTCATTCTTAGAATTGTACTCCTATAAAGACTCTTGATTTAAATATAGCAAGTTAACTGGAGAAATAAAGAAACCTTCCTCAGTCAATGAAGCAACAAATATTTTCCCTCTGTGCCTACTGTGTATGAGGCATTGAAGGCACTAACACTCTTTAAATGGCAAGAACCAGCTTAAAAAATGATACCATGCTCAAAAACTGTGGCTATTAAAGTGTTAAATGAAGGAAATAGAACATTCACCCTTTAGGTGTATTAGTTGCTGACACGTATTTCAGACTATTAGGTCTAACCCAGTGATTCAGCCTAAAACAGAATAGTTTGTGCAGGAATAGGAAGTAAATGCAGGAAAAGAGAAGACAAGGAAATTTTATGGAAATTTTTTCTCTGTCCCCTCATGAAGTTATAAAAAATATAACCAGGACATGCAGTTAAGTACTATGTCAAGAATTAAGGCAAAATGAAGACCCAAGAATTTTGTTGTAGTTATTACCATTGAGAAGAAAATGCCAGAAGCAGTGTGGGCTTTGGAGTTGGGCAAAACTAAGTTCAAGCATTGACTCTTCTACTTATTAGCTTTGTGACCTTGGGCAAGTTATTTAATCAGAGCTTCAGTGTTCTCATCTAAAGTAGGAATAATAATACTTACATTTCAGGGTGTTTGTGGAGATTAAATGAAATCTTTGTTTCCTTATGACTGGAGACTTGACAGCTTAATATGTATTTATATGTGTATTTGATATAGTATCCATGAACTATTAAATTTCAGTAGTCTGAAAAGCAGACAGTTGATTTATCTTCAGTCTGGCATGGAGGATAGAATTGCAGGTGCCCTGACTGGGGGGTAGACATCGCTAGTCTAAATGGAGAAAAGTTTTACTATACAACTGCAGTGCTGATCTCCACCACCACAATGCAAACGCAGTTATCAGAGTAATTCTTTCCTCATTCATTCCCAAACTATCTAGAATAGGACTCTTTACCAAAAAGGGAAACCTTGGCACTCACCAGTTGGCAGGCAACCGGGCTCTTTTTGGCTACAGCCTGGGCCCTGAAGGTGAAATGGGCCCAAAGGTTGAGGTTCCCCTTTTTCTTCCTTGGACTGGATATTTTAATATGGTAAGTAACTATACAAGTTTGGAGTTGCTTTGTCCTCAGCACCATTCTAGGTTTTTTTCCATTATGTAGTCTTTGAACTGCTTCATTTGATCGGGTCTCATACGTTTAGATCTCATGGCTAACCATTTGCCTTTGTTAATTATTACTGTATATTTGTCTGTTTATAAAAGCTTTAAAAATCTTTCTGTCAGTTGATAGCTGAGTTAGGTTAGGCAGATAATTATTCTACCCATTTTATAGCTGAGGAAATTGAGTAAGAATTTTGGTGCTTAGATGAGTTGTCCAAAGCTATAGGACCATTAATTAAATGGCGATATGGGGACAGGTGTCCAGGTTGGTTGACTCATGCTTAAAGATTTTTTCCCATTAAATGGTATTATATTCTGGTGTTTATATAATCAAGAATGTGAACAATTTAGGCTTTATTTTAAGAAATTATCATTATCCTAGGTAGCTAAACATATCTTAGTGAGTGGGCATAGTGAAAGATTCTGCGATAGGCAGAAGGAGGGCAAAAGTACTTGTGAAGGAGAGCATCTTGGAAGCAGGAAGGATGAGGAAAAATGAACAGAAAATTTATTAATAAATAGAATATGGATGAAAATAGAAGGTGTTAAAGTAGCATACTCATTTTGTTTTTGAAGTTATCCGGCTACTTTTTAAAAGGTCATCGTGTCTTGGCGTCTGCCTGTTTTCTTTTTCTTTTACAAATAAATATATACACTTGGCTACCGATAAATGCTCTCACATTGTCAACATAACTTATAATGAGGACCACAGGGGAATTTTGACCACTACCATTGGACTTCTTTGCTTATGCAAGGCTGAACTTGGCATAGAACTTGGAGAAGAATAGTATACTGGGGATTGATGCTAGGCGGGATATGAGCATTGAAGCAGAAAAAGTTCTGGGAGGCTCGGGCTAGAAGACCAAAGGTGAAAGGATACTAGTTAAGATTTCCCTTAGATATGCAGAGATGTGTCAACTTGAGGAGAGTGGAATTAAAAAGAAAAAAAACACTGGGAGCCTAAGGGTCTAAGAGGACCTCTTAGTTTGGGACTGAAGCCCTCTTCATCCTAGAAGGAATCTATTGGGTTAGAATGACTAAAATGTTAGCTGAAGAGATTTGGAGCACTTGTATATGCACCATTGGTGATAGAGAGAGGTATCTTGTGTTTATTGAGTTTGTCCCAAAGACTGGAAATGGAAAGCACTGAAATCCCTTAGAAGATATATTAACAGGCTCCTTTCATGTTGGTTGATTAGTGCAGTTTTTACACTGTAAAATCTTTTGGGTTCCTGGGGAGTAAGAACATTAGAGAAATATAGTGAATGCTTATTTATCCAAGGATGAGTTATCTAGGCTGTGAATTATGTATGTCATTTATTTTCTTCTCCTTTTTTGCTATTTGAGTATTTAATTGATATTCACCAGAGTGAACTTGGGAAGGGAGAAAACGTCAAAATTAAAATATTACTTTAAATTTTTAGATGGTCAATAAAGGAAGAGATCACAACTACTGTATCAATGAAAAAGCAGTTAATTTTTTCTCCTTTCTTATTCTTTTCTTATTTTAATTATGCAGACAGTTGAACGCTGAGCCTCTAGAAGCTTCATGTCTGCCGAAAGCCTGTGTGAAATAGCATTTTCCCTTCATTTTACTGAGCGACAGCCCTGCAAATAAGTCAGGCTTAATTTATTACATCCTTAGTTTTTTGTTTCAGGAGGAATTCTTCTTCAATTAAGGATAATGCAACAGGCTTTCACTTCATATTCACTAGTGTCTCTTTATCTTAATAAGAAGCTAAATAAAATGCTTTTAAATGAAAACAAATTGATGCATTATTAAATTGCAGAGAAAAAATTGAGCTGGTTGCAAATGTGACTGGTGGAGCTTTTTCAAAGGTCAGAATACCCAGAAATCTCATTTGCTATGGAATTCTCAATTGGATTTCCTAAGCTTTTGGTGAAGACTTAAGAGGAGAAATGTCTTATTTCTGGTAAAGATGCCTTGAAGCAAATAAGGCATTTTAAAAATATTTGTGTTGTGATAGGGAAGTAAGTACTGGGAGTGTGAGGAATCATTAGAGCAGAGAGTGTGAGTGAAAGAATGGCTGCAGTGAGAATGGACAGGGGAATTTGGATGTGAATTTAGGGAACTTAATATTTTAAGAGAAGGAATTCTCTTCTCTATGCAGATTCCCTTGGATACATCTCTTTGTACTACTGAATGAGAGTTATCCTGATCTTCTGGATAGGGTGTGGAACTTTAGGAAGGTGTTTTGTTTTTTTAATATTAATGTATCTCTCCCATTCTGTCATAAAGTATATCTTCTAAATTTATTTGTTTGCGTAGTTAACAGTACAGGGTTCAAAAATTAAAAGCTTCAATGTTAAGTCTTCTTATACTGTCTTCCAGTCACCTAGTATGTACTCCATAAAGGCAACTACTGTTAGTTACCAGTTTCTCTTTATCCTTTTCTACATATGTATATGTACCTATATACATTCTCTCCCCTTGGAGACACAATTGTTTCCATTGTCTTTGGAGGAAGACTGTTAAAATAGTTAAAGAATTTTAACTCATTCTGGATCATCTTAGATCAATTAATTCCCCCCCTTTCCTTTTGGTTTAGATAATCCTTTATGTTTAATTTTTCTTAGTGAAATTTATATTCTAGTTTCTTGGCTTATTTAAAGTAAAAAGTTAGTTTGGGTCAAAACAATCCTTTCTACTAACTACATTGTATTTTTGGGTTTTTATATTTGAGAATCATCTATGAAAAATAAAAGTATAGAGGTAGATATGACCTTGAAAACTGTTACTTGATACACACATAGAACTTTTGCTGTCTATAGGGAGTTATAAATCACATATCTTGACCATACCAATCAACAAATATTTAGTGAGTAGCAACTAAGGGTGAGGGATTGTGATTGGCACTGAAAGATATAGAAAAGACAGGCTTTATGTTCTAGGAACTTATTTGGTAAAATATAAATGCAAAATGTTTAATAAAAGGTTTTTGAATAGTTCATGGTAACAGTTGAAAAGGGTTTAATTGCCACACAAGAGGTATAGAAAATAAGTAAATTGATTTTTTAGAAAGGAGAGAGCTTCACGCTGTTACGATCAGAGACAGGTTGATGGAAGAAGTATGATTTGAGCCGGGCTTTACAAAATGGTTGTGTAGAGCAGTGTGAGCCAAAATGAGAAGGTGAGAATGTACAAACTGTTTTGGGGGAACAGTGAATAAATCAGTTGGGTTGGGGTGTGGCAGATAAGCTTGAAAAGATAGGGCAGAGTTAGCCAAACATTAAGGATTTTTGGGAATTGCACTTATCCTGAGAGGCAATGGAGAACATAGAAAATTTCTGAGAGGATACAGAATGACACATCATCAAAGCTGTGCTGTAATGTTTTAGGAAGATTGGGCAGCAGTGTGTAATAGGATAGACTAGAACAAGGAATGGACATCCAGCTGATTGGCTCTTGGATTTGGCCTAGCTGTGTGGTGAGAAAGGCTTGGACTAGGATAGTGAAGACGGGAAGGAAGGAAAATAATATAGTTTTGTAATGTTTGTCACATGGATGTATGTGGTTAACATTTTTCTAACGTAAGAAGTAGTTAATAGGAAGACTTTGAGTAGGGCTTGGTGAATGACTTTACATTGGGGAAAGGGAAGAGGAGTAGTTAAAAATTATTTTGCTATCTTAAAGTTTAGAGGCAGAGACTCTTCTAATTAGAAAACCTGGGAAAGTATGTTCTGTAATAAATGTAGGCAGTCTAGTCCAGAGCACCTTGGTTAGCAAGCTATCTTTATTTCTAACTTTTAATCCTTTCTCTGTAGAGGGGTTTTCCCCCCTTGAACTTCTAATGTTATTTAAGAAAAATGTAAATCTTCCAGATTCTTTATTCTCTGCTCTCTCACTGATAAAGATTATTTAATCTTTGTGGATCTATTCTTTTCTTATTTTGGAGTCTTTCATTCTACCTATTTATAGACACTTAACTAATCTTTTTTCCTTGATATTCTCAACCTTTAGCTTAGTGAATAAAGAAATAAGGATTATGCTCCTTTTCATAGACCTAGTGGATGACCATTTTGTCCTTACTAAAACTCAGTGGCTTTCTTTCTTAGATTATATGCTTATGGTCTGTGTGCTTCATGAGAGCCAAGGTTGCAGGCTGAGTTAAAGGTGGGAAATGAGAGGATTCTAATAGGTGAAAGTGGAAGGAAAGAGGTAAGCCTTACAAGCCAGTATTGTTATTTTCTCTTTAGGGCACTGAATCTTGGACTGTGGATACAAAATGTCAGACTTCAATAATCTTCCTTGGTGAAACTGGGGTGTGTATGACTGGCCAGTGGGCCATAATGTGCAACTTTCGTATACAGTGGTAACTGGAGAAAGTTGAGCTCAGGGAGCTTGGGTTCTGTTCCAACCTTTTGTAGTCAGTAAAGATTATTGAGTAAGAAAAAATAAAGGGTGATTGGAACATCAGAAGATATACATACAAAATAACAGGATGCACATAGAGAAAAGCAATTTAATTTAATGCAATAAAAATTTTCCTTTAATTTGTTAATATTATTTTCCTCTCACCACTAAAGTTGCTGAGTTCTTGCAAATTCTATTAATATTTGCCATAGTTTTCACCCAGACAGTTGTCAGAAGTTCCCATGGTTTGTGTGGAACTAGTAGAGCAGAGTTCACGTAAAAGATGTTAGTAAATTCATCACTCATTTAGGGATGCGAAGCATCCATACAGTAATCCCATTAGGAGGCTCTCTGTGCAATACATTGTAAGTTTGTACCTGCTTCCTAGTTTGAACGCTCAAAGTAACAGTAATTAAGAACAGTTAAGCAACAGCCCCTTGGGAAGAGATTCTTAAGGTAGCCTGGAATGAGGAAAGTCCATAAAGACCACTTAACTGAATGATGAACATCTGTTTTATTAATCTAGATGTTCTAGTGCAAGTAATATTTATAGATTTTATTTTTACTTTCCCTTTTTGGGTAATATTTCTTCTTCCTTGTCCTTGGAAAAGAATTGGGTGGGTATAAGACTCAAGAAAGGCACAGATTGAGTGATTAAGTGTAGAGGGGAAACAAAGTAGAATGATCATGTGAGTATTTCACTTACCTCACAAGGCTTTATTTATTTGTTTATTTTTTTTTCCCTGACTCATACTGGAAACTTCGGACATAAGTGCCAAAGGGATAGGACTTCTTTTATTTTGGGATCTTAATATAGACTCATGGCATTAGAAATTGCTCAAAAGTTTTATAGGTCAAAGAAAAGTCCATTTTGTGTGATGAGTGGATGGATATCAAAGACTTGTTATTTATTAGATCTGTGTTTTACACTGTTGTTTCTAATTAGATTATATCCAACCTTACCCTTGGGGAATGATGGGCTTTGTTGCTAGCCACATGCTCCTTCCCGACCATTACTAAGTCTTTGGTTTATATTGTCTTTTGTAGGTTGTAGGCATTGCCATGTCTTTCACCTCCTACTCCTCAGCAGGCTGCCTTGCTGGTTTCCGGTGAGGAGGTACAGCAGTCATCAGGGCACTGTGACTTACTTGCCCTGCTTTGGGCTCTGCTCTAGAGCCCTGCCTTTGCCCTTTGCCTAGGGTAGTGCTCAGAGAAAAGGTGTTTTTTTTTTTTTTTAAAGAGCAGTGCACTTGTCACTCAGTGCAATCTGTTGTACAATCTCAAGAAAAAATATCATCCCCAGAAAGCAGTGTCACTTTTCTAGCCAGGATTCCAGAACCATCAGCTTCTTAAAGGCACTGCTTCTGTTTATAGATGCTGGGTTGTCAAGGCCCTTCCACCTGTTTTTTCCTTCCGTGGTTTAATCATAGAACCTAGTAAAAACTTTTATTTGTGAGAATTGAATGCTGACTTTTGGGAGTATTATAAAAAAAACCAGTGTTTATCTATAGAGTTTAAAGTATGGATGCTAGTCTGCATTTGTGGCAAGTGGTATCTGATGTTTCTATGCCCAGAATTTAGGTATCAGAACCCCTGCAGTCTAGTTGTGGCCAATACACAGTGCACCTGGGACAGAGCTCTTTTTTCTATTTGGAAGCCTATTCCTATTATGGCACCACAACCAAATAAGGTACTCGTTCCTTCTCAAGAATAAGTTTAATAGAACTAATATTTGAAAATCTTTTGAGGTTTTAGCTCATGTATGACAGATTTTTATTTTAATGTTTTTAACAGCTTTAGTAATTTTTTCTTTTATGATTATTATTTTCTAAATTCACAAATAGTACGCCTGAAAAAAATTTTGGTGTGTACAGTTCCATGAATTTTAACGCATGTATATAGATCAATTTAACCACCACCACAGCACACAGAACAGTTCCATCACCTCAAAGAGCTGCTCACTGCTACCCCTTTGTTGCCAGACTCTCCCTAAGCCCTAATGCCTAGCTACTCTGATCAATTCTCCATTCCTATGGTTTTGTCTTTTCTAAAATGTCGTATGAATGGAATTGCACTGCAATAGATAATCTTTTGAGATTGGCTTCTTTCACTCAGCACAATAGCGTCGAGGTTTATCCATGTTATTATATTTATCAGTGATTTGTTCTTTTTTATTGCTGAGTAGCATTCCATTATATGGTTACATAATAGTTTATTTATCCAGTCATCTGTTGAAGGATATTTGAATGTGTCCAGTTTCAAGTGATTATGAATAGTGCTGCTATAAACATTCATGTATGGGTTTTTCTGTGAACTTAAATTTACATTTCTCAAAGATATCCCTAAGACTGAAATTGTTGGGTTATATAGTAAGTGTATATTTACTTTTATAAGAAACTGGCAAACTATTTTTGAAGTGTTTATACCATTTTGCATCCCCACCAGTATTCAATTGCTCCACATCCTCATTTGCATTTGGTATTGTCAGATTTTTTTTAAAGTTTATTTTTATTGAGGTGTGAGATCTACTCTCAGCAAAATTTTAGATGTGTAATACACTATTGTTGACTATAGGTACAGCATTGTACAGTGGATCTCTAGAACTTACTCGTCCTACTGAACTGAAACATTATGCCCATTTATTAGTAAACTCCCATTTTCCTCTCCCCCCAGTCCCTGACAACCATCATTCAACTTGGATTCTATGAATTTGACTATTTTGGATGTCTCATATAAGTCAATCATGCAGTATTTCTCTTTCTGTGACTGGTTTATTACACTTAGCATAACGTCATCGAAGTTTATACAATGTCATAACACATGTCAGAATTTCCTTCTTTTTTTCCCTCTGGCTTTCTTGAAATATAATAGATGATCAGTTGCAGGTATTTACGTTGTACAATGCAATGAGTTTTTTTTCAATTATAGTTGGCATACAGTAATATATTCTTTTCCGTTGTACAGCATAGTGATTAGAGATCTACATAATTTACAAAACAATCACTAAATCTAGTACCGCCTTACATATTTATTACAATATTGTTGACTATTTTCCCTTTGCTATACTTTATATTTGCATGTCCATTTTTTAACTATCCATTTGTACTTCTTAATCTCTTTGCCCTTTTCACCATCCCCCTAACCCGCCTCCCATCTTGTAGCCCTCAAAATATTCTTTGTATCTCTGAGTTTATTTCCATTGTTGTTGTTGTTGTTGTTTATTTTGTTCTTAAGATTTAACATGTATGTGAAATCATACAATATTTGTCTTTCTCTATCTGACTTATTTCAGTCAGTGTAATACCCTCTAGGTCTATCAAGGCAATATCTTTTTCCATCCTCTTTTAGTGTGTGTCTTTTAATCTGAAGTGAATCTCTTGTAGACGGCATATGTAGGGGTCTTGTTTTCTTGTCCATTCAGCCACCCTATCTTTTGGTTGGAGCATTTAATTCTTTTCCATTTGAGGTACTTGTTGAGAGGAATGTAGTTATTACCATTCTTTATTCATGTTTTTGATACATTTTTTTTTTTAAAGGAGTCCCTCCAACAATTCCTGTAATACTGGCTTGGTGTCAATGGATTCCTTTAGTTTATTTTTGTCTGGGAAGCTCTTTATCTGTCTTTTGATTCTAAGTGATAGTTTTGCCGGATAAAGTATTCTTGGTTGTAGGTCCTGGATTTTCATCAGATTGAATATTTTGTGTCAAGCACTTGTGTCCTGCATAGTTTCTTTTGAGAAATCAGCTGCCAGTCTTATGGATGCTCCCTTGTAGGTAACTTAACTGTTTTTTCTCTTGCTGTTTTTAAGATTCTCTCTTTGAATTTAACCTTTGGCATTTTAATTATAATGTGTCTTGATGTGGGCCTCTTTGGATTCATCTTTTTTGAGACTCTGAGCTTCCTGGTGTTGTATGTCTATTTTCTTTACCAGGTTAGGGAAGTTTTCCATCATTACTTCTTCAAATAGGTTTTCCACTTCTTGTTTTACTTCAGGTATCTCTGTGACATGGTTATTTTTACATTTAATTGTGTCCCATAGGCTCCTTAAATTATTATTATAGTCTTGGCTTCTTTTTTCTTGCTGTTCTGGTTGAGTGTCCTTGGCTTCCCCATCTTCTATATTGGTGGTTTGATCCTGTTCTTTATCTTATCCACTCTGTTGATTCCCTGTAATATACTCTTCATCTCAGATAATGTGTTCTTCATTTCTGACTAGTTCTATTTTATAATTTCCACTTTCATTTTTATTTTTTTTTATCTCTTTGTTAAAGTTCTCACTGAATTCATCTACACTTCCCCTAAGTTCATTGAGCATCTTTATAACCAGTGTTTTGAACTCTGCATCTGTTAGATTGCTTGACTCCATTATTCCTGGATCTTTGTTCTGTTCTCTCATATGGTTTCTGCTCCTTTCCCCATTTTGGCTGCCTTTCTGTGTCTGTTTCTAGTAGTAATCGAAGCTCCTAAGCCTCCCGATCTTTTTAGCATGGCTTTGTGTAAGTGTGCAATGGCACAGTCCTGAGAGGGGTTCAGCTGCAGGCCAAGTGTGCCCCTCTAGGACCACCTGTTAAGATTCATCAAGCAGTTGCTGTGCTTATAGTTGCCTCAAGGGGCCATACCAGAAACTGAGGTCAGCTACCACTAGTGTGAGTTTTGGTGCTGCTCAGCAGGAGGTAGCTTGGGTGGGGCCACAATTTGGAGAAGGTGGAGTTTCAGGGAATTATCTGGGTGGAGGGACCTCTTTTATTCAGTTTGATGATGTCTCAGCTATGGTAGCACTGAGTTTGCACACTGGTGGGGTGGGGAGGAATCAACAGAGGAACAACGGGTACTGCCAGCACTTCTGCCCAAGATAGATCCTCTCCTCTGGCCCTCACTCTAACAACAGCTCAGTTCCCCTTAATAGTCCTTGGTGCTTCCCATGTAGCCCACCTGGCACTGGTGCTCAGAGTGAGCAGGTCCATCACTGCAAAAGTCTGCTTGCAGACAGCCCCTTCAAGAGGTGTCAGCAGCTGCTGGCTGGCACTGTTCCACTCAGCCACTGGGGACCAGGCAGCCTCCTGTCTCTGCCCTCTCCTTTCTTCTGCCATCGCAGGTTGATGAATTATTTCCCGCCCTAGTTGGGGTGCTTCTGTTCATCTGGATCGCAGGCGACTTTGCCTGCTGTTTGCTCCGTGTTTCTGTCACAACTTTGATTTGGTCACAGGAGGGATGAACAAAGCCTCTGTCATCCATGCCATTTTCCCCCTTCCTGCAGAATTTCCTCCTTTTTAAAGGCTGTATAGTATTTTATTTTATGTATATGCCACATTTTTTATAGTAATTCATCTGTTGATGGACATTTAGGTTGTTTCCAACTTAGCTATTGTGACTAGTGCTGTGATGAACATGTGAGTGTCAACATCTCTTCAAGATCCTGATTTCAATTTCTTGGGATATATATATTAAAGTGGTATTGCCAGATTATATGGTAGTTCTATTTTTAATTTTTTGAGGAACCTCCATATTGTTTCCCATAGCAGCTGCATCCTTTTGCATTCTTAGCAGCAGTGTACAAGAGTTGCAGATTTCTCCACATCCTCAATAAGTCTTTTTTTTTTCTGTCATAGTCATCTGACAGATGAAAGGTAATATCTTATTGTAGCTTTGATTTGTTCTGATGATTAGTAACATTGAGCATTCAGATTCTTTATTTTAGCTATTTTAATAGGTGTGTAGTATTACCTCTTATATTTTCAGTTTGCATATCCCTAATGGCTACTGATATCAAGCATCTTTTCGCATGCTTATTGCCATCCACTTATCTTTGGGGAAATGTCTATTCAAATCTTTTCCTCATTTTTTAAATTGGATTATTTGTTTTCTTAGAAACTGAGTTTAGAGAATTTCTTTTCTTTTACTGTATACTGGATACTAGTCTTTTACCAGATAAGTTACTTGGACATATTTTCTCCTAGTGAGTAGCTTTTCTCCTTTATCTCTTAACAATGTCTTCTGTCAAGTTAAAGTTTTAAATTTTTGTTAAATTTAATTTACTAAATTCTCCTTTGGATTGTGTTTTGATATAAGAATTCTGTGTCTAACCCAACGTCATAAAGATATTCTTCTTTGTTTTCTTCTAAAAGTTTTTCTAATTTCATATTTTACCTTTAGTTCTATGTTTTATTTGAGTTAATTTGTATGATTTATGAAATTTAGGTCAAAGTTCATTTAACAAAACTTTTTGCAGATGTGCAGTTACTCCAGCAACATTGTTATTGAAAAGGTAGTCCTTTCTCCATTGAATTGATTTTGCACTTTTGTCAAAACTCAGTTGTTTATATCTATATGGCTTTATTTCTAGACTCTGCTCCATTGATATGTATGTCTGTCCCTTTGCTAATACTGTCTTGATTATTATACTGTAGCTTTATACGAGACTTAAAATTCTATAGTATAAGTCTTCTAACTTTATTCTTATTTTCTAAGAAAATATTTTGTATAGTCCTGTTGTTTTTCTATGTAAATTTCACAATTAGTTTATCTGTATCTGCAAAAACTCCTGATAGCATTTTGACTGGAACTGCATTAAATCTGTAGATCAATTTGAGAATTAATATCTTAACTATATTGAGTATTTCAGTCAACGAACATGAAATATCTGTTTATTTAGGTCATATTTGAGTTCTTTTATCAGCATTTTATAGTTTTCAGCATATAAATTTGTACATGTTTTGTTAGATTTATAACTAAGTATTTTTAAAGCTATTGTAAATGTTTTCATTTTAGATTTTAGTTTATTATTCTGTTGGACTTGTATCTTACAACCTTGTTAAACTTACTAATTAGTTCTAGGAGCTTTATTATAGATTTTTGAGATTTTCTTCATGGACAATGCAGAAAAGTATGAAAAGTAACAGCTTTCTTTCTTTCTAATCTATATGCTTTTTATTTCTTTTTCTTCTCCATTCTTATTACAGACTTCTAGGAACATTGAATGTCAGTAGTGAGAGTGAATATGCCTTCTTCCAGATCTTAGAGAAATAGCATTTACTGTTTCATTAAGTATGATGGCAACTGTTAGTTTTTGTAGCTACTCTTTATCCAGTTGAGTAAGTTCTCTTCTATTCCTAGTTTTCTGAAAGTTTTATCAAGAGTGGATGTTTAATTTTGTCAAATGCTTCTTCTGTATCAATTGATGTGATCATATGATTTTTCTTTAATTTGTTAATAAAATCAATTACACGGATTGATTTTCAAATATTGAACTAGCTTTGCATTCCTGAGATGAATACCACTTGGTTGTGATGTGTTATTCTATATTATTGGATTTGATTTGCTAATAATTTTTTGAGGAATTTTGCATTTCATGTGGATAGTGGTCTGTAGTTTTGTGTTTTTCTTGTGCTGTCTTTGGTTTTAGTATTAGGATAATGCTGGTTTTATAAAAGCAGGTAGAAAATGTTCCCTGTAATATTTTTTAGAAGAGAATGTCTAAAATTCCTTCTTTTTAAGTATTTGATAGAATTCTCCAGCGAAGCCATCTGAGCAAAGGGTTTTCTTTGAAGGTTTTTAAGCAAATTTGATTGCTTCATTGATCTAAGTTACTCAGATTGTCTATTTCTTTTTGGGTGCGTTTGGTACTTTGCAGCTTTCAAGGACGTGGTTCATTTCAGTTTAGTTGCCAAATTTATACACATAGATTTGTTTGTGGTATTTCCTTATTATCCTTTTTAATGTCTGTAGGCATATCATGATATTCCTTCTTTCATTTCTGATATTGATAACTTGTATACAGTAGTCTCCCCTTATCTATGGGGGATACATTCCAAGATCCCCAGGGAGTGCTTGAAACAGTGGGTAGTACCGAACCCTATATATATCTATGCTTTTTCCTATATGTACTTACCTGTGTTAAAGTTTAATTAATAAATTAGGCACAGTAAGAGATTAACAATAATTAATAATAAAATAGAGCATTTATAACAATACTGTAGTAAAAGTTAAATGAATGTGGTATCTCTCTCTTTCAAAATACCTTATTGTATTGTATTCACCCTTCTTGCAATTAGGTGAGATGATAAAGTGTCTTATTAAGTGGAGCACTATATTGCCTTTTCACTTAGGATGTTCGCACTTTATAGCTTCTCTTTGGTATACGCAAATTGCCAGTATCACTACTCTTGTGCTTTGGGGCCATTATTAAGTAAAATAAGTTTTACTTGAACACAAGAGCTGTGATACCATGACAGTAGATCTTGTAACCAGCACAGCTACTAAGTGACTGACAGGTAGGTAGCATATATACCTAGACAAAGGGATGATTCATGCCCCAGGTAGGACAGAATGAGGTTTCATCACACTACTCAGAATGGCACCCAATTTGAAACTTATGAATTATTTCTGGAATTTTCCATTTAATACATTTGGACTGTGGTTGACTGCACAGAAAGCAATAATATGGGTAAGGGAGTTTACTGTATTCATTCATTTTTTTTTTTTTTTGCTAGAAGCTTATCAACTTTATTCATCTTTTCAGTTTGATTTCTTTATTTTCTTTCTGCTTGCGAGTTAATTTACTACTTTTTTAAAAGGTGGATTTTTGATTTGAGACCTTTTTCCCCCCCTAATATAAGCTTTTATTCTATAAATTTTCCTCTAAACACTGCTGTGGTCTGCATTTCACAAATTTTGGTATGTTGAATTTTTATTTCCCTTGAGACTTCCTCTTTGACCAACGAATCATTTAGAAGTATGTCATTTTGAGTATTTTGGATATTGGGTGGTTTTCCAGAGTCTTTATTTTATTGATTTCTAGCTTAATTCCATTTGAGCATACTTTGTATGATTCCAGTATTTTTAAGTTTGTTATGATTTGTTTTATGACCCAAGGTATAGTCTGTCTGGGTAAATGTTCCATGTGCACTCGAAAACTACTGTTGCTTGCTGGAATGTTTTATAAATGTCAGTTATCTACATTCAATTGATGGTGTTATTCAGTTCCTCTGTATTCTTGATATTTTTTTTAATAAAACTTAATTATATTTAATTGCAATATTATATTTTACCTCTGTTTTTTTCAGCTTTATTGAGATATATCTGACAAATAAGAATTGTGTATATTTAAGGTATATAACTTTATGTTTTAATATCCTTGATTATTTCAGCCCACTTGTTTCATAGATTAATTACTGAGAAGGAAAGACTGAAGTCTCCAATTATTATTGTAGATATGTTTACTTATTTTAGTTCTATCAATTTTTGCTTCATATAATTTGAGCCTTTTTTTTAGGTGAATACACATTTAGGATTGTTATGTATTTTAGTGAATTGACCTTTTTTCATTATTTAATGTCCCTTTTTATCTGGTATTTTCCTTGCCTTGACATCTATTTTTTCTGATAATTAAGATAGCCCCTGCAATTTTCTGATTAATATAAACATTTTCTCCTGTTTTTACTTAAAATGTTTTTTCAATTTTGAAATAATTTCAAATTTATAAAAGAGTTGTAAAAATAATACAGAGGATTCCTATAAGCTCTTCACCAGCTTCTCCTAATGTTAACTTCTTAACATCTTATATAAGGTACATTTATCAAAACTAAGAAGTTAACATTGGTACAGTACTCTATTACATAAGCTACAGAATTTTATTTGGATTTCACCAGATTTTCTGCTTAATGTCCTTTTTCTTTTCTATAATCCAATCCATGCTGCCATATTGCATTTAGCGTTCTTTTATTTTTAACTTACATATACCATTGTATTAGTGGGTTTCTGGTAGACAACAGATAATATGTCTTTAAAAATATCCATTGTGACAGTCTTTTAATTGATATGTTTAGACCATTTACATTTAATGTAATTATTGATATTTTGGATTTATGTCTGCCATTTTATTTGTTTCCTGTTTGTTCCCTCTGGTTTTATTTGTTTTGTTTTGTTTCCCTTTTCTTCTTTTGGATTATTTGAATATATTTTAGTATTCTCTCTCAATTTATCTATTGAGTTTTTTACTATCTTCATTTCTATAGTTATTTTAGTGTTGACTGGGAATTACAATATATATACCTAGTGTTCAGTCTACTTAGAATTAATATTTATCACTTCAAATGGAATATAGAAACTTTAGTACCATATAGATTGGTTCACCCTCTCCCTTTTATGTTATAATTGTCATGTGGATTATACCTACATTCTTTGAAAACCCCATCATATATTGTTATAACTGCTTTCAACCATCATTCATATTTTAAAGGACTTAAAGGGAACAAAATAGGCTATTATATTTACTCATATATTTACCATTTTTATTGCTCTTCCTTCTTTTCTGAAATTCTTAGTTTTCCTATTGTATCACTTCCTTTTCAACTGAAGAATTTACTTTAGCATTTCTTTAGGTGCATCTGCTGGTGATTAATTCTCTTAGTTTTAAACCATCATTTTGATATATATTTTCACTGGATATAGAATTCTGGGTTGACAGTTATTGTTTTTCAGCTCTTAAAAATCTTGTTCCACTGCCTTCTGTCCTCCATGGTTTCTGATGAAACAGCCACAGTTATTTGAATTATTGTTTCTGTACATGTAGTACATCATTTTTCTGACTGCTTTCAAGAATTTTTAAATTTTGTTGTTATTAATGAGAATTTCCGTGAGTTTATCCTTTTTGTTCTTCACTGAGTTTTTTTTCTTAATTTACAAACTTATGTCTTTTATGAAATTTAGTTTTCAGCTATTATTTCTTCAGATATTTTTTTCCGTACCACCTCTTTCTCTCTTCCTTATGGGCATTTGATGATATAAGTGTTAGGTCTTTGGTATTGTCCAGGAGTCCTTGAGGCTATTTTTTTTTCTCTCTGTACTGTTCATCTTGGAAAATCTTTGTTGAGCCAAGTCCACTGACTCTTCTGTCATCTCTATTATACTATGAATCCAATGAATTTTAAAATTTCTATTACTATATTTTTTAGTTTAAATTTTTCCTTATTTATTTATATATTTAGTGTTAATTTTTTCTTTATCAAGGCTTTCTATTTCTTCATTCACTTCAAGAGTGTTTGCCTTTATGTATTGGAGCATGATATATAGCAGCTGCTTTAAAGTCTTTGATAACTCTGATATCTTGGAGTTGGTATCTGTTAGTTATCTTTTCCCTTGTGAGATATTGAGATTTTCAGTTTCTTTCAGTTTGGATTTCTATCTTGGAAATTTTGACTATTATGTTATGAGACTTTTGTCTTATTTAAATCCTATAAATTGCTTTTCTTTGGTTTTCTTTGGTTTTCTTGTTTTGTTTTGTTTGTTTGTTTGTTTGTTTTAGCAGGAAATCAATCCATTTAGGGTCAGGCTGCAAGTACCTACCTGCCTTCTATGAGCTGGAGTTGAGTATCTGGTTAGTTTCAGAGTATTTGCTGTGCATACACATTTAGTCTGTGCCATGTATGTACCAGTCAGTGGCCAGTCTCAGACCTAGGCAGTGGTATGCCCCATAGATCATGTCATATATAACCTTCGATGTGTTGTTTAGGATCAGGTACTTGCATGTGCAGCCTGGAGATGTGAGCCCTGGAGTTCACATACATCTTTACTGAGCTCCTTCTTTTTCCTATTGTTATCCAATATTTTTCAGATCCAAAAGATTCTCCTTTCTGCTCCTCTTGCCAGAAAGCTGAGACTTTAATTTTTCTGCTCTGCACTCCCTGTGCTGACAATTCACTTGGGAACCAAATGGCAAGACTATAGGTGGAGAAAACAAAGCAATGGAGATTCCCTCTATGCTCTTGGGATCTCATTTCCTCTGGACAGAAAAAGTTTTCCTATCTAACTGTTGTTGTCATTGCCTTGTTGTAATTGCCTTGGAGTAGGGCAGAAGAGAGCCAAAGAGACAAACAAAATCAAGGGATTTCCTTTATGCCTTTTCACTTTTAGGGGCTTCCTTGCCCATTTCTTGTACTATTTCTTAGAAGTCTTTCTGTCTGCATCTGGTGCACAGTTCTGGGTTTGGGTTTTCTTTGAATCTAGGTCAAGAGATACCAGGAGAAGGAAAAAGGGAACCCTTTGCTGGTTTACAATATTTCAAGTCTGGGTTTTTCCCCCCATAATTAACCTGCTATCAATTCCTTTTTAGTGTCATCAGTTACTACATGGAGCAACTCCACCCAAGGATTTTAGTTGACTTCAGTGGGAGAGACAGGGTGGAGTGGACATATTTCATCTTAACTAGAAACAGAAACTTTGGTTATTTAATAAACACATGCTGAGAGGACCAAGGGTGGCAGAGGCAGAAAAGGTGATGGCTTCCAGACAGGTTATCAGTCCCGAAAGATAAGTGACAGGACTGACAGGCCTCAGGGTCCCTAGTGGAGGAGATACCCCATGGAATTACTCCACCAGTTTTGGTGCAAGATGCTGTCTCCTCCTTTTTAATTTTTAAATTTAAAGTTTTTTGAATAAACAGTGTTTGCACTTAGTACCAAATCAGAAAGATACAAAGGAAACATAGTGAGAAAGGTAAGTTTTTCTCACTTACTATCCTCAGGCCACCCAGTTCCTTCTTCTGTAAGCACCCACTCATTTCCTTGCGTATTTCTACAGAGATATTCCATACATCACCAAACCTAAAGTAGGGATAAGGTGCACATATTAACAACAACAAAAAAAAGGGAGTAAGTATACTGTATACATTGCTCTATTCCTTGTTTTCTCACATAATAAGTCCTGGAGATCTTTCCCTATCTGTGTCTACAGAAGGACTCATTCTTTTTAGCAGCTATGTACAATAAAATGAATGTACTATGATTTATTAATAGCTCTTTATTGATAGTTGTTATTCCACCCATAAATGTATATTTATTCAGTAAATAAATAAACATTTACTCCATCAATTTCAGTCCTTTGTTATTAAAGGGAAGTTGCATTGAATATCCTCTGTGAGGCAATATCTTTAATAAATACCTGGGAGTGAAATTGCTGGGCTCAAGAGAGTGGGTGTTCATTTAAAATAGCCAGATTGTTAATAGCATATCAATAACTTTATTTCATACAATTGCAAATAATTCATCAACTTTTTAAGCTTTAGTAAGGAGAGGTGATTAGAATAGGTGATAGAAACCTTAATATGATGTTAAATATTTTTTCTAACTCTAGTTCTGCCAAGGCTTTTACCAAAATTATGTGAAAAAAATGGGTTAATTGGCGTTTTTCTTCTTTCCTTTCCTTTCTAATTCTACTAAGAGACATGCCAGTAAGATGTGAAAAATATATATAAAGTAACTAGTAAACAGACAAAAAGAAGGATATGACAGTCATGAAGATTTAGATGAACAACTGATTCGACAGTCAATTCCTAACCCTCAAATGCTGGTTTGAATTAAAGCCTTTTTTCTTTTTTTTTTTTTTGAGGAGTATTTTGTCTATTCTGTGTTCTCATCTATACAGTCATGTTTATGTAAGATGAGAAGACAAGTGAAAACTTATCATTTACTATACTGATGATGGTGGAGCAGAAGTCCTATAAATATAATGATCATTTTTTCCTGATCCCTAGTACACATGATGTGAAAAAATTGTGTAAGAAGCAGTCTTGGAGACGTATTTAATATATGGAGACCAGAAAGTCGTCATTTAGGGGTTTTTTTGATGGTTAATGGTATACATTTGAAATCCAGATGTTCTTCAGAAATCTGAGATACGGATTTTCCAATATAGTAGAGCATTTTCCTAATAAAAGTTCTTATGACATTACACCCAAGACCAGAAGAAATCAGATCAGTGAGATGCTTAAAAATATTCATGTTTACTTGGCTTTGGTAGTATTGGTATCTGCTTCAATAAATTTTAATAAATAAAATTAGCTACAAAATTAATCCTTAAAAAAAGACGCTTTAAAGCAAATAGTGTGTTTTCTAAGCTAGGATTTTACTTGGGTAAATTATTAAGTAATAAAAGTGATTTGGGTGGTTCTTCAAATAGTCATCTTGTTTTAATAATTTATATATTTAACCCTGTATTATTTGAAAAACTGGGATGAGCATGTATTAATTTTTTTAAGAAATGCAATACAGTAGAAAATACAGAACAAAGAACAACATTATCTTAGAAGGCTATGCACTTAATATAATAAAGGAGTCATTACACAAAATGTTCTTGGAATTTTTTTTTTTGAATTTGCTGCTGAACCTGTTCCATGTCAGTTAAATTAAAAAGGAAGGAAGGAAGGAAGGGAGGGAGGGAGGAAGGAAGGAAGGAAGGAAGGAGAAGAAAGAGAGAGAGAGAGAGAGAGAGAGAGAGAGAGAGAGAGAGAGAGAGAGAGAAAAGAAAAGAAAGAAAGAAGGAAAGAAAGAAAAGAAAAAAGAAAAAGAAGGAAGAAAGAAGAAAAGAGAAAAGAACAAAAAGAAAAATGAAAACGACTAAGAATCAGACACCACTGTGGGGCAGACTGGGAAGGAAAAGTGTAGTGGTTTTATAATGACTTGAGTGGAGCAGGCTTCCTGGAAGATGCTGCAACATGGCTTACAGTGTAGCCTTTGTCTTTGCCAGGTAGTGGCTTTATAGGGCAATGCCATAGAGGAAAGACTGTCAAGAAACTTTTTATTGCTTAAATGCTATATCTTTATATCTTCATAAAGTTTTGCAACCTTCTACACTTAGCATATATAGCAAGTTAAGCAAGTGTGGCCTTTGCCAACTGTAAACTTATTGTATGTCTTCAGGTTTAGAAATAAATTCCCTTTTGAATGCTATTTTCTGAATCTAGATTTAGAGTTCAAAGTTTATGGTTAGTATACTCTTTCCCAGAGGGCAGCCAATGAATTCTTAGAATTTTAAATCACTACCTTAAAAATAGTGCCCCTTTTCAGACCCCTTTTAGATGGTGAGGTCCCCAAAAATGTAATAGTAGAGGCTGAATGTCAGGTATTATTCATCAGTTCTGATATCTTATTCAGTTGTTGGGCTACAGACTAGGACATCACTGTTATCAGTTCACGCATAAAGTGATGCTTATGAGAATGATTTAATGTGGACATGGAGAGACTGGGGTAGTTCAGACTTCTTAGTTTGTGTCAGAGGCAATAGTGAGTTCAAGAAGGAAGGGGCAGAGTCTCAGCCAAAGCCCTGGGCCTCGTATAGACAGGCCAGCATCCAGACCAAACAAGATGAGAGTCCCAAAAGAGACCAGAGTTCTGTTACATGGACAAAATGGCCAGGGAAACCCAGTTAATCTTCTCTGAAAGTGTGGAAGGGAAGGAAGGAATCCTCAAAGAAAGCATATCTACTCCCATATTCCAGGGGTTATTTCTGCCTCTAGTAAAGAAGCATCTGATCATGAATGTGCCATGGAAATGTATTCTCTTTATCAATAGAAGCATCTTACAATGGATTCAGTTTACAAGATAATATGTCAAATGCACTTTATTTGCTCTCTGTCAAAAGATATGCCCAATAATGTGATTTCTGTCATACAGAAATCTTGCAAATAAAATTTTAACTAGTTAATTTTCTCACTAATTTGACCCTAAACCAGCATCACATAATTAGAAAATCAACTTTTTATTTTGTAATAATTTTACATTTACAGAGCATTGTAAAGACCCAGTTTCCCCTAATGTTAACATCTTACATTATTATGGTATCTTCATCAAAACTAAGAAATCAATATTGGTGCCTCACAGTTAAATTTCAGACTTTATTTAGATTTTACCAGTTTTTACACCGGTATGTCCTTTTCCTGTTCCAGGATCTAGTCCAGTGTACCACATTGCATTTAGTCATCATTTCTCCTCAGTCTCCTCTGGTCTGTGACAGTTTCTCAAACATCCCTGTTTTTTTCTGACCTTGGCAGTTTTGAGGAGTGCTGGTGAGGTATTTTATAAACTGTCCCTCAATTTGGATTTGTCTGAAGTCTTTCTCATGGTTAGACTAGAGTTCTGGATTTTGAGGAAGTGTACCTTAGAGGATAAGATAGTTTGTCAGGTTTCTCCACTGTAAAGCAACTTATTTTTCCCCTCTCCACACTATTTTCTTTGGAAGTCACTAAGTCCAGCCTACACTTGGGGTAGGAGGGGTGAGGATTAAGCTCCACCTCCTGGAGGAAGTAGTATTTCTGTATATTATTTGGAATTCTTCTGTGAAGGAAGATTTATCCCTTCTACCCATGTGTTTATTGTCATTAATTTATATCAGTATGGACTCATGTATTTATTTTATACTTTGGGTTATAATGCAATACCATGCTATTTATTTTGTTGCTCAGATTGTTCTAGTTTTGGTTACTTGGGGCTATTCCACATTGGCTTCTGTGTCCCTTTGACATGACCTTCTCCTTTTGCTACTTGAACACTTCCTTTCTGGAACTAGATGTTCCTGGCTCATCTTGTATTTTTCCTGCCCTAGGTTTAGAACTAGCCATTTTTCTAGGGAGCCCTAATTCTTTCCATTGGAAAGACCAAGATCTGAGCATTGGATGTGTGCATTGCTACTAGGCCCTCTCAAAGGATAGAGCTAGGAAATATGCATATGTATACTAACTTATGTATATGTATATATTTATAATTATTTCTGTCTCAATTCATCTGTATATATGTTAAGCTAGACGTGTGTTCACACTGATGTCTCTGACTTTGTTCCAGTAACACAGAATTTATTATTTTAGACTTTCTCCCTTTCTTATCTGCTGTTCCCTGTCTGACAATGAAAAACTCTCACCTCTCACCAATCACCACAGTGGATTGCTTATTTATTCAATCCTGGACACAAGTAAAGCAGGTTCAGAATTGTTAACTCTGACTCCTGTAAGCAACAAATTTACCAACTTGAGTACAGTGTTTATGTACAATTCCTTTTGTCTTTAGCCTTATAATTTCTACTCAAAATAGCATTTTCCAAGATAACTTAGGTTAGCTCCTTTTTTCTCACCCCCTTCAGTGAGTTTATATCATATATTTATAATATGTTAGATTAATTTCTCTTAGTCTGCATTCCATTTTGGGATTCCCTAACATCCTATTTGATTTTTTAAAAATTTGCATACACTAGAGTTCACTCTTTGTAGGTTATAGTTGTGTGGGTTTTGACATATACATAGTCATGTCTCTACCACCCCAGTACCATACAGAACAGTTTCTCTGTGCATTCCCTTGTACCTCCTAGCACACTACCTAAATCTGTTTAGACACCGCTAATCTGTTTTTCATACCTATTGATTTGCCTCTTACATAAATGGAATCATATCATATGTCTTTCATTTAGTAAAATGTATTTAAGATTCAGCCATATTGTTGTATGAACCAATAGTTTGTTCCTTCTTGTCATTGAATAATATTCCATTATATGGATATGCCATTTGTTTATCCATTCACCTGTTGAAAGACATCTTGGTCGCTTATAGATAAAGACGCTATAAACATTTGTGTACACGTTTTTTGTGAACGTAGTTTTCATCTCACTTGGCTGTTTAGTGGTTGCTGGTTATACTTTAGTTTTTATATTTAATTACGTAGGAAACTGACACTTAGAGTTTAATCACCCATTTGGTTTTTTTTTTGTTTTTTTTTTTAAGGGCAGAGGGGATAATTAACAATAAGATTCAGGCTTTTAAAAAGTCAACTGATTATTATTTATGTAAAATTCAGTTAATCAAGTGACTGCTGTGTATATAGCATTAAATTTGGTGAGTAGAGGACATAAGAAAAAATCTTAAGTGTTCAAAGGAGTTTGCTATCTAATAGGGGAAGTAAGATTTTGTAAGCGGCAGTGTAAACAAGCAATTGCGATTAGGCTGGATTGGTCCTGGTGCTTTGTGTCTAGTGGCTATGGTAATGGTAGTATCCAACCAATGTGCCTGGGGTCTTAATCTATAAAGGTGATTGATTAACAACACAGAGAGGTAGTGAGAATTCTGTAAAAAAAAAAATGATAAAGCAAATCAAGCACTTATTTTTTGGTTAAAGAGCAATCTGTATTCATTTATTTTAAATGCTAGTAATACTTAAATTGATAAAATGTTACCCATGAGGGAAAAATATCCTTGTGCTTTAATTTAAAATAGGTAATCGAGTAAGAGATTTAGACTTATATTTACAAGTATGGGAAAATGAGCGACATTAGGAACTAATTATGTCGATATTTTAAATCAAAATTCCAAGAGTTAAGTTGTTAGACAGGTACTCTAAAAAGAATGGATCATTCTTTTTAAATGTTTGTTAATTGATACTTGTTGAAGTTTTAGCACATCTACATAAAATCTTGGGGACTAATGCTAAAGTAGAATATATGCAAGTGAGTGAATTGCGTTGATATATAGACTGAGAGAGATCATCATGGAATAGGATTCAAAAAGAATTGATAGAAGGTTTGAGGGAGATCCTGATATAGATCTTAAAGGCCCTATAGGTTTAGTTTGAGAAACAGGAAGGGCATGCCAGAGGGAGGATTGGAGATAGTAGTGAGAATGGCAAGTTAGAAGGTGACTGACTAGTGGAACAGTGGTAAAGGTCAGGTTAGTGAGGTTTTAAGATTAAATTTTAAATTGCAATTTTTCACTGTGTCTATACATTTGCCAGGGTCAAGCAAGCAACCTTCAAACTTTGTTCAGACGTGAGTTCTTGTCATCGTCTAGACTGGCTCTTTAAGGTTGAGACTTAATGCTTATACAAAGCCCTTTGCTTTTGTAGATTCAATCTCACAGGCTGCTAATATCATTAATAGTATAATCCATGTACAGCGTCAGAGGTTTTTTTTTTTTTTTTTTTTTTTTAGCAGTTTTGTAGTCCAGCTAAGCAGATAGGTCAGGAATTAGCAGCCTTTCATGGAGATGCGCCAAAGTTTGGGTTACTTTCTTTATCTGTCTACCATAGGTATCATAGCCAAGGCTGTTATCTCTTTGTAATTTTTAAAGGAATTGCAAATGTCCAGTGGGTGGTTGGGCTACCAGGGAATCTCAGCCTTGGCACTATCAACATTTTGAACAGGATAGTTCTTTGTTGTGAGGGGCTGTTCTGTGCATTGTAGAAGGTTTAGCAGCATCCCTGGCCTACCACTAGATGCCAGTAGTGACCCCCTCCCCCAAGTTGTGACACTCAAAAATGTCTCCAGACATTGGCCAAATATTCTCTGCAGGGCAGAACCCGCCAGTATGGAACCACTGGGCTAGTAGAAATTAAGGTGCCTCAGAACTCTGATAACTTAAACTTTTTTGTTTGGTAAGTGAATCTGCGGCATAAATTTCTTCAGCAAGTGAAAATGAGTTAGAGGACCTATATAATTGGGATAGTAGTATTCTGTTACCTTCTAATTCAGGGAGGCTTTCTGCTGCTGAAAGATTTTCAAGATCTGTTGAGTGATGTTGGTGAGCTTAAAATATTCCTAGACAGGGCATATTCTTGGGAAAGGGCTAAGAGATGAAAATGAGATGATTAGACAAGGTTTGAGAAAAGATAGCTGGAGTGACTTTGGGGGAGTGTGAGGGGAGAGGTGGAGGGAGGAGACATGAAAATTAGTCATAGTAGCCAGGTCAGCTGTGGTTAAGCAGAGCATCAGGTTCTCTTCTTGATCTCTGTCTTTGTCCTTCTCTGCCAAAGCCTGTGCAGTTCTGTGATGGAGGAGGGAGTACCCAAGGAAATTATAGGCTTTAATCTTGCCTGGAAACTTATTGCCTCCATTTGCTAGTTTTGACGTGGCCAAGTTTTTTAACTTCCTTGTGCCTTTTTAAAAAAATATGGTAAGATATACTGGTAAAAATTTACTGTTTTAACCATGTTAAAGTGTACAGTCCAGTGGCATTAAGTACATTTACGTGTTTGCACAACTATAACCACCATTTATTAGAACTTTTTCATCTTCCCAGACTAACACTCTGTACTCATTAAATACTAACTCCCCATTTCTCCCCTGCTCCCAGCCACTGGTAAACACAATTTTACTTTGTCTCTATGAATTTGACTACTCTAGGTACCTCATGTAAGAGGAATCATACAGTATTTATCCTTTCGTGACTGACTTATTTTACTTAGCATGAAGATTTCAAGCTTCATCCACATTGTAGCATGTGTCAGAATTTTTTTTAAAAACTGAATGATATTCCATTGTATGTATGTGCCACATTTTATTTATTCATCTGTCGAGGGACACTTGGGTTCCTTCTACTTTTTGGTTATTGAGAATAATGCTGCTATGGTGTTTTTCATTTTTAAGTAGCAAAAAAAAAAAAAAAAAGTTTCCTTTAAAGGATCATGGTGGCTGTCTTTAAAGTCTCCTTGCAGAGTGCTGGGCATTGGCACATGATAACTGACACTTCCTTTCCGCACCTTTTTTTATGCCAGCTTTGTCACTTTTGCTTCTTTTATGTCTCCCGCCTAGTACTGGTAATCAAAACAAAGCAAGGGCTAATGGATTTTTTTTCCCTGCCAATTAAAGTCCATTCCAGGACTTGACATTTTGCAATCAACATTCTCTGAATTGTTTGTGTTATTTCAAGACTAGTCAGTCTCTTTGGAAATTTGAGTTGATTCTAAGGTTGCCTCAAGTGTTCAGGTTCTCTTTAATGGCTCTCGGAGTCCTTTAACTAAATCTCATTGTCACACTTTTCTCTAAGATAATTTGTTCCAAAACCTTGCTAATGGCAGCTTGCTGTGCCCAGGGTCCTAAGGTCCCTTCATCAAGGGTTTTGATTCATTTGTCATTCAAAAGACTATTGATATCCTGAGGGCAAGTTTTAGATACACTTGGTGAATTTCATTGCTTTGTTCTTTTGACTCCTGCCTTTAAACACCCAGGCTCCCTCCTTCTGTGGGAAGGAATATTTTTGGCTGGCCTTTTTCTGTCTGTGCTGTGCCATCTGTCACAGGGGTCATTGCTCAGAGGCTAGCTTCTTCCCTGCTGGGAGCAGGTGGTCAAAACCAAGGGCTATTGACAGGGTCAGTTTGGGGCAGATTACCAATATGCCCTGAAAGCTGTGTGTCTGTCTAGTTGTTATCCGTAAGAGGAAGAGAAGGCCTTACTTTAGGGTGTTTTCCTGTGTTAAAGAGGAAGAGATGCAGACGTGATCCTAAATTGTTGGTTAATTCTTGTGGCCTAGCCAGTCATCAACTATCTTCTCTATGCTCTTGCTTCTATCTATCTCACCTGGTTCTGGACTCTAAGACTATTACTTGAAGCAATCTACGGTATACAAAGAAAGCAACATCGATGAAAATTATGGATGATATTATCATTCAAGATGACTCATGTCTAAGATGCTAGAGGTGCTATCCTGATTCTTGTTCAAACAAAATAAAATTTTTCAGTGATCTCAGGTGGTAAAGACCTTAGTTTTAAACTCTTATTTAAAGAGATTGTGCTTCTAACCACTAAGGATTCTGAGCCTGACTCACAGAGCCAGCCCAGTGCTGAGTCACTTAAATAACTTCATTCATTGATCATGTGCCTATGCACAGTTTGGTTGCAAGGTGGGAGAGAATTACTATTTTCAAATGTTCCTTCCTGAGGTAGCATGGTCCAGAAGTGAGCTGAGAGACAGGATGCTGGAGTTCTATTCTTGGCTCAGCTATACACCTTCAGCAAGATACATCCATCCCCACCCCCTACCCCCACTGTGTTGATATGAAAGGATCAGGGAAATAAGTAAAACCAACAAAAAAGATAAAAAACATGAGTTTTTGTTTTTTGGGATTTTTTTGTTTGTTTTTAATAGTTTTCCCAGAGAGATTTTGAGGAAATATGGCCTTCAAACCCATGACCCCCTCTCTGGCCAGGTTTTGTTACCACTGCTTATCCAAGTAATTTACCATAGCCTCCACTTGTACTATAAAGAGGACTTTTTCCTCCAGAGATAAACTTTGGCATTCCTAGTCTTTGTTCTTTTTCAAACCTGTGATTCCTTTTTCACACAGTACTTACTGCTTGGGAACGTTTAGCTTTTTTAAAAAGCACAAACAATTTTTCTGCTAAGTGCAGGAGTTATTTCAGAACAATTTACAGAATAAGTTAGTCCTAGGTGTGTGGTCTCAGATTACTGAAATCAGCTGGCCCCGTGTGAAGTTTCTCTGGGGCCTCCCTAGTTCGTCTAGGCTTAGCTTTTGCATAACTCTGTCCTCCCTTGCCCATATACTCTTGTCTAACCTCAGTCCTAGACCTGATTAACCCTTTTACCTCTTCTGATTCCTGGAGAAGTAAAATCTTTTTTTCCTAGGCCTTAGGTATTTATTATCTGTTCTTTGGCATTCTAACCTAAGTGTGGTGGCATCTATAAACTTTGCCCTCGGAATTCTTTTATTTTTAATATGGAATATCTTAAGCATACAGAATATTATTATATTTGTTTTAGGTCTTTCTTTATTTGAATGTAAGAAATCATTATGGGTTCATTTGAAGCCTAGAGGCACTATGTATGTCCCCTCCCTGACTCTTGAATAAAACTTTTTTTGTCCAAAGCACATTGCAAAGTGCTTAGCCTCCTTGTAAGAAGTCTGCCTTCCATGACTATATTTATTATTCTATTTCATCAAGTCTTTTCACAGCCCCGTTTCCTCTTCACCCTTCACCGAGACCGTGAGCAAATTGCTTTACCTCTCTGAGCTTTATATTTCTCATCTGTAAAATGAGAATAATATCAACCACCTCCCTTTTTGGGTTAGAGAGTCAAACATGGTAATATATGTGGAATTAGTTTATAAAGCACTATGTTACCTGTGGCATCGATCATCTATATAGAGAACCTACAGTATTGTTTTCCAAGGCTGTGGGAAGGGTTATAGCGAGAAGGAGGATTGCCAAGGAAAGTGGTGGACCAGAATCCCCAAGGGCTTTTTCAAACAACATATCTATCGTACACTTACATGTATATACACACATATATACACATATACATACACACACACAGAACAATTAGGAATACTTTGAAGGAAGAGGCCAAGGGAGGTCATCTCCATATTCCTTTCTGTCATTTTCAAGGTTCTCTGTTATTTTTTTGACCTGTTTCCCACATGGTTTTGTACTGGAATGGCCATTTAAAAAAATCAACTTTTTAGTCTCTGTTTGCTCAAAGTTCAGATTTTCCGTAAGACTCTTCTTCAACTATTTGGCTAAGGAGGTTTGCTTTCACAAATATGCTTTGCAGAATTCTTGCCATTAATTCCTTATCACCCCAGAATGTGTCTCTCTCCTTTTTTCTCTAGCTCTCCTACTGAATGTAGTCTGCAGAGGGTTCTGCTGTGCTAAAGTTAAGGATGCCTCAGCATTTCTTTTGTAGCAGGGTCCCCAACCTTGGGCCATGGGCTGGTGGTATCTGTCTGTGGCCTGTTAGGAACTGGGCCACACAGCAAGAAGTGAGTGAAGCTTTATTTGTATTTACAGCCACTTCTCAGCACTAGCATCACTGCCTCAGCTCCACCTCAGATCATCAGGCATTAGATTCTCATAGGAGTACCAGTTCCTGGTACCACAAAGGTTGGGGACTGCTGGTTTATAGCACATTAAACTGAAGACAGTCAGATATAATTACTGTTTAATTATTTCTGTACCACTGTGTGTAGGTTCTCTGTCCAGGGTTGCTGGTCATTGTCTCTCAGCCTTCCATATTTACTTAATCATTTGATTTTTTAAAATAATTATGGTCCTCTTTCCCAGATTAGAGAAGGGATACCTGGGTGAAGATATCCCTGTGTAATTCTATTTAAGAATTATTCAGTTTTATTATTTAAAATGCTTAAGATTATTTAAAATGTATAGAAATTAAAAATGCATATACTCTAGAACCCCATAATTGACCTTCTAGGTATGTGTGTGTGTATGTATCCACATTCAAGAAAAATTCTCTCATGTGTGCACATGGCAACCTGGACAAGAATGCATTTTTGATATAATAACACACAATTGTTAGAAGCATAGGAGCATGGATAAAGTGTGATATAGTCAAATAATGAACTACTGCTATGAAGCCATGAAAATGAATGAATTAGAGGAATTAATGTCAGAAGGAATTAATGTCAACCATAACATGGGGTGGAAATATCAAGTTTCAAGACTGATCAATATCTTGCACTTATACAAAGTTTCAGAACAGCAAAACAATCTTTGTATTATATTTGAATATACTGTTTATGTGGTTATATAAAAACATGCAAGAGTATGAGAAAACCTAATTCAGGATAAGGATTGCTTTTGAGGAGGGTAGAGAGACATTGCATGGAAAAGAATACACGGGGGATTCAGTTTTATCTGTAAGGTTCTGTTATGATCTATATGGTTTTTTATTTTTAATTCAAATAGTTCATAAAATAAATTAACTGTAATAAAAAGGATTCAAAACATGTGTCTTAGTCCATTTGGGTTGCTATAACAAAAATACCGTAGACTGAGTGGCTTATAAACAATAGACATTTATTTCTCAGGTCTAGAGGCTGGGAATCCTTGATCAGGCTGCTGGCAGAGTCATTGTGTGGTGAGGGCCCACTTCCTGGTTCATAGCAGGCCCTTTCGCTGTGTCCTCCCAGGGCAGAAGAGGCAAGGGAACTCTCTGGAGTCTCTTTTAAAAGGGACTCTCTCTTTTGTAATTCAACATATGAATTTAGAAGGACACAAATATTAACTCTATAGCTATATATATAGAATATGTACTCCAGTTTTGTAAAATTATAGACAAATGAAAGAATATGGAATGATTTAACAGTAGTTCTCTGGATATTAGGCTTATGGATGGTTTTTATTTTTATGTTTTCCAAGTTTTCTGCAATGAAAGTTATATTATTTTTATAACTAGGAAAAATGTCAAATGTTATTTTTTAAAGAGGTCTCAGGATATCAAAAGAAGACAGTAAAGTAATACTGACTGCCACTCAGTGTTTTTCCTTCAGTGTGGACCTGAGAGTATTTTACAGTTACTTTAATTGGCTATAATTTTCCACCACTTTAATTTGATGAGTGCTTTACTGTTTTCTTTGCTTGGAAATTTTTTTTGTTGTTGTTTTTAAAGAATTAGTTTTAGAGGAAAAAACTTCTAGGATTTTTTAAATGAATGAATGCTATATAGTATTATGTGAAACAGTATTAAGACAAATAATGATTTTCAAAGACTGACAAGCATGATTAACAAGTTAACCTCTTCCTAATTAGAAGAAATTCTCATGTTGTTGCAGACAACCTGGATCAAACTGCAGAGAAATAAACTTAAATTTTTTATTTTCCATTTGTTTTATCTCTAGGACTTTTCTACATTTCACAAGTTCATAGAACAAACTTTTTTCCTCTCAGCTTGGGTATTACTTTCATAGGAAGCCCTGTCTCCACTCCTTGCATCCATCTGGCCCTCATTCTGGATAATGTGGATTCCTAGTAGCATATCCTTAATGCTGTTGTGTCCCTGCTTTGTAATTGGCTGGTAATCCTACTTCTGCTGGAGTTTAAGCTATGCAAGGATGGATGGAAGTATTTTGTTCATTATTGAATCAGTCTCCAGGACCTAGCACAATGTGTGGTATGTAGAAATGTCGATAGATAGAAGATGTAGTGATTAATAAGCATGGTTTTTGCCCTTGGGAGTCTTATAATCAGGTAGGGAAAATGAAACAAAGAAACATAAACATGTAATTTTAAATAGTATTTTTTTAGGAGTGATATAAAGTACTGGGGGGGAGGAGAGATTATTTTTTACTAGGGGGAATATAAATAGCTATCCCAAGCAAGGACAGGTAAGATAGCATTCTAGGCAAAAAGAATGGCATAGCCAAAGGTGTGGGAATGGAAAAGTACAGTAGGAGTGAGGAATGGTTTTATGGAACATAAAATACAAGCAGAGAATGTCTATTAATAGCCTGAAAAGGGCCCTGAGTGCTCATTTAAGGATTTTAAATTTTAATCAAAACACAGTGGAGAGTTTGAAGGTTTTGAGCAGAAAGGAGCCGTGACCGTCAAACCTAAATTTCATACCAGTTTCCAATCCATCATTTTAGAATTATTGTACTGCCCCTGATGTTGCATGGGTTCTCTCAACCTTGAGGCTTAGTCAAATTAATTTGTCATCAGTGAAGTAGTTAACAATAATTAAGGCACCATAACAATCATGAATACTTTCCTGCTTTAATTTTTTCTACAGAATCTTTTGCTAATCCCATCTTCTCTGAGTATGTGAGAAAGAACTTTGAACATCTCAAGGAAAAGTATAAGATTAAATTCTGTTACTACATTACAACTAAGATTAGAAATATATTTCTCATCTCATTAACCACTGTGCTAGCCCATTATAACATTCTTTTCCTAAATGAGAAACATTATACAAAGGAAAAGTCACATCCTAGGAAGTCCTGGCTCTGCTTTGTAATATCTTTGTGACCCTGAGCAAGTCATTTCCCACTGTGAGCCTGTCATAGGGTGGTGCTAAGATTCCACTTGGAAAGTAGTTGTGAAAGCATTATTAACAGTATTGAGATGCATGTTACGGTGATTTGTGTTGGAGATGATGTTTCGTAAGGCATTGTTGACAGTGTTTATGGATGCTTCTGCAAAGACCTGTCCACATCATGTCTACCGAGTGTAGAAGCAGTGTGTTATCATAGGGAACCACTGAAGCTTAATCCCAACACACACTTCGCCACTTGCCTGTGTAACTCAGATGTAACTACTTGCTTTTGTAAGCTACCCCCTTTAATCTTAAAGCACTGTAAAAACAAAACAGAAAAGCAACAAAAACAACAGAAACAAAGCACACTCAAACTCAGTTCCAAAAGACTTAATGAGTAATGCATATCTTTACTGGAGGATTCTTGAAGATGTTAGCAGGATGTGTTGGGCTTTAAACCACTAGAATTCCTAAAAAGTATTCTTTAGGCTTTCCATATAATAGTTATCTCTCCTCTTTTTTTCTCCTTTTCTTTCTTTCCCTAAACTTCCCAGCTGGATGACAACTTCTCCTTGGCCATTCACTGCAGCATAAGCCACATTTCCAGAGTTTTCCTTCTTGGCCTCTTTTCATTACCATCATAATCATTATTATTATTTAGAGAGTTTTTCCTTTTCTCTTCTTATACATTGTTCTATTCAGCATAAGGAAGATCGCTATTCTCAACAGGAAAGGAATTCTCCCTCCTTAGAAAATGGACAAGGACCATTTAATATTTTGTTTCTGCGCTGGCTGTTAGATACAGAATAAGTCAGTTAACCTCTTTAACCCCAAATATTTTTCCTATGAAGTTGGATCTGGCACTATCACAAGTGAGGATGAGGTGAGGTAAAGGATAAGAAAATGCTCTGTAAATGTTAAAGTACTATACAAATATGAAGTGGCATTAATTTGTAGCCTCAGCAACTGTTTGCAGAGTTCATCACTCTGTCAGCTCAATCTCCTAAGATTCCTAGCAAGTCTAAAATCTTGTTCAGGAAAGATCTACCCTGGTTTTGACCTTTATTATGTTGGGGTATATTCCCTCTATATCTACTTTGTTCGGAGTTACCATAAATGGATGTTGAATTTTCTCAAATGCTTTTATGTATCTATTGAGATAATCATATGATTTTTATTCTTTGTTTTGTTAATGTGAGATCTATCTTGTTTTTAATCATGGCTGACCACACTGGATTGTATGCTGCCTTGACTTCGTAACAGTTCATAGCCAGGCTACTGTGTATTATTGCATTTATATTTGTGTAGCACTTTGATAGCTCTTGATAGATATTCTGCTATCTGCTCTTTGTGGTAACTCAAAGATGATTTTATTATCCTCATGGTTAAAGCTGTACCTCAGACGTCCCCATTGAGTGTATTTCCCTAGCTTGCAATCTCCTGCTTGTGAATTCTGCATATCACAACAGCTACTTGGGTGGCCCATCTTCCCTTTCTCTGTACAACCTCATAGAAGTGTGAGTGGCACTTCTGCATTTGGTCAGTAGGTCATCTTCTAGTAACTGTTTGGTGGGCCTACTCTGCTACCCATTAGTGATTGATTCAGCAAGTGAAGAGCAGGAATTGTGGTACCTGTATCCAGACCTCTTATCCACATTCAAGGGTTTGTCCTAAGGTTTGATCTTTTTGATTGTCACCTTTTTTGACCAGTGAAACAACCTGTGTGTTGCCAGAGTAGCAAGACTCCATGCAATCTGTCAGCTCCCATGTTGTTACTAAAAGTCTGCCATGATATAAGATGATACAGGAGTGGCATGAGAGGGATGAAGTGGACTTCTGGCTCACTCCCTGCTTCAAAAAAGTAGAGATGCATTTGTATTGTATATTATTGACATTTCACCTTTGGAGTAGGCAAATATTTGACTTTAGTCATTGTCAGAGGCATCATAGTATAGGGGAAAGCATGTGGGCATTAGAGGGAGGCTGGTTCCTGTGTGATCTTGGGATTTTCTATTTTTTTATTGGAATCTCTCTTCACTTGTAAAATGAAGCTGTCAATACTTGCTTAGATAGGTTGTTGTGAGGATTGAAGGTAATATTTATAAACTGCTTGACAATATATATTATCAATTATCATAATCATCATAGCTATCACCACAGTTTTGCAGATTGGCACATAACCACTTTCATATATATTTACATGTTCATATCAAATAAACTTTATTAGTATCAGTCCCAGATCTGTCATTGTAAGAGTTGTCCATTGAGTTCTGGAGCTATCCTGACACTGCAGAAATGTCTTCAGGGGTGACATGAGAGGAGTAAAACAGACTTCAGGCTCGCTCTCTGTTTCAACCAGAGCAGAGATGTTTTTTGTCTGCATTATATATTGACATGTCATCTAAGATTTCATTTGAAAAAAATTTCTACTGATTGAAAAAAACTTTAAAATTTTAATACAACTTTCTACCATCCAATGCAGGAATCTACAAGACTGACAGATAATGACTTAGGTGAATATGTTCTGATATCAATTTTCTAAGACCTTTCTAGCACCTGGCACATAGTAGACACTTAAGAAGTGCTTATTGAATGAACTCTTGGTCATTATAATGGTAAGGATCAACTGAATAGTGCTGGAGCTCTTTTTAACCTCTGTGTTCATCCCCCTATTCAGCACATAATTATCAGATGATTGAGCTAGGACACAGTTCTTTCAGATTTAAGCTGCCGTATGTTTAGAACCTTGTTAATTCTCTCAGAGAAGCCAACTTTGCTTAGCCTGTTAGAGTCCAGAACAGCTAATTAGTTTATTTTTATGGCCTCATAGAGTGGAAAGGGATTTTAGAAGAGGTGCAGAGAAGGGAAAAGAGTGCTGATAACAAGAAGTAGTGTAGTGAAATGGTTCAGAACACAGGCCTTGGAGCCAGTTTGATTCCCACTCTGTAATCTTGGACAAGTTGCTTAACATCTCTGTGCTTTAGTTTTCTCATCAATGATATGGGATAGTAACAATATGTCACAGAGTCGTTGGCAGGATCGAAATCATTATACAAAACTCTAAGAACTGTGCTTAGCATGGAGGAAATGCTCCACATTAACTATTATTAATGGTAGCATTATGATTATCATTATTTGTTGAAACCTACTTCACATGCCTCATCTCATATGGAGGCTCCATAAGATAATGTAATTTGCCCAAGGTCAACTAGCTGATAGATTGTAGAGCTGGCTCTATAAATCATTTTACTCACCTCCCTCCTTTTTTAAATAAGACCAAGGCTTGCATAGGTAAATTGACTTATTAAGGGCCATACTGCTAGTCAGTGACAATATCTGAACTGTAATATCAGTTTCTTAATCTTGGTTTGGATTGTTTCTCTTTAGTGGATATAGTAGAGATCTTGATGATGTCTTAATTTTTAAAATATTTCTATAACAAGGGTGATGTCAGCCATCAAAAACCACTATATAGATTAGGGTCGGGTCTTACTGATCATGGAGAACAGAAACCTTAACTTTCTTTATAGTCAAATATTATATTTTTGATGACAAAGATAAGACCAATTGTGAAATCTTGTAACTTCTGATTTCATTATGCTATGAAAAAAATATATGCAGACCAAAATAATATGACCCTGTGAAGTCATTGACATAATTGTGGTCCTCAGTTGTGAAAGATGTTATGAGTCCAGCAAGCGTTTCCACCATTTCTTTCTCTGGTAAGAATAAAATCATCTTTATTTCTCAGTTGTACTTGGCAAGCATGCATATGGCTGTATATAGCCCATAATGTAGTAGAGTGTCTACAGGTTGCCCACATTGTCTTTGGTACATATGATATATTGATATTCCTTGACTACCTTTTATACCCACACTTGTACTTTTTGTATCAACTGAAAAATGAACATTTATAGATAGTGTTTAGCGTCACTGACTGCTTGACAAAAATTTATTTCCACAATGATGTCATCTTTGTTCAGCAGAACTTGTGTAATGATTTGCAGAAATCGTTCTGGATTTTTTTTTTTTATTTTATGAAGATTGAGTGAAATGGAAAAAATTACACTGGTAATACAAGTGGTATTAAAATATTTACTGTGTATTTTCTACATGTTAAGGCACTGTATTAACCCCTGTACTTTCTTAGTCACTTAAGTAGGTCTCATAATCGTTATATAGTAGAGAGGCAGAGCTTAAAACTATCAGATTTTTGGTCAGAAGCAGTCTCCTCTAACCCAAATCGTGTATTTAGCAGACTTATGCTGATTGTATCCACTTGTAAAGGAGAAAGACTACATGAAAGATGAAGTGTTAATTTTTTTTTCCTCAGTTATAATTAGGAATTTAAAAAAAATTTAGGGTGTACAGCTACTTCCACATGCTACCCCAACTGTATTCCTTCATATGGAAGGATTTTTGCTGTTCCCACTATGCACACTGAATGCTTATGGGAGAACATGGGAAGTGAGGGTTTCTCATCCAGGCTCTAGAATGATACTGAAGAGCCAGTCTTAGACACTTGAAATAAAATACAGCTTTCTAAATATTTTGGTCCTCCTAGGAGTGTGAGCACCTATTAACTGACATTTCTTTTCAAGATGTTAAACATATGCCAATAACAATTTAGTTCTCTGGAAAACATGGAAACAGTCTAATGGAAAATAAGACAAAATCTGCTCTCTTTGCATGAGGATGAGGGAAAGGGACTAAATAGGTGGAGAAGAGAGTCTCAATATTACTGTAAAAATTATAGTTCTCACAGGAAATTGAAGGTAAAATCTCATGTGCATTGAATTGAAGCAAAGAGAGGTAGAGAACCACAGATTACAAAAATGAAACTCTTTTTCAATTATAAAGCAAGAGAAATTGTGTGTCAATCAGGAGACTAGTGAAGAGAATAACAATAGATGTGAGGCAACAACAAAGTCTATAACGGGTTTAATGTGTGAGATATAAATTCATGGAAGACATAAAAGAAGCATGGAAAGTGTCGAATTTGAAAAAAAAAGAAAAAATGTTGATGACAGGTGATAAAAATAGAGGAAAATTTTGATGTTTAGTGTCTGCAGGGCCAAGGAGATAGACGCCTAATGTCATCTTAATAGGGCTGTATGTTGAGAACCAGATAAAAGAGTAGGCTTGATAGTTGTGTGGATATAGACAAGGTGGAAACTGATCTTCATTTTGGACTGATGAGACTTGCTCAGGGCAACTTTTGGATTTATTTAAAATCATAATAATCATTGGTTTTGACTTCATTTAAAAGTATTTTTAGATCAAATATTAAAGTACTCAAAAGTATAAGTGCTTCATAAGTACTTCTAATAGAGTTATTTATCATGGACTTATCTATCATGGTTAATCTTATGTTTATATTCATATTAGGCCTCTTTCAAAATATACTGTAAACAGACCCTTCAAAGGGTTTCTGCAGGAAGTCATAGATGTAAATCAACCAAGAGTACCTGTCTCAATGGGATTAGGAAGAGATCAGTTATTGAGAATCAGAGGCAAATAGCTCAGCTTTGGGAAAATTTGGTGGATGTAAGGCTTAGGAGGAACCAACTTCAAAGTGGCCTCACAAGGTGAAGAGTCAGTGAGAAGAATGCACAGAGCGAGCAGCTGTCAGCATGGATGCTGACATTCACCAGGGTGAGGCAGGGCAGTAAGAACTTGTAGGAGGTAGAGCTAGATTTTGATGTTAACAAGAGAGCCTTAGGACTGTAATTTTTGTGTTTCAAGTGAGTGAAATTAAGGTTTGACAAAATTGTTTTTATTTCAATTTCTAGAACTGTTATGTGATTTTCCAAAACGAAATCTGTAAGTGACAAAGTAGAAAATTGGCAGCCTAGCATCTAGTTGTCACTGGAGGAAGGAGGGGCCCAGGGAGTGGGGACAGTGTAAACTTATCCATCTGGCTGCATTTCTCTCTTCTCCTGTGATAAGAGCCGCCCACCTTCCTCCCAGTGTAGAGCTGCTCCTCTGGCTAATTCCAAATGAGCTATATATCAACAATGCAAAGAGCTGGCTGGCAGTCCTCAGTCTAGCTATACTTTTATACCAAGCTTCTTCTCTTCTTTTAGTTCTTGTTGTTAAGTCTTTTCCTTGAGCTTCAGAGCCACATATCTACTGCCTGTTCAGTGTCTCCATTTGTAGGTTCCAAAACAATTCAGACTCTAGATTTTCAAAAGCAAAGTCATCATCTTGACCAGAGCTGTGCATCATATTTGATTCCTTGAATTTTACTACCTCCTTCCATTTGCCCATGACAGATTCTCGGACCTCTTTCTGAATTTTGTTTTGCCTTACCCCTCACTTAATCCACGGGACTGTTCAGTACTTCATCCCTACCTCCTGCTGCTTCCTTCTTCAGGCCTTTGTTATCTCTGAACTGAATCACTACAGCAGTCTTCTACCTGGCCTTCTTCACTCTGATCTTGTTCCTCCCCCCACCCCTGCCTGCCTCATTCTATACACTGTAGCTGGAATGATCTTTCTAAAAATGTAACTTTGATCAAGTCATTTCCTATTTAAAAGCCTTCAATATCATACCCTTATTGCCTTCAGGATAAAATCAGAACTCCTTCCCATGATAATGACCTTGCTTTCCTGATGAGGCACCTGCTTATCTGTTAGTTAATTTTCTAAAGTCCACTTACACTGAACTGTTTGCAGTACCCAAGCGGCTTGGTCCCCCTTGTCTGTGGTCTTATGTTTCTTCTTCCTGCCATCCATTTTCCTGCTATCCTCTACTCCACTAGCTACCCCTCAAGCTTTAGTTAAGATATTACTTTCTCCAGGAAGCCTTTTCTGTTTTCTCTAAACTAGATTAAGTGTCTTGCTTGTGTCTTTCCATAAAGCCTATTTTACTTTATTGGATTTATCATATTATATTTTGTCTATTTACTTGTCTACCACCCCCAGAAGGTAGGGAGCTATACTGATCATCCGTACAGTTTCTGACATATAGTAGGGGGCACAGTAAATGTTTATTTTCTCTTTTAAAGAAAATTGTGGTAAAATACAATTTTAACTCTTTTAAATGTACAATGAAATGGTATTAAGTACATTCACATTGTTGTGAAACTATCATCATCATCCATCACCAGAACTTTTTTCATCATCTCAAACTTAAACTCTACCCATTAAACAGTAACTCCCCATTGCTCCTTCCCCTAGCTTTTGGTAACCACTATTCTACGTTTTGTCTCTATGTGCATTTGACCCTAGGTACCTCATGTAAGTGGACTCATACTATATTTGACTTTTTGTGTCTAGTTTATTCACTTAATGTACTTCAAGGTTCAGCTATGGTGTCGCATTGTCAGATCTTCATTTTTAAGGCTAAATAATATTCCATTTTACATATATAGCACATCTTGTTTATCCATTCACCTGTCCGTAGACATTTGGCTTGTTTCAACTTTTTGGCTATTGTGAATAATGCTGCTATGAAATGGGTGTACAGACATCTGTTCAAGTTCCTGCTTTCAGTTCTTTTGGTTATATACCTAAAAATGATTGCTTAATCTTATGGTAATTCTATGTTTAATTTTGAGGAACAGCCATTTTTATTTCCATAGTAGCACAAGGATACCAGTTCTTCCACATTCTCACCAACACTTGTTATTTTCTGGGTTTTTTGTTTCTTTGTTTGTTTCCTTTTATAATAGCCATCCTAATGTGAAGTGGTATCTCATTGTAGTTTTAATATGCTTTTCTCTAATGATAAGTGATGTTGGGTATCTGAAAAGATATAGTTTTTGGCCATTTTTAATCTCTTTTTTGGAGAAATGTCTATGTAAATTCTTTGTCCATGTTTAATTAAGTTGTTTTGTTGTTATTGTTGTTGTTGTTGAGTTGTAGGAATTCTTTATATGAACTGCCTTTTCACTCTCTTGATAGTTCCTTTGACATATATAGGTTTTTAACTTTGATGAAGTCTGGTATATCTATTTTGTTGTTGTCATTATGCTTTTGGTATCAAATGCAAGAAATCCTTGCCAAATCCAGTCACGAAACTCTCCCCCATGATTTCTTCTGAGTTTTCTAGTTTTAGCTCTTACATTTAGTTATTTTATCCATTTTGAGTTAATTTTTATGTGGTATAAGGTAAGAATCCAACTTCATTCTTTTGCATGTAGATAATCAGTTTTCCCAACACCATTTGTTGAAAAGACTGTCCTTTTCCCCACTGCATCATCTTGGCGCCCTTGTTGAAAATCATTTCACCATGTATGTGAGGGTTTGTTTCTGGATTCTCTAATCTATTCCATTGGTCACACATCTTTGTAGTAATTTTTGATATCAGAAATTGAGTCCTTCAATTTTTTTCTTTTTTAAGTCTGAGACTAGTTTTTAATCCTTCTTGCTACTTGATTCTCACCCTAACATTTTTCCTGGTGTACCCTCATCTAGTGTTTCCTTTAACAGTTCTTGCTAGGTGGGTTTCTTCCTTCATCCCTGTTATAACCTCATTCTAATACCAGTATTCTTTCCCTCTTCCACTCTTTTTTTTTAAAGATTCATCTTTATTTGTTTATGTCCAGGCCACAGCTGTCATTTTAAGGTCTTATCCTCCTGGATGTCCGAAGGAAGAGAGCCCTGATCACCTGTTGACCCAACTTCAAGTCTAGTTCCATCGCTTTTGGAATTCTCAGGGCTAAAAGTCACTTTTTTGTTTTTTCATCACCTGAGCTAGCTGTCTCATTTTAGCACTGCAGGAAGAAGAAAGCTGAGAGAGTACTAGTGTGATGGACAAGGTGAAATACCTAAGAGATTGTAATGTAGTGAAAAGAGCATTATGTTGGAGGCCCAAAAATGTGTGCCCTATTTCTGCATCTATAATTAGCAATTAGACAACACAGCCTCTCTGATTTACTGGTAAGTTTACTTATGTATAAAGTAAGGATAGTTGGACTAGATAGTCTCTAAGTTCTTTCTAAATCTAAAACTTATTTTTACTTGTTGCAAATTAACTTTCTCAGAAGGAAGAAGAATTTAAACTCATTTTAAAGGATGAATAGTACTTAGGTTAGAAGGGAAGAGACTTCAGGAGATTTCAAACAAGAAAATGACAGTGTATTTGGGAATCAGTGAAAATAGCAGTGATGAGACTTTTATTAAGTGAGGCTGAATCAATTGGATATCCATGTAGGAAAATAATTAACCTTTACCACTATCTCACACAATCAAAAATCAATTCCAAATTATTTGAAATCTAAATAAGTAAGGTAAAACAATAAAGCTTCTAGAAGAAAACATAGGCTAATAGCTGCATGACCTGGGGATAGGCAAAGATTTCTAGAACAACAACAACAAAAAAGGTTGATAAGATGAATTCAGTCAAATTAAGAACTACAGTTTATCAAAAGACACCATTAAGAAAGTAAAAAGGAGAAAAATATTTGAAATGTATCTGACAAACGACTTGTGTGGAGACTATACAAAAACTCCTACAAATCAATAAGAATATGCAGATGACTTAATAGAAAAATATTAAACTGCCATTTCACAAAGGGGTATATCTAATTGGCCAATAAATATATGAAAGGTACTCAATATCAGAGAAAAGCAAATTAAAACTACAGTAAGCCAAAAAACGCATGAAAAAATCCTCAGCATATTGTCATTAGAGAAATGCAAGTCAGAACCACAATGAGATACTATTTCATACCCACTATGGTAGCTATAATAAAAAAGACAGGAAAATAAGGGTGTAGAGAAATTGGAGCCCTTACATTGCTTATATTCCTTGTGAGAATGCAAAAGAGTTCAGTCACTGTGGAATATAGTTTGGCAGTTCCTCAGAAAGTTAAACATAGAGTTACCAAATGACCCCGCGCTCCACTTCTGAGTGTATTTTCAAAAGAATGGAGAATAGGGACTAAAAAAAGTACATATGCACACACTATTCACAGTGGCCAAAAAGTGAAAAGATCCCAAATGTCCATCAATAAATGAATGAATAAACAAATTATGATACACATACTGTAACAAAACCTATTCACCCACATACTACAATGTGGATGAACTTCTAAAGTATTATACTAAATGAAAGAAGTCAGACATAGATGGTTACATATAGTATGATTCCATTTATATGAATATCCAGAATAGATAAATCACATAGACAGAACACAGACTGATGGTTGCTAGGAGCTAGAGGTGTAGGGAGAGGGGAGACAAGGAGACGAAATGCAGAGAAAACTGATTAATGGGTAAAAGGGTTTTACTTTGAAATGATGGAACTGTTTTGGAACTAGATAGTGGTAGTAATTGGACTACATTGTGAATGTACTAATTGATGCTAAATTGTTCATTTTGAATTGGTTAATTTTATGTCATATAAATTTTGCCTTAGTAAATGATTTTTTCTATATCTATGAGATACCACTGTGTGTGTGTGTGTGTGTGTGTGTGTGTGTGTGTATCCCCACTAGAATGGGTAAAATTAAGAAGACTATGTCATTTCCAAATGTTAGTGAGGATATGGAGCAACTGGAACACCCTTGCATTCGCTGGTAGGAGTGTCACTAAAGCTAAACATGTGCCATCTTCTGACCCCAGCATTCCACTCCTGCCTATATTTTAAAAAGAAATAAATGTATGTGGCCACCAAAAACATGTACAACCTAAACTCCTCTCAAATTAGAATGGATAAATTGTACCATATTCATATGTGGAATACTACACAGCAATAAAAAAGAATGAACTATTGCTACACACAAAACAAAGATGAATTTCACAGAAATATCGTTGAGTGAAAGAAGCCAGACCCTGAAGAATATATTTACGCTCTATTTAAATGAAGTTCAAGGACAGGCCAAACTACTGTCTGGTGATTTATGTCAGAATAACCATTGCTATTGACAAGGGAGCTCAAGAGAGCCACTAAAGTTCTGGAAATAAATCTCTCTCTTGATGTGAGTAGTGGTTATACAGGTGTATACAAATGTACACAATAACCAATCTGTGTACTTAAGAGCTGTTCACTTTATTATATTATGTTCTACCTTAAAAAAAACCCCAAAAACTAGAAAACCAAAACAAAAAAGTCACCAGAGTAGATGTTCTTGCAAGAAAGCAGTAAAAAAGGATGTTTTAGAAGTGATGTTGTAATAGGCCTTGAATGGCAGTGAAATGGCAGACATTCGGATTCAGTCCTTTAACTCTGATAGCTTTAGGGAGGGAAATCACATAATGGATGCAGATTTTTAGGGAAATGGATCTTTTGACATGTCCCTGGTGGACTGAGGACTTGTCTATAAGTGGGAGACCATTGCAATAAGACCCTAATTAGGATGATTCTCTTTTAGAAGAAAATGTGGGAGAAGCATTAGTAAGGCTGGCTACTGGTTGGGCAAGGACAGCAAAGTACAACAGGGCAAAGATGACTGAGATTTCACTCTAGATGGCTGGAAAAACGAATTTCCCAATAACAGAATAAAGAAAGCTGGGAGGAGGAATCAGTTTGGGAAGTAAAAACATGGATTTAAGTGCTTTAATTTTGAAGTGATGACAGGCATTCATGGGGCTCAGAAGAGCAGTTAGGGCTGGTGATGGAAATCTGAAAATCACCCACATACAGATTATTTTGAATAGATGAGATCCCCGAAACAAAGAGTGTAACAGAGATTGCAGAAGGCCAGCCTTTAGAAAAGAAAGAGGTGGTACGGGGAAGAAGAGACTGTAGTTATGGGTAGAACTAGGATAACATAGAACAGAACTGGGAGCATTTAAGCCAAAGAGTTGAGGGATGAAGATGTAAAGGGAGAAGATAGAGGAGTAGGCGAGGAAAGATAAAGATTGAGAATGTGATAGAGAGCAGAGATAACTGAAGGAACATGGTCTTGGAGAAGGCAGGGGAAAATAGAATCTGGAAGCAAAGGCAGAGAGAACTTAGCCTTGGATGGCTTTATCTGTGCATGTAATCAGGTCACAAGAATTTGTCAGCATCTTCAGTGACTTTCTCTTGCAGTATTCTTTGTCCTCTAAGAACTGAGGGTGACCCAAGGGTAAGAGAATGAATATGGCTATGGGAGCCATGGAGTCCCAGGTATTTGGACTAATTCTCTGTTCCAGATGTAATTGTATTCTCTGTGAAAGGATACAAAAGTAGTTTAAGAAACCACCTATGACTTCTGGGAATTTATGTGGTGCAATCCAACAATAATTAAGAGGGAAAACAAATGCGAGTAGGATGTTTTTAATCCTGACTTTGTCATTTTCTAGCTTATAACTTTGGGCTACAGTAGGTCTCTGTGCCCCTGTTTTCTCATCTGTTAAATGGGGATAATATAATATCTACCTCATATGCTGTTCTGGTGATTAAATTATTTAATATAAACAAGGCACTTGGAACAATGCCTGAAGCATTGTAAGAATGTGACGAATGTTAGCTAAGATCATGAGAAAGCTATAGGAGTTTACAAGGAGAAAAATTAGCAAAGTCCAGAGCTTGTGGGAGGGCTCTAGGGGAGTGGAGATTAATTGGGAGGAGGTTCAGGGATAGATAGGAATGGAATGAGGGAAGGAATTCTGATTTGGGGAAAAGGTGAATAAAGTCTTAGATCAGTAAAGCCATTGGCATTTACATGTGATTTACTTGATGACCCTGACGATTCCTGCTGGGGAGTAATGGGAGAACAGGATAGGAGGATGGATAACTGATATTTTCGCAATAAAATAAGTGCGGTTTGGGGAGTCAGAGCTCTTTAGTAGTGATTTTCATCCTGGCCCCGTGACTTTGGGCAAAGTTATTCCATCTGTTAGGACCTCAAATTTCCTAATCTGTAAAATGACATGGACTGGATCTGTCAATCCCTTGCAGCTCTAAAATTCCATGCTTCATACATGAAATGATTTCTTTGACACTACCATCTGTGGAACAGTGTGTTTTTGTCTAGAGAGAAGCTAACAGATCTATGTGGGGACAAACTTGTGGTTCTGGCCCCATTTGTCTCATATTGTAAGTCAGCTGGCTACCCCGCATAGGAACACTACACACTGCCTTTGCAACACTTATCAATCACTACTACCAGAGAAATCTGGGATCTCTGCTTTTGTATTTATAAAAGTAGCCTTTAGGTTTTTAATTCCCAAATTAGTTAACGCTACTACTGTTGTCTTGAGAAGCCTCAGGTTTTATGGATACTTGCCTTGAAGTGGACCCTGAAGGCTAAGCAGAAAGAAGGGAAAGAACAATTATTAGCCTTAAAAAAAAATTTCGTGGATTGTCCATGGAGCTCACAAAACTAAAGGAAAGAGCAGCACCACGAGGACCAGGTGAACTGCCAGTAACACCCTAAAGTTTCATGGTAAGACTCACATGCTTGGGTCTCTTTGTGACAGTAAAGGAACACTATTGCTTTTGGCATTAGGGATTCTTTGTCTAAAGGCATGGATTTAAATAACCCAGGACTCTAGTTAAATGTAAGTGGAAATAGGCTTTTCAAACACGGTGCTTAGAAATTATTGGCTCTGTTATGTCACTACTTCAGTTTCTCTTTTTACAAGGGAATTTTGGTTTGTTACTCCATTCTCACTTCCTGTACTCCCTGGCTTAAGCCCCTGTCGAGTTGCACAACAGGCCTTTCTGCTGTCATTTATCCTGCAGGGCTGCAGTGATGTTGCATCAGAGGAAGTCCTCTAAGATACCTCTCCCATTTGTGTTTTCTTGCTGCTGAATGTGAGGCACATAGAACAGTGTCTGCATTCTCTATAGAGAAAAGTGCTTTCCGTTTGTCCCTGGCAGGAGCTTGATCATCAAAGAAAGTACTTCTGGGCTTTTATACGGGATGGATTTTGCACAACTTTGTGAATTGAAAAATAACTTGAAATGGAGGAGCCGAGGCAGATGGGAGTTATTTTATCTATAATTGGTGCCTCCAAAGTTTCAAAGGGTTTAGTGTTTTCAGAATCTGAAATTTGAAAACAGTGACCATTTGTGTTGTCCTTGAAAGAAAGAGTATTTCTTTGGGGAGTGGATTACGAGGAAAGACTTGGGCATACAAGCAGTCCAAAGCTAACATGTACCCCTGGGTAATATTAAAATGCCTTATTAGTTTAGAATATAAGTTCCTTGAGGGCATGGAATATATCTTTGTAACTGTATGTGGTCCTAACAGTGAGTTGCATCTAAGTAAATAATAAATACTAGCAATTCGGGAAACTCTCATCTTTTGATCTTGCTGGCTGATCATTCCCCTGAGGGGTGGTTATGAACATCACCTAGTCCATTCATGCCACAGATTTTCTGGAGAGAAAAATAACTGTGTTACGGAAGAAACTGTGTGTTGCAAAGATTGTGAATAAAGGTTGAAAGTGAGATGTTTTAGCCTGGCCTCTTTTTAGAGCGGTGATTGATTAATGCTGTCTGTGTTGCTTTTTCTTCCAGAGCTGACCTGTCCTGGACACAGCATAGCTAACGAAGCTGCTGCAGGATGAGAAGATGGCAGCGCGGCTGCTCGCACCACCAGGCCCTGATAGTTTCAAGCCTTTCACTCCTGAGTCACTGGCAAACATTGAGAGACGCATTGCTGAGAGCAAGCTTAAGAAACCACCAAAGGCCGATGGCAGTCATCGGGAAGATGATGAGGACAGCAAGCCCAAACCAAACAGTGACCTGGAAGCAGGGAAGAGTTTGCCTTTCATCTATGGGGACATCCCACAAGGCCTGGTCGCAGTTCCCCTGGAGGACTTTGACCCATACTATTTGACGCAGAAAGTGAGTTGGAGGAGAGGAGGAGCAGCTTCAAATACCCCTTTCCTAAGAGGCTTAGGGGAGATGGGGGAGAAAGAACTGTGTCTCTTTGCCAAAGTTTGGATAAGTAGTTAACTTTTTGTTTCAATTCTGGCTTATGGGAGTTATTTTTCAGTTCAATTGTCTTTAAGGGTCTTTTGTGAGTCATGGTACTTCTCAGCTCTGTTAATAAGATTTAATGTTTTTGGCTGCAGGCCAGATCAGAAAAAGAAGACATAAATGAAATGGGACTATTTAATAGACTTAAAGAAAGATGGCATAGTAAAAGAAGGTACAACCCTACGGAATCTCTCTCACACAAAAATTCAGAATTCTCTCTTTGAATATAATGATGGTGTTAGTATTGTGGTATTAACAGAGCCTGTTTTCAGTATAAGGGAGATGATGGGCTGTACTCTTGTCCAGCCTTATTTGTGACGTGAGAGCATAGGTAGCTATTGGGCACTGGAACAGAATAGAATAAGCCAAACTGGGCCATTGAGGAGAGACTCCAGGTCTTTGGCCTTGTTATGCAGTTGTCTGGATTGAGCCAGCACTGATTCTTGCCTTAATGTCAGTCCTGTTACTCCTGCAGTAAGGAGAATGGGTGAAAGAAATACCAATCTTCATTCAGTCAGATTTTAAACTTCCCTAACAAATATTTGACCAAATCTTGGGTTTCTTTCTCATGATTATCTTGAAACAAAGCAACAAGCGGAGAAGCAAAGCCCCCTGGGTTATAATCAACCAGCCAAGTAATTAGTCATTAAATACTGAGGATTGACATTAGACACCATTTTAGGGGATCCCTCATTCAACACCTATCGAATTAAATCGATAGGTGTTACCAGATGAGGGGGAAATTCTTTGTATAATTATACATTTACAAATATAAAGCTTAACTAAACTGCCTTTATTAACAAAACTACCTTATAAACTGCACTTAACTAAATTGCCTTTCAGTCTTTACATTTTGGAATAAAGTTTAGTTCCTTTAGGTTAATAGTGGGACAGAAGACAAGGCTAATAAATCTCTTGACATAGTTGTAGAGGCGTTTTTAGTGGAGGATGGCAAAAGCAGTTAAGACATTGTATACACAAAATGGTCCTTTACCTGAGTACTTATGTTGCAGCTTGGAATAGCTATGTAATAGGAAAAAGTGGAACCAGTAGCCTGTGTCTTCCACTGGGAAATTTTGAAAGTTAAGGAACAAAATGTGATATGTTATAAAAAACAGTAGACTAGAAGTGAGAAATCCTGACTCTACCATAATTCACCATGTTTATTACTTACATCTTTCTTTTTTAGTATATGTATTGTTCAAGCTACCACAAATAATTAATTGGAAAAGAAAGTAATAAATGAAGAAAAAAGCCTCTCAAAACTAGTTCATGTCCTTTAGCAAGTCACTTCACCTGTCTGGGCTTAAATTTTCTCATCTAGACACTGAGAAGATGAACAGAATTTTTGAGGATTTTTTTCAGATATGAAGTTCCAGGACAAAGCAGTTTTCTTAAGTTTATTGATTTCTCCATTTACTCTTCCCTTTAGTAAAGTCTAACTTTTTTTATCTGGGCCTTACAAGTGGTAGTAAGTAGGTGAGGGAGGAGGCAAACTTTAACTTTCTGGGTAAGGAAACATGGGTTCTTGGACTGTTTTAGAAAATTGTTTCATTCATTGTAGAATTTTGAAATGTATTTCCCTCCTCTTTTATGGCCTTAGAAAAAGAAATGACAAATTTCTTTGGTCTTAGTAAAAGTAAAAAGAAATGATAAATCTCAGGGTTCAAGTTGTACCTATTTAGATAAATTTGGCCAATTGGTGTAACATTTTTTTTTTTAGAAAATACTCTTATTAGCAATAGCAGATAGGTAAATCCCTTTGGACTGACTTTTCAGGTAACTAAAACTTCTTTGCTTTTCCTCTTTGCTTTTATTTGAACTGTATATTTTTCCAAGTCAAATACAAATTAAATTTCCTTTTCTTAAACCTGACAATATATGAAAAATACAGAGAGCTATTTATTGTCAGAGCCCAATATTCCTTTGTATGCCTTTTTTCCTGGTTCCTGCCCTATAGACAGCCTCTTTCTATTACTAATGTCTCAGAGTTTAGTGGCCCTGACTTGGGAGTGAGGACTCAAAAAGGACAGACAGGTCTATGGCTCTGATTGAGTATCATTTCTTAGGTACACCATATGTTGATTAGGGCTTTTCGTGATAAAAAGACTTGACTTCAGCCTTTGGTCTCACAAGGGAAATAGTTCGTGGAAAGGATAATTTCAGTGGTTGGGTTTTGTTTGTTTGTTTGTAATCCATTTTTAAAAATTGCAAAATATACACCATGCAGAAAAGTTAATAAAACATAAACGCATAACTTAATGATTATTATAAAGCAAACAAACTAACACCCATGATAAGAAAGAATATTAGTAGTACTTCAGAAGTATTAATTGTACTTTTAAGTAAGGGATTTTCCAGCTGATTAAAAATAATAAGCTTGTTCAAATTTACTTGCAAATTTTCACTTGGCATTACTAATACTTTGTACTAACTAGGCCAAATTAGCAAAATCTCCCTTGCAGGGAGGCACACTGGGGATTAAGCCACAAATCAAAAAATCCTGAGAGTAGAAATGACTTTACAAGGACATTTCCTTCCATCATTTTTCTATATTGTAAATAATTCTTACAATATAGAACTTATTTTCTTTACTAAATGAAACAAATGGATTTCTTGATCTTTTCCTCAGAACTCTCATTTTCTAACTGATAAATAAGTTTTGTGATTCTCACAAAGATTTGTTTCTCGTTTCCTCCCTATCTTTATTTTAGAGGGTGAAAGAAAACTAGTTCCAGGGCTAGTTTCATCCAATTGTGGATTTCACACTATCCAGGGACACAGGGCCTTAAAATTTGTGTATCACATTTTTAAGACACTCTTACAGCTGGCGCTGGTTTGAGTTCCTCAGCTTCTTGAGGTCCTCAGTAGTGCTGTCCATGTCATATTTCACCTGACTTTCCCAGCTGGTCTCTAAAAACAACCTGGGTCATCACCTCTTTGGATTTTCTGAGACTTTCTAGTGCTACAACATTTTTTCTTTGCCTCTTGGTACTTTGTTCTGATGTATCATTTCTTTGGCTTTTTTGTTTTTCATCTGTTTCCTGCAAAAACAATTGAATTTGAGAACCATTAAAATTTTTTATTTAACTTTTAAAATAGGCAATATATTTACATGGTTAAAAATACAGTAAAAAAATTTTCAGATAATAAAAAGTATTCTATAAAAGTGAATTCAGTAAAAAGTCTCCCCTTTACACCTCACCCTCATCTGCCCATTTCCTGTCTCCCTGCACAGGTAGCCATCATTGGTAGTATCTTCCAGATTTCCTTTATACGTGTACAAGCGAAAACAAATAGATATTTTAAGGAACTTGAACTATCTTTAATACCTTTATTCTTGGTCTTCTATTTTTTTTAAACCTGTTAAAAATCTTAATTTTGTTATTTTTTCTCTTCTCATACTATGGAATCTTAAATTTTATCAATGTAAATTCTCATTGCATTTTTTTCCTTTCCATACTTTAGTGAATCAAATCAAGGACTCTTTCTCTATTGCTTGAAGTGTGTCTCTTTCTTCCCTACAACAAATACTCTCCAATGCTTAATAACTTGTTGAATTTTAAATGGCCATATATATTCTTAATAACTGTTTTAGGGCATTAAGAAAGTCAACGAATAAAGTTGAAAGAAGCACTTCAGAGTTGGCTCCTACCCCTTTTCCTATTTCTTAATTGTTATATGTGTCCTCTGTTTAATGGGTATCCCCTCTTAGAAGAAAGTCTTATACGCAAAAACCTGAATTACAGAAATGACTCATATGCTTTTAAATAGAGTACATTCCTATTGCATTAAAAAATTCCCAAAGTTCAGTTTACCTTCAACTGTTTATGTTTACCTTTTCCTGCAAATTGAAGGCTACCTAGAATTATAGAATAGTAGCATCTGGTAGCCTTGGACATCCTCTAGTTCAGCCTCCTATTTTTGTAATTTAATGAATTGTGAAGTACTTTGTTAAAAGCCAACACCACCATCAGTCTTAGAGCCAGGACTAAAACTCTCAGTTTGTTACGATATATTTCTAGTTCCGTGCTTCTCTAATTTTTCATTAATTGATCCTCACCTTGATCCAGTTGGCTTTGTTTTTCTGAAGCCAGGCAGGCAAATTCATAGATTCCAAAAACAAAACAAAACAAAAAACAAAAATCCTTGCTTTTTCATTTATATTCCTGATAATCCCTATGCAGTGCTTCTAAGGGAAAGGATAACATTTGTATTTTATCGTCTCAAGTGAAGGAGCTCAGAGTAGTCTATGCTAATTATGCTAATAGCTAATATTCCATCTATCTTATTGGGTTTTTGTGAGGATAATTTCTTGGATACCCTATACAAAACAAAATTGCCTCAACCCAGCTTCATTTTTCTCCATAGCTCTTAGCAACACCAGATGTATATTTATTTGTTTATTGTTCATCTTCTTATATATTCATCAGCTGGAGCAGTGCCCGCTGTATAGTAAGTGCTCAATCAATATTTGTTGAATGAATGAATCATGAGATAATGCTTGTGAAAACAGTATGTACTTTTATAAATGCTTTGAATAGAAAAGGTGACATGATTTTTTCTAATGAAAAAATTTTCCATCTACCAAAACGAATTGAACTCTAGCAGGGGAATGACTGATTACCAGTATGTCTTTTCTATTCCTAAATAATTAGTTGTCTTTAGGGGCTGAGGAAGTGGATCAAGAAATAGGTTTCCTGATGTTTTAGAGGTATTTTTCAGAGAGCTAGTAGATAACTATTGTTAAATGTTATCAGTCTATCACTCCTCTTGCATAACCTTAGAACTAGAAGGGATTTTATAAAAGATGATTAGGTAGCAGCCTCTATCTAGAGCTCAAATCTCTTATTAATTTATTAGTATCAAATGTGATTTATACAAAGGCTGTTATTTCCTGAATATTTTAAGTTGTTTTGTCATGTCTACCTTTACTGAGTATTTTTTTTTTTTTCTTGGTTGTATGAATTGTATTAACTGACTGTAAAGGAAATGAGAGAAGTTGACATGGATATATAGCAGCATGAGTTGCCTCATAATAAATATTTCCTGTATGTGAGGCATTGGGGGCATTGGGTTCTCCTGGGGGAAAACATAAATAATGTCCATTCTTTACCCTTAAGCGGCTTATAACATGGTAGCATATAATGTGATATCACTTTTGATAAGGGGGCCCTAAAATGGGCCTTATTTAACTACTTCATATTAAGAATGGTACTTGAAATTCATCTTGGATTTTAGAAAAGAGGGATAGACTGGAATATTCTAGAAGAAAGAACAATATGAAAAAAGACTTAGTGATAAAGACATAGGACAGTAAAGAAAAAATTGAGTATTCTAATTTGATTGGAATGTGAGGAATTGACTGAGGAGCAGTGGGAGATGAGGCTGGAAGGGAGAGCTGGAGCCAAATCATGGAGGACTAACAATGTTGGACTAAGAAGTTTGGTGTTTACTTGATAATCAGTAGAGAAGTACTGAAGGTTTTCAAATGGAGTAAGGATATGTGAGTAAAGCTGTGCTCTAGGGAGGTAGATGTGGCAGTGATAGGTAAGATGGACCAAAGGGAAAGAGAACTAGGACAGAGACCAGCTGTGAAGTAATGAAGGTTTGAACTATAGTGGTGAAATTGGAAAATAAGGGAAATGGATGAAATCAAGGGTTGTTATAGAGATGAATTGATAGGATTCTGTGATTGTAGAGAATAAAGGAAAGAGTTGAGCATTCAGTCATTCATTTGGTAAATTGTTATTGAGCATTTTCTGTATGCTCAGCCTCTGTTTCATGCCCTTCAGAACAAAACAGACAAGTTCTATACACTCTTTGCACTTAGTTTTTGTTGGAGATATAGATGATAATCAAGAAATAGAGTCATTACAGATAATGATAAGTGTGTTAATGAAGGTAATATGGTCTAAGTGCTTTAGTTTGTGGTCCTCTAGCTTAGTACAGAGACTAAACTTGCAGAATCCAGAATAATCAAAGGCTATCAGCTTGCTCTAATATTAATGTCTTACACAGGCCTTTAGATCTTTAAAAAGACCCATAATGCAGATACTGTGAGTTGTTTAAAAGCCAGTATTGTTACTCTGTTAAGCGTTTGCTCATCTTAGATTTTTACATAGGCAGGAGTCCATTACCTTTTAGCATCAGTGTGAGCTACAAGGGTACCTGCAGATAAACCTAGAATTTTCTACAGAAAGGAGCCTCAGGTTCAGGTCTTCTCAAGTCTTTGTGCAAGTACTAAGTTGTGGTTCCAAATATCTGAGCCACATAGTGTATGAGACAACTTTTTAAAAATAAATTTATTTAAATTAGTTTCAAGTATAAAGTACGTGGGTTAGACATCTATAATGTTCATGAAACAATTCCCCCAATTGCTCCCTCCCTCTTCTGGCCCTCCACTTAGCCATCATATTAATGCTAAACCTCATTCCCTCTGCCATGCTCCCATGCTCAACTATCAACTATTAGTTTGTACTTCTTTAACCCTTCACCTCATTCTTCCAGCCTCCCAAATTCCCTCCCCTTTGTCCACTATATTTCTGTCTGTTTTTGATTAGTTTATTCTTTTTGTTCCTTAGATACAGCATATAAATGAAATCATATAGTATCTGTCTTTCTCTGTCTGAAATTTCATTCAGCATAATAACCCCTAGGTCCATCCATGTCATTGCAAATGATATGTTTTTTAATGTCTGAGTAATATTCCATTGTATATGTGAACCATAATTTCTTTTTGAATCATCTTTTGATGGGCATTTATGTTGCTTCCATATCCTGACTATTGTAAATAATGCTGCCATGAATATTGGAGTGCATAGGTCTTTACACATTATTGGTTTGGTTTTCTTTGGATAAATACCCAGAAGTGCAATTGAGGGGTCAAAAGGTATATCCATTTTTAATTTTTTCAGGAGCCTCCATACTGTTTTTCATAGTGGTTGTACCAATTTGCAATCCCACCAACAATGTATAAGGGTTCCCTTTTCTCTGCATCCTTGCCAACACTTGCTGTTTTTTGACTTATTGATGATAGCCATTCTGATAGGTGTGAAGTGATATCTCATTGTGGTTTTAATTTGTATTTCTCTGATGATTAGCAACCTTGAGCATCTTTTCATATGTCTGTTAGCCATCTGTATTTCCTGTTTGGAGCAGTATCTTTTAAGGTCTTCCACCCATTTTTTAATTGAATTGTATTTTTTATTGTTGTTAAGTTGTGTAAGTTCTTCATAAATTTTGGATATTAACCTCTTATCAGATGTATCATTAGCAAATATCTTCTCCCAAACTGTGTTGTCTTTTTCTTTTGTTGATCGTTTCCTTTGCTGTACAAAAACTTTTTAGTTCGATATAGTCCCATTTGTTTATTTTTTCTTTTCTTTATCTTGCCCGAGGAGATATATCTGAAAAGAAATTCTCGTTAATAATATCAGAGAGTTTACTGCCTGTTTTCTTCTAAAAGTTTTATGGTTTGGGGTCTTACATTTAAATCTTTAATCCATTTTGAGTCTATTCTTGTATACGGTATAAGAAGATGGTCCAGCTTTTTTTTTTTTTTTCAAGTTTCTGTCCAATTTGTCTTTATTCCATTGTATTTTCCTACCTGTTTGGTCATATATTAAGTGAGCATATAGGTGTGGATTTATTTCTGGGCTCTCTATTCTTTTCCATTAACCAATGTATCTCTTTTTATGTTAGTACCATGCTGTTTTGATTACTGTAGCCTTGTAGTGTAGTTTGATATCAGGCAGTATGATACCTCCAGCTTTGTTCTTTTTTCTCAAGATTGCTATGGCTATTTGGGTTTTCTTATGACTTCATGTAAATTTTAGGATTGTTTGATCTAGCTCTCTGAAAAATGTCATTGGTATTTTGATAGAGATTGCATTGAATCTATAGATTGCTTAGGGTTAGTACAACAATTTTAACAATGTTGATTCTTCCTACCCATGAACAGGGTATATGCTTCCATTTATTTGTATCTTCTTCAATTTCTTTTTTCACTGATGTATAATTTTCTGGAAACAGGTCTTCTATCTTCTTGGCTAATTTGATTCCCAGGTATTTTACAGTTTTCGATGCAATTGTAAATGGGATTGTTTTCTTAATTTATCTTTCTGAAAGTTCATCATTAGTGTATAAAAATGCCACTGACTTCTAAATATTTATTTTGTAACTTGCTACTTTATTGAATTTATTGATCAGTTCTAACAGTTTTTTGGTGGAATCTTTAGGGTTCTCTCTATATAGTATCATGCCATTGGCAAATAACAAGAGTTTTACTTTTTCCTTTCCAATTCAGATGCTTTTAAATTTCTCTTTCTTGTCTTATTGCTGTGGCTAAAACTTCCAATACAATGTTGAAGAGGAGTGGTGAAAGTGGGCATCCTTTTCTTGTTCCTGATCTTAAGGAAAATGCTTTTAGCCTTTCCCCATTGAATATGATGTAAGCTGTAGGTTTGTCATATATGGCCTTTATTATGTTGAGGTATGTTTCCTCTATTTCCACTTTACTGAGAGTTTTTATCATAAATGGATGCAGGATTTTATCAAATGCTTTTTCTGCATCTATTGATATGATCATATGGTTTTTATCATTCAATTTGTTAATGTGGTGTATCACATTAATTGATTTGTAGATATTGTACCAACATTGCATTCCAGGAATAAATCCCACTTGATCATGGTGTATGATATTTTTGATGTATTGTTGAATTCTGTTTGTTAATATATTATTGAGGATTTTTGCATCATTGTTCATAAGAAATATCAGCTTATAGTTTACTTTTTTGGTAATGTCTTTGTCTGGTTTTGGAATAAAGTAATGGTGGCCTCATAAAAGGACTTAGAAACCTTCTCTCTTGAGTTTTTTGGATAGTTTGAGAAGAATAGGTGATAATTCTTCTTTGAATGTTTGGTAATATTCACCTATGAAGCCATCTGGTCTAAGACTTTTGTGTTTTGGGAGGCTTTTGATAATTGATTCTGTTTCTTTGGTGGCAATTGGTTGGTTCAGATTTTCTGTTTCTTCTTAACTAGGTATTGAGAGATTGTATGTTTCTAGGAATGTGTCCATTTCTTCCAGATTGTCCAGTTTGTTGGTGTATAATTGCTCATAGTATTTTCTTATGCACCATTATATTTCTGTGGAGTCTGTGGTTATTTCTTCTCTTTCATTTCTAATTTTATTTATTTGAGTACTCTCTATTTTTCCTTGATTAGTCTAGCTAAGGGTTTGTCAATTTTGTTTATCCTTTAAAAGAACTAGCTCTTGGTTTTATTAATCTTTTGTATTTTTTCTGGACTATTTCATTTATTTCTGCTCTGATCTTTATTTTTTCCTTCCATCTGTTTATTTTGGGCTTTGTTTGCTGCTCTTTTTCTAGTTCTTTTAATTGTAAGGTTAGATTGTTTATTTGAGCTTTTTCTTGTTTGTTGAAGTAGGCCTGTATTGCTATGAATTTGCCTCTTAGGACTACTTTTGCTGTGTCTTATAAATTTTGAGTCATTGTGTTTTCATTTTCATTTGTCTCTAGATATCTTTTGATTTCTTCCTTGATCTCATTAATAACCTATTCATTGTTCAGTAGCATGTTATTTAGCCTCCATGTGTTTTTATATTTTCCAGTTTCTTTCCTGCAGTTAATTTCTAGTTTCATGCCTTTGTGTCAGAGAAGATGGTTGATATGATTTCAATCTTCTTAAATTTATTGAGACTTGATTTGTGTCCTAACATGTGGTCCATTCTTGAAAATGTTCCATGTGCACTAGAAGAATATATATTTTGCTGCTTTGGGGTAAAATGATCTGAAAATATCTACTAAGTCCATCTGTTCTAGCATATCTTTTAGGCTCATTGTTTCCTTGTTGAGTCTTTGCCTGGAAGATCTGTGCATTGGTGTCAGTGGGGTGTTAAAGTCTCCTACTACGAGTGCATTGCTATTGACCTCTCCTTTTATGTTGGTCAATAATTGCTTTATGTATGTAGCTGCTCCTGTGTTGGGAGCATATATGTTTAGTAGGGTTATGTCCTCTTGATTTATTGATATCTTTATTATTATGTAATGCCCTTTTTATCTCTTATTATAGCCTTTGTTTTAAGGTCTCTTTTATCTGATATAAGTATTGCTACTCTGGTTTTGTTTTTTTTTTTTCATTTTCATTTATGTGAAATATCTTTTTCCACCCCTTTACTTTCAGTCTGTGAGTGTCATTTGCTCTGAAGTAGGTCTTTTGTTGACAACATATGCATAGGTCTTGTTTTCTTATCCATTCAATTACCCTATGTCTTTTGATTAGAGCATTTAATCCGTTTACATTCAAAGTGATTACTGATAGGTACACTGTTACTGTCATTTTAATATTCATATCTGTTATTTCTTTTCTTTTTACCCCTTCTCTTTTTACAGAAGACTCTTTAACATTTTTTTGTAATGTTGGCTTGTTGGTGATGTATTCCTTAAGTTTTTTTTCTGTCTGGGAAGCTCTTTATCTCACCTTCCATTTTAATAGTAAGCTTTTCTGGGTAGAGTATCCATGGTTGTAGATTCTTGTTTTTCATAACTTTGAATATTTCTTGCCATTCCTTCTGGCCTGCAAAGTTTCCATTGAAAAGTCAGCAGATATTCTTATGGGGGTACCCTTCAAGTAACCAGCTTCCTTTCTCTTGCTGCTTTTAAGATTCTCCCTTTGTTTTTGACCCTTGGCATTTTAATTATGTTGTGTCTTGGTGTAGGTCTATCTGAATTCCTCTTGTTTGAAACTCTTTGTGTTTCCTGAACTTTTATGTCTAATTCCTTCGCCAGGTTAGGGAAGTTTTCTGTCATTATTTCTTCAAATAGAGTCTCAATCCTTTGCTCTCTCTCTTCCTCTTTTGTTACTCCTATAATTCGGATATTTTTACTCTTTGTGTTGTCCTAGAGGTCTCTTAAACTATCCTCATTTTTTTTTAATTCCTTTTGTTGTTGTTGTTCTGATTGGATGTATTAATTTACCTTGTCTTCCAATTCACTAATTCAGTCTTCTGCTTTGTCCAATCTACTGTTGAATCCTTCTAGTGTATTCTTCATTTCCATTATTGTATTCCTCATTTCTGTTTGGTTCTTTTTTATGGTTTCTATGTCTGTTTTTATGCTCTCATTTTGCTCATCCATTCTCCCCATAAGTTAGTTGAACATCCTCATAACTGTTATTCTGAACTCTGACTCTGGTACAACCTACCTCCATTTCATTTAGCTTCTTTTTTGGAGTTTTCTCTTATTCTTTCATTTGTGGCATGTTTCTTCATTTTCTCGTTAGTCTATGTTCTTTTCTGTGTGTCAGGAATATTTGTTTTGTGTCTCAGCCTTGGCCAGATGGCCTAATGTGGAAGGTGTCCTGTGTGGTCCAGTGGCACACTTTCCTTGATCCCTTGTGCCAGGAGCTTTGGAGGTGACCTTTGTGTGGGTTATGTGTGATCTTTTGTTGTCACCAAGCCTTTATTGTTGTTAGTAGGTCAGTGGGTGGGATTAACGTTCAGGCTGACTAATTGTGGGAATTGGCTGCACTCTCAGGATAAGAGTTGTTGTGTGGGGGCTGACCCCACTGAGTGAGATTTGCCCTAGCAAGCTTGTATACTTGTTGCAGCTACCCTTTGTATATATACTGGAACCAGTCAGGAGTTACTCTGTTGTGGCCTGGTGCCAGCCTCAAGATGTGTTTGTTTTTTGGTCCTTTGGGAGATGCTCCCCTGTAGGCCAAGGTTAGCTACTGCTTTTGATTGCTCAGGGCTACCCAGTGAGAACTATAAAGCTATCGCCAATGGTTATTGCCTATGCTGGATCTATAGGTAAGTGGAAGAGAGAATGCTATAGGCTGCTCTCGGTTATCTCCCGTCCCTGACCTATGGCAGTTTAGCAGAGTGACCAGTGCTCCTCAAGGCCTGATACTGCCTATCAGCTGCCTGTAAGTCTCTGAAACTGGATGAGCCTTTGGGTGATATGCATATTGGGTGGCTCAGGGACCCTGGGAGTCTCCTGGATCTATTGAGTAAATCTCTTCCTGCAACTACAGGGTCAGTTTACGTGACCAAGTTATCTCTGTGGCTCGCTCTACAAGTTTCCACTTGTAGCAAGTTCAGCTGCTGCCCACCCTGAGTCTAAATGCGCTACCCCAGAGCAGGGGCAGCTGCCTATCAATGTGCAGTGGGCACACTGCAATCCTCTTAAGAGATATTGTAGCTCGTACAGGCAGCAGTGGTCTGTCCACAACTGTTTTAAGAAACGACTTTTACCTGACTTCTAGAATGTGTGTTATTAGCTAATCACCTTAGCCTTAAAATTCCACTGGTTGATAATTTTAGGAATTAGTAGTCTGTGGTGATTTTTCAGAGTGTGGGTTATAAAATCTTATTCTAATAAAAGTTGACCCATTGAATGGTTATTTAATAATGACCATTTGAATGTTGTAAGATGTCTCAAGATTACAATGATATTGATCATCTTCTGACAATGTTTTAAATTAACCATATTTTAAATTTTTAGTCAAGGAGAGTAAGACTGTGGCATCATTATACAGAGGGATGCTTCTCTTACTGTTTCCAAATTCACATGAGTTGTAAATTCTTTACATATTATTCATCACATATAACCCTGTTTGTCACAATTCAAGTTTAGGATTGCCCCATTATATGATAATTCTGCTAGCTGATTCTAACAGAATTTTTGGTACAAGCTCTGAAGAGGCACTCCTATTCTAGATACTTTGTTGCAGTAATAAAGTTTGTTTTGTTGACTCAAGTTTGAATAAAAGATTCCTTGGGTTTCAGAGGATGAGATATCCAATCAGCTACTCAAGGTTAATCCCTTTCCCTGTGCCTTTGACCCCATTCATGCCTTCCTACCTTCTCTAGAATTTTATTCTTCCAGTTGTCCCCTTTCTTTTTTGTACTTTTCAATCGTTCTCTCTCATATTGATTCCTTCCCCTCAGCCTATAAACCTACTCAATACCTTTCCCATCCTAATGAATCCTCACTTGACCTCAAATCCTCAGCTAATCTGATCTCTTTTTTCATGCCATTGAAGCTTTTAAAGAATAGCTTTTACTCATCATCACCACCTGCACATCTCCCACCCACTCCTCCATCCTTGCAGTCTGAATCCACATTCTCACCTCTCTACTGACATTCTTGAGATAAGATCCTCTATGATTTCATATTGCCAAATCTAACATATTTTTTCAGTTCTTATCTCACTGAACCTCTCTGCTATATTTGACAGCATTGATTACTGCCTGATTCTTGCAGCTCTTTACTTTTTTGGACTAATTCTCCTTATATATCAGACTATTCCTTCTCTTTTTCATTTTATTCACCTTCCCCTTAGATGTTAATAATCCCCAGGTTCATTTCTTGGCCTATGTTCCTCTCATTTGGCATGCTCTCCCTGAGTAATCTTATCCATTCTCTCAGTACTCTTGAATCTGCATCTCTAGCCTAGAACACTTCTTAAATATTCAACACTTTGCCAGGCATCTGTTTCTGGATTTCCTGCAGGTAACTCAGTGTGTTCAAAACCAAACTCATATTCTCTCCTCAAACCTGCTTATCTTCTTTCATCTGCTATTTTAGTTGATAACACTACTCAAAATCTGGATATTGTCAACTCTTCAATTTTCTGCAGTCCTTTAGGATCAGCAATATTAGGGAACTCTCAGTAGAATATTGCACATTTCTACAGGTAAGAAAAAATGGTGACTCAGAAACTAACCTAAGTAAGTTAATTTACTTGCCCAAGTTCCCTCTACTAATGTGGAGTAGAGCCAGATTTTACATCCAGGGATGTGTGGCTTTAACACTCATGGTCTTTCTCTTGTGCCATGCTATTGCTATGGAGTATATTGCAGAATGATCTTTTGTTTTCTATTACCATTTTAAAATAATTTTCTATCATTTTGTATTGCCTCAAAATGAGTTAGTATTTTTTTTTTTTTAGTACATTTTATTTCACTTCATATCTCCAGCTTGATTTCTAAGACATGGAAAAGATAAGAAGACTTTTTGAACAAAATTAACATATATGGGCAGATGAGTTAAAGGGTGTTTAAATTATATGCCTAGTAGATAGTTGGATATAGTTATAGGTTAGTTGATTTTAGCTGTATCATTTCCTCATGTGTAAGAGATTCAGTCATACACTCAACAAACTCAACAAACTCTACTTTGGGCTAGATGAGCATCATATTATGTACTCTGCTTGCTAAGCTGAGAAAGTCACAATAGTTAGAATGTCAGGGTCCATTGAGAGATAACATATGTAAATAAGAAAATGACTATATTATTAACTATTCTAAAGAAGTATGTACAAAATGTTGTGGGGATACACAGTACGGAAGGGTAATTCTGTCTGAGAGAGGTGAATAGGGCCATCTTCAGAGTGGAGACGATATTTGGGCTGGCCCTTAAAGTATTACAGTCTGGTAAAAAAAATTTTATTTGTTGGAGAAGAGACCAAAGGGTAATTCAGGTGTAAAGAACAACAGTATATGCAAAGACAGAAAGCATGAAAACGGTTGAATTGTTTAAACAGTGAGTTTAGTTCTAACTAGATCATAGGGTATGGTTTGGTAAAACAGATAAAGCTAGAGAAGCAGGTTGGGTCCCAATAGTGTGCATCCTAAGCAGATTTTATTTTCTTCCACTTCAGAGTTCTCAGGTCTGACGTAACCTCTGGGGCCCAATTTGAGTTAGTGCAGTTATACAGATGCCTCCCAGTGACTCTGGACTCTTGGTCTGGCTTATGCACAGGTGTCTTACAGGCTTATACTAAGTTTGTGGATACTACCTGAGGTGAATGTTAACCCTTGGAGTCTCCTAATGGCCACCCCATGTTTGGAGCCAAAGAGCAGAATGAGTGGCAGTAGTCTGTGATAGCAGTGGCATCATCATAATCACAACATTTATTGAGTGCTTATTCTGTGCCAGGCACTATATTAAGGACTTTTTGTGAATTTTCAGTTAATTCTCATAACAGTTTGGTAAAGTAGGTACTATTAATCATTATCCCTATTTTATCAATGAGAAATCTGAGCCATAGCAACCCTAAGTAAGTTGCCTAAGATCATGATAGTTAATAAACAGCAGAGCTGGCTCTTCAACCCAGGTCTTGTGGCCTCAAAGCCTCTAAACCACTCTGTTCTGCTGCTTTCTAAGAGAGGAGAGTGAGAATAGAGTCTAGAATATTGAGGGGTTAATATGCTTTACATAATAAACGCACATTTTGCTCTACCTTAGAGCAGCTGCAGTCTGTGCACCTAAGAGGGTGAAGGGGAAGGAGTTCAAGGCAAACTCATACTGAAGGACAGTGAGGAAGAGTGGCCACGTAGGAGGTTCAGAGCTGCCCTGCCTTGGGGAGCATCATCGTGCTGGCTCAGGACTGAAGCAGGTGTACAGCACTGCTGTTCTGACAGGTATGGTTTCCTGTGAGCAGGATGTGGTCAGGAAGGGTTTCAGCTGCTCCAAAGGTGGGTTGGAGGGCATGGGGTTACAAGGTCAAACCAGTGAGAAAGTGCAGAAATACCTAGAAAATTGTAAAGCCACAGACCAATGTGGTTCTAGAATTATCTTCATTATGCTTAACTCAGGAAAAAAGACCATAACGAGCTATTTGATCTCTGAGGCATATGCAAGAGCTTTTCTTTTTGCCAGATTTAAAAGGATTAAGGAAAAGAGATTTCATCCTTGATCTGTGGATGGGACCAGATGACTTGGTTTGGGTGCAAGAGTTCAGAGCTGGAAGCCAGGACACCTGGATCCTACTAACTCTCCTACTCTCCAGCTCTGTAGCCATACCTCGGGCAGAGCACTCTGTGCTCGGCTTCTTGACTGTAAAGTGAGGAGTTCGGTTCAATACACATTTTTGAAGCATTTTAAAATCGCACTGTGGTATAATAATTAAGAGTATAAGCTTTAGAGTTAGACTGCCTCAGTTCCTTTCTAAGTTTCACCACTTAATAACTTTGTGGTCTTAGGTAAGTTACTTAATCTTCCTCCATCAATTTCAACATTTGTAAAATAGTACTTACCTCATGGAGTGGTTGCTGTGAGACAGTTATATAAAGTATCTGAGTAGGGTGTCTGCCACAGAGTAAATGCTTAATACATGTTGAATGTTATTATTTCTTCAAATAGACTTGTTGGTACAATTTTCAGTAGTGAAAGGAATAAAGCAAATAGAGGTTGTAGAGCTCTCTCTAGCTCAGTCCTCAGTGCAATGGAACAGAGACTTGGAAGGTGAGGACTCTGAATTTGCATGTAGTTCAAATAGAAGTCCAAGCCTAAAGGGAAAAAATTGGCCTGTGTGCCCATGTCCTGTTTTAGTTCAGTATATCTAAGGCCATCTGAGTACCAGGACAGAGGTACTCTGGAAATTTAGGCCAGTGCTTTTACTAGAGACTTTCCTGGGACACGCTAGGATTATAATTGTGATTTTACTAGTCTAAAGTAAAATCTGTTCAGAGTTGGCATTATATATTCCTTTATTAATACAGGGAAAATGTGAAAGGACATTTGTGGTCTGCTATATTGGCTGAACAGATAGGTACTCAGAAGCAAATGCTAAATTGCTGTTTATTAGTGGACAACTGGCTACTGCTGTCATCACTGCTTTAGGTGTTCTTCAGAATAGCTATATTTATGTTATTATTGGACAGAAGAGGGCTTCTCTGTGCATGCATACTTTAAAATTGATAAGCAGAAAGGATTTGCCCCTGTTAGAAGGTGCCAGAATTAAACTTTTATAATTTAACAATTAAGAATTTATAGTTAGGCAGGAAAGACCTAACAACTGTTGTAAGTCAAACAGTCCAGTTGCCTGGTTTAGAAGAGGTACATAGGTCTGGGAGCATAAGGTAATATGTTAGGTTTAGGCATGCAAGAGTTTAAGGCTATAGGAGTCAGCTATAAATGAGAATGTTAGGCAGTTTCAGAGCTCAAAACAGTTAAGATCTAGGTTCTAAACTCTGTGAGACAGTCATAAATCAGTGTCAATACAGTGATAGCCAGATAGACGCAAAGGATATCGGTCCCCAGCTGCCCTCTGAGAGATTAGCTAAACCTCTGACCCCATAGGTCTTCATTATAGCCAGAAAGTCGTTAGGTACCTGCAGGTTATCTTTGCCCTAACTGAGATGATGACCTACCAGGAGAGGGAGAACTTGTTTGAATGGAAAGTCACTCTCTTGAGCCATGTGTTCCACAGCAAACCAGGGACTGGTTAAAAAAAGTTTCTCTAAGAAGCTTTCAGTTCTGTAACAATCCACCCCTGCATTGAGTACTTTTTTTCATAATGTCTTTTTATCTTTATGTACCCTTTATTATTTTAATTTACACTTTTTTGTGTGGTTAAAAAAAAACTAATCCATTCCTGGGGTAAGTATGGGGAGATGTTAATAAGTTGGCTGAAGTGCAGTCCTGTGGTAACTTTGTATGTTCACTGTATTGCATTTGCAGTATGCTAGCATTTGTTGGATAGTCATGTGAATGTGCTTGTACCTGGCCTTACGCAATGCCCTTCCCCTTATTGTGGAACTTAAAAGGAATACATCTCACTCTGAGTTAGCAATGGCAATGCTCCTCCATCATGTACTCCAAGGCCCACATTGCTCATTACAAATGAAAAGCCTGAGTTTTCCGAAGGCCCATTTTATGCCTGCATGACACATTTATTAATACACCATGCCATAACTCATTAAGAGCTGTTCCTCTGCTCTTAATGGGCTTTGTATTCAAACACATTCACTGGCTGTTGTTATAAACTGATATTTCCTCTTGGGTAGTAAACCACAATTCAATTTCAATTTCCTTCTTAATTCATGTACTTTCACAAAGATCTAATTTAATACAGATTAGGTAAAGCATATTGGACATCATGGGCACCAAGTGACTGTTGCTTAAGAAGTATGCTTGTAAGAATCCAATGCTTGCTGTCCTTCCCAAGTGCTCCTGGTCTTTAAAGGATCTAGTGTTGGAGCACAGTGCTGAACAAGAGACAAATCTCTTTTTCTGGATTCTTATAAGCAGTTTATCAATGATTACTGAGAATTTAATCAGCATATGTATGACTAAAAAATTTTATATGTATTATTTTTAAACATCACCTTGTCACCAATTATCCCTATTCATTCTCTCTCCCATAGTCACTGTCCTGCCAGGAACAGGGGATAGAAGAAGGGGAGATAGGGCAGGAAGAAGTGGGTGGTGCAGTTCTGCCATGGGTCTGCTCCATGCTGCCCCTGCCCACATAAGTATAGTTGTCAGGATGCTATTAAGCACTGTTAACCCTGAATTTGACAGTTTCAGTTGAAGGAGCAAAATAACCAATTCAGGAGAGTTCTATCAGGATATAACATGAAAGAATAAATAATAATAGGCTTTCTCCTCAAAAGTATGGTTTTCTGCTTTGTTGCACTTAATCTTGGATGCCTTGGTATATTTTCTAAATCATAGATGTCAGAGCTGCTAGGGACTTGGGTACACCCATCAGCCAGCCCTCTCCCTCATTTTACTGACGAGGAAAATGAGTTCTGGAGAGATATAGTGGCCCACCCAAGCTATACAGCTAGGTAGAAGCTGGTGAAGGAAGAGAACTCAAGCATTTTTCGCACAAAATGACCTAAGAGATGATCTGTTGGTTCCCAAATCCTGGTGAGCACAGACATCTCTGCAGCTACTTAATCAGAACCTCTGGGGTGGGATTCATCAATTTGCATTTTTAAAAAGGCCATCCAGATCATTCTTATGCAACCATTCTGGCCTAGGTCAAGAAGTAGTGTTAGTGTATACCAGGGATCAGCCAACTCTGGCCCATTAGTCAAATCAGCTCTGCCATTTGTTTTTGTATGGCCCATGAACTAAGAAGGTTTTGCATTTTCAAATGGTTGGAGAATAGTCAGAAGAATAATATTTTATGATGTGTGAAAATTATATGAAACTTAAGTGTCCTTGTCCATAAAATAATGTTTTATTGGAACACAGCCTCTCTTATTTGCTTACATGTCGTATGTGGTTACTTTTACACTACAGTGGCAGAGTTGAGTTGTTGCAATAGAAACTATAGGGCCTACAGAGCCTGTAATATTTACTACTTGGCCCTTTATAAAGGTTTGCTGATCCCTAACATATACTATTGTAACTGCCACATAAGCACTGAAGGCACCAGTGTTAAAAGAGATTCCTAAGCTTTGAGTACTTGCGTTGGTCCAAACACCATCTTGCTTTATGCAAAAGTTATGAAAAACTGCATATAAATTAAGTATATATAAATCAAATTATTTTAACAATAAAGTATTTTACGGTAATGTGACTTGCTACTTAAAGTATAGAGGATTCACTTTTATTTCAGGAGGTTTAGTATGGACTAGATGTTTATTTCTTCAAATAGAAAAGAGATCTGTTTTTATGCTTGATGAAAGATACTAGATATAATATTTTGAAAGGAGTGATGATACACTATTTTGATTCCAGATGCAGTATTTAGTACCCAAATTAATTATTAAATTTCTACTTCACACATAGAACGTCTTTAATAAACCCTTTATACTTATATAACACTATAATTTTTGAAGTCAGTAAAGATAACTAGTTTCCCTCAAGGTCGCCAATCTCCTTCTTGCCAAGTCATCACTGTACCAATTCAGAATCCTAGCCACCTCTTAATTTTTCTTCAACCATGGTCTAACAATTTTAATTTCCTAATGCCTTCCTTTTCTTTTTCCTCTTCTCCTTTTCTCTCACCTCAGACATACAAGCATTTGTTTATTAACCAATCAGCAGACATTTATTGAGTACCTGTTCTATGCCAGGAACTGTGAAGGCACTGATTCTGTGATAGGAAATACCCTCGATAGTACCTCTAGCCCTATCTTTCTATCAAGACCAAACAAAAAGACAAGAGAAATAAAAGGTGCAGAGCAGGTTACTTTTAAAAATCCTGTTGTCCATCTCGTTCTAAGGCAGGTTGGTGATTTTGCAAAAGCCTTGTGGCTTTTAGATCCTGGGACACGGGCCAGTGCTTCTTTCATTGTTCCTTAGACTTTTATGTAATGGACCCCAGGGGTTCAAATTTCTCATTCACCAGAGAATCCATCCCCCACACCAGTTTCATTCTCTTCCATATTGCCCCTAAATTGCCTCTCAATCTGGCACATTAGAAACTATAAAGAGGCTCTAAACTTGGCATAATATACTGCTCTTTGCTGCGTGACCTTCGATAGGTGGTGTACCTCTCCTGAGCTTTTGTAAAATGCATAGAGGATAATAATCCCTCCTTCACCCATACTTCTCAGGAATATTATAAGGTTGAATGAGGAGGTTATATTTAAAAGGCTTGACATTTTCATAGAGGGAGTTGCTATAGAAACACAGAGGAGTACAAGTACTTAAGAGAGGTGGTTTTGGGAAAGTCCTGGGCTCTTTGTTTCTTTGGGAAGCCAAATTATGGAAGTCATAGCTCAGCTCTTGACCTGTTTCAGTCTAACCTAAGGTCTACTCTTTCCTCTTGCTTTTAAGATTAGGCTTTCCCTGCAGCAGACCCCACCAGAGCCAAAATACAGGGGATGGTACATTGAGTGTTTCCAGAATGTATATAGCTTAATACCACTGCTTTTTTGCTGGGGAGAGAATGGCCTGACTCTGCCAGTTTAAGAAAAGAAGGAATAGAAGATGAAAGGAATTAAAAAAGAAAAGCTGCCAGCAACTGTTTATTGGGAGCTCATGGGTTAAATGTTGTATTGGAAAATGGTTAAAACCTAGTCAGGGGTAGAGGGTGGGGATGAAGGGAAATGTAAAAAAAGTAAAAGATTGGGGAGTAGTGAAAGACACATACTCTGAGTATAATAGGAGTTCAGGAAAGGAAGAGCTCAGAGTACTTGGAAGTATGTGATGAAAAATTTGGGACCTCAGTCCAAATTCAAAATAATTACTCCATGAGAAGGAGAGGATGTATTTGGAGAGGAGTGCAGAAAGGAGCGCAGTTAGTAAGGCATTATTTCTTAGGCTAAACTAATTGATATATAGATGTTTATGGTGTCATTTTTAGACCTCTTTATATATCATATTTCTTAAATGGTTGATGTTTTTGTGGGTTTTGTTTTTTAATTCATATGCTAGAAAATTCACCATTTTAAATTCTATAATACATTGCTTTTTTAGCGTATTTACAAGGTCATGCAACTATAAGCACTAATTTCAGAATGTTTTATTACCTCAAAAATACCCATTAGCAATGACACTGCCTTCCCCCAATTCCCTTCCCCATCCAGGCCCTAGGCAACCATAACCAAATTTCTGTCATAGATTTGCCTGCTCTGGACATTTTGTATAAATGGACTCATGCAACATGATGCCATTTCTATGAAATGGAAATCTTTTGTGTCTGAATTCTTTTCAAGATTCATCCATATTGTAGCATGTATAAATACTTAATTTTTTCTCCCCTTCCTCACCCTTAGCCCAGATGTCTGTTTTTCAAAAAGCTCCTCAAGTCATTCTAAAGTTCAGAATGGATTAGAAATCACTTTTAGCTATTACTAGTCTTAATTTTATTATTTGGGTTGGAATAAAGCTGATTTTTAAAAATTGGTCATTAACATCTTACTGGGTACTTTTCAGATAATAATATTTGTATTTTTGATTGTGGTAAAATGTATATAACATAAATTTACCATTTTAACCATTCTTCAGTGCACAATTTAGTGGTATTAAATATATTCACCATATTGTACAACTATCATCAGTGTCCATTTCCATAACTTTTGCATCATCCCAAACAGAAACTCTGTACCCATTAAACAATAACTCTCCATTGCCCCTACCCCCAGCCCCTGGTAAGTTCTCTTCTGCTTTCTGTCTCTATGAATTTGCCTATTCTGAGTTCCACATATAAATGGAGTCATATAATATTTGTCCTTTTGCATCTGGCTTATTTCACTTGGCATAATGTCTTCAAGGCTCATTCATATTGTAGTATATATCTTTCCTTTTAAGACTGACTAATATTCCATTATATGGCTATACCAAATTTGATTTATTCATTTATCAGTTGATAGACATTTAGGTTATTTATACTTTTAGGATATTTCAAACAATGCTTTTATGAATATTTATGTATAAGTTTTGGTATGAACACCTGTTTTCACTTCTCCTAGGTATACATACATGTAGGAGTAGAATTGCTGGGTCATATGGTAACTCTATGTTTAACTTTTGAGGAACTGTCAAACTTTTCCAAACTGGCCTCACCATTTACATCCCTGCCCATAGTATATGAGGATTCCAAGTTCTTCATATCCTTGACAACACTTATTGTTTTTCATTTAAAAATATATATGTAACCATCCTAGTGAGTGTGAAGTAGTATCTCATTGTTTTATTTGCATTTCCCTAATGACTAATGATGTTGAATATCTTTTCGTGTGTGTATCAACTGTTTTTGAAGAATTGTCTGTTCAATTCCTTTGCCCATTTTTTAAATTAGATTATTTTTATTTTGGAATTTTAAGAATTTTGTAGGTTGTCTTTTCACTTTCTTGATAGTGTCATTTGTTGCACAAGTTTTGAATTTTGATGTTTAGTTTATCGACTTTTTCTTTGGTTGCTAGTGCTCCAGGTGTCATATCTCTGACACTTGTCTAATCCCAAGGTGTGAGCATTCACATCTCTTCTTTTCTGTTAGGAGTTTTATAGTTTTAGCTCTTACATTTAGGTCTTTGATCCATTTAGTTAATTTTTTATAGAATGTGAGGTAGAGATCCAAATTCATTCTTTTGCAGGAGGCTACCCAGTTTTTTTGTTGAAGAGACTATTTTTCATTTGAGTTGTCTTGTATCCTTGTCAAAAATCAATTGACTGTAGATATATAGGTTTACTTCTGGACTCTAAATTCTATTCTCTTGATCTATATGGCTATCCTTATATTAGTACTAGTCTTGAATACTGTAGCTTCAGAATAATAAGCTTTGAAATGGGGATGTGTGAGTCCTCAACCTTGTCTTTATTTTTCAAGATTGTTTTGGCTATTCTGGTTCCCTTGCATTTCTATATGAATATTAGGATCAGCTTGTTAATTTCTGCCAAAAATTGCAGTTGAAGTTTTGATAGTGATTGCATGAAATTTGTATATCAATTTAGGACTTTTGTTATCTTAATAATAAGTCTTTCAATTCATGAACAAAAGATGTCTTCCCATTTATTTGGGTCTTAATTTCTTTTCTCAATGTTTTATTGTTTTCTATTTCAAGTCTTATAATTCTTTTGTTAAATTTATTCCTAGGTATTTATTTTTTGGGATGCTATTATAAATGGAATTTTCTTAATTTCATTTTTGGGTTGTTTATTGCTAGTATGTAAAAATACAATTGATTTTTGTATATTGATCTTATATCTTAATGCCTTGTTGAACTTGTTTATGAGCTCTAATAGTTTTGTGTTTATGCACTTCATAGGGTTTTCTGTATATAAGATCATTTCATCCATAAATAGAAATAGTTTTACTTGCTTAATTACCTTTTCTAGAACATCCAGTACAGTGTTAAATAGAAGTGGGGGAAATGGATATCCTTTTTTGTTCCTGATCTTAGGGGGAAAGCTTTCACTATTATGTATGATGTTAGCTGTGGATTTTTTATAGATGCCCCTTATTAGGTTAAGGATGTTCTCTTCTATTTCTACTTTATCTAGAGTTTTTATTATGAAATAGTGTTAGATTTTATCAAATGCTTTTTCTCTGTCTATTAAGATGATCATGTAGTTATTGTTCTTTTTTTATTAATATTGTTATATTATGTTGATTGATCTTCATATGTTAAACCAACTTTGTATTTCTAGGGTAAATTCCACTTGGTCAAGGTATATAATCTTTTTTATGTGTTGCAAGATTTAGTTTGCTGGTATTTTGAGGAGGCTTTTCATGTCTGTATTTGTAAGGGATATTAGTCTATAGTTTTTGTTTTTTGTGATGTCTGTAGGTTTCATTTCAAGGTATATTCACCTTACAGAATGAGTTGGGAAATGTACCCTTCTATTTTTTGGAAGTTTATGAAGAATTGGTATTAATTCTTCTTTAAACAGTTAGTAGAATTCATCAGTGAAGCCATCTAATCCTGGGTTTTTCTTTGTGGAGGTTCGTTTTTAATGCAGAATGCAGAACAGTATTTATAGTACAATTCCATTTGAAAGGGAGAGGAGTCTTTTTAAGGCTATATCTGTATGCTTGTATTTACATAGGAAAGTTCTGAAAAGATATATAAGTAGCAAAGGTTGTCTTTAGGTAATGAGATAGAACTGTAATCTTCTGTTCCTTTCTTAAAAGCTTTTGAGTATGTATTGCTTTAAATTTTAAAAACCTATTGAAAATAGCTAGATTTGACCATTTGCTCTTTCACTCACACTGTGAGATGCTAGGGCTATGTACTTGACACTGGCCTGTCTCCTTAGGAACTCACGGTCTAGTAGGCTCCTGCATCTCTCTTCAGCTTCACAGTCTGTTGCTCCCCTTTCTCTATTTTATCCATCAACACTGAATTACTTGACAATTCCCTGAAAACAACCTATAGTTATATGCCACTATGCTTTTATACATTCTGTGCTATTCCTTTTTCTTGCCATTCCTTCCTCCTTTATCTGCGAAATTAATATGTCTTAATCTCTACTTATTTTTTTAACACCCTTCCAAATATTAGTTACTTTCTTTTATGAACATATCTTAGCTCACTCTTCTCCCTTTCATTTCCCATTTGGGGTGGGGTGGGGGGCTTCCTCCTGCTGCTTCTCATATATTATACATATTTTCATTATTGGAGTTTGTACTTACCCTGCATCACAATTACTAGTTCACACATATATCTTTTCTAAAAAGTGCAGTTTTATCCAATTTTGTGTTCCTGGAGCTTAGCACAATGCTTGGCACAAAATAGGTGCTCAGTAATATTTTAATTGAATTGCTCATGAGACAAGAATAGGCAGTCTGGGTAGGATGAGCAATGTGAGCAAAGGCCAAAGTTAATGAATTTTTATGACATTACTAGTTTTGCGAGATAGGAAGATTCACACTGGGAAACATGGCTGAATAGTTTTGGCAAGGCTGATAATGGAGGTTCTTAAAAGTGTAATAAAGAATGCTTTTCACTTGTTTCAAGTGTTTGCTCAAATTTCTTTCCTTCATAGGCTTGCTCTGACCACCTGCTTTAAAACTGTCACCTCTCTGGGTACTAGACTAATCAGGGGATTACTTCATAAATTATGTAAATGTCTAACCACTGCACTGTATCCCTGAAACTAATATAAAATAGTATTGAATGTCAACTCTAATTAGAAAATAAAATTTTTTTTAAAAAACTATCACCTCTCCGTTCACCCTTATCATAGCACTCTTGATCTCCTTTTCCCTGATCTTTCTCCTTTTTCCATTGCATGTACCACACTCTATGTAATTTACTTTTTCATTACTTTTTTATTTATTATCTGTCTTCCGTTTCAGAATATAAACTTTCCAACAGGTTAGCCTTGTTCACTGACATTTTCTAAGCATCTAGTAGGCACACAGTAAACATTTGTCAAGTAACTGAATCCTAAATTAATGAACTTTAGCATCTTGTCCAGAGCTGGCATAGATAGCTCAGGTTTAGTTCAAATGGCTTGCTTCTGAGAGGAATAAGTTTATTCTATAAAACTGCTAAAATACTGCCAGCTACTTGATATAATCTGGGGCAGGCTGGGGGCCAGGGAGGTTAGGGAAAGAGAGGTATATTGCCGTAAGGTTTCTTGCCTTGGAAACCAAATTGGGAAGTAAAATCATAAGTACATTTGAGTTTATTTATTTCTAGCTTAGGAAAATGTTGTTTTGTGTGGTGATTAATTCCCATGCTTTAATAATTTCTCTTTTTCTTTCTCCACAGACCTTTGTAGTATTAAACAGAGGGAAAACTCTCTTCAGATTTAGTGCCACGCCTGCCTTGTACATTTTAAGTCCTTTTAACCTGATAAGAAGAATAGCTATTAAAATTTTGATACATTCATATCCTTTTCTGCAAATGTTGAGTGAATGTAGCAATTGCATGGTTACTGGTATATGTTTCTGAATTTTGACAACTGAATTGTATATTAAATATTTTGCTGATATTAGTTGACTATGCTACCAGTCAGGAGTTTAAGAGTGACCTCTGCCAAATCCCGAGCTTTGAGCTTCAGCAGATTCTTTTTTCTTAGAGTATCGTTGGAGTCTGGAATTTAGAGGGACAAATTAAGTTGGTAATCTTTTACTGAAGTCTTAATTTTAAAGTACTCAGATTTTAGTGATGTAATCCTGATGCAAATTATTTGATTTTTTAATGTAATAAAGTCCAATGTTACAATATTTTGAAAGCTTCTTCTTAAATTACAAATAGTTGAATGAATGCTTTAGAGATCTTCCAGGAATATTTTTTTATTTCTTGATCAGTGAGCTTTGAAGGTATCTGAGATAGTTTCTCAGATTAAATGGTCTCCTTGGTACAGATGATTCAATTTGGATTACAGAGTTGATATGAATCTTTTCTGGTATTTTTACTTCCCTTAAACAGAAAATACCAGTTTATTCATGTTGCCTGACTTTAATATCTTATTGATATAGGCGAGCATATGACAGATGAAAAATTATGTGATGGGTTTATCAACTTGGCATAGTGACTTTAAACTCTCATGGTTGGTATTTAATTTGACAATACTTAGGCCCATGCTTCAAATAGTATTGTATCCTCCACATAGGACAGAGAAGCCAACAGTTGCAACTTGGTAAATTGGTTTGCTAAACTTTCACCACATTTTGTTAACTCTAAGAATTTAGCAACCTGGTTCTGAAATCTGTGGTTTACAAGCAACATAGTTCTGAAATCTGAAGATTTATAAGGAATTAAATAATTCACAATGGACTTCTTTCCTTTTTGTGGGATCAGGAGATGGAGTATTTTTTTCTCTCCTAACCAGAACGTTATTATTCCCTGAAGAAAAATCTAACTGTACGAAGTATTTTTTCTTTGTAAATCCACTGGTTGAATGAAGATGGTGAATGTCATTAGCAAGAGAGAGTAAGTTAGCAACAAATGAGATATAACTTCTGTGCTCGTTAAAGTGACAATTGAGTATGAGTAACTCATACTGACCTAAAGTTGTTTATTTTTTCTCAGTGGACAAGAACAAAAAGGGCTAAGAAAGATCCTGGATCCAGTTCTGAAGTGGCAACAAAATTATTTGCTATCCATACACGTTCCTGGGTACTTTCAGAATGAATAGATGAATTTGCCCCATTACCTCATCCTTAGGAATGTGGTGGTGCAGATGTCCCTGAAATCCTTAACACGCCACAAATGGGTTTCCCATATTGGATAAATTCAGCACACATTGGCTATTGCCTTGCCTTCCAAGAACAGTTCAGCCCTTTGGAGGACTAGAGGAAACCATGAACCATAAATTACATGTAGATTTCCAAATAATTAGTTATGCAAGATAATTAACAAAATTATTCAGTACTAAATAATGTGGATTAGATTTAATTTATTTTCTCACCTTACTTTGCAGTCTGGTAGACTGGTAGATTTTTGGTTACTATGCACAAAGGTATTTAGAGGTTTATTCCACACCTGAGGTAAAAAAAATGATAAGAGAAGAAAATCTTTTATCTGAAAGGAGTGGAATAATGACAGCCTTTTTAAAAGAGGGTGGCCCTCCTGCTATGTCCATGCACGGTTCTCTGGTCAGCTGTGGAGACACATGATGGAATTTGTGGTGAGCACAGTTTTCATTATCACCTCGCCATTTCCTCCTCTTCTGTGTTTTGCCTCTTTTCATGTTATTGATTAATATCTCATGTTACACAATGCAAAATGTTTTTGTTTTCTGAGAAAAAAAGGTAATATTTTGTGTATTCTCCCTTGACTCTTCTCTACAGTATTTAGCATGATCATTATGTGCACTATTTTGACCAACTGTGTATTCATGACTTTTAGTAACCCTCCTGACTGGTCGAAGAATGTGGAGTAAGTAGCTCGTTTATTTATTTGCCCATTTGTTTATTTCATTTAGTCACTGAATCTTGCTTTGCCACAGTTTATCCATCAAGGAAAAGAAAATAGTTATCATCCACTCTTTCACAGAGAAAGGTGGGGATACATGTGGAATTTAGGAACTATCCTTAATAGTCAACTTTCAAAAGAGAAAGTATGCTCTAGAAGTTACTGCCCTTCACCTCCATTTTTTCCTGTGCTAGCTGGTGCCTTTGACTTGGCTACCCTATCCATCGTCCTCTTGTACGCTTAGTTCCTAATGGTACTGCCTTCTTCTCCACTATGATTCTTCCCTTCATTTTGGCTTATCTAAAGTTAAAAATAGCTCAGGGGCCACCTCACTTGGTTTGAAATGTTCACATACTACATGGCAGTACTGAGCTATTTTTTTTTGCAGTACCCTTCAGGATCTAAAACAACATTCCACAGTTCTTGGTTTATGCACTTCAGTAAGTTTTCATTTAAAGCACCTCTTTCTCTTCCTCACTTCCATTTTGCTGCATTGGCTTTGCCCTTTCTATTTTGCCTTTGTTGGTTGAAGCTACACTTCAGACAAGTGTTATCTTAAAAGATTCATTTAAAGTTTCTGCCTGCTCAAAAGTCACCTCAAGCTGTCCATTTCTTTGACAGGTACACGTTCACAGGGATTTATACATTTGAATCACTAGTGAAAATCATTGCAAGAGGTTTCTGCATAGATGGCTTTACCTTTTTACGAGATCCGTGGAACTGGTTAGATTTCAGTGTCATCATGATGGCGTAAGTCCTCTGCTTACTTTATTTATGTTTTGGGTGTGATTATGTGCATGTGAGTATACTCTGGGTGTGTTTGTATGAAAGTGTAAGTGTGAGTTTATGGACACAGTTGTGTGAGGAATTAATGGGTAACCATGTAAGACTGTATGGGCTTATGCTTATGATTCTTGCTTGGGAGGGCTTCTTGTTCAAACAATGACAGTATGTTTATATGGAGAAGGTACACAGAGGCTTGACAGCTGGGAGAGAAAGTAGGAAGTGATTTCCCATTAATACTTTCTCATATTTTCTTTCCCATTGGCCAGGGTTTGCATGCTTATCACTGGGGTGGGGGGGGCGGGTATGTCTTATCACATGTAATTTTATGAGGCTGGCAGGTGGTGTAGACTTCAGAGCACATTTTAGAGTCAAAACATGAGCCTAGGTATTCAAACTGGTTACTTCTTAAAGAATTACTGACCAGAACTTTAAACTATTGCTAGAGAATAGTATAACTCCATATCAATATGCTAGCCGCTCTTGGTAATTTTTTACCAAGTTTTAACAATAAAAATGAATCTCTGGGAAACTTAGCTAATGATAGAAGAGTTATCGCGCTTTGTGGTTTGGTAGGGGTCAGGGGTGTTGTATCAATGGTGTGTGAGTTTGGGTGCATGCCTGCACATGTGAAGAGATTGAGTGCATTTGTGTAATATGGATCTGAGCATCAGATAGAAAGATATATTTCAACTGTAAAATGTGAGCAAATTATATGCATTGAATATTTGAAACTGAATCTTTGGCTTTCTGTTACATTCAGCTAATTTCTAGCTTCCAGCATTATAGATACACATTGGTATTCATTTAAAATCTAAGTGTCCTTGCTCATCACAGAGCTGGTGATAAAATAGACACTTAGCACAATATTTGCTCTGATCTCGTGATTTTCCTGTGCCCTACTTTTGTCATAGGCTGATACTTCATCCATAGACATGACTGCAAAGATAGGCATACAACTTTTGGATAAGTCATACAGACAGACATTTAGGCATTTTTGCCATTGTCAACTAGGGAGTTATTCTAATGTAGATTTGTTTTATGGGGCTCCTGCTGCAGAAATTTGTCTCTTTTTCTTAAATTCTTCATAAAACTTGGGGACATGAGCTTTTGATGCCTCCTGGCCTTCCTTTTTATTTAAAAAAGAAAAAGTGAATGGCCTGAGAGTAGTCATTCTGATAGGGATCCACACATTGCAATGCCGATGAAGAGTGCAAGCCCCAGGAATCTCCTGGTTGTATCATTTCTTTCAAATATACTTTTGAATTCACCTTACCCAAATGAAAAAAAAAATGTGTTCCTTAAATGTGTATATTTTGAAACTTTTCTTTTTCAAGGAAAAAAATAATGAAATAGTAACTTGTATGTAAGACCCTTTCTTCCCCCCATTCTCAAACTCTCGCCCAGTGGTACCATTACAAGTTAACTTTGGTTTGATTCTGCAGGTATATAACAGAGTTTGTAAACCTAGGCAATGTTTCAGCTCTACGCACTTTCAGGGTACTGAGGGCTTTGAAAACTATTTCGGTAATCCCAGGTAAGATGGCCCGGGGTTGGTGTTAGGTGTTGGGTTAGGGCCCTGACGTGACGTATTGTACTTTTTGTTTTGTTGTGGTTTTGTTTTTTTCCTTTGGTGTTTGTGTTTGTGTCTGTGTTTGTCATTTGTGTCTGTGTGTGACCTCCCTTACTACAGATATGTGACAGAGTTTGTGGACCTGGGCAATGTCTCAGCGCTGAGAACATTCAGGGTTCTCCGAGCTTTGAAAACTATCTCTGTAATTCCAGGTGAGAAAATTTAAACACAAGACTGACTTTGCCTCATCTCCTTTTTCTCTTCCATTCATTTTGTCCACCACATTCTAAATCGGTGTCAGCACAGTTGATATGGCCTTGCATTCCGCATGTTTTTCCTGGGAGACATTCTATGGAATGGCCCTTTTGTCCTTAGGCACTTTCTCCGACACTGCTTGCCAGGCATGCAGCCTCCATTCCATCCATGCTTTTGAAAAAGCACGTGCTTAAGAATCACTTATACTATCTGAGAAAATTGTCACAGAGCTAGCTGTCTCTTTGAATATAAATCATTTGCTTCCTGACCTCGTGGAATTACAGTAATTTTAACATCTACCATCATTCCATTGCTTGTTATTTCTAGGCTTCTTGTTGCATGGTTTTGCTGATGGGATGTTATTTGAAGAATTGTACTTTTATTGTTACTGTGTTAATGAAATTATTTAATCACAGAAGAGATCTACCCAGTTAGCTAGTCCAGTATTACAGACAAATAATACTGGAGTTAAGAGTCTTGGAGTAGTGAACTGAACTTTATTAATCACCATCTATCAAGTTCTATTGTTGTCTGTTTCACTGGAATAAAAACCAGTAAACATCTACTATACATATATTCAGAGACCATTCTCAAACATAAATCTCAATGAAAGCTTATGCAGATGCTGTTAAAAATAAAAGTCCAAGGTAAGATAAAATTCATATAAAGGTATAGACAAACAAAAAGTACAGAAATTTGAAAAGAAAAAAAGAATTGGTGGGTGGTTGAAAGGTAGTTAATTGACAATCTCTTTTAAATGTTTGCCTTTTACTTTTTGGTCCTGGTTGACCTATCCCAGCAGTTCTTAACCTTTTGAGGTTTTGGATCCTTTTGAGAATTGGATGAAAGTTCACAAATACCCACTGAAGCCCATCTGTGGACCCTGGGTTAAGGTTCCTTAATTTAGTTTAAATCTTTGCTATTGGGTAGTAAGGAACTTTTTAAAGACCGGTCCTGATGTCTAACAGGAAAAATGTTTTCATTAGTCTTGTAAGGCTAGGATATGCTGACAGCAACACAGCAGCAGTCAAGATTATGTTGTTGCAGATTGGAGTCTGGTTGTATTTAGGGGTTTTCAGGGAAGAGGCCAGACCTCTTACTGCAGTTTTATAGAAGTAGGGTCATGGAAATCAGAGACATCCTTTTCCTGGCTTCACATGACCCTTCCTCTTGTAACTGACTCTTCTTTTCCTCATTTCCACATTATCTAAATATCAAGTATCAGAGGGAAGCACAAAGGCGAAATCCTAGAGAGGGCAGATCTAGACTATGGCGTACAGGGAACCTCAGGGAAGGTAAACCTCAGTTTTTTCATTTACAAATTTGAGCCATGAATTGAGTACTACTAAAAATGAATTTTGTTTTCAGCATCGGTAGCTTAGTTCTTATCAATCAGACGCTGGGTGTCAGAGTATATCCTTCTTGGCAAAAAACTACAACCCTGACTTATCAAGATGTAGTTCCTAGTCATTTTAAATCCATTTGACAGAAAGCCCAGCTCATTCTCCCGTCAGCCTCACACAAGTCATTAATGGTGGCCTAATCCTTAGGCAGGCCTTATCTTATATTTTAAGGCATCTGGAGCACCAAATCTTTTCTTTTGCCTTTGGTCCCTTTCCTCTTCTGGCCTCTTTTAAATATGATTCCATGTTTTCTGCTCACTTCCCCCAGCGTATTCCACAAGGCATCTGTTTCTTTATGTTCTTGTGATCTCAGAACTTCTCTTCCAGAATTAAATTGAAAGCTATGTTCTGTTCACTAACTAGGCCAGCAGATGCTATCCCTGGTCTAGCTCTTAGTTTCTGTCTCTGTGCTGTATAGTTAACTTCTGACCACATCAGTACTGCAAGGTAGCTCTTGACTGATGTCACATCATTCATCCTTAATATTCCAAATACACACACACACACACACACACACACACACACACACACACACACACACAGTTCCTGGCCCATAAATGGTTATAGTAGTAGCAGTTATTATTATAAAGAAGAAACCTAAACCCAAAGAAAGTATTTGTATCAAGATTTAGACATTAGCTTCACAGTTTGAAATCGATTTCTGGATTCCTGTTTCTTGACCATCCCAAATGAGCTGGCTTTGGGAGGTTAACTGGATTGGAAAGTAACCTTTAAGGGATTATAAAGCCAATAATAGATCACTATCAGTGAATCATATAATTCATACTTGAATAAAAGTGTGACTTTTAATCCCAAGTTCTCTTGCTCCCCATTCTACTTTGAGTTAGTAAGAGAAATTGAGAGTATTTGTTATGTGGTAAATTATGTCTCCCTCATGAGAGACTTCTGTCATCCCATGTAAAATTCTGAACTTGTCTATCATGCTTTCTCCCATAGAGGGCTGTTGTTCTGTTCCTACCTGCTTGATACCTAGGTCTCCCTCCAAGTGGGAGTCAGTAGATCTGTCCAATTGACTAGAAATCTAAGTCATTTTCACTCCACTGTTTTAGAGCTGGGATATAGTTCCCTCTTAGTAAAAACCATTATTTTGCACTACCACCTTTTCTCATGGATCACTTCAGTGGAATTGTTGCTCTCTTTGTCTTCTCCTATTCCCAATTTAATTACAGATTTTTGCCAAACTGTCACAAACAGAAGTGAGAGCAACTGCAAAACTGACACGGGGCCTGCAGGATTTCACAAAGCTCTCTACCTCTCAGCTCTCTTTATGAGAGTTTCCCCTTTCCTCGAGCAGTCACCTAGCTCACCTTGGCTGATGCCCTCCTCCTTCTTAGCTGTGTCTGGGTTGCCAGGAGTCCCAGAAGATTGGAGAAGACAGTGCATCAGTTAGCTCCCGCCTTTTGTATAAGAGCAGCTTTGATTCAGAGCCTTCTTTTAGCTTAGAAAAGACCAAACCCACATTCTGACTTTTTTAATTTGCTAACTCAAGACCTGGTTGTATATCATTCCTGGTTTTCCATGGGATTGACTTGGAGAACAGTGCATACAAATTCTGTGCTAAAACTTACAGAAGGAGACTTATTTTTCTTTGGTCCAGAATTTACTGGTTTCAACTTGACATTGAAGTATTATGTGTGGAAGCATGTCTTAAAACTTAGCTTACACTTTGTATTTATCTAGGGCTTGAGTACAAAAATGAACTTATAAGTGACTTTGTCAGAGTTTCATCTTCTGCATGCTTTGATCAGGTGCCATTGGACTATTATCCTCAAAGACAAGGTGGTGGAAGTCTCAAAGCAGATGTCTCGGGTTTTGCTTAGAGAATAGCTCTTGACATTGTAAATAGGACCAATTGGGAGGGCCTCACTTAGTAGTTCCTTTTCATTTCCATCATCATTTAAATGGCTTCCCCAAAGCACTGTTTCTTCTCTGTTCATCAGCATTGATTTAATACTATTTTGTTCTCTTTAGAGTATGATTTCTTGATTATTTTTCTCTTGGATTTTTTCTCTGCTTTCATTTCTGTTGCTTTCTCTATTTACCTGTGGGATCAGATAAAAAGCAGGGGAAATGAGAGGCCCTTCTCCTTCCCACCCCAAAATTTGCAAAGAAAGCATTTTCTTTAAATGTATACATTATGAATTTGGCAATTTCTCCTGCAGAGTTAAGGGAGATAGAAATTGTTTCAGGACTATATTATTTCTTTTAAAATATTATAGTTGTTAATATGGTTGCTTTTATATTTCCCCTTTGTCTACATTGCTTTCTCAGAAAAAGGTAACTAAAGTTTAACAGTGATCCTAAGTGGAAAAACACTGAAGACTCACAGCATCCTACCTGAGAGCTAGTTTAGTTTTGGTTAGACTTTTTGATATGAATCTGGTCTTGAGGAAATAAATCTATGGCTCCCAAATCTCTCCTAAATTACTCTTGATCTGAAGAACCTTCAAGAACTGTCATTGCAAGGACTGAATCTGCAGCAGGAAAGTTGACCTGGCTTGACTTTACTCTAGCACTTGTCTGCACCAAGCCAGACTTTGGGAATTAGAAAACTGTTCTTTCCCCTGGTGTGAGCACTGCTTATAACTGCTATTGAGGCCTATGCCAATGTTAATTTTGTAGGAGAATTAGCTGACTTTGCTTTAAACCAATTAGGTTTTTCAACCTGAGCCATAAACTAGGAAAGATAAGGTTATTTTATTTGTAATCTGGCATCACCATCACGGAAGATTTTGATCCTAGCATGCACAGCTGCTTTCTCTGGAGTAAGGACATAATCAGGCTTTATTTGTTTATTCAATGGATTATAGTAGCTTCATCTGCTTCTCAAAATTTCTTAAATGTCCAACTTCCTCTCTGGTAGCTGACCTTTCTGTACAAAGGGCACAGCTCTCTTTCCTGGATCTATAGTAAATGGATTACTGTTTTGCTCAGACACATCCCAGTTCTAGTTAATGTTAGCCTTTTCCAAGAGTTCTTGCTGTCCAATTTGCCCCCACATGGCTTCTGTTGCACACTCTGTTGTGTAGGAGTCATTTGAAGGAGCATTCTGCTCTGTTTTGGATAACTGGTTTTCAGTCGATATCTTGCTTGTTCTGGTATGTGGTATTGCAAGCCAACAGAAGAGGCAAGACAGCTTCTTTTCACAGCCAGAACAGTGGCATCCTCCCTTCTTGCATGTATCGGGTCAGGAATTCTACAGCAACTTGCCTTTATTGACCTGTGTTGGTGGTAGCAGGGAGCACTTTTGCTTGGCTGCATTTACTAGTACATGGCAGCCATTGCTGGCAAGACTTGAGTTTAAGAAATATATTGATGGTGTCACCTCCATAAACTGGCATTGATATCTGCAATCATGGTCATTTGCATTTATCAATCCTAATGGAAGGAAGAAGAATCTTGGCTGAGGACAGTGTATAATACAATGAGCATTTATAGTTAGTTAATAACCACTGTGTAACCGAGTGTCAACCTTGACCTGCAGACATTGAGCAACATTACCTTTCTTTTTCCTACACTTTCCTTTGATTTTCTCATAGCAATCTGAATAAAATCTTGAAGGTATTCTTCTTAGATGGCCATAGTTAATTTTATTTAGTGATTATTCTAGCTTAATTAAAATTTGCTACTCTTAGCCCCTCTGAAGTATAAGTGGCTGAATATAATTTCTAACCTAAGTTTCTACTCTTAACTTTTTGAAAGCTGAAAGAACTCTCACCAAGTTGTTGACCTAGGTCTTGGACTTCCAAACAAAACACTTGAATATCTTTTTTTAGCTTTCTGGACTCAAGTTTACAGATTTTTTCATTAGTGGCTTCTGGTTTATGGAGAAGAGAAGTTAAACTAGTTGACTGTGAGTGTTCAGGTCCATCTCTAGGAAAGTGATGAATTCCATGTATGGTTGGTGTATTAGTTGAGCATCTCTGGTTTCAAATGAAAAGATACAGGAGTACTTCAAGGAATCTAAGGGCTGGAATATTTTGGGCTCTGGAAACCAGGGAAACCGGAATGTAGAACCAGAAAGCCCCAGATACCAGGAAATGCTTGTCTTCCTCTTTCTTCTCTCCTTGTGCCTATTTCTTTTTTTTTTCTTTTTCTTTTTTTTTTTTTATCTCTCAGCATACTAACTATCTTTACTTCTCAAATGTATCCTAATATAATGACAGACTGTGGCTACCACTTAGCCACTACTAAATTTATATATTTTCATTCCCACACATGATAAGACTACTGTACTATCTCGTCCTGATCCAAATTCCTAGAGTAAAGGATCTTGATTTAAGTCAGATGTCTACTCTGCCATCTATAACCTAAGAGAAGGTCACTCCCTACAAACAAAGCTGCTGGGAGCCTATCTTTCAGGAATAGGGGATAGTTTGATTCCTGGCTGGGAATTTCCTGTTACATGAGCTTGGAACTATCCAGAGAGGTCCCATTCCAAGAGAATCAGATTAGACTCATGCTAAACTTGTATGAGTCTTTTTATTTTATTTATTTATTTATTTATTTATTTATTTATTTATTTATATCACAAATGCTTGGCTATTTTGTATTATTATACTTTTGTTACCAGTACAAATGGCAGCTTACAGCTCATTTCTCATTTAAAATAGAAATAAAAGAGGCCTTAGCAATCATCCAGTGTTCAGATAGGTAATTGAACCATTTAGGATAAATGGCTATGTAAACTCTTCATAAAAAAGGTCAGGAAAAGAAACTTTATAACCACTTTTCAGTGACCTAGTCAACTATTTTTTTTAAATCACTTTTTGACTCTGAAAACAAACTGTATAATTTTAGGAGCCTAGAATTGCATTATTGACCTAACACAGACCTGCCCCAACCCAGCCAAAAATAATGAAGGACTTTTCTATTCCTCAGAAACTTATGGAAATAGTTCCATGACATCAGAACAATTTTTATTTCATTATGGCTACCTTCTATTTTATACCACTGATACCTTCTTACCTAGCTCTGTGATTATGATACAATTTCCAATGACCTTAGAAATAAAAGATGGAAATTTCAGCTACTTAATCTCAAACAAATAAATAGCTCTGCCCTATTTTAAAAAACTTCTTGAGAAGACTCTTCAGCTTCTCCACTTCCCTTGCCATGTAGTCCTGTGTTTTTACCCACATTCTGTGTATGAGAAAAAGAGACCAAAAGATGACTTTAAATTTGTTCTGAAACACAGTGGGCCATCAATAGTGGCTGAGCCAGGACCGGAATCCCTGCTTTCTGATTCCCTGGCTGGTGCTCTTTTGATCTGGCAAGAATAGAGGAATTGAATTAGAAATGCCTTGTGTCCTAGACCCAGGCAGGCTCTTTCTAATTTCTTTGGTGACCACAGACTCCACAGAAGGCCTGCTCTGTAAGAAAGGACAGTGCCTTGCACACTTTGCATCTCTACAGTCTAATTCTTGGCTTTTTTTTCCCTTTAACTTCTCTTAGATTCCTTTCAGGATATCTGTGTGAGAGGAAAGAAATTTTCTCATTCATTTACTCTTTCAGTAAAAATATATTAAGTGCCTGCTTTGTGCCAGATCCTGTGCTAGATACAACATTCATTACTACTATTGGACTCAATTTTGAGAATTCTAAGGAGTTGCTTGCAAAATACAGCAAAAGGAAAGTCATGTCCATATCACTCATTAGATCGCCATCATATGAGGTTAGCTATACAGTGTCATCCCAATGATATCTCTTTGAGAAGAGCAATACATACATAATATTGATAGCTAATAAGTGTTAAGAGCCAGGTACTATAATTGATATTTTGCATTTATTTTCTCGATTTAAAACTTGCAGCAACCCAATGAGGTTAGTATTGTAAATGCCTTTTTATAGATGAATAAACTGAGGTTCAGATAAAAATGGTTAATATTTGAGTCATTTACTATGTACCAGTTGCTATGTTAAGTGTTTATATAAATCATGCTTAATCCTCACAACAACCATATAATTATCCCTATTTTCATGATGAAAAACTGATATCCCAAGAGGTCAACTGTATTGCTCAGATCATATAAGTAAATGGTATAATTTGGTTAAAATTAATAATTATCTACCCAGCCTCACACTTCAAAGCCAGGATTGGGTTTCCCTTGAATTTCTATCCAATATTCTTGCTTTCAGAAGTAGATCAGAGATGAGATCCATCTTGAGGCCTGTGTGTCTGCCTCCTGTTCGTCCCAGTGCATTGGTACTCCAGGAGAACTCAGTGCTTTGTCAGCCATGTCCTATGGAAAGCCTGATGGCTGAGCATGCCCAGGAGAGCCACATACACATAGGCTCAATTTTGATGCAAACAGTGAACCGACAGCCATATTTTCCTATGTCTCCTATCATTGATCCCTTCCTGTACAGTTAAGAAATCTGTCTGTAGGTTCAAATTTGAACCAGTGGCTTGCATTTAAATCTCAAATTCTATTAGGTTACATATTTTTTTATTTTATTTTTAATCTAGGACAGAAAAACATCAGTTGTAGAGAACAGGGCATATATGTGATAGAGAAGGTATATTTTTAAATGGAAAGACAAACCATAAATATTCAATTGATAATAATTAACCTTTTCAATGCATTGTCATTTCCAGAAGTCTTGGGGAAATATTATTGTACTTTTTCACTTATTATTGGCTTTTACATTTATAGTAGTTCTCTTTTCAACCTGGAAGACTCCTTAACTCCTGATTTTTCCATTTGTTTATTTAGCTAATATTTACTAAGTATTTGCCATGCTCTAAGAAGTATAGATATAGCAGTGAACAAGACAAACATAAATAATTAATTATAACCATGATAAATGCTACAGAGGAAAATATAAGGTGCTATTAAAATGCTAATAATAATGGGACAAGTAGAAGAGTTACAAACTTAGGGAATGCTTTCTGGGGAAATTGATAATTTAAGCTGAGACCAGAAGGATGAAGATTAGACAGGTAGGATGGGGAGCAGAAGGAAGCATTCTAGGCGGAGGGGATAGCACATGCGAAGGCCCTAAGGCAAGTAAGAGCTTGACTCATTTAGGAGCTGAGGAGCCATCAGAGACAGGAAAGGACTTCCAGGAAAAAGCCACATGTTAGAGAAGGAACTTTCTTTTTACTTTTTAAAAATTATTGAGTTAAAAATTGATGCTTCTGGAAAAATTGATAATATTGCTGACTCATTGTTCTTTTCATGGTATAAAAGATAAAGTAGCCATGTTTCAAGGATGGTGCTGTGGGGAGGAGTAGAAGCCAGCAGACAAGAGGGAGGCTGGGGGAGGTGGGGAGGACTTTGGGGAGACTCTGATTTGGGGGGTTCTATCTCCTCAGGCCTGAAGACCATTGTGGGTGCCCTAATTCAGTCCGTGAAGAAGCTGTCGGATGTGATGATCCTGACAGTGTTCTGCCTGAGTGTTTTTGCCTTGATTGGACTGCAGCTGTTCATGGGAAACCTGCGAAACAAGTGTGTTGTGTGGCCTATCAACTTCAATGAGAGCTATCTTGAAAATGGCACTAAAGGCTTTGATTGGGAAGAGTATATCAACAATAAAAGTAGGTAGCCTCTTCTCTGTGACAGGAGAAAGAAAAATCTATTTCTAATTTACATGGTCAGAAGCCACTACTGGGCTTTAAAAAGTAGTTGGGGCCAGAAAGGAATGCCAGTGCTCCTGGAAGTAGCCTTTGTTAAGATTTTCGCTTTCCTTGAGCTAGGATTGCATTAGAAGCTCTCAGACTTCAGGCCCTTTTCTCTCTCTCTCCTCTCTCCTATTTCCTCTCTCCTCCTCTCACTTTAAAACCAAAAATAAACTTTATAGCTTTGTGACATGTACCCCTAAAATTTTGTTTTGAAAATCAGGCTTAGTAGTTTGATAAAAATCATTTTTATTTTTTTCTAGCTGCGTTACCTAAGATATTTAAACATTGGTCCAGAATATAACTAGTAGGCTTTCTTAATAACAAGACTTTAGAATCGGTCTGGTCTAGGAAATCAGGTATAAGGCACTGTTTGATCCTATTACAGTTAAGGAGCTTTAATAATTTCATTTTAGGAACCAGAGCACTTGGGTCTTACACTCAGGAACATTTGGTATAGTAGTACTTCTATAAAATAATGGGAAAAAGTTAGTAATATCAGTATTAGTCACTCAAGAAATTAAAGGCAGTTAAGTAGCCATATTAAAATGTTGCAAACGGGATCTCTGGAACACATACAAGAAAGGGAAACATGCCTTCTAATTTATAGGACATGGTAAGTAGTGATCAGTGAGGATGTCTAGTTTATCCTTGGTAAAGAGAAATTATAAGGACGGAAGGATCAAATTGTATAAAGGGGTAAAGAACTCAGAAACTGATCTGAGTACCAAGACCTAGCATATAGATGTGAAAGTATGAGTGGAAGTCAGATGTCTGTGAAAAGAAAGTTGAATTACAGCATTTACAGTAGCACTTTTAATTTTTAAAAATATATAGGAAAATAACGGGAAAGAATTCTTATCAGGTTTCACTGCTCTCAGAAAAGATTTATATGAACTAAAATCAATAACTTTCTGCTGGGGCTAGTTAGGAACAGTATAACCTTATTCTCTCATTCACTTAAATTTGCCTTATTCATTTCCTGCCTCTTCAAACTTTTCTAGCAAATTTTTATATGGTTCCTGGCATGCTAGAACCTTTACTCTGTGGGAACAGTTCTGATGCTGGGTAAGTAGCTCACCTAATTTTATTCTCCCTTAAAATAACATGTCAGATAAAAATGAGCAATTTCCACTTTTCTTTGTGCTCATGTAGTAGATCCTAATTGGGTCAAATGTATTCGTTGACTCAAATTTTTTTCTGTTTCATATTTGTCTATCCAAAGTTGGCATTTCACTAGTAGCGGAATGTGCCTATCGTCTCAAGCCAAATCAAAGAAGTGAAAAGTTAAGGGTAGAATCTATAACACCAGATATCTTGCCTGTCTCTTGTGGACTCCTTTCATTTTACTGTAGCACAATCAATAAAATATAAAGTAAAGACACCATCTTAGTGATGATAAGCACCCAAAGTTGATGACCCAAAATATACTAGGCCCGACGGCATGGGGGAGGGAAAAGAGTAGCAATTTTTTCCCAATTTTTTTTACTGTGGTAAAATATAAAATAAAACTCACCATTTTAACAGTATAGTCTAGTGTACCTTCACATTGTTACACAACCATCACCACCATCCATCTCCAGAACTCTTCATCTTCCCAAACTGAAACTCTCTACCCATTAAACAGTAATCCCCACCTCCCTCCCTTTATCCCCTGGCAACTACCATTCTACTTTCTGATTCTATGATTTTGACCACTACAAGTACCTTATATAAGTGGAATCATACAGTAATTGTCTTTTTGTGACTGGCTAATTTCACTTAGCATAATGTCCTCACAGTTCATCAATGTTGGAGCATATATCAGAATGTCCTTCCTTTTTAAGGATGAATGATTCCATTGTATGTATAGACCACATTTTGTTTATTCATTCTTCTGTTGATGGATGCTAGGGTTGCCTCCATGTTTTAGCTATTGTAATAATGCTGCTGTGAACATGAATGTACAGCAACATAATCGGAGTCCTGATTCTGCTACTTCTAGCTCCAAGACTTTGTACAGGCCATTTAACTGATGTGAGACTTGATTTCTTCATCTATAAAATGGGTTGAATAAGTCATGTTCTCACTTCCTCAAAGGATTATTATAAGGATGCAATTAGATAATATGTGAAAGTGCTTTGTAAATAGAAATCTATATAAAGGTAGGGTGTAGTGTCATTCAGGATATATAGGTCCTCTAGGAATCAGTTTTTTAAGATGACCATGACAACTAGAAGTTCATTTAATTTCTGTGTTGGTGTAGATAACTAGAAATGACATTGAAATAAATATTGGGTGAGTGTAAATGCAGAAGAATTATTGTAACCAAGGTCAGTGAGATCCCCAGTATGACATAGGTTGTCACAGTGAATATTAGAACAGAGATGATTAAGAGGATCTTCAAGCCATTTGTCATTTAGGATAGTAGTAATTAAGTTGAATTTAGTTGAATTGCACATTGGTACGAATCTAGGACTGTGATTCTCACATTTTGTCATACCTAAGAATCACCTGGTATGCCTCTTAACAAATGGATCCCATATCCAGAGCTGTCCTAGGTAGGACATAGGAATTAACATTTTTAAAAGGCATGCCAGGTGATTCTGATTCTAGGCTGTCCTCAGGACGTTTTTTTTTTTTTTTTTTTAATGTGACCTGGCTACATTTTTTCTTTCCTCTTTTTCTTTGTTCTTTTTTTTTTCTCTTCTTCCTTTTTTTTTCTTTTCTTTTTTTCTTCCTTCCTCCCCTCCTCCCTCCCTTCTTTCTTTTCTTTCCTTTTTCTTATTCCCATGTGTTGGCCTGGCTCTGTAGATGGTTATTTATTATCTCTAAGTTCATGGAGATGACTTATAGCTGATGACTGGGTAGAATTATGTTCAAAAGCCCTGAGCTTCCCTTTCTTTCCTCAGGCAATGCCCAGAAGGATATCAGTGTATGAAAGCAGGAAGGAACCCCAACTATGGTTATACAAGCTTTGACACTTTCAGCTGGGCCTTCTTGGCATTATTTCGCCTTATGACCCAGGACTATTGGGAAAACTTATATCAGTTGGTAAGTAATGCCTCTTTTTCAGGTGCTACTTCTTTTTCTTTGGTGATAGAATTTGCATAAGGATATGTGAGTTTAGGAACATTCTGTGTAAGAGACCTTCAGTAAAGACATATTGTCATCTTATGATGGTATTTCTTTGGTTTATAAAATTAAATATATTCTACCAGCCTAGTTCCTATTTCTTTAATACTCAGTCATGTGTAGATGTAGCAGCTCACAGCCTTTTGCCTGGTCTGGGAATCTGCTGTGTCTGACTACTTCCTCTTGTTTCTTCAGACCATCTACAGTGTTTCTGCTTTTGGATTTTGGGGCTTAGGGTATCTTTTTAAGAAGTAATAATATTGTGTGAGGCATGATGGTAGACATTATAAGGATGAGATTTCTATCCACAAGAACCTAGAGTCTAAATATGTCAACATTTTTGAAATTTGTAACTCACCTGGACTTGTTCAAACCAGTTATGACAGATATTATAAAAGGTTAGTACCGTTTTCTTGGGCTACATTCATGATTCTGGGCAGCTATATCAGTGACTGTGGGAAAGTCATTTAACTTTGCTGGTTGTGAACTTAGTCTAGGAAATGGCTGAGGGTCTTCCAGCTTAGAAATTCTATGATAATCCATTGTTTTCTATTTGATTCTGGAATTTGATAATGCCAATTTGAGAATGAGAAACATGTCCCCTCAGTATGAAGGGACCTCTTAAGGAAAGCTTCTAATTCAGATCCCCTAGGAATTCTTACTTTCTGTTGGACAGCCTAGAGTTCTCTCAGGTTTGAGTCTTTCTCATGAAATATTTATGATCGATATTAAATTTCATTAAATATTTGTAGTTGAAAAGAATAAAGATGAAAACTAAGTAATAGTGGGTCACATGTACATAACCTAAAAACTGATTGTTCTTTGACTTCTATTGGCTCACTGTTAGTGAAAGGAATAGTCTTAGGATGCTTCTTCCTTTTTTTTCCTTCCCCATTATTCTTTATGTCATATCCATCTTTAAAGACCCATCCATCCTATTACAAAAGGATAAGGAAGGATGTCACTCAAAATGGAAACTTCTTATGACTTAGACCCAATACCAGAGATAGAGTTTGTCTGTTAATGCTTAAATGAGCTGAAGTCTTGTATTCTTTTCTTTGTACTTGTTTTAGAACCAACTGACAAAGGCAAATATAATTCTTAGCCCAGAACATTTTTTCTTTTAAAAAAATCAAGCATTTTTCTATGAAAGCAGTATATTAGGAATATTTGGAAATGGAAGAGGACTTTTTTTTATGTCAGTGATGGGAGGTGCTTACTGACATTTACTGTAGAGTTGAGGATAGGAGAGGTCAGTTGGCCATTGGGAATGCTAAGTGCTCTGTGGTATGAAGGACTGTCCTATTCAAAATGTAGTAGTGCCCCTACAGAGGAATATTAGCCCACAAGTTGTTTTCAGCCTGATTCCTTTGATTCAAGTGACTCAGAAAGTGGTCTTTGTCTTTACAGACCTTACGAGCAGCTGGGAAAACATACATGATCTTCTTTGTCTTGGTCATCTTTGTGGGTTCTTTCTACCTGGTGAACTTGATCTTGGCTGTGGTAGCCATGGCTTATGAAGAACAGAATCAGGCAACACTGGAGGAGGCAGAGCAAAAAGAGGCTGAATTCAAAGCAATGTTGGAGCAACTTAAGAAGCAACAAGAAGAGGCACAGGTTGGTCATCAGTTCTTTGCAGGAGGCCTTCCTGCCAGATCACTGTGACTAAGGCCCCATGCGATTGCCACTACAGTTGATCTTTTCTAGGCACGTTGTCAAATGGAAGTCATTGATCTGATTAATAATCCAAGTAACAACTGCAGATGGTTGGTTTAATTATTTAATTTGTCTTAATGGCCAAATTGTTTGTTAATATGACCTTTTCATGAATTTCTCAACTATTCAGTGTTCAACAGCCAGAGTGCCTGGAAAAATAAAATGGCTAGAGTAATTTATATAGTGCTTCATGTAAGCATAGCCTTTTTGTTGAGGAAAGCACTAGGTTCTCCTTCAGAGATTCTGTATGGTCATAAAAAGTTTTGATTGTAATTGAAAAGAGATCTAGATAAAATAGTAAAGTAAAAATTGAAAAACAAATTTGTAATCCTACTACCCTAGTGATCCTTATCCAAATATATGTGTATTTTGACACTGTGGGGCCCATATGTATAATATAATTCCTTAGCATTTATTTTCAGAGCTGTTCAGAAAGGATCATTTGGCACTAAGAAGGCAGTCAAGTTCTTGTCTGAGACACTCAAGAAAGTAAATCTCAAGGTTCTCATCATCGGGTTCTGCTCTGATTATTTAGTGCTTGCTGTGTGTCACAATAAAAATTTAGCTAGAAAATGGAGGCAGCCAGGCCATGGCCACAGTCTCCTGACAGGCTGGTTTTCCTTTCTCCTTTTTTTTCCCCCTTTCCCTACCTAAGGAAAAAGAGGTGATCTGTACTAATCTCCTGGCTTTGAGTGACTCCCGGTGATTGCTTCTGATCTGGCTTGTTGTTGTGGTTCCCTTCCTAGGCTGCTGCTATGGCTACTTCAGCAGGAACTGTCTCAGAAGATGCCATAGAGGAAGAAGGTGAAGAAGGGGGAGGCTCCCCTCGGAGCTCATCTGAAATTTCTAAACTCAGTTCTAAGAGTGCCAAGGAAAGACGTAACAGGAGAAAGAAGAGGAAGCAAAAGGAACTCTCTGAAGGAGAGGAGAAAGGGGATCCTGAGAAGGTGTTTAAATCAGAGTCAGAAGATGGTATGAGGAGGAAGGGCTTCCGGCTGCCAGACAACAGAATAGGGAGGAAGTTTTCCATCATGAATCAGGTAAATTTTTTGCATAGTTCAAGTAACCTAAGAAATTCTGGTTTTCCTAATCTAACTTAGTTCTCATATTTCCTTTTGGCTTTACATTCCTAGACCCATCCCTGCATCCTCAGGCCTGCTTCTCTGTGCTTGGTATTGTTATCATCTAAGAGGAAGTGTTTCCTGACAATATTAGGACCATCATCTGCTCTAATCCTGCCCTCCCTTCTCCGTTTTGAAACCAGCCCTAGGATAATGTGATGACCTTTGGCAGACTTACTTTGGCAGTAAAGTCAGTGTTGTATCGGCAAGCCTGTGTTCTAAAGCATCAGGGAGAACTTGGCACCTGAACATTAGAATTTAGCTCAAACACCTCTGTTTAAGAATTGCATGTAACTGTAGGTTTTTAAAAAAACAGTGATGAAACTCTTTCGGTCACCTTATTTGAATGTGGCAAGTTTTAGTAATTAATTATTCTAGATATATAGTGTCATGCTGATAAATTAACCTTGGTAGATTAAAAGCCTCCATTTCACCCAATTTTGTTAAATAGGGAAACTAAGAGAAAGAGGGGAGGACTTATAGATAATTACTGAGCATTCTATTACTATAAATATCATATAATAGATATTTTTGGATATCAAAGAATGCCACAAGATCTAATTCTTAGGCTATTTAATTGCTCATTTTAAAGAAAGTTTGTAAGGTATAGAATAGATTACAGTCACTGGTTATTGCATTGTATCCAGTGTCTTTTCTTGTTTTCCAGGGAAGATTTATCGTATCTCTTTTTGCATCTCTCACTTCCCATTTCAGTCTTTTACTAGTCCTATTCATATTATCACAGCAAAATCTCTCATGTCCATCCTTTTTCTCTATTCTTGTTAATCCTGTCTTAGTTCAGATTTTAGTATTCTTTTGTTTTTCTGCAGTTATTCAGTGCAGTTTTGTTTCCTGTGGTCTTTCTCCCTCTCTTTTGTACTTTATATACTGTCAGCAGATAGCTTCCTAAAACACAGCTCTCATTATTCATTACCAAGCAGTTATGGAGGACCTACCATGTGTTATACTAGATTATACTAGTCCTAGAGATTAAAAGGTGGTTAAAACATCATCCTTGCCCTAGAGAGCTTACAATGTAATGGAGCAGCCAGATACATTTAAAATTATTTATCCAATACTATTGTTGGCATTATTTCATAATTGAGATATGCTGGCCTATCTTGGAGGGTAGAGATCCAACCCAACCTGGAGGAGGTTCAGAAAAGATTTTCTGGGGAAGGTAAATAAAGGATAAACAGCAATTGGTCTGGTATGTATGTGCATGTTGACGAGAGAGAACTTAGAAGAAAGGACATTCCAGGTTTAGAAGAAAAGTATGTTCCGGTTTGGACATCCCAAGTTGAGTTATTTGTTGGATAACCAAGTAGAGAGGTCTTTTAGACATACATCTAGTCAAATGATAAAGAGGAGGTTCTGAGCAGAGAGGTGGTGATTGAAACCATGAGGCTTAAAGAGATTACCCAAAGAAATTGTGTTGAGTGAAAGAATAGCATTCAGATATTTGTTGGATAAAGGAATGGAGGACTTTTATTAATCTGATTTAGCCCCTTCTGGGACTTTTTTATGGCCTGAAGCCATCTCTGTCTCACCTTCACATCTTCTTTCTCCTAATTCAGCCTCTTTTGGGGAAAAGCATGATTACAGCTTTGCTGTAATCCAACCCTTGTCTTGCAAGCCATCACCAAGCTAGTTAATGAATACCTTAGTACTGTTAACACTTTGCTTCTGCATGGTCTCTGATTAATCTATATACTTCACACAGAGTTGCACAGATTGCTCTCTAGCTCAAAAAATAAATCTGGGTTTCTGAGATGTCCTGCTTTGCATGAAATGTTCACTTCCTCTAATTTCCCCCATCTGAAAAAAATTGTAGATTCCTAGAGGCCATGGCTGACTGCCAAGACTTGCTTAGAAGTCCCACATAGTAGTAATATTCTTTGTTTCAAGACTCTCCTGTTTGAATCTAAGGTTATATAGCTAGTAAGAGGCAGGATTCAAACCAGGTCCTTCTGACTGCAGAGCTTCTGCTCCTAATCAATAGACCATAGTCAGCCCACCCAAGGACCCTCCACACATGCATGTTGCCTTAACAATGAATGTGGCTACAGTTTTTCCACGGCACAGTTCAAATGTGTGTCAGTGTCCTTTATTGCCAGATCTTCTGAGATCTATATGAGACATCTGCCTGACCTGTCTCCTACCTATTTCTCTTTAAAATTACTGCTGTGTGTTTTGGCTTAGGACAGTTTATAAATATTAAGTTGAGTCCATTTTTGCAAAGTATTTTCATTATTCTGTTGCAGCAGCTCTCAAACTTTTTGGTCTTAGGACCCCTTTATATCTTTAAAAATTATTGAAGACCTTAAAGAGCTTTTCTTAATGTGTTTTTAATTTATCATATTAGAAATATAATTAAGAAATTTAAAAATATTTACAGATTTATTTTAGGATAATAATGAACATATTATATGTTTAAAACAAATTATACATATTTTTATAAAAATTAACTGCTTTCCAAAACAAAAAAAATAGTAGAAAAATTGGTACTGTTTACATTTTTGCAAATCTCTTTAATCTGTGGTTTAATAGAAGAAAGCTAGAATATCATACCTTTTTTGACATTCAGTCTGTTGCAGTATGTTCTTTTGGTTGAAGGATTTGAAGAAAATCTAGTTTCATACAGGTGTAGTTGGAAAAGTGAGGAACATATTAATAGCCTTTTCATGTAAATGTGAATATGCTTTGATGCTATTCTAAAACTCTACACTGGTAGTTTAATGGTTAGTTGTAATGTGGAATCCGAAACTGTATCAATTACTTGGTACTCTGTTTCATTTATATCTTTCGTGGTATTTTGCACTATAGATCTTTGATTCATAAATGCTTTGTAGCATCATGCATTGGTCATATGGGAAATACTGGTTCACTGAGTTATGCAGATCTTCCAAGTACTGATATACAATATTTTTTAAAAATTTACATACTGTATCATCATTACTAATTTCATCAAAAAAAGTCTTAAATACTGTGAGGCCCACAGAATCCACTGTATACTTGTGAGAAAATGAGAATGATAAAGTCCGATATCATCTTAATATTATTATAAAATAGTTTTGACCTCATGAGCCTCCCTAAAGGGTCAGAGGGACCCTCAAGAGTCCCCAGACCACACTTTAAGAACCACTGCTGTATTGGAAAGAAAAAGGAAAGTGAAGAAAAGGTGAAATGCAGCATGGAAACAGAACATTTAAGTAACCAATTTATCACATTCTAAACATCTCAGTCATTGTTAAGCCTCCTCCTAAGAGAGAGCTGACATGGGTATCCTGAAATCCCCAGTTAATCTTTCTTTAGAATATGAGGGCCCTCCCTTAAATCAAGAATACCCTAAAGCCATTTCCCAAACACACACCTAGACCTAAGGTAGTATTTTCAGTTAACTGTGTTGTGACTTCCTGAGAAGGACCAGAAGCTCCTGGCAGAAGGACGGGAAAGATTTTGAAAACAGTAAGTAAGCCCTACCCATCTCATACTGCCTGGATCCGAGAAATTAATACAGCCTTGGGCCTGAAGTCATCACTGAAACTCTCTAGTCCAGGGAAGTTGAGATTGGGAAGGGGTTGGGGTGGCTACCCTCAAGGTGTATCTCCTCATGGAATGGATGCATCAGGATCAGATACACGGGGTACAAGGAGGAATGGAACAAGTCATTTTTTTCCCCTTCAACATTTACCGCAGTCAACTCTTCTGCCAATAATGAAACAAGGAATTTAAGAGTAATAGATAAATTGTTTCCTTTTAGTGTGTGTTATCTCAGGATCCCTGATTTCTAGGTGTATGTAGGTTACTGAATTGATCATTATCTTCCTTATCACTTTCCAATCAGTTAAGAATAGTCTGGTGTATTAAATCTCATATAATATATAATATAGCCTACTAGGCTATAAGTTTAGAGAGGGGAGGGACCATATTGAATGTGTTATTCATCCATATATCCATGTCACAAAAAAAATAGCATACAATAGATATTTAATGGTCATTTATCAAATAAATCAAATCTCTTTCCTAATTTGGAGACATAATGTATCAGGTAGTATCAGCACCCAACATTAGCCTAATGCAAAATCACATTCAATCCAGGGAATTTGCTATCAAAAATGAGGTAATGACCCAATGCAGGTATGGAACAATGCTAACTAAGTTGGGTGGCTAATTTACAGTATATAATCTAAATATATGTTAATTAAATTAAACATTGTACCTATAATGTACAAAGTGCTCCAGGAGAAATAAAGATGAATCAGAGCTTGTAATTGTTTAAAAAGGAGAATAAAATACATATGTAAAGAAATGTTAGTAAAAAGTAAAGCGTAAGAACTCTGAAAGGGGCTCAGTGCTGTGGAAAGATTAAGAAAATTTATAGAGTAAGAAGCTCAAGGGTTGGACAATGGAGAGCGGAGGTGATTTGCACAGCTGAAAATGTAGTATGCACTGGAAATGGAAAAAATAAAGACCTGAAGACAGTGTAGCTGGAAGATAGGGTATATGAGGAGAGAGAGAAAAGATGAAATGGGTTAAAGTAAATTAGGGTCAAAGCTGGGAAGATCTTGAATGCGGTTCTCAGGACATGGAGTAATGATGTTAAAGGTGATTATGAGATTTAACAAAAAAGCCCAGGAGTGCCTGAGTCCTGTCTTGTCCTGGCCACATTTCTTTCCAGTGAGGCCCTCAAGGGAGATACATGTGCCCAAGGCACCATTTATTAAGATCTAGGCTTATGCCCTGAACCTCAGTGTTCTGAGTTAAACTGAACTGAACATGTGGGTCGAAGCCTAAGGATATTTCCTATCCCCTCTAAATCTAATCTTAAGAATTTACTACATTAATCATGTTTGTATTCTCTGTATTTTGGGAGGCTTTGACATTTTAGGATCCTTGCTGGGTAGGACCCTTTCAGTGCCAGCTTAATTTCTAGAGATAGCATGCTGCTTGCCTGGAAGGGCGCCTTTCAAATGTAAATCAACCATTGCAAAACCCTTATCCCTATCCTCTTTTTATCTAACTCTCACCAGCCAAGTCAGTTAAATCACTCCAGGGCCAGCTACTAGACAACTAGGACCACTCCTGTAGTCCAGAAATTATTCAAACCATACTCTCATAAACTTGCTCAAAGGTGCCTACTTTGCCTCACCCATTTCTTCCTGAGTAAACAATAGTGAAAGCTCTGGTCAATGCTTTTTTCCTTGTTCTTTCTGCCTCCTTACTAATCCCAGTACCACCCCATCAGGCCCTGCATGCTCTCTTCTCTTAGTAACAAACTCATTTTTCAAAGGCAGTCAGGCACCTTACCATACTCAATGAAAACAAAATCACAGGTACATTTTAAGACACTTACCATCTTTTGGCCAGCCACATTGTTTAGCGAAATGTTTCTCAAACTATCTGTGGTAAAGGACCAGTTTCTCTTTTCCCCAAGTTTTCATGAACTGATACTATTATAGAATAAAATAACAATGAATTTCTATAAAAATTATCACATTCTTAGACATTGTGATGTCCAGTTGCTATTAGAGATTTTAAATGCTTCTCCCTATTTTTCTGCTTGTCTCATTGCAAACCAGAAGCAGGTCATTCACTAACATTGGTCTATGAGTCACATATCGAGAATTGGTTCAGGGGAATGAATCAGTGAGGGTGCCCAAATATATATATGAGAAGAGGAATAACAAACAGTGATTGGAGAAGACCCTGATCCCTTTACCAATGCAACAACATAGAGGAAGGAAGTATAAGAGCTGACCATGTGTGTGCCCTTTTAACACAGTGATACCATCCACTCATAAATGAGACCCAGTAAACATTTTGGAATCCAGCCAGTGCAGCTTCTCCTTTCTGGTGCAGAGTAGGGGCAAAAGAGCAAAACAAATCAGTGATTAGGAAGGGGGTCAGAGATGTTGCATACCTGCATTCTCTTTTCCAGAAGGTCTGTGTACAGCATGCAGCATATATTTAACAGTGACATTTATATCAAATCATCTATGATTAATGGTTTTCTTGATGTGGCCAAATTCATTTATTGTCTCAGAGATACAGGACTTGCTTTGAGCCAAGGTAGGAAAAGACTGCATAACAAGGAAAATACAGATGAGAGAATGGAGTAGATGGAACTAAAAATATCCAAAGAAAATATCCTGATTGGAGCACAAGGGCTTTGTACATTATAGATAAGAGACTGGAACCGGAAGCATTTTGAGTCTAGAACTAGAAATGGAGTTGTAGGTAACAAACAGGTATGGGCGAAATATCAAAGAGGAGCCTTACAGCCCTTCCAGGGTTATCATCAAAAGTATTATTTTAAAAAGTTTAACACTTATAATATATGCCCTATATTGGCAGAGTCCAAGCCCACAAAGAACTTTCACAATGTAATTATTTTACAAGAAGATTAAGGCCTAAACTCTAAAGCAAAAATTTCATATAGTTTAAAATTATTTTGAAAATTCCTTCAAAGTCATAATTGAGCAAGCTGAGTATCTCAGGGTAGCAAGGAGGATTATCTAAAGTGGGTTGTTTGTCATGTTTCTTTCTCTTAGAGCAGTCATCCTCAAACTGGGGGTACATCCCCTTGGGAAACCTGAAGGCTTTCCAAGCACTGTTAGTTTTAAGGAACCTGATTCCCAGATCTTTATATATTCTTATGCCCAAGGTTAGCCCAATGGTTCAAAGTTGCACCAGTTATCCTTTTCCACTTCCATTTCCACAGTCAACCTTCTCCCACTTTACAAAATGAAGGTATACCTCTCTGTCATCCCATATTTTATGTAGTGCATAACCCTAGGCTATAAAAATCTTTGGGGTGCTAAACAAAGGGACAATTGAAAATATTAGTGCCTATAAAGTTTTCTTTAATTCATTGGATGCAAATCAGTTATAAGGCTTTCTGAATTCACCTCTCACACACTTTAGTTAAGAGTGAAACATAGAGTTAGGGTCAGGAGTATTGGGATGCTTTAAATTCAGATAGTTGTCACTGGGATACATATTAATACATTTATTAAAAATGAAAAATGAAGTAATACTTTTTCCTATGAAAATAAGTCTTATTTTGTCATTGCTTTAGCAATGAGAACATTAAACATTTTCATAAATTAAATGAGCTAAATCCATGGCTTTAAGATTTTGATTAAATGTGATAAGATAAAATTTTATTTAAAAAATTTATCTTGGTATTGGTGTATAGAAATTAACAATATTTTGGTTATTCCAATCTTTTCTGTTGGGTTAAATAAATTTCCTTTAAGGAAAAAAGAGTAACCCCTATAAGAGTAACCCATATAATTATTAGTAAATAATAAAGCCTTTTTGGTATCCACTGAAATCAAGAAATGAAATAATTTTAATATCTAAGTAATAAATCCTTTGGCAAGTTGGGTGGTTTTCAGTTCTTTGCTTTTAAGAGAATTGAAAGAACGAATCTAATTGTCAGCCAGTAGATCATTAAAATAAATTTTGCTGATAGCTTACTATGTGATTTTGGCATATAATTTGGAAGGCGTTCAAAGAATTGAGTGACATTACTATAACAAAATTCTTTTGTTCCAGGATACTATATACATTAATAAAGTTCTTCCACTTAAAAATCTAATATTAGAAGGGGAGGAAGGGAATTGTTGAGCAATGTCTCATTCTAATAATAAGTAATGCTATCTACAAATATTTAAACCAAAAACACCAACTGAAGAAGAAAAATCTCATCCATGTCATTGAGATATATTTTAATAAAATTTTCTTTTTAAGTTTAGAATTACTTATAAAATGTTTATTTGTATATCTTAGTCAACTGTTAATAAGAATTATAATAAAAACTCAATTCAGGAAGGTTTTCTTAAATTTCTTAGAGAATCACAGTCACAGGAAAATTTCAATTTTTTAAAATTTTAAAAAATTTTATAATTTTTGTTGCAAAAAAGTATTCAAAAGTGGTCAATAAAATACATTAAAATATAAAATATTTATTAGCATAAAATTCTCTAGAGAATGTGGAATGGAAGTTTCAGTCAAAAAATGAGGAAAAATTTCTGAGTGGTAAAGAAGAGTTTTATTTTAAAATGTCGGTGTTGCAAATTGTATAATTTACAAATATTTAAACTTTTGGTGAAAATAATTTTTCATTGATTTTAAAATGGAGTGGGAGGGAATTTAATTTTCAACTGAACAAAAAGCTCAAAGACCAGTGTTGGCATTGCACCTGACCTCCAGGGCATGTGCTCCATGAAAGAATGGCAAGTGAAACCCACTTTTAAATTCTTAAATTTTGCTAAATGTGGCGTAGTCTCACTTGAGTAAATTAAAGGCACACTCCATGTGAGTCCACAGTATGAGAAATAGACACTGATGTGTTTCCCAGTGCTTTGGCTACCTAGAGCATGAGATGAAAAGCATTTTGAGTGGTTAACTGGCAAGCCTGGTAAGACCCCATCCATACCTCAAGGGTATGAGGCAAAAACTGAGCAATAATGGGTGTTGACCAGGTACTTTCTGGAAACACTCATGTTCTGACAACAGGAATGCAAGCGTGGGCCAAGAAGGGGAAGCAGTGGCCTCTGCTTAGCCTGTAGGGGGTCAGCTTCCCGTCTCATGTCTGCCCCTCTCTCTCTCCCTCTCTCTCTCTCGTCCTGTTCCTACAGTCCCTGCTCAGCATCCCGGGTTCTCCATTCCTCTCCCGCCACAACAGCAAGAGCAGCATCTTCAGCTTCAGGGGCCCCGGGCGGTTCCGGGACCCGGGCTCGGAGAACGAGTTTGCGGACGACGAGCACAGCACGGTGGAGGAGAGCGAGGGCCGCCGGGACTCCCTGTTCATCCCCATCCGGGCGCGCGAGCGCCGCAGCAGCTACAGCGGCTACAGCGGCTACAGCCAGGGCAGCCGCTCCTCGCGCATCTTCCCCAGCCTGCGGCGCAGCGTGAAGCGCAACAGCACCGTGGACTGCAACGGCGTGGTGTCCCTCATCGGAGGCCCTGGCTCTCACATCGGCGGGCGTCTCCTGCCAGAGGTGAAAATAGATAAGGCAGCTACCGATGACAGCGTAAGGAAGTAAACATGTAGGCCGAGGCTAGGCATGGCAGTCTCGCCGCTCCCTTCCCCTCTCCTCGCCTTGTCTGCTCATTCCACCTAGTCTCCCACGCTCTGACCCCCACTCTTGTTTCTGTTTTCTCCCTCCTGGCTTGTTTCTATTTCACTTCTCAGTCCCCCCTCTTTTACTGTCCCTTTTTCCCCCTTTTACTTCATTCCTTGCTCTGTTTTCCCCATCTTTCTTTGTTTCTGTTACTTTTCCTCCGTCAACACCTTTTATTTTACCTTTTTCTTTCTCTCCATCTTTTCAAGTCCATCTGCCTGTCTGTTTCCCTGTCCTCACCTGCTTTGCCTGAATGCCTTTTGCCAGCGGATCCTGCCCAGATGGAATGAGAAGCATCGTGCCACTATCAAAGACCAAGTCTGAGCGGGTTTGGAACTACCTTTGCTTCTCCCGGCCACATCCTCTCTCCTCCTAGGGAAACAGCTTAGAATTTAAAGCTCTTGTCTTTCTAGTTTAAAAAGTAATACAGTTTTGAATAATTTTCTAAATCTCCTCTGCAAGAATGAGATGTGATTTTTCCCAAGAGGGATGTGCGTACATGATGCTGAGGGTGGGAGGTGTGCACCAAGGAGAGCCAGGCTAGGAGAGTTTAAGGGAACCACTGCAAAATGGACTTAGACAACACAGGGATTGAAATGGAAATAAATCAAAGGAGGGAAAAGTAGGAGGTTGGGGCAAGAACACATGGTGTATGGGGGAGGAAGGAAAAGGGAACCAAAAGATGAATTTTAAATGTAATCAAATGTCAGGCTCTGGAGGAGTTGCATATAATAGCTTCACAAAATCACTTGTCTAGGGATTTGGATAATAGCTTCCCTCTTTGGGAAAACCATCTTTAACATTTCTTTAAATTCTAAGCTGTTTATACCTTTTATCTAGTTTTAAATTCTTATAATCTGAGTTATCCTAATCCTTCATACCTCTAATTCCTTAATTTTCCTCAGTCCCTCCTTAGCTGGTGAAAGTTCCTTGAGATAGCATGTCAGTCTGTTTTAACACTTCAGTTTTCTCTAACACAGCATGAAGATAGCCAATCCTTTAATTAGCATGATGCATGTGTGGAGGAAAACTGGACAATCAAGGATGGAATTATTCAAAAATGATCTGTTTATAGCATTTTAGGGAAGTCGTTGACTTGTATAGGTAAAAATTCAAAAAGCAATTAGGATGTGTTTGAGATCCTCTCTTCTTTCCCCACCTTTTAATTTAAAAGCAAAATACTTTCCCACTTACATCTATCTGTATAGCTCTATACAAGCTGCAAATTACTTTTACATGTGTAATTTAATTTGTTATGAATAAAAATTCCATAAGGTTAACAAAGTGGAGATAGATTATTATTCCTGTGTTTTAGATGGGGAAGCAGGCTCAGAGAATTTGTGCTCCTTGAGGTTACACAGTTCATCACTGATAGAACCAGAATCTTAGATCTTTCAGAAACCCTAATATTCTGTTTCTCAGGTCATTTTAATATCTTCTCTGCATAGGGACATGGCCATTTCTCTTCTAGAGAACTGTTTATTTAAGATCAACAATAATAATAAAAAACATTGATTCCACAGCCCCCCAAAAACCAGATAGTTGGTCAAAATGAAGGTTATAGATGATTATATTTACTTTAAATTTCATTTGTATTTTATTTTCACTAATTCTATGTCGAGGTCAATTTTGGGTTCTACAATTAGACGATTATATTCTCTAAAAAAAAAAATGAAATGATATCAATGAGAATGAGGGGTGGGTTAGCATAGACAGTATAGTTTGGGCAATTCAAATGCTTAGAACCAAATTAAATATTAATATCCTGGCAATTTTTTAAAAAATATTTAAGCCTAGCAATACATGTTTTTCTTTGGAGAGAATGTGTTAGAAAAGGTATCCAGGAAGAAGGAGCTTCAGCTTCAGCTTAGGGCACATGAGCAGGTTTGGGAGTTTTGTTTTTGGGTTTTTAGCAGTTTCTGTTGTACTGTGTGGGAGAAAAATTTGAGAGGCAGTTGAGCAGATGGCTGTGGAATGTAAGGCTTTCTACACTGCCTTCGGGTTTTTTTGGGAGCCTGCACACAACACCCTGTAAGCATTTGGGAGATGTTTTGTTGTGGTCCCAAGTGATGATGGTGGCAGACTTGAACATTCCATTCCCAAGACCAGGAGGTCAGATCCCAAAGTGGCAAGAAGATGAGGTAGGAATCACTTCCAAGGGCTTCATAACTAGGAAAAACTTTTGTTAGACACTATATAGAAGCATTTCCTAGCTGTTAATGGTGTGAGGAAATATCTAAGTAACATTAATAGGCCAAAAAGACAAAACAAAAACAATGTGTATAGTTCATGTGGTATGATATCAGATCTACATGAAGACAAACTGCATATAGCAAAAAAGATTACTGACTAAAAGTTAACAGTAGTTGCCTTTGGGAGGATATGTTATTGGTGACTTTTTTATTCTTTCCAATTTTCTACAGTGGGCATAATATTTATAGCTACCATACACTGAGTTCCTACTATACTCTGGTAAGCACTTTATGTGCATGATCTCATTTAATTCTTATAACCACCCTATTTGGTAGGTGTTTTATTATTAACAGATGAGACTCAGAGATTTGGTAACTTGTTGAAATGGAATTTGAACCAACGTCTTCCTGATGCCAAAGAGAACTTCCTGACTGATTAAATATTAGCTCCTTTGGGAAGCGGGGAAAACAGTCATTTATCTTAGAAAGACACATCTTATTAGTATGCAGCCCAGGCCAGATGAGCCATTAATATCTCTATGGGCTAGAATAAAGCAATTCTTATCGCCAAAACGTTTTGGATGCATCTATAGCCACAGATAAACTTGCCTTTGCCTGAACCATTATAGAGCGCTTCCAGTTATATACTCAGGCTTTGTGGATTAGTGTAGGAGCTGCTGGTGGTCTTTAAGCTGGTCTCACAAGATATTAATGTATAGGCTATGTCACAACTGTGTTTTTTCTTCAGTTTCAAATTAAGAAATATGTTCTCTATGAAAAAAAAAAAAAGGTATCCAGACATCACCTCTTGAGAGTCTCATCAAAATTATGTCACATCTTAATTATTCAGTTGTGATTGAGTGATGGTATTTTTTGATAGTTTGGGAATTTTAACTTTTTGGTGAAGCAAAAGATAAGGGGACTTTTCCCATGTCTTCATCTCTGAGGTAGAAAAGTAGGTGAGAATCATAGCTCTTCACTCATAAAGGCCACTGACAATCCAAAGCCACTCACAATTCAGAAATCAGGATACATTAGCTTACAGATGTACAAACATTATCTTAGTTAATGCTCACAGCCCCTGCCCTGTGAGATAAATACTGCCATTGTCTGCATTTTATTGAGGCAACTAAGGCTTAAAGAAATAAACTTGTCAAAGATTACACAGTAAGCAGTAGAGTTAGGATTCAAATCCAGACAATCAAATTCTAGAGTGTTAACCATTAACCATTATGTTATACTAATTATATAACCCAAGTTCTTTATTTACTCATGTGATCCTGGGAAATCAATTCAACCTCTCTCAGCCCATTTCCATATCTGTAAAACAAGAGATAAAAGGAAGTTTTTTATAGGGCTATTGTTAAGATTAAATGTAATAACATATATAAAATATGAAGCATGTGACAGGGCCCATTATTGGTATTCAGAAAGCCAGTTTTCATTTCTTTCTCTATAATTTTTTTACCTTTTGGCCCTGAGAAGTTAACTGTAGGATTTCTGTTGAATTGCCTGACTTGGAAAGGATGGGTTTCCTTCTAAGATTCTAAAGATACTTTGTCTGAGAAAGAGAAATTATTGTACAATTATTTAAAAGCAAAACACAACAAAAATTTAAGAAGGGCTTGAACAGAGATAAATAGCTAGGTTCTAAGGCTACTTCCAAATTGCTCTAAATTTTAGTTCCAAGAAAGCTGATTGGCTGGTAAATTTCCTATAATGCATTTCCATGTGAAGGCAATTTAGAATCAATAGCAAGTTGGGCTTTTGGGGGCAGATCTATAGAAATGTGGACAGAATCTGCCATCTACAGACGTTGCAGGATATCTCCTTGAAGACAACTACAATTTATGAAGTTGGAAGTCAGTGGCTAAATGTTCTAGTAAACTTTGCATTGGGTTAAGAAAAGTGGAACAAATATGTACTGGGTTTAACTTTCAAAGAACATAATTAAGGTTCTTGATTGCTTCCTCCATTACTGATAGTTTTGCCCTAAGGCTCCTTAGAGGCTCCTGACTAAAAATTTATTCTTTTTCTTCCTCCTTTCCTGCAAAAAAATGAAGCAAAAGAAACAAAAAATATATACGTCCATTACAGAAAGAAAGAAAGAAAGAAAGAAAGAAAGAAAGAAAGAAAGAAAGAAAGAAAGAAAGAAAGAAAGAAAGGAGGGAGGGAGGGAGGGAGGGAGGGAGGGAGGGAGGGAGGAAGGAAGGAGAGAGGGGGGGGAGAGAGAGAGAGAGAGAGAGAGAGAGAGCGCCAGCCAGCCTGAAGAGATAGGGAAGAGGATGGGAAAGTATGTGATCTTTCCTCTGGTCCTTGGGTCACATCATGGTTGAAGGAAAAGCCCTTTTCCTACAACCTAGGTGAAAGAATTAGGCAGCTGAGCCGATAGCAGAGGTATATGTCACAGAATCCCGAGCAGGTCTTGGTGGAAGGTAACTGTGAGGCTGCTTTACATAAGAGAGTATCTACTCTAGGTTTTCTTCTCTTCAGCTGGCTATTATCTGACACAAGAAACATTAACAGGCGTTGCTGATGGGAATGTAAAATGGTTCAACCACTTTGGAAAACAGTTTGGCAATTACTCAAAAAAATTAAACATAGTGTAACAATATAACCCAGCAATTCCACTCCTAGAGATATACCCAAGAGAACTGAAAACAGATGTTCACACAAAATCTTGTATGTAAATATTTATAAAATTATTATTTATAATAGTTAAAAAATAAAAACCTAAGTGCCTATCAACTGATGAATGGATAAATAAAATGTGATACATCCCTACAATGAGATATGATTCATCCATTAAAAGGAATGAAATATTGATACATGCTACAACATGAATGAACCTTGAAAACATTATGCTAAGTGCAGGAAGCTGGGGACACAGGCCACATATTATATGATTCCATCTATATGAAATGTTTAGAAGAGGCAAATCCATAGAGACAGAAATCAGATTATTGGTTGCTTTGGGCTGGGTAGAAGTGGGGCATGGGATTGACTACTATCGGGTACAACGTTTCTCTTTGGTGTGATAGAAATGTTCTGGAATTAGATAGTAGTGATGGTTATACAATATTGTAAATATCCTAAAAGCCACTGAATTTTACACTTTAAAATGGTTTAAATTATGAATTTTACATTGTGTGCATTTTGTCTCAAATTTTTAAAAATTGAACAGAAGCTGGGGAGGTGGAGGGACAAACAATAGCCAGGTACCTGGACTTTCAGTCTCAGCTTTCAAAACCTGACTTAGGGAGGTAGGACTTCCAGGAACTACTCACCCAGCCTCGTATGCTTTACACCTTGATTTTAACAGATTAGATTTTCTTAATAGTACAGATATATTTTCCTTTGGATGCTCCCTTAGCCCCCAAATGGTTCTTGGCATGTTTATTTAATGTTCTTCATAGGCAATTTTAGTTTATGTTGGCTTAAGCAGTTAACAGTAATGAATATATGTTTTCTCTCTCCATTAATCAATCTGACCTGACAAATATTGAGACACTGCGTATACAAATGGACAATGACTCAATTATAATATGAAAGTAAAACTTTCACTCACTACCTGCCCAAGAAACCAACCCCCTTATCTATAATAAATAACTCAGGAAGCTAGAATGCTGTAAGTTAAATTTGCAGGAAGCCAAATTGCTATCTCTAGTGACAATCCAGGAAGCTAAATAGTAACTATCAGCTCAAAATGGCTAGGGCTTGATTAACTGACAACTTTCATAATTTTTGTTCATGCTTCCAAGGTAGGACCAACAAAACAGAGAAAACCAAATATGTACTGCTAACCAATCACATAGGATGCCCTACTTCTAGTTAACCAGCCTCCAGCTTACCCATGCCAGTAACCTTGAATCAGGGCATACCTGAAGCATTTCTTTCTTTCCACTCTAAAGCTTTCCTACTGCTCTTCCTGCTTTTGAGTCTCTGCCAAAAGGCTCATGGTGGTGACTCTCTCAGTATGTCAAGCTCAGAATAAATAGCCTTTGCTTTTCTTAATTTAGTTGATCTTCATTTATTTTCACAATACAGATATATTTTGTACATATATGTATATGTATCTATTGTACATATATACACACACACACACACATATATATACACTCTGCAATCCATATTCTTTTTCAAAAGAATCCCCCTGTAATCAGTATTGCAGTAGTACATTGGGTAACCCTCACCCAAGAGTTACCAAAGTTGTGGGTAAAACCAAGGTGGAGAAGGAGCTCTCTGACCAGTTGAGGATTGTCCCCTAAACCCATTTACCACAAGATTCTCCCAAAAGTACCTCATACCCCTTTCTAATCAATTCCCTCCCTCTTCCAGGCAGCCACTTCTGACTTGTATCACCATAGACTAGTTTTCTTTCATTCTTGTGAACTCACAAAATATGTGTTTTTTTTACTTGGCTACTTTCACTCAACAGGATGTTATTGAGATAAATTCATGTTGTTTAGTGTATCAGAAATTCATTCTTTTGTATTGATGAATAATATTTCATGGTATAAATATATCCTAATTTCTTGAGCCACTTTCCTGTCAATACATATTCAGGTTCTTTCCAGTTTTCAGTAGCATGCAGAAGCTTGCCAAGAGCATTCTTGTACAACTCTTTTTGTAGATAAATGTTTCATTTATATTAGATAAATACTGCACAGTGAAATTCCAAGGTTATATGGTAAATGTATGTTTAACTTTGTAAGAAACTGCCAAACAGCTCTCCAAAATAGTTATATCATTTTCTTTATACTCCCACCAACAATATATTAGATTTCCAGTTGCTCCATATCTATTGTTCAGTGGTGTTAGTCTTTGATTTTAGTGAGCATAAAATGTATTTTATTATGCTTTTAATTTGCATTTCTTTGGTAATTAGTGATGAGCATTTTTTCAGGTGCTTATTGGCTTCCCCTATCTTCTTTTGTTATTAATCAAATCTTTTGCCCATTTTTAGCTGAGTTTTTTTCATTATTGATTTGTTTGTTTTTTATGTTATGGATACAAGTCCTTTATTGGATATATAAATTATTAATGTTAATGAAGTCTAATATGTCAGTTTTTCTCTTTTTATGATGATTTTTTGCATCTGTCTAAGAAATCTTTGTTGATCCTTGAGATCATGAAGGTATTTTCTCTTTATAAGCTTTATGGTTCTGAGTTTTAAAATAGATCTTCAATTCAGCTCAAATTAATTTTTGTGTATGAAACTAGATAGGAGTCAACCTGGATGAATATCCAGTTTTTCAGCACCATTTGTTAAAAAGACTTTCCTTTCTCAATTGAATTGACTTGACACCTTGGTCAAAAATCAATTGATGGTAGTACATGTGTCAGTCTGTTTCTGGATTCTATTCTCTTCTCTTGTTCTATTTGTCTATGCTTATACCATTACTACATTTGTCTTAATTATAATAACTTTATAAGTCTTGAACTGAGGGTAAGCCCTCCAAAAAGAAGATATTTTTAAATTTTATTAAATAATCTTATAAGAGATTATTTTGCTACTCTAAATCTTTTTAAAAAGATTTTCCTATTCTAGATCTTTTGCATATCTTTATATATTTTAGAATCATCTTGTCAATTTCTTCAAAAAAGTCTAGAATTTTGATAGCAATTCACTGAAACCACAGGTCAATTTGGGAATAATGGGAATCTCAATTATATTGAGTCTTCTAATCTATGAATATGACATATACATTCATTTTGTTAAGTTTTCTCAAGTTTCAGCAAAGTTGTATAGTTTATAGTGGGGGTCTTGCACATCTTTTGTTAGATTTCTTCTTTTGTATTTTATATTTTTGATAGTTTTAGAAGGTATAATTTAAATTTTTTTATTTTCAAATATTTTTTGCTAAGATATAGAAATACAGTTGATTTTTGTATATTGCTCTTATATCTTGTGATCTTGATTGGTTCCATTAGCTTTGGGATTTTGTTTTTGCTTTTATCTTTTTGTTTGTTTTTCGTTAATTCTATAGGGTTTTCTACACGTACAATAATATTTCCTGTGAATAACAGCAACTACAATCTTTATGCCTTTCACTTATTTTTCTTGCTTTATTGAACTAGCTAAGACCTCAGATACGACATTGAATAGAAGTGATGAAAGCAACATTCTTTCTTGTTTCCAATATTAGAGGAAGAAACTTTAATGTTTCCCTGAGAAGTCTAATGTTGGCTGTAGGTTTTATAGTTCTTTATCAGATTGAAGCTGCTACATTCTATTCCTGACTTGCTGAGAAATTTTATTACATAGATGTGTTGCATTTTGTTGAATGCTCTTTTTTCTGCATCAGTGAGATAATCATATGGTTTTTCTCCTTTATTCTATTAATATGACTAATTGATCATGTTGAACTTACTGCTTTCCTGGGACAAACCCTGTTGGTCATAATGTGTTATTCATTGTTCATATTACTGTATTCTATTTGCTCATATTTTGTTAAGAATTTCACATCTCTGTTCATGAGGGATATTAGTCTCTCATTTTCTTCTCTTATAATGTTTTTGTCAGATTTAGTATCAGAGTTAGTTAACTTTATGAAACAAGTTGAGAAGTATTTCCTTATCCTCAGTTTTCTGAAAGAATTTTTGTAAGACTGGTATAATTTCTTCTGCAAATGTTTGATACAATTCATCTGTGGAGCCATCTGGGCCTACAGTTCTCTTTGTAATAGGTTTTTATTATAATTTCTTTAATTAATATGAGCTGTTTTGATTTGGGGTTTTTTTTTCCTACCAGTTTTGATTGGGTGTGTTTCAATAAGTTGGTTCCTTTTATCCAAGATGAAATGACATAAAGTTGTTTACAGTGTATTCTTTTAATCCTAAGAATGTCTGTAGGATTTATAGTCATGTTCCCATTTTTACTTCTTGAAATTATAATTTGTGTTTACTCATTTTTTTCTTGATCAGTTTTGCTAGAGGAATTATCAGTATTATTCTTTTTAAAATTTTTTCATTTATTTGTATATTGTCCATTTACTAATTCATTAATCTCCACCTTATTTTTATTAGTTTTTTTCATTTACTTTTCTAGGGTTTAATTTAATCTTTTTTAAATTTCTCAAGGTGGAAGCTTAGGACATTGATTTTATATCTTTTTTTTATTTCCTAATATAATGATTACAGGCTATAAAATTTTTCCTCTAGGTACATTCCATAAATCTTCATGTATTTTTTTTATTATCATCAAAGTACTTTCTAATTTCCCTTGTGATTTCATCTTTGATCAATGAATTTTTAGAAGATTGGTTTAATTTACAAATATATGAGAATTTTTCTGGATATCTTTGTTATATTAGACTTTTTTTTATGGAACCAGTTATTTGGATCTATGCTAAATGCTATTGCCTGTGTAAAAAGATAACATAATGAATTTCTCTTTTTACCCTCTAAAATTCCCAAAGTATGGGCTTTGAAATTTTCATTTTTGGTATGTTCTTTCAGTTACTTCTTTTTTTTTGAAAATTAAGATATATTCTATAACACATCTCATTATGGAACAAATTTTAATGTTTAGAAGTTATCTCCACATATTCCTCCTCCTACAGTTTGCTTTCATTTTATATAGAAAGCTATAAATTATTTTCCATCTTAATGATAAGTTTGGGAATGAATTTTTTATGTGGATTTTTAAAATCTAAGCTAAAAGTTATTTTAGCTTTCAAATAGCTGTCACTAACTGATAATCTAATGATTGGACTAGGTCCTTGACAGAATGTTTATTTTTTTTTTAAGGTTGCTGTTATTAAAGCCTGAAAAATTTATATCTTGTTATATCCAGTAAGCCCAGAAAATAGTAAAATGTACTTAGTACACTACATGAAATGCAGTTTCAACCCTTCTTGAGGTATCAACCAGTACATTGAATCTTACAGTATCTTAGGGTCAGCATTATGAAGATTATCTACCATGTACTGTTGATTTTCAAAAAAGCCACTCAGTAAAAATGTAGACTTAATAAGTGCCAGAAATAAGAATGTCCATTGAATGGGGACCTTTATATTTATTTTTAGATGATTGTCATTTTTATAATGCAGCAGTTTATCTGGTTTATTAAATTTCACAAATATCAGGCTGGGAATTGTAACCCAAAGTGACTTCTCAAAGAAGTATACCTTATCATGACCCGCGGTACTGGTTAACAAGTCATTCTTACAGAGATTTATATAGCGAAGTAGCCAAGAATTCTCAAAAAAATAGTTCTTTTCCTTTCTATTTCTTCTGCTAAGCAAATAAAGCCCTAAGGCAAACCAAATGTCTGAATCAGTGAAAGTTTTATGAAACATTGTGGTTAAGATAGATTATGATCTGCCAAGAACTTTCTTCTCTGTGGTTCTTAAATTCTAAACATATATAAGGATAGAAAGGCTTTCTGACATAGCTCTCCTGAGATAATTATTTTATTGTCAAAACAGGTAGGTTCATTCTGGTACTGGTCAGACATATATTTCTCTAGCTTTGTACAAGCATCTCTCTTTCCTATCCTTTGAGTGATGGTGACTGCCCTCTTACCTTCACCATGGAAGAGACAGCCAACTTTACATGGATATGGTGTTAAAATAGACAACGTGGTTACTAGAAGCTAGGTTTCCAGCCACCCCATTATTCCTAATTTGATGTAGAATATTTAAGTTGGCACCAAGAGCACAAACAAGGGACATTAAGAGACCCTCTGCTATAATCTACCGTACCAGTGTTGCCCATGAAGCATGTAAAAACTATTTGTATAGCTATTCGATGGTACTTTCTTCCCTTTTTCTTTGGTTGGGAATTTGAACATTGCAGGTTAACTCATAAAATAAAATTTTAAAAGGACAAGATAAACTTATATGATACAATATATTTAATTTAGATAGCTAAACCTTACCATATTTCTTTACAATGGCTTGGAGGAGATCCGGGGTAGAACTTCAACTTGCTAACAGTCAGGCCCAGGTTTGGCATATGGAAGCAACAGTTTGCTAGAGTGATGGTGCTCCTACACGTGGAGGAAACGATGTCTATAACACACAGTGTGATCAGGAACTTGGCCCTTAATGAAATTTCAGATAGAGGTGAATTTGACTTATCTTGTCCAATTCTAGTCAAATGCTGTGGATATGAAATGAAGAAAGGAAAACTCAGGATCTACTTCTAATGGCATTGCCCCAGGGGACCTGGTTTTTCTAATATGGAATTGAGCACATAAGATATTTGGGTCTCAGCCAGACTCGGATTCATTGTAGATTTGTACACACCTAAATGATTTGGGCTTGTCATTTATAAAACTAAGATGACCCATGACCAACTTGTTTCATTCCACTTCTTGAGGTGAATAGGACTATAGGATCAAAGTTAAAAGATATAATGAAGAGCATATGTTCTTGCTCACACTCTAGACTATTAATTCAGTAAGTCCCAGCCTTAAAGTTTAAAAGACTTTACTCACCCCATTTGCTTTTTTTTTTTTTTTTCTCTCTCTTTCAGGCTACAACTGAGGTAGAAATTAAGAAGAAAGGCCCTGGATCCCTTTTAGTTTCCATGGACCAACTGGCCTCCTACGGGCGGAAGGACAGGATCAACAGTATACTAAGTGTTGTTACAAATACACTAGTAGAAGGTATGTGTCCTGTGCTGTCAGTCCAAGCTGCTGAGATATAAATACGTAGTGTACATGATAAATATAATCTCTGTCCCTTGGTCTGAGTTTTGCAAAGATTGTCTCTGAGCTTTAGGAGTATAGTCTCCTGGTTAAGCAACCAGCATCCCAAATCTGCATACAGAGAATCTAATAAGGACTTCAAAGCTGCTGCCAGCATTCTACACAGATAGGTAGGAAGTATGAAGGAACATGAGCTAAACAATCTGAAGAAGTTTCTGTAATCATCATCATGAGGAGCCAGTGGGGTTCTGTGTAGACTGAAGAACTGTGATGATATAAGGTGATGGAATCACCATCTACCCAAAACATACCTTTCTTTTTTCCTTTTTAGCTACTTAGAACCCTATTGGTTTTCCCTTAAGGATGAATGTACTGTTCATTTTGATTGCACCTAATTCTCTCTCTCTTCAAACATCCCCACATATCCATAAATATATTTGAAGTGTAAGCTGAATTCCCTCTTCCTTCAGCACATTGTGCCACAGAGAAAGAGCAGCCACTGTTGATTCATAGCATGTCTGTAGTAATGTTGCTGTCAGTGCCTGAACTCAGTATTAGGTGGCTCCTCTATGACATAGCCTGGCATGCTGAGGAATTATCTGAGGATTTTCCCCAGCAGGTGTCAGCCTTCTGTTCAGTCATGGTCTTCACTCCAGGATTTCTTTGGAGGTAGATTCAGTGATGAGTTTTTTCTCACAGGATTCTTTGATTTTGCATAAATCTTCTTCATTTGGTTTATGTTGATTTAGCTGAGTTGTCCCATTATAGATCCAAACTATTCTCTTTTTTTTTTCAATTACATTTGACATACTATATTAGTTTCAGGAGTACAACACAGTAATTAAACATTTATATAACTTTAGAAGTGAGCACCCCAGTAAGTTTGATACCCACCTGCCACCATATATGGTTATTACAATATTATTAAATATATTCTTTTACTTCCTTACTTTACTTCCCCATGTCTATTTTATAACTGGCAATTTGTATTTCTCAATTTCTTCATCTTTTTCACCCAGCCCCTACAACCTCACTCCCAATCAGGCGACTATCAACTTGTTCTTGTGTCTATGAATTTGTTTCTGTTTTATTTGTTCATTTATTTTGTTTTTTTTTAGATTCCACATATAAGTGAATTTTCATGGTATTTTTTTTTTCTTTGACTTGTTTCACTTAGCATAATTCCTTCAGGGTCTATTTGTGTTGTTGCAAATGGCAATATTTCATTCTTTTTTATGGTTGAGTAATATTCCATTGTATATATGTACCTCAACTTTTTTATCCATTCAGATCCAGACTATTCTTGAGGTCTCAAATATCTGTTCATCAGAGTTCAGACACCCAGACTAGCCCAAAAAAGCAGAGTCCCTGAGATAAGGAGACTCAAAATTATCCTTTTTTTTTTTTTAATAATTTAAACACAACACAACCTCTGCACAACCTCTGCTTTGTTTGTGTGTGAGGGGAGGAGTTGGATAGGGGCATCTGTGGTGAAGGAAGAATCTCTAGAAAGGAACTTCCTTGGAGTGTTTACATTGCACATATAGTCGAAGTGTTACACTTTACCTAGACTCATCTGGAGAATATATCAAGTAAAAAGAATATTGAACTAACTGCTTTCAGCCACTTGGACAACTTCAGTTATTCCTGTTTTCTTCAGTCCCATTAAGGGCCTTGTCTGATAGAACATCTTTTAAGTTTATACTTTGAGATTGCAGGTAAATAACTGCTGATCACAAGAATTCCAAGGTAAGAAACACTTGGAAGTTCTTAGTTTAAGAACTTAGGTTAATTTCATTCTTCAGTTGGAGACCAAGACAAAATTTCTCTGAGTATTTATGACAAAGAAAACTAATAACCTTCAACAGGCATATTTTTTTATTGGCAAAGATATCAGAATAGGAGAACTGTCAGTGCAATGCAACAATTATTTATTGATTACCTCAGTGACCTAGCACAGGGCCTGCCAAATGTAGGTGCTCAAAGAATGTTTGTTGCATGGAATTTTGCTGTGCTTGGAGTGGCGGAGAGTGTTAGTGCTATAGGTTACTTCTGGAGGCCTAGTGCTTTCATCCCTCTACTGAGTTGGTTATAAACCATTGGAGCACACTGTCTTTCTCTGTTCCCTTCTTCTCCCTATCCTCCTCTTTCTCGTTCTGTCCTGCTACACTCATTCTCTACCCTCCATCCACCAGCATACACATTAAAAAAAAAAAAAACATACAAGAGTAGCTCACAGAGAGAGATGGTTATGGTTGTGTTCCAGTTCTTTTTGCCTTTTTCTAAGCCCTAACGTTCACATTGCCTGTGCCTTTTCTGCTCAGATATTGCTCCTATCCCCTCTCCCGGTATTTGACTCTCTTTGTTAAAACTGATGAGACAGAACTGCTGTAAGCCAAGAATGCTGAATGGCTGGAGCTAAATAATATGAGAGGGAATTAAAGGCCATTAAGAAAGATCTATTCGTATTTAACCACTGGTCTCTCTGGATTGAATGATTGCTACATCAGGAAAAGCCAGCATTGAATGAATAATTGTTCCTGCTTCTCAGAACTTACAGTTAAGAGACTCTGACATTATTTTAATTCAAAGATTAAAATTATTATTATTATTATTTAAAACCAAAGAAGCAGGCTCCTTCCTATTTAATGATTTAGAAACCACAGTGGAGAATTCCAGAATACTATAAATAATGAGAAAGACCTGCCTTCTTTGCCTTACCCCTTTCCTGTTGTAAACATGCTCACCAGGATCCAGTAAGTTCAGCAGACTTCAAAGTCAGCAAAGCGGTGAACTTTGGGGATATTTTAGAGGACTGGAGATGGGGTGTAGGCAGAGAGTAGTATAATTTCAGTTCTCTTCAGGGCAATAAAGGTGTGGGAGAAGGGAAGAGAGCTGGCAAAATGAGGAAGCAGTTATGGTACTTTGTATTATTGATTCTCAGGTCAAACAGTTTCAGAAATTCCCCTGCAGTGGTAACTGGATATAACTTTTGCTGCCACAGTTTATTTATTCATTCTTGTATTCAGCTGACAGGCATCAGTGTCAGTACAGTTACTTCTCTGGTATCTGCTTTCCTGGTGCCGCTGAAGCTCTGAGTGGATAGGGACTCCTGTTCATAAATGTATTCCCAATGCCTAACAAATTGTAGGTGCTTAAAAGTTTGGAGCTGAATTAAGAGAAGCCCCTGCCTTCAGAAACCTCATCTTCTTCTAATGCCACTGTCCAGACATGTTGCAAAAATCAGGCTGGCAAGAAGAGACCAAGCACCACTTGGAGAATTAGAGAACTCAGATTTATTACGCTGGCAGTCCCAAAAGAGCTAGCGCTCTGAAGATCTGGGCCCCAAGCTCAGGGGAAACCTTGCTTTTATAGAGCTTAGTTGGCATGGGCCAATTGGTTAATTTGTCCTCAGGCGGTTGCAGAGCTCTGGAGTTGCTATGGATTCCAGGCAATGATAAAGAGTTACAAAGCTCTGGAGTTGCTATGGGTTGCAGGCAGTTACATTTGTTATTTAGACAGAACAAGCAAAAGGGAGGATGAGTCTTTAGTTCATTTCAAGATCACACTGCCCCATGGCCTATGCAGCAAGCATAGCTACAGAAGCAGAACAAAGAGCTGATTATAATGTTAGCCTTTTGAGTGAAAATTCCTCTACACCACCATCTTGGTGGAATTATGAAGCCCTCTCTGAAAACAATTCCCGGTATTCCAGAGGTTGAGACCTTCAGTACTGTCTCTGAAAACGTCCAGGAGCCAAGTAAGAGAAACCCCATAAACCTTTGGACATCTCACTCCCCATATAGTAATCCATTCCCCCAGACCAAATACTTCCCTCATTCCAGGCATGTGGGGCCAGTAAGTTTGCAAAGTCATGAGCTACTTTATAACTTCCTTATTCACTTAATTGATCTTTTCTAGCTCCTAAGTATTCACATTATCCTACTTTGAGTGGAACAGAATAGATTTTAAGGATCTTTTTTTCTCAGGAAAGGTGGATAAGAGATCTATAGTATCCCTGTAGGAATCTTCTTGGTGCCGCATAGGGCAGGGAAACCCCTCTTTGCTGTCTGGCAAAGACTTCGAGCCTAATTCATTATCAAACATTACAATTGTGTCACCTGTCAGAAATGTGAACAGTAGCTGCTTCGACCTCCATGTGCTGGTGAGCAGCAGACATTTGGAGAAGGGAGGAGATAAAAAGGGAACGGAACCAGATTTCCAAATATGTACTACAAGAATTTATGGAAATAAGAGAACCTTTTCATTTTCTTTTTTGGGGAAGAAAACTAAATTTACCTTGGGCAGGGAGGGAGTTCTATGAAGAAGAAGCCAAAACAAATTTTCTTCACAGACTTCCTTTCCCACGCAGACTCCCACATGGCACTTACTGTGGCCCTTAAATCTGAAAACCAAGGCAACCATTTTCTTAGCAACCAAGGAGCCAATCAGAAACCCAAACAAAGCACCCCATCTAAAATAAAGCCATTGCCATGGGCACCTTCCAACTGGTTGGAAAAGGGAAGGAGACTAATTGAAGGCAGCCATCTTGTTTTTGGTGAAATGTTGGGAAACAATGTAATTCCCTCATGACTGATTTAGTTTTGCCAGCAGAAGTGGGCAGAAGGGGATGCAGTTATAGCCAACCCCGTAGAACCAGTACCTTGCCTTTAAGGATTATTATGCTGACAGGTTTGCAAAGCTACACCTCTTAAAGAACATCCTTCTAGATCAAGGTCCGTGGACTTCTGTAATCCTAGCTATTATATTTCATGTTCAGTTTGAGGAGAACTTTGTTACCTAAGGCCATGTGCCTAATGATTGTAGCTGCCAGCTAAATGACTCTAGAGTGCCTTAAATGTCTAATCATCCTGTTTAGTCTTTGCTTTGTAAATGACCTTAGAGATCATCTAGTGCAGTGATTTTCAGTCTGTGTTTATCAGAGTCCTGGGATTCTGGAGAAATACCTCAGGAAAGGAAGAAATCAGTTGGACTGGTCCCCAAACTCTTCTTCCTGCCTCAGCTAGTGCAATTCCTGGTTTATCTATTTTACATATGGGGGCTTACACAAGATCTTGTTTGGGAAAAAAAATTAACAGGTCTGCTTCTAAAAGAGAGAAATGGACAGAAAGACAGAGAGAAGACAAAAGAAGAGAAAGAAAAATGAAAAAAAGAAAGAGACTGAGAGAAGGAGAAAGGAAGAAGATAAACAGAAGGAAAGAATGAAAGTGGGAAAGGGCAAAAGGGCAAGAGAGAAAGAAAAAGGAAGGGAAAGAGATGAGAAAGAGGAAGAAAGTGAGAAAAGAGGAAAGGAATGTGACTTACATTCCTAACTGAATTGGGAATGATAAACTCATTGACATACTGCTTTGGGAACATAAGAGATGCATTCCACATGGTGGCTTTGTTGATGATACTGATTCTGCTGTATAGATGATGATAATAATAATAGCAAATATTTCTGTAGCACTTACTAAATGCTAAGGTGTTCTGAGGCACTATATATATTAGCTCATTTAATTCTCTCAGCAAATTGAAATCACTTGATCAAGGTCCCATAGTTAGCAAATGTCTGGGTATTTGCACCAAGGTATGTCTGGCTTCAGAGTCTGTGCTTTTGATTATGAGGGTCTGCTTCTCTGATAATATGTTAATGATACAATGTATGATATAATACCATTTATTGAGGACTTAACCTTGTGCCAGGCACTGTGCCATCTGCTTTACACACATCAACTCATTTAATCCTTAATGAATGAATGAAGATTATAGGACTTACTTAGTTCTGTGACTTATGAAGTAAGTGCCATTTCAGAAGAGGCAACTGAGGCATGAAAGAGTCAATTCCTTGCCTGAGATACTACAACATGTGATTGTTGAAGCCAGTTGAACTTGAAAGTCAGACTCCAGAGGCTAAGCTTCCAACCACTGTGCTATGCTCCCGGAATGGATGGATTGAGTTTTGTTTATAACTAGATCATTATTAACAAAGAAGTGACCTGGTACTGATCATACCTCGTCTCTCCCTTTGAGAGACGGGTAACAGGGAAACACTCAGGAAAGTCGGCACTCAGGCCACCTTTTTTGTTCTCATGTGATAATGCCCCAGTGACAATTTGTAGGTATCCCCTTTCTTTTTTTATTTTGATTGAGGGGTCACCTTTGTTCTTTACTCATTACAGAGCTGGAAGAATCTCAGAGAAAGTGCCCACCATGCTGGTATAAATTTGCCAATACTTTCCTCATCTGGGAGTGTCACCCCTACTGGATAAAACTAAAAGAAATTGTGAACTTGATTGTTATGGACCCTTTTGTGGACTTGGCCATCACCATCTGCATTGTTCTAAATACACTGTTTATGGCAATGGAGCACCATCCTATGACACCACAATTTGAACATGTCTTGTCCGTAGGAAATCTGGTAAGATAGAACACTATCTCTTGATTTTGTGATCTGAACATATTTTGCCTGTCGATCATCTTTGTCTAATACTGAAAGCTGGAGTTTATTTGAAAAGAAAGTAATAGTTAATTGGAAGACAAATGCCTCCACATATGCTGTGGCCCCAGCCGCTTCTGCTCACTGTTGTGATCCTTTGGCTGTTTCCTCTTTCTGCAGAACTTAGAAGACGTCATTTAGGAGCTATTGGCAGAAAACCAACCATGGTAACAGAATGGGAGGCATGGTACAGTGGGTTGGTTTCAGCAACCTGAGCCAAGGACTTTGGGGATTTTTTTTCTTGTTCTGTTTCTCACATTGATTCCTGCATTGCTCTAGCAAATCACTTCCCCTTTCACCTTCAGTGACAACCACCACAAAATAAGGGAGCTCTTTTAGTGCATTAAATGTAACTACAAATTTGTCTGTACTGTCATATTATCTATGTGGGGACTGTCTATGGGAAATTTTTAATTAGAGTCTGTTTTCTCTCTTCAGTCCAACTTCTGGGCTGTCATCCAGTTTCCAACATTAGTTGATCTGTGCCAAATTTATTTTAATTTTAGCTTAAGTCATATATTTAATTTATGATATTATTTAGAAGATAAATACATACTTTTTAAAAAATAGGTTACACAATGTGTTTTGAAGTCAAGTAGTTGTGATTTGGAGATTATCTGTTTTACTTTGTAAGTACAAAAATGAAGAGTTGATTACATTTTGAGAGAGAGCAAAGAATTAGTTGGCAAGAATCCTCTAGGTCATCTAGTCATGTCAGATCTAGTTGTTACCATTTAATTTGAGCATAAATTGCCTGATGTTTGGGGGTTTTTTCCCTCCTTACCTCTACCCCTTACCCCTCTACACACACAGTTTCTACCCTAAATCCTAATACACCATTAATGTGTTATAGCATCATTTTACATTCTGATTCTGAAAAATGTGGCAAAAGCGATCCTTTGACTGGCTAGTCCTTATAGACTACTGTGTTCCTTGGCACACATGCAAGATAATTCTACAGACTTTCCAATCTTCATGTCTGGGTTAGTGACTTCAAGCTCACTGCTCAGTTGTAAACCTTCTTGTGCAGTCTAATGAAACACTCAGTCTTGAGACAGGACACTCCCACAGGCTATCCAGGAGATCTGCTAACTCTGAAAGGTACCTAAGAGTGGGCTCATGGGGTATCTGGCTGACCCATGGGCTTGGCAGTCAAGCAACAATTTGAGCCAATCAACAATATCGTGTAGATATAAGCTTCATTTTTATTAGCCATGGGTTAAATAATGAGAAATATGATGATCAGTTTTGTTGTTGATGGTGGCGGGATTGTGTTTTCCCTGAAACATTTCCTTTTTCTCAAAGTCTTTACTGTCTGTTACTTGTTTTTTACAGCATTCTCAATTTCTAAGCAATTTTGAGAGGGCTTTTCACTTACTACCAGCAGAATTACCCTCAGGCCAGACCAGTAAATGATGTTATTTTTCCTTTCTTAAAAATCTACAGAGATGTAGGGTCACTTTTGAATTAGAGTTGTGAGCATTCAAAAGACTTTGCTCAGAACCATCAGTGAAGGGAGAGGAGAGAGGTCAGCAGCTAATGTTCAGGGACTTTATGAGACAACCCAACCAGGACCAAGTTCTAAAATGAGAAAGCACTCAGGGGGCGGTTTTCAAAGGGAAAGTAAACATGCAACTAGCAACAGGGGTGGAAAGTAGTGAATGGTGCAGGATACTTTGGACCAGCTGGTGGATTGGATGTAAGAGCGAAGGGAAAGAATTGAAGAACAGTGCCTAGATTTAGGGGATTAGTAACTGAAGGGAAAATGGGGGTGATTGAGGAAAGAACAGGTTTGAAATTTAAAATCAAGAGTTCTTTTTTGGACATATTCAAGGTAAGATGTCTGTTCAATGGGCAAAGATGCCAAATAAGGCAGTTAGATATGCTCTGAACCTCAGGAAAACTAAGATCATAAGTGTTTTTTAACACTAACAAAAGCTCAAAGATAGACTCTTCTGTCAACGCAAGTACTGAGTTTGGCAGAAAGAACACAGAAGTCAGAAGATTTAGGTTTTGGTTTTTATTTGAGATAGTTTAACCCTAAATAAGCCATTGATTTCTGTCCAGAAATGTCTTAGTTCTATAAAATGAGGATAACACCATGCCCTCAGTGGTTGGGAGGATAAAATGAGAACCTATACAGAAGTTTTTGGAACAGTGAAAAGTACTCTATAAATTTTAGGAACTGTATCACTGTAATTCAGTATGAGAATTTTCAAAGGCTTGGAGATTTGGATAGTCTTTGATAGAACCTGAGAAAAAGAAGATGGAAAAAAGTGAGATTTGACTACCTCGTGAGTACAGCCTTGTCCTATGGTTGGAATGGGAGTCTTTTCCTACAGCCAGGACAATGATTAAGTTGTTTTTGTAGCTGTGCAAGTAGATGTTTCTGAGGTAGGATGAGAACAGTCTTCGGTAAATCAATGGTCTCTTCCTCTTCTGCCCTTCTCACAAGATATCCCAAGATAATTTTAAGAAAAATCTAATAATAGGAAGAAACTTAAAGATAATTCAATCTAACCACCATGTTTTATGGAGGAAGTTGAAGCCCAGGGAAGCTATGTGACTTAAACAACTTTTGTATTATTTAGTTGTAGTTCTTTTCTTGTCTTTTTTGCAAGATATTGAACACAGCAGTTGGTTTATAAGGTGTTTTTTCTTTTAAATAATCCTAATCTTACTAAGAAGTTTTAAATACAGTATAAAAATCTTTTTTTTTTTAAAGAAGTTGCCAACACAGCCTATTGCCCCCCCCTAACACCTTAGTGTGTGTGTTTTGTGAACAAGTGCATTCTCCCACAGAACCTTGATACAACTGTCAGAGTCAGGAAATTAACTTGGCTGCATTATAGCCACCTAATTCTCAGGCTTCTTCAAGTTTAGCCAGTAATCCCAGTAATATCCTTTATAACAAAAGGATTCAGTCCAAGTTATTCATTGCATATATTTGTACCCACTGCTTTTATTTGTCATAGCTCTTTAATCTTCAGCCTGGGGGAGTTCCTCAGTCTTTCTTTGACTCATGATCTTGATACTTTTAAAGACTACAGGCTAGTTATTTTGCAGAAATCTCTCAGTTTGGGTTTGTCTGATGCTTCCTCATGATTAGAATCAAGCTATACATTTAGCAGGAACATCACACAAGTGAGGCTGTCATCTTCTCATTGCATCTACCAGGTGGCACACAATTTCCATTTGTCCCATTACTGGTAATGTTGATTACTTGATTAAGGAGGTGTCTGCAAGGCTTCTCTCCTATAAAGTTACTCTTTTTTTTTTCATTTATAATTAATATTTGTGAGAAAGGCCCTTTAAAAACTATCTGAATTTCCTTTTCTTCATTAAACTTTTGATTTATTTCTTTATTTACTTATATCAGTATGGATGCATGATTTTCAAATTTATTCAATGGGTTATAATCCATTGTTATAATTTACTTCAGTGTTTAAACCATTCTAGTTTGGACCAGTGAGAGTCCCTTCTGTCTGGCTTCTCTGTGTTTTCATCATATCCTCATTACTTCCTTATTTTCTGGTATCACAAGATATCTCAAGATAATTTTAGATTTTTTCTGTCTCAAGCCTGGAATTAGCCATTTCTCAAAAAGCCCTGGTTGTCTTAGTGAAAAATACTATTCATTTTTTATTTTTTTAATTAATTAATTTTTTTTATGGTGACATTGTTAATGAAATCCAATAAGTTTCACCTGTGTACTTTGTCAGTAGTAAGGTTCATATATTTTTACACTGTGTGTTCATCTCCCGAAAAATGATATTTAGAAGTGAGGTTCTGTCAGAGCAATGTACACACTTAGGCCCTCTCAGTACAGGGCTGGCTATTTGTATGAAGCTACCTATATCTACTGAAAACCATGAGTTCATGCTGTCACTTCCAGTTCTAATCCAGCACTACAGGACTCTTCCAGTTTTCTCCTTTCTTTACTTGTCACTCCTTTTCCAACAAAAAGGAACCTGGTTGCCACTATCTTTAGTATGTTTACTTATTTGATCAAAGAGCTGCTATTACAATGTAGATGTCTTCCACACCCTATTCAGGCTCTGACTCCTCATGCTGGGCCCCCCAGCATCCACACCAGTGTCCTCCAGGTGAACCACCCCCTTCCACTTCTCAGGCTTTGACACTTGAGGCCAAGCTACCCCACATATCCCTGTTCCCCTTAGTCCGGTTGGACTCGAACACCTCACAATGGGCCTTCCACCTACATGGACCCCTCCTCACTCCACACCAGGCTTCTCTCCATTCTACTTAGACTCTGACAGCTCATATTGGGCTGTCTCCCAAAGTAGACACCCTTCTTTGGCCTGCACAGGCTCTAACAGTCCACACTGGGCTGCTCCCCTGCGCAGATGTCCCTAGCACCAGGCCTCCCTGTGTGTGAATGCCCACCAAGGGTTTTAGGACTGAATCATTTGGGAGTTGAGGATATGGAAAGAAGGGCCAAGGCTCAACCTGACATTAAGTTTAATTTTTGAGATTCCAAGCAAAAAAAGAGGAAAAACAGAAAGTTATTTTTCTTCTTCACCAAGTACACATGAATGTTATCATTTCTTAACTACAGCTTAACTAGATTTTCAACCAAAAAGAATTTTTTTATATTTTAATTTTTCTTTCATCTGTATCCTTATGTATACCTCTTTTCTAAATATTTATCACATGGTATTTTCAGTTTTGTTTCTCTTCTTGGTTGAGTAATCAACCATTCCAGCTTGCACAGATCTGAGGTGGCTCCTGGGATATGGAGCTTTCAATTTTAAAAGTGGGACACTTCTAGGCAAACCAGTACAATTTGATCACCCTAACTAGAGACCCAGCATGCAGGACCTTTGGTGTTAAGACCAGGAAAGTCTCAGGTAAACCAGAATGAGTTGGTCACCCTGCCTTCTGGTGACTGAGTTCTTAAGAATCTGTTATTTTTCATGGTCATATGTTGCTTTTTTTTATATCTCCATGGTTTATCATATTGAATTTCATTAATTTTGGGGGAAGATCCACTATGGAGCAAGAGCTGATTAGCACCCTTTGAGAGTAGACAGAACATGCAAACCCTAATTATGCCCAAATGAGACTAAAGTTTGTCCACAGATGCACTTATGGCAGAAGGACATATGCCGCTTCTCCCTGACCCTTTCCAAACCCCAGAGTGACCCCCCAGAAGAAATATTTCAACCTTGGAACATTGTAAGCATTACTTAATGACTTGGCATTACAAGTTCTCAGGCTTGTGCCTAGGAGCTTGTTCATATTAGATATGTCAACTGTGAATTTAGAACATTCTTTTAGAACTGTAATTCTCAATCTTTTTTGGGTCTTAGGGACCCTTTTATCTCTTAAAAGAACTAGAGAGCTTTTGTTTATGAGAGTTATGTCTATCGATAGCTATTGATAGTTGTATCTATTGAAATTTACTTTAATTGAAATTTAAATCAAGAAAAGTCTTAAATATTTACTTATTTAAAAGCACAACAATATACCAATTACACATTTACATAAATAACATTTTATGGGGAAAACTATTTTCTAAGAAAAATGACATTGACATTTTTACAAATCTCTTTCATGGTTTAAGAAAAGATAACTGGATTCTATTATCTGTTTCTGTATTCAATCCATTGTGATTGAATGTTTTGGCTGAAGCATGGGAAGAAAACCTGGCCTCACACAGATATGTAGTTGGAAAAGGGAGGACCTCATTTGAAAGGGTCTTATGGATCCCTGTGATCCTCAAATACATTTTGAAAACTGCTGCATTAGAACCTAAGTTCCTAGGTAAATATTTGATTACATTCACAAGAGTAGCATTTATGTACAGTTGTTGATAACACTGCTTATAATTTTTTCTTCTTCTCCTCAGAAGCATATCCCAGTGCAAATAAGAGTGGTATCATAGGGAAAACCATAAATCTACTACTCTTCTCCATTTTTAAAAAAGTTATTTCTTCATACAACCAACAGTTACAAATTTATCCTCACCCAAACCCCAAATGATGGCAGCACACTGCGTGTTGAAACAACATGTTCCCTGACATCTGTTGCAGGCATTCCTACCAGGTGACTAGGGGTCATTCATCCCATTGAAAGGCAGCAGCACGTAACTTGCCTTTGTTGATTTTCTCTTTGGTACCAGAGTACCCACCATGTAAATATTCCATAGTCAGTCAGCCAGTGCTTAGTATTGAGCATTTTCCATGTGTTCACCAGGAACTAATGGGACAGTGAATTCAGTTTCTACTTGATGTGCATTAAGCAAGCTAACATTGCTATGTAGAGAAACCTTTGATGGGTGTACACTAAAGGCGAAATGTATGTCAGGACTTGATTAGCTGCCCCTACTTTCCCTGATCTCACTTAGCAGGTTGTTTTATCTGTGGATGCTTAGATTGAGTTGTGAACTTTGATTTTGCTTAACTGAAGCTCTTTAGGGAATATTTTGTTTCTATTTTAGACTAATTCATCCTCAACTTAGAACAATGTGGAAACACAGAAAGTATATGGACACCAAAATCTTCTAGCCCACTTATTCATTTTGGTGTATTTCTCTCAAGTCCTTCTGTTTTGTTATTTTTTTACATTAATTCAGTATATATCCAAACAGCATCTGTAATCTAGGTACTTTTCACTATTCTTAATTCTTTCCTTAGACCATATCTTCAGAGGTTTCCTTAAACTACTTCATGTGTAAATTTGGTAACTAGGTGGTTACAAGTACTAATTTGAGTTTTAAATCTATTGCATATAAAGTTCTCTCTTCTAAAAACATAATATTCAGTAAGAGTCTGATGTTAGAATGAGGTAATTGGTCTTGTCAAAACTGGTGTGCATGGGATTTTACTTTCCCACTGCTCATTATATTACTAAGCCTGAGGATACAGAAGACGTTAGGAAACAGAAGGTGCTCTGTCAGGCAGAAAAGTGGGAGACAGGTAATGGAGGAAAGAGTCTTTCTTATATTCTATAAGCTCCAGATCGAAAACAATGATTACTTCATTGATTATCATATTGAAAAAAATCAAAAGAAAACAACAAAGTCTCCAACAATAAGAAATTTTTCTGAGGATATATTCGCCCAATGGAATTTTATACAAGCAATAAAAGTGATAATTAGAAAGATCATGTAGTAACATGGATAAAGTTATAAGTGAAAAATAAGACCCAAGACTATGTATTCTGTGACTTTACAACTTTGTCAAAATGTGTATTTGAAAAAAACAGGGAGTATATAAGAATGATAATTCTGTGCAAGGTGGTAAGACTATGGATGTTTTTTTCTGTATTTTGCGTATTTTTAGCAATGTTCTTTTGCTTTAATGATTTAAAATAAGTTTAAGTTTAATAAGAGATATCAAATCAGGAACAATGCTATATTTTTCTAATATGGTTATAACACAAATGCATTTTTTTAGGCAAACATCCCAAGCATACACATTCAAATGACTGCTGACCCTTTAAAAGGAGTCACCTGTGTGGTATTCCCATTGCTTAGAATAATTGTTTAACTGTACTCTTGAACAGTATGATTTGGGTGGTTCTGGCAACAAAGTTGGGATCATTGGGTCATTCAAAAGGAAAATAAGACTTTCCTGCATCATGTAGAGTGCTTATGGGACATCCAGGTACTGATGTCCTCAAATGTGAAAATAAACAAGGCTGGCTCTTGAGGCTTCTTGGATATGTTGTATTCAAAGATGATAATAATAAAGGCATCCTTCTTCTATTATTTCTTTTTCTTAACCCCTGCATTCCCCTATTTAGGTTTTTACTGGAATTTTCACAGCAGAAATGTTCCTGAAGCTCATAGCCATGGATCCCTACTATTATTTCCAAGAAGGTTGGAACATTTTTGATGGATTTATTGTCTCCCTCAGTTTAATGGAGCTGAGTCTAGCAAATGTGGAGGGGCTTTCGGTGCTGCGATCTTTCCGATTGGTATTTAATATTTCTCCAATTTCTTTTTACATTCCTATCTTTCAGCTGCTACAAAGAGTTCTGAATAAGTTAATTTGGTGATTTTAAAAAATCCTTAGCTATATTTTACTCCCAAATCCAGTTTTCTATTGGCTTAGCTACTAAATTCTTGAAAACTTTACTGCTAAATACCTAATGTAGAAGTTTTAAAAAATTAATCAACAGACAGACATCAGTTTTAGGAAGTTCCTCAGAATATAATGTTAATCTAAAAGGTGAAAAAGGATTCCCAAGAACTATTTTGAGTTCTGATTTGGATTTGCTAGTAAACCTATTTTTTTATCTGAACATCTCCTTCAAATGGCAAGAATTTCTACTTATTCAAAGATGGCTCTCTTCGTTTCTTATATTGCAGTGAGCCCCTCCAGAAAATGAGAATAAAATCATCTTTTAAATTATGTTGAAACTAGTTGTTGAACATTGGTTTAGTTTTCCATATCATTAGTTAAGAAGGATTTTTTAATTAGCATATTTGAAGACATTAATGTGTAAAATTATTTAAATGACTGAAAGAATAGCTGATATCCTTACATTTGCTTCCCATAGGCATAAGTGATATGCAGATTAAGTCCTTTGAGAAGCTGAGTGACCTTGGGGGGGGGATATCCCAGTCAGACAAAGCATCAAAACTGGCATAGGCATTTCTCTCCCTATTGGAGAAGTACTTAAACACTTACAACTGAAAGAAGTGAAGGTTTTTTCATGGAGATATTCAACATATCTAAAAAAAAGAATTGGGAGTAAAACTATTTGTAAAATAGAGATCTCATTCAGTCCAAGTCACAAATTTAACATCTACCAAGTTTTCTAGAACCTCTGCTTACAAATCTTTGGTTAGGATCCAGCCCACAGTAGACTTCAAGAACAGTTCTTATTATCTAGAAAACGAGAAGAAGGATTAAAAGGTAGAAGCCTTAGCACTATTATTCTTAATAAATTAAAAGCCAGTCAGAAAGAGAAAAAATATGAATAATTCAGATATACACACAGAGTAACACCTGGTAAATCTTGAACTCTCAGGTTTTCAAAAAGAAAATCAGTGCTGTTGGTTCCACCAGAATTCCTATTAACGTTATCTGTTAGTTATGACATCTGATGATAATCTCATTATTATTTCATTCATGGGCTTTATGCATTATTATTCTGAGACTTTTAGCCAAGATCTTGTAAATGTTCACATGAATGAATATAAAATATAGAAATTTCATAATTGACAGATACTAAAAGTTCTGTCCTGAATTAATATCAATATAGTCTCTTTTCATAAGATGTTTGACATATGTAGAACTGCCCCTTTACTGGGAGTTGTGCTTTCCCGCCAAGTTATTCCAAGCATATCACAAAGTTTCATATCAGCCATTGATTATTTATTGGCAAGCAAAAAGAGAGATCTTTAATAGTTTTAAATCCTTTTTTTAAAGAGATGGGTGATTTATTGTCACTGTCCTTACCACACTGATATTTTGGTTCACTATAAATTATATTTTCTTTGATATGTCCCTTGAGAAGTTCAGAGAAATGCAATAGGAAAAGGATATGTTCCTGTATGAATTTGTTTTTTTAAGTAGATTGACCCAGAGACTGCTATAGGGACTAGAGGCGGTATACATAATTCTTAGTTCTTAATCTTTCTCTTAGTATGAAATTAATCGGTTTTCCGGTATTCATATATCAGTTTCTTTCATTTTGGTCTAAGACCATTAGAAAGTCCTAGTATTTTCCCAGTGGTGCTCAATAAATTTAAACTGACCTTACTAATTATATCTGTTTTTATTTTAGCCATATGGTAATAAAATGGATGGAGTATCATTTGAGTTTTGTTTGCTTTTTTTCCACCTTAGCTCCGAGTCTTCAAATTAGCCAAATCCTGGCCCACGCTGAACATGCTGATCAAGATTATTGGAAATTCAGTGGGTGCCCTGGGCAACCTGACCCTGGTGCTGGCCATTATTGTCTTCATCTTCGCCGTGGTGGGGATGCAGCTCTTTGGAAAGAGCTACAAAGAGTGTGTCTGCAAGATCAACCAGGACTGTGAACTCCCTCGCTGGCACATGCATGACTTTTTTCATTCCTTCCTCATTGTCTTTCGAGTGTTGTGCGGGGAGTGGATCGAGACCATGTGGGACTGCATGGAGGTGGCAGGCCAGGCCATGTGCCTCATTGTCTTCATGATGGTCATGGTTATTGGCAACTTGGTGGTTAGTACTACTAATTTGTAGATCTTTTTGTTCTTTGCTCTGAACATCTTACCCTTGGCATAGAAGCCCAGTCTGCTTAGTCTTTCTGCTACCTTGCATGTCTGTGTTGGTTTTAATTCTTTCTTGGCCCAAGAACCCTAAGGTACAAATGAAGGAAAGGAGACTGCTATTTACAGAGGCCTACTGAATCATAAGCCCTACAACCTGCAAACACTTTTTTGTAGCTATGGAAACAAACTCAGCAAAGTTAAGTGACTTTCTTAAAGTCACACCGCTGGTAAATGTCAGGGCTTGTATTAGATCCTACACTTCAAGCTCTATGCTCTTTCTACAGAAATTTCCTTCATCTATACCAGATTCTTTCAACTTTGACACTATTGACATTTGGGGCTAGATAATTCTTTGTTGTGGTACCGTCCTATACACTGTAGAATATTGAGCAGCTTCCCTGGCTGCTGCTCTTCACTGGTCAGTAGTGATCTCCACCCCAAGTTGTGATAACTGAAGGTGTTTTCAGATATTTCCAACTGTCTCCTAGGGGGAAAAATTGCCCTCTATTGAAAACCACTGACCTAAACTATTTTAGAGTTTGATTTAATTTGTATAAATGACAAATCACTTTCTTGCTTTACTCTGATCTGTTCTCCTGTTGTTTTCTGCCTCTATATGTAGGACATTCACCAACAGAGATTTTTATACCTTGTTTCTCAATGTAATCTAAAAACTAACAGCAATGAGATATCTTGAGATTGTATTAGAAATGCAGAATCTTAGGCCCCACCCAGAGCTACTGAATCAGAATCTGCATATTTGAACAAGACCTCCAGATGATTGACATGCACCTTAAATGCATGAGAAGTACCATTCTTTCAGATCAGGCCAGATCCCACTTCCAAGTGTAGAGGAAGGTGGGCTGAAAGAAGGCAAACTCAGATGATCCCTTATAAACTCGTCCAGATTAGTTCTTTTTTCTTTTCTGCTGGAGAAAAGCACATCAGTAGAGGGATTCTACTTAAACAGCCTCTGAACCAGCTGTGTCCACCCTCTTCTTTCATTTGACCTATAAAAATAGACACTGTGATTTTTTTTTTATCTCCCTCCATTCCCAGCCACCTTTCCCTTGGTCCTAATCTCTCTAGTCTTTCCACTTCAGTGAATACAGCTATTGCCTACTGGTACGTAGTAGGATCAACATTTACCAGCCCTGACTCGCCACCCTTTCTCTAGTCTCCTATTCTCAGTTATCTCATGGACGTCTCCCCATGACTGTCTACAGATACCTGAGCACATGGCAAAGTCACCTATTATTTCTGCTTCTGACGACACCTTTCCAGGTTCCCCTTTGCTCAGTCCTTCTACTCATCTAGTCTCTAGGAATCTGTAACTGTAAGTCTCTTCTGACTGTTTTCTCTCCACTCCCGGTATATATCTGATGTCTTTCATACATCTGTCTTCATAGTTTTTCTAGGATCTGCTCCTTCCTTTCCATTTCTGTAACCCATCCAGTATTTCTAAAAGTGTGGTCTAAAGACCACCTGCATCACAGTCACCCAAGTTTCACTCATTATTAAAAAAAGCCAAGTCCCAGGCCCCAACCAGATCTACTAAATCAGAATCTCTCAGGTGAGGCCAAAGAAATATGTATTTTTAACAAGGGGATTCTTATGCATGCTAAGGTTTGAGATTGCTGTAGCCTAATCCATACCCTTAACTCATGCAAGGAATTGCTTCCTAACTCCTAGTCTCCCCTTCTGTATATAGCTAGTAGGAATGGCTTTTTCAAATCCTATAATTATCTGTGACTCCTTAACTCCAGAAACGATAGTAGATCCAATTAAATAAAATTCAAATCCCTCAGCCTGGCCTTCAAAGCCCTCTCAAGTTCAACCCCATTTTACCAACATATTTTTTTAATTCTACAAATGACCTAGATAATCCAAAATTATAGTGCATTTATTGTTTCCATCCCTCCCACTCTGCACATACTATTATCGCCACCTAAAATATATGCCTTACTCTTCTTCAGAAGTGTGACAAAGTAAGGCCAAGTGTAAAGCAAGAAGTGAACACCTCTCCCACTTTTCAAAAGTAAGTCTTAATAAAGATAAATTCATCTTAATTCCCAATTTGGTAAAATAGGAAATTAAAACAGAAAGAGAAAGAAAGAGAGAAAGAAAGCTTGTATCTGATAGCTTGACACTTAGACATACAAAACACAAAAGTCACCATCACTGTCTTGCTAAATCTATTTTATTTTGATAAATGTTAGGTAAACAAAGAAAATTAGTTTTTACAATAGATGACATGAAATGTATTTTACTTCTACCTTCTTGATTCATTTTATGAAAGTAGGCTTTCCTAGCCTCATTTTTTTTTAACATGGGTCCTTTAAGGCATCTACTGCTCATGAACACATGGCACATATGCACTCTTTAATCCTCTTTAATAATCCACAGACACCTCTTTGGTTTTGTTTTGGAGGGATTTTTTTTTCCAAAAGGGATATAATTTTTGCTTTTACTGACTATTAAAAAGGTAATATATTTTGGAATGTGTATGTGTGTGTGTATAGTGTAAAACTATAAAAGAATCAAGAAAAGAGATGCTAAGCTCCTTGCATTACAACCAACAATCAAACAAAATGCTCATGAGCATTTAAAACACCATATGAGCCAAACAAAATATATAAATCTATGGGTTTCTAGTTTCCTAGTTTAGCGGATAGTTTATCTAATACCTTTCCACATTCACTCTTCTTTTTTCTAATGCTACTGGTACAGGTGCTGAACCTGTTCCTGGCCTTGCTTCTGAGCTCCTTCAGTGCAGACAATCTGGCAGCTACTGACGATGATGGGGAAATGAACAACCTACAGATCTCAGTAATCCGTATCAAGAAGGGTGTGGCTTGGACCAAAGTGAAAGTGCATGCCTTCATGCAGGCCCACTTCAAGCAGCGTGAGGCTGATGAAGTGAAACCTCTGGATGAGCTGTATGAAAAGAAGGCCAATTGTATCGCCAACCATACTGGTGCAGACATCCACCGGAATGGTGATTTCCAGAAGAATGGCAATGGCACCACCAGCGGCATTGGCAGCAGTGTGGAGAAGTACATCATTGATGAGGACCACATGTCCTTCATCAATAATCCCAACTTGACCGTGAGGGTGCCCATTGCTGTAGGCGAGTCTGATTTTGAGAACGTCAACACAGAGGATGTTAGCAGCGAATCGGATCCTGAAGGCAGCAAAGATGTAAGGTCCCAGACTAGAAACCAACCTTGATCCTGTGTGAGAACAAACAGGGTCATGTCCGCTCTAGGCATTGGTTCAGCAGTGGGCTTGGTAGAGAAATTCTGGAATAGCCAACTCACACCCCCCGCCCCCATTGTCATTCCCAAGATATTCCAAGATGGATCTCTCTCCATCACTTCTAGATCATCTAGGTCAGAGGCTGGAGTAAACCCTCAAGTACTTCCTTGCCATTAGTCTATCTGAGTCATATCCCTGAGACCAGCCTATAGCCACATTCTGTTTAGAGTGGAGCACTGTCATCAGTGAGTGGGTTTTCATGTTATACTCCATCCTGACAGAAGTTTTCAAGGCCCTGTAGTAATTGTTTGCCATTCATAGCTGGATGATAAGTTTTTAATAAGAATTTTAGAAAAGAATTACAGCTGGTACATCATTCGCACTAGAGGTAGTCAGCGTGGAGTGGAAATGTTGCTATGCAGCTGCTTGACCTCCCTTCTCCTTGCATGTTTAGAAACTGGATGATACCAGCTCCTCTGAAGGAAGCACTATCGACATCAAACCAGAAGTGGAAGAAGTCCCTGTGGAGCAGCCTGAGGAATACTTGGATCCAGACGCTTGCTTCACAGAAGGTGAGAAGGGGCACGTGGCACTTGCACTGTGCACAGATTTCTGCCAGGGGTAGTGGTTGGATGAGAGGGCGAGTGTTCAGTGGCTATCTTCAAGAATTCTGTTCCCCACCTCATCATTTTGAGGGCAATTGATATTGTTTTCCCTGTCCAAACTATTCTCAAACTTTTCTTTGTCTACTTTCTCTTGGCATCAGCCCAGAAACTTCCATTAGAAAGGCCTATTTTGTCATGGCTGTGTCTGTCTCCTGACTACCCTTTTCTTCTCCCTCACTGCTTCTTTATAGCACATCTTCCCAACTCCAGAGGGCCCTGGTAGCCTGCAGCATAGCCTCAGCCCTGCCACCCTCTCCATTTCTGTATCAGACATTCTGATTCAGCCACCGTACTCTCAGCCGAGTGGTGGGGCAGCACCTGGTGGGGCCTGGGAGATGGAGGAGAGGACAGGGCTGGGTGGGGCACACTCCCACGATCTGACCTGCCTCTCCCGCTGGTGCCAGGTTGTGTCCAGCGATTCAAGTGCTGCCAGGTCAACATTGAAGAAGGGCTAGGCAAGTCTTGGTGGATCCTGCGGAAAACCTGCTTCCTCATTGTGGAGCACAATTGGTTTGAGACCTTCATCATCTTCATGATTCTGCTCAGCAGTGGCGCCCTGGTGAGGTCCAGGGGAGAATATGCTGGGGAAGGGTTTATAGGAACTAGTGGGAAAGACTGGATGGGGCCCAAAACCAATTTCTCTGAGAACACAGATTGGCTGTGGACCCAAGGATAATGGTCTGTTGTGCTTTGAACTGGTGTTTTGATCCTTTGGAATTAGAATCCACACTTGTTCACAACCTGATCTTCTTCAGACTCATCATGATCCCTCTCAATCCTAAAACCCTTTCATCAGGATAAGAATACAAATCATTAAGTATCTTCACTGCTTAGCTTGCCCCATTCTAAGCAACTTCCTAAAATTAACTTCCCCTTCTCACCTAGTACCCCAGATCTCTTGCTCTTTACCTTTCAGTTACCCAAGGTATGGGAGAGGTGGTATCCCTCCACCCACTTCCCCCTCACACCTTGCTGGATTTGGAGGACCTATGACGTTAGTGAATATTTAGAGTCAGATCTGTGGTGCACGGATTATTTATAGTCACGTGGTTTTAAGTGCTCATCAGTCCAGTCTGCGAAGCTGACAGGGCACAGAACACACAGGCTCCTCCCCTGCTATGACTGATAATCTTGGTCTTTGCTTTCACTGTTAGCTGGATTTGTAAGTGAGGAGACCTGGATAGTGTCTGGGGGAAGGAGCTATTTCCTAGTTGACTTGAGGTTAGCAAGGACTAGAGACACTATATATATATATTTCTTTTTCATTAAAGGAAAAGTGAAGAATACAGAATTTTGAAATGTTTTTTCAAAAGGTGGGCACATTTATGTAGGTATAGAATCAAATCTTAACTTGGAATAAAAAAAAAAGGGAGAAATCCCAAATTTAGTGGTCAATATCCTATCAGTGACTTGAGAAGTGTTGCTGACCTGTGAGGTTGAAGTCTGCAAGAAGCTGAGACAGGCAGTAATGTGTGGTAGAGAAGAGCACAAAGATGCAGAAGACCAGGTTTATACAGGAAAGTGTCAGCACTAAAGCAGGAGGCAAAATAGAAAAGATGGCTTGATGTCCTTGGTCTGAGTAAAGGGGAGCCACTGTCCTGTCCACCTCTGAGCCATTTATTGCATTAATAGGCATTCACTCAGTGCTTCCTAAAGCACTGTGGAGGCACCAGGATGTGAACCTGGTCTCTGCCCCTGAGAAAATGGAGGGTCAGGCTAAGGCCAGTGATTATAATTGTCATCATCCTTATTCTTCAAATCTAGTAAACAGAAAATGTAACAGTGAACATGCCTCATCCTTTTATTCCTTTCTTTCCCATCTGCACAAAGAGCAGTAGTGAAATAAATGGTTTGAACTTTCTTTACTACTCACCTTTGACAATTTTTATTTATCATAATTGAATAAAACAGGATACTTGACTCAGTACAATTACAGGCGTGAGACTTGAGACTAACAAAATGAAACCACAGCTAAAATGTCTAAGAAAAGACTAGAATGTAGTTGTGATAAGACCTCAGAGGGAGGGAATTAGAGCTTCCAGGGACATGAAGATCAGTCTTAGGTATCTCGCATATGTTGGGCTATAGAATGTATTTCCACAAGTGGAGTTTCCACCTCCAGTTTTTTTTAATACTTTAGGAATTCTGTCCTCTTAGCACCACACATGTACAGTCCACCCCTCTGCACATGGGAATGCTCGTTTCTTTGTATCAGGGAATTGTCTCATTCAGGAATTCCACAGAAGGAAAGTAGCATGAAGATTTTTCACCTGAGTGTCTCCCAGCCCTGTGACCCTCCACCTGTATCTGTGATGTTGGGGGCTGAAAGGAGAAAAGATTTTATTGTATAAACATATACAGTGTTGACAAGGAAATGAAGAAATAGGAACCCTTGTATGTTACTGGTGAGAAAGTAAGATGGAGCAACCACTTTGGAAAACAGTTTGACAGTTTCTCAAAACATTAATCATAGAGTTACCATGGTCCAGCAATTTCACTTAGGCTAAGTTAAAGAAGCCAGTTACAAAGCACCAGATATTGCATGATTGCATTTATATGAAATGCCCAGAATAGGCAAATCTATAGACGTAGAAAGCAGATTAGTGGTTGCCTAGGTTGCCTAAGAAGAGATAGACTAGAGGGTGACAGCTAAAGGCTTTCTTTGGGGGTAATGGAAATACAGTAAATTTGATTGTGGCGATGGATGTGCAACTCTGTACTAAAAACTGTCAGTTTGTACACTTTAAATAGTATTGTAAATAGATTTATTGTATATCTCAATAAAACTGCTTTTTTCAAAAAGCTATTTATAACAGGGGAGTAAAGTGAAAGACACAGGAAGCTGATGATAGGCCAACCACAGGTGGGAGGAGTGGCCCAGGATGACAGTACTTCCGACGTTGCTTGTCTGCCTTTAAGCACTATTGACGCTGCTGCCTCTCTTTCAGGCCTTCGAGGACATCTATGTTGAGCAGAGAAAGACCATTCGTACCATCCTGGAATACGCTGACAAAGTCTTCACCTATATCTTCATCCTGGAGATGTTGCTCAAGTGGACAGCCTATGGCTTCGTCAAGTTCTTCACCAATGCCTGGTGCTGGCTGGACTTCCTCATCGTGGCTGTACGTGTCCTGCTTTCTACTTCCCACCCTCTCTAGCAGGAAAATAAAAACAGGGATTTTTCTTCCTCTAATGGCTGATGTGTAAGACAAGATTTAGATGTAGGTCTGGGTAAAGGTCCTTTGAGAGCAGTCAGAGCTCTGAAGTCCTTGCATTTGCTCCAGGAAGTAACCAACCAGCTCTTCACCCTGGTGGTTTGGCTTACAAGATGCAGAGATAAGGAATGGGAAGTGGACTCATTGGTTTGCCAAAGCCTCTTGTTAATCAGTCTGGGAACAGAAAGGTTCTTGTCCCAACCAGCAGGATATCTTCTTTCTGCTGCCATGAGAGGAGTGAAAGAATGAAGTAGGTACTGCTGCGCTTGAGGTGGTGGGGGGATCTAGTAGACTCTCCGGCTGACTGTCCCATGGACATGTCCATCCAACCCTAAATCAGTCTTCATATCAGACTGATCTGAACAAGTCAGTCTATCGGGGAGAAGGGAGCTCACACCAATATAAAGCCTCTTCCTACACATTGCCATTTCCACAGTGATAATCAAACTTAAGAAAGTCCTTTCTTCCCTCAGGTTCTAAGATCATCTCCAAAGCTTGGTGGCCATTACATCTTGTCTTATTTTTCAGGGTGGAAGCTGCATCATCTAACTTTCTCACCCCACCAGCATTTGTTCCTTGTTGGCTTTTCTAACCATGGTGATTGTCTCTTATTCTGTGTAATAACTAAAACTTTTTTCTTCCAGCCAAATCAGCATTTGAGTAAAAGCACGAATGGGAATTGCAGGACCAGGGCCTATGGAGAATTCAGTTCCTGCTGAGGGTTGAGACATGCCAGGAAAGTAGAGTGTTTGAAGGCTGGGTTGATGTGTTTCAAATATAGGTTTTGTGGCTGTACGGTAAACTGCCTATAGCATGCTTGTAGGATCTAGAATAGAGCACCATGGAAATCTCTTCCTTGATGACAGGAGCCCAGCACTCAGCAGCAGCAATGATCTGCTCTGTAAATGCTTTCCTTTCCCAACATGAGTATCTACAACTTGCACAGTTAATGAATGACTCATTTTAAGAGCTGTCACTATGCTTCCATCTGCATTCTACATTTCTAAAAGCAAAACGTTGAGAAGGTGCCTAAATGTGCCTAAATGAGGTGAGGAGATTCCCCTTTGCCCTTACAGTGAACCAAATGGGTACTGCCCCAGGGAGCACCAGCCTGAGACCCTCCTAGAGAGATTTCAGCACTCCCTTCAGCAACTGTTGATAGCACCTTGTATCAGAAGAGCCTCTTTCTCCCACAGATGGAAATGTGAGCTCTCAGAATTAAGGCATGGGCTTGGGCTAGGGCTCAGAGAACTAAAGTGATGCTGGGCCAGCTCTCTTTCTAGAGAACAGGGAAGTGCCATGGAGTCTTCATTTTACTCTAATTCTTTAGGACCACTTAGAGTCAGATAGGAAACCTATGAGAGTCCTAAAAGCCCTTCATCTTCTGGACCCGCCAAGAACTCAGACAGATACATCCACTACCACACTCCCAACAGCCCTAGGGAACCTATGATTTGGAACAAATCTCCCCCACCATGATGTTTGCCTCCACTGTCTACCCTAACCTGAACCACTTTCTTCCTCTTCTCTCTGGGTTGAGTAATTCTAGAATTCAGGGATATTGATCAGGTATCCCACATCCCTTTGGTACCCAGTAAGCTGCAAAAACATTAATAGTGCTGCACATCACCATTTAATTAGTAAACATTTTTATCAGTTTTTATACTAGGTGGCAGGGAACTAAAAAGCATGAGACAGGCATGTAGACAACTAATAGCAACCCGTAATCCTTCCAGCTTTTGAGAGTTGCTGGATTCTTACATTGCTGTGAGGCCTGACAATGGCTCCTTAGAAAGCCTCTGTACCAGTTATTAGTAAACAAATATAAATCAAATACCATTCTCTGTGTAGAATTGTCCCAAAAGGCAGAGGGAGTCCATCACAGGGGATAGACACGTATGCTCCGGCCCCTGAGAAGCTTACACTAGCTTGCAGGGCCATTCTGGCCTGATTCCAGTCTGGCGGCAATCCAGCATTCTTGGAACAAGGCTCTCCCAGGGTGCTCCCTTCTTTTGACTTTTCTCGGACAGAATTTTGTATTTAGTCTTCATATATCGAGTGTTTATTGAATACCCACAACATGCAAGGCCTACTACCAGGTATTGGGGAGACAGAGAGTAGACATCGTGGGCACTTCTAAGGGCCAAAAAGATGAGACACACACAAATATCCACAATAGATGCAGAGTGTGCAGGGAGTGCCCCATTCCAAACCATGGCTGCACTGGTTGCCACTTTTGAGTTGTGGATGGAAAGTAAGGCTTAGAGTGACACTTGGACAGCTGAAACTAGCAAGAGTTTTCACTTTCATTTTGGGTAAAATGTCTAGTGCCCTTGGCAGTTTAGAATATCCTTAGTGTAAATTTTAGGTTCTAATTTAACGCCATCTCTAAGAGACCCTCCTTCTTACTATTTCATCCATCAGTGACTGATGTCAGAATCTGTTATTCATCACTATGTTTGTTTCCCTAATGAATTTTTATTATTCCTTATTGCCCCTTAAAGCTGCTGAGAGTACTTTTTAGAATCATGGGATAATCCAGACAATTTCTAGAGTTAATTCTCTTTATTTTTAAGCCATGTGAGTTCCCAAACAGAGACAACATTTTCTTTTGCTCAAGGCCTTGCCTGCACTGGAAATCTTGTCCTGTAAAAGAATTTTGTGATCTTTTCCCCAGGGAAATTTACCCCATCATATCCAGAGGTTAGCCACCATATTGCTTCCAGGGATGGGAACTTTCAGAGACCACTCACCTCATCCTGAGTTCAGACTACTAAAAATATTCTGTTTGAAAGTGTTCACATCATTTTGGAACAGTCACCCAGTGTCTTCCACTTTTTTCCATGCCTACAGCCATAGATACCCTGCATTTTGACTTCTCAACCCTTTTTTTCTTTCAGGTTTGATTCTTTCCTAAAAGTATACTTTAAGCAATGTTCTGATTATCTCCAGTGTGAGTTTAACATGGAGGGTCAGAGGACTATATGAAAGTTGTTAGCTACTAAGGAATAAACCAGATAGGATCCTTATTGATCTTGTCTCAGGATCTCTTGGCCAAATTGATCAGTCAAGCGCAGATTTTCTCATCATTTAGAGCCAACCTCTTGGCATCTATACCTCCTTCCCCTCTTCCCCACTTTAGACCTATTTATTATCAGATAAATAACCCTTACTACCCTCCCCCGAAGAGCTGAGGGCCTTCTTGCTTGTATGGGGCCCATAGTTACCCCAAACTTAGTTCTTTGCAGACTTTACCTGACATAATTTCATAGGACAAAGCTGATCAGGGATATTTCAAACTCGAGTACTTAGTTACAATGTGATAGCTTGCCTTCAGAGGTGCCTATCAATGTCTCACTAAGAATCTGGCAATTTTAGATTGTTTGTGTTTAAGAGTTGGCTGTACTTGGCAGTGGTAGGCAAAAGATATCTCCATATGAATTCTCATTGGTAATGATGGATGAAAGGAAAATGATTGATTGGTGCTTCTGTGTCTTGATAAGGCTTTGAGGCCCTTGTTTAACGCAGAAATTGAACTCTAAACCACGAACTCTTGAAAGAGCAGGAGTAGCCTAATAGTGCAGCATTTAATTCCAGATTTGTTTTGGATATACTGCCTAGGACCCCAGAGAAGATATACCTACATTAAGGAATTATGAGTAAATGCATGTACACACATAGGTAAAGGTTCACACCCCCTGTTAAAATCAGAACATTGAAATCTCCTCATCCCTGAGCCTCACTAGGTCATTGACCTTGTGTTTCTACCTCCCACCAGTCCTGCTGCTTAATTATAAATGTCTTAATTTAAAAAAAAAAAAAAAAGTTTTATGCAGTTCAGAGATACAGAATCAAAGAATAAAATCCTAGGATAGAGTTAAAAAGCAACAAATGAAACTAAGTTGTGGGTTGTTTCCTTTTTTCTCCTCTAAATTTGCTTTAAAATAGCATCAATTTAGACTAAGCAGATCTGTAAGCACCACTTCCCAATAGAGGGAATTTAAGAATTGTTGATGGAAATACCTTAACCTATCCCAGAATAAGGATTTGATCAAATAAAGGTATTTTCAAGTCTCAGGTATAGTTAGTATCCAGTGTTAAGGGATCATCAGGGTAACTTCTCTGAGGCCTCTGATAGAACAGATGAATTTGCCTCTGGAAGAGCAGAAAACATTCAGTCATATCTCTAGGCTTAGAGACCTGCTGACTTCTCCCCAGTATGCCCATATATTCAACTCTGGATTGTTCAGATACCTATAATCCTCTTTTGGGATATTCTCTTCTAACCTGCCAGTGGGGGAGGTGATCTGTCTGTGGGAGAAAGAGCTCTGGCCTGGGAATCAGGAGTGTGGGTCTTAATCCTGGCTCCAGAGCTGCTGCTGTGACACTGGGCAAATTCTTGTGAATTGGATGTATGGGTCTCACCTATATGAGTCTCATCTATTTCCTCCTTTATAAAATAAAGTTTTAAAAATTCTTCTAAGACTCCTTCTATGTGTTGTTCTAATAATGAGAAAATAGAAGGTTGTCCTGGAAAGGACAGACCTGAGCTAATTCATTTTGGGCCATTCTGGTTAGAAAGAATGGGATTATAAGAGGAAATATGGTTACAAACCAACCTAAATTCTTATGGCCATGAAGGAATCAGGGTTATAGTTACTATGAAGGAGTCAGAGTTAGAGTTAAAAGGTAGAAGGATTATTATAGTTAAAAGTGATAAATAGAAGAATTGCTTAAGGGAGTTCTCATGGAGTCAAAATTCTGTCAAGAAGTTTCTTCATTTAGTTATTCATGAGAAACTGCGAAGTCAGCTGTGGTACTTATTGAATGTTTCCTTTTTGATGTAGTGACTCATCAAATTCCCAACCAGGTGGTTTCTTGTCACCAGGAGTAAGAGAGCTTATCCCCGTTGGAATGAGCTGAGGAGGGGGCAGCTTGTGTGGAGTGTGTATATTTATCTGTATTCTTTTTCATAGGTACCATTAAATTTGTCTGGCTTAATTTAATGGGAACTTCTGGGACCTGCAGAGACTGTAAAGGGCGAGGGTAAGGTTTTTGTCATCTGTTCAGGCTCCTCTCCTTCCAATGGAACTTCCTCATTCTCTCCCTCTCCCTTCAGCCGCTTCCTTTCTCCAACTTGTATGTATGTATACCGCCTTCTCTCGATTTCCTCTTCCCTTTGTGTTTTTTCTTCCGCCTCTCAACCACCTTTCCTTCCAGGTCATTTGAGTCCAAGTTGAAGTAGGCAGCTGGTGTTACCCACTTCCTCTACCTGGGGGGCCCAACCTGTATAATCAGTGCTAGGGACTTTGTTCTAACACTCTGGAACCTCTGTTTTCTTTTTTTTTTTTTTCTTTTTTTTTTTTTTCCTTTTTTGTTTTTGTTTTTGTTTTTTTCTTCTGTTTCCGTGTAGGTCTCTTTAGTCAGCCTTATAGCTAATGCCCTGGGCTACTCGGAACTAGGTGCCATAAAGTCCCTTAGGACCCTAAGAGCTTTGAGACCCTTAAGAGCCTTATCACGATTTGAAGGGATGAGGGTAAGATACTAAGAGCAGCTGATCCTTCTGCATGCCAGTGGAAACTGTTTAAGCATGCTAGAACTGATCACATGGTGGAAAGATCATTCAGACACGAACTCTGTGATGCAGCTGCTATTTGATCCTCCACTCTCTCCCCCGCACCTGCTCCGTGCGTGGGGAGTTGCATTAAGCTGCCTCATCATGTTACTACTGGCCCCATCCCCCACAACATGCCATCGCAGAACATGTTAACATTGGCTATTCTCATTTGGCCTGGCTTACCTGTAGTACTTGGGGCGGCTTTCTGGGCTGTTGACTTAATAGGGAGAATCACCAGGTGCAAAGAAGGGGAATTGTAACCCAGAGACCCACTGAAAAGCAATGGCTGCAGGCAGGGAGAGTGCTATGTAGGGCCATCAGCTAGGTGGGGACTGTGGCCTTGGAGTCACTGAGAAAGCAGCTGAGAAAGCTTGAAGACACGATGGCAGGCCTGGAATTAGGGATGGAGCAGAAATTGGCATGGCCCTGGGAAAAGAAATGCTTTTCTTTTTATTCTGATTCCTCTTATTGCACCTTGTTGTTCTCAGCCCAGTCCCATAAGGACTGGCAGCCTCTGTCTAATAGCAAAGCTTTCTTCCTCACCCCCTACCTCCCTCTGCCCATGCTATGTGGTCCCCTATCCTAACACTATCAAAGTAACAACCAGGTACGATATGCTAGATAAATATCAGCTATTTCTCCTGACATTTCTCAACACTTGCTCTTCCTGCTTTGGTGATACTCCACCCAAATCCAAAGGGTGCAAGGTGCTGTCATACTGCCAACTTAGAAGCAAGGCTTCCGCTTTTGGTGCCTTTTTGCATACACACACACTAAAAAAGTAAATTTTTAAAAATCTGGTGGACAACTAGCTTTTGGTGGTAATAGTTGTCCTGTGGTAATCAGAGAGGTCTGTTATACTTAACGAGACCAAGAAAACTCATTTTAATTCAGATGTGGAATACATGCAGGAGAGCAAACCAGAGGATGTGTTTTTAAATGTGCAAATATCAGAATGTAGGAATAAAAATTGAACTTGTAGTAGTCCCATCAAAGCAAGACTAATTGGAAAATCTAGACACCAGGACAGTGCTGCTTCATTCATTCCTCATCAGTGACGCACTGGCCACTAATCCATGAAGCCACCCACAGTTGTACAGGAAGGTGAAAATTTCACTGGGACTTGGGAATTTTGTTATTTTAGTTTATTCAGACAAATGCTTTTTGCAACAAATTTGTGTTTTCTTCTGTAGCACAGTCACAGTTTGGTTTACTAAATATAAGCTTTCTGCAACTCACCCAAAGCCATTTGTAGGAAGGTCACTTCCACAGCAGCATAAATTTATTTTAATTTAAAAAGCAAACAAACAAACAAAAAACTTAGAATTCTTTTTCCCACAGATGAGAAAGATTTCAGAATGTGGGCAATGAAGTCATTATTATACTCAGGCTGAATTTAAAGAGAGAGTATATTGCAAAGGACTCTTAGGTGGCCTTAGTGTCATTGAAAATAGGATCAAAATGCTCTTTCCTCCTCTCCCGACTTCCCAATTTTATTAGAAAGGGTTAGTTAAATTTTTAAATAAATCACCAGTTTTATTAAAGAGTTGAAAATCCATTTTGGTGACTGAAAAACTGAGGAGTAAAAGAAATCTGTTGAAGATGATATTCACGACATTGTACCCAGGCCCAGTAGCCTGTGATCCTCCAGGTCCCCAATTAGTGATCCTAGGTCTCCTAAAATGAGATTGGTAATACTTAAAGAAAACCCAAGTAAAATGCCCAACAGACACTTGCTACTAACTTTCTCAGTCAGGATGCTTGTTACTGCCAGTCCTGTCCTTTGGCAGAAGTAGTCCTTGCTGGTTAGCTAGTGCCAGCTGGCTCATGAGGAAATTATTTGAATAATCTGGATGCAGGAACCCATTTGGTGGCCACACCTCTTCCCTTTAGCTCTTCCTTTTCTCACCTTTCCTGGATTCTCAGTTTCCATTCCCCAAAAACTTTTTCTTGTCAACTTTCAAATAGTTTAGGAGGCCAGAAGTTTAGAATAGATGATCAGAACAGTAGAAAGTTTTCTTTGAAAAGCATTATAAAGTGAAACCTCTATATCAAGGTTTTCTCAAATGAGATATGGGCAAGAACAAGTTTGAACTCAAATCTGGGATTTCAAACATCCAGCAAGAGAAGCTCTGGTATAGGAATGTCACCTTATTTGGTTGACTCCAGCCAACAGCACTGACCACTTCTGGTTGGGCAGATGGAGAGGACTCAGGATCCATTCCTGTCCTGCAGTTTCCCAGCCCTTGTATGAAAGAATAACTACAAAAAAAAAAAAGAATTTGCCTAAATTTATAATAACTTCTCAGTAATTAACAGAATTAGGTACATCCATTTTATTTGAATGTTATTTTTCTATGGGGGCATGTTTTTAATTCCTTGGTTCGGGTTCTTGTGTATGCCAACACTTGAGAGGTTACCCTTAGAAAATGTTAAATAAGAAAACTTCAAGAGCTGAATACCATCGATACAGATGGGCTCAACTGTCACTGTGCTGCTCCAATGAAAGGCTCAGACCTTTGTTTGGGAGGGAACGTATGGCCTTAGCCTGTCCTGGGACACTGATTTCAGTCTCTTCCTCTCTTCTTCCTCAAACCAAAGACCAGAAAATTAAAACACTTATGCTATTGGCAAAGGAATACTTAATGTAGTTCTTTGCTTTTCTCTCCTCCATAGTAATCTTCATTTAAAAATGTTGCTGTGCTGTTAACTGTTTGAGGATATATAACAGTAATGCTATGAAACATGCATGCATTTTTGTTGTCAGTACATAGTTGTTCTTTTAAAGCCATGTTCCCTCTGCCAGATCTTAAAAGCTATTTGACAGATTTTAAAGTATTTAATGACTACTACTGTGTTAGGAATTATAGAGAAGACAAAAATGCCATAAGATTTAGTTTTCATTGGAACTTTCTTATCAGTTAAATGAGATTTTTATCAATCAGTAAACATAAACCTCCATTGAAAAAAGTAACTTTTTATAGACTGCTAGAACCTAGCTTTGAGTAATATTCCTGTACCTAATTTTTTAAAATAATGAATTTCATCATAATTCAAGGCAATGTAGAGTAACTTGAGAATTATTAGCAAGCAAAAGAGATCTAACTTATCAAGTAACTATCAATGAACACTTGAATTAGCATTTATAATATACATTTTGTGTGAGAGTACAAAATAAAGCATGGTTTCTTGCCCTTTGTTTGCTTAGAATATCAGCACAATGACAATTATATGTGGAGTATCCTTAACCAATTTCTGTTTAACAGATTGTAGCTTATCAGCTACTGTTTATTGCAAGGGAGAATTATTAATAAATTTAGTTTTCTCTTTTATTCATAAAACTAAGGTAATGAGTTTTTCTTTGATTATGATTAATAAATTAAAGTACATTTATACCCTATAAGTACGTTGAATTTTATAAGGTTTTTATGTTATAGATATAAGAACAGGCTCAGTAAATCAGTAAATACTTTTGTGTATTGATTCCTTTGGTCAAGCTGCAAGTATAAAAGTGTGAAGAGATCATTTAGTCCATTAGCTAATTATTCTTTCCTATACTACCCCATATTTAGCTGTTATACATAGACGCTTATAGGACAGGTTAGACTGGGTTAAGATAGAAGATTCCTTGAGAAGGTAGATTCTGAGTTAAGATTTAAAAAAGCAAGATTTCTCAGCTTCAAACCTTTGGGGACCTACTTCCCTATTGCATACTTGTGAGGGTTCAGTATAGAAGGTCATGATCTCTCACCTAAGCTCTGTGGCAAAGTGCTGTCACATAGACCTGAGCTTTTGAATCTTTACCTACTCTTATTGTTTGAGAAATGATTACTCCTCTTGTGGATTACCCTCCTTTTGCCTATTTTTTTGCACATTCCGTTGTTTTCTGGCACTCCCATCAAAGGGTGAGCAACTGCAATGTGAGTAGGTGAAATTCAGACCTGATCACATGATAAATTTGGTAACAAATAAATATGAATATCATTCTTCAAAATAACATTGAAGATTTTACAGATTTCAGATATTCTGGTTTTCCTTGCTCAAAGTAATGAACAATTGAAATACAATCATTTTCTACTAATGACAGAGCTTTAAATCTAGAAGAGATTTCTTGGTCTAAGAATTAAGAAATAACTGCCTCTCAATGTAAGGCCTTTATATATGAATTGGAGAAACACAAAACTAATATTTTCGTCTAAGGAAGAGTGACTCCTTAACAGAATATCATTGCCTTTTTTATATAGGACAGAACAGACAGCTCTTTTAACCATGTGTTCCGGTGAATGACATTGCAATCTAAGACAAAAACAAAAGGAAAACCCGAACCCAAGTCAGGCTCACATTAGAGCCCAGAGCTGCCCCCTGGCGTTCTTCTACGGCATGGCCCTTTTGGCCCTGTGGGTGCTGTCCTAGTTGGCAGCCTGTCCTGTCTCTTCCCTACACTGAAAAACTGTGCAGTAACATGGTGATAACTTGTCACCTACTTCTAACAAAACATTAAGAGACTTCATTTATATCCATTGTCTTTATTTTAGTTAGATTAATCCTCCTAGGATACCAGTAAAAGGAAGAAGTGATCTTCCCATTTTAGGGTCACCTTTCTGGGCCCTAACAGTCCCACTTAAGACAATAGCAAGTGAGAATCAGGGCAGAAATGAACACCAGCCTTGTTTTTTTTTGCTCCATCACCTGAAAGGCTATTTTTGTAAGCACTCTGAACTCCTCTAGTGAAAACTGCTGCCACAGTGGTAGTGTTGTCTAGCTACTCTCACCTATAGTATAAAGCAAAATCAAAGTTTAAAACAACCTCGAAACTTTGATTCCTGAGGAGTTTTTTTTCCCTTTGGTTTTTTTTTTTTTTTTTCATTCCTGAGCTTACTGTAGTCTGTGATTTTTAACAATGTGGCGATTGTTGGGTTTCAAGAATAGTGATCCAACCCAAAACTCTCCAAAAAAAAAAAAAGTGTCTTTTCTTTTTCTAATACATTGTAGAGAATCGAGTCAAGCTGTGAATTGAGCAGAAGCATTAGCATTAGGCAAGCAAGAAGTAACTCTTAGATTTAGAATCCTACAAAGTCAGGGAAAAAAAGGCTGAAGAAGAATAAGGAACCATGTATGAAAAACACTTCTGTTCAGATTTTATCTTACACTTTTTGGTAGAGGGAATATAGCTTTTTTTCTTGAGCCTGCAAAATGTGCATGCTCAGCTGTTGCCTGAAATAATATAACTGGCCTTGCAAAGTCATAAAAGAGCCTTTATGTACCTTTGATTGATACACTGCCAACCCCAAAGGGTGGTTCTCTGATTTTGAACAATCATAACTTGTTTCACAGAAGGGGAATGGCTGTTGAAGGCAACTGGTGAATTTGAGATCTCTCAGATTTTCCCATGGGGTATATTTTATGGATTGGCAAGAAGGGAGACTGGACTAAAAGAATTTTTTTAGTCCAGGTTGGTACATAAGAGAGAAGACTTAGGTCTACTTGGGTAAGAGAATTTGTGTTAGATGATATAAATATGTAATTTTTTAGAATTCCTCAAAATATATTTCATAGTTTTGGGAAATTGTGGTCCTACTAATGGATCTTTCCAATTACCCTAATTCCAAAAGGAACATATTGTTTCTGTTGTCAGAACAAGCCACACAATGTCATTCCCCTCCTGGAAATCAAAAAAGTGTTCTTGCCTGTACTTCCCCTCAACACTCAGCAACCTCCCCCTTCCAATGCAGGTGGTGGTGAATGCCTTGGTGGGTGCCATCCCCTCCATCATGAATGTGCTGCTGGTGTGTCTCATCTTCTGGCTGATTTTCAGCATCATGGGAGTTAATCTCTTTGCGGGAAAGTACCACTACTGCTTTAATGAGACTTCTGAAATCCGATTTGAAATTGATTTTGTCAACAATAAAACTGAGTGTGAAAAGCTCATGGAGGGAAATAATACAGAAATCAGATGGAAGAATGTGAAGATCAACTTTGACAACGTTGGGGCAGGATACCTGGCACTTCTTCAGGTGGTAAGTGTTGTTTTTTCAGTCCTATGAAGTTCAGATGAGGAGCAGAAATCTCTTTTGGTCCCGTCTCAAGCCTGCTTCCGGCGTCAGGATTATTCTTAAGAGGTCACACAGAGCCATGTCATTTCCTAAACCACTTCCAAGGAGATACCTTTCAGAGTGCTCTGACTTCAGCGAGACCTTACTCAAAGGGAATCTCTCACTGCTCAGAAATTCAATAGCAAATAAATATTCCTGCAGCATAATAAAGTTGCAGAGCGATCACCTTCAGGACAGAGTATGTATGTAGTTAAAGAGAAAGAAAAAAATAAGTGATGGCAGTTTTGATGGAGCTGAACAATTCTAATCTAACAGCTTCACTGAAGTTAACTAAAGGGAAGAATATGGCAGTGCTATGATGCTGCCACTCAGGTCAACCCCAGAGAAAGGTCTCGGTGGTTCACAGTATGAAGGGATTTGTTTTAATTAGGTAGCATTCCATTATGCCTACTTTTCTCTTCTCACTGGTTTTTGGGAGCGTTTGACAAGACTATGTGATGAAAGCTTGTAGGCTTTGTAATCAGATGTAGAATGTAGATTTGAGCCACACTCATTTTTATTGGATATGTAATCTTAGACAAATTAATCAACCTACTTGTTTCTTCATCTATTAAATGTGGAAAATAAGACCTTTCATGGTTACAAAGAGGATTGGTGATAATTTATTAAAATTTCTTAGCATAACGCCTGGCACATAGCAGTGCTTATGAATGGTATTTGCTATTATGTTTTTTGTTACTATTACAACTATGCCTACATTAGATGGTTGTTGGGAGTATTAAATATGATAATGCAGGTGAACTCGACCTTAACATATTAAGCATTTATAATTAACTAATAGTAGGTGGCAAAGTTAAATGAATGAGCAGTGGTTCATCCCACATTAAATTGGACCCACAAATCAAATCTGAATTGGAGCAGCTCCAGGAGACCAAAGCACATCAACCAGCCAGTCAACACATTATTTCGGAGTCCCCGCCATATGCAAAGCACCACTAGAGCCATCAGATGAATAAGGAACCGCCCATGCCCTGAAAAAAACTTGGAATCTGGTTGAATAAATAAAACATACATATAATGTAAATAAAACATGGAAAATTTTAACTGGTTACCCATATTTGTTTGCAAAACCAGGCTAGATATAATAGATCGAGGTACAGAATTGGGAAAGGGCTGCCTAGGATGAAACCAGCATTGCCACTACTGTAGGGTAAACATGTATACATTAGTAAGGGGGAAGTTCTGACCTTGTTTGAGTTTTTTTTTTAATGCAGCTATGAATTTTTCAGACCCCCATCGCTTGTCAACTTTTTTAAACGTGATGTCTCAATGGAGAGTTAAGTTCTAAGTACCCTCATTAGATTCCTGCCACTCGTTCATAAATGTGAGTTGGCCCAAGCTTTAGGCAACCTTGTCAGGCCCATTTTAAAGACCTTGTTGGCCCAAGCTTTAGGCAACCTTGTCAGGCCCATTTTAAAGACCTTGTGAAAAAGTATTGATTCAGTTGCCATTGTCAATATGTTTCTCTGCCAAAATTTGATGTTATTTTCAGGGACTTATACAAAGTTCCCATGGGACCCATATTAATAAACAGAAAATTCTATGTCCACCTGAGGCTGCACCCAAACTCCCTGTCTGTGTTCTCACTGAACCTAAGCCAGCCCTCTTAGACACCTGCTTAGACTCCCACCCATTTCCTAACAGGCACAGTCTAATGACTGACTCTGTTTGCCAGGCAACCTTCAAAGGCTGGATGGACATCATGTATGCAGCTGTAGATTCCCGAAAGGTAAGGCTATACCTGGTGAAACCACAATGTTCTTAGGTTGTTAGCAAGCAAGCAGCATGGTGGATCTCATCAAGAAAGAGAGGGAGGGTTAGAACACTTATTGCTCATTTTATCGATTATAGAGCACTTTCCTCTTCTTTGTCATCACTCTCTCACACTGATTCCAGATGATCGGGCTATTGCTTTTAGCCTGGACCCAGTGGCACTGTCTACTCTTCAGTGTTGCTTTGAAATAAGTGTGGCTTCTAGCAGACAGCATCCCTTCACCCTCACCTTGTGATTTCCTTATCCTCCACTTAAGTCTTGGAAGGAATAACACCTCTGAGGGCAGGACCTGCTGGTATGGAAAAGGAGACAAGCAGAGAGAATCTAGGGCTCCCCGACCCCAGCTTGTTCAGCTGCTTGAGTGGTCAGTTATGGCTGATGGCCTTGGCAGGTCACCCACCTGATCCCCAAGCTAGGAGCTGACTCTATTCCTTTTTCTCCTGTCCTTTGACAGCCTGATGAGCAGCCTAAGTATGAGGACAACATCTACATGTACATCTACTTTGTCATCTTCATCATCTTCGGCTCCTTCTTCACCCTGAACCTGTTCATTGGTGTCATCATTGATAACTTCAATCAACAAAAGAAAAAGATAGGTCTCCTCCCCTCATTGCCAGTGGCCTAAGGTCAACCCAGATGAGAGGCATATCTCTCTATCTCTAAAGAGATAACACCTCTCTTTCTCTAAAATCCATATCATCACCTCACTGTACCACTGGACCCACTGTACATTAGCCTCAACCAACTCTTTCTGTTGGGAGCTAGATTTCACAGTGTGTGATTTACCACATTTACTAGCAATCTTATTATAAGGACTTTTACTGATATGGGCCTCCCACCAGAATTGGGTATGGTCAGAGAGGGTCTGGTGACAGGGGTGAAAAGGAAAGCAGGTGAATAGCTATAGCGAGAAGTAGAAATTGCCTAGATGTGTAACTAACTACCCATTTTAATCCCTAGGGACCACTAGCAAATTGGGATTTGAGAGATCACCCTTAGAAAGTTTATTTCCTTACTAGTCCAGATGGTTAACAGTTTTCCAAAGCAAATTGAAAAGATTACTCTTGTCATTCATTTTATAAATCTAGTCTGTCCCAACAAACTCCATGGAACTTCCCAAATTTCTTTTTGCACCAGGATTTCTAAGTTTTTAACATTGTTAGAAATAAATGGGCCATTAGCCAAGACTTGAAATCTTTTTATTTTAAAATGTTTTTTTTTCCTAGAATTTTATCAGGATGGCAGGCCAAAATAATTTTAGAAACCAGTGAGATGTAACTATCTTCAAAGTCATTGCTCTCAAGTTTAATTCTTCCCTGAGAGTCTAATTGAGTAGTCCAAGTCCTTTCTTCCTAGCAGATCTCAGAAAACCCAAACTGAAAACAAAAACAAAGGCAGGTATCTGTTTGAATTAGAATAATTGTCCCAGGTCTGCCTTACTCTGGAACAACTGTTAGCTAAACTGACCTCAGGAAAGGAAAAGAGATAAATCTCCCTCACTTCTCAATGTTGAACCTTAGGTTCCAAACCCAAAGCATGTGAGAGCCAGTTGTAATTGCTCGTTCTCTTTTTCCCTCCTTTACTTTGGAGGTCAGGACATCTTCATGACTGAAGAACAGAAGAAGTACTACAATGCCATGAAAAAGCTGGGCTCAAAGAAACCGCAGAAACCCATTCCCCGCCCCCTGGTGAGTGCATTGTGCAGGCTGAGGGCAGAGAGACCACATATGGAAAAAGACACTGGTAGGGTTGTTGCAAAGGAAGGAAAGGGGTAAGTGACAGGCTTCCTGTGCCCGCTAATACTCTCCTAGCCACCCCATCCAGAAGATCTGAGGAAAACAGCAGAAGAATAGGCATTAAGATATGAGATGGCTTTAATGTGTATGCTTGACCTTGCCTCTGTATCTTCCTTGGGCAGCAGCAGAGAGTTGGCATGTTAACTACACTGGCTCTGGCCCTGGAAAAGAGATATTTTAAAAGGCAATTAACTAATAAAGGAAAGTAAAAATGAAAGCTGATCTTTTTTTTACCAGTGTGAGATAGGATTTGGTCATTATATTCTCAACTCTCTACCCAACAAGTCAGGCTTTACAAGAATGTGTCTGGAAGCTAAAATAATGCTACTGGCTATTTGTGGGAGAAGAAGAGGGTAAAACTAAAAGATTCTGAAGTCTCGATTTACTCTCTTGATCTGAGACTTTTGTAAAACAGATATGAGGACTGGACTCTGCTTTACCCTCCCGTTGGTGGTTGTGCTCTTGCTTCAGAGAGGGAGATGCTCCTGAAGCCATGTACCCAGCTAGGTGGGACACAGCCCTCAAAGACCAGGCTCAAAGTCTTTTCCTCTGTTACTTGGATTTAAGTTACTACTTAAAAGAAAAAAAAAGTCTACAGCCATGCCACCCTGAGCACACCCGATCCTGTCTGATCTCAGAAGCTAAGCAGGGTCGGGCCTAGTTAGTACTTGGTTTGGAGACCACCTAGGAATACTAAGTGCTGTAGGCATCATTTAAAAAAAAAGAAAATGAAAGAAAAGAAGAAAAAGAAAACAAACAAACAAACAAACAAAACAGACTTATTAAAGTAAAGCTTACCTGGCAGTCTAATTTGTAAAGAAAAAAGTAGAGCTACTTTGTTTGAATCAAGAGTGGGAATCCTAGAGTATTTTCTCTACTTGCCCCCACACGCTGTTCTTGGCATACTTGCTTCACCAAATTCTGAGGGAAAGAAAACCCTAGGGCTTTGTAGAACTGGTGGTTTGAAAGCCACCAAGTTAAAGTAATCTTGAGAATAAGTACCAGCTCAAGTGCCAAAGTACTTTAAAAGAAAATCAGGGATATCTTAAGAAAGCAATTTTTTTATAATTCCTTGATGTCAGAGTTTCCATTCTGCGATAGAAATGGGACAAAATGGAATGGAAGAGGATTAACATTTCAAAAGTTCTCTTCAGTACTTTGCACATGGAATTCTAAGTGTATTTTCTTTCACTCTAAAATATAAAAGCTTGGTGTGATCGGACATATTAATAGTGATTAGCACTCATTCAGCAAATCCAGCATGTCCTCCAATAAGATCATTTCCTTCAGCCGACATTTCATTCTAACGATGAGATACGTAGGAACTTAACTCTTGTTTATATTAGTTATCCTGTGGTAAAACTAGTTATAAGTTGTTTTGCATAAGTCATCTTGCATAAGTCACAGAACCTATGACATTAAGTGAGGACTGTAGTTAAAGATCTCCTACTGTACCAGGCGCTAAGCATAAAGTGATGAACAAAATTTAGACATCGCTATCATGGAGCTTACAATATAGTGGGGATATAGATAATAAATAAGTAAGCAAATGGCTATTATAAAATGTGGAATGTGAGAAAAAATTAACCAGAGGGCCATGACAGAGAAGAATGGAGCCTTAGGGTGGGGTGGGGGGTCTACTTCAATAGAGTAGTCAGAGAAAGACTCACTAAGGAAGGTCTGCTTGAGTGGATGAGAAGGAGCCAAAATGCTGGGTAAAGAAATTCTGGAAAAGTATACAAAGCCCTAAAAGCAAAAAACATTAGTGTGGCCAGTGGCAATGAGCTCGAGGAAGGGGCATGAGGAGCAAGATCAGACTGTAAAAGGCATTTTTAAGCCAGGTTAACAATAGGAATTTTGTTGCTGTCCCAATAAGAAACTATTAGAAGGTTTTAAATAGAAGAATGATGTGATTCATTTATGTTTTTAAATAACCACTCTTGCCACTGTGTGGAGACTGCATTAGATGAGGGTAAGAGAGGAAGCAGGGAGACCAGTTAGGAGACTCTTCTAGAAGTCCAGATGAAAGATGATGGTGGCTTAGAGTAGGGCCACCTTCATTCCAACGGAAGTGGAATGAAGTGTATGAATTCAAGTTATATTTTTTGGAGAAAGAATCATTAGAACCTGCAGTGGATTAGATGGGGGATGAGGAAAGGAAAGAGACAAGGATGACCCTCCTATTTCTGGCTTAGAGACTGGATAAATAATTGAGGTGAGAACAAGTTGGCTGAGGGGCAGAGAAAGGACTTAGGTCTGCTTTGGTCTTGTTAAGTTTGAGGTGCTTATGAGTCATCAAGGAGAGATGTCAAATAAGCAACACAGGAATTCAAAGGGAAGATATGGGCTGCAGAAGGAAGAACTTGAGAAGTATAAGTACGTAGATATTATATAAGCAGTAGGAATAGATGAGCTCTTCCAAAGAAAGTGTAGAGAAAGAAGAGATTAAGTAAGAGAAGAAATGGCTGGGAAATGAGACTAAAAAGGAGCAGCTGCAGAGGTGGGAAGGCATCTAAAAGTGTGTGATGGCTGAGGTGCAAAAGAGAAGAGTGACAATTTTAGAAAACTCTTGCTGAGGTAATACTGATGTTGGGGTCTGTTCATGTAATAGCAAGGTGGAGCTAGCTAGAATTACAGAATAGAAAGCGGAGTACTCTGGATAATAAGATGGTAACTTCCACAATCTGCTTGGAACGGCTTTCATGAATCCTTTTGTATCTTTCCTCCCTCCTTCCCCCCACCCCTACTCAGAACAAAATCCAAGGTATTGTCTTTGATTTTGTCACTCAACAAGCCTTTGACATTGTTATCATGATGCTCATCTGCCTTAACATGGTGACAATGATGGTGGAGACAGATACTCAGAGCAAGCAGATGGAGAATATTCTCTACTGGATTAACCTGGTCTTCGTCATCTTCTTCACCTGTGAGTGTGTGCTCAAAATGTTTGCCTTGAGGCACTACTACTTCACCATTGGCTGGAACATCTTCGACTTCGTGGTAGTCATCCTCTCCATTGTGGGTGAGTAAGTCAGGCCAGGAAGGGAAAAGGGAACCTGACTGGCCTTGAGGATGAGATTCCTAGGGGAGCAACGAGTTACACAGGTCTGAGTGCAGGCTGTTTACTGTCATAGCTTAAGCCCATGTGTATCCCTAAGTTCTCGTGGGCCTACCCAGAAACTCATGGTCAGTGAGTTTCTATTAAGTGCTGAGAGTAGCCTTGGATCATAAATTCTATGGTTGAAGGGGAAATTCAAGATTAGATTTGGTTCTTGCTTTTAAAGAATTTAAATCTAACAGGGAAGGTAAAGAAAAAAAAATGTTTTTAAATGCAGGTATAATAGCAGTATAAAATAAAAAAGGAATGGTATGAGATGGTTAAGTCGGGTATTAACGAAGTGGTCTAGGAAAATTCTGGTGGTGATGATAGTGGTAGCGCCGATGATAATGGCAATGCTCATTTTACTGACATTTTACTGTGTGCCAAGTACAATTTGAGAGTTTCTCCACTTGTATTATCTCATTTGATTGTTATGGCAGCCAGCAAGTAGACTATGTTATTGTCTTCACAGCAAAGATGTCCAAGGTCACTCAACTCAGTGGTGGCAGAAGCAGAACTCAAGTTGATTTTTAACAGTGACTGTGGTGTTTTGCTTCACCCTAAAGGCATGGAAGGGGTGATATCCTGGCAGGCAGAGGAAGTGCTGTCCTATGGATTGCCCTCCTAGACTGTTTCCCTGCCTTCCTTAAAGGTATCCTGAATGGTGAAACACTGCCCTTGTATGTTTGACTGACTTAGGCTAGCACAGGGAGAGTGTCCGAGACCTATGGAAACCAGTTCCAGAGCTCAGGTGGCCTGGCTGGTTTAGCAAAGCAGTCACTGTGGGCAACAGAAGGCAGCTGGTCCTCCCTTTGGCCTGGGCAACATTCTACTTCTGTCCCCAGGAACAGCATCCAAATGTGTGTTGATATATGGAACACCAATCCCATCCATCTCTCCTCAAGAAAAGAATCCCACAATGAAATTAGTTTGGGCAACACTATACATTGAATTCCCCTTTGGTGGGCCACAGAGCACAGTAGCCTATAGAAGAATCCTAGAATTCCTGCAGTAAAGAGCTCTGTTTAACACACCATCCCACTTTTATTTGATCACAACATCCTTTTTCAAGTATAATGATGATATCTCATATTTTAATGGAATATACTATGTGCTGGTCAACATTCTAAGTACTTTACATGTTTTAATTTATAACCCTCACAACTCCCTTAAGTGTCATAAGGAACCGCAGCACAGAGCAGTTACCAAGACATATGGGGCTGGGGCTGTTAAGTGAGTAAGCAGCCCCCTAACCTCCCACAATACACACATTGGACAACGCTGCCCTTGTCCACTGTTCTTGAACTTTTTCAGTGCCCCCATCATTGACTGGGATGGAAAATCCACAGACAGAACCATGTCCCCTGTTCTCAGATAGTACTTGAAAATAAAGAGGAAGAATAGTGTTACTTTGGATTGAGATTTTTATTAAATATTAATTTTTTCAGAAACAAAGTATAGAGATCACCTTTTTAAATTAAAAGGCATCGAGGTGAAACTAGCCCTGGAACCTCCTAAAGGACTCTTTAAACGGTATTCCTGCTGCCTGGGTTGCTGTCTTCCCCATCTCTTTCCCCTTTTCTCCCAGGACAAATACATATCCTATAAAACCTCACTCAGGCATCTCCTCTCTGAAGCCTGCCTTGCCCACCATACATGGAATGCAAGTATTATATATACTACCCAACTTCTTATTGTCACTGATTATGGCTTAATTGAGAAGTAAAAAGAAGAGAGCTGAGAAATCATTTGGGGTCCTGGCTGAGGTAAATATTTTTTTTGGAAACTCAAACACCCCTGGAGTTCCAGCTCCAGAAGAAGCCCCAAGTGGTTATCTGGCCTACTGTGAACTTATTGCCTCTTGTTCCTTTCTTAAAGTTCCTTAAGATTCTTGCCTAGCTTAAAACCTTCAAATAAGAGGATTCCATCCCTTCTGAAGTTCATCACCCCAATATTTATGAATCCTTATGGTTGAAAGATATTTCCTTATTTAAAGTCAATCCCTAATGTCAGTTGAAGCTCATGCTGTCTTGTCAGGGCCTCAACAGCAAGAGAAGGCACTGAAGGAAGAGAACATGTCATTGTCTTCCATTCAGCTGTCATTTCCCAACCTTTTCATCTCCTCTTCCTTCTGTGGCCCCTCACCAGGTTCCCGTTATTGGTTTTAAGGCAAGTGATCTGGCAGAGGCGGACCCCTGGATGAATGTAAACAGAAAAACAAAGCCCTCTCATTTGTACATTTTCACTGTCTACTTTTATTTCCTACTAATGCCTTGACACTTTCATCTGCTGATACTGGTTTCTGATTGATGGCTTCAAACAAAACCTGGAAGCTCTGAGTTAAAAGCCGCTTCTGAGAGGACCCTGTAGTTTTCTAGAGTCATTGGTAGGGACATGGGGCAGTGAGAAACCAAAGACATCTTTTCAGAGTCAGGAAGAAGATACATTGAAACCGGTAGCATTATCAGCATAACTAAGACATCACAGGCAAAGGGTTGTAAAGACGTGGGGTGAGCCAGGACCTCTTATTCATTCTTTGTGGATATGAGAATTTGATAGTATTTTGGAGAAGAATTGATAACACCTTGGAAAGTGATGCATGCACAAATTTGAAAAAAAAACTAATTGTCTTTGAGTGGGAAAACAGACCTATTCATGAAATTCAACCATTGAAACAAATAATCTAAAGCTATTTAAACACCAGAGAGCAGTCTCACAGATATAATGTTAAGTCTCAAAAGAAAGTTAGAGATCTACAGAAATTGATCTACAAAGATAGAGATAGTATATTTTAAACATAGTAAGATATTATCTATTATTTATGGGTTCATACATAGCAATATTATGAAGACACTGCAGTGATACCATTTTCAGGATTGTGGTTGCTTCTGGGGCTGAAGAGAGGAAACATTTGGTGAAATTCTGGCATCTCTTAAATCTGGGCATTAGTGCATAGGTGTCTGCTGTTTTCTCTGCTTTTCTGTGTGTTTGAAACATGTGATTTTCTCTTTATCATGAGAGTTCTGATTGAATAGTAAGGCACTCATTCCGTAAAGTCCTTTGAACTTAAGGGTTTCATAATTCCAGGTGACATAAATAAAGAGAAAGGACTTCTCCAGTCGCAGTAACATATCTTCTTATATTCCTCTTCGTAGGAATGTTCCTGGCTGATATAATTGAAAAATACTTTGTTTCTCCAACCCTATTCCGAGTCATTCGATTGGCCCGTATTGGGCGCATCTTGCGTCTAATCAAAGGCGCCAAAGGGATTCGTACCCTGCTCTTTGCCTTAATGATGTCCTTGCCTGCTCTGTTCAACATCGGCCTTCTGCTCTTCCTGGTCATGTTCATCTTCTCTATCTTTGGGATGTCCAATTTTGCTTATGTGAAGCACGAGGCTGGCATTGATGACATGTTCAACTTTGAGACATTTGGCAACAGCATGATCTGCCTGTTTCAGATCACAACCTCAGCTGGGTGGGATGGTCTGCTGCTGCCCATCCTAAACCGCCCACCTGACTGCAGTCTGGAAAAGGAACACCCAGGGAGTGGCTTTAAGGGAGACTGTGGGAACCCCTCAGTGGGCATCTTCTTCTTTGTAAGCTACATCATCATCTCTTTTCTAATTGTTGTGAACATGTACATTGCCATCATCTTGGAGAACTTCAGTGTAGCCACAGAGGAGAGTGCAGACCCTCTGAGTGAGGATGACTTTGAGACCTTCTATGAGATCTGGGAGAAGTTTGACCCTGATGCCACCCAGTTCATCGAGTACTGTAAGCTGGCAGACTTTGCAGATGCCTTGGAGCATCCTCTCCGAGTGCCCAAACCCAACACCATTGAGCTCATTGCCATGGATCTGCCCATGGTCAGCGGGGATCGCATCCACTGCTTGGATATCCTTTTTGCCTTCACCAAGCGGGTCCTGGGAGACAGCGGGGAGTTGGACATCCTTCGGCAGCAGATGGAGGAGCGGTTCGTGGCATCCAATCCTTCCAAAGTGTCTTACGAGCCAATCACCACCACACTGCGGCGCAAACAGGAAGAGGTGTCTGCAGTGGTCCTGCAGCGCGCCTACAGGGGACATTTAGCAAGGCGGGGCTTCATTTACAAAAAGACAACTTCCAATAAGCTGGAGAACGGAGGCACACACCGGGAGAAAAAGGAAAGCACCCCGTCTACAGCCTCCCTCCCATCCTATGACAGTGTAACTAAACCTGAGAAGGAAAAACAGCAACGGGCAGAGGAAGGAAGAAGGGAAAGAGCCAAAAGACAAAAAGAGGTCAGAGAATCCAAGTGTTAAGGGAAAGTAAAAATTAAATATTGTACAAATTTAAAACTTGCAAGTGAAAGATTGTTTACAAACTTCCTGAATATTATCAATGCAGAACAGCTGTGGAGACACTTTACCCTGAAGATCTATACCAAACGTAGTCTGCTTACCATGTAACACGGTTGCATCTTGAGCAGTGACCTGCCCAGGGCAAAGGACCCTGCTCCCTGGACTCACAGATTTTCTAATGCTTGGGCAGGTTGTTACTGCATGTTCCACATCAGTCAATGCAACTTAGGACAAAACTAACAGGATACAAAAACAGAGGAGAGGCTGCCGGGACCAGCATATTTCCGTTGCAGCCAAATGGATTTTATTTTTTCATTTTGTTGATTCTCAGAAGCAGAAAGCATCACTTTAAAGGTTTATTTGTTCATGCAAACTATATTTGCATTCTTACATTAGTTAAGCTAAGCAGCAAAAAGAAAAATCACACACACTCACATTTAGCCCATGTCATTTAATTGTCAGTTTCTTTGACATAAACCGCATCTTCTCCACATGGGCTTCATTCACGTGGTTTGGAGATGGGTGGGGGAAAACAATCAGGTTTCTTCAGGCTGAGGAGGACTTGCTCAGGCCGATTCCAAACATTGTGCTTGTTCAATGCGTAGAAATGATTTGCATGATGGCATGCTGTGATCAGAAGTCATGCATGAGAACCATACACCACAGGACACTACTAATCCTGTCCCCTGCACTGGGTCAGCCTTTGGATAGGACCCAGCCCAGCACCGTTCACTGTATTTGGAGGGGAAAAAAAAAAAGTGGTAAGAGTTCCATACCCACTGCAATTCTTTATGAATTCTTAGAAGTCTTTCATACACCTCTGGGTAGGGGAATATAACCAACCAATTGACCACCACCAACAAAAACCCAATCTAACAAGCAGATGGATCCGTTGTGTGTATATGTTTAACAGACATCTCTAACATACAGCCATTGTTGCACATTTTGAAAGATGAACTATTTAATGCTGCTCTGTGTCCCGTACGTGGGGAAACTTTGATCTCAAATGGCTTGTATTAATAATGTCACTGTAAAACCAAATCCTAGGGCTAAAAACAAAAATCGAAAAAAAAGTTCATTTGTATTTTGCAATATTTATGATTGTTTAGCTTCATAATGGAGAACTGACACTTATTTGGGGTAGAGGTAAAAGTGCTATCAAAGTAGCATGTTATCTCTAGGGGGTAATTTGGGGAACTTAAAACAACCTTTCGTTGGGGGTAAAGGAGTGCTCACTTCATTTAGTATCATGTCTTTCTGCATTGTGGCTTTCTTTGGGCTTGCAGAGGGGTTGTCACAAGCTCACACACTGCATGATTCCTCTTGCCTCCATCACATTTGTCCACTAAGCAGGGCTTCCCTCACCCACAGAGGTGGGTGAGGGCAGCAGCACTGGGGCTATGGCTGTGGTTTCTTTCATTTATCATTGGAATAAATCATCAATGGTGAGACCTGAGGTAGAGATGGAGCCGCCTCAACCAAACCCACTTGGTTTCTTCATTGCACTGGTTCTCATGAGAAAGTGACTTAGTATTAATTCTTAAGAAGATGTCCCAGCTTCCCCCAGCACATTCCCTTTCAGCCAGCTTTGCTCTCTGCTTAGCAACCTGCCCATTGTCAGTGGAGGATGGCTTTGGGGGGAGCGTCATATCTTCCATTCCATCTCCTGCTTTAGGGAAGACAGTTTTTAGTCCAGGGGTTTCTCATCTGATGACTAGATTTCAAAGCCAAGATGCTGCAGTTGAATGTGTCAGGAAGTCTATACAAAGCATAAGAGAGACTTCAGCATGTGAACCAAATCAAAGTAAATTCTTCCTGAACCATACAATAGAGGGGGAAAAAACCAATAATCAGACACACCAATTGCCTTGCAGTAGAAGCACTTTGGATGTATTTTCACTGTCCACCTGACAAGTTTTGCATAGAACAAACCACAGAAGGCAGTAAGCAGAGCTCTCTATCTTGTCGGACCATTAGAAGCTATCCAGCTCTTGTAAGCCTGCCTCTGCCGCATCACGCATAGAACTTTTGTATTGCACCCGATACCGGGTTGGGAAGGCATTTCTTTCAGTGACCCTGCTAACTGCTAGGATGAATGTATAGTAACATGTACAGGCTACATCGTAAACAGCACAAAACAGAAGCTGACACGTGGTTATTCTTTTTAAGAGAATTATAAATACTGTAATATATCATTTTATTTTATTGGCATGCCTTTTTGTAAATACAAATTATTAACTTATTAAATAGGAAATGGCTTCTGGCTTATGCCATTGTCATGTTTATTTTTATTTTTTATACTTTTCTTTCTTCTTAGAACTTAGCTGCTGTCAGCCAATGTACATCCCCAAACCAGACAGACAGACAAAAAATTTTTTATCGCTAATGGTCTTTTCCAAAACAACAAAAAATATATATTTTTTTGTTCCAATGTGCAATAAATTCTAACCACTTCTATGCAAGATCTGGCTAACCTTCATAATTGTTCTTGAGATGGGCAGCGGAGCGACAAGATCCCACTTGATACCCCAAGTGCTCATGCTAGTGATGTCATTAAGCTACTAGAGAATATTAATGAGGTTTTTCTGAGATCTGACCTTTTTCCTCCCCCAGACTCTGATCCCAGCCCAGCAAGCTATCTCCTCAGTCACACACTCATGGGCCTTGGTATCTGACACCCATCAGCCAGCTTCCTAGGGAAGAAGCCACCTCCACTCTATTTGAAGTTTCACTTTTTCTTTTTAACTTTTCCCACCTTTTCCCGCCCCGCCATCCCTCCACCTACCTACTCACTTGCTCGCTCACTCTCTCACCCGCCCTGCTCCACACTTCTTTGGTAGTAAATGACACCATCACCAGCAGTTTACACCCGCAGTTAACAGGCATTGAACTGAAAGAATCAGTGATGACGTTTTTGTACATCTTCACTGAGTGGGTAAGTGGCAACGCTTTGCCAAATATTAACGAAGCCAATCAAAAAGCAGCAGCAGCCACAGTATCACTGCACATATATATATATAGATATATAAATATAATATAAATATTTATTTTTTGTAGCCAGGTCCTTGGTGCAGTATTTATACTCCACAATCCACCTTTAAAAAAGGACAAAAAGCAAAAAGATATGTGATGCTGTTAATGTAAAATGCAGAGCCAAAGCCACTGAGCAGCAGCTGACACGGTTGCTGGTTTGTGTGAAAACACTTTCCCCTCTTTCCTTAACCTTCTGGTTGCTTAGGATGAGGAGACTCCAGAATTTAAAGCAGAGGGCAAGAGCAGGAAAAACTTCCTGAGTCAGTGTGACCTACTCCCACTTCTTTCTAAATGAGCCTCTTTGGCACCAGAAGTTGACAGGGGAGAGATAAACAGAAACTCCCAGTCAAAGCCCCTGGAACGACAGTGCCCAGAGTTCTTTTCTTTTTCGCCGCAACCAATGTAAACTTGTAAAAGACCAATAGTGAAGATTAGTGTATTAGTGAATGCATGGAGGCCAAACACTGCTCTAAATGAGACGTGATAAAAAGTAAATCACTACTATAAGCCAAAAAGGAAACAAAATAAAAATGACCCTTTTTACTGTACAAGGGAAGCCTGTCTTGGTGTGCGTTTGTTGCTTGATACCAATTCTTGAGTCCTGGGAGAGGTCTGGGAGTTGGGACCTTAGCACATTCGGGGAAAGGAGGAGAATGGAAGGAAGAGTGATCAAAGGGTCTCTGGCAAAGTTCTGGCTGAGAAGTAGAGATTGGAGAGAAAAGCAAGGTCCTGACCCTCCCCCTTCCCCCGCCCATCCCCATTCACCTGTTGCATGTGGCATTACTCCCCTACTAGGCTGGTGCTTAAAGGACCATGAAACCCCTTCCTCACCAGTTCACCTGGCAGAGCCCCCAGAGATGATGTCAGTCAACCCAGCTGGGCTGGCCTTCTGCCTTTTTCACCAGTATGTGAGGAAAAAAACTATCCCAATGCTCCAAAGCTCGGGCGAGCACGATGCCCAACAGCCTCCACTCTGCTAGCTAATGCTGGGCGCTGTCCTCCATCACCCCACAAATAAACCAGCAGACTAAGGCTGGTCTCGTTCACATTTGTGCAGGGGAGAGGGGCATCCCGCACCCTGCCCCACTTTGGGGACATCCCTCTAGGCCATGTCTCCTGATCCAGGAACACTCAGGAGGATTCTGAAGTGCCCACTCTAGTCTGCTCCAGTAGCTCGACTCCGGAGAGAGATGGCTGGTAGGTCAGTCCCCATCCTCCCCCAACCCCAAGCCTGCCTCCAGGCCTGCTGTGGAGGTGAGATTGCCATGGGTTATGACTTTGTGACTCAAGTCCTAGGCATCTTCTGTAACGATGCCTCATTTTTTCTCAGATGTTGCCCAAAGTTTTGCAAAAAGCTTCGTTCATTTTCAGGTACCCCCACCCCCTGAAGAATTGGCTGCAACTAGCCAGCCAGGGGGACATCAGGAGAGAAGAGGAAGTCTGGGTTGGGAGGGGCCCAAGCTTGGCACAGAGTCTGCATCGTGGCTTAGCTCTATGCTTTCTTGGATTCCCTTTTAAAGATTATCAAGATTTCCTCCATTACAATGCTCCTGGGGCACCCTCTACCCCTGCCCCCCACTTCTGTTTGCTGTACATAGAGGCTAAGTGGGGTGGGGTGGGCGGGTGTGCACATGTGGTGTGTGTGCGTGTGTGTGAAGAATGTATATAGGTAAAGGGGAGCGGGGTCCAGCGGTTCCAGAAAAGGGACAGAACTCCTGTGTTCCATTCCCAGCTCAACCGCTGGCTCGCTGTGTGGCCTTGGGCAAGTCACTTAACCTCTCTGTGCCTCAGTTTCCCCATCTGTAAAATGGGGATAATAATACTGACCTACCTCACAGGGGTGTTGTGAGGCTTTAATTAAATGTTTTGTAAAGTGTTTTGAGATACAGAGGCAAAGGCACTAGGGAAGGGCAAAGAATTATTTGGACTTAAGGAAGATGAAATGGTACCATAAATGCTGCTATTCTGAGAGCCATTTAAAACTGCACTGCTCCAACCACCCCCCGCTTCTCATCACCAGGACAGCAGGTCGAGAAAATGTCTTTCCTTTCACGTGCTTCTGGGATTTGTGATTATTCTAGACACTTAATTTTTTTTCCCTTGCTGTATCTCCTTCCCTCACCCCCTCAACTTGTTCCCTGTTCCGTTTATATGGAAATGGCAGAAATGCTTGAGAAATGAGAATGTATAAGTGGATTGGAAGTTTATAGTCTGAATTTCGATTTTACTTTGTACTGTACATCTTTTTACTTTAGAATTTGCAATAAAGGGTTACGTCAATCTTGTTTTCAACTCTCCTCTTAGACTGGCTTGTCATTCTGTCATTGCTCTCACACCAAAGCCCCTCAGCCCAGTGTACAGGGAGTCAAATGCTCCCACCCAGCAGGACCCCACAGCTGTCCTCTGACAAGGGTCATAGTCTGAGCAGAGTCTGTGTGAGGTCCAGCTCAGGTCCTCAGATGGGCTGCCAGTACCCCAGCCACTCAGCTGGGTGGAAAAGCTTTGGGGCTCTAGGTAGACCTTCAGGAGGCCTTGCCAGAGTGGGGAGAGCAGGTTGGAGGGAGTAACCCCTGGAAGGGGGCACACCTGTAGCTGTGCGGCCTCCTAAACACTCTAGGAGCCCCTAGAAGTCAATAGAAGCTGCTCTCTGGTTCTGACCCCCATTATGCTTCCCAGGCTCCATTACTGCTCACAGATCATTTCATCTGGAACTCACTCACTTTCAGCTCAGGCGACTCTGCGTTCAAAAGCCTGACTATGCCACCGGAGTTTCCTTATGTGTAACAGAACATCTTCCCGATTTTTGGAAATTAGATCCAATCATGTGCATGACTGCTTAGCATAGGGCCTGGCACGCAGTGCTCAATAAATGATGGCTCCTAGTGGAAGAGTGATTGCGGAATAAAGAACTAAAGCTGTCCAGAATTGGGAGGGCCTGCCTCCTACCTTGCCTCCTCCCTCCCCCCCAAAAAAACAATGGCACCCACCCGCCCTCTGCTATTGACAGCACCCCCGGCTATGTTCGTCATTTGCAAAGAACGAATAAACAGATGGCTTCTTCCTTCGCGTGTTTCGTAACTTTTATAATAGGTCAAAGGCAGCGACCTGCCAGGATTGAGCCCCCACTTTGCAGCCTGGGGCCCCGGGGCGAGGGGCCGTCCGGCCCACCTGCAGCCCAGGCCGAGCGGGCCCAGGCCCCCAGCGAAGGGCGCTGCCCTTCGGTCCAGAGCGGCTTTGCCTCCCCCCAGGCACGCGCCTCGCCGGGCCGAGCCGGGCAGGAGAGGGCGGGCCGCGCCGCGTCGCCGTCGCCGTCGCCGTCGCCGCCCGTGACCCACAGCGTGAGCAGGATGAGCAGCGCCCCGGCGCCCAGCGCCCCCACAAAGCCGGCGAGGAAGCCCAGCGCCAGCGGCCCGGCCCAGCCGGCGGGGCTCCGCTCGTAGGGCGCCTGGGGCAGTCGCTCGACGATCAGCTCCAGCTCGTCCCAGTGGGGCTCAGGGCCCGAGGCGCGGCGGGGGCGCGGGCCGGGGGCGGGGCCGGGGGCGGGGCCTGGAGCAGCGGCGGGGCCGGGGGCGGGGCCTGGAGCAGGGGCTGGGGCGGCGGCGGGGCCTGGAGCCGGGGCGGGGGCGGGGCCGGGGCCAGGGGCGGGGCCGGGAGCCGGGGCGGGGCCGGGAGCCGGGGCGGGGCCGGGGGCCGGGGCGGGGCCGGGGCCAGGGGCGGGGCCGGGGCCTGGAGCCGGGGCGGGGCCTGGAGCCGGGGCGGGGCCGGGGGCCGGGGCGGGGCCGGGGGCCCGGGGCGGCGCGGCGCCGGGCGGCAGGTAGCGCCGCCCGAACCTGCGCAGCTGCAGCGCCGCCTGCTGGTGGAGGTTCTTGCCCAGCTCGCGGGCCACGTCGGGGCGGCCGCTGCGCCGCAGGGCTCGGGCCACGCGGTCCCAGGGCAGGCTCAGGGCCTCCGCCGCCAGCCAGGCCGCCAGCCCCTCCCGGCAGCCGTCGGAGGCGTCGGCGGGGGCCGCCGCTAGGCCCGCTGCCGCCCGCCGCCCCCGCCGGCCCCGCCGCCCCGACACGGGCCCCGGCGGCTCCGCCCGGGCCAGCCGCTCCTCCGACAGCCGGGCCAGCTCGGCGTCGACGTCCGGTGCTGGTGCCTTCAGCAGCGACTGGAAGTGGCCGCACTCCTCGGGGGTCAGCAGCTCGGCCAGGCGGACAGCGGCGTGCGGGCCCATGGCGTCCACTGCCCCCGCAGGAGCCAGCGCCCAGCCCCAGAGCCCCAGGGCCAGGGCCCCGGCCGCAGCCGCCGCCGCCATCGTCCGGCCCGCGTGGCGGAGCGCGCGACCGTGGCCGAGGCGCCCACGCTCGGGGGAGGGGCGCCCAGGTCCACGCACGGTGGCGGGGGACAGGGCTTCCCACACTCAGCCACTGGGACGAGGAGGCCCTGACGCCCGGCGACCAGGAAGTTGGCCTGGACACGTGCGCCTGGGCCGGAGAAGCATCGCCCAGCACCCAGAAACTGGGAATTAAGAGGGAAAGTCTCCCAGAACCGAAAAATTAGAGTGAGATACCTTCCCAATACCCGAGGATGGGCGGGACTCAGTGCCCCGAAGACCAGGAGGGGCCGGTGGCCTGGCTGTCCTTCTGAAGTCCCAAATTCGTTGTTAAGTCTCCAGCATGTAACCCACTTACCACCCCTCATGCTCCACGAGAGACCCTAGACCCCAAGTTCTCCATTATCCCCAATATCCAACCAATACCGAAATTCTCTTACCTGCTAAATACTAAATATTTATAGACTCTAAAAGTCTCACCCTCCCACACAGGCATCCAAAACTGGTCACCTCTGGTCTGGGTAAGGGAAGCTTCTCCAGGCCCCACCCACTTCCACACACACTAGGGCCCTACTCACTAAATTTGTTTCCACTCCCCAAGCAAGTGTGGCTCTGGCTCTCCTTTGGATCTTGGACTACACACTTGGTTCTGCTTGGGTCACTCCTCAGCTGACAAGTACCTTAAAGGAAGCCCTCCCTGATTCCATTAGGTACTGGTCCTCTTTTTATTCTCTCCCCCATTAGACTGTACGGTCCATCTATTGCAACTAATAGCAACTAATGCATAAGTAGTCAAGAAAGATTTCTTGAATTGATGTGTAAACTCTTAACTTGCAAATCAGCCCCCCCACACCCCCTCACACACACACACACACACACACATGGGCTTCATCATCATGGAGCCTCAGGTCTTCTCAGAGCATGCAAGGTCCTCATGTGTAGTGGTTTGGTCTTAATGATTCCTCCAGCCTCACTTCCCCCACTCTTGCCTTCACTTTAGGCTCTAGTAACCAATCACAAGTATGGTAGAGTTGCCAGTCTCCATAGCTATGTTGGACTGAATCCCCACCTGCTTGGGAAGCTTTTCTGACACCCTGCCACAACCACTGTGAGTTGGGATCTTTCCAGGACATTCTTGAGATAGACTGTACATCCTCCATCAGGACATTTATCCGGAAATTAATTGGAGGATTTATTCGACACTTTTTTAATCAGTATTTTCCATGTACCAAATATTGTGCCAGATGTGGGAATGTAAAAATTTTGATGTGGTCCCTCCTCAAGCAGCAGCTTTATCCAGTTTTACTTTCAAATGATCCATTTTCGAGCCTTCCCCACTCTCTTGTGGGCTCAGAATTGAACAAGGACCTTCCTTATCCAGAGGCTTTTCAGAGCCTGAGGATGTATGCGGGTTTTCACCTGGTAGCTTCAGTGTCCAGAACCTGGTGGGCACCTCCTGTGCCTGAGTGAATAACGGGTTCCAGAATGTTTTGCTCCAGGAATAGAAGCAGCCACAGAATCACACCAATGGCACCAACAGACCTGGATGCCCATTCTCCACAGGGCTCTCCACATCCTGCTACCCCCCCAAGAAATCCTCTGGAAACCACATGTCATTGCTTTAATACTGTGTAATACTTTCTTTTAAAATACAGTCTCTTCTGAGGTAGACAGACCACAACTGCAGAGCATCATCAGGAGATAAATACTTCCATGTACAACACACAGCAAAATGAGGTAGAAATGGTTTCAGTTGGAGGAGAGGACCCCAACACCAAGCTGGGTAGAGGAAGGAGAGGGCCAGTTTGCCCTTCAACCCCTGACCCTGGATTCTTTGGTATGCTCCCCCCAACACTGCCAGAGCTGGACCTGCCCTTCTCCCACCTGCCCCAGCGCCTATGAGGTAGGTGCTAGTAGACTGGGGGATGTCTCCTTGTGCAAAGTTCCCCAAGGCCAGTAGAGGAGGAGGTGGGGGCCCTGGGTCTCAGTCAGTGAGCTCCCCCACCCCCAGAGCTGCCTGCCTGTTAAAGGGAAGGGATCCCAACCCCACTTCCCTGATGCCCTCCCCCCACCCCATATACACACCTGAGAGAACCTCCTCACTCCTTGCCCCCTCCTAGGACCTTTTATAGCCAGGGCCCTGTGACCCACCCCACTGCTTCTGAGGCACCAAAGTCCTGCAATCAGCCAGCTCCAATGAGAGGAGAGCCAGAAAGAGACCAAGGGTAAAAAAGGAGGAAAATACAGAGCAGCTTTTCTGTTAACACTGTTAGGCCAGTACAGGCCCTCAGCACCTTGGCACCTGAAATGTTCCCTGTAGACACCATCCCAGCTGGGAGTGGGAGGTGGTACTGAGTCTGTAGAAGCTGTAAGGGCAGGCAGAGAACAGGAAGAGGGGCTGGGGAGGGAAGGAGAAGAGGTAGGGGTATGGGCTTGTTCCTCCCAACTTGGACCAAAGGTCAGAATTGTGAAATGGGCTCCCTGGGGGAAGGGAGCAAACTGCTGAAGCCCCATCATGGGAAGCTGGTGGGAAAGCGAGGAATATGGTTTCAGAAGAAGGCCGACTAAGCCTGCACTTCTAATGGAAAATGTGGGTAGGACTGAGAATAAACCCAACGTCAGGGGGAAAGTCTACCCATTTCCTTTGCTCTCTTGCACCCTCTGCCACCTCAGACCTAGAACCCTAGGAGAATGGGAGAGGCATACTTCCCATAGAAACTTCTGTGACAGATGCTCACTCCACCTCAGAGCCTTCCAGCAGACAAGAAAGGCTGGGTCCATAATCAGTTCTGTGCCCACCAGATTTGTGGACAGTAGACTGTCTTCCCTCCCAAGGGAATCTTGTTAGCCTCAGTTATAAGACACCTGACTGAACAAGTGCCAGGTGAGATGACCTCTCTGGAGACTTTCTGCCCAGGTCACCTTCCCATCTGGGCCCTCTTAAACTTTCTGAGTCTGGGGCAGAAAGTAGGCAAGAGTATTCCAAGTTTGGTTAATCATTCATAGAAAATAATAAGCTGAGAGTGGGGCCCAGTGGGGAGAGCAGTAAGATCTATCTGCTCTCAAATCGCATAATACACTCCCCCACACATTTGCCTACAACGTTGGACGTGGGGAGGAAGTCCTACAAATACATTCCACTCTGTCCCAGGAAGAACAGGGGTCTACATGTGTGGCTCTGGGTCCTCCTCTCCCCTTCCTCCAAGTATCATTTTCTGAGTCTTCTGGGAGTTTGCTCCCCTGAGGCTAAGAGTGGTGGATGGGGAACACACAAGAGAGTAGCCAAAGTCTAACATTCTTTTTGAGGTTAGTTTCTTCCTGAGTTGTCAAAATAAAAACAGCCAAGTCCTACACATCTCACAAAAATAAGAGGCCTAAATATTAAACAAGCTACATTTCTGGGATTTCCTCCTCAAAAACAAACAACATTAACAAAAAGCCCTTCTTTGGGTGTTCTTTTTTTTTTTTTTTTTTTGTGATGCCCCCCCCACCCCTCCCCCAAAGACCCAAGGATTCAGCTGAGTGAGGTGTAATGGGATGGGAGAGAATTCCCTACCCCCTGCCTCCTCAGCCCCTGGACCTCCAGATCTCCTGCAAAGGGACACTGCAGTCTTTGAATGACAGGGACAGAAGGAGAGAGGGACCAAGAGACACAGAGAGGCTGGAGAGCAAGGGATGGAGATGGAAGCACAGAGGATGATAGATGGAGAGATAGGGGAGGGAGGACCGAAAGAGAAACAGGGCCAGGATGGAGGGGATGCAGTGACAAACGACAGGGAAAACTAAATGCAGAGAAAGAGGGGAGAGCGGAGGAGGAGGAGGGAGCCATTCAGAAAGCGAGGAGACAAAGGATTGTGGCGAGAGAAGCAGGAGTGCCTTAGGCCCCGGGTCCGCCGCAGCCCATCCCGGGTCGGCCCGTCCGCGGGGCGGAGATGGCGAGCTTCCCGTCCACAATAAATAGGAAAACCTGAGTACACAGCGCATATGGCATCTACCTGCCTAGCGGAAGCATTTTCCTTCCCACGAAAAAACAGTCGCCGGCAGCCCCCTCCCCTCTCCCACTGCACATTCATCCCTCGGCGCCCTCCCGAGCCCGGCGAGTGAAGCCAGCCCTCCCGACGGCGAGGGCGGGGAGGGGGCGGCTCCCGCGGCCTGCCCTGCGCGCCGTCAGTGTCCGAAGCCGTACATCTTGTCCCATTCCACGTACGAGTCCAGGTCCTTGGGGGTGGCCCTGGGGCCCACTTTGACCAGCGCCGCCTCCAAGTCCTTGTAGGAGACGGGGCGCTGCAGCCCCGGGAGGCCCGCGCCGGCCGCTGCCTGCCGGCAGAGCTGCCCCAGCTCGGCGCCCGAGAAGCCCTGGGTGCCCTGCACCAGCGCCGCCAGCTCGCGCTCGCTCAGCGCGCAGCCGTGCCGCGCCAGCGCGCGCTGCAGGATCTGCCCGCGGGCCGCGCCGTCGGGCAGCGCCACGTAGAAGCGCAGCGCGAAGCGCCGGCGCGTGGCCTCGTCCAGGGCGGCGGGCCGCGCCGTGGTGCCCACGACCAGCAGGCCGTCGGCCGCCGCGCCGCCGCCGTCCAGGCATGCCAGCAGCGGCGCGTGCAGCGCGGCGGCGTCCCCGCGGGCGGGCAGCAGCGCGTCCAGCTCGCTGATGAGCAGCACGGCGGGCGGCCGGCCGCGCGCCGCCGCGAAGGCGGCCCGCAGCAGGCGCGCGCCCTCGGCCGCGCCCGGCGCCGCCAGCGCCGCCCCGCGCAGGCGCAGCAGCGCGGCGCCCAGCTGCGTGGCCAGGCAGCGGCCCAGCAGCGCCTTCCCGGCGCCGCGCGGCCCGAAGAACAGCACGGCCCGCGGCGCGCGCGCGGCGCCGGGGCAGGCGGGCGGCCTCAGCAGCGGCCACAGCAGCTCCTCCTCCAGCGCCGCCTTGAGCGGGCCCTGGCCGGCCACGTCCGCCCACTGCACCGGCGGCCCGCGGTCCAGCAGCGCGCTCGCCGCCAGCTCCAGGGCCCCGGCGTCCACGCCCTTGGGGGGCTCCCCCGACGGCGCGGCGAAGCCCCCGCGGGCGGCCGGCGCCGGGGCGCGCTCCGGGAACCTGTCAAAGGGCTCGAGCTGCGGGGCGTAGAGCGCGGAGCCCAGGCCCTTGAGCGGGACGCCCCCCGCGCACTTGCCGGAGGCCTCCTCGGCGGCGCCCGGCGGCGGCACTCGGAGCCCGTCGCCACGACACTCGCCGCCGTCCAGCGAGGCGAAGGCTGCGCCGTCGGCCGCCGCGGCCTTGGCGGGCGGGTACGCGCACTTGCGGTACCGGCCGTCCGCACCGTCGTCCGCCGCCCTGCGCTTCAGCGACACCCCGGCCTCGGCGGCCGGGAAGCCGTAGGCGGCGGGCAGCGGCGTGGGCGCCGCCAGCCCCGACGGCAGGAAGGCGGTGGGCGGCGGGGCGGGCGGCGGCGGCGGCAGAGGCCCGTAGCCCGGCTGCGCGGCGTAGCCCCCCGCGGGGTAGTTGTACAGAGGCCCCGCGGGGGGCCCGTAGCCCGGCGGGGGCGCCGCCTGCAGCAGCGAGGCCGCGGGCGGCGGCGGGGGCAGCGCGGCGCCCGGCTGCGCGCAGTACCCGGGCGCCAGGTACCCGCCGCCGTAGCCCGCCGCGTATTCGGACGCCGCCGACGGGGCCGCCCCGCACGCGCTGCCGGCGTAGAGGGATTCGGGCAGGTTCCCGGCTAAAACCGGGGAGCTCCCGAGGCCGCCGGAGCCGCCCCCGCTGCCCGACTTGGTCCCCGGGAGGCCCTCGTGGAGGGGGGCCAAGGGATAGTGCGGCTCCGGCCCTGGCCAGGGCTCCGAGTCCCCCTTGGCACCGTTGAGGAAGGAGGCATCGCCGTAGCCACCCAGCGTGGGGCGCTCGTAGGGCGAGTCCAAGACCCCGGAGTACTTCTCTGCGTAGCGCTTGAGGAGGTTGGAGGCAGTGAGGGCGGAGATGTCGTCGTGTGCCCAAGCGTAGTGGCAGCGCTGGCGGCCCCCAGGGGGCAGCTCCAACTTGTGGGCCGGCGACGGGGTGGTGGAGGAGACGTCCAGGTGCTGCTCTGGCCACTGGTTGAGGGGCTGGGCGTGTTCCGGTGTCCAGTGCATCTTCGACAGCTGCAGGCGAGAAGGAAGGGGCTAGATAGGTCCTGCAGAACCCAAAGACCGCACAGGCCAACCCACTGAGACCGACGCTTCGGGCAGCCTGGTTGTCTGGCATCCACCACCCTCCCAGGGCAACTTCTCCAGCCGCAAGTACACAATACTTGTCCCTCAGTCCCAGGATTAAAGTTATCTAAAAAGACCTCCCTCAGAGCCAAGAAGTATCTGGAAACGACATGTTTGGCCCTGACTTCACCATATAAGCAGCGGTTATTATTATTATTTTGTCCTGGGAACACCAGGACTGCCCTCACTTTCAGACCTAATGTAAGTGAAGGGCCAGGGCTAGGAACAGTGAAACCCAAATGTGGCTTATTTGGTACAGAGAGGCTCCAGTGTTAGGTAAAAATGCCGAGGCCTGCCGCAGGGCTTCTAGCCTCTTTGGTAGTCCTAAGTGCTCTGTTCACCTCAGCCTTCCCTGGGATTCCAAGGCCCCCTTTGGGTCTGAAGTGAGGGATATGGGTCTTTGGCATGCTTCATCATCCCTAGGAAGCTCTAGATGCTGACCCCGAAGCGTTCACCCCATTTCCATTCAGTTTCTTTCAGTTTTTTTTGCCCGATGAAGTCAGAACACCTGGGTTCCAGACGCATTTCTGCACATGATGGTTGTATGCCCAGGGGAGGTGCTGCCACCTGCCTCATCCCCAAAATGTTTCACCACAATACAGAAAGGTTATTTAGAACAGACGAATCATATTCCAGAGAAGATGGGGGAAAGTTAGTTCACAGCAATGCATATCATAGAAAGTGGGTCATAAATTTGTTTCTGAGCTTCTTAGAAACCGAATAACTCACTTTGCAAGGTAAAAAAACACCACCATAGTCAAAAGCAGCAAAATGTTCCTGGCATAAAGATCACAGAACTTTTTTTCATGGACCTCAGGAAGCAGACCTGTGAGATACAATAATGTCATCTTAGGAAGCCATGCCACAAACACAGCAGAAATATTACATGGCTGTTTCTTATACTGTCACTCAGCACCAGTCGAGGTATGAGCCAGACACTGGTAAAGGGATTCAGGGCCTGGGGGACTGTACTCTCCCCGAAGGGAAACGTGCCATGCCTAGTTGAGATGGCCTCACCAGGGAAGTGGTGTCTTCACTGGACCTTGAAGCGTGAGGGACCAAGTTGACCAGACAAGCTAGAGGGTTCCAGCACCTTTACAGGTACAGAGCACAATGCATTCAGAAAGGCTGAATTGGGTTAGCTCGTGTGCCCCATGCCCTTGTTCCCTTCCTCAAGACAATTTATTGCTCTTCTGGAACATTGTCATAATCTACAGATCTACTGTATCTATGATGTGAATCATGTCCCTTTAGAAATAGGGCTTATGTGCAGTGCAGTGTGCAACCTACATAACCATATACTGCAAGCCTGGATGGAGCACCAAGAAATGTTGGATCACCGAGTCTTGGAAGCAGGTGTATGGAGGGGGAATGGTAGTAGAAGAGATTGAAAATAAACAAGTAACTTCTCGGGTTCTCCACAGTCACCCTTACTTGCAGCAGCCTGTTGACAGCACCACCTTACGTCTGTGACCTGACATCAGTGGGATAGGACAGTCTTTGAAAGTAAAACTGTTTACTCACCCTCACTGCCCTAAGGAAGGCATGAGCCAAAGATACTAAAACTTAAAAAGGAGAGTCCTTAAGGTTATTTTGCTTCCATCTGAGAGGTGATCCCCACCACCAATAGCAAGAAGGAAGAACTGAGTGTGGGGTCTATAGGGGGCAGATATGCAAGCTCCTCAGCTCCTACTGATGAGTCGCCAAAGAACAGAGGCATTATCTGGTATCTGGGGGTAATTTCCTGGGACATAAGAAATCACAAGCAGTTCTGGTTTCAGGGTTGTATGAAGCAGGGGTCCCCAACCCCCAGGCCATGGACCACTACTGGACTGTTAGGGGGCCAAACAGCAGGAGGTGAGCATCTTACAGGCAAGTGAACCTTCTTCATCTGTATTTGCAGTCACTCCACAGTGCTCTAGCATCATTGCCTCAGCTCTACCTCAGATCATCAGGCATTAGATTCTCATAGGAGCACTAACCCTATTGTGAACTGCACATGCGAGGGATCTAGGTTGCGTGCACCTTATGAGAATCTAATGCCTGGTCATCTGAGGTGGAGCTGAGGCGATGATGCTAGAGCACTGGGGAGCAACTGCAATTCAGATTAGCATTAGCAAAAAGGTTTGACTGCAGAGAGACCAAAATAAATCAGTTGCTTGCAGATTCATATCAAAACCCTATTAGTGAATGGCAAGTGACAAGTTGCATCAGTGGCAGGCTGTATAGTTGCAAGTGAGTTGATGTACTTCAACTGTACAGCATCTCTGGTGGCAGGCAGGTTTTAAGTCAGAATCTGACACTTATTTTATTCTATCTGCACCTCTTTTCCACACTGTGCACTTGTCTCAGTCATAATGTTGGTAAGCCTACAAGCCAACCCTAGCCAAAATGAGTAAAAAAACGAACGTCACTGGAAAGCTGCTTTGAAAAGGGAGAAGGACCCAATGAAGAGAGAGCAGAAGACTCTAAGACTGCCAACAAAAAGAAAGCTGCATTTAAAAGAAAATACCAAGAGTCCTACTTAAATTACAGGTTCATTACAACAGGCGATTCACATTCTCTAAGCCTGCTTTGTATAATATGTAGCAACTGGTTATCCAGCGAAGCCATGACACCTTCAAAACTGTTTCGCCACATGAAGACCAAGCACCCCAAATTAAAAGACAAGTCTTTGGAGTTTTCTGAAAGAACAAAACACGAATGCGAAGAACAGAAGCAATTACCGAAGGCCACCCCTTCATCAAATGGGTCTGCTCCAAGAGCATCATTCTTAGTGGCTAATCACATTGCTAAAGCTAAGAAGCCCTTTACTGTTGGCGAAGCGTTGATTCTGCCTGCTGCTAAGGACATGTGTCATGAATTTTTAGGAGAGGCTGCAGCTCAAAAGGTGGCACGTTCTTTCGGCTAGCACCATAACTAGATGAATTGATGGAATAGCAGAGGATATTGAAGTGCAGTTGTTAGGATGAAAGTGTCACTGTGGTAGGGAATCCAGGTTGACGAGTGTACCAATGTTGACAACAAGGTAACAATGCTTGTTTTTGTGCAATATGTTTTTCAGGAGGATGTGCATGAAGATATGTGTGCTTTTGTTGCCAGCCAACACTACAGCTGCAGAACTATTCAAGTCTTTGATTACATATCAGATATGTGCACAGACGGAGCAGCTACCACGACTAGATGACTTTCTGGTTTCAGTACTTGGGTCAAAGAGGTCGCTTCTGAACGTGAGTCTATGCACGGTGTCATTCATAGAGGAGTACTGGCTAGCTGAAAAATGTCACCTGAACTTAACAATGTTTTGCAGAATGTGATTAAAATTATCAGCCTCATTAAAGAACATGCCCTTAACTCGTGTCTGTTTGTGCAACTCTGTGAGGAGATGGACACAGAGCACACAGGTCTTTTCTGATAAACAGGAGTAAGATGGCTTTCAAAGGTAGATCACTGGCCAGAGTTTTTGAGTTATGAGAGCTGCTCTAGAGATTTCTTTTCGAAAAACAGTCACCGCTAGCAGCCCAGGATGGGTCATAAAACTTGCTTACTTGTGTGACATATTCAGTCTGCTTAACCAACTCTGTCACTTCAGGGGGGAATGACAAACTACGTTCAAGTTGGCAGATAAAATGGCTGCATTCAAAGCCAAACTGGAATTACAGGGGTGATGATGTTTGACATCTCTCAAACATTAGAAGAGATTTTTAAAGAGACTGAGCCAGGGCCTTCTTTCTTCCAGCTGGTGCATGATCACCTCCCTCAGCTTTCAAAAGAGTTTGAGCATTACTTCCCAACCACAAAAGGCCCCTGAACTGGAAAGGAAAGGATCCGCAACCTATTTTGAATAAACCAGGTAAATCGACTTTGTGCTAGATCAACTGCTTGAGACTGCAAATGATGATGGCCTTAAAAGTATGTTTGAGACTACTCCAAATCTCCACTTGTTTTGGACTAAAGTCAAGGGGGAATATCCTGAGATTGCCACAAAAGCGCTGGAAAGCCTGCTTCCATTTCTACCATCCTATCTTTGTGAAGCAGGGTTTTCTGCAGTGACAGCAACCAAAGTGACATTACGAAGTATACTGGACTTAAGCAACACACTTCGGGTCACTGTCTCCCATCACCCCCAGATGGGACGGTCTGTTTGCAGGAAAACAAGCTCAAGGCTCCCACTGCTTTTGCATTGTCTTCCACGGTACCAGCTCCTGGTGTCAAAAAGGTCAGGGACCACAGATATAAGGTAATATCAGAGGAATACAAATGCAAATATTGTGTTACCACATGGACCCCAAACCTGCTTTTCTCTATTCACTGTTTTTTATGCTTTGACTCTTTAATGTAGAGAAAAGTGATTTAACCTTGATGAAGCACTTTCCCTGAACATATTAAAGTGAGCATGATGGGGAAAAAGAGTCGCTCCTCTCAGAAGGACATACATAGACACAGGAAAGATGGCTCTGTGTCTGGACTTGTCCACACGCATTTTCTAAGCCCCCTGCCAGAACCTCTGCTCCCCATCTTTACTCCAGGCCAAGCACTCAGGACCTGGTCATCACTGAACCACTCCACCTAGCAATTGCCTACTCCAGGAACCCACCTGTGGCCCTCCAAACGTGTCTTCCCAGCATCACATTCAGCATCACATCTCCTCTACTCCAGAATTAGTCCCTCTCAGGCTGCTCCTAACCCCTCCCTAGAGGGGTCCTTGTCCCTTGCAGCTCAGCCAGCCCACTTGATTACTACTCTCAACTCATTCATATACTAGCTTTCCACTTCAGACAGTTCTCTTCCATTTTAGCCAAAGGCACGTCTCCCTCGCTTCTGGCCTTCTGTTTTCATCTTTATCTACATCTACATCCACTTTGCAGGCAGGAGGCCTGAGGGTCCATCCACCCTAGCCCTTGATCCTATCCTGGCTGGGACCTTGCCCCATTAATTAACTATTCCTCCCCAATACCTTGTCCTAGCTCCCTCCCACAACAAGCTAATAATTGTTTCCCATCTTCAAAAAGACCTCCTGGACCCTAAGTCCTCCACTAGCTACCAGCCCATCTTTCTTCCCCTTTTTTAAATCATCATTGTCTACATGCAATGATCTGGCCTCTTCTGGAGGTCCTTTAGTGGTCTCACTGGGGAGCTGGGGACCAGGTCAGCAATTTCTCCTGAACTTAGTCACATAGCCCTTGATCTCAAGACTTTATTCACCTCTTCCAAGGAAAAGAAAGGTCTGGCCAGAACTCAACTGCCCAAGATGCAGGCTCAACTAACGGACCCAAGGAGGGTGAGAGGAGGACAGAAGTTTGAGGGAGAGGGCAGTGAGGTTTCCAACCTGCACACAAGCTGACAATGCTGGCCCACATGAGCCTAAGCACCCATCAGCATGCATGCCTACACCACCCAGACCGTGCACAAATGTGCACATCTGCAGACACAGATGTCCATGCGTGTACACGTATGTTTATAGACTGTCTAGGTCTCTCTGGAGCTTTAAGTGCAGTCACAGTTGGGCACTTCCTGACACAACTAGCCCCCTCCTTGCCTTCCTCCCTCCCCCACTCAGAGGGATTAGGGTAGAATATTCTCCCTCTTTCTCCCTCCCCTCCCCTCCTGCCTTCCCCTCTCTCTCACCCCTCCACCCCCTGCCACCACCCCCAGGCCAGTTACAGCCCTCTTGCTCTAACACTTGGACTCCACCTGCCTGTGACCTAGCTCACAAGCTCCAGTCATTCAGTGTTCGGCAAGAGGGATCTTCTCAGGAGATCCTACCTTCCTCCCAGATTCATAGGAAGACACTCCAGTCCTCCACTTCCACTAAGCTGGAGGTGAGGAAGGGCTCAGGGACTTGGGAGAAAGTGTGGGCTTTGAATCGGGAATATCTAGGTTTGAATCCAGGCTCATTTGCATCACTGTTGTCAGGCTGCGTGACCTCAGTGAAGCTCACTTTCTTCATTTGTTAAAAGGCATAATATATGCCTTGCAGAGTGGTCATGAAGATTATGCAACATATGCAAAATACACAGTCCATTTTGCAGTACAAAGTAGTGTGATAAATGGTACAATTAAGAACCTGAGCAGTGGCCCAATCTTGCTTAGTTACTCTGTACAAGTCACTTCTTGGGGTTGAGGGAATTTGGAAAGAATGTGTGTGAGAGAGGTTCCTTCCAGTAGATCAGCCCTCGTGCCATTTTCCTAGCTCTGGGTTTAGAAGCAGCGCCTATTCTCTGCTTCATCTTATGTAACCCTCACAACAGCCCTATGAGATCAATGTTATTGTCTTTATCCCCATTTTACAAATGAGACTGAAGTAGAGAGATTAATATATCCCCGAGGTCACATAGCTGTTACATAGTGGAGCAGGATTCAGGCAACAGCAGTCCGACTACAGAGCCCAGGCTCTCCCTATCTCTTGGCTGCACTTCCCCCCACCCCCCAGGTACTCAAAGCCAAGGAAGGGCCTGAGGCCATGACCTAGCCTACACCAGTACTCAATACTTGGCCCTATAGAAATGTGCCTGTATTTGCCTGCCAATGTAGCTATGTCTCAAATGCTATACATATGCCCTTCAGACCCACAGTTGGAAGCACCTACTAGGGGTGGAAGGTAGCAGAACCCCAAGTCGCCTGTGCCCTCCAGGCAGAAGAATTTGTGTCTTCTCACAGCAAAACAGCCCAAGTAGAGCTGTTCCTTTCTCTGCAAACTTGCCATCTGACAAGCATCCATACCCCTAGGCTGGGCAGACAATTCCTTATTTAGGTCTGTGGCCTTCCCTGGGGGTGGCTGGGGCTCTGGAGAAAAGGCAAGTTTCTGAAACTGCACCCTTTGGGAAGCAAGGTCAGTCTCCTGAAGCAGCTCTTTCTCTGCAGACCCTTGAAAGCCAAGTGCCCTCCTACACAGAGGAGGCTGGATCCACTTGACTCCACCCACAGAGTGCAGTCCTTCAAACTCAGAGGCGATGAATAAATAGCAAACAAGGGACTGATGGATGGAAAGTTAAGTAAAGAATTCCTTAAACCCCTCCCTTCATTTTTAGGAAGTCTTCCAGGATCAACGAGAGAAGTGATCTGGCCTTCACAAATGGCCAAAATATTCAGTGCACCAACTTCAGTCCTTGTGGCCCTCTCTAATCCCCCATGGACCAGGCCCAGGGAGGGCGCTCCGTGCATTGGGCCTGACACAGGACATGATAGTATGATTTATAAAAAGATCTGTATGTTTAGTCTTCATCTACTGTTCCCGGCTCACAGCTTCCAAAACCCTTGGAATTTCCTAAGCATAGAGCAATGGGAGTGTCTTGTTATAATGTTTGGTCTCTAGTTCTCAGTTCCTGGAGTAGCTTCAGAGACATGGGTAAAATGGGTGTCTTGCTATTCATAACAAGCCCCTTGGAACCACCCCTGAGTTTATGTTAATGAGGTGAGTTTTGGAAAGGCCCTAGGTAATCTAAGGATGGAGGCTGGTTGCCAGAGGAACCAGCACAGTCCCTGGAACTTTTAGCCCCACCCCACACCTCCAGGGAAAGGAGAGGAGCTCCTGATCAAGCTCAATCGGCAATGACCAATGATTCAATCAATCGTGCCACTGTAATGAAGTCTCCACAAAAAAAATCATCAAAAGGATGGGGGTTCAGAGAGATTCCGAGTAGGTGAAAATATGGAGGTTCTGGGAAGGTGGTGTACTGGGAGAGGGCATGGAATCTCTGTACCTCTTCCCACACACCTTGCCATGTGCATCTCTTCCATATGGCTGTTCCTGAGTTATACTCATTTAGAGTAAACAGGTAATCTACTAAGTAACCTGGTTTTCTTGAGTTCGGTGAGCCACTCTAGCAAATTAATTGAACCCTAGGAGTGGGGTGTGGGAACCTCTGATTTATAGCCTATCAGTCAGAAACACCAGCGACAATCGGGACTTGAGATTAGCATCTGAACTGCGGCAGTCTTGTGGCACTGAGCCCCTAACTTCTATGGGTTCTGACACTATCTCTACGTAAATAGTCAGAGTTTAGCTAAATTCGTAGGAGACCCAGCTGATGTTACAGAATTGCCTGGTGTGGAAAACCTACAAATCTGGTGTCAGAAGTGAAACAGTGTAGTGTGAAAGTAAAGGGGGTGTGTTTTTCCCTCACACACTCTTCCTATACCCCCTCTGGCATCCAGGGGCAGCAAACCCCCTGAACTTCCTCTGTGCTACCAAGGGCAAGACACCTAATCTCTTTAACCTTCACTTTCTTCATTTGTCAAATGAGACAGGTGGTGTAGGTAGTGGACCTCAAACTTTTCCCTCACTAGGAATTCTTTAAATTTTATACACGATGTGGTGCTAAGGGACCCCAACGATGGAGTGTCAATGCCCTCTCTAACTCCCTAAGGAGGCCCTAACACTACCCTTTCCCGGCTTACAGAAATTCTGTGATTCAGAATTCCCTTACCGATGGGGAGGGTGGGACTGGACTGACCACGGCTGGGGGTGGGGCAGGAAAGGAGGGGCAGCTGTGTGGTGGCTCTAGGCCTGTGTGGAGAAGGAGCCGAGGCTGCCCTCCTGGGCAAGCTCCCAGGGGCTCCATTATCTCAGCCTGGGACAAAGGGACTAGAGTGGAGAATCCCATTGTTGGGCCTCCGATGGAAATCTCATTAATCTATTCACCATGGCTCCCACAGGCCTTTTGTCCCAGGTTTTTTGTCTACTGCTTACAACTGCTGCCCTGAGGTCTCTAGCTGCCTGACAAAGCTTGAACAGGACTGTTCCCCCATCCACTGGGCCCTGCCCCCTTGTGTCAACCCCCAGTTACTGCGAGTGTAGAGGGAGGGTCGCCAAAAGGACTTCTAAGGACAGGTCACCTGCCGCAGCCCCAGCTCTCACCACACAGGAAGCTCTTCTCTCAGTCCAGGTCAAAGAACAGCCCCCAGCACAGTACAACTCCCAGAACCCTGTCTGGAGGATCCTTTGGGATATGGTTCAGGACCTAGTAATAATAAACATTTAGGGGATGAACCCAAGGAGGCCGGAGAGGCAGCTGCAAACTCCTTGTTGCAAGGGCTGCAGCCCATTTCCTGCAGGTACACTGCTTCCAGCCAGCACACACTCACAACACCCTCACTGCGCTGGACACTGTTAGCCATTAGAGATATAAATTGGATCCAACTGTGACCAGTCCTCACGGACTCTTTATCATCTAACAGGGAACATAGATGAAAGTGGTCAAGAAAGAACAAAAGAAAGGAAGGAAGGGAGGGAGGGAAAGAAAAAGGGAGGAATGAATTCTGGGAGTTTAGAGGCAGCTGAGGCTATTTTTAGATTGGGGATCAGGGCAGCACCTAAAATGGGTCTTTGAAGATGGGAAGCAATGGGGTACATTCATGGACTTGAGGTTGGTGAAGGAGGAGGGACTGGAGTTGAGCAGGGAGTGCGGGCACATCCATGTCATCACTCACTGCCCACAATACCCCACCTAAGTAGATACTATTTACAGGTGAGAAAACTGAGTCTCATGGAGGAGGTGTAGCTTGACCAAGGTCAGAATAGGGTCATTCTCCCTCTGGCCAGTGTTTTTCCTACCTCTACAGGTGATAGTAAGGCAACAAATGATGCAGATTGAGGAACAGACTTCTGAGGGGAGCAGGGGTCCAACCACAAGATGTGAACATTCTTTCTCCGTGTCCCTATACTCCTTGGCTGGAGAAGTGGTGAACTTGGAGCTGGATAAGGGGGAGGGAAGGGCCATAGGAAGACGAAGAAGGGGGCCTTGTGCTGTGAGCTCCAAGGAGTGGGAATGGTCAGAACAGGTATGTGTCATTGTTGGGCTGATTCTCTTTGGGACTTGGGGCAAGTTTCTTGTTCTGTTCTTTGTCTGTGAACATCACAGGCTCTCTGATCCCTCCAACGAGGGTAACACAAGCCAGTAATGCAAACCAGCTTTCCTCTCCATGTACAAGGCCTAAAGAAATCTAGAAAAAATCAGCCCTCTGGCCTACAGGCCTTTGCCACACAGTCCCACACATTGGAAGTGTCCTCCCTCTCCCAACCTCTTTCCCATCCTTCAAAGGCCCCAGCAAGTCCTGCCTCCTTCTTGCATCCCCCCAGGTCACGCCAGCCCTAAATGACCCCTTGCCTTCTTGGGGAAGATGGAGAAAGTCCCTCTTGGCAATAAGAACAAGGGATATTCTTTCTCGCGTGCACTGATTCCATCCCATTTACACACTCAAGGGTGTTGTTTCTTCAGTTCTCCCCTATCCTTCATGATCAGTTTTCCCCCCTCTGTCATTCTCATCTGCCTACAAACATGCTGCTATTCTCCCATCTTAGGAAGAAAATTGCTCAAAACAATCTCTCGATCCCCCTCCAACTGCATTCTTTTGTTCTTTGCTTGCTTTTTACAAAAAAAAAAAAAAAAAAAAAAAAACACTGAAAGACACCTATACTAATATTCCTGATTCCTCCCTTCCAGGTCTTCCTTGAACCACTCCCAACTAGGCCTTCACACCCAGCACTCCAGCTGCCTGGAGTTGAGCAGGCTGCCTGTGTGCCTGCTGATGCCAGCATTGGACTCAGCTGATCACCCCTCTTTCCTGAAACTTCTTCACTGGGTTCCCCACCCTACTCTCCTCCTCAGCCTCTGTCACCCCCGTCCCCAAGCCTTGCAGAGCCAAGGGCTCAGTCCTTGAAATCTCCTCTCCACATTAATTCCTTAGAGACTCCATCTAGTCTCACGGCCTTGACCATCACCTTTACATTTAGGATTCCTAAATGTGGTTCTCCAGTCTAGTTTCCCCCATACACTCCCCACTGGTATATTCAACCTTCTTTCTGTGCTCTGCACCTACAGCACTTTTTCCCCAGATCACACCCTCACTTACTTCAGGTCCATGCTTAACTGTCACCTCATCAGACACTTACTACTCTCAACCTGATGGTCTCTGTAGCATTCATCGTAATCTGAGCTACTCATTGCCTTATTTTCTTGTACTCACTAGAAAGTTCAATGACAGCAGGGACTTTGTTTTGTTCACTGTCATGTCCTAAGCTCCCAGTACAGGGTCTGGCACACAGTAAGTTCTTAATAGACTCTGTAGAATGGAAGGAAGGATGGATGGATGGATGGCTAGATGAGCAAAAAGGCTTGAAATTGCATATATATCCAAATGAAGGAAAAAGCCAGGGTGACTAAATATGAATCCAGTGAGACAGTGAGGGTGGCAAGAGGCGAAGCCAGGGAATTGCCGCAGGGATAAACAGGGGAGGGGTGCCTACAGCTGAAGGGCACTCAGCACAGCCCCCAGGTATCCCACCTGGCTGCCTTTTTTTTTTTTTAAATCTCTTTCCCCCAGTGAGGCCTCTGAGAGAGGATAAAAGGGGCTATGGAATTCCCATCAAAGGCCACAGGACACATGGTAAAGAGATCAGGGCCCTTGGGATCTGCTTCCTGAAGGTAGTAAGGCCTTCCTGCTAGCCTGGCTCCTCTCTGGGATGGGGAGGGCAGTGGGCGAGTGGAGGGTACACTCTGGCCCTGACTCTGTGCGTATGTCAAATACCAAACAGCAGGAGGTCAGCCTGAGCAAGACTAGCCAAGTGGGCCCCCATCTGGGCCGTGTGTGCACACACACGCTGGGGGGAGGGGACAGTGCAGAAATCCCTGCCTGTGTCCGTGGTCAGGGCCACAGACAAGCTGTAACCATCTGTTGTTATCTTGAGAGGCCACAGCCCAGTAGTACCTTTGAGGATAAACCTTCCCTTTCTCCCAGCTTTCTAGTGTTTGCAAAGAACTTTCATGATTACCATTCAGCTTCACTCTCATAATTCCTCTGCCAGATAAGCATATTCTTCCCATTTTACAGAAGAGGAAATGGAGGTTCAAGCTTCCAAGGTTGAAACAGCTAATAAGAGGGGCAGCTGAACTCTCAGCCCATTCTGTCAGCCCCTCCCTCTCCCAGCCTTGACCAGGGTGCCTTAGTGCCCTCTCAGGTCTCAGCTCTCAGGCATAGCTCCAGCCCAACCCTGCCCCACACCCACCTCTTCCAGGAAGCCCCCTGGAACTGACACCCTCAAGGAAGTTCCTAAGATGCTTCAAAGTCTAGAGCTCCATACAGCCAGCCACTCCTTTCCCACCATGGGCTGTAGGTCTGTCCCTATGTGTTTGGCCCCTTTGTGCCCAAGGACCTCTTAAGGGCACAGAAGCAGATAATCCCCTAACTGCAGATGATCTACCTATACTGGGGCTGGAAGTCTGAGAGACTGGGAGGGAGCACCTGTACTCGGAGGAGCCCTGCCCAAGGTCTCACAGGCAGAAAGGGGTTTGCACCCAAAGGTTTGGCTTCAACCCCTGAACACAACCTCTAATCCTGTGCTGTCTGAATTGCAGCCACTAGCCACAGGTGGCTATTTAAATTTAAAATCACTAAAATGTATTAATGATTTTACGATTTAAATTATTAGAAATAAAATTTATTATTAAAGTTTAAATAAATTAAAAATTCAGTTTCTCAACAGCCCTAGCCACACTCCAAGTGCTCAGTAGTCATATGTGGTAGGCCATGGCTCCTGTGTTGGACAGAGCAGACACAGAACATTCCTGTTATTGCAGAAAGTTCTATTGGACAGTGCGGCTCTAAGCCCAACAGGACTCAGCGCCGAAGCCAGGGCTCTTCCCACTACAGCTGGAGACTTCCGCAGCTTTCTTTTGAAGTTGGAGTCTCACTTCTTAGGATCTCCAGCTAGACTTCCTTAGGGCTCAGACTCCTTTCCTAGGGATTCTAAGTTTTATGGCAAGGCTGGGTTCCAGCTTCCCCAGGAGGCAGGGAGGGTGGATGAATTAGCTGGACCGACCCCTCCCGACCAGCCCAGCCTGTCCTGCCTGCTGCCCAATGGGAGAGGAGGGGCAGGCTGCAGAAGAGCAGAGGATAGTAGGACAAGGCAGTTTGTCATCTGGCCCTTGGGGCTATGCTGCTTTCCCTCCCACATCAGCTGCTCAATACCCATCCCCCCTCACCTACCATCCTCATCCTCATCAAATCCCAAGGACAGATGGGGGCCAGCAGGGAGAAACGTGACCACATTGAAAGCACTCTCAAGTGGCAACAGAGTCCGGGGGGTCACAGCTCTGTCCCCGGAGGCCTGTCCAGTCCCTCATGTCTGGCCTTGTATCAGCCAGGCCTGGGCTAAAGCTAATCTCTGAGGGGAGGGGGGCCACTTAGGATTCTTAGGGGGGAGATTTAGGTATCTGTAGGTGCTGGATTATTCCAGCTGACACAGCTGCAGTTAAAAATGCAGTCACTCACATGGTCACTCATCCATCCATCCATTCAGTACACATTGGATAACTCCCCACCATGTCAATATGTAATAAGAGAATGTAAAGATGGACAGGTGGGCTCCCTAACCAGCTTGACCAGGTAGGGACATGGCTTGTTCTGAGTTTAATCTTCATTCCAGGCTAGATGAAGATCCTTTGTCCCTGCCCAGTGGGCTGAGCAGGCTGGACACCCCCCAAACCCCTCCCCTCAAACAGGGACTTGCCCTTGCGTGCACACACTCACACTCTCCCAGCTGCTGCCATGACTCCCCACCCATGGCCTCTTGGCCAATCGCAGCTCTGAAGGGTAAGTCCCACTGCCCAGCGGTCCCCAGGGAGTGTATTAGCACTTTTGAACCGCTCAACCTGCAATGACAAAGCCTGAGGCCTTGGGAGGAGACACAGCAGGAAGGATAGGGGCGGGTGGGTGGGGAGACTATTTTCTCTCCCCTCCCAGGGGAAAGCTCAAGACTAGATTAAGCATTCTGGGGCACGGAGGAATTTGGGGGCCCCAGCTCCAGCAGTGAATAAGCGATCCATAAAATCCCAATTTACACACTCGCTGATCAAACAGCCCATCTACCTCCCCAGGAGGTTGGGATTGGCTGCTGGGCTTCCCCCACTCTTGCAGAAGGTCCTGGGATGCTGGGAGCTGGACCCAGGACACAGGTTCCTAATGGTTTATCTGCAGACTCAGTTCAACCTCCAATCCCTGTGAAGGGCGCCCGTCCCCAGGGCTTGGGGACTTGCTTGTACCCCCAGTGATCTAGCTGCCTGCGAGGGGATGGCTTGCCTGGCAGCCATCTCTGTCTGACGTCTGAATAACAGCTCTTTTCCTTCCTGTGCTGCCTCAGGGCTGCCAGGGCTGACTTCGGCCTCATCCTCACTGCTAATCACTTTTCCAGCTCTGAAGCCCTACTCTCCCTTCACCCCTTTCTTTCCAACAGCCCCTCCAGGTTTTCTCTTGAACCTCCTCCTGGTGCAGTCACTGGGGATGCTCTGAGCCCTTTCCTTCACTACCCCATCTCACCTGTCCCCCAGGCAGGGCGAAATGCAGGAAGGCAGGGATACCTGTCCCCAACCAATCTCCCTGGAGACACCAGGGAGGGAGATCTAGCATAGTTATTATTACCCTTTCCCCTTCTCCAAAAGGAAACAGTTTGTCTCCACCTGCCTAAATTTTGTTCGTTTCACTTAGTTAGGCTGCCAGAAATTTCAGGAACAGAAAACCCTTCTGGTTAACAAGCATCCTCTTCTAAACCAATTATACCTCTGGGAGGTTCCAGGCTATCAGCCACTGGCCCCTTAAGGAAGGTCAGCAAGGCTGATTTGCTTCTCCCCAATGCCTGCTTGAGAGGAGCTGTAATGAACAAGTACAGTCTTCATCAAGGCCAAGTGAAGCAGGTCTTTGGAGCTGGGAATTGCCCACTGTGCCACACCCTCTTCTACTCAAGCTGCAGTGGAGCAGGGTATGATGGACTTCAACTCCTGGACCTTGTGTCAGCCCAACAAAGCATGGACATAGGGTGACGGGTCCAAAGGGAGGGAGGGAGGGGTCACCCTGTGTCCATGCTTTCCAGAGTCCTTGTAAGATTAAGCTCTTATCTCCTAGAAGCCATTGCAGACTGGCCCGGGGGGTCTTTTTCTCCATGTCTTTCAGTCCCAACAACAGGCTGCTAGGGGAGGATTATGTTTCAAGCCCATTCTACAGCAGACACCTTCCCTTCTCCCCTCCCTCACATTCACTGGCTGTTCCCAGGGATCTACAAATGCAGCCTGGACTCATTAGCAACTTGAGTTAGGAAGGTATCTGAAGGCCAGCCTGAACGCAGAGCTAGGGGTCTCTGAGCCCACCCTAGCAAGCCCAGGGGGTCCATGTGGAGGTCACAGTCCCACCTCTCTGCTGTGGCTCAGATGGTGCAGGGAGTGAGTCAGCTGCGGAAGTGTGGGACAAGTGTCTCAATTTGTTTCCTCTAGAGAAGCATCTCCCTCACAGGCTGGCGTGAGAGCACGAAAAGACGGGTGGTACTTTCAAGACTGGCTGGAGGGGGGTTAGAGGGTGGGGCAGGGCACTAGGCAAGCTTTGACTTGACTTCCAAGAGGCGGCTAGGTGCTTCAGCCTGGGAAAGGGGAGCATGGGAGGTATGCTTTCTGGTGCCAAAAGGATCCAATGGGCTTGAGGGACTCAAGGAGAGAAGTGTAATTTCCAAGCTGCCTGCAAGCCCCAGAGTGGAGAGCATGGCCCTGTGGGAGTGAGGTCCCTGTTGCCATTGACTGTGACTATCAGGTGGGTGTGCAGAGGCTGAGGCTGGGGGGAAGCGGGGGCAGGGTCAACTAAGCTCATCATCACTGAAAATGTAGCCTTAGTCCCAAACCACAGCTTCCTGGGACATTCTAGCTTGACTCGTGACACCTGTGACCTGTGTCCTAGGATCTCTCTCACCAGCACCTTCTCTACCAACAGAGGGAGGAGCCCCAGGGCCCTGACATCTCCCCCAAACTTCTGCCTCTTAGAAACTGCCCAGGCAGAGTCACATGCCCCTTCAAGTCCCTCTTGAAAGCTTACCACACCAGACCCAACTTCATCCTGAGCAGTACTTTTCATGGTCCCTGGGAATCTTATGGGGAGATTTAGGAATCTGGGTGAAATTCTTTAGGACTCCCTGGAGGCCCACCAACACAGACTCAACATGCCCAAGGAAAACATCTCTGTCTTCTTTCTCCAGAGTTCACTCAGGCTGGAAACTCTGGAAGCCTTGTCTCCACTTCTTGTAGCCTTCACCCATCCAGGTGGTCACTGAGTCCCCCTGATACCCTCTCTAAAAGGACCCACATAGCTCTCATGTCTCCCACCACAGCTAGTGTGGCTTCTACACTCATGTCTCGGCCCTCCTAATCCTCTGAGTGGTCCTCCTATTTAAAACAGACTCAGCTCCCACTGAGCATAGAGTGGAAATCAAACCCCTCAGCCTGGCACCAGATGTAGGTCAGTTTGTCTTTCCTTCCAGCCTTGGACCCCGCCCTTCTGGCCCCTTTAGCCCCTCCAGCCACAACAGTTCATTCTCTGGCCATACATGTTCATGCTTCCAGGCCTTTGCCTCTGTGGTCCATCTACTTGGAACTCTGTCTCTCCAGTTCTGTAGCTGGGGTGCTCCCAGACTGTTAGGTCACTGACTCTCCTATTACTGGCTCCTTCTTGGGTCCCCCAACAAGTCCTCTGCACCTCTGTCCTGCCACCCAAAGGCCTTATTTAGAGTTGATGTCACCTGTTAAACTGCCCCCATTCCGTCCTCTAGCCCAGCAGCACCTTCCTGCTCCCTTTCCACCCTATCCTTTTCCATCCTAAAGTCCCCTCCCTCAGAAAACTCCCTGATGCAACAGTGATGAGAACAGCAGGGGCTTTGGAGTACTACATTCTTACCACAGGAATTACTTATTGTAAGTAATTTCTCTTTTTAAAGATTATTTACTTTTTCATTGAAGCACAAAGCTTTGCAGTTGAACTCTGTGCTTCATTTCAGCTAGAGCCATCCACTCCCTGGGGCATTCAGCTTCTCGGCACATATGGAGATAGTAACAGCTATGCACAAGGTTCTCAGGGCCTCAGTGAGCTGACTCATGTCAAGCAGACACCTGGAGGGGAAGGCGTGGTTACTGTCCAGCTCAGGCACCACTGCTATTGGGGCTGTTTCTGACCCTACCAGTGCATCTCCTCATCCCTCGGGACCTGGGTCCCAAATGGGTGTGGGATGGAGGGTGAGCTCAGGGCTCTTTACCAGTTTTCAGTTGTAGGCCCCTTCTGTAATCTGGGACACATGTGGCCTGTTCTCAAAAATACCTTTTCAATGCGTAAGATAAAAATGCACAAAAAAATTTGGTAGCTATGTCTGGTGACAGATGTTAAGTAGACTTACTGTGGTGGTTAATTTGCAATCTGTACAAATATTGAATCATTATATTGTATACCTGAAACTAACAGAATGTTGTATGTCAATTACACTTCAATAAAAAAAAAATGCCGGGGACTACTTTGTCAATTCTACCTCAGTAAAGCTAGGGGAAATATAGTTTAAAAATACATGGGATGACAAGGAGAATTACCACCATTGGAATACAGTTCTATCCATGAACTTGTCAGGGGTCATGGGCCACAGGTCTCGGCCCAAGAAACTAGAGCCCCCACACCCCTTCCCCAGCCAGGTTTAGGATCCAAGGTTGACTTGAGTCCATTTGGGTGGCATGTGACATCCAAAAAAACTTAAGCTTTGAAATCTGGGTGATCCTATATTCCCTAGCCCCAGTATGTTCCCCTCCCAGTGCCTAGGGGTGGGTAAGAGACATGCCCCCGCAGGGTGGGGCCTAAGCAGATGTAAGGAAGCAGGCCCAGGCAGCCCACCCAGGCTTCCCCAGCGGCGCCTCTGCCCCCTCCTCCAACCTGCCCAGCCCCGGGGTGCTGAGCTGAGTAACTCCAGCTATGCAGCCTGGCCGGTCTACCTGGGTGTGAGTGCATAGGTAGGTAGGGTTGTCCTCAACAGGGTGGCCCCCATACCTTCAGGGCCACAGTAACAGAGAAAGAAAGAGAGCTTAGGGGGAGGGTGCTAGGCAAAGACCGGACAACCACAGCAACTCCTGTCTGCTCTTGGATGGATCCTGCGTGTTAAGTGCTTGACACACATTAGTTCACATCATCCTCATCATAACCCTGGGAAGCAGGTGTGACTGTCATTCCCTTTTACAGAGGAAACTGAGGCACAGCTAACTTGTCTAAGTCACCAAGCTAAGACAGGATCTCACCCACCCTGGCAGTCTGGCTCCAGATGCTTTTCTGCCTGTCACCTAAAAACTGGCCATTCCATTTATCAGCTAAGAAAACAGAGGTATCGGTTGATTCCCACCATCCTAACCAACCTCCTCTGCCTCCTCTTAGCCCTCAACCACCCTCCCATACTCAGCCACAAACCACAGAGCTTAGCACATTTTAAAGTGCTTCATGGCAGGGCTGAGACCCCAGACCCTGGTGACAGTCACTGCCATGCCCTAAGGAGAGAGATCAGAAAAGCAGAGCAGCAGGCTGCCTACCTAGAGGAATGGGGAGTGTTCACCTGGAAGAGAAAGACTCCTAAGGACCGAATGTCTCCAAATACTTGAATGACTGTCGGGTGGCAGACAGTGCAGCTCTGCTCAGCCTTTCTACTCCTTCTTGCTGCTCCTCCCCCTACTCAAATGAGGTGAATCCTCCAGGAAAGGTGTTTGGCTTAATGTTAGCTAAGAACATAAGGATGTGTCCAGAAGTGATACACTCCCTATTAGTCAAGGCATACAGCATGAAAGGCTATCTCAACTAGGAGAAGCACTCCTGGGCAAGATAAAGGGCTCTCCGTCACCTCTCTGCGGTTTTCTGGGCCATCCCCACTTGCATGTCTAATAGGCACTGCAAATCCAACAAATCTCGCACTTAACTCCTGACCACCCACCCTAGTCCTCCAACTACCTTCCCCACCCCAATGAGGCAGCTCTGTCTTTCTCAACAAGGGGCTTACCCTAAAACTCCAGCCTGAAGAGGGCTACAGTATGGATGATGGTGACACTGGAATGGCCATACCAGATAGGACGCTGTCTAGAAAAGGAGGCCTTTCTTAGAGAAGCAAGGGTCTAGCCACTAATGAATGCTGTCTCTCTGAGGAGCTGAGTGGAAGGGGCGATTTTCCCTGGTGGCAAGAGTTCTCAGGAAAACCACAGGCCGACTCGGTAGGTGTGGGGGATGTTTTGTTTTTTTCTAGTATAACCTGAATCCCATTAGTTTTCTCTCCGCATTGTCCTGGAAAAAAGAACAAACACCCCAGACTCTTGAGCATGCAAAGGCCAAATAGGCCAGTAGCAGCAGCTGGCCTCTTCCAGTTTCCCACTAATCCCCAATGAATTAGAGCAGGGTCCCCCACCCTTGGACCATGGCTGGATACCAGTCTGTGGCCTGTAAGGAACAGGGCCACACAGCAGGAGGTGAGCATAGCTAAGTGAAGCTTCATCTGTATTTGCAGCCGCTCCCCAGCACTAGCATCACCACCTCAGCTCCACCTCATACCGTCCAGCACTAGCTTCTAACAGGAGCACCAGCCCTGATGCCGAAAAGATTGGTGACCACTGAATTAGGTAGGGCCTCTGCCACCTAGGAACAACCTCTCCCTGGGAACTCAGTCTCCTCGGATTTTGCCGAAGATTCCTCAGCAAGGACCTGCTGTCAAGTACTGGCCTTTTCCCTGAATCTCTCCTCTCCAACTGATCCTGTGCACATTCCACAGCCCTGAACATGTCATTCCTCAGCTCACACGCCTTTAGAGGCTCCTTTCTACACAGGGAATACAAGAGCAGTCCTGAGAGCATAGCCTGTCTCTTTGCCTCTTCACTGGTCCCCAACTATCTCGCAAGCTCCTTAAAGGTGGGATCACATCCGAAAATAATGGTTGTTGGATCAGTGGCTGCCTGGATAAAATACTCAGGGCCTGGCACAAGGCCCCACCGAGGGTATGGTGAGTGTAGTCATGCTTTACATTAGGTTCCTGTGGCAAAGCAAACAATTCCAGGGCTAGGTTTGTGCTCTGATCCTCCCTGGCCATGTGGGAAGCTGAGGGTCGTTATGGAAGATCTGAGGTGTGAAGACCCTGCTCAGGGCCTGGTACACAAGTGCCCAGTGGATGTGTGGGGAGTCTCAGGGGCCCACGACCCTGCAGAGTACTGGTATGCAGCGGGTGCTCAACATGGATTAATTAGAGCAAAATGCAGCTTCTTTGTTACGTCTCCTCATCCATCCCTGATTAACCCCAGCAATCAGGTGACCCAATTCTGTTCGAGCAGTAAGGGCAGGCAGAGAGAGGCATGCTTCCACCTCTCAGATGCCTGAGGTAGCCAAGCTGCCTATCCCTACCCACTGAGTTCCCCTCTCCACCTAGACTGCTTTGGAGAGAGCTTCAGAGATGGTCCAGGCAGCCCTGCCACGGGCCAGAACATTCACACACGTGTCCTTTCCCCCTTACTCTTACATTAGGAGGTTCTCTGGAGTCCCTGGGTTCCGAGAAACTGAGTGAGTGACCAAAGGTAGGTGTATACTTCAGAGACAAAGGGGCACACTCTTTGAAACCAGGGCTCTTTGAACTCACTCACTAGTGTTTTTATCTCCACTTGGCAGATGAAAACCAAGAGTAAAGGACTTATCCAGTGTGATTACACTCAGTTAGTGGTCATTGCAGCCCAGGGTTTGGAACCTAGGGTGAGCTCCATGATTAGACATCATAAAATGGTGCCTGGGCCACAGACCTATGGAGGCTGGCCCGTGGCCACTGCCCAGTGCTCTCGTTCATTAGAACTACCTGCCTGACCTCCAGTCACCAAGGTGACTGGTCACCTGGGTGGTTCCCATTGTAGTCCCCTCTCCTTGGCTGAGCCAAGCAGAGAAATATCAGCATCAACAACGAGAGCCCTGAGCACTGTCACTTGCATTTCTGACCAGGTCTTCACAGGCCCACAACCATTCAAGACTAGAATTCAGGTCTCCCAGCTTCTGGCTCCTGCCTCATTCAATCCTTATGAAAATGCTTATGAGATAGAAACTGTTCTTGGTACCATTTCGCAGATGAGATGTAGAGTATTTAATAAATGCTGCACAAGTTTTAGCTATGATTTATCAAGACACTTATGAAATGCTAGAGCTAGATTTTCCTGCCACTTATCCTGGTTTCTGGGGACAAGTGGATCCTAAAACATCCTCTCTCAAGATGACACACTTAGAAATGAGATGATGACCATACCCTGGCCCAGGCAGTGGGAAACTTTCCTATGCAAAGGCTGGCTTGTCACCTTGATCCACTACCCCTGGTCCTTTAGCTCATCCCATCCACCTGCCAGTAGTAAGGCCATGAACACACCACCACATATGGAGGTAGGACTACTGGGCTGTAGGCCTGATTCTGCCCTCAGTACTTCAGAGGGTGCTGGACTAGGGTGAGAGCTTCTTGTAGGGTCTCCATGAGCTCCAGAGGGCCTAAGAACCCCCTAAAGCAGAATTCAAAATCTGGTGTCAATTGATGACAGTGCATTTTTCTGGGGACAGCTTTCATCAGTCCCTCTGAGGGGTCTGCAAGTCAATAAAAGTTATGGACCCCCAGACTGAGTAATCTTGAAGGCCTCTTCCATTCCTAGTATTTTTTGGCTATGTACATTTCTACATAAACTCCACTTCTCATCCTTCAAAGCCAACTCAGCTGTCACTCCAGGCAACTCAGATGTCTTGCTTCTTTGACTGTAGCACAAGGCTTGGGACTCAATGCTACACAGTCTTACAGGGTCTCTCCTTCACTGATCTTTCTTACTAGCCTGCCAGCTCCCCTAAGGGAGCAAGGCCAGTCCAGGGCTGGCCTAGTGGAGCTCACTCCTGCCCGTGGCCTCTGTCCACTGGAAGGAAGGGGCTGTTGCAGACCACAGGTGCACCTGGGCTTCTGGGCCTCTGGTCCACCTCTCCCTGCCACAGCCCTGGAACCTCACTGAGCTGTGCTCCTGCAGGGAACCTGGTTTTCATTAAATTGGGTAAAGGAGTCATTAACTGCCAACCAAGTCAAAAAGAAGCAAAGTTCCACTGGAAGGCACAGGAAGGGTAAGGGAGACCAGCCTGTCCCCTGCCTCCCAGACTGACCAATGGTAGGGGGAGGGAGGCTGGTCTCCTAAAGGTCCAGCAACTCCAGCAGTAGGAGCTGGGGGTGGAGAGTGGGAGCAGTCTTGGCCCAGATAATAAGCAATTGTTAATCTGATCCATATGGATCCTGACTGGCCTCTCTGTTTAACAGGATGATAATGGCAGGGAAAGAATGCTGGTCTGTGGGGAAAGGAAGGAGCAAAGTCCTCTCAGGACTTGGGGAAGGGGGAGGGTCAGCAATGAGGAGGAGGAGACCCACCCAGCGGTCTCCACCCACCCAGGAGGAGTGCAGAGCTATTTGCCTGAAAGTGTCCAGATCCCACACTTTGCAGGCTGACCTTATAAAAGTCATTTAATTCAACCATCAAAGATTTATGGGGAACCCACAAGGTGCCAAACCCCGTGCCAGGTCCATGGGGTGGCGTGCAGGGAAGTAAGTATATGTTCTACCTCTAACCTTCAGGAGGCAAAGCCTTGTGTGGACTCAGCCACAAAGACTGAAGGGAGGCACAGGTGCAGGGCCAGTAGAACACAGAGGGACAAGCAAGTGATAAGAGCTGGGGGCTCTGGGAGGCTACGTAGAGGAAGTGTGGCATCCTAGCTGGACCTTGAAGAATGAGGAGGTTGTGGAAAGACAGGGACAATAGGGAAGGCATTTGGCTGAGGGAACAGCAAGAGCAAAGGCAGAGAGGCGTGAAATTGCGTGGAGAGTCTGAGATCTCAGCAATAAAGCTGCAGCCCAGGCAGGGGAGGGGTGGGGAAGGGATTCTTGCTCCATAAAAAGCTGCGGCCATGGAGGACCAGGAGGAAGGCAAGTAAAGGATCTGGTAAAGACACACTGGGGCTGGCCCCTGTCCCCCTCCAGCCTGCATACTGGCATTGTCCACTCCAGGATCCCCATCCTAGCCTACCCTTACACCACTGCCAGATAATCCCGCAGGGCCTCAGAGGCCATCCCTGTGTCTCTCAGCCCCTATTCTCCTGGGAAGATGAAGGTCCCCTGAGAAACGGGAGTTATCTGGGCTTCCCCAGGGGCAACTCCACCTTCTCAGGGAGCTAAATTCCCTTTGGCCCAAGTGGGCTTTCCCCTAGAAGACATTACAGCGAGGGCACGAGGGTCGTCGCTCTTTCCAAAGGTGACTGCTGAGGACACCAATGGAATCAAGTGGAAATAAATGAAATGGCGTTAAACATGGGAAGGAGGGATCTACGAGGCCTGTCACCCGGGCCGGCAGCACCGGCCGGAAAGCCCCGCCCCTTTCTCGCCCGCCCCGGGAAGCCCGGCCCCGCCCCCGGCCCCGCAGCCCCGCGCGGCCCCGCACCCGCGCGGCGGCTGGGTCCCGGCCGAGACGCGGCACCGAGCCTGCGGGAGCGTCCGCGCTCGGGCTGAGGCACAGCGGAGGTGGCGTTTGTTCCCAGAGGGAAGCTCCGGGATGGGGGCTGCGACGGGCCCCAGCCCAGGAGGATGCCCAGGGGTTTCAGGTGGGACTTGGGAAGGCCTGGGGCTTTCTGCGCACGGTCAGAGTTCTCTGAACCACAGCGCCATCCCGCCCACTCCTAAGACTCCCGAGGGAAGGCCCTGGGCCCCAAGAGCCGGGAAGTCCTCCCCTCCCCGCGCAGAAGCGCCGAGTGCGGCTGGAACCGGGCTCCGGTCCATCGCTGCCTGGCCCGGGGCAGGCGCCGCGCGGACGGCGACACAAACATTCTTCCGTCCTCCATTCCCCTCCAAAGTACGTATCCATGGAGACTGGGCCCGGCAGCCTGACAGCCCCACGGCCTCATCCTGATTTAGTGACCGTCCTTTCCCCGGCCCACCCACCCGTCCACCCCCCGACCCCGCCGCCGCTGCGCGCAGGCTGCAGGCCGCTCGCACTCTCCCCTGCGTGGACCCCTGTCCAGTTCCCCTCCTAGAAGGGCACGGGGAACGGAGGGGCCCGGCGAAAGGGCCCGCGTTGGCCGAGCACCTCCTTGTGCCCAGCCCGCTGCGGAAGGCCCTCGACAGAGCGGGCTGCTGGCAGGGAGCACTGTGGGGACCAAGGCGGGCGGTGGAGCGGGGAAGTCCAACGGGCTCCGTCTAGAGGGCCGGGGCTCGGAGGGGCCCCCCTGCAGCCTGTAGCCCGTGGGTGACGGTAAGTGCCGCTTTCTGAAGCACCCTGCCTCTGCCACGGGGCTACGCTCTCCCAAGCCAGAGGAGGAGAAAGCGGAGCTGCGCGTTCGGGACGCGGGGCCCGAGGTGGCCTCGGTCTCCTGTCACTGCCCCGTCACGATGCTGGGGAATCTCGGGGCAGGAACCCAGCCCCCACCCCCTCCCACACACACAGGGGCCGCTGGACAAAGACCTGACGGAGTGGGAGGGGCCTGCGGGCCGGCCCTCCGCCTCCGGACACCAGATACTTCTGCGACCCGAACCCGCAAATGCTGGCTTCTCACCCCCCCCATCCCGCAGGCTCCCCCCAGAGCCCGCTGTTCGCTATTGCTGCAGCCTCCGCACCAAAGGGGGCGGCGAACAGGGTGCCGGTCCGCGGCGGAGAGGAGATCCCCCTTTCTGCCCGCCCCTCCCCCCTGGAAGTGACCCTCGGCTCCCACGCACCCGCCCGGCTCTCTCGCTGGCCTTGCCCTTCGACCCCCGCCTAGCCGATCCCCGCAACCCGCAGCCCCCTCCCTCTTCGGCCCTCGCGATGCTCCGCGCCTGCGGACAAAGCTCCGGACACCCCGCCTGAACGGTCACCACCCCTGACCCCGGCCCGGTCGCGCGCTCTCTTGCCTGCCCCTGCCCGGGGCCGCGGTCCCGTACCTCGGCATCCCGGCCGGGTCCTAGGTGAGTGTGCGCGGCCTAGGGGGGCGTCCTGCCCCGGGACCAGGGCGCGGGCCGGGGGCGACAGGCCGGGGCTGGGGTGCAGCGGCGCTCACCATCCTGGAGCCGCTACTGCTGCGGCTGCTGCGGCCGCCGCGGCCGGGAGCGGGACTGGGCAGTGGGGGTGGCTGGACAAGGGGCCGCCCCGGCTCCCCCCGCAAGCAGGACCCCCACCCCCACCCCCGCCTCCCCTCACCCGCCCCCAGCGCCCTCCCTCGTAGGCCTTTGCTCCCCTCCCCTTCCCCTGCTCCTCCCCTCCTTAGGGCCCCTCCCTCCCCCAACTCCCGCCCCTTCTTGGGCCCTCTCCACCCCCAGCTCCGTCCCCGCCCTCCCCCACCTCGCCCCCGCCCCGCCCCCACCTCCCCTGGGCCCGCCGGCCCCTCCTCTCAACTCTCTTGGCCTGGTCCCGCCCCTCACCCTCCCCGAGCTCTAAAATAAATTAGCCTCACAGGGGGGAGAAAAAGAGCAAATGACCCTTGGTGTGGAGAGTGTCCTTGCGCCACTCTCAGGCCCGCCCCCTCTGCCAGGGCGTCGGGGCGGGAAGTTGGGGTGGGTGCAAAGGCCGGGCCTACGGTTAGGGTGGGGGCGCGGCCCGCCGAGGGAGAAGAAGGCCGGATTGAGCAGGGGCTCACCGAGCGAGCGTGTCTGCTGGGTGTGAGCAGCTTCCTGGGTCGAAGGGCAAAGGGGAAGGCGGCCGGCCTGGCCCGCCCCGTCCGCTAGTGGCCCAGACCCCCTCTTCCAGAGCTGCCTCTGCCCCAGGGCCAAAGCCTTGTTCACTCGCGCTTTCATCCCCCACAACCCCTTACTCCCCACCCCCAGGTGAACTGAGCACCCACTGCACCAAACTCGGCTGTGCCAGCCCAGGATGCAGACGGCTGCACACACACACACTCACACTCACACTCACCACTGCCCGGCAAGCCCACCACTCTACACAGTGCAGCTCTAAGTGCGAGTGGGTGCGGAGGCGGAGGGCGAGCCCTGTAAATAAATGGGCAGCAGAAGGTAGGGTGGGACTTAGAAACTGCGGGCTTTCCTGGAGGTCTTCCCCGAGAAGGCCTATGTTTCCCCTGGGCCACCCAGGCTGAATGGTGGAAGGCGAAGATGGAGGGGGAATCCCAGACTTGCCGTGTTCTTAGAGGTGTCCAAAGACGTTCATTGATTAGTACATTCATTCGACAGATAAATATTGAGCATCCACTCTGTGCCAAGTATTTTGGGCTAGGTGCTGGGGACACGAGAGACAGTTCCAAAAGGAGGGTTCCAAAGGCAATCCTTGTTCTTGTGGAGCTCCGAGTCCAAGAGTAGACAGAATTCTATCAGATATAGACACAGGCTTCAGCCTCAGAGGTGATCCAGCCTGGAAAGGAAGCCTGCAGTGCAGAGGGACCTGTAGCAGAACACGCTTTGCCTGTGGAGGTTGTAGGAGATGGGACTGAGCTTAGGTTGGAGGGTCCAGGTACATTTCCTGAAAGAGATGGTGAGCAACCAGTGGGTCACAAGGCTGTCTAATGTTCCCACCCAAGTGCAATTCTTGAAGGTCATCTCTTCGCTGTTTTTCTCTTTTTTCTCCTTTTGTATACCGTTCCACTGCTCTAAGTACCAGTAGGGCAAGATTGCCCCTGCACACCTTACTGCCAGCATTGCAGGGTAGAACTCTATTCTCTGTGTTTTGCAGAATTCTATACATTTCCCTCCCCATGTCCTAGTGATGATTCCTCTGGGAGCTCTGGGCTCTGACCTCCCAGGACACTCCTATAGGTGCCACTCAGGGAAAGGGAAAAGGGAGGGCCTCAACAGTGTCCATGTTTTTCCCAACCCACATATGGAAACAAGACCAGCACTCAAGCAGGTTCTGGAACTTGCCAAGGTCAGGATCTTCTCCACCCCCAAAATCCTCTCTTCCTCTCTGCTCCACACCCCCAGAACCCTGCCCTGGAACAGGGGAGGGATGTGTCAAGTTTCAGAATGCTAGGGCAGCCCCTGGCTTCAGAATTAGAAAGGCAGGAGGAAGTGGACCACTCTAGGAGAGCCTAACCTTTTGATGAAGGGACAAACTTAAGTATAACAGAGGTATTTCTTACTGATGGGGCATCCGAAGCCCAGAGAAGTGACACATTTCAAGTCACACAGCAAAGCTGGATATAGAATCCAATGTACCCTTTCCGCCCCGCCTGTCAGGCTCTCTCCAAAGGTTAGAGGCAAGAGTTGAGATGTCCATAGGAGCTGAGTGATCTTAACCAGCAGGACAAAGGCCAGGAGGTCAATCCTGGTATTGCCAGGGCATTGTGGCTGAATGCTATACTCAACCAGGCTCAAGGGTGGGGTAGGTTACAGGACTGAAGATGGAGGAATTGAAAGTGTGCTCCCCTGGAGCAGGGGTCCAGTTCTCCATCCCTAGGGATCCCTGGAGAAAATGTCTTTCTATGCTGGTAGGAAGGACAAGGTTAGGCCTCAGAAAGGCCTTCCCAGTAAGATAGTAGGATGCACCAGCATGCTGAGGAGGCCTTTCCTGGACTCCATAAGGGACGGTTCAGCATCTTGGAGGTGCTAAATTGTTTCTGATGGGCAAACTGGCATGGGTCACATTAAGGTGTTTAGTTAGCAGGACCCCCCCGCCCCGTGCCCCATCCTGTACCAGTGCTCAGGCAATGAAGTGTGACTCCCCCTCCCTGAGCTCATTAAAGTCCTGTTAATACATCATCCAGCCTCCTGGGCTGACAAACACTCAGTCTTGGCAAATGGCCCTTCATCAAGTCTCTCCCTCTGCCTTCCTGGGCAGGGCTTTGGTGGAGGCCGGGGGTGGGGTGGGGGGTATGCCCTTTGAGGACTCCCTGCTGACCCTTCCTCTGGCTGTCCCCAGTCAAGGGATCTGTGCCTTGAGAGCCCCCTGCTGAGAACATGCTGATCAAGCGGTCTCGTGATCATCTCCTGGCAGGTCAAGTACCCAGCAATAGATTGGATAATAATAGTGGTATTGATGGTGGTAATGAGTGGCTTCTGCAGAGGGCCCTCTATTCTTTCCTAGCCCTTTTGCTTGTATCACATCCAAGATGGAGAATCCCCCCCTCCCCCGGCTACTCCCAGGGAAAACAGGTGCTATGCTTGTGTGTGAGGCATGTGTATATGTATAGGGATGTGTGAGTGCATAAATCTTCCTGGCCCAGAGACTTGCAACAAGGCCCTTCTGAAAATATCAAGAAAAATAACTCAACTGGCCCAGAGAAGAATCAGCATTAAGTATTTGAAGATAGAGAGGAGAGTTAGAGGGAAGATGTATGGAAGCCAGAGAGGGAGGAGCAGGTGAGGTAAGAAGGAAGGAAAGACAAGGGCCCAGAGGAAGGATGGGGTGGGGGGAGGAAGGGAGAAAGAAGTGGAAGAGAGGAAGAGGAAAGGGCGGGGAGACCTCTCTTTGTGGTCCTCTGGATTGGCCACTCAGGAGTCATTAAGAAGCAGGAAAGAAAGGAAGTGTGTCCCAGCTGAGGGATTAGGATACAAGCCCAGAGGACACCACACCCAGCCGGCTGTTATGCCCCCTACTTTCACTGGGCCCAGGCTGCTCCCCCACAATGGAAGCCCTAGCCTTCCTCAGTCTGGCTGTTTGGCCTTGTAGTTCCCCCCCCAACCCTGCTCAACCATTCACACTCTGTGTGCTTATTACAGGTTTGCCTCCCCAGTGTGCTACGGGCTGTTCTGGATCCAATCCCCACCCCACAACCAGCCTAGGGGCTCTTAAGAGCCTCCAGGAGAATTAGAAAAAGTGACCCTTCCTCTGGATAGACACAACTCTGTGCTAGACCACACAGACTTGGGGAGAGGAGCTGAGACTGGCTATCAGTCCCCTCATCTGCCCCAGGAGCCCAACATTTGGGACCCTGGTACACACTTCCAAAATTCTCATCCTACATCTGGCTCTGCCATTTGATCTGTGAACAGAAGCACACTCACCATGTCTCCATCCTACAGCACAACCTTTGAGCCAGCACCCCAAACTGAACTGTTGTCCCATCATGCACCTTTGTAATACAGCCCCATGGACCCTCTCACTTGGCACTCACACCATTTTAACACCTCAGAGTCTCTTTCCCTGGGGTATCATTTCCTCATTCTGCATGGGGAGCTCCTTTTCATCTTTCAGAACCCAATTCAGATATACTGCCTTCTGTAAAGTCTTCTCTTGCTGTCCCCTACCCCCACCAGAACTGGTATCTCCTAGCCCAGAGCTGTCCTAATCCTTTTTTCTGGGTTCCAGGTATTGAGCCCAACACCCTGCTTTCTAGAGGAACCCTTCCCTTCCTATACCCTGTCCACCCAAGCCTGCTTGGGTCTTCTTCTCTGGAACCCCACTGGGCTTTTCCCTTCCCTAAGGCTTAGAGACCCAGAGGAGAAAGGGGAACTGAAAATCCAAGTGGGCCAGAGGTTTCCCCACCCCCACCCTACCCTCACTCCCGAGGTTTGGCCTGACAGGAGATTCCCAGCACATCTGGTTGTACTTAAATTATCCAGAGCCCAACTGCCCAGGCATGTTCCCTGCTTTTCTCCCCTTTGCCCTGGCCTCCTCCCCTTTCCTAAACTAGCCTTTCAGGCCTCTCCTCCAGGATGACTTCCCTGATTGGCCCAGCTTCTATATCCACAGCTCACACTTGAATCTGATCCTACCTGGGTCTGAAGTCTGGGAAGGTATGTACTCAGCATGGCTCAGCATGTGGAACCCTATCCATTCCAAGCATTGGTCCTGGTTAGAAACCCTCCCCCCAGGCAGGGAGTGGAGCTGACCAAGGGCCTCTCTTCTGTGCCCTTGGCCTCACAGGGTAGCTGCTTCCAGTTACTGGATGTGTAGTGGGGAGGAGGAGTGTTCCTACCTTTTTAAAACTTTGGTTCAGGTTCTGAGAGCTGTTCTCATGACAGCTCTTGGGGTCAGCCATTTTCCAAAAGGCTTTGCTAATATTAAAGAACAAAAGGGAAAAGAATACGGGGAACAAATTAAGTATAAAAACACACAGGCTACAAAGAACAAGTTTGTGGATCTACTGTGACCTGCTTCACCAGGATTCCCAGTTTGAATGTTTGTTCATTCATTCAATAACCCGTACTGGTGCCTAAGTGTACTAAGTTCTAGGAGTAGAGACTTGAAAAAGATCCCAGTGATTCCTAGAGAAACTTGTGGTCAGTGGAAAGGGACAGGTGGACGAACAAATGCAAGATGCTGTGATGGACATGAGTGGGTGTGGTGGTTAAAGATCAGAGAGCCCCTGGTTGAATCCTGGTTCCCCTACTTTTCTGTCCTGGGGGATTAAGAAAGGCTTAACTTGCTGGAGCCTGTCTCCTCACCTGTAAAGGGGAGGGGGAGGGGCATGACTAGAGAAGATCCTGGTTGGATTCACATTAGACAGTGTGTGTGGAAGTGCTTCATGAAGTGCTGAGTGAGTTATTGCTGTTATTATTAGGCTCGAACTTGCCTGCCTGGCACTCATTGCTCGTTTTTCTGAAGTTTTTCTGATGTCTGAACAGCTGTCTCTGCCTACCCTCTAGGGGCAGCCACCACGTTGGAAAACTTCTGTGGGGACACCGAACACAGGCAGCAGGCAGTTAAGGTACACACATATGTACGTGCACACACAAGCACTTTTGTTACACACAGAAAACACCTTTTTACAAAAATTAGAAAATACAGATAGGCACAAAACCAATCAAACACCCTAGTCCCACCACCCCCAGATAACTGCTAGTGAGACTTTGGAATGGGGCAGATGTTATCCTAGACATTGAGAGAGATCACCACTCTATTTTGCAAGCCGTAGACAAATATTTGAATATCTTTTCCTGTCTATAACTACGTGTATACCGCACGATTTTAATGACAGCTTAATATTCCATCAATGGATATGCAAGAATTTAACAAGTTTCCTTTGTTGTCGATTTTTTCCCCCAGAAATAAAACCTTAATGAACAGACTTGTGACATCCACCTTTGTGCATGTGTCTGATTGGGATAAGTGTCTGTTATTGAGAGACTGGGAACGCATATTTTTAGCTTTGAGGAGCCATTAGCCCAGGCCTCTGGGCAGTGTTCTCACACCTCTAAGCAGCCCTCTCAGACTGGCTTTCCAGGTCCCCGAGCATCTCCCAAGACCCATGCTTTTCCCTGTAGCTTCATCCCTTAGCGACCAGCCTGGAAGAACTGAAACGTGCTCTGAGGGCCTGGCCGATGACGGCCAGAAGGGGCCCTGAGTGGCGAGCACAAAGCAGGCTTGTCTGGGGCACCGGAGAGGCCCCGCCCCTCGGGGGCTGCTGCCGGACATTCCTCCTAGGACAATGGCTGCCTCGGAATCCTGAGAATGGAGGTCGGTGGCTTCCCGAGTCCACACCCCGCCTCCCCCGTCCACCCCCTCCCACCCCCTGCCAAGTTGTACCCGGTCCCGAAATGGAAAGGAGGGACACTTGCTTTGGGGGTGGGGTGGGGAGGAGGAATGCGTCCAGGCTTACAGCCCCCGCCCCTACCTGTCCCTCCTTTTATCAACCCTAATCCATAACAGCGTGCCAGGCTCCCCTTCCCTGAGGATCTGAGGGGAGTCCTGCTCTCTCTCTACTTTCTCAACTGTAAAATCAGGGTCTTGGAGTCAGTGGTTGCTAAAATTCCTGCAGATCTAAACTGCCTTCATGTAGTGGCTAAGAAGTGCTCCTACTTTGGAGCCAGACTGCCTGAGTTCAAACCAGGATCTGCCCTTCACCCTGTGAATTTAACATTCCCACCTTAGCTTGCCCATCTGTGAAGTGGGTTGATGATAGACACCCATCCCTCATGGGGCTGTCCTGAGGATGAGAAGATGCTCATGAGACAACTGGTGGATTCATCAAAGTCTATGGATAGTAGTCTGTGAAGAGTGATTCGCAGTAAACTCAGGTGATAACTGGATCCCCAACCCCAGTCCCCTCTCATGCCCACTCTAGATTTTGGGCCCTTGGACATTTGCCCAGCAATTGGCCATATCTCTGGGAGATGAGGGGTGGCTGATTCCCCAAGGAAGCATCCCTCTTGCATGTTTCCACATCTCCTTGCATGAGCCATAAAGCTGTAAAGCTGTAGAACTATAAAGGCTTTGGGGGGCAGATAAAATTTTAAATATAGGAAAACTCCGGTGTCATGTCACACATCTCTGTTTTTATTTTGGAAATGCAGGAGTTTCCAATACAGCCCACAATTGGTGACACAGGATTCCAGGCTTTTAATAACTTTTTGGAACTAACACACTTCAACAGTGAAAAGTGTGAGTTTCCTATCAATATCTTTGAGCTGTTGGCCACAAATCCCTGCCCAGCCTCCTCCCGCTCTCCCTCATAGGCCTGTTCTCTCCTTCTCCTTACTTTCTCCTCAACCCTACTCCTACACTCCCTCAGCTTAAAATCCTCTGCTGCAAGGACCAGAAAACTCCCCTCACGATGGCTTGTACAATAAGAAAAATGATCATATTTCATCCACTTTAGAGGCCACGGATGTTAAGAAGCACTGTTACTCTATATACCATAGAAGAAAAAACACTGCCAATTAAGCTGACACGAGGATTTCCTACTGTTTAGAATTTTTATTTTTATTTATTAAAAAAGCTCTTTTAGGCCCATATGGATAGATATATTTAAACAAATTACTCTTGCACATATATAAGGAAAACATGAGTGAAATAAATTGATTAAGGTTTTTTTTAAACTGAATTCTTTATTGAATTCAGAGTCTGATTCTTGAAATTACTTTTCAACTTTGAGCTGCCAATGTCTGTGTTTTTCCACATAGACTTATCATCCGGGCCATCATGAGTTTGGTGATAACAGCATTTCTTAAAAGACTGCTCTACTGAATTAATTATCTATTGCTGTGTAAAAAATTACCCCGAATCTTAGCAGCTTAGAGCAACAAACATTTATTATTTTATAGTTTCTATGGGTCAGGAATCTGGAAGTGGTTTAGCTGGGTGGCTCAGGCTCAGGGTCTCTTACGAACTAGTACTCAAGCTGTCATGTGAGGCTAGAGAATCCACTTCCAAGCTCATTCACGTGGCTATTGGCAAACCTTAATTCCTAGCTGGGTGCTGGCTGGGTACCTCAGTTCTTCATCATGTGGTCCTCTCCACAGGCCATCTGACTGTCTTCATGCCATGGCAGCTGGCCTTCCCAACAGCAAATGATTCAAAAGAGAGCACAGGCAGGTATTCAAGACAGAAGCCAGTCTTTTTATAATCTAATATTGCAAGTGACATGTCATGATTTCTACCTTATGCTATTTGTTACAAAAACCAACCCAGAATAAAGTGGGAAGGGTCTACACAGGGGTGTGACTATCTACGCAGGAGGTGAGGACCCTTTGGGGCCATTTTTCAGGCTGCTTACCACATCCTTCTAAGCCACTGACATCCATTCTGGAAGTTTTGATGCTGGCAGATAACCCTGCCAGACAGTCAATAAAAAGTTTCTAGGTATCAGTCAGGGCTCAAAGAGTTCTTGCATGATTTCTGGACAGAAACATCATAGGGCTGTAGTTGTCCTATCATGATACCGGAAAGATGCCAAATTTGCATGTGTGCATGAAGGACAGCTAAGCACAACTGCTGTATGGCTGACAGTAGATTAAGGTGCTTTTGATTATAAAATGTATAATGATTTCAGAAATGTTAAAATCTGATCAAATGTACCCTTTAGAGTTGATCAAGTACATTTTACAAAAGAATGAGAAATGGTGGCTTCAGAGTTGATTAGTTCAGAAACTCAACACCTTCAGAGACCCAGTTTCCTTCCACCCTCACAGCTAACACCCTCAGCACACCTAGTTATATCTTATTTGTCAGACCTTGATCACAGGGCCACCCCTACCTTCATTAAAAACTAGAAAGATTTTTTTAGCAGAGCACTGTCATCTTAAATAAAAATTGACTCTATTACAAAGAAGGAATGAATGGTAGGTGGCCACAATCAGTGTCATCCACTGCCTTCATGCCTAAACCAATCCCTGGTCAGGGGCACAGGATTACAAGAATTGACTCTTGGGTTTGACACAGGGTTACATTCCTTGGGAAGTATTCCCTGAACAAAATCTTAATTCCGTTAACAAGGAAGAAATAGTCACTATTGGTTATTTGTCAATAACCCTTGCCTTCCTTTTGTGCTAACAGAAGCTTGATTTTGCTCAGGGACCAAGCTGCCATGTTTTCAGGAGAGCCTGAACCTCTCCCCAGGTCCAGGGGTGACTCTTGATTAATCTGAGACAATCATGGGAATCCCATTCCCTCTGCCAGTGTTTGGTTTAAGAATGGACACGTAATATGACTCTGGCCTATGAAACATGAGAGGATGTTCTTTGGGAGACTTCTAGAAAGATTTCTCAGCGGCCAAAAGAGAAACAACTTTTCTTGGCCTTTGAATGGCATTGTCTACATGTGGTATCTGGAACTGCAGCTGCCATTTTATGACTTTAAGTGACATCAAGGAAGGACAAAAATCAACATGATAAGGATGGCAGAGAAAAGAGAAAGCAATACGATGGAATATTCATAGTATGGAATCTTGCTCAACAATAAAAACGGACTACTGATATATACAAAAAATAGATGAATCTCAAAAACATCATCTGAAGCAAAAGAGCCAGACACAAAAGAGTATATACAATTTGAGCTACGGAGGTCGAAATCAGATCAGTGAATACCTGTGGCAGGGGTTAAGGGAGGGATTGACCACATTGGACATGAGAGAACTTCCTGGCGCCATGTCAGTGTTTAACATCTTGACTGGAATATACATTTGTTAAAACTCATCAAACTGTACTTTTAAAATCTGCATTCTACCGCATGTAAATTACATTTCAATAAACTTGAAAGAGAAACAAGAAAAAGAGAAAGGAAGGAAACTAGGTCCTTGAAAGCAGTGTTGAATCACTGAATTAGCAACAGCCTCACCCTGGGACTTCTTGTTTTGCTACATAATAAATAAATATCCTTACCATTTAGGCCATTTAAGTTGGATCTCCTGTTACTTGAAGCCCAATCCCTCTTATCAAAAGAGGGGAGAGGCACCCGGAGGTCAGGGCATAGATCCAGTCTGGAAAACAGTGGACTTCGAGGAACAGCTGAAAGGGACAAGAGACTGAAGCTCTGCTTGATCTGGCCAGGTCTGCTCCCCACCCACCAACACAACTAGCCCAGTACAGCTGGGGGTCTCTTCTCACTTTCCCTGACCTCCAAACCCCGCCTATAAAATGGCAGCCCTGGCAATCAAAGGACCTACTCTCAGGCTTCTGGTGATGATTGATTAAGAGAACATACAGGAAGCAGCACAGTGCCTGGCACCTTTGTTACTTTACCTGGCCCTAGTGAGGATGACCTGCGCCTGAACCGTGCAGAGGTAGAGAAAGAGGAGGAAACAGAATTCAGAAACCTGTAGGAAGCAGATCGAGGGACTGTAAATGAGTGATGATACCAAGGACTTAAGCTTGGGTGACAATGTGGATGGGACGGACCACTTTGCCGGTTTTTGGCAAATAGTACTTGCAGTATCTGTTTTTATCACCAGGTCGATGCGGGTAGAGGGAGATGAGAAACCTGTAAGAAGGAGCAGATTTCGGGAGTAAAAAAGAAAAATTGATTTTGAGGTGCCCGTGAGCAGTGTGGAGTAGTAGACAAGAGCAAGGGCTCTGCCACCAACTAGCCACGTGATCTTGGGCAGGTTACCACCTCTCTCGGAGCTTCAGTGTCCTCAACTATAAAATGGAATTTCTAAGAATACTTACCTCATTAGTTGCTATAAAGGCGGAAAAAATATATTCAAAGTGCTTAGCAAAGTGTCTGGCACATAGTAGGTGCTCATTCAATAGTGATAATAATTTCATCATCCCTTATACTCTGCCTCATCTGTCTAGGCAGGCACAGCCTCATGTTGGGGCTACTGCTGCTACAGTATTATCACTGACAGGTATAGAGTGTCTTGAGCTCACACTTCACCTTTCCCTGCCTCAAACAGGATGTACCCTGCAGAGGATTTCCTCTCTTCTTTTTCTTTGATGCAGTTCTTCCCTTCCTTCCAGTCTTTACACTTCCCTCCCTCTTCCAGGAAGCCTTCCTTGACTAATGCCTCCCCTTTCCCTGCTGACTCTACACAAGCCTCCCTATAGGGGCTGGCTTCCTATCCCAGAGCACTATCCTGTCCTTTCCATTGCCCATCCCTCAATAAGAACCTCTCCAGCTCAGAAAAGGCCTGACCCCAAGGAGATGCTTGTTCAGTACAAGAAGGATGCCCACTCTCCACCACATCCCCAGATGAGGGCTCAGAAAGGGGCGGGGGCTGGGGAGGAGGAGGCCACCTGCCAGAATGGCAGCAGACAGGCCAGCTAAATCCTTGACCTATGATTTAAGGGGTCGGGCATAGTTCAATAGAGCACTCCAGGCTGAGTCCCAGCTCATTCACACAGGTCAGGAGGATGAGGGGCAGGAAGGGGAGGAGGGCTTTCTCTCCTAAGGGACCCTGAGGCATAATCCCGCACCCTGAAACCCACAAGCCCCATCTGCACCAGTGCAGAACCCCGCTTTGAGAGGCAGAAGGGAAAGTGGGAATGGGGAAGGGAGGTGGATCAGGGACCAGGAAGGTGGGAGAGCCATGGAATGCATGAAATTATAGTGTCTGATAGACAGTGTGGGCTCAATAAGGCTCCTATCTGGATTAATCGCAGAGCCCTTTGTTAGGGCCTGAAACCCAGCAGCTTTGCCCAGAGTTCCCAAGTCAAATTTAGTCTCTGCTCCTTCTTCCTCCTTTGTAATTTCCTCCCTAATGGGCTCTACGAGGACTGGAGGGAGGCCCTTTAAACAGGCCGAGTGTCCAGTGGAATCTCACATGCCAAATGTAGAGAGTATCCTAGCCACAAATGCCAGTCAGGTCCTGGAGGAGGGCCAAGCCTGGGCTCAGCTCTCAGTCAGGCCAGCTTCCACCTACCCCTGGGGTTCCCCATGGGCCATTACCCAGGTTTGCCCACTGGAGTGCTATGCAAATGAGATGCAAAGCAAGCTGAGACAGCTGTAGGGATTGGCTGAAGGGGGAGACTTTGTTCACCCAATCCAGGCCTCACAGCAGCCTGGGCTCCCCCTCACCCAGCCTGGTCCCACCCATAAATCAGCTTGGTCAGCGTTAATGGCTCCTGACTAATTGCCTGGACTCAGGCTCTGGGCTCAGGTCGCCAGCATTAAAATTCAATCAGGCCCAGCGCTGAGCTATTAAATATTCATTGAGAGAGCTTCCTGAAACCAGGCTGGGGGATGGGGATGGACTGGGTTGAAGAAACAACTTGAATCCCCAGCTTCAGACAAGTCCTTCCCAAAGCCCCTCTCCCATCTCCTACAATTGCTGCCTGATTTCCATTCAGATGGGCCTGATTTCTCTCTGGAAGTCCCTAAGTCCTCTGTAGAGACTTCTGGGAGATTGAGCTACCCTGAAGAAGGAGTGGGTGTTAAATTATGCCAAGGAACTGCCCTAGTCATCCACCTTGTATCTCCTTCATGCCTGGTCACCTCACCCTCTGGACCCCCCTACCCAGTGGCCAGTATGGGCCCCTACCAATGCTGGAACTTTAGGTTCCACCAGGAATGAAATAGCTCTAGGGCACAGATGGCTTCTTCCTCAGCAGAGGCCAAAAGAGACCCTTAGGTCCCTGAACCAGCTGACTTTGCCAGGAGCTTTCTTGGCACTGGACACCTTCAGCATGGCTCAAGAGAGCTTCAGACTAGGCAGAATGGGCTCTGTGCTAGAAGAGAGGATGAGGCTCTGTGCAGTCCTCTTCTTCCCCCTTCCCCCAGGAATGCAGCCTGTCCAAGCTCCTGGGCCCCTGGTCTGATGCTGAGCAGGCTGCCTGGAAGTTCTCAAGGAGGGTACCCAGAGGGAGGGGGCTGGGCCTGAGGGCCTAGAAGGGGCTATCAAGAGTTTCTGGGACTTAAACAGGAAATGCAATCCCCGCCCCCCCCAACCAAATATACATATATACACTCCACAATTGGAGGGGTATGACGAGGGTTTAGTGGGTGTGATGACAGCCATGGCTCACAGGCTGAAAGCCCCTCGAATAAGGACTGAGAGTTTTTCTAGGCCTTCCATGTTGTATGGAGACATCTTGTGACACAGCTCCAGTCCTTAGACTAAGAGGTATTTGCGAGAGGGGAAGGAGAAAGCACCATAAAATGGCCAGGAGAGACCTGTTCTTCTCCCTATTTTGACAGCAAATCCTCAGGAGCAAAATACCTGCTCACAGGGCTCTTCCCCTGCCCTTTGGACTGCTCCCTGCTCTGGTGCCCTATGTCTTGCAGAAAATGAACTCTGTGGGACATGAGAGAAGCTAGGACTGCCAGAATGACAGACTGCCCTACAGACAAGGCCTCTCCAATCCCCTCTCCCATCTCCTACAACTGCTGCTTGATTTCCATTCAGATGGACCTGATTTCTCTCCGGAAGTTCCTAAGTCCTCTGTAGAGATTTCTGAGAGATTACAGAGGATGGATGAAGGCCAAGGGCACCAGTTTCTACAAAGCCAGCAGCAGCTCAGGGCTCCAGGAGGGGTACTGTTTTGGGAGACACTGGAAAGCACTTATTCTGCTATTCTGAGAACCTCAACCCTTGTCCCACCAAGAAGCCAAAGCCTACAATTCTTGCTTGAGAAGCCTACTCTCCCAGGGCTTAGGTACTCTCCTAGCAGGTAATGGGGAGGCCTATGAGAAGCATCCCCTCTCCAGGACTCAGGCAAGCCCCAGAGCTGGGTGCAGGGCAGAATGTATCTGGCAGCGATTAGAAGGGGAGCTGGGGCTGGGAGGCCTCAGGCTTCAGCGGGTCAGGAGTGACCTTAGCCAAGTGTCCGATTCCAAAGCCGACCATCACAGGCTCTCTCTCAGGGATTCCAGCTCACCCCACGTGTGGTTCCCATTAGGACTGGCTGGGGTCTTCCTGAAGGCCAGGCGGATTCCTGAGCCCCTCCCCCAGTGGCCCCTCCCTCTTCTCTCTGTGTGGAATGTCTTACCCAGTTCCTCAGGGTGGCCTGCCAGATTGCAACCTTGGGGATTTTAGGGGCATCCCACTCCACAGGAGCTTCCCCACCCACTTGATAATGTGTTTGCATTCCCTTAAAGGGGACAAAGGTATAAGAGACAAACTTTTACACATCTCCCCTTCCCGAAGACTCCTACACTGTGCCTGAGAGTCTTCCCTCCTCTCTGGGTCAGCTGCCTCCATTCAGGCTTCAGCCCTCTGGTCTGAACGCTGGCAGCTGTCCCCATGGTCCAGGCCATTCTTCCTTCCTGTCCCTGAGTGGGTGGCTTAAAACACAGGTCTGTTTTTCAAATCATTTCATTCCTTATAAAACTTACAATAGCTGTCCAGCAACTTGGCAGTAATTGTTACATGCGTCCCCAGATATGCTCACGTTGTTTGTGCTTTGGACACACTCACCATTTTAAAGTTTAAAAAACCAGTAGTCAATGTTTAAAAGCTAGGAGGCAGCGCATAAAAATCTTCCTTGAAAATATCAGACAACACTAAGCTCACATTCCTACATGGCAGCAACTGGCTGGGGCCAACTATTATTGTCTTCGGAAAGGATCCAAGGGCTTACACACACACCATAGTCCCCACCAGTTCTACTGTCTCCCAGGTGTGAGGACCAGATGTGACTGGCTTTTTTATTACTGAGCTGACATTGACCTTTCTATTTTACTTCTGGTCAGCCTCACTCCTTCCAGCCATGTCTGTTTCTGTCTGTCCCTCCCTGTCTCTCCCCACTTCAACTTGCTACAACAAACCCATCTAAATCCTTTGGCCTGGTGTATGTGCCAGTTTAGCCCCCACACACTTGCCTGCTTACCCCAGTCAAATCCTCCCCTCCAACACTCCTGTTTCTCACTCTTCCCCAGACACATCACATACTTTCATACTTTCAAGTCTTTGCACATGCTGTTCCTTCTACCTGGAACACCACATTTCCTCCTCTGCCTCTGGTGAATTTCTATTTCTCCTTCAAGCCCCAACCCAGAAAAGCCACTGACTCCATGGCATTCTCCTGACTCCTCCAGAAGGCAGTACCTTCGTGTTTTCCAATGGTCCTTATGATTTAAAGTGGTCTCACACTGCATCCCCTCCATGTAGTAAGATCCCCTCCAGGTCTGGGAGCAAGTCTGTTTGGCATTCCCATGGTTCACCCGTGTTGAACCATCAGGTTGGTGGTCTGATGGTTGCCGGAGAGGGCTGTAGCTCAGCCCCATTGGAGCTGGCCTCTGTGGCAAACAGGTTGGTTGAAGTTGGCAGGTTGCCGGAGGAGGCAGCAGACATCCTGTGACACAAGGTAACAGTCCCGGGTCCTGGGCAGGAAGGATGCCTGTGTCCCCTTGACATAAGGAGGTGGGCCAGGCCTGATTTACACCTCTGGGAGTGGGGTGAAGATGTATGAGTTAAGAGTCTGGAAGAGTGACTCTCTGCCCAGGGAGGCAGAGTACCCTCCTTTGCCCTGTGAACACCCCTAACGTCCCCAGTGCTGTCATCAGTGCTGGAATAGAGAGGTCAAACAGACCACTTCCCCACGTCCTGAAACTGATGTTACAGAGACCCCAGGAGATGGCATTGAAACCAACAAGGCTGCTCCCATGATCTCTTCCGTGGTGACTCCTGTCCCTAGCCCACCCTCCCTCTTCCCTAGCAGAGTCCCGGCCACCTCAGGGTTCCAAGCTGTCACAGCACCTTCCCCAGGTCCCAGTCAACCGCATCATCATTCCCCTGTCTACGGCTCCCCAAGGCCAGAGACATGTCTGATGTCCCGGTGTTCCGAAGACTAGCATTTGTGCAATTACCCACGAAGTAGGTCCCGGGTCATTCGGATTTTACAGTCCAGGAAAGCACTCTGAGCGTGAAGGGACGTGCGCTAGGCTCCTGTGAGCAGTAGCCGGGCGGGGATGCCAGCTCGCAGGGTCTGAGAGCCAAGCTCCGTCTCCAGCCCCCCTGCCTCCTCCCCACGGGTTCCAGGCTCTGGCCTTGGGTTTCCAACCCCCCCCCGCCACACACACACACACACACACACACACACACACACACACACACACACACAACTCACACTCACACCAGTCACATCCGTCCGGTTCAGAGATCGATGTGTCAATATTCCAAAGCGAGCGTCAGCCACGGCCCGGAGCGTCCGTCGGTCAGCGTGTGTGCGTGTGTCTGTGTGTGCGCGTGTGTGTGCGTGTTCGCATGAGAGAGTTCAGTAGGGACCGCCCCGGGACCCGCTCCGCGACCCGCAGAACCTGAACACTGGGATCCCGCAGGGATGCGGTGGGCCTCCCGCTGGGGAGCCCCCCACCCCACCCCCGCAGGTGGCGGGCTCGGGGGTCACTCCGCGGCTCCCGCCCCCGGGGGCCTCGGTGCGCAGAGGAGGTGGTGTTGGCGCGCCCCCGCCCCTCCCCCGGCTGGGGGGGAGGGGTGGCAGCAGATGGCAGCAATTACCTCTCGGACCCTCCCCCGCCCCAGCCTGAGGCCGGGAGGTAGGCGCCCCGCGTCCCCGCGCGCGGGGGGGTGGTGGCCTCCGAGGCCGCCGTCCGGGGGGCTTCCCTCCCCCGGGAACCCGGCTGCGCGACTCCCCTCGGGAAAGCCGGGCCCCGCCCCTTCCCACTCCCGCCCCCGCCCCAGAGCTGTTCCGGGCCCGCGTTCCAGCAAGCCCCGCGCCTCTGAGTCCCCGAGGCCCTGAGGGTTTCAGGCTGGGCCGGGGGTCCGGGCGGGGGAGAGGGTCGCTGCGCGGTTGCACAGGGTGTGAGCTAAGCGAGGGCGGGCGGAGGGGGTGGAAAGCCGGGGCCTGGGCAGGTGCCTTCCCGTTTGAGAGGCCGCGGCACCTTTCCGCACAGAGGGCCCAGAGGAGCAAGCCTAGACTGCCCTGACCCAGCGCTGCCCACTGTGCACAGGGGCCGAGCAAGTGGCTGGGGTTGGCCTGTCCGGGGCAGGGCCAAACAGCAGAGACGACTGGCCCAAGCCGGCATCCCTGGCTCTTTCTCGTCCTGAATTCCTCTCCCATTCTCCCCGCTGTTGTCCAATCCATTAGCAAATTTCACCCCTTCTGTCTCTAAGATATATCTTGATTAGCTCCTGACCCCACCCACCTCCAGTGTCCAAGCCAGTATAATGGTCTTGCACAACTGCAAAGGGTCCTGTCTGCTCTTCTGGCTCCTCCCCAGCAGTCAATTCATACAGCTGCCAGGGCCACCTTTAAAAAAAAAAAAAATCAGAGCATGTCACTCCCTGCCTATCAACTTCCTGACTCTTTCGAAGAAAGCCCCAGCTTCTTACCCTGGTCCCTGGCTATGCTGACCTCTCTTCCATCTCCTCGATCGTTTTCCCCTCTATCCAGATGCTTGCTGCCTTTCTGTTCCTTGAACATGATATTTTCCCCACCTCTGGCCTTGGCCTTGCTGGTTCCTTTGCCAGGAATACTCTGCCCAGATCCTTCACAGGGATGTCACCTTCCCATCGACACTGACTACAATACTGAAGCAGCCTCACACCCATCTGCCTGATCTCCTGTTGCTAAAACTTATTTATTTCTTCCACAAGACTAACCACTTTCTGTAATTATATTCTTTATTTACTTGGTGCTGGGTCTGTGGTCTGGTTCACTTACCAGAATGCCAGCTTTGTATGGGGACCTTGTCTAGTTCTCTGCTAGCTCAATGCCTGATACAAACCTAGGAAGTACTCAAGATACTCAGTACCTTTAAGGAATGAAGGAGTCCCTGGGGAACCAACTGGACAATAGTCCATCTGGTCACCTTCAGGGGGCTACTCCCTGGGAAGGACCAGCTGCAAACCCCTGTATTCACCTGTATTCACCTAAATGCCTCAAAAAGACGTTGAGGCCTGTGGTTTTCAAAAGCAATAATCGTAGCAGCCAATACTTATTAAGCATTTACTATGTTCCTGGCATTATTCTAAGTCCTTTACATGGCTTAACTAATTTAAGTTACAACAAAGTAGATACTAATATCCTCAGTTTGTGAGCAGAGACTCACCAGGAAACACAAGTATGTGTGATAATTCAGGGAACACATGTACATCATAAGCACTGAATTTATTAATTTTTCTCTTACATCAGATAGAGGGGCAAGTGAATGACTATGAGTGAGCCTGGGGCATTTAGTTACTACTGCAGGAAAGTGGAACAGAAGGGAAGGGAAGGGTCAGCAAAGAGTATGTGTGTAGTAGGGAGCGGTCACAAGGCTAGTTTGGGCAAGAGGTAGGTAGAAGAGGAAGTTTAGGGCACAGCCCATGCTCTGGGTCCCTACAGCACTCAGAGTGCAGCTGTGGTGTGGAGGCAGGGCCTAGGTCCTAATGTTCTGCCACCCACCAGAGGGGGTGATCTTGGGCAACCACTTATCCTCTTGGGGCCCCATTAGCAGAATGCTGAGGGAGGCTTACTTAATACCTATCTCCTGGAGCCAGAGCTATCACCAGGATTAAATTACAAAATGCTCATCAGCTGCAGAGGGCTTGCTGGTAAAAGGGACCAGGGAAAGAGTGCAGGATGTCAACCTGAAAAGCTAGGGTTAGAGCTATGCTTTGGCTGAGTCACAGCCCACTGTGTGCCCTTCCCAGATGGGCCAGAGTCTACAGCTTGTTGTCTCCTCTGGCACAGAGTTAGTACTCAATGGGTGTTTGGTGAGAGGATACATGTGTTTGTCGAGTGGATGTCCGAGTGAGGGAATGACCAAGAGATAAGTAAGAGAGGGAGGATAAGTACATGAGTGAAAGATGGACTGAATGAAGCAGAGACTAGAGATACCCTTGGCCTCTGCACCTGTTTCTTCATCTCTAAAAGACAGTGGTAAAACTTGGCCCACCTTTCTCTCTGGGCTCCAATATGGATCAGATGAGATGGACTAGGTCCCTGAAGGCCACCCCTTGCTATCTATGCAGTGCTGCAGTGACTGATGCTCCCCTCCCCCACATCCCTGTCCCCCGGAATTTATAGATTCCTCATTGTCCTGCACAAAGGCCTTCTAGGGGAGGAGTCGGGGTGGGCGAGGAGACTGGGGAATTAAAAAGTCAGAGGCTGAGTAATAGCCGGCCACACCCGAGGCCTCATAAATCTGCCCTGCTCCCTGTAAGATGGACTTCCTTTGCCCTCACCCCAGGTAGCTAGCAGTGTTCCTGCAGTGGGCATCAGCTCATCCTCACCCAGGTGGAGGTGTGGAGGTAGGGGTGGCGTGGGAGGGAACATGAAGACAAGCCCCTGAGAGTGGGGGAGGGGCAAATCCTAATGTTTCTCTCTCTTGACATCACAAACTTCTTCCTCCCAGCTCCCTCTGCTCCCTTACATGCCCCTATAATGCTAATCTGCTGCTGTTGGTTCTGGGCAGAAAAATTATCTTTCTGTGGGTATTCTGAGTCCCTTGGTGAGGGGGCCCTGGAGGTCCAGACTCCAAAAAAACAGCCTCCTCCCCCACTCCAGCCTCTGGGGAAAAGGTAGGGGCTTAGAGTAGAATTAGCAGATGGTGCAGTGTTAACAGATGACATGGGAAACAGAATTACTCAGCTACTCTGTCCCTCCATCTTCCCCATGGAAGGGGATGGCCTTCCTTCAAACTGGAAAGACAATGATATCATTGGAAGGAAGGGTTGGGGAGGTGAGAGAGAAGCTACAGGGCATAGGGGACTGCATGCCAATGCCAGACAGACCTGGCTTGGAGTGCCATCTCTGCCACTCACCAGCTGGTTCATTAACCTCTCAAAGTCTCTATTTCCTCAGCTCTAAAATGGATCAAAGGAAAACTCTGCCTAATCTTCTCACTGGCTTTCATGAAGATAACATGAATATTTGTGTTTGTAAAATGGGCTTTACAGCTTGCGAAGGTGTAAAAATGTAAGAATGTAAAAAGTACTAGCCCTTTGATTGTTTGTAAAATCATTTTAAAAGCCTTTTTGTTCTTACAACAAAATAGAATAGGGTAGAAAACACCACAGGGTATCACAAAGTTTTGTAGAATTTTGCTTTTAGTTATATGTATGCTTACATGTCCTGGGTAGATGTATTTCCTATCGGTTATGATAAAAAAAAAATTGAAATATCCCAAGTAAGGGAAATTCCTTAATCTCCAGAAGGGAACTGAAGGATGGATGGAAAATAAAAACATGAAATGCACCAGGTGAAACATAGATGTAATGGACAGAGGACTGTGGATTCCTAAACTGGGGAGACCTGGCTCTGAGCAGCTCAGCGTAACTGAGGTTGGTGGTGATAGGTGGCGGAGCTTGCTTAGGACCTACCTGACAACCCTCTAAGTGGGTAATAAAGTCCTCTTTGCTTTGTCAGATGCCTTGAGCCTGAATCCTGAATTAAGCCAAGTATACTGTTCCCTCATCATGGCACTGAGTGAAGCCAAATATAACGGGCTGGTTAGTGAGAACCTTGAACTCTTGTGCCTGGATCTCTACTCCTGCAAATCCACTAAGAGTGCAGGAGCCGCAACAGGTAGGATATAGTGGTGGTCAAGACCACCTCTGTCTGAACTTCACCCATGACACTCATCCCCACCCCCTCCCCAGAGGCTATAGTCCAGTGATGGTGAGCTGGTCAGAGGGGACCCTAAATCAATCCCAGACTCCTCTGGCTGGCACTGAGTTATGAGCTGAGGGTTTTGTGATGTAGATCATGGTTGGGGAGGAGGGGCATGACCTATGGCAGGTCACAAGGGACCCCCAGAAGGGGCCAGAGCTTGGGTCAGAGGCCATCTCCTCCATTCTTCACTCCACCCTCCTGGGTCCCATCCCATGTGTAGTCCTTAACCTGTGTTAGGCTAATTCCCCACTGATTGCTGGCCCCAGATGTACCTGCCACCAGGACTAAAAGGTGGGAGTAAGAGGGGGCTTGTGCTGGGAAAAGATCTTGGAAGAAAGGGAGAGGATGAGATGACAATATATTTAGTTCCCTAAAGGAGGCTAGTCTGTGCTCCAAACCAGACTCAAGAGTTTGCTTAAAATAAAATAAATAAAATATAAAATAAATAACATAAAAAATAAAAATCTGCTGAGTCTTTTCTCTGTGCATTTGCCACTGTGCTCTCTCCAAACCTTCCCCTTTTCTTCTGGTTAAATTCCACACGTCAACACTCCTTCAAACTCCAGTCCAAAGGATTATTAGATGGGTGGAAATACAGCATGACAGAGAGCAAAATAGTGAGAGAATCAAACCAGTGCTTCGGACAAATGTATGTTATCAGAGTGAGAAAGACAGAGAGGGGGCGGGGGGAGAGGGAGAGAGAGAGGGAGAGAGAGTGAGGGACAGGAAGATGGAAAGATCCAGATAGTGAGATGAGAAAGATCATATGTTGAAAACATAGAGACTAGGCAAAGTGAGACAGACGGAAAGGAGATGGACAGACAAAAGGCAGTGAAGAGGAGGGGAAGGTTGAAGAGAAATTAGAGTGGCAAGAAAGGAGCATTCTGGGGAACTCCCGTCAGACGCCAGCAGCAAAGAAGTCAAAAGGAGGATAATCTGGACGATTCCTTTACTGTTAATCTTTAAGGCACCACACTGAGACCCTAGAAGGCAGTGACTGGAGTGTTTCCGTATCGCCCAGGATGTAATCCACTATTTTACACATTAACTAGCAACCTCCACTCCTCCACTACCACAGTCATCTCTACCAGCAAAGACATGCACAGGGAGGGTCAGGACCTGGCCTGGGACCTGGGAAGGGGGAGAGAAGGGGACTGTCAAACAGTCCTCCAGAGGACGGAGGTCTGTAGAGGGCAACTCGGACTTGGATGTAGCTGCAAGTGGCAAGTAAAGGAAACCTCACAAACCTGGGTAACTAACCAGCTTGACTGAAGCTGAGATACAAAAATAACTCCGTGCACTTTGGGCTTTGAGCCAAAAATGGGATGCCCACAACCCACCTTGTGTTCACCTGCCTTGCCAAGACCCGACGTCTGACCCCAGATGGGCGGTCGCCTCAACGCTGTGAGGCCGGGATGATTCTTCCAATTCCTACCCTGGGCTGCCACCTGCTGGTTCAGAGTGGCCTCGCAGAAACGGGACTCGCAGAGGCTGGGCCTGGGCTCTCCTGGACCCAGATAGCTTCTCTAGGCTTGGAGACAGAGAATTTGAAAAGGGAAATGTGAAATTTCCTTTTACTTGGCTAGATGTACTTGGGGCCTGTCATTACAGGTTAAAATCTCCTATTCCTCTCCAGTCATTCCTGAATGGTACTGGGGTGCTCTCAGGCCAGAGGAGAGACTGTCAGGGAACTCAGATTTCGTGAGTGCCAAAACCGTGCTAGATGCAGGAGACAGAGATGACCAAATGAGCCCAGAATGAGATTAATGATAATTAACGTGAAAATTACAAAAGCCAAAATATGTGCCTGAAACAAGTAGGTTTCAATTAATAGCTACTCAATGAGCGAAGGAATGAAGAACAGAGATAACACTAAGGAGATAGCACTAAGGAGTGATGAACTGTGTACAGGAGAGGTTGGGGAGGAAGAGGAGGAAACACAGAAATCTCTCTGATTCATTTTTCCTTTTGTTATCAAGTAGTAATTATCTTGGTGGAAGATTCAAACATTATACAAGTTCAAAAAGAAAAATGTGGAGGTCCCCTTTCACCTCACTCTTATTCTCCTTCCTTAAGTTAACCATGGCCAGCATTTTAATGAGCACCATTCTTTACAATAGTTCTCAACTTTGGCTACACATTAGAATCACATGGGGAGATTTTAAAAAATCCCCTTGACCAGTTGTGCCCCAGACCAATTACCTCAGAATCTCTGGGATGGATTCCAGGCATCACTATTTTTAAAAAGTCCCTAAGTAATTACACTATGCTGCCAATGTTGAGAACTACTGTTCCAGTCCTTTCTATGCACTTACATACATGTAAACAGCCAGTCACACACACACCATATATATATTTATATTACATTAGGCTTTTTTCTCCTCAATTAACAACATGTCTCATATTTTCAGAGCAGTCCATATGAATATAATTATTTTTTTAATGGTGATATAATCTGCATGTGCATATTTGTCAAGCCCTTCCTCTGTTGATGAATTTTTAAGTTCTTTCTGTATATTTTCTTATTGAAAACAATGCTGCAAAGTCTGTGCTCACATATGCAAGAACTGTTTTGGGAAAGATTTCTAAAAGCAAAATTTCTGGGTTAATGTGGATGTACATTCATTATTTTGATAAATACTTCAAAATGCTTTCCAAAAATAATTCACTAATTTACATTCCCCCAACAGTGTAAGCACTTAATATTATCAATGTTTAATTTTTGCTAAGCTGATGGGCCAAAAGTGATATTTCATTATTATTTTAATTTGCCTTTTCCTGCTTACTTGTGAGACTAAGCATCTTTTTATATATTTATTGGACATTTGTATTTTTTCTATGAATTAACTGCCATGTCTTTTGCCCATTTTTCTATTAAATTGTTTTTAATTTAATTAGGATTAGAAGAAATTCTGTTTCTCATAATATAACAGGTTGGACTCTGGACTGATCTTTCTGAGTAAAATAGTAAAAGTGCTGGTTGAAATACAAATGCAAATTATTTTAAAAGCATAGAAGGGCTGGCTAGATAACAAGAATTTATTAGGTTACAATCTAAGGAAAGGCAGAAACTTTCAGACAGGAAAATAGAACAAGGATTCTGCTTTAGTCTGAGGATATTTGTTGAATTAGGCAAACTTGAGCTTCAATTTCCGCAGTCTTTATCTTTGACAGAACCAAGGTGAAAATTTTAATAGCAAATTTCTTTAAAAAGCTGTGACTTCAAAAAACATGCCCTTATTGTGAGATTGAATCTGAAATAGATCCACCCTACTGTCACCTCCAGAAGATTTTAGGTTGCCTCAGGTCTCAACTGATGAAAAGGCTCTATGCCAGAGGTGTAACCACTAGCTGATCCTTGAACTGATCTGCAGCCCAAATTTACATTATTTTGGGTGATCCAAAACTCTCCAAGTCAGGAATTTAGTTAAAAGTGGTTCAGGACTGTTGTGTGTCTAAGAGCCTGGCAGAAGCAAAGTCATGTTCTCTGGAAGAAGATACCTTCATCCTTAGCCTCAAGGAATTTCCAACAGAAATTATCAGGGAAAATGAATAGGTCACAGTAAAAGACAAAGAAAACCCCATTAAACACAAAAGGAAAAAAAGACTTTCATCAAGATCCAGCCCACACAAATAATTAAGGATAATCTCCCAATTTACAAATCCTTAATTTAATTTTATCTGTAAAGTCCCTTTTGCCATGTAATGTAACATATTCACAGGTTCTGGGGATTAGGATATGAACATCTCTGGGAAGCTATATTATTCAGCTTATAACAATGTCAGTTTTTTTTCATGATGTTTTAAAATACTTAAATGGACATATTTAAAATCAAATTAGGCACAACTGAGAGAGAATTAGTAAACTGGATGATAGGTCCAAATAAATTAATCAGTCTTGTATTAGTTTACTTGAGCTGCTGTAATAAAATACTACAGACTGGGTTGCTTAAACAACAGAAATTTATTTTCTCACAGTTCTGCAGACTGGAAATCCAAGACCAAGGTGCCAGCAGGTTTCATTTCTGGCAAGGACTCCCCTTGGCTTGTACATAGCTGTCTTTTCACCATGTCCTTACATGGTCTTTCCACTGTGTTTACATAAGAAGGGGGTGGGGGAGCACACAAGCACACATTGTGATATCTCTTCCTTTTCTTAAAAGGACAACAATCCTATTGGATTAAGGTCTCACCGTTCTCCAAATACAGTCACATTAGGTGTTAAGGTTTCAACATGAATTTTAGGGGACACAATTCAGTCCATAACAGATCTCTTCCTTGTACCAAATATAAATTAAATTCTAGATGAATTAAAAACTAAATATTAAAAATAAAACTGCAAGGTTAATAAAGGAAATGAAACCTTTGTGGTCTTAGAGTGGTAAATCTTCTTAAATAAGACCCAGAAGCATAAAGTATAAGGAGAAATTTTGATGAATTTAACCACATCAAAAGTCAGGATTTCTTTCAATGATGTTCACCACAGATAAATCTAACAGAAAGTTTATAATACTTTTTTAGATGTTGCCACATCTAAAACCATCTGAAAATAAATTTATTATCTAGAATATTAAAAGGAATTCCTAAAAAAATCAATGAAAAAAAGACAGGAAAATTCAATACAACTTGGACAAAGGCTATGAACAGACGATTCATGGGAGGGTAAACAAGAATCGCTATCTGGTATGTGGAGAGATGCCCACCTTTTTGAGAACCAGAAAAATCCAGTGTAAAATAGCATTATCATTTTATAGTTCTGTAACATCAGATTGACAAAAATTAGAAGGCAGAATAATATAAGTGTTGACAAGGATGTAGGGAGACTTTTACATACTGCTGGTGAATACACCAAAACAGAGAGCAATCTGATAGTACCGGGTCACTAACATTTATGTGTCCTATGATCCAGCAATCTCAGAAATATACAAGGGTGTTCACTGCAGCATTATTTGTTGATGGCAGGAAGTTGGAGACAGCCTAGGTGTCCATCACTGGAAGAGCAGATAAGTGAAATGTGATGGATATACACTATGGAGTTTTATGTGGCAGAAAGAAGAGGGAAGAAAGAAAGTGGTAAACAGGTATACCCCACATCTTTTGTCAAGACAACAAAATTTTTCCAGCAGGTTTACTCATCAGACTGCTGCTTGCATTTCATTGGCCAAAATTGTGTTCATGGTCACACTTAACTTGACTATAGAGAAGGAGGGCTATAGAAAGGGATTGCATAACTTAATCAGTGATGTGTAATACATAATCTAGTAGATTTCTTCCAAGTACTGCACAGAATTCCATAGTGTGCATTCACCATGTCGTACTGTGATGGCTAGATGTACAGCAGCCATTTGTGACCATGAGGAAAAGTCCAGCCATCTCTGGGAGATGGCCCTGACATCATCAAGTTACATCAATACCAACATCTTCTCATCCTGAACTTTCAACCGTGTGAAGAATAAAACTTTATTTACTTAAGCCACCTGTATCAGTTAGGGCTCAACTGCAGACAACAGAAATAAATCAGGATAGTTTACACATAAAGGGATGGAGAAGCAGGCTCTAGGTCCAGGAACAACTCCCAGCTTTGAGAGGCATATGACCTCTCCTTGGATCAGGAAAACAGTCACCACTACGGAAGCTGATGAATCAGGAAACTGCTCACCAGAGCCTACTGCATCTGTCATGATCTGTGGCAGCAAAACGGATGTCTGATGCTATTTAGCTCTGTGCTAAATTTATGTGTTGGACAAGAGTAGAACCTAAATCTCAGATTCCTACCTCAAGGGAATCTGGCAAGTGTCGTTTTAGTTTTCCAGCTTAGCAGTTCGGAAGAAACACTAAAAGGAATTTTGAATTAATGTGGAACAGTCAGTCCGTGGCAGCCACCACACCACTGAGGTCAGCTTTGGGTTATTTACAACCAAAGGCACTCCTAGCTGATACACTGCACAGAAAGCAACAAGGACAGGTTCTGAAAACATAGCATTGAGTGGAAAGAGTGTAACACAAAACTAAGGAGTTAGTTAAAACATACCTATATCAAAACTACTTTTTTCAATGAAGTGTACATTTTCAAGGACACATGAGTGCCAATTGGTAAAGAAATGGAGGCGGGGAATGAGCCGTGGGGATCAGTGATAAAAGAGATAAGCTAAGTAAGGTAAAATAAAGCAGGTAAGATCTTGTCAGGTCTGATGCTGGGAGTGGTACAAATAAGAGTAATGTGATTGGCTCGATTTTCTACATCTGCGGTCCAAAACCAATTTATGAAATTTAATACTAATATTAACTTAAAGAACAATTTAGCAGTCTATTAAATTAGTAAATAATTTATTTCGGATAATGAAATCAATGTATTTTGATATATATACGATTTAAATACTAATCCATTAAACCCTCTATATCATCATTTCTGTACTCCTAACTAGGCAATCATTTATGTTTTAATTTTCTTAGAATCTCAAAAACTAGGTCCAGGTGACCCCTGACGCCCCGGCACTCATCCCCAACACACAGACCCCGCTCCTAGTCAGTGAGACGCGGTGGCACTGGCACCCTGTCGCACCACACCACCGCGACCTCCACCGTAGAGGAAGCGACTTCAGGATTTCTGGGCTGGGTTCCGAGACGTCGAGACTCTGCCACCTGTCAAGCCTGTTTCTGGTCTTCCCAGAAGGTGGAAAGTGAGAAAACGGTCGTAGCCCAAACGGCCTGACTCCGCCGGGCAGCAGCCGCCGCGACTCGGGCGCCGCCCACTCTGGACGCGACCCTGGGGCGGGTCTCGGCCGCCGGGAGAGGAGGGCGCCCGCCCCTCCCGGCCCCGATCCTTACTAACCCGGCTTGATCCAGCTCAGGGACGGGCGTCTGCAGCAGCTTTTTCCTTAAGTCTAGCCATCTGTCACCTGCGTTGCTTCCTAGGGAGGCAGAGTCCCTGTCCGGCGCCCCGGAGACCCGGTGAGTGCACTCTCAGGAGTCTGGGGGAGATGCTGTGGGCCCCAGCAATGACCGCCTTCCGGGGAGCCTCCAACCCTAGGAAAGGTCCCATGGGAAACAGAAGACCTCCCTTCTTGAATTTCACTGGGGTCTTCATTTACAGTGAACCACCTCTGTCCTTTTGGGGCGACTGCCACTCGACCTCCCTGTCTCCACTTGTCCTCCCTCAAACGCGGCTGGGGTGGGACACCCCAGTGAGAAAAAGCTTTCCTCCTGGGCAAAGGTTGGGTGATTTGCAGAAGCTAGGACCCCTCCCTGGGATCCATTGTTCCATTGTTACTGATGTCAACTACCTGAGGAGGGGGGACTCACCTTCTTGTCTGCAGGATGGAAGAGGAAGAGCTGCCACTGCTGAGGGGACAGTTGGACATGTCTGAGGCACTGTTCTGCCCTGTCAATGAGACCCCTGACCTAGGCTGCAAGCTGGGGGCCTTGTACTGGGCCTGTGTCCACAATGACTCTGCCCAGCTCCAAGCTATACTGGATGATGGAGTCTCCCCAGAGGAAGCCACCCAGGTGGACGGCAATGGGAGGGTGAGCTAACCCAGGTGCTCCCTAGGACAGCAGAAGCAGCTGTGTCCCCACCACACCACAGTCATCCTGAGAGAGTTTTAGGGTCAGCACCCACTGCCTGAGTCCTCAACAGGAAGGGAGTCGGGGAAAGTGGGTCTTCACAGGGGCTGGAACATCTCTGGGACAGAAGTAGGGAGCCCCCAGGAGCTCACAGAGAAAAGCACGGAGGCTGAGCTGCCCCTCCCCCAGACAGGCCTCATGGTCGCATGCTACCACGGCTTTGGGAGTGTTGTGGCCCTGCTCAGTCGCTGTCCTTTCCTGGATGTGAACCAGCAGGACAAAGAAGGGGACACAGCCCTCATGCTGGCTGCCCAAGCAGGTATGAAGCCACTGACCCCACCCTCTACCAATTCTCACTATACCCAGACTGGGACACAGCCCCACACTCTTTGCATGATGTTCCCACCCTAGACTTTGATGTGTTGGGTGGAGAGTGGATTTGGGGCTTTATCACTTCTTTCTTGGGGAGCCAAGATCTTCCTTTGGTGCTCTGCAGGCCACACGCCTCTGGTGAGTCTCCTGCTCAACTACTATGCAGGCCTGGACCTTGAGCGCCGGGACCAGCGGGGGCTAACAGCGCTGATGAAGGCAGCTATGCGGGACCGCTCTGAATGTGTGGCTGCCCTTCTCATGGCAGGTGCATGGTGCATGGCATCCACTTTTCCCCCCAACAGACACTAAGTCAGCGGTCATAGTTGCAGAGAGGAGAGAGGTGGAAATGGAGGATAAGTCTAGGTTGATTCATTGGAGGAGGGGAGTGTGCTTGGCTTCCCACTGTCAACAAAGTCCAGCTATGGATAGCTCTATTTACATTACTTATGGTGATCCCAGAAAAGAAAGTTGGGGAGGATAACCTAGACCAGCTGGAGAATCTTAAGTGAAAAGGTTGGTATCTGGAAGCAGACTGGAGTTCTCATCCTGGCTCTGCCACTAGCTGAGTGACCCTGGGCAGATGGCTTTCCTTTCTGGGCCTCACCAGCATAATGAGGGTGTTGGCCTTCTCTGGGGTGATTTTCATCTCTGACAATCCAGGGATCCAAGATCACAATAATGTGTAGTTGGGACATGTGACTGTATGCAGTTGTCCTGGAATGAAGTCCACACTGTGGTGTCACAGGCCCTCATTGCTCCCTGAGGAGGAGCTGCCCTCTGTTGGTCACCTTGCAGAACCCCAGCCTCCACCTTTTCCTTTCCCCCTCCATCAGATTAGGTTTGGGATGAGAAGGGAGGGAGTTCTACACCCTCACCTTGGTCTCAGTGACTTCTCCTCTCCCTTCCTCAGGATTAGAGGGGTGTGGAAATGAAGAGAAGGACCAGGAGTGGGAATCACTGGGACCTCTCCCCTTAACTACCTGCCCCAGAGGGTACAGCTTGGGCCTCCCCCTTCTTGAGGAACCTGCATACCACTCCTCTGGTTAGTTCCTTGGTTCAGGGGGTCCCTATTCTGCTCTAGGTTTGGGAATGCCTCATAGGTTTCTCTGAAGTCTTTTTCCATCTCTGTGCTTCAGTTTTCTTCACCAGTCTCAAACAGGAGGTTGGAATCTGGGGCTGGTCCTGTCCCTGGGTTGTAGCTACTGAGGGCTCCCAGATCCTAGCTGCAATGGGATGAAACTCTGGTTTTGAATTTAATCCAAATTAAATTCTACTGCTAATGAATTTGCCCTTCTGCAAATCACCAATCCCTGTTCCCCCCACCCCACCCCACATCACTCCTGTGCCCCTCCAAGGTGCTGACCTGACAGCAGTGGATCCTGTTCGGGGCAAGACAGCCCTGGAGTGGGCAGTGCTGACTGACAGCTTCGACACTGTGCAAAGAATCCGGCAGCTGCAGCGGCGGCCCCAAGTGGAGCAGCTCAGCCGGCATTACCAACCGGAGTGGCCAGCTTTGCCTGGACTTGTGGCCCAGGCCCAGGCCCAAGCTGCCCCATCTCTCCTAGAGAGACTACAGACCACCTTGAGCCTCCCATTCACCCAATCTCCTCAAGAGGGGGGTGTCCTGGACCACCTTGTGACCATCACGACCAGCTTGGCCAGTCCCTTTCTTACCACTGCCTGCCACACTCTGTGTCCTGACTACCCACCTGCACTGGGCACCCGAAGCAAGTCTGTGCCAGAGCTGCTAGGCACTGCTCCTCCCCCTCCCCCAGTACCTCAGCCCCCCCAGATAGTCCCTGGGCCCCGGGTCCTCACCCCTTACCAGAGTCCTCAGGGTGTGTTGAGCATGTGCCCTCAGTGGCTACAGCTCAGTCCCAGGCCCCAAGTCCCCAAGATCCTCCTCTCCAAGGCACCCTCATCTCCCAGCCCGAGCAGGCCAGAGCCCAGGACTGTAGGCCATCGCAGGCTGACCCTTCCTCTCTGGCAATACCAGGAGCTCAGGATGCAGAGGAGAAGGCAAGAGGAGGAGGCCAGGTGGGCACAGAGCCAGGGGAAGACGGACTAGACCAGGCTAGGAGCAGGGAATCAGGCCCCTCTCATAGGCTCTTTTGCCTTGTAGAGCCCCTTTTGCCCTCCCATCCTCCTGTAAACCTATGTACAAGGTTATTCATACAGAATTCTTTGCAACAGTGAAAGAATAGAAACAACCTAAGTGCCCACCAATAGGACACTGGCTAAATTGATTATGGGTATAACTACTGTATGCCCACATGGTGTATTCTATATAGTGGTTAAACAGGAGTAAGATAGGTTCTTTATGTTCTGATATGAAATTACATTCAAAATGTGTTAAGTGAAAATAACCAACGGGTGGAACAGTGTGTATGGCCTACTACTATTTGTCAAGGTAAAATTTGCACAAAGCTAAACAACAAATACAAGTATAGAGTGAGTACCAGGATTCATTTAACTACTTAATGACTGAACCAGCAGGATGGATCAAAGGAATAAATAAAAATCGTTATTGACAGTCAGTGGAAAAAAGAATGCTGGAATAAGAGTGCAAACTCGATACAAAAAGTTAATTCCTGTCTGGCAATAAAACCATAACTATTTTTTCTACCAGACAAAAATAATTTGCTATTTATCGGTCTTCTATAGGCTAATCTCTTAACTTTGCAGAATCTGGGCCCCAATTAATAGTAAACAGTATGTCAAACAAAGTGACTTCCCCAAGATGACCCATAGGTGGGGTTATTAGCCAGTTATCTAAAATATCTCTGAAAGGGTACTCTGTAATTTTTTCATGTGCCTTATTTACAAGTTTGGATATTTTTTCTTAATGCATTTGTCGCATAAGTACATTTGCTTCTATATTTGTAATAATAAAAGCTACCATTTATAAGGCACTTACTATATATATTAATACATTTAACACTCCCAATAGTCTTAGGAAGAGTTTATCTTTGAGGACATGGAGCAGAGAGGGTAAGGAATTGCCTAGGGTCACACAGCTAGAAACTGGCAAAGGTCAAGATTGAGAGCCAGCCATCTAGTTGTGGAGGCCAGACTCTTACACTAACTCCTGCTGCCTCTCGGGAACCCCCCTGGAAAGAATCATGGAGGTTTTCTTCACCAGAAGACTGAACAGCTGACCAGAGATGGAAGGGAGACTTTTCATTGACTATCTTTTTGAAATTTTTGACTTTTAAAGAAATAAACTTTATTTTTAGAAAAATTGTGAAGATAGTGCAGAGAGTTCCCTTATACCCCATACTCAGTTTCCTCTATTATTAGCATGAGTATAGTACATTTGTTATAATCAATGAACCAGTGTTAATACATTATTATTAATAAAGTACTCGCTATTTAGATTTCCTTAGTTTTTACTTAATTCCCTTTTTCTGCCTGGAATTCCATCAAGGATAACACATTACATTTAGTCTCCATGTCTCTGTAGATTCCTCTTGACTGTGACAGTTTCTCAGACCTTTCTTGTCTCTGATGACTGACAGTTTTGGGGAGTGCTGGTCAGGTATTTTGTAGAATGTTCCTCAACTAGGATTTATCTGATTTTTTCTTGTGATTAGACTGGGATTGTGGATTTTCAAGGGGAATACGACAGAGGTGATATGCTATTCTCATCACATCATATTAAGGGTACGTACTATAAACATGACTTATCAAGGTTAAGTTGCCCTGGCTGATCACCTGGCTGAGGCTTTGTTTGTCAGGTTACTCCACTGTAAAGTTATTCTTTCTTCTCGCCTTTCTATACTGTACTTTTTGGAAGGAAGTCATCGTATGAAGCCCACACTAAAGGAGTAGGGAGTTATGCTCCATCTCCATGGGGGTGGACTATTTACATTAATTATTTGGAATTCTTCTTCACAGAATGTTTTGACTTTTTAATCATATATTACCAAATTTTGAAAAATTAAAAAATAAACCTGTTTTTTGATTAGAGGAACACACACGCACACACGCACGCACATACACTGAGGTGAAAACAACTATTAGGATTAGACTGTGGTTTCTCCCAGAGGGTTCTGAAGGGAACCATCGTGGACTGGAATGGATTCAAGGCTAACTTTGCCATTTTCCACCTGTGCAATCCCTAATAAGGCACTTAAATTTCTCTTGCCTCCATTCTCATCTGTTAAATGGCCGGGGGGCGGGGGGACACAGGGTTATTGGGATGATCCATTAGATAATATGGGTAAAAAGTCTTTGCATATGTAAAGTGCTACCAAGAGTTGTGCTATGAAAGGGTCCTGGAGAACAAGTTTGATTGAGCCACTTCAGGGCCTCTAGAGTGGAGCCAGAATTCTTACCTCCCCATCTACTGCTGAAATTGGGGTACACAAAGCCTGCACTGGCATTGGACATAGCTGACAGGGAAAGATCTACACTTACAGGCTTGGAACAGCTTGGTGGTTACACTTTTTGGCCTGAAAGTTGGCCTGTGACCTTGGGCAAGTTATTTAACCTTTCTGACTGAATCTCAAGACTCACATGTCTAGAATGGAGATAATAATAACATCACCACAGGGCTGCTGTGAGAATTAAATGAGATAACACAGTACTTTGCACTGTGCCTGGCCTGATTAATGCCATCATCATTCTATTTAATCCCCACAATCTTCCTATTGTATAGTTGAGGAAACTGAGGCTATAAAGTCAGATAAGCAACAGCTGGTAAGTGGCTAAGTGGCATTTGGAGTTTAAGTCTGTGGGACTCTGAAGCCAGTGTCTTTTCCACAGCAGCACATGGCCTCTGCCCATAGCCTGGGTTCCCTGTTTCTCTGAGACTCTCCCTCCCACTTCTAATCAGTTTGAATTTTATAGGAAAATGGGTAACTGCAGAATCTTCAGGGCCAGAGAACTAGCCCTCTGTGGCTCTCTCCCTCCCGGCTGGCATGGGGTGGACTTCGGTCAGGAGGCTGACCAGGCAATAATGCCTGGGCCCCAGGTCGGACAATGTGTATAGAGGCTTCCAACAAAGGGAGCCTCTCCATCTTGGAGAACACCCACCCCTCCATCCCTGGCCATCTCCAGGGCAGCTACAGTCCCACGCCTACTCTCAGACCACACACCATCTCTCTCTAATCCTCTAACAGCTTCTGACAGCTTTACAGGCTACAGAGAAAGAGGCCTATGTGGGCTGCTCTGCCTGTGCCACCCAAAGTGAGCCTTTCTCTTCACTAACATCCGGGCTTCTACCTGCCCCAGCCCAGCTCGTGAGGCTTCTCAACTGAGTTCCCGTCAGTAGAGCCCAAAGAACCCAGGATAAGGCCCCTCGCTGTTCAGAATACAGGCCACAGCGAAGCTGCCCTACAGACTTGGCTTTGAATCCTGATCCTGCCTCTTATCATCTCTGCCACCAGGGACCTCTCCCAGCCTCGGTATCCTCATTTGTAACATCAAATGGCAATAATATATAATCTCTACTCCAGGCTTGTTGTGTTCCTAAACATTGAGAAGTATGTGAGGCAGTGAGTGCCGCCTGCTCAGCACCCAGTAAACAGCAGCTTTTGTTCCTGTGCTGGGCGTCAGGGTGAGGAAATGCCAAGGGGACAGCTCTGTGGAAGAGGCCAGTGGATGTGTCTTTGGAACCTCATGGCCTCCCCTATGATTCTAGGATACTATATTGGCAGCTCCTAAAACAAAACACACATTTATCCCATTTAGTCTTCTCAGACCAGTTCCTTCATGGCTCTGCACCCCCAACTTCAGGGTCACCTCCCATTCCTGCAGCACGGATGGCCAGACACCCTGTTCCCTGTGTGTGCATGTGTCCACTCCCCACCCTGAGGACCTCCTATAGAAGGGCCAGCAGAGTTGGGTATACTAGGATGTCAGCCAGGCATGTGAGAACTCTTGGGGAACCCTTTCCTCACTTCTATGTGGGCATAAACCATTTCTATCTCCCTAATTCCTGGCTCAGTGCCCAGCCTGTACAGCTTCAATAAATATGTATATGAATTCAGGCTCCACCAGTGTCCGGGCTGCTTAGAGGGGCCTTTATCATCTCCTTTCTCCTCACAGGTGCTGATCTGTTTCCAGGAGTGGCAGTGACCCCAGTAATTCCAGAGCATGCCCCAGGAAACTCCAGTTGGGTCAAGAGAAGGCAAGAGAACACATCTATGTCGGGGGGACAGAAGGACAGATGGAAACTCATAGGTTTCCCTTTGGGGGCATCGTTTTCCCCAAACGGGGCATCTAGAAAGGATTCCCTACCCTCCAGCAGTCATACAATCCAAATGGTTGAAAACATCCATGCATCTCTCACCACACCAACCACTAGGACAGCCGCACCCCTCCCCACAGTTTTCCCCTCCAACCCCTCTGGCCCACCCCTCACTCTGATCTCCCAGGACTTTTCTCCTATCAGATTTCAGGTGGCTATTCTGAGAAATACATCTGGCCAGGGTTCGTGCAGTGGTTCAGACCTGCTCACCTCTCTCCTTTTCCTGAGAAGGACTGTGGTTCTTCATGGTTAAAGAAGATACCAGATCTGAAGGGAGGACTTGAGGGCAAGGCTCGGGGCTGGATGGACTATGAAACTTTGAACAGAGTCACATGGGCAATGTCACATGCAGATACATGTTCAGCTAGGGTTCTACAGGGACCCTCAGGCTCATGGGCACAGAAGTATACACAGGCCCATTGGCTCATGAACTCTTAGTCACATCCAAAGAGGCCACACACACAAGCACACATAAACACTTACACAGGTACACAAGCACATACACTCATTGATGAAGACAAAAAAGGCAGGGTTCCCCAATTCCTCGGGTTCCTGGTCCATCCTCTCCTATCCCCTCTGCTCCCCAACACTTTGCATTCCCCTGGCCATCCATCTTCATACATTGCCTGTGTGACTTTAGTTGAAGTGTCAGAGTCTGCCTAACCATTTGTAGTAGGAATTAGGGGGCGTTAAGAGAGGGTTGGTTAAGCCTTGCCCTAAATCCCTCTGTTTAGACCCAGGTATCTTTCTTAACTGTGAAAAGTCCTGGTCCCTCTGAAGGAAAGGAGAATAGTGAACAGGTCAAAACCTAAATCTTACTTTGTAGTTATTTACTCTAGACCAGCCTTGGACACCCCTGACCTGTTTCCTACATCCGTGCCAGTGATCTAACTGGGGAATAAGGAGCAGAGGCCTGCAGCTGAGGGGGTTCTGGAGACAAGAGCTCATTGAAGGCCCAGTACCAGGCCCTCTGGTGCTGGGAAGGGCAGAGCCTGGGCACAGATGCTGCAGGGGTGGAAAGGGGCAGGATTTATGGCATTTCCCCTCCAGCTGGAAACAAAGGCAGATTCCTGTGTCTAGCTCCAGCAATCCGGTCCCACCCACCCGAGTGGCTGGAGCTGAAGGAAATCCCGCTGGCCTCTGGCCTCACCCAGCCACCCAGGCCCTCTATCAAACAATCTCTCTCCCAGCCAGCAGCATTACCTACTCCCCAAAACTGGGGACGCCATCCTTGTCCAGATACCAAGCTCTCCCCTTTGGGGAATGTTCCCTTAACTCCTAAAACTCACCCTCCGAGCAGCAAAGGTCCCCTCACCACCACCCAAGAGCCTGCCAGGCCCCTACCCTCTTGACAGCCAACTCAGCCCACACTCACCCCAGCAAACTCAAGCTCTGCTTTTTTTTTTTTTTTTTTACTTCTCTCTCTCTCTCTTTTTTAAACACCTACAGCACCTGATAGTCCAAGGTGGTCTCCCATCCATGTACTAACCAGGCCTGACCCTGCTTAGCTTCCAAGATCAGAGGAGATTGGGCACATTCAGGGTGGTGTGGCTGTAGACTGCTTTTTCTTTTTAGAGTGAGCAAATGTCTTGATGCCTCTATGAACACCTGTGCCATCCAAAAATGCTCAGCCAGGCCCTCAAGGCATCCCCACTGTCCTGAGTTTCAATTGAACATCCATAAAATAAAATAAAATAAAATAAAATAAAATAAAATAAAATAAAATAAAATAAAATAAAATAAAATAAAATAAAATAAAATGTGAGATGATGGATGTGTTAACTATATGGGAGGCATCCTACCACAAGGTATATATTTATCAAATCAGTATGACAGTCTGTGGCCATGCCACCCTAAACACATCCGATCTCATCTGATCTCGGAAGCTAAGCAGAGTCAGGCCTGGTTGATACTTGGATTGGAGACCACCTTGGAAGACCAGGAGCTGTAGGTGTAAAACAAAAATCATTATAATGTACATTTTAAATATCTCACAATTTTATTTGTCAATTGTACCTCAACAAAGCTGAACAAAATGTCCGAGAAAAAAATAGCGTGGCCTCATCAGGAAGGTCTGGGGATGTGGGTACAGTTGCCTCTCATAAACTCATCTGCAGAATTTTATTTATTTTACTCTGTGTTTATTAGGGACATCTTGCATTTTTTTTTTCCAGAATGGCTGCCTCATACTTCAAAGTCCTCTTCAGTAACTGCACATTCATCTGTATAGCAACCCCTAAGGTAGCTATTAATAGAAGATACCCATTTTTGAGCAAGTAAGAAAATAGAGGCCACTATCGCACAGCCGAGCCTCCCATCTCCAGACTCCTAGTTCATGCTTTCTCCTATCCCACAGATCAGCCTCCCTTCCTTAAAACAGATTAGATGTTTATGTGGTTTTTTCCAGCTGTTAGGACTCTCACAGATATTTTGCTTTTATTCTGAGAATTGACAAAAAAGGAATTACCAGCCATTTCTCGCAGGTATGAGAGCTGAGATTCACACACGGTGGCTCCAGCTCCAAGCTTGGGCTCTTTCCACTCCCTTTCCTTTTCTTCCTTTGGTGGGGCCAGTCTGGTGGAAGAGAGTCAAAGCCTCAATGAGGCCTGTGGAGAGAGACAAATCCAGAGGTCACTGGACTGCAAGGGAGGAGGCAGTCCTAGAGCAGCTTCTCATCAGAGCCCAGGCTGCATGCCAACCCACCCCAAGGCATTGTGTGGGCATCGTCTAATCTCAGACCTGACGTGCCAGCCCTTCCTCAAGATGTTCCATCCTGAGATGAATCATCCTAGGGCCCAGGGGTGGACCAGGAGTGGATGAACCCATCTAGGGTACATCCTGGAGGAGCTGGAGAGGAAAAGGAAGGTGACTTGGTGGCTTGGACAATCTGGCTCCTGTTTGTCAGCCTCTTCCTAAGGTTCTGGACTGTCCCCACATTCCCCAAGCTGGCACAGACAAATTGCCTTTTTACCTGAGCTGTGGTGACAGAGCCTGAGACTAAGTAGTTTCCTGAATTTTAGAGCCAAAGAAGATCATATAAGGCTGGGAAGGATCTTTGGGATTATCTGGTCTAAGTGCCTCAGTGTACAGAGGAGGAAGCTGAAGCCCAGAGTGGTGATCCAGCCTGGAACCAGGACACCATGGCGCCTCTTCCCTGAATTGCAGGAGACCTCACTTCTTCTTCCTCCAGGCAAAATTTGGTTTCATCCAGCTCACAAAGCTGAGACTCTCTCTTCTGTGTTGAATAGATGGAAAACAGAATTTACAGGTATCTGCCTCACTTCTCTCCTAAAAGATACCTACATTTCTTCCTCCTCGGAACGCTGTTCTATTGTTTTTCTGTCTCTCACATTTGAAAATTCCCTAGGTTGTCTGACCTAATCTCTCACTCTGCAATTTAAGAGCGGCAAAGCTCAGCTCACCTTCTGCTAATTTTCCTCCCTTGCTCTTTCTTCCTTCTCACCCTGGTGAACTGGCTACATAATTTGTGGGGCTCAGTACAAAATGAAAATGCTGAGCCCTTTGTTTGAACATTATTAAGAATTTCAAGATGGCAACAGCAGAGCATTAAACCAAGCATGGGGTAAGGGGGCTGTGTGTCTACACAGCCTGAACACCCATGAACTGGTCCTGTCCAGGTGGCAAGAGCAATGTTTGAACTCAATACTCATAGCTGGTTCTAAAAAGTCAAGTTGTCCATCCCTCTGCCTTCGTGCCAGACTCCAAGTCACCTGACTTTCATAGGTGAGAAACTCCTTGAGGTTTCACCTATATACCCTTCCCAGGATCTCCAGGCCTCTGCTTCACACACTGCTGGGAAATCCTTGTAAATATCTAAATTTAAATCTTAGTCCTTTGGGTCTGTTTCCTCTTGTTCTGTCCTCACTGATTATGGGGAACAGCTGGTCCTCTTGAGTAATTAATTCTTGTAGACTTGGACACAGTCTGCAATTCCTTTTCCCTTTCCTCACTGGGCTCAGTCTCCACGGCCTTCTCCAACTGTCCCTCCTCTGATGGCCTCTCCAGGTTCTCTGCTTGCTGTGGAAGGCATGGGATTCACAAGAAGCTCCAATGAGCACCAGTCAGGGTCCAGAGGGCTCACTGCCAGGGAGGTGGGGGAGACTCCAGCATGACAAATAACCTGTTCCCCATCAGGCCCTGCCTTCCTCCTCCAAATTGTATTCTACTTTTATCTGCTTTACGAACTCTTCCCAGATAAAGTCCCCCACCCTCACTGACTCTCAGTGGGGACTCTCAGCTCTTGTTCATCTCAATGTTTCTGTTCTCAGTGTGTGTCTCAAATTTAATGCTTTCACCTCCCAGGACAGAGTTCCATGGGCTGTGGCTGGAAGAGGTTTATCAGAAGCCATAACAGGGCAGAGGAGAGAGTGGGTATGAAAGACGGACACAGTCCACACTCCCAGTTCTCCAGCTAATAGAGTGCAGAGTGGCCACTTTAATCTGTAAGGGCAGATACCGTAATCCCATAGTACTTCCTATTGGCTACAGGACACAGTTCTGTCCTGACACTGAAATTTGGGCGTGCCTTCGTTCTGGAATTCACATGCTCATAAGTTGTGAAGCAGCTGCCGGTGGAGAGTGGGGAGGGTTTCAGCAGAGGAAGTGAGGTCAGTTAACAATTGATGCATGCTTGAGCATTTAGCCATTGTGTCCCCCAGCCTCTATTCCTGTCCAAGGGTGGGGGGTCTGTGGCCCATTTTACAGAATCTCTATATAAGAGGAAGATACCTTAGAGATCTGTTCTTGCTTCTAATTCCCATGTGTTTCCACTTGGCTGAGGGCACCCCCTTTCAGCCTTTTCATTTATTAAGTTAAACGCTTTCATTGAGGATTTATCCTGTGTCAGGCTCAGCCAATCCTATGAGACTGGGAGTGTTTATTATGCTCATGGAGGACAGATGGAGAGGACTGAGGGAATGAGAGGTGTCACTTGTCTAAGGTTACGCTGGTCTGGATTCCCAGATTCAGAGTCTTGGTGATTAACCAGGAGCCTAAGAATAAGTCAGGAGTCCTGCATTCCGTGTGCTCACAGGATTTGGAACAAACGAAACAAGACAATGATGTCAGTGCCCTGAGCCTGTGCAAGGGCATCAGGAGGAAGAGTTTCTTTCTGGGAGAGAAGCCATTCTCCTCTCCTCCAACGCCCTGTCCACCTTGTCAGAGCAGTGTCCGGAGGGAAGATCTGGTACCGGTCTCTAAAACTCCATTAGGTGGGGTGAGGGCCCTGCCTCAAAGCGGGCAGGCCCAAAAGTTCCCCGCCTCTCCCCCCATCCTGGCCCCCCATGGTGGGGAGAGGCATCTTTGTCACTGGCAGCGGTCAGAGGGTTGGAGGGGCTCAGACCGTCCTTGCCATCTACCCAGAGCCGCCCCATCTGGGCCTGTTTACCCTGAGCTGAGCAGAGAGAGGCTGCGGAAGAGGGGAGGGACAAGAGGGGGTGAAGGGGACGGAGGGAGGAGGCTGAAGGATTTGGAAAGAGTGGGGAGTCCCTGAGGGCGGAGGAGAGGGAGGGGCCAAAGTGTTTCAGGACCCTGACAGCCCCAGGCTCTGCCCTTGCTGCTGTGAGCCTCCCAGGCCTAGGACCTGGGGTCGAAGGTGGGTAGGAACAGGTAACCTCCCTCCCCAAAGCCCTCCCCGCATGCCCTCCCCTTGGTGGCCCCTTCCCACCTCGGGATTCCAGGTCACCCCCCAGTGGCTCCCAGCGGCAGAGGATGCACCCACCCCAGGCGACACCCCCCAGCCCCGAGGTGGGAGCCCAAGGCCCGCCCCCTCGGGGAGGCCGACGTGGGAGTCTCTGAGCGGGGGTGCGGGCGGGGATCCCGGCGGAACTAGGGGCGGCTGAGGGGTGGCTGCCCCGGGTCTGGGAGCCGCGTGAGGGACGGTCCGGGCCCTGCAGCCCCGGCGAGGGGCGAGCTGAGCAATAGGAAACTGTTCATGAGGAGGGAGTGGTGGCTCCGGGCCAGGCAGGAAGACGCTGGAATAAGAAACGTTGCTGCTCCAGCCCCTTTCGCAGTCCCGGGAGGCCGCGGAGCCAGCCGCGCCCGAGCGAGCCCCTCCCCGGCCCCCGGCCCATCCCGGGCGGCGCCGGGAGCCCGCCCGCCGCCAGCGCCCGCCGTGCGACAGCCGCCCCGGCGGGCCCAGAGGTGAGGGGGGGGCCGGGCCGGGCCGGGGGTGGGGGGGCTCCGCCACGGACAGGCCCTTCCCGACGGCAGGGCCAGTCCCAGCCGTCAGGAGCGCGACCGCCCCTGGCCTCCCGCGCATCTGCGCTTTCCTGGGAGGGAGGGGGCAGGACTGCCCCGGGGCTGGGGGTCCGAAACCTCCTGGCGGCCAGGCACTTCGCGGTGCCCATGTAAAAGGAGCACAAGGATCCCTGCCCTGCTGCTCTCCCAGCGAAGGGGCGGCGTGTCCCTGCACGGGGCTTGACCTGGGGGTGGGGGGCCCCAGACGCTGCTGAGCCTCCCACCGAAGCCCGGCTCTCTCAGACCAGCCCCTTGAGCTCTTATGAAATCTGACACTGTCACTCTAGTCCACAAACCTCACCGCCAACCCTGTGTGGTCAGATCAGCCCTGTGCCCTGGCCTGCCTTCAGGACTCAGGCCAGAGAGATCCCAGTCCCCTCCAGGTAGGAATGTCATGTTTCCAGTCCACTCTGCAGGCCAGTGCTGTTGAGCCCACCCCCTCTTTCTTCTATAAGGTCAGGGCCGTAGTGAACAGTAGCTTTCACCTCCTCTCTATTTATGGGCAGCTTCTGTCAGAGTGAGGTCTGTCCCTCCTAATCCTTTACTGTGGCATTTGTCCTACTACCTGTCCTTACATCTCATTGGGTGGTTAAAAATAGCTACCATTTATTGAGTACTTACTATGTAGACACATTTTTCTCTTGTAATCTTCTACACAGCTTAGCAGAAGGGTTATTTCCCCATCTTACAGAAGAGGAAGCAGGTTCAGACTTGAATCACTTGTCCAAAGCTCCGTGGATGATGTAAATGGATAGTTGAGTTTTTGTTAACGTGTGTTAAGTGCCTACTATGTACCACTTAGTACTCTGCTAAGTAATTGCACTACATTAAACCTATGAAATGAGCACTATTGTTATTATTATTCTCATTTTACTCATGGAAGCCTAAACCTCAGAAAGCTTAAATAACTTGCCTAAATCTCATAGCTCTAAGTGGAAGAAGCAGGATTGGAAACCAGGTTTATATGGTCCAGAGCCCATATCCCCACCTCTGTGCTATACTGTGCTGCCTCTGTGTTCTGTCTGAGACACTAAAATGCAGGCATCGTGCTACATCACACGCTGTGAAGGGCTAATGAAGTGACAGCGATGAAAATGCTTCACATATCTGGTAAGGGGCAACCCCATAGGAGCAGCTCAGTCTGGTCCTTTGCTATTTTGGTCAGACCTGCTAATGGGCAGAGGGAAGCACTTTGGGCCCTGTGACAGTCACTGCTGTGCTCAGCCACTGCTGCTGATGAGAGTGGGTTTTATTGATCTCTTAGGTGTGATGCAGAAGAAAGATTGACAACCACCTTCCAAGTACACCCTACTCTGGTCCTTCCATCTGTGACTAAGCCTACAGCTAAGAGATGATTTCTGTTTCTCCATCTAAACAAACCCACATCAGGTACCTGTTGATGACAATAGCAGCAGGCAATCTGTTAATATCAGTGAGATGCACTGGCTCTTTTTCCTCCTTTTGCGGGGGCTCACCTAACACCAAACAATTGGAGAAATAAAGTGACCAAGGAAGGATGTGTGATCAGCAATTTCAGTTGATCAAGGCACATATGGTAATTATGGGCAAGAAACTTAACATTCTCGAGCCTCAGTTTCCCCACTGGATTGTTGTAAGAATTAAATGAGATCAACCATTAAAGTTTAGTACTTAGCACATAAGTAATACTCAGAGAAGGTTAGCTCTTATTCCTAAGGATTTCACAGTGGTTAGTTCATGTTTGATATTAGTTTAGCATTTGTGATTTCTGGCGGACAGCAGTGATGCTTCATTCAGCAGGAGATCCTTCACAAGGTTTTGCTTAGAAATGAAAGGATACTGTTAGTCCCCAGGAGTCCATTTATGCTAGAGTCAGGTTTCAGGGCCAATCATGCAGGGTCAGATCTGAGTTTGGACTGGTCAGGACTCAGCACCCTCCTGTACTTAACCTTACACTGAGACAGTTAGAAATTGGACAGTCATAATTTTATTTCACTAACATTTCCAGGATTAGAGCAGAAGTGTATTGTGCAAACACTGCCAGGCCCTCACTGCACAGTTCCTGGACCTGGGAGGTTTGAGGTGGATGGAAAGAGCAAAGCCCTAAACCTGCCCTCCTTCTATAGTGTCTCCAAGTCCCTGGTGTCTGCGTTAAGCCTTGTGTTCTCCAGTAGAGGACGTGGTCCCTGGTTGGGAATAAGAGTCCCACCCTCTTCATCCCACTCCCACTCACCCTGTGAAATGAAAGTGTGGGGACCAGTCTTCATGTTGTGTAGGACACGTTTCTCAATATGGGACCCACTGATCAGAATTACCTGGGGAACTTCTAACAAATGCATGTTTCTTGCTGGTCCCAGATGGACCAAATCAGAATCTGGAGTGGGGGTGAGACCAAAGAATGTGCATTTCTAATGAAGCATTTCAGGTGATTCTGATGCATGATAAAGTAAGTGAGAGGGTGTACTGGGGCATGGTCGGAGAAGTGGAGCACGGATAGAGGATTCTAGGACACCACATTCATCCTCATCATTTTCCACTTTTTCTTTTTCCTGCCTGGTACCCTCTCCTTAGCTGCTTTCTGGTCAAGCAAAGGATGGCTTCCTGCCTATACCCCAGTGGACAAATTCAGCCTGTCTGGGGCTCCCTCTACAGCCTCCAGTCCCACTTCAGAGTGCTTGCTGGAGTCCTCACTGCCTGCCAGGAGGGGCAAGAGGCAGGAGGTCAGGCAGAGACTGGGGACACAGCTGCAGCAGCCCAGGACTCCATTTCCTCCCTCAGCTCTGGGCCTGTGGGGCAGAGGAAGCCCAGGCAGGAAGGCCAGAGCTGCCATCGGCCAGAGAGGCATATAAAGCTCTCCCCACAACCCCCCAGCCATCCTGCCCTCAGAGGCTCAGCATCATGGATCTTCATTTGGTACTAGTCTTAGTCTATGGAGCTCCTGCAGCTTATGTGGCCATTTGTCCAGCCCTATCAGCATTACCATGTGATGTTAGAAGACACTCCCCCTCCCTTATTTTAGCTGCCTCTGTCTAGGGATCCAGTCCCCAGGCACACACCTGCGCATTCTCCACTATTCAGAAAGTCTTTCTTACTGTCTGACCTCAGTTCTTGCCAGCCCTTGTCTTCTTATTCTAAACCTTTGAGAAATGAAGAAGGGGGTGGCTTCTGAAGCATTGGTTGGCTTGGGACCTGATTTGGGGACTGTCATAGATTAGAATTACTTCCCTTAACACTCTTCATAAAACTTCAGGAAAAGTCCAACCTTAGCCAGCCATGGAAGGCCAAACATTCAGTATCTAAGTGTGTTTCCCTTCCCTTCCCACATCATTGGCTCTACCCCACTCCTTCTCAGGACAGCAAAGAAAGAGAAGGGGACCAGGGAATGGTATAGCGAAGGCTTCTTATACTCCGGTGATGTTGCAGAGAGATTTCTTTCACCAGTGTGAGCCAGCACCGTGGAAGCTTTGCATGGTTGTTACAGCCCTGAAGGCTCAGACATGGGCCGTCACCATGGATTGGAAGATAGAGTGGGAAGAGCACTGGACTGGGAGTCTGGCCACCTGAGTACTGAATCCTATCTGACCTTGGACAAGTCTCCTCCCCTGTTTGAGTCTTAATTTCGTCTTCTCTAAAATAACAAGCTGAGCTTTGTGATTTACAAGGATTCTGTCAGGGGGAGTGTTCCAGCCCCAGGCGGCTCCTCCAGACCCTGTGGCTGATTTAGCCTGCCCTGAGAATGTGTCCTGAACTCCCTGCTGTGCGTGACTCCTGCCTGTTCTATCCAGACCCCAATCTAAACAATCTTGATTCCTGTTCCCAGCTTGGCGGAACCCTGAATGGCAGGAAGTGAAGACAGGAGTCTGTTTATGTTTGAGGCAGCCAGGGCCTGGGGGGGCACTGGGAAAGGGGTGGGCAGGGGTGGAGGCTGGGAGCTGGTGGGCAAGAGAGAACAGAAGGGGGTGCTGCCAAATAGATGATCTTTTCACCTCAGCCCCATGCCCTCTGCACCTTCCAGTCAGAGCTCAGCAGCAGAGGTGCAGAGTTGGGAGTCCCCCAAGCTGTCTGTTACTTAAACATGGCTCCTCACCCTTTACCCCTAACAGGATGGTTTCCATGGGGAAGTGAACCAGGACTTCCCCTGCAGGCCCCGCCCGAAAGCCAGACACAGAGCGTAGGGAGGAGGCCCCCCCCCAATAAAACACTCCCAGTGATTTCCTCTGGGTGGGAGGGAGCCACGGTTAGTGGCTGAAAACACGGAGGGGATTACATTTCACAGATCTTACTGCACCCCCTCTCCTGCTCCTCTCTCCAGAACTATGACCTTGGACTCCCCCAGGAAAGGCCTTCTGATGCTACTGATGATGGCCTTGGGCTTGAACCAGGGTGAGTACTGGGGGAGCAGGTAGGGAACAGGGGCCTGAATGGAGAAAGGGTTTTGTGGGCTCAGCTCTTACTGAGGCTGAATTTGAGGAGTTGGGGAAAAGGGATTTTGGAGCTTGGCTGGAGGGCAGAAGACAGGCTCAATTAGACTAGCTACCCCAACTCTCTTTTGCTGCCCTCTTGATCCAAACCTGCAGGCTGGTTTTCTACTAGACTTTAGGGTGAAAACTTCTGTCTGTGGGGTACAGAGTGTGGGAATGTTGGCAAGGAGGGACTGGGAGGGTCCTTAGGGTTGGGGCTGGGGCCAGGGCTGGGTCTGGAATGGGGAGGGGAGGTCCTAGGATCAGGGACTGGAGAGAGGCCTTGTTCTCAGGGAAGGATAATCTGAAGGTGGAACTAAGGGGTTTGTTTGGGAGATCAGAAGGCAGAGGGCAGTGGGTGTGGGGCTCAGCTGGAGAGTTGGGCCCAGAGTGGCTGAGCTTCTGCTGTGTCTCCCAGGTGACCCTTTGAAGCCCTCTCGGGCCCCACTGGTGACCTGTACATGTGAGAATCCTCATTGCAAGGGGCCTACCTGCCAGGGGGCCTGGTGCACCGTAGTGCTGGTGCAGGAGGAGGGCAGGCACCCCCGGGAACATAGGGGCTGCGGGAGCATGCACCAGGAGCTTTGCAGGGGGCGCCCCACTGAATTCGTCAACCACTACTGCTGCAACAGCTCCCTCTGCAACCACAATGTGTCCCTGGTGCTGAAGGGTACGTCCAACTGCCCCAGCAACCCCTCCTTACCTTCTTAGACCCTGTCCTCCTATCCTGCTTTCTTCTTATGCTCTGGCCAGGAGGGTGGGGGAGGCAGGACCCTGGAATCTGATGACAGAGTGGTAAGGTGGGGAGGACTCTAGCCTGGTGGAAGCTGGGTCTCAGTGTCCCCCCTCTGGCAGCCACCCCAACTCCGGAGCAGCCGCAAGTAGATGGCCAGCTGCCTCTGATCCTGGGCCCTGTGTTGGCCTTGCTGGCCCTGGTGGCTCTGGGTGCCCTGGGCCTGTGGCATGTCCGGCGGAGGCAGGAGAAGCATCGGGGCCTGCACAGCGAGTTGGGCGAGTCCAGCCTCATCCTGAAGGCATCTGAGCAGGGGGACAGCATGTTGGGGGTATGGGCATGGGGAATTTGGGACACGGGGTGGGGTGGAAGGGTAGGCAGGAGCCACAGAATCAGAGGGGATGCAGCTTGACAGGTAGCTGAGAAAGGCACAATCACAGACACTCAAATGTCAGTGGGTGTGGGGCTGGATGAGTGCGGAGCATGCGGAGACACAATAGCAGGACCCTGGTTGAGAAAGGAAAAGGGAACTGGGATGGGTGGAGACAGCCTTTCAGTGGGCTCTCGGTACTTCCAGGACCTCCTGGACAGTGACTGCACCACAGGCAGTGGCTCGGGGCTCCCCTTCCTGGTGCAGAGGACTGTGGCGCGGCAGGTCGCCCTGGTGGAGTGTGTGGGTGAGCAGTGGGCGAGCCTGGGGGATGGGGACCAAGGGTTTCCATGAGCTTGGAGGGCTGAGGGAGCTCTTGACTTCTGGAGTCACAGGAGGGGCTAGGCCTGGCTCAGAATGGGAATTCTGCTGAGCAGGGAGGGTGTTGGAGATGGGTCAGGGCTAGATCCAGGGCTAGATGGGTCAGGGCAGGAGTTAATGAAGAACAAGAGGCGAGTGGGGGTGGCCTACCAGCGGGGTTTGGGTCTGGATTAAGTTAAATGTAAGTGTCAGAGGTTCTGCAGCTGGGTCAGTGCACCATCAAGATGGGGGTCTCTTCTGGGGACTACTGTGCTCAGGGGCTTGTGTGATCTCCCTCTCCTCTCACCACTGGATCAGGCAAGGGCCGCTATGGTGAGGTGTGGCGAGGCCTGTGGCATGGTGAGAGTGTCGCCGTCAAGATCTTCTCTTCAAGGGATGAACAGTCCTGGTTCCGGGAGACTGAGATCTACAATACAGTATTGCTCAGACACGACAACATCCTAGGCAAGCTGGGGACACTATGCCAGACCCCAGGCTTTTACCCCCTGCACTCAGGGCTGGAGTCTCCAGCCTCTGGACCCTGACCTAACCCTGAAGGACTCCCAGATGGCTCTCAGCCCAAACCTGTGACTCCAGCTTCCTCTCTGACCTAAACCAGACCAGCCTCCACCCCAGCCCCAAGTGTGCCCTGACCCAGTCCCATCCTCTGCCTTCAGCCCCAGCCTTGACCTTGACCAGTCCAGCCTACCTCATCTCTAGCCCCTTTGCTGAGCCACCTGACCCTCTGCTCACAGGCTTTATCGCCTCGGACATGACTTCCCGCAACTCGAGCACGCAGCTGTGGCTCATCACACACTACCACGAGCATGGCTCGCTCTATGACTTTCTGCAGAGACAGACGCTGGAGCCTCAGCTGGCTCTGAGGCTGGCTGTATCCGCGGCCTGTGGCCTGGCGCACTTGCACGTGGAGATCTTCGGCACGCAGGGCAAACCCGCCATCGCCCACCGTGACCTCAAGAGTCGCAACGTGCTGGTCAAGAGCAACCTGCAGTGTTGCATCGCCGACCTGGGTGAGCCGGGCGGGGCAGGGGCGCAGCGGGCCCTTCGCTGGGGGGGCAGCGTTGGAGGTTCTCACTCCTTCCCTCTGCCCTTGCTTATGCCTTGGCCTATTTGCATGCCTGTGGCCTACGTTTTAAAACTTACAGAGATGTTTGCTGTCTCATTTCACCTCCACAAGAGCCCCACAAGTTGCATAACACCCTTTTCCAGCCCAAACTCCTTCTACCACATCACCCCAACTCCCAAGAGTTGGGAAGAAGGGTCAGGGAGCCAGGAACCTGGGTTCTCATCCTAGCTTCACTCACTCTGTGAAATGGGCATGATAATGCCTGCCTTGCCTGCTAACATCTCACTGGGTTCTTGGGTACCTAGAAGGCATTACACAAGTGAAATGAAACTGGGACAGTTGTTCTCCCAGCCCACCTCGAGACAGGTCTCCATTTGCCTGCACCTCTGTGTCACACCTCCGTCCCTGCCTTATGCCCTGACCCCAGGCTCTGAGGGGCCACCCTGTTTGTGGGCTCAGGCAAGTGGCAGAAGTGACAGACCCCGTACCCACAGGCCTGGCTGTGATGCACTCCCAGGGTAGTGATTACCTGGACATTGGCAATAACCCTCGAGTAGGCACCAAACGGTACATGGCCCCAGAAGTGCTGGACGAACAGATCCGTACCGACTGCTTCGAGTCCTACAAGTGGACTGACATCTGGGCCTTTGGCCTGGTGCTGTGGGAGATCGCCCGCCGGACCATTGTCAATGGTGAGGGCCTACCCTGCATGGGGTGAGGAAAGGGGAATGGGGCAGGTGGATAGACAGGCAGGAGATGGGGTCTTCCTGCCATGGCATGTCCCTGAGGCTTGAGGGTTTTGTGGCCAGACCACCTGTATTCCCTTCATTACCACTCGCCAGCTGGTTGAGCTGAGTGAACTTTTAAGGTTCACCTGAGTCTGTGAGTCTGTGATTCTGGCTGTGAAATCTTGGGTAAGTGATAATAACAGAAATATTAATAGTAGTTAACATTTATTGAGCTTAAATATGTGCCAGGTGCCAGTGATATACATTTATTATCTTATTTAATCACCCTATATTGGCAGGAAGCTGGTGTTGCTTAGTGGTTAAGAAAATGGGCCGGGAATTGGACTGCCTAGGTTCAGTCCCTGATTTTGCCACTGACCATGAGCAGGTTACTTAACCTCTCTATGCCTCAGTTTCCTCATTTGTAAGATGAGAATAAAAATAGTTTCTAGTTGTTGAGATAATCCAAATAGAGTATTTAGGACAGTGTATGGAGCTGTTCTGGAACTCAGTAAGTATTGGTGTCAATTATTTTGTCATAATGAATGCCTGACACGGTGTTATCCTCATTTACAGATGAGGGGACTGAGGCACAGAGTTACAGCTGGCTAGAAGCAGCACTGGAATCTGAAACCAGGCAATCTGACTCTAAAGCCAGTGCTCTTTACCACTGTACTACTTAACCCTCTCTGGTCCTTGGCTTCCTTGACCACAAAAATGCAGGGTATAATAGTGCCTAAACTGCCTGTTTATTGCTGTCTCATTAGTACTGTGGATGCCACAAGGGACTCAAATTTGAGGAGCCAGGAGCAGGCAGAGGGAGCTCATTCTTGCTGACCCTGTACAGTGGGCAACCCTGTGGCCAGTGGCCTCCCAGCCCTCGGGTGGATGGATGATGGGTGGTGGTCTGAATTCGGCGGAGAGGCTTGTCAGTCTTGGTGGAGGCTGTCCATGTGGAGGGGTTGCCAGAGGTCCTGATAGATTGGGGACAAGTCTCAGGATATGACTGGAGCTCTGTTCCTTGGGGAGAGGTAAATTCTCATTTCCTGAGCATCTATGAGGAGCCATCTTCATGCCAGGCTTCATTTGTTCTATCAGTCATTGATAGGTGGAGGCTGAGGTGTAACTAGACCCTTTGGGAGACTTGAGGGCTTCAGATTCTTGCCTCTTCAGGCTTGAAAGTTCAGAGTCAGCTCTAGAGGCTGGCATAGGAGAAGGGGGCACCTGGAAAGATCAAGGCTACTTGGACCAGGCTGCAGGCAGACGAGGAAGGCTGGACCAGCCAGGGCTGAGTGGGAGGCTGACTGCAGGCTCCTGGGGCGGAGGGAAGCTCTGTCAGTCCCATACTAATTCGTGGCGCATTATAAACACTGTAATCTGGTGTCAGCTCCGGCACTGATTAAAGGCCCATTAGACACGCTCAGGCCTCTGTGCAGCACTGATTAAGGCGCGAGCGGCACAGGGGCTGGCCTGGAAGCCCGCCATAGGGAGAACAGCTGGCGCAGGCTCTTCCGAGGTTTTCGACTTTGTGGCCCTGGCCCCCATCCTCCGCCTGGGAAGCAGGGTGGAGCGTGGGGCATTTTTTCTGGGTCTAGCCTCTTCTGCTTGAGCTGTCTGCAGCTCCACAGCCATCATTTTCAGAAAGCTCCTGCTAAGGAATTCACACTTGGTATAAGGGAGGGGTGATGCTGGGCCGAGAGGGTCAGCAGAGGCCTGTGCCATCCCTTAGAGTGGAGGGATGTTATTTGGACCTGGGTAAAAATCTCTTTCTCTTAAGAGAAGTGTTTTCTCTCCTTTCTTTTTCTATACCCTTACCTAGCAGTCAACCAGCTACTCTCCCTTAAGTCTATACAGTTTGGAGGATAAGAGCATCGGCTTTGGGGAGACTTTCTGGGCTTAAATCTCAGCTGTCACTTACTATCTGTGTGATTTTAGACAAGCTTCTTAACCTCTCTGGCTTTAATTTAATTGCTTATAGAGTAGAACTCAGTATTACTTTCCTCATAGGGCTGTTATGAGGATTTAATGTGATGCACTTAAGATAGAGCCTGGCACATAGTAAGTGCTTAGTAAACTTTAGGTATTATTGGGCATCTGTGATAGTTGGGACCTACAGGCAGTACCCAGACCCTGGGTGGGAAGCAATGTCTGGCCTAGGAATCTAATGAGATGAGTTTAAGTCTTGCCTCTGCCATTACTAGCTGTGTAACCTTGGGCTCAAGTTCTCTGAGCATCAGTTTCTTCATCTGTAAAATGTGGGTAATAACAGTACCTACCTAATAAGATTATTGTGAAGACTAACATAATAATGCATGTAAAACATTTATAGCACAATGCCTGGCACATGGCAAAATAAGCAGTAGTAATTATTATTTATAAATATATTTCTAATATTATAATGTTCCTCTAAAGGGTAGCATGGTCAGGCAATTGGTTTCCTCTAGGTGGTATTGGGCCTTCTTGCGGTCCTGTGTGACTTTCCATCGCCCTTCACCCCCAGGCATCGTGGAAGACTACAGGCCACCCTTCTATGATGTGGTACCCAATGATCCCAGCTTTGAGGACATGAAAAAGGTGGTGTGTGTTGACCAACAGACCCCCACCATCCCCAACCGGCTGGCTGCAGACCCGGTGAGGTTCCATGGGGGCTGGGATGGCATGAGGTGGTGGCTCAAAGCTGGGATTTCAGGACCCAGGAACTTGTGTCTGAGGCCTCTGCTTCACCGGGATAGATGCTGGGGATACAGTCCAGGGTACCTCCCTGGCTACACCCTCCCACATCCCTGGTCTGGCCTTTGGACCTCCAGGGACCCTCTGATTATTCTGGGATTTTGAGAATACTTCACCTTGCCCGAAAGGTCAGAGATTCTGCTGCATTTCTTGCTTTGCAGTTTTTGTTCTTGTTTGTCTTCATCTTTTCTCAAAACTCTACATACTTTTACAAGCACACACACGTATATATAAACACAAATAGGCGTGCATATGCTTCTACTTAAATATATACTCACACAGATATATATACATACATATGCATGTATATGCTAGACTGCTGGCCCCGTGAAGACAAAAAGCATGTATCCTGTGTTGACCTTTATAACCTCATCCATCACAGTGCCTGGCCCACAGTAGGTGCTCAATAAATGTTTATTAGAAGAATGAATAAATGTACACATGTACATCATATATATATACCTAGACACATGTACATTTCTACACACTATACATTTCCACAAAAAAAGCCACACGTGAATTCCTGTGCACATACACTCCTTCTCAAGAACCAGATCAGGGTGGAGCTGGCTCACTCTGGGACCACTGAGCTTCCTGGAGTAGCTTCCTCTCTGGACACTTGCAGTGCTCATCACCCATTCTTCCAGTGTCCACTGGGTCCATTTAGGGTCGGTTGAGTCTGAGAGACACTACCCTCTGCACTGGGGTCTGGCTGGAGATGTGGGAGCCCTAAGGTTTGCTTATCTCCCCTTTCTTGGATCTTGGTGAAAGTGGGGTTGGGGGTAAGGTGTTCCACAAACACTACTCTCCAAAGGAGACCTGAGTGCTCTTGAAGATGAGTTACAGCTCTCTTTATGTCCTGCCCTCCTTTCTTCATGCCCCTTCTTACTCCACTCTCTTCCTCTCCCATTATCTTACTCTTCTCACACTTGCCTGGTCCCCTCCATTCCTCCTCTTACCACTTCTGCCTTTCCTTTCCCCTTCCTTTTCAACACTCTCATCTCCCTCTTATCTACTCCCTCTTGTGTCGCCCCATTACTGGGCCATCCTCCTTGCCTCCTCCTTTCCATCTTCCCTGACTCATGTCTCTGTTTCTTTCCTTCTGCCTCTTTCTCCCTTCTCACAGGTCCTCTCAGGCCTGGCTCAGATGATGCGGGAGTGCTGGTACCCCAACCCCTCTGCCCGCCTCACCGCACTGCGGATCAAGAAGACACTTCAGAAACTCAGCAACAGCCTGGAGAAGCCCAAAGTAATTCACTAGCCACTGGCCTGACACCTGACTCCCCTTGGCCAGCAGTGTGTGGAGTTGGATGGTGGTTGGTGGTCTATCTGGGTGGGGGTAGTGTGAGTGTTGTGCTGGAGGCAGGGTACCCCTCTAGGGGAAGGCTGTGCCTGCTCAGTTCAGCCCCTCAGCCCATGAGGCCAAAAATACTGCTGGGTTGAAACCTGATCTTCCGCCGTCTGGCCTGCTCAGAACAGCAGGATCCCTGACGCCTGGCTCCCTCCCCACCCCCATGCCCTGGGCACATCCCCTACCACCCCAGGACAGGATGCAAAGGAGGCCCCAGAGCCAGGATGGCCATGTCAGGGAATCCTAGTCTCTTAGGCACTCTACCCCCTGCCCTCGGTCAACCTCACAGATGGTGACTACCAGAGCTGCCAAGGTGGCACAGGACCCTGTCCAGCCTTCAGTAGACACCCTGCCCTGCCAGGCTTCAGTCTCTGGCCCAAGCCTCAGACGTCCAGGGCCCATCAGTTTCTTTCCATAGGCTTGTATCTCAGCTACATGACGCCTCAGGCCTCTGTCTCCTGGACAGCTCCTGCAAGCTGATGGTCAGCTGCCTATAACAGCTGGGCCTCCTACCCACTATCCTAGCTGACATATTAGGGCTTAAACCCAAGGACTCCTACTGGGGGTGTGGCAGGGTCATAGAACAGTGGAGAGGTGTCAGGCCTAGGGCTTTCAGAATAACTGAGAAGACATCAAGGCCAAACATGGCCAGGGAAAGATTCGGCTGAGAGTCAGACCCAGGTTCTGGTCCTGGGTGCTTGCTCTAAGTGATAAGAATGAGGCCTTCTTTGTCTCAGAACCTTCATTTGTTCATCTACATATTGAAAGATTTGGTCTTGATGTCCTTTGAAGTTTTTTCAACTCTTTTTTTTTTTTTTTTTTTTTTGTATTTTCAGCCCATGTTAGAATCTCAGTTCATCAGTGTTTTCTATTCTTTATGTCCCAGCCCCTGGCAATTTGTCCCAAGATAGAGATTTGGAAATTACTTTATCTGAGGCCAGAAGTGTCTGAGATACCTCCTAGTCTAATTCCACAGGTTCCAGTTCCTGCCTTAACCCAGAGATCATCCTTAGGCTCAGATAGTCCCTGGCCTTTGGGCAGGCAAACCAGCCCTTACCTTCTCTGTGGCTTTGCCTAGGACTGAGAGGGGCTGAAAGATGGCTTCCTGCAGGACCTTCAAGGCTTAGAAAAAATGGGGCTCCAGCCAATTAGCCTCCGGCACCCAGATTCCTGCTCCCCACTGGCCCCTGGCCCAGACCCACACCCTTGGCCAGGCCCCAGAAAGTATGTGTCTAGAAAGAACCTGGTGGTTGTAGAGAAACACACGAAAAGTTTAGAATTTAGAAGTCAAGGGTGTGTTTCTATGCACTGAGGAGGGTACCCTGAACCCTGGGCAGGTAAATGGGCTTTGGGGTGGGGGTGGGCAGTGAGCTGGAAGTAGAACCTGAAGGGTTGGGAGGTTGGGACTCAGGTTAGGAACAAGGACAGCCCAAGCTTGGGAAGATTTGACCTCATAGCCTTTGCCCTTGGGACAGAGTAAAGAGGAACTCTCAGTTATTCACAGAAGGTAAAGCAAGCATGGCCTCCTCTCCTGTTGTAAATGACCTGGCACAACCTCTCCAGGCCAGTTTCTTGTGTGTTTCTTACACCATCGCCACTGGGGCACTTTCCCAGGCCTGTCTCCCAGCATTGTGCAAGGCCTAGAGGAGAACCAAGAAGTGAAACTGGGTGACAACAGAAAGACCTGCTGGGTTCCCAGATCATCATGGGGCAGTTTGCTTCCTGGCTTCTGGTCACTGGAACCCACCCAGCCCAGGAATCAGTCCTTCCCTGAGGATTTTCTGTATGGATTTGGGAGGCAAAAGCCTCCTTCTGAGACTCCACAACCAGAAACCGAAGGCAGCTCCTAAGAGCTAGGCCATCCCTGAGAGAAGGTCTGAGGCAGGAGGTGTAGTGACAAGGGGCGGGGTGAGAGCAGGGGCGGGCGCTGGGAGAACAGCCAGTGGTCAGGGAGGGAAGTGGGAGCTGAGGAGAGCGGTTCGCATAATACATCCGAGTGACGAGAGATGTTCCAGGGTTGCACGAAACTGCAGTCTCTCGCCTGGAGATACTGTTGATGAGAGCACTTAGCTCGTGCTTAGCACATAGTAGGCCCTCAATAAACCACGGTTGAGTCCCGAGATCCTGTCGAGTCTTCGTGGGCCGGTGCCTCTGCAGTGCCCCGTCGCAGAGGGAACCGGAGGGGACGGGGAGGGAGAGGGTCCCCGGGTCACCGGAGCAGCCTTGGCCCCAGTCAGCGCTGACCCCTGCGTAGCCAGCCTCCCGCCGTCCGGCGGCCCCTCGTCGCCCTCTGCTGGCCGCCGGGCTGCCCAGCGGGGGACGCCCCTCGCCCGCCGCCGGCGCCGGCGTGGGTGCGCACCCGGGGCCTCCGGCCTGCAGGGACTGTCCCCTGAAAACGACACCCAGGAAGGAGCTTTCTTGTCCACACCCAGAGGCGGCCCTGCCCGCCTCAATCAATTCCCTCCCTAAATGGGACCCCCCCGCCTTGCCTGAGTTCACAGAAAGAGCACCCAGTTCTGTTTACCGCCGAGGTCCCCCCTCCTCCCCGCAGGCCGCAGGTCGGCCTCGTGCCCGCAGCCTGCACACGGGAAGACCCCCGCCAGGGACACTGCCTGCCTTCCCAGGCGACCTGTCCGGCCGGCTGCGGGGAGCGAGGGCGTTCCTGGCCTCCCACAACGACAGCCTTCCCCCTTCCCTCCCTGTACTTCCCAGGCCCTGGTCCTTAGGTCCCTGCCCTGCTGTCCACACTACGGTTGGAGAGTGGGCAGAAGGGCAGGAGGGACATGGCAGAAAAGGAGTTACAAGAAGCTTGGATGGGATCTGGGAAAGGAGAATGGGCTCACTGCCCTCCAGGGGGAGAAGCATTCTTGGGAGCTCACGTGTCCAAGCCCCTGTCTCCACAAAGCGCCTCAGGGAAGCTGCCTTTCTCTGCAAGAAGAAAACTCATTGACGTTGCAGCTTTGCCCTGTTTCTGGGGGGGATCCCAGGCTCCAATTTTCATACTTCTCCAAAGAGAGAGAGAGCATCATCTGTGCGTTAAAAGACCCTACTGGAGGAATGACGACTGTCCATGACATGGCCAAATAAGGGGTGAAGATGGTCCCTGGAGCATGAGCTTTGATACTGAGAACCTTCCCCTGCCAAAGCCTTGTGATACCCAGGCCCCCAAGGACATTTCTCCCTACCCTCCCAGTCACTATTCTCTCTCAGTCCTGCCTCACGTCGGCCTTCAGGAACAGTGCTCTGCTTCTTCCGTGCCCTCACTAGCATAACAACTAACAGACATAGAGATGGCGAAAGTCCTCATGCCTTAAAGACCCAGCCCTGGGGGTGGAGTGGAAGGGTACATGTCCTGAGTCTAATCTCCCAGGGTGGAGACTGATGCTAACTGTGCAGTCGTCACTCTGGGTGGGCGACTCTTGGAACGAGCTGCTTCCACCAGGGCCACATTCAGTTTGCTAGAAATAGAGACAGAGGGCTTCTTGACTTTGCATATGATTTGCATAATGTCATAGACACACAGTCTATTTTCAGGCAGTTTTCAGGTTAAAGTGTTGTCACTGCTGCCCTGCGGGGTGTCACGTCTGGATGAGTCTTTTCTCTGCTCTTTCTCACCCACCCACTCTTACTGACCTAGATCCCCAGCTGTAGGAGCAAGTGGTGAGGTTGGGGGAGAATGGGGTTGTCCAGGGAGACACGGGGGCCGGGCAAAAGACACACTGGAATTTCCTTTATTACCGCCACAACCAAAAGCAGAGTGTGGCTGCTCAAGGACAACTGATAGGCAGAAGGCAAGGAACAGAAAGCATGGTGGCCCATCTTCTGTTCTACACAAACCTTTCGCGCCTCTCCTCCCAGAACAGCCAGTTCCCGCACTTTCCATTCAGTTTTCTGCCAGTTTGAAGAAAGATGTCTAGATAAACCTGTTCTTCTCAGCCACCCATAAAGCCTTGTGTGGCCCAGAGATCCCTCGTGGGCATTTATTTCAGCACTAAGGTTTGATTTTAGCCTCAGGGGAAATCTGACCCTCCATTTGTCCCTCTCCTGGGAGCCCCATCTGGGAGACTAGTCTTCTAGTCCATTGATCATTATTGTTAAAGCACCAGACACACAATAGGAGGTCAATTAGTGGTAGAATCCTTCTCTTCTCCTTCATTCAGAAGTCTGTGCCAAAGACCTAATTGTCCCAGGCTTGGATGCCCAGCACTGGCACTATCTTCGGAGGGCTCAGAGGCAAACACACTAGAAAGGCCAGTAGGGGTGACTGTCACTAAGTCATCTGTGACCTTGTCATGTCACTTGGCCCTCACCTCAGCTAAAAAGTTGGAGATTTGGTGTGTTTTAGGGGCAAAGGCAATTCTCATTTTGTAGTTTGAGCTTTTGGTGACTTGTCCTTGGTCATAGAGGGCTAGGGCTGGGGCCCTACCCAGGGCTTCTTCCTATAGACCCTTTGGCCTCAGGGCCTGTTTGGCGCTATCATCCTATGTAGACCCAAGGATTCACTAGATGCCAAGGCAAAGAGCCTGGGAACCTTACTGGGTCCCGGGAATCAGGAGGTCACTCAGTCTGGCTGGACAGCAGCAAAGTACTACCCAGAATTCCCACTCTCTGGCGTTCAGTCCCTCTGGACCTGCCTCATCCCCTTAGGCAGGCGTTTCCTGTTGATAAGAAGCTCAGTCACAAACACTGATAAAGAGATGAAAAAAGGAAATTGACTGGCTTGGGTATAATGGGCATTTTTGTCTGATTTTCTACCCTCTTCCTTCTCCCAGCACCCTTCCCCCACTGATTCCCCTAACTGAGGAGGAAACACACCCCCCACCTTAACATGGTCGCTATTTTGCAGTTTCCAGGAATTTAGCCTTACTTAGCCCTTAGAAGCAGAGCCTAGCTTGATCTGGATAGGAGGTAGGAGCTCAGATGCAGGAAGTACTGGGTGCTGTGAGGCCCCCAAGTCCAGGGGAAAGGGCAGCAGCAGAAGGAAGGAAGGACGGTCAGGCATAGGTTGCAACTAGGACCTTCCCTCCTTCTTCATCCTCCCAGAGGCCTGGATCCAAATTATGATTAGGTGGCTGCATAGTCTCTAATTAGTGGATTTTCTATAATTTTGTTCATAGACTCATTACTGGAAAATCTCATTAATTGTGACTTTTCTAATTTGGAATCTATGATCCTTTAGGACAAGGAGCTGGACTGATGTTTAGAAAAATAAAGCAAACCAGCTTGCAAAGCATGTCTGACAGCCCTTCTTCAGTTTGGATTTGTAAACTCGGCTCAGCAAAGGCTGTTAGTTCCTCTAAGTGCTCAGCCTGCGGTTAAGATAACCTCCCACCAGGTGAGTGATGAGACTTTGCCCAACACTTGCAGTTCAAGTACAATAGTCTTTGCTCACAGACAGAGGCATTCAGAGGTTTATATTCAATACCCCTTCTTCCCTCTTCCTCAGAAATGTAATTCCTTAATAAAATAGGCAAACATAAAGTAGTAGAATAGATGGTTCTAAATGACCATTGTTTAAAAGAAAACCAACAGCCATATACATACAACTTGGAGACCTTCTCCTGAATTATTATTAACTTTTTCCAGTCCTGGTTACCACCTGACCAGGGCCTTCTCCTGCCTTCAGGCCCTCATACCTGTTGTTGTACTTCGAACACTTGATGAAAGGAGCAGAGTAGTGAAGAGCAAAGGGTTTCATTTATCCTAGTCAAGATTCCAGCTGGATTTTTGTTGGTAATTCAACAAATTTATTTGAAATTTTATATGGAAAAATATAAATTCATGAAGAGCTAAGTAAATTTTTCCTTATTTTAGGTTACCTTTTTTTTAAAAAAGTTAAGTTTATTGGGGTAACATTGGTTAATATAATTATATAATTTTCAGGTGTACATTATTATTTGACATCTGTATATTCTATTGTGTGTTTACCACCCAAAGTCCAGTTTCCTTCAGCTACCATATATTTTATCCCCCTTACCCATTTCACCCTCCCCCCAAAATCTATATTTGACCCCCTTTACCCCATCTACCTCCCCCCTCCTCCCCACGCCACTAGTAACCACTAGTCTATAGTCCTCTGGTAACCACTAGTCTATAGTCCATGTCCATGAGTCTCTGTTTGTTTGTCCTGCTCATTTGTTGCTTTTAGGTTTATATCCCACATATAAGTGACATAATGTGATTTTCAACTTTTTCTGTCTGGCTTATTTTGCTTAGCATGATTACCTTGAGGTCCATCCATGTTGTCGCAAATGGCAGTATTTCATCTCTTCTATGGCTGAGCAATATTCCACTGTATATGTGTACCAAAGCTTCTTTAATTAGTTATCTACTGTAGGACACTTCGGTCGCTTCCATGTCCTGGCCACTGTGAATAATGCTGCTATGAACATCAGTGTGCAAATATCTTTTTTGGATACGGGTTTTTAAGTCTTTGGAGTAAATACCCAGTAGAGGGATTGCTGGATCATATAGTAGATCAATTCTTAGTTTTTTGAGGAAACCCCATTCTGTTTTCCATAGTGGCTGTACCAGTTTGCAGTCCCACCAGCAGTGTATAGAGTTTTAGGTTACTGTTTGAATAGGTTATACATTCACATAATTCAAAAATAAATGTGACCAAAGGTAGACAATAAAATGTCTCCCTCCCATCTTTGTCTCCCATCTATCCAAGTTCCCTGACCCACAAAGAAATCATTAGTCTTAGTTTCTTATGCTTCTGTTTCTTCAGACTTTCTTTATATGCATGTAAGTAGATTCGAATATGATCCTTGTCTCTCCCACTTTTTACATAAAAGTAGCCTATTCTATACATTATCCTCCACCTTGCTTTTTTCACTTAATACTATATCTCAGAGATCTTTCCATATCAGCATAGTCAGCCTTCATGACTTTCTCTCTCTTTCTTCCCTCCCTCCTTCCATGTCTGCCTTTCTTTCTTTCTTTCTTTCTTTCTTTCTTTCTTTCTTTCTTTCTTTCTTTCTTTCTTTCTTTCTTTCTTTCTTTCTTTCTTTCTTTCTTTCTTCTTTCTTTCTTTCTTTCTTTCTTTCTTTCTTTCTTTCTTTCTTTCTTTCTTTCTTTCTTTCTTTCTTTCTTTCTTTCTTTCTTCTTTCTTTCTTCTTTCTTTCTTTCTTTCAACAGCAGTAGCAGCAGCATAGTATTCCACTATTTGAATGTACCTTAATTAAACTAGTCCCCTATTTGGAAGTTTTGGTTGTTTCCAATTTGGGGCTATGACAAATAATGCTGCAATAACTAAACTTGTATGTACTAATTTTGCTTAATTCAAGTGTATCTATAGGATAAATACTAAAAAGTGGAATTCTGGGGTCCAAGGATATGTGAATTTGGCTAAATCAATTTTGAAAAAGTGAGAAGAGGGGAAACTTTCCCTAGAAGATACTAAGACATAAGATAACTAATAGTAATAGAAATAAAATAATTCCAGACAAATTGACAAATAGACAAATGAACAAGTGGAACATAATACAGAGCTCAGAAACAGATCTGTATATACGTGAGAACTGAAATACAATAAATGAGAGCTGAAATATGATAAAGGTAGCATCAAAAATTAGTGAAGGATATGGTGGTTATTTTTTTTCTGGGGTGAATGATGAAAATCTTCTAAATTAATTGTGATAATGGTTGTACAACTCTGAATATATTAAAAGCCAATTTAAATGGGTGAATTGTATGGCATATGAATTATATCTCACTAAAACTATTTAAATATTAGTGAGAAAAAAAGGCTATGTTGTTTAGATAGTGTCGAGAACACTGGATCATTGTTTTGAGGAAAAATGCAGTTGGGTCTCTACTTTACATCATATACAAGATGGATTCCAAATGGATTAAGGACTGAATGTAAAAGGCAAAATTATAAGGGTAATAAAAGAAAATATAAGAGAATATTCTTGACTAAGGAGTGGAGAAAGACTTAAATAACATCCTTAAAACATAAACTGAAAAATAAATAAACATATGGATGTGATGATATCTGATCACTCTTCAACTATACATCATAAATAAATTTAACATTAATAAATGAATAAAATTAATAAATAGGCAGTAGACCAAAAGGATCTATTTGTAATCCTTAAAGCCGTTAAGGCATTAATATCCACGATATATGAGAAACTCCTGCAAATCAGCAAAACCCAATTTAAAAAATGGGCAAAAGACATGAAGAGTCAATTCAAAACATGGAAGCCCAAATGACTAACAAGTATAGAAAGGAATGTTTGAACTCACTATTGATCAAGAAATGCACATTTAAATGACATAAGTAACATCCATCAAAATGGCAAAATAAGAAAAGTGAACAATGCCCCTAGTATTGGTAAGAGTGTGTGGCACAGGAACCTTTGTGAACAGTCCTTGTAGAAATATAAACTAGTATAGCATTTTACTATACTAGTAACGTGGGTATGCTTATGCTATTTGATGTCCTGATACCATTTATGGGTCCAAATCTCAGAGAAATTCTCACACAAGTCCACAAGGAGACACTCATGAGAAAGTTCAACACAATACTGCTTTTGATAGCAGGGAGCCGGAGCCAACCTTGGTGTACATCCGTGGGGGGTTAGACAAATAAAGTGCTGTGGATGAATATTTCAGAATACTATGTTCCATCAGAAGCAATGAACCACATAAACATATAGCAACATGGATAAATCTTAAAAATATATGATTGATTGGCAAAAAGAGAATGAGGCTCACAGCACAATTCCTTTTATATAAATTTAGAATGCATAATATAACTGCCACATGACCCAGCAATCCCACTTCTGGGTGTATATCCAAGGAAATTGAAATCAAGATCCTAAGAAAATATGTGCAATCTCATGCTCATTTCAGCATTATTCACAATAACCAAGATATGAAAGTAAACTAAATACCCATTGACAATGGCTGAAGAAAATGTGGTATAGACACACAAAGGGATATTATTCAGCCATTAATTAATTTTAATATTAATATTTTTTAAAAAAAGGAAATCCTGCCATTTGTGACAATACGGATGAACCTGGGGGATCACGCTAAGTGAAATAAGCCAAATACAGGAGGACAAATATTACAGGATATCACCTACATAAGGGATCTAAAATAGTCAAACCTGTAGAGGCAGAGAGTAGAATGGTGGTTGCCAGGGCTAGGGGGAGGTGGAAGTGGTGTGGTATCAGTTAAAAGGTACAAAGTTTCAGTTCTACAAGATGAAAAAGTCCTAGAGATCTACTATACAGCATAGAGCCTGGAGTTAACAATATTGTATTATATGCTGCAAAATATGCTGAGGGTAGACCTTATGTCATGTGTTCTTACCACACACACACACACGAACTAATAATAGAATACATGCATATTCAAAACAACACTACATTCTTAATAAGGATATGCATGTATTTAAGGACGTGAGCTAGCTCACTAGGGTGCCTGTGGGATAAGAGGGGCAAGGTGGATGGAGATTGAAAAGGGGACTGGAATGGAGTATAAAATCAAATCTGAGAAGGGTCTTGCCACCTTGCATAGGTCAGTGATGTTAACATGCTACCACCTGATTAACCCAAGGCCCATTCAGGGGGAAGAGTAAATAAAACGGAGGACTGAAGAGTTTGAGTCCTGACTCAGCCACTCACTAGCTTGTGATCCTGGGCACGAAGCGGCACAGAATACTAGCTTCCTCACCCTGAAGTGGGAATAAGACAGAAAGTAGTAGTGAGGAGCTGTGTTCATGTTGGGTGAAGGGCCTGGCCAGAACTGTTGTATAATAAGCAACAACAACGACGACGACAATGACGACAACAACGATAATGTGCTATCATTGCCAAGGGTGTTCATAGCTTCAGTTGTGCAGAGCTACAGGCTGGTTTGGTGTCAGTGCTGTCACTTTGTTCCTCTGTCAAATGAGAAGAGAGAGAGGTGGTACCTACCTCCAGCCTCTGGCTCTCTGATCTCCCTGGTCTCCTCACCCGCGCAGCAGCTAGAAGGGAGAGATTTGCAGGGCCAGGTGAAAGCTGATGACTGCATATGTGCACATATACACACATGTGTATGTACATTCATATGTATATGTACGTGCGTGTTTATTCCAATCAGAAAAAGTCTCCTCATTCTGGACTCTCTGGCTGCTCCCTTTGGATCAATACTTTACTTAGGTCTTTTGTGAAATGAAATTTATATTCACGCCCCACTGTTCCCTTAGTAACAATCTCCGGCAATCAGATCTGCTCTCTGGTAGAAATGGCCTTTGGAAAGCGCCTGTGCAGTGCACAATTTTACCTTTGCCAGAAACTGTTTTCTAATGTAGACGGTATCTTTTCAAAAAAAAAAAATTAACTACATTTAAGCAGACTTAACAAGGTCTTAAAATAGATATAAAGTGGTTTCACCCCACAAAGGAAATTCTTAAAATACTAAAGTACTGTTTTTAAGCATAGTCAAGTACTTCAGAAAAACTAATTTACATTCCAAACAATTTTTATGCTAATTACAAATGATTCTTCCCCAACCACAAGGTAATATTTTGTGCTATTGTATGTACCTGAAATGAATAAAGTTCCTCCTTTCCTTGTTTTTCTTTTTTTAATCAATGGTCACTAATTCAAATTGACCTTTCCACGGTTCTTCCGGATTTGCACTTGTGTTGTATTTCAGAATTTGAGAATTCGATCCAGTAATATACTGAGATAAAAACACAAAAACAGATTTATCACAGTTGTCTGCATGAGAGGGTTGTGATTCTTAAATCTCCACTGATTTTGCTTTTTGCTTCATAGAGAAAATGGAAGCCCAGGGATGCTTTCAACTGCTGACACCAAACCTATAAACTCCCTCCTCAGGTCCCCCTTTCAGGTTCCTCCGTCTAAATGACCTTTCACTCTTCTGAATGAATCCTCAACTTGTCCTTCTTTATCAGGTCCTTCCCAACTGGGCGTAAACTTGCTGCAAACAAAAAACTCTCCACTCCATCCCCCTGCCAACCACCCCAATCCTTTCGTCTCCCTTTCATGGTCACATTTATTGGAAAAGTCTCTGCTTCCTCACCTCCCACTCACTCCTCAGCCCACTACCTTCTGGCTCTGCCATGGAAACTGATCTCTTGGAGGTTACCACTGGCCTCCTCGTTGAGGATTCCAGTCCTAAACAGTCCTTCCTTATCTAACTCAACCTCTGGGCAGTATTTGACTGCTGGCCACCCCACCTCTTGGCTTTCCTGCCACTCGCTGGTGGTCTCGTCCTACATTTCTGGGGGGCACTTTCTCAGACTTCTTTGCAGGCTTCTCTCCATTACCTCGTCCATAAATGCTGGTATTCCCGGTGTTCCATCCCAGGTCCTCCTCTCCATCTACACACACCTCCTGGATGAGCTCATCACCTTGGCTTCAATGCTCACTGACGAGTTTCACATCTGCGTCTCCAACCCACACCTCCCTCCTGAACTCCAGACCTCAAGACCCAGCTGCTTCTGGAAGGCTCCTTGGGTGGCTCCCAGTAACCCCCAATTCATCGTGTCCAAAACAGACTCATTACCTGTCACCCCAAACTTGCTCCATTTCTGATGTTCAGAGAATAGTATTGCTATCCAAGCAAACATATATTTATTCATGACCTACCTCCCTATCACTCCCCCCAATCAATAATCAGTCGATCAATCAATCAACCAATCAAACTCGAAGTCTTGTCTAGTCTACCTCCAAATTATCTCTCCGACTTTGGCCACCTCTCTCCGTCCCTACCCTGGTCCTTGATACCTGCATCTCTCACTTAGGTTAGTGGAACACCCTCCTACTCTCCTGCATCCATGTAGGCCTCCCCAGTACATCCTTCACACTGAAGCTGGAGAAACACCTCTAAAATACAAATTAATATTCTATAATGCTTTCCTCTGAATGTCACTGCCCTCAAGTTAAATTCCAAGCTCCTTATTGACAGACACTTCTTGCTTGATCTAATCAGGCCCACAACTCTTCCCACAGCACTCCTTCCTCATCATGTTCCAAACACACTTGGCTGCTTCCTTTCAGCTTCTTAGACTCACAGTTCATTTTAGTCTCTGGGCCTTTGCACATACTGTCCTTCTGTCTAGGACACTTTTAGTCTGACTAACTTGCATTTATTAGTAAAAGTGTATGGCAGTGTGATGGAGTAAACGTTGCAGAGAGGTAGACCTAGGTTTGAATTCTAGCTCTGTTGTTTCTGAGCTGTAAGTGTGTCCTTAAACCTAGTGACTAACCTATCTGAGACTCTGTCTTCCTCTGTAGAAAGAAGAATAATAACATCTGTTTTGTCAGTCATATATTGGTTTTTCTTGTCAACTACCTGACCCACTTCCACCTCACATACTCTCACATACTTGTTCTGGAAATTGCCCTTTCTTCTCTATGTGTGTAAGGATGGTGGCAGATCTGGGCAGCCATGTTCTTATAAAATGATTCACACCTGACAGAGGTGGGCACCTGAATCAAGCTGAACCATCAGTCCCTACCTCCTGAATGAGGAATAGGGATCCAGAGAGAATCACACTGGAGACTTTCTTGGGCAACTGGACTGAGCAAAGACCCAATGGCTGTCAGGAGCAATATATTCCTGTGTGGATGGGAAGCAAGGAAAGCTGGTCTGCATCAAAGAGGATGAAAGCGGATGCATAGATGAAGCAAAGGCCTGGAGAGGAAGAGAGGGTAAAAACAGAGAAAGAATTTTGTACATTAGACATCCTGCTTCCAGTGACTGATTGAGACAAGCTGCCCTGAGCCTGGCAGAAACCTTTGCGTCTTTAAACTAAAAAAAAAAAAAAAAAAAAATCTTAAATAGCTAGACTGGCTTTTTCTTACTTGGAACCAACAAAGTCCGAAGTTATACGCCTATCTTGCAGAGTTATAGTGAAAGTTAGAAATGAAGTATGTATCCATGTGGTAGGTATTCAATAAATAATAACAATAACATTATTATTAACACATTCAATGGATGAATGAGGTGAGGACTGAGGAAGTGATGTCAGAACTCTCTGAACTAATTTCTCTAGAATAGTTTCCAAAATAGGCCCCAGTGCTTAGCACTGTTATCATCCCATGAGTATTTTTTTTTTTAATTGAAAAGGTAAAGTATCATAGTTTGGTAATTTTGAAAGAAAGAAAAAAAATTACACAGAATCTCGCTCTACCAAACTGAAGCAATTATTTTCTCTGCATACATACTTTACATACTTATAATCATGGCGTACATTCCATTTTGTGTCTGGTATTTTTCACTTAACATTTTATAAACATTTTAATATTCCTACATAGACTTCACAATCATTGTAATGATTGCATAATATCTAATACAGTAGATTATGTAATTTATTAAGCATATATATTCTGTTTTTCTCTCGTAAATCATGCTGCAATGTATATCTTTGTGATGAGGCTCTTTTAAATTAGCTTACATTGATTGTTTTAATGACAAAAGTAATTGATAGTGATCTTTGAAAATGTTGATGACACAGATAATCACCAGGAAAATATTTGTAATTTCACCACTTGGAGATAACTCTTGTAAACATTTTACTAAATATCCTTCCAGCTCTTTTTTATGTATAATTTAAAAATAAATATTAGATTATACTATACATATTTAATAACCTGCTTTTCCCCCACTTTAACTGTAGATCATAAACATCTTTTCGTGTCATTAAATACTTTCTACAACCCTTTGTGCAAGATGAACTTTACATGAACAATGCTCTATATTTGAATATTCATTTGTTGCCAATATTTCACTATCTCAGCTGAAACTATGATGACATTCCTAAGTCAAATCTTTCTGCATATGTCTGATTACAGTATTCCTTTAGGATGGGTTCCTATAACTGGAATTGTAGGGTCAAGAAGTGTATGGATATGCTTGGGACAATTTCTAGGACTGCAATTGTGAAGTCCAAGTTTAGAAAATTTTTAAGGCTCTTCATGTATTGCTATTTTGTTCTTTTAGAACGGCTGCCTTAATTTTCAAGAGTGGAATTTTAGTGGAGGAGGATAGGAGAGTGGATTTTTTTTTGTCCTCTCAGAATCACCTCCTAGAGGAGAGACAGATGGTGTGCACTGGGTTATGGGGACCAGCTCTTGGCCCTCATCTCTCCCTCCCCTGCACCCTCCAAGGCAGGCTCCCCCTGCAGTCCCAGGCATTTCAGGGTAATGGCAAAGATCAAAAGACTTGGGTTTCAAGTGTTGGCAAAGTGACTCTGGCAAGTCACTTAGGTGTTCTGAGACCTCATTTTTCCCATCTAAGTGAGTCTCATATACCTACTCTTGGACTTGAGTAGTTTGTCTCAAAGGTAAAGAGGAGTAATAACATCAATTATAAATCCCTATTCTAAGCCATGCATTTGCTCAGCCCAAGAAGGAAATGTGTTCAGTACCAGGATCTGTTTCTGAAAAAATGATGGAGGGTGGTGGTGGAAAGTGTTGAACCATGGGATCTCACTCACCTGGTCAGCAGTGGGCTGGGTCCAGAGTGGCCCCCATATACTCCGCCCTCTGGCCCCCACCACTGACTATACCTGTTCTTGGGGCTAGCATGGTGGCTGGCCCGCTATTGTAGTGGCTGGAACAGCCATGGTGGGATTCCTTGGCTTTAAGCCACAACCCCTTCCTCCCCCAAACCCAGGAGGCCCCTGGAGGTTCCCATGGCAACAGCACGCCTGGGAAGAACCAGCTTGGGAAAAACCAGATTTTACTGTAAAGAAAACTGGCCAGAAGCCACAGACAGGGCAAGCTGGGACAGGGGCTCTGGTCCTGAGACAAAGAGATGTGAGTGCGGGTTTGTATTAGGTGAACTGTAGAATAACACCTGACATGTTTTCAGTACTTACTATGGCCAGACATCATTAAATGCGCTTCATATGTATTGACTTGTTTGATCCTCATGACAAACTTATAAGGTAGGACCATTATTATCTCTGCTTTACAGGTGAGGAGACAGGTATAATAAGGTTAAAAACTGGTAGTCTGCATCATGGACCTCCAGGAAGTCATAACTCTCCTGTCCACAGCCTTTGGCAATTGACAAAGGACAGTTTCATTCTATCATAAAAATTTTGAAAGATAAAAATTACCATTCTCATATTATAAATGAGGAACCCGAAGTTCAGAGAGGTTAAGTGATTGGCCACAAATCACACAGCTGGTAAGTAACAGAGCTGGGATTTGAACTCAGTTCTGTCTGAACCCAAAGTCCATGGTCTTTCTTTTACTAAGGTGCCTAGAAATAAATCTGGACCTTCATGTATTCACATGGGTACATATGCCCATAAGCCTGGAGAAGCAGGTCATAATTGCTTAATATAGCTTTAGGAGTGTGTGTGCGGCGGGCGTGTTTCTGTGCCTTAAGCACTGTGCCAACTTTTCCCCAACATATCCACACACAGGCCCTGGCAGGCTGACACTGTCCTCCTCCCAGCCAGCAATGGCCCGCCTACTCACAGCAGGCTTCCCAGGCAGGTGAGCCTGCCCACACCTGCTTGCTCACCTGGGAGAGGCTGTTAGAAGGTACAAGTCTCCACCCAACTCATTCTGCATAACCAGGGAGGGTCTGGCTTCTCAAGGGAACTTGCAGAGGTCTGTGAGGCTACTGGAACTTTTGGGATTTTGTCCTTAACAGAGCAGGGACCCTAAACTCCAGCGCTTGGTGCCTAGGCTGCTCAGGGTAGGGAAGGTCCGTCCTAAAGGACACTGTCCCTGTTGTTCTTCCAGTGTCCACTTTCTAATATATTAAATTCCTGGTTTCTGATTTGTTTCTTTTCTAGATGGTGGCCTTTGATTTTTAAAAGTTCCACAAACCCTGTGGTAAACGCAGTGGCTTTCTATCTATCTATCTTTCTGTCTCATCTCTGACAGACTATTCCTTATTTTCAACTGAGAACTTACCCCTAAGGTCTTAAAGGAAAATCACAACATTTGCATAAGATATTGCACAGATATTCTTCCTATGCCTTTCCCCTCAAAGGCAGGGTATACCTGAGAAACTAAAGACACATTTGGATCCACCCCTTCCCCCCTCAACAAAGTCAAGGAAAGCACAGAAGCTTCAAGTCCTGCCAAGTTGCCTCTCAGATGGTGGGCTAGATAAGGGGCAGAGAGCTGATAAAGGGCGGAGACCTGAAGTCCTCTCTTGCGGCAGGCAGTTTCTACACACTTTTCCACTGGAACTGAGTTAAGGTCTTCTCCCCAACTCCACAGCCTGACCCTCTACCTTCACCCAGTTACCCCTTAAGCACCCTAAGTATGTCCTGGGGAGAATTTTAAACCATCTTAAGAGGCTTGGATGCCCAGCTTTCTCCAGCAGCCAGTAGACCACACCATGCCTCAGCATAAACCCCGTTTCTCTTTCATGCCCAACTGCAAAGGATCAGAGATAAAGATTCAGCACACTGTAGCCAGCTCCCAGTTTCTCACTTGTCTACACAGTTTCTACAACCAGCCATGAAGTCTTTCTTTAGAGGATCTGGACAATTATCTGCAGGACGTCTTGGACTCTAAAGTGGAGAGGACAAGGGGGAGAGAGGCTGCAGGCTCAGGGAAGAGAAGAGCCAGAGAGTGAGGAAGTGGGGGCTGGTGGGAGAGAGAGCAGGGCAGTCCATGGTCAAAATATGTCAGCACCATGTTTGTTATCTCTTCTGGTGGGGACAGCGGGGTGGGGGAGGGCATCCTGGCTGTCTTGAGTATTGAGCATCTTGCATGCACCAGCCTCCACTGAACCCCCGCTCCCAGCCTGGTCCAGTCACGCAGTGGGCATTCGGTAGGTGCACACTTGAGCTGGTGGTTATGTTGATGAGATGACGGCACAGCACTCAGTCTGCAAAGTCCAGACTTCTGTCTCTCCCACCCCCTGGGAATTTCATAAATAAATCTCTGGACCTGTTCCAAGAAGAATTTCAAGTCTTCTCTGCGTGTGTGTGTGTTTCCAGAAACACAACAATTTTACATGCTGCCTGGTGTGCAAACTCCTAAGCAACTCATGGCGGGGGGTGGGGGGGAGGGATGAGGGCGGGACACAGCAAAGAGAAGGCAGAGGCCAATTGGGCCAGACTGAGTCAGGCAAGCAGCAGTTAACAGCGTAGGTTCCAGCTGGCACTGCAGCTGGCTCTGATAACCTGACTTCCAGACGCCCAGTCGGCCCCAGGCTCAGGTTGCTCAGCCTCCCCTCCCCCACCCTTTGGCTTTGGCAGTATTCTCCACCAGGTTTTTGCAAAGTGCTGGGGTCTTAAAATAGCATAAATGCACACAGACATACTCAGGCTATAGTGTCAATTCTTGTACCACAGAATGATCAAAAAAGAGGGAGAATGGAGCGTAGAGCGAGAACTCCATAGCATCTCCCTAAACAGAGAGCAGTGCAAGTATGAGGACAGGAGGGAGACAGGGGTGAGCACTTGGTGTGAGGAAGGGGATAAAGGAATGGGGAGCAGAAATCGAAATAGAGTCTGTGTCTGTGTGTGTGTGACATGACAGGGCTAATAGTCATGTCTGGAATGAGGAGTGTGTGTGTATGTGTGTCTGGGACCATGAAACCGAAGGCTGCGTTGTTGTGACCAGTGTGTCGATGGGAATCTGGATTTCCCTCTTGAACTCCTAGAGGGCAAGAATTAAGAACTTCATCCGAACCATTCCCAGGGCCCAGCCCAGTGTCTGGCAAATAGGCATTTCCCAGGATAAAGAAATGATGGGTGGAAACATGGATTTGCCGGAACATAAAATGACAAAAGTAAAGATAGTCCAACTTCAGATGGTAAAATTAGAAATGGGTGTCCGAAAGTTAGAAGATTCCATCAATGAACAATTATTCACTGAATGTTGGTAGAGAAATGGAAGTGGTGGAGTTGATCTGTCTGAGGAAGGAGAGATGAACACACCCAGTGAGGGGGGCACTTCCTGGAGGAGTCAGACCTTGAGCTTGTTCTGAAGGATTGGGTAGAGTTCCTTTAGCTGGTCTTCTAGCCGGAGCTCCTAGGTTATAAGACAAACACACTGAAACCAGTGGAAGAAAAAAGAGGATTTCCTGGGAAAATGCATGGGAATTTCGAAGAAACCGGTAGTGGCAAATATAGGCAGATCTCATGGGGTCTGAGAAGGCACTGGGCTGAGTGTGGGTTGAGGACAATTTGTTAGTGTGGGTGAGGATGGAGGGTACGGTGCACACACACACCCTCAGACACACCTGGGTAATCTTCTCTATCCCTCTTTCTCCCTCCCCTTTTCCCTGCCTCTGTTCCCTTGCCTCTTCTGCAGCCACATGGCCCTGAATGGCTTCCAGGTACTACTCTGTAGCACCTGCCACCATCTAAGTAACTTGATTTCAAATGCTTATGAAAGAGCAGCTGAATAGTTCAGGCAATCTATTTATTGCTTTGCCTTGACTGTGATGCCCAACCCTGGTGCAATCATCCATGACTAGTGGGCAGACTGTGCACTCACCTAGGAGAAAGGGGTGTAGGCAGGTGAGAGCCATAGACTCTTGTGATCCAGACAGAAAAGAGGGAGCAGGGAAGACTATGAGTGAGGACTTAATGTAAATATGTGTGCACGTGTATGTGTGTGTGTGTGAGTAAGAGAGAGACAGAAAGACAGAGATAGAGAGATATAGATAGATGATAGATGATTGATAGATAGATAGATAGATAGATAGATAGATAGATAGATAGATAGAAAGAAAGCAAGCACAGAAGGACAATAGGGGAGCTTTCAAGACTGGGATTAGCTGGGTGACCATGAGTAAATTATTTAATCTCTCTATGCCTCAGTTCCTCATCTCTACAATGCAGTAAATAGTAGTACCTCTCAAATGGGCTTGCTGTGAAAATTAAATAAATAATCCATGTTAAGCTCTTAGGAAAGTAAATGGTCAGTCTCTGAACACTATTTTTATGTGTAGGGGAGGTAAGTTCGGATGGATATCATGTAGAGGTCTTGACTGCCCGTTTTGGTTCTGTCCTGGCTAAGTCACTTATCACCTCTGGACCTCAGTTTTTCTACTTGCAAAACAATGAGATCAGACTAAATAATTAGATTTAGCATGCCACATGTTTGGCTGATCATTACAGGGCAATAGAGACCCTGTGTGTTCTTAAGAAGTCAGATAACAAAATGAAAGGAAACTTCCCTAAACAAAGGTATGCAGGAGTGTGCCTGGTGACTGCAGGGAGGTGTGGCCAAGAGGTAGGGAGGTTGTAGCAGTAGCAGCACCAGAAATGTGTAGTACGAGGTTCTGGACTGTGGTTTCATCGACGACACGGAGAAGCGGGGAGCCAGAGAGGCAAAAGCTCAGAGGTCCACAACAAAAGGAGAACGAACAGGAGAGCCATTCTGCTTGGTCTCTGGGCATGCCTGGATAAAACTTAAGTATGAATCATCAAGCTGAGGGCACCAAGCCTGTTTACCAAGGAGGCACTGGGGTAGAACAAGGTCAGCGTAAGGGTTAAAGAAAATAAACAAGTCATGTAATGGCCTCTGGAGTAGAAAATGGGTGAGAAAAGCCCGAGGAAGGTTTTCTTTGGGACCATCACAGCTTCACACCATGCCATGGGACCACTGAGCACTGACTGCATGCTACTGACCACATCAGGTCCTTCCTTGATGCTGACGAGGGCCTTCAGGCTTTTCAGGCCTGCAGCAGCCCCTCTAACCAGCCTCCCATCCACAGCCACCAGACACACCTCGTTCAAGATTCTTCCTAAGTTGCCTAAGTTGCGCTCCCTTTGCTTCCCTGAGCTTTGTAGCCCATCTGTTATCCCACCAGCCCCAACATCCCACCCTGACCCCTTCAGCCTCCAAATGTCCTCTCTTCTGCTCCCACCATGGGCTGCTGTACTATCGAAGAGGTGTGTCATTCCCTCTATTTTGTGCTCTGGAGCTCTGGCCTAGTGCCACTCTGACAATCCCCTTCTGCTTTTCTATGTCTCTGGACACCACTTCTGTGCTCCGCAGTGGCTTTTGCAAATTCTCACCACTCTCTCTTCAGGCACATCCACCATCACGTGCCATCCTTCCTCCTGACTATATTGCAGCAAAACAGACAGCCATAACTGTAACTTGACTAAGAATGAGAGAATCAACTGGATTCTCCACCTTTCTCCAGCCTCTGGGAAAGTAATATTCTCCTCCAGGCTAAGGTTATTCTCTGTACCTCTGGATGTTGATCCTGTGTCCCTGTCCATTCTGGGTTCTGGCGCCATCACTTATTCCTCCTTCTTCCTGTATCTTTTGAGCAACTCTTGGCTCTCTTATAGCTATCTGAGTTGCAGTCTGTCCCTTTTACTAAAGCAGTAAAACAAAGGAAATACTTCTGTGATCTTGTGTCCTCCTGGAAATCCCCTTTTCTCTCTTTCTCTTGTCCAGTCTAGAAATTTGTATTTTAAAATTAGATTATTTAGCTTATTTATATTTACTATATCATGAATGTATATGAATTTATTTTCACCATCTCATTTTGTGTTTTATGTTTATCCCACCTTAATGTTGTCCCTTTTGTCCCTTTTTCTTCCTTTTTTGCCCTTTATTTATTTTTTTAATCTCATTCTACTTTCTTCTTTCTCTTATTCTGGAAGTTATGTACTCTGTTTCTCTCCTATTAGTGAATATCTGACAATTAGTAAAGTACACGTGAATTCATATATAACTTACACATTTTCGAATTTAGACCTCACTTTTAAAAAACATTTCTATGTGCATGTAATTGTAAGTTATTTTTTTGTTTGGATTTTTGACTATTTAGAGTATATTTATTGGAATTTTGTCTGTGAGAAGTCGCTGTAGCCTTAGTTGAAGATGGGTTCCCCTGGAGATGATTTGCCCATTCTTCCTTCCGGGTACTACCAGGGTGTCCTACCAACCCAGGACCACCTGAATATAAATAATGTGTAGTTTTTCACACTACCTAGGTAGAATGAATTGGGAAGGAAATTAAATCATGAAGGCCAGCTTGGGGGTATGAATCCTCAGGGAAGATCTTTCCCCATTGTCACTCATAACCAAGGTTGAAGTCAGGCAATTTCCCTTGCAGTCTCCTGGAGGAGTGAATTATTCCTAGTTCATCCTTTGACTGAGTATATTACTACCCCTTGTGGGACACAGCTTTGTACAGAGAGTCTCTTATTAGACTGTCCACCTTGGGCAGGCCTGGGTTTTAGATCCTGTCACCTGTATTCTGCTCACCTTGGCAAACCAAAGTTCATGTTCACTTGGCATGCAAATATCCTCAAGGGGAAAGCCAGCTTTGGTGCTCTGCTTTCCTCACTTTATTCCTTAGTTTGACTTGAGCATTCTTCAGTTTCCTGCTAGTTTACTGAGTATTTTGAGTTGTTTCTTTGGCAGAAGATTTGCTCAGGGAACCTGGTCCATCATTCTGAAGAAAATCTCTTCCTATCACAGCCAACCTCTTTTCTAGATGATGCTCAGTCTTTCTAAGCCTTCACCTCCCATCCACTTATAGCCCCCTGAAGTTAGGCCTCCATGCCATATTCCACTGAATCTGCTCAGGTAAATGTCATCGATGGGCTTCAAGTTATCAAATCCTAGACATTCCTTGTTTCTCATCTTATTTGACCTCTTCTCAACATTAGATACTACTGATCTCTTGACACCCTCTCCTGTCTTGGTTTTCATGTTTTTGTTCTTTCCAGATTCCTATTTTTCTGACTGCTCCTTCCCTCTCTTCTTGCCCGAAGTATTGCTGTACAGAATTCTCTCACTCCCCTGAGCTCTTCGAATAGCTATTATATGGAGCTGTATCTCCATGGCTCCAGGTACCTACCGGAGGCCCTTCAAACCTGGTATGTTCAATGCAGAGCTTATTATCTTCCTTCCAAACCTTCTTTTGCTAATCTGCTAAACAAAGCCACCAATCAGCCAGTCACCAAAGTCAGATTATCCCTGAATCATTTGGGGGTCATCCCATTTCCCCCTCACTTCCCCCATCTAATCAATCTGGTAGTTTACATCTTGTTAAAATCTCTTGAATCTGTTTTTCTTTCCCATTTCTATTGCTGCTGCCTAGAGTCAGGTCCTCCTCCAGCTTGCCTGGGATACTAGAATTGCCTCCTGTTTGGTTTCCTACCACCAGTCTTGCCTTCCTCAAACCATCTATACAAAGTTCAAATTCATTTGGTTCAGCAAAGTGGTCTTCCTAAAATACAAATATGATCACTTTACCCATTTGCTTAGAACGCTTCCAAGTATACTGGAGAAAAGTATACTTCCAAGAGTACTTCCATGTCTGTCTGTCTCTCCAACACTATCTTTCATCACCACCAGCCCCCTTCACTCTGCATTCCCTGGGTATGCTGTCATGCTGCTCACAGTTCCCCTAAATGCCAGGCAATTTCACCTGTGTCTTGCTCGTACTGCTCCCACGGCCAGGTACAATCTCCTACCTTCCCTTGCTCCATACAAGCCTATCTACCTACTTAGGGCGCACTCTTTGATTTTCCAAGAGTCCGCTGTAGCCTGGCCTGTTTGTGAAACCTTTCCCACCTCCTCAGCTTGTCCCTGAAGAATTGAATCACCCATGCCCTTTTAAGTGTCCACACTGACCCCTTTACAGGTACATACTATACCATATATAGCACATTGTTGCTTCCCTCCCACCATGCATGTCTCTGTTAGGTTGTAAGTTCCATGATAGCAAGGACCATGACTTATCTACGTTTATGTGTTGTGCCTGGTATACTGTAGGTGTTTAATAAGTGCTTGCAAAATGAATAACTGGGATTAATGACCCTGCTGCTTGCTTATCAAAACATACTGTGCTGAATTCCCTAGGAGGCAGGGTGTCTTGGTGCACTGTGACCAAGATGGCAGCTGTAGCACCAAGTGGTTTAGTCAATGGAGACTGGGGAGGGAGACTTTTTCCTAGAAAAGTGAATCCTGGCAGGTCTGGGGAAACTCATGACAAAGGGACAGAGTGGGGCTGATGAGAAGTTCATAGATTATGACATGGATCCAGCTCTAAGACTAAAGAGGCTTACAGAAACGGGCACTTTGCTGAAGTCTTCATGGATGGTTAGAGAGCCAGGTTGCAGCTGGGAGCACAGGTAGATTGGGCAGTCTGCCCATGAAGCTTGGGACCTAAAAGGCAAGGTTGATGCATCACCTAGGAAAGTTCTGAGGAATGGGGTGTGACAGATATAACTAACCTCCCTTCCCAACCCCAGCAAGTCTAATTTCCCGAAGGGCTCCTGAAGACCAGACTCTGGGAAAGCATGAGATGCTATGATGTTGAAGAAGCACAGGACCAGCAGGCTATGGCTTCAACACTTAATTACACCTGAGCCTGGACAAGTTGCTTACCTTCCCCAGGTCTCTGTTGCCTCACCCATAAATTGAGCACACCCTGACATGCCTCAACCACTTCACAGAATTGTAGTAAAGGTCTAATCATCATAACAAGAATAGTGATTCTTTTTATATCACTTCCTATGTGTCAGAGATTATGCTAGGTTCTTTACATAAAATATCTTCATCCATCCTCACGACATCTCCCTGAGATAGAGTTATTATCAGCTCCATTTTACAGATGAGTGAGTCAAGGTTTAGGGAGGTAAAATACCTTGTTAAAGTCAAATGCTAGCAAGTGGGCTGATCGAGGTGGCATTTTTGTCCGTGGATCCAGCATTCTGGTTTCTTGGGCTGTATATTCAGGTATGTAGCAGATCTTGCTATTTAGGAGTAAAACCTACCACTAGTACTCACTGGGACTTTTGGTTCTACAGCCACAGTGGCAGCACTTAGCAAGGTTTATGGAAGAATAGTCACTTCCCCTTGACCACAGGGTGCTTCTGAGGGGTCAGCTTTCCCTTCTCAACCACAGGGGTTGGTGAATATATTGTGTTGAATGGTGTCCCCCCAAAATTAATGTCCACCTGGAAACTGTGAAGGTAATCTTATTTGGAAATAGGATCTCTGCATATGTAATCAAGTTAAATTACTTGAACTTCGGTCCTAATCCAATGACTGGTGTCTTCTTCATAAGAAAATTCTGGAAGAAGATACAGACACAGAGGGAAGACAACCATGTAAAGATGCAGGCAGAGATTGAAGTTATGCTTCCATAAGCCAAGGAACACCATGGATTCTGGGAACCACCAGAAACTAGAAGAGCTAAGAAAGGATTCTTCCCTAGAGCCTATTTGGAGAGAACATGGGCCTGCTGACACCCTGGTTTCAGATTTCTAGCCTCCAGAACTGTGAGAATAAATTTCTGTTATTTTAAGCCACTCAGTTTGTGGTGTTACAGCAGCCCTAGGAAACTAACACAGTCACCTAGAGCTGTGCCCACCACAGCTTGGAACTCTAGGGGTAGGTGGAGCAGAGTTTGGGAGACCAGTTAAATGAACTGGAGGGGGGAGGTGCCCATTTGCAGGATGGGGGGGGGGTGAGGGAGAGCAGTATAAAAATAAGGTGTTTACTCATCCAGCTATACTGACCCACTTGTAGACAGTGCCTCTGCATGACTTTGCATGTGTGCGTGTGTGTGTGTGTGGGGGGGGTGAGAGTTTTATCTGAGGAGTGTGTCTGCAGTCTTGTTTTTTTCTGGTGAGGATGGGCATTCTTGAGGTGGGTGACAACTTAGAAGGTGAGGACTCCATTTAAGAAACTCCTTTCACCCTTTGGTCATCATCTCCCTCCCTAGATCTTAGAGCTTGAAACTGGGCTTAGAAGGGTGAAGAAAACTTGCCCAAGTTTTTAGTCAATTAAAAATAAAAGGAGAATTCCGATCGACAACTCTGGCTCCAAAGACCCTGCCCTTCTCACCATCTCAGGCTCTTTCTCAAGCTTAAGAAGGTGACCACTTTTCAGAAAGATCTGTTTTTCTTTCATAAGCATTTTTTTCTAAATTCGAAAGTAGCACTTGTTTATTTGTGAAATATTTAGAAAATACAGAAACGTTTAAATAAAAAGTAAAAAATTATTTTGGCAACAACTACTGATAATCTTGGGTGCCTTCCTTCCGGTCTTTCTCCCATACAGATATATATTAAAATTAGGCTACTGTAAACAGTTTTGTATTTTGCTTTTTCACTTAAATGATCTCACTTACCATTATCAACCATTTAACAGTCTCTCATGTCATTCGTTTTTATACACATTTTAAATTACTAAACAATACTCCATCCTACGGATGGGCCGTAAGTTGTCTTCCATCATTGCCTACTTGAGTTTCTAGCTTTTTACAATGAGAAGCCTGCGACAGTGAACCCACTGTGAGTAAACACCTGTCCTCGTCTCTATCCTTTCCTGAGGACAGGGGATAAGCCAGGGATGGATGCTGTAGGGCATGTGATACACAATGCCGAATTGTTTCCCGAAAGGGTTCTACCTCCCAGAATGGGAGCGCCTCCCAGGAGCCCTAACGAGGACTGAGCGCTGTCCTTAGACAAGCCTTGGTCGGCTCTGAGAAGGGGGCCTCCCACGGCCGGGCGATGCCACAGGTGGCTGGGCGCCCCAAGGCGGCCCTGGGACCCGGGGGCCGGCGCTGGCGAGGACCGGGGTGGGTGTGGGGGGCCGCGGCGGGGCGGGGACGAGGGCGCCCGGCCCCCGCGGAGCGCCCGATGCGGGGCGCGGCGGGGCGGAGGGGACAACCTGCGCGGGGCGGGGGCGCCCCCGCGGGGCACTGAGGCTGCGCGCGCGCCCCCGCGGCGCCGGGCGCCGGGCCGCGCCCCCGCCCCGCCCCCTCACGGGGACCCTCCCCTTTGAGGCGGGCGCCCGCGCGCGCCCGGCCCCGCCCTTCGGGGGCGCGCGCGGCGGCGGCGGCGGCGGCGGCGGCGGCGGCTCCGCCGGGAGCGCACGTGCCGGCGCCGGGCGGAGGCGCGGGAGGCGGGAGCGGGCCGCGGGGGGAGGGGAGGCGCCGGGCGCGCGCGCGGGCGCTGCTGGGCTGCGGCGGCGGTTACTATGGCGGAGTCGGCCGCAGCGTCCTCGGCCTCCTCCTTCTTCCCCCTCGTCGTCCTCCTGCTGGCCGGCGGGGCCGGGCCCCGGGGAGCCCAGGGTGAGTGCCGGGCGCGGGGCGGGCGCCGGGATGGAGAGGGCCGGGCGAGGGCGCGGCCCCTCCCCACGCGCACCACGGGGCCGGGCGCGGGGCGCCGAGGCGTCGCGGTGACCCCCGTCCCCGGCCCCCGAGGCGCCGCCGAGCCGTCCGCCAGGCGGGGCTGGATCCGCGGAGCCCCCGGGGCCGCTCCCGGCCCCCCCGTGCTCTGTGCAGGGGCCGCAGGTCGCCTTCCCCTCAATTTGGAGATCCCGTTTCTTTCCCTTTGCTCGTCCAGGGGCGCGAGGGGGGGTCCTCATTCCTTCTCTCCAGATGCTTCTCGGGGGGCGGGGGGAGACACCTTTTCTCCCGCCAAGACTGTAGGGCCGGGGCCATTGGATTTGTGCTCCTCCGGGGTGTCCTGATGCTGAGAGCCCCTGCGCATCTCAAATGGCAGGGGAAGGGGTCGCTAACCTTTCCCTTAGACCCTGCTCTCTGGGGCCTCTCTCCTCCCCCTGCTCCTTCCTCCCTCGTGTTTTGGGGAAGGGAGTCATTTCTCCTTTGCGCGGTCCCTTGAGTTGAGTGGGGCAAGCCCCCCCCCCCCAGTACACATGCCCCATGGGAGCCCTTTGAAGGAAGCGGGGCGAGCAGGCCCCTCAGCCGCTCTGGAGCTCGCCTTTGCAATCTCTCACCCTAGGAAACCTAGTTCCGGAATGGGTAATCTGCATTTAGTTGTATTTGCTTTCCATCTCGCCTCCCCTCGCCCCCCCACCCCAGGGGGCCCATTCAGTTACTTCGCGGATGCCTTTCAGGTGAAATCCTAGAACCCGCCTCCAACCCCCAAGATTTAAAGATCCCACCACTGGACCGGCCTCTGGTCAGTGCTGACTTACCTTCCCACACCATCCCACTTCCTAGCCCTCCACCCCCCACCACTCTCACCTCACAACCTCCACGGCCTTCTGCTCCCCGATGCCACCCTCTCCCTGCCCACCAGAGAGGTGGGTGCCTTCTGTGAGACCCTCAGCTGGGTGTGTTGTTTATGAGGCTTCGGAGGGCTGAGAAGAGCTGATGAAAACCTAAAATATTTAATTTAAGAGAGCTGTCTCCAGCGTGTTTTGGCATCGGGGTAATAGGTGAAGGTTATATTTGACAGTTCGATTGAAGTGATTATTGACCCACGGATGGATCTTGGAGAGAGACTATCAGGATTGTATTCACTCCGATGTACAAAGCCTGCTGCTTTGACTTCTCAGCAGCCCCTAGCCTTCCAGCAGTGGGAGATCAAGTGTGTGTTCTGTGGCTCTCTCCACCAAAAATAATAATTCTCAGGTGGGTTCAGACTTCTTTAATAAACCAGACAATCAAGAAAAGACACCATCCCACTTTGCAGTCTCAAAAACAAGTTCTTTATCTCCAGCTTTGATATTTGTTCCCAGTGGTGTAGCCTGTGCAGTGGGGTCTTTGTTCACTAGCTAATGCTTCTGTTAGGCACCTCGTGTGTGTTCTTGGGTCTCGCTGTCCTGTGCACCGGTAGTGTGCCTGTGGGTCTGATCAACACGGTGAAGGTGCATGAACACAACCTAACATTTGTGGTAACACTGTGGTTTTTGTAAATAACATTTGCTGGGTCTTATTGTGGGTCATGGTTTTGGAAATTGTCATGTAACGTTATTTCTCTAGTGGGGTAGTCAATAAGGAGACTTGGCCTTCAGGTAGTCATTTGATACGTGTATGAATAATCTTTAAATTCCTTTCATAGGACTTTTTATCCTGTCCGTACTATATCCAAGATTTCTAACAGCCATTTCTCTTTGATTTGGTGTAGTGTCTGTGGGGCTTTTCTTGTTGTGTGCCTAGTTAAAAATGTTTAATTGATAATCCAACTGATTCTGAATGGGGCAGAGTTCACTTTTTTGTAACCTTCCTAAAACGGATGTTTGTTGGGGTGAGGATGGGTGGTCATAATAGGGAATTAGTTTCTTTTTTTGGTAAATTGGAAATTGGATTGTGTGTCCAGCAAACATTCTCGAAGGCCTTTAAACTTTTTGGCCAGACACTACAGTTTTTTCCGGGACACATCTAGTTGCCAATAGTGCATGCTACAGAGACCACTGTTGCAAAAGTAAAACGTCAGTTCTGGGAAAATAAAAGCTGTGGGCTAACAAGAAGTTGATTGCTTTCCTCCTCTGGACTTCCTCTGTCATGCTCCCCTAGGTGGGTTGGAAGAGTGGTGGAGCCAGGCAGCCCATGATGCTCGGTACTTGGACATGACATGAGTACAGCAAGGGAATAGGTGTTTCTATTAATTAGTGAATTAACCGCGACTTTGTAAAAGACCAGTGTTTAGAAGAACGAGTTCCAGGTTTTAAATAGCATGCAGTTGATAGGTGTACTGTGTTTTAAGGCCTAGCTTTGGAATTTTCCCATTAGTATTTAAAAATGTAAAATTGCATTAGTAGCAGGAGAACATGACATTCATTTCTTATGACAAAAGCAACAAGGGAGACATTTGAAGTTCTGATAGGAACATTTTGAATTTCTGTGAGCAGACTAAACTCATTTCAGGCCAAGTCTTATAATTTTGTTGCGTGGACATGGATTTGAAGTACAGTGAAAGTGAACTCCTGCAATGAAAAAGGGAATCTCTGACTAGTTTTGTCAAAAGAGCTTTTGCAATAATAGATGTGATTAAAATATAATAAAATGGCCACTCTGGTTAAAGGTAAGAGCCAGGTGATAGGAAGAGGCTGGTTTATAGCCCCAGAACTTTGGTCTCTTACAGGTTGTCCTTGAACAATCACTTAACCTTTCTGTGACTACCTCAGTTTTCCCTCTGTAAGGTAAGGAATAGTCCCTGTCGCTCTTATTGGGACTTTTGTGAGAATGACTTGCTGATAGCCAGTTGGCTGGGAGGTATTTTTAGACATAGTTTCTGACTTCAGTGAACAAGCATTGTTCGGTTACTTTTTATCTTATGGGGCAGAATAACATACTCTCAGGATTGATAGAAGCACCACGTGTCACAGTGTGGTTGATTTCTTATTTGTGCATTTTTGTAGACTGTCAGATTTCCTCAAGTTAATTTCTGTCTTTTGACAGGCTCTTACATCGTCGACTGGGCAGCATACCTGTGCTAATCAAAGACAGTCTAGAGGGAGTGACCTGTTTTATTGGTTTGGCAATGTTTTAATTCTTACGCAACTCTGGGTATGTTTATGGCTCTATGTAAATGTTACATAAGAACATGGAGGCTGAGAGGTGGCCAGAATGGTGCCTGTGAACACAGGAAGGTTAGACTGAGGACTTCATCCTAAAGGGCCTCGGGAACCTACGGTCAGTACAGGAAGAAGCAGTACTTCATTTTCCTCTAAAAACCTTTTTAGATGATTGTGTCTTTCAGGTGGACTGCTGTGTTATAAATAGGTTTATTCTCCACCGGTGAGCTAATTCTAACCTTGCTACCAAAATATGAATCAGAAAATGAGGGGACGTGCTGCTGCTTTCAGCATGTCCTGTTGACGCTGCTTGTTGCATTTTGGAACATGAGTTGAATTGTGGTGCAGCCTGTTCTCATAATAACTCAGGAGTACAGGGTGTTGAGGTGGAATGGAATTCTCAGTTAATGGCACTTTAGATCTACTTTATTTTTGGAGGTTAAATTAGAATGCTGAAGTGGCATTTGTTTTAATTTGGAAATTCTTATTATTTACCTTTCAGTTTCTGCTCAGAGCAACAGTAACATTAATTCTGGAATCCCGCCTTTTTTACTTTAATTCTTGTGTTATTTGTCTGTTATAATAGGGGTTGATGTAAGGGAGTTTTATCTCTTTTTTTCCTCTCTGTATTTATACAAAGAAAATCCTAGAGTCTTTCTCATCAGCCCTGCTGCTGCTACCAGTACTGCAGGCATCCGTAGCCCATCAGTTCCGCCTGGGCTGGGATTGCCGAAACCTTTTAAGGAATCAGCTCCTTAGACCTGACAGTACCCCACAGTCTAACTTGCACTTCTGTCACTCTGTAGGCATTGCCTCCTGGCCAGGTTCAAGTACATGCTCTTGGTTTTTGCTGCCTTCGATTTCTTTCTCACACAGTTTAATCCGAGCTTGGGTTCCAGAAGCACCGTCTCTACCCTTGCCTAGTTGCTCTGCCTGCTTGGCTTCTCCATCGTAGATAAATATAACAGCACACAAAACTACTATTACAGAGTGAATCTTTCTTTCCCTTACTCTGTAGAGCTGCCAGAGTTTAGCTGTGAAGTTTCCATCCCAGGTGGTATCACCTACGCTCCGGGTTTCAGAGACATTGCTACTTCAGGCAGCTCTGCGGTTCTTTTTGGTTTTCTTCTCTCTCCACATAGCCTTAAACCTGCAGTTGTGTTGCTAAATATTTTGAATTTAACACAAGGAAAGACTGCCTTTCCCGTTAAAGTATCAATCACTCCTAATATTTACACGATTACATATCGGAGAATTCTTTATTTGGTTGGGTATGTGCTTGGAGTAGTTCTTACGGAAATAACAGAAAACAAGATAGACAAAGATCCCTAAATGCCTAACTTTTGTGGAACTTAAAATTTCAGCGGCTTACACTGAAGATAAATAAGCATGCACAATAATCAGTCATGAGTGTTATGAAGAAAATAAACCAAGATGATGTACTAGAGTTTCCCAGGAGCTGCCATTTCGTCTCTCTCTCAACTTCATTGTTTCATCTGTAAAAGGGAGCTAAAACAGTCACCTCATTTGTGGCAGTTATGTTTCATGAAGTCAACTTGAACACAGCGAGTACTGAACCATTGCTTCTAGAAAAAATACAGGATTGGGATCCTGTGAGTTACTGGTCACAACATTTTCATCAGCAGATCAGTACATAACCTTGTTTTATGTGTGTTTATGTTTAAAGACACCTTGTTTAATATATATATTGTTGATTATTTAACATTGAACTGAAGGCCAGTAGCATTATAACGCATACCTGAACAAAGCTTATCTAACATACAGAAAAATCAGTTAAAAAACCACAAAAAGGCAAAAAGCATGTCACTGAATAAACCATGAAAAGGACACACATTTACTGTATGAGAGCTGAAACAAGAAGGCAGAGTGTTGCCTTGTTCTGCCTAAGCTGGAACATGTGTATTGGGGTGATTCAGATTTTTCACCACTCTCTATGTCCACAAATGACCGCAAGAGCACCGAGAGTATTGATTTTGGGGTTACAAATAAATTTTTGCAAGTAGGCAAATTCACAGATATGGAATCCATGAATAATAAGAGTCAACCATATTTTGTTAAAGCCGTTCAAATAATTGTGGCAGAGAGAAAATATGAAATTCCAAAATGATTTCACTGAACCAGAATTTTAATATATACAGTTAGAAATTCCATTTCAAGCCTGTAAATAAATTAAATACATATATTTATAAATATATGTGTGTCTATATGGCAGGGGAGGGAAACACTGTTGTAGTGATATAAAAATTTATTTAACACTTGTTTATTGAGCACCTACCATATGCCAGGCATTATTGTAAGTGCTAGGGATACAACAGTGAAAAAAAAGACAAATGCCTTTCTTCATGAAGTTACCTTCTAACAGGTGAGATAGACAATAAGTGATTCTACCAACAATTGCCCAACCATAAACCAAGACTCCTGGCTTTTGGACTATACACACCTCTTCCAATTAAACATGAATGTTGGTACTACTGTGAAGGGACTTGTAGATGTAATTAATTAAGATCCCAAATCATTTGACCTTCAGATAGGGAGAATATCATGGTGGACAGCATCTACTCATGCTAGCCCTTTGAAAGCAGAGAGTTTTCTCAGCTGATTGTGGAAGAGGGCAGAGATGCTCCAGCTGGCTTAGAAGTACACATCCACGTGTGAACTGCCCATGAGGCCATGTGATCAGGAACTGCAGGGTGACTAGAGCAGTGTCTGGCTGTCAGGAAGGAAATGGAGACCTCAGTCCCTCATCCACGAGGCAATGGGGTTTGCCAACAACCTTTGAGCTTGAAAGAGGACCCAGCCTTGGATGAGAAAGCAACCCTGGCCAATACCAGTTGTACTGTGCCTGGACTTCTGACCTATAGAAACTGAGATAGTAAATAGGTGCTGTTTTAAAAGTGTGTGTGTGTGTGTGTGTTTGGATGAAGATGTGATAAGGAAAGCAGGAGAGGAGAATAAATATCCCAAGGTAAGCTTGAAGGTACTTGAGACCTGGTACTCAGCCATCCCATCAGTGGACCTTGTATATGAAAAGTCCTTTGATTACATGTGGTTTTCCTCTGTCTTTTACCTTTTCGTAGATACTTGTGCATGTTTGGAGAAGAGAGGAGATTTGGGATGCTTTGGAGATAATTTTTTTAGATGATCGTGATGTTTGAGTTGAGAAATCTGAATTAAAGCATTTTTTTTTCTTTAGTATTTGTGGTGAACCTGTCTTACCCCAAATCTTTATTTATTATCTTGGTATATGTTTGTATATTACATTCTGCACTTGTAGTAGGTAAGATTAAATCAGATTCCATCAATGTTTGTTTCTAATATCCAGGACCAAGCCGAATGTTGAGAAGGATACTGAGGAAATAGTCTGTCCTTGCCCTTTAGAAGTTTATACACAAATTGACTTCTCTTCTGCTTGTTGGAGCAACCACAGAACTGCAGAGTTCAAATGCTTCTCATTGACTGAGATGACAATAGTAATAAAAGCTTCTTACTGACTGAATGTTTGCTATATATTCAAGCATCATGCTAAGCACTGTTACATCATTTACTCTGTACAGGTCTTCTCTGAGGCACTCATCCCCATTTTATAAATGAGAACCTGGGCATACAGAGGTTCAGCAGTAGGCCCAAGGTCTGTCTAATTCCAAAGTATGTGCTCTAAATAACTGCACTCCACTACATACTATGATGCCATCTCAATTTTATAACTGGTCTCTACCTACAGTCTCCCACTTTTCCTCCATCCTACTGCTGGATTTAACTTTGGAAAATACACATTCTGTGTCTGATAGTTCCACCACTTCTGTGCAGCCTCCGGAATCAACCCCAGACCCCTTAGCTTGGCATCACAATCTGTCTAATCTGGCCTAGTCTCCTGTACTGCCCCGTCTATGGCTGGAACCTTGGTACTATTGCATCTGTCCATTCACTGAGGACCTAACATGCCTTGTGCTTTTGGCCTTGGCTTTCTCTTCGTAGCCAAATCCAGCGTCCTCTAATGTGGGATCTTCTTTGTCTTTCTGTCTTACTCCCAGTCAATGATTCCATCCTCTCTCCTTTTCTCCTTGGTCCCTGTTGGTAGTATAGAGGTTCACACTGGTTTATAGTTGTCTGCTCCTTCCATTCTTCCACCCTCTAGCCCCTGAAAATCGATGCTAGGAACTGACTTATTCTTTTTAATATGGCTTTGTTCTGTCACAGAGCCTTGCATATTTTAAGTATTACTTACTTCGTTTAATTGAATTCCTTGATTTCTGTCCTCAGCAAAATCCAAGCTAAATAATTCCAGTTCTTTCCTGCTATAATTTTATTATCTCCTGTATATCGTGTTTATCCGTCACTCAAAAATGCTACAGACATTTGTGAGTTACTTGGAACATCATAATCTCTCTTCCTACCTCCTGTCTTCCATCTTTGTTTCTTCTACCACGCACCCATTTTATTCCGGCCAAAATGAACTTTATCTCAACCTTGTTAGTTTTATTCTCAGCCCTGGCTGAAATTTTTTTTTCTTCATTGTCCCGGTTGCCTGAAACAACCATTCCTATCCCTCTTCTCACTCAAAACTGATGTATACCGTCTCCTCTCCACTCATCTATAGTATAGGAAATAGGTCAAGAAGCAAATACAAAATGCCACCGATAAATATCTTCCCCTGCCCTAATGAGCCACAGATGTGTCTATTTAAATACAATAAAGAAAAGAGTGCTTTTACATGTTCATTCTAAACTAAGCAAAAGAGAAATACCAAGTTACTAGTAGATAGTCTAAATATGGTGGCCAAGGCTGTACACTTAGGTTCGTTGGGTACATTTTGTCATAGTGATGCCACTCATTCTTACCTTGACATTCTCCTGGGCAGCAGGTGGGCCATTGCTAGATGTTCAGGTATTTACAGTCAGTCATAAATAAGTTACAGTGACAGGTCTCCTTAGCATAAACATCAAACATCTCTTTTGATTGAGAACAAAGCTTTCATTCTCTAGACCTGAGGCTTAGGGGTGAACTTGTTTAAACAGCTCTCTAGGGTTGGGTTTGTCTCCAAGTAGAATGTCAGAAAGGCAGTTTGTAGAATAGATATAGTGTGAAGCTGGCTTTTCTAACACCTTTCTCTTATGCAAACCCCATTCCGAGACCTTTTCCCAGATCGGAATTAAATACCAAGCTTATCAAGTGTCTTATTGTTAAATCTGTGGGTTTTTCCTTCTTCATACAAGTAACTTCCTTTATTAAGTCAGTTATATTTTTTTCATAACTGTTTTTTACCAGTACTTTTTTTTGGGGGGGGGTTAGGTACCATACATGTAAAATTTGACTTTATTATGGTTCTTGGATACTTGAGACTTTTTGTTTTGTTTTTGCTTTGATGTATTTTTGTAATCTAATTTTGATGATTGCAAAAGGTGAGGGTGTAACTTGGGTATCTTTTACCATTAGCATCTGATTGCTTTACTTTAATGCTGCAAGATTTTTCTACGTAATTTAGTTAGAACTTTGGCTGCTGGCACAGTGTCAGTTCCCGGTATTGTCCCCCTACACTGCTGTCCTCCCAGGAGAACTAAACCATTACCTGTATTTTGTGACAGTTTAGTGCCAGACACCTCCATTTTTTAATCTGATTCAGGATTTTCATAAACATATTGGCAATTGTCTAGATTAGTAATAACTGAACAACTTTTTTTCTTTTTTCTTTCTTTTTAAAGCAGTGGAACTCTTTTAAAAATGAAAATGTAGAAACATGTATAAAGTGGATAAAATCTCAGCCACTTGGGTGGAGCCCCCTTTCCTCCTCAATTATTAGGCTGAGATTTATTGGAGATTTATTAAGCATGGCGCTATTGGCTAGGCACTGTGTTGGACACCGGTGAGAAAATGGTGAAGAGGAGGAGAACACTGGTCCCTCCTTGTGGAGTTCAGAGGTTCCTGGGACATTTTGAGGGGTCAAAGGCTTGAGGAAGAGCACAATTTGAAGAAGAATGTACCTCCAGTTTTTTTTCCCTTCGTGTGTGAGGTTTTTGGTGTTTTTGTTTTATAATTGAAATTATAGCATACAAACTGTTTTACAAAGATTTATGAAATTTTACAAAGATTTATGGTATTTTTTAAATTATGGTAAAACACATGTAACAGAAAATTTACCATTTTTCACCACTTTAAAGTGTGCCATTCAGTGGTGTTAAGTATCTTCATAATGTTAAGCAAACTATCATCAGTCCAGAACTTCTTCTTTACCCCAGAGGAAACCCAGTTAAGCAGTCGCTTCTCATCCTGCCCCTCTCCCCAGCCCGTGACGACCACTAATTTGCTTTCTGGATATTTACTATAAATGGAATCATACAATATATGGTTTCTTTTACTTAACATAGTGTTTTCAAAGTTTATCCATATTGTAGTGTATGTCAGTAGTTTATTCATTTTTATGGCTGGATAACACTCCATTGTATGGATATACCAAATTTTGTTTATCCATTTATTATTTAACAGATATGCGGGTTGTTTCCACCTTTTGACTATTGTGAATAGTGCTCTTATGAATATTAATGTACCAAGTTTTTGTCTGAACACTTGTTTTCAATCTTTTGTATATTCCACCAGGAGTGGAATTACTGGGTTATATGGTAATTCAATGCTTAACTTACTGAGGAAACATCAAAATGTTTTCCACAGCGATCCTGCTGGCAGTGTATGAGGATTCAGTTTCTCTGATTCTTCACCAACACTTGTTATTTTCTTTTTCATTTTTTGTGGCCTTCCTAGTGGGTGTGAAGTGGTATGTCATTGTGGGTTTTATTTGAATTTGAAACTCATTTGCATTTGAGATGATGATGAACATCTTTTCATGTGCTTCGCCATTTGTATATTTTTTTTTGGAGAAATGTTTGTTTGGGTCCTTTGCCCACTTTTTAATTTTTTTTGTTGTTCTAAGAGTTCTTCATATATCCTCTATACTAGACTGTAATTAGATAAATGTTTTGCAACTGTTTTATCTCATTCTGTAGGTTGTCTTTTCACTTTCTTGTATTGTCTTTTGGTGAACAAAAGTCTTTAATTTTGATGAAGGCCAATTCATTTATTTTTTGTGTTTTTGGTGTGATATCTATAAGGGACCATTGCCAAATCCAAGGTCGTGAGCATTTACCCATTTTCTTTTTTAACGTTAAGAAGTTTTGGAATATAAATTTGAGTTTTTATAGTTAGGTCTTTGATCCATTTCGAGTTAATTTTTGTATATCATGGGAAGTAAGGGTTCACTTTCGTTCTTTTGCATGTGGATATCCAATTGCCTGGCACCATTTATTGGAGACTAGTCATTCTCCCTGAAAGTTCTAGACATTCTTATTACAAATAAGTTGATCACAGTTGTATAGGTTTGTTTCTGGACTCTCAATTCTATTTCATTGATTTATATGGCTATATTTATGCCAGTAGTAAGTTGAAATCGGGAAGTGTGAGTCTTCCAACTTTGTTTTGTTGTTTTCAAGATCATTTTGGCTATTTGAGGTCACAGAATTATGTAGCGCTGTGGTCTTTGTTCTATCCTAAGGAAGCTGTAGGAGGTTTGGATAAGGTCCAGGGAAGAATAATTAAAATAATCATAGGTTGTAATAGGCTATTCTTATCAATTTGGCGTGTCTGATGGATGCTGTTATCTGGAAGGATGAGAGCTTAAAAGCAGTTTATGATCAACTTGTAAAATCATGAAGAGTAAGGGCAGCACAGGCTGATTTGGGCACCAAATCTTGGATACTCTAGAACTGGAAGGTTGCCCGGTAAAGTTTGGAAGTGGCAAGTTTATTGTGTCTAAACAGGACAGTGCTTCACACAAGTACTAAATTAATGAAACTTATCCCAATAGAGCACTTAATATAAGCTAAAAATCATAAGTACTGTAGCTTTAAAATGTTTTGGAATGTTCATGGACTTTTATCTACTGGGACAAATGTGTGCTTTTCAGCATGCCTCTTACCTTTCGAGGTTGGTGCCACCACCCTGCACTTTCCCACACCCTTCCCCTGGTGATGTGGTCTAAGGCCTAATGTTGGGCTGTGGTGTGAGTCTATCCTATAAGGAGGTTCTTAAGCATTCCCAGTGAGCCACAGCCTTGCCGAGTGTAGTCCCAGTGTCTGCCAGAGGGTAAGAGGGGGGACCTAACCAGCACCCAGCCTGGAGTGAAATCATTTTGCTGAGACCTGGCTATGTTAGTGCCTCCATAACAAGCAGCTAGACTGAGTCTGCTGAAGTTAGGACTTGTCAGCCTTCCTGAAAACACAGCCTCTCTCGTGAATCAAATTTGCATTTACATCCCACCCTCTAATTATACTTTGGAACTATGTTCAAATCCTGCCAAAGTGGTTTTGTCTTTAGTTCAGGTTTGACTAGCTTGTTAATAACAAAGTGCTGCACTAGTGGGAATTTTGTTCTCACCATTTCAACTTGCTTGTATGTATAGTGATTTTATTACTCCTCTCTGATTGATTTTCCTACTCGTGTTGTTTCTACTACATAACTCTCAGGTGTGTATTGTTTATATACACATGTGTAGACTGATTTAACTTGATGAATCACTATGAAATAGATTATAAAGGGCTGTTATCATTAGTCCACATTTAGCTTTTCAGAGACATCAAAATTAGGTTTGTGATTTAGTGTACTAGTAAATTTATGGTAAATTCAGATGTTTATATAATTTTATTATCACTTATTTTGTTTCAATGGAAAATGAATATTAATAGGAGACTAGCCATATGTCTGTCTTTAAAGTTCAGAGGAAGGTACATACAATTTAAAGCAGAAGTCCCCAGTTTTGGGTGAGTGATTCAAACAATGTGAATTTAGAAACAAACTAGATTCAAATTTCAGTTGGAGGATTTTAGAGGTCATCTAGTTCAGTCCCTTCTTTCTGGTTAATCATGAGGAAAATGAGGCTCAGGGAGGTTAAATGACTTGTCCAAAGCTATGTGACTGGTTTACTGGCAGAGCTGAGACCCAGACAGCAGTTTTTTGCTGTGGTCTTGCTGTAACTTGCCACTTCCTAATAATTAGTAGTTAAAGAGAGTTATTAATGAGTGTGTGTGTGAGTTTTACATTGAGAGATTAAAACTTATTGAGCACCTATTTGCTGAGCACTTTTTTTTTTTAATTTCATGTAAGTCTTGCATAGTCCTGTGATGTAATTATTAACAGTCCCACTTTACAGATTAGGAAACTGGGTGCAGGAAGTTTCCTAACTTGCTCAAGGTCATGTGATTAATATTAGAGCTGGCATTTGAGCCTTAGGTCTTTCTGACCTATTCCTGCCATGATACCCAGCTGCGGCTCTAGTGATAGTAACTGAAACCTTTTCAGGGGTGTAGGTATTAGTGATGTTTATCTTAAAAATAGACCTTTTTCAGACATTTTACTCGTTGTAAAATATATAGACGTACGCAGATAGGTGCAGAGAGAGTCTTTCTCAGAGTTCCCAGAGCACTTAGTAGACGTTCGGCTAATCTTTATACCATTTCTGTAAGATAAATGGTATTTTCTGGTTGGGCAGCTGAGGCCCAGATAAAGTCAGGGGTTTGCTCAATTCCTTATCACAAACGTGCATGGCCCTGCTCCCAGTTCCGTTCTTAGTCCCGTCTAGCATGGATTTCACCACTTTTGTTCTTTCCTGTCTTACACCAGGATTGTTTAAGTACTTCCCAAAAATAATGAGCCACGTGTGGGTGTGTTCATTCTCCAGAATGAATCACTGTGAAAGGGGCTGTGAACCAATGAAAGGAGAAGAAGTGTCTGGATTCAGACTCCTGGCTCTCCTGCTTGCTAATTGACAAGACTCTGAAGTGAGCTTTTTTTTTCAAAAGGCGGCTGTGGGTCTGGCCTGTGTGTCCCACTGTGCTCAGAATAGCCCTCTTGGAGTTGTTCACTTTCCCTTCCCGCTTCCCAGAATAGACCCAATGCTGTTCTCCTTGCTGGACATTGTGGTACATGTATTGAGAAGTGTGTGTTCCATGGGGAACCCCTTTCGTGCCTGAATGTTCCCACTGACACAAAGGGGAGTGTGCATTAGCGTTCCTGAATTACCAGTCAGGACTTCGGCATGAGTGAAAGAGTTGTGGATTAAGTTATTTGGAAGGTCTCAGAAGTAACTTCAAGTTAGCAAGAGGAAGAAAGAGGGAGCAAATAAATGAGGAGTTTCCTTATTCTTTTTTGTGTCTAAAAGGGTTGGAATTGAAATTAAGGAGGAATTTACTTTTAAAATTCCTTTTATGATTTGGATCCTAGTTATAAAGGGTACCTGCTTTAAACTTCCTGTAACACTACCCAAATGCTTCAGCAAGTAGCTGCATGTTTTGTAATTTCTCCCAGAAGAAAGGAATCTGATCAAATACTGTGGAAAAAATACTACAGGCCATACAGTGAAGATCTACACTGCCTGCTTACCTGTCAGAGCTGTCTTTCCTTTGTTTCCTTGTGTGGGAATGGAAAGGGATCATGTCATTTATAGAAAGCCAAAGGAAGGAGTGGTTGGACACTGAGATATTTAGAATCTGTCTTTGGATTTGAAAAGCCAAGAGTTGTCTTCTAGTGTATTGGAGGAAGAGACAAAAATAGACTGTTTACAGCCTAAAGAGGTGAGTTATGACAGGCTAGTTTTTCATGGAACTGGTCATATATGTCTCTTCTCCAGAGGCCTGAGTTTGAACATACTCCCACTGGGTATCCAGGTAGCGCATCCACTTAGTATCCAACTGAGGACCTGGGTGAATCCTACCACCTTCATACGGTGATGGACAACTGTTTCATTGAGGGATGTGAGTCCCAACTTAAGTATTCTAGTGGCTAAAACCATACTTCTGCCCATCCAAAGAGGACAGGGCTAGGTTAGGCTCTTGGGAGACAGTGCTGGGGAAAACCAACTGCTGTTGTCTATGCTATTCTTGTTAGACTGATAAATAAAGGATTTCAGACTCCAGGGCTGCTGAATTGACTTTCAGAGGTACCAAATTCATTTATAGTAATTTCCTGTCAACAGTGCACACTTATGTATAATACACACTCAGCAAGACTTATTAGTCTCAGAAATGATTGCATATGCTACTTATTTGAAAAAAAATTTTTTTACACATACACACACACACACTTTAAACTGTTTTCAGAGTTCTTTCAGAGGTTTAAATTTATTGAGCACTTTTTATGCCTGAGCTCATTTAATTCTCACAGTAACTTTATGAGGTAGCCACTAATATTATCCTCTTTGGAGTATACTGTTTTTGTCCCTCATGAGAGGGACACCTGCCATGGACTGCAGGAAGAGGGTGTTGGACTAATCAAGGGAAGCTTTTCAAAGGGAGTGACTTAAAAACTGAATTTTAAAGGATTTGTAAGAATTGGCCAGGAAAAAAAAGCATTGAAGGAAGAGAATGTGTGAGAGCATGTGTACTGCCTTCAGGAAACTGGGCATACCTGGTATTGGAGGAAGGAGATGGGGGTGATGATGGCCCCAAGGAACCAGAGGTAGTTTTGGATGGAGTGTGTGTTTATTGGGGATGGAGAATTATATTCTCCAAAGGGAAGGTGCCTTCCTCTCATGCTCAGGCATTTAAATTTAAAGGAAAACCTTTCTCAGCTACAAAATAATTTGTAATAAGTCTAAGGCAAAGTTCAAAAGGTAGTTTCTCTGTGCCTCACAGGCATAAAGTAGAGCACTTAGAGGGAAATGGTGAGGCTTAGAAAGCCTTGCTTGTGAGCTGAATAAACAGGTGAAAAAGTTGTGCCCTCATTGAAGGTATCTTTTTGACCCCATCTTTATAAAAGCTCTTCATTTTGTAATAAGTATGCTCAGGGATTATATTCTAATTCTGGAGAAGGACATAGGGTAAGATCTGATCATTGATGTCAGTGTCTACTCCCAAATTTCCTGCAGCTCTGCTGTGTACATGCACCAGCTGCCTACAGACCAACTACACATGTGAAACAGATGGGGCCTGCATGGTTTCCATTTTCAACCTGGATGGGATGGAGCACCATGTGCGCACCTGCATCCCCAAAGTGGAGCTGGTCCCTGCTGGGAAGCCCTTCTACTGCCTGAGCTCAGAGGATCTTCGCAACACCCACTGCTGCTACACTGACTTCTGCAACAAGATCGACCTGAGGGTGCCCAGTGGTGAGTTGGACTATTGGCTCATCTCGGAGGTAGGGCACCCCTCTCATTTCACCCTTCTCTGCTCTTTCCCCACTCTCTTTGATGATTGGTAAAGGATTCTTTTTGATGTTCCCCAAGGTGGCAGAGAATAGGATTCCTTTCATGTCAGGTTTGTAGATTAGAAAATGAAGGAGATATTGTCAAGTTGGTCCCAGAGGTGAAAGCTGAATTTTGGATAGTGGCTGAACAGCCATAGACAGCCATTGAGGGGTGGAAGAGGTAGGCAGGGATCCTAGGGGATGGTATGAGACTGATCCTGAAGGAGGCAGCCCCAGAGCTGGGTGTAGAAGCTGCTATGGTGGGGAGGAGGGCAAAATAGGAAGAAGGGCTAAAATTTGGCAAGGACTTTGAACAAGGCTGAGAAGTAATAGATCCCACCCCTTCGCAAGTGTGCCATTTAGAAGTATTACTAGAGAGATCAGAGCAGGAGGAGAAAGACTAGAGCGGAGCTTAAAGGAGCCATTACAAGTTGAGTAGAACTTGCCATCTGTCTGGGTTGCAGAGGTGGGAATAGTACCATGAAATTCTCTGAAATTACGAGGTGGGTTGTGGGTTAGACTACTGCAAAGGGCTTCTTAACCAGAGAGGTTTGCACCTGAGAGCATTCAGTCAAACAAAGTAGGCCCAATAAGAGCGGAGCGGTCAAGGACACTTTGTACATGAGGCAGAGGAAAGGACATTTTTACTTGGAGGGTTGTGTCAGGGATAAATAAGGCCAACGCATTCTCTCTCTCTCTCTCTCTTTTTTTTTTTTTTTACTCTTTGTTCTTTCCCTCTCTTCTCTCACTTAACCCAGGTCACCTCAAGGAGCCTGAGCATCCTTCCATGTGGGGCCCTGTGGAGCTGGTCGGCATTATTGCTGGCCCAGTGTTCCTCCTGTTTCTCATCATCATCATTGTTTTCCTTGTCATTAACTATCATCAGCGTGTCTATCACAACCGCCAGAGGCTGGACATGGAGGATCCCTCATGTGAGATGTGTCTTTCCAAAGACAAGACGCTCCAGGATCTTGTCTACGATCTCTCCACGTCTGGGTCTGGCTCAGGTACTGAGTTCTTCAGGCCTTGTGTCTGTTGTTGGCCTTCATTACTGCTTCCCAGCAGGATACAGTGTTTGTGAAAAGGGCTGGGCTTTGCACTTGTTTCTAGCAGCACTGAGTCATTTGGTTTCATACTTCCCCTTCTTTTGGTGTCTGACAGTAATAAGATAAGATAATGAGTTCACAGAAAATCTTTCACTCCCTGGGATTCCAAAGGTCAAATGTAAAACTCTCCATTTCAGAAACTCTGCCTCTCTTCAAGTCCTGTAACCATACATCTATTAAAATTCACCTGGTTCCACCTGAGCAATGGAGTGCAATTTAAGGGCCCCTTTTGAAAGACAGGAGTGTGCCACTTTCCTGTGAGGTGGTGACAGCTAATCATTGATCTCTGAGCAACCACAAGGGGAGTTTAAGGACGTTGAGTAAAGCTGAAAGCTGGGGTTTGGTGAATCATTGACTTGTATCAGTTGCCCAGGGCTTTTTGGGCAGGGAGGGGGGCGGAGGTTAAATAAAGGCAGCTTAGGCTTTCAGCAGGGCATTAGCACTATTTTCTGTACTGCCTGTTGGTAACCAAGTCATTCTTAGAGGAAGGAATTGAACAGAACACTGGACCTTGACGTGAGACCAGATTTTAGGATAAGGGGAATTGGGTCGTTCAGGCCCCAGGGTATATAGCTCAGCTAGCTATTAGATGTGAATATTAATTGCGAAAGAGTCTTTTTATAAAGATAAACAATTATTTTAGTGATGGTGGTAGTCTGTCCTAGTAAAAAGATCCACAAAGGTCATTCATTGTTGCCATTCTAGCTAAAACACATAGAATCACATTTGTGAGAATTTTGTGCTTATGTATGTTTCCTTGCCATGTGACAAGACTTCTGTAGGGCAATTATGCCATCAGTCATGACCAGACATTCCTCCTCGAGCACAAGGAATACTTTGAGCTGTGACATCTCTTGAATTTTAGTGTTTTCTCTTTATTAAGCTCTGCAGTAGAAAGTGCCAAAATGATGGATATATTTAAAAGCTGCATATTTTTAGGAAGAGAGAAAATATATGGCTTGTTCTTTGCTGAAAGAGGTAGAGCAGTGGTTAGAACTGCCTGACTGACTCTGTGATTTAATTTTCTGCTAGAAGAGGTTAGCTTGGGTTTTCTAGTGTCTTTTTTTTAAGATCAGGACCAGCTGAGAGGCTCAGGAAGGTCCATGCAGTTATTTAGTCAGCTGGAGCAAAATGATTAATAATTATTTCCCTCTGGATGGTTTAGTCTATTCTTAATCCAGAATATGCAGAGCTTCCAAAGTATTGAAGTTTTAATACTATGGATTTAAAGTAAATAAGTCATTGCTGTTTATGTGATGTTCAGTTCACATCAACGATATATGTTGACTACCCTCTGGGTGATATAGGGTAAAATTATGAGAAAGAGGCCCAACCAGGGTTAGATAGAAGAGACAGGGATTGTGGAGAAGGGTCTCACAGAGGAGGAACATATTAGAGGGTTTTGAAGATTGAGTTCAAAGTTTTAAGAGAGATGAGAGGGCAGAGAAGTTTCCAGGCCAAGGAAAATCCCTTGAGTAAAAGGACAGAAAAGCATAAAGTTCACCGAGTGTTTAGGGAATGGTAAAAACGTTGGCATGGTGCACCCATGCTGGGGTGGGGGCATCAGACTGATGAAGGTGGAAAGGACCTTGAGTGCTGTGCTTTGTCTGGCAAGGCGAGAGGCATCTTCTGAAAGTTTTCGTGTGGGAAAAGAAATGTCCATATTTTTCTGGGGAAAGAGTTCTGGCAGTGGTGTGGAGGGTGAGTTCATTCATTTACTACCTTCCTGTGAGGATGGGCAGGGCGAGATGGGCGGCAGAAAGACCAGTCAGAAGTGTTTTAAAGAAGGGCCAGAACTAAGACAGGGCACAAAGGGGATGGGGAAAAGGGATGTAGTTTGAGAAACATTTTGGTGGTTCTACACTGTCGTAGTTGAAAACATGAACCTTGGAGTTACACAGTTCTAGATTTCAATCCCTGCATCGCCACTTATTGTTTGTATGAATTTGAATGAACAACTTAATTTGAGCCTTAATTTTCCCCTTTGAGCCTTAGTTTTCTTATCTGTAAGTTGGGGATAACACCTGCCTTATAGGTGATTGAGAAGAAATGAGATAATTTACGTAAGTTATCATAGATAATTTAGGTAAGTTATCACTAGCACAGTGCCTAATGCATAGTAAGCATACAGTAAACGGTAGTTCACATCCACAAGTTAGGGATTAATAACGTTTACGTATCTATCTGTCGGGAGAGGCTGTGAGAGAGTTAATAAATGAGTCCTGTAAAGACAGTAAAATTACTCTTAGAACAAGCATGAAATATAGACGTTTCCCATTCTATATTTCGAGTGTCTCGTGTGAGCTGAACTTTGATCTCCAGAGAAGGGGGAACCTTCAGTGCCCTGACCACAATCTGGCTTTCATGGGCCCCACAGCACTGCCCTCTAGTGGCCAAGGAGCAGAGCAGCCAGAAGGCACTCCAGTGCTCCAGTCCTCGCTTTCATTCTTTCTGCCCTCTTCTTCCATCAGCATAAGGCAGATGTGGGTGGATTGGCCCACAAGAGGCTGGCTGTAGAGTCGGTAAATCTGGTCAGACATTTATATTCAAATCTGTCACCCACACTAACTGAGAGGACAAATTGCTTAGTTAAGGAACAGATAATCCTGTGCATTTCCCTTTCTGTGTTCACTCTGTTGCGTCCTGGCTTAGGCCCCTGGTGGATTACCTGGACATAGTGCAGGGGCAGTCTCAGTTCTCCATGGTCAGTGGACCAGTGTAGCAGTGTAGCATGAGGTGGTGTGGGAAGGGCTTTTCCAGTGTGGCAATAAGAGTGGGAGTTAGAAAGGTTAGCAAATTTACAGTGTCAGCTTTCTTTCTATTCTTTTGTCCGTAGGACTACCCCTTTTCGTCCAGCGCACAGTGGCTCGAACTATCGTTTTACAGGAGATTATTGGCAAGGGCCGGTTTGGAGAAGTGTGGCGTGGCCGCTGGAGAGGTGGTGATGTGGCTGTGAAAATTTTCTCTTCTCGTGAAGAACGGTCTTGGTTCCGGGAAGCAGAGATATACCAGACAGTCATGCTGCGCCATGAAAACATTCTTGGATTTATCGCTGCTGACAATAAAGGTAAAGAGCTGGATTTGGATAAGTGCCCACCATGGCCCCAGATGGAGTGGGTGACCGGGGACAGCACAGCTCTGTTTGCCCTCTTAGTTATTACCCATAGAAAGAGAATCTAAATAAGGTAATAGTTTTCAAACTTCTACAAAAAGCTTGTACAGAAACCCAGGTCACTAAACAAGTAAATAAGTAGTTATTAAGTAGATGAACAAGATAAATCTCTTTCCCTACCTACTCACTTTTTCTTCTGTGACATTCCTAAACCCACCCCCAGGGTAGTCCCTGAGGGGCCCTCAGAGAGGATGGCCCCAGAAAAGTGTGTAGGCCACATTCTTTGACATACCAGAAGCATACACTTGTAGTGGGGTGGGCACAGCCTGATGGTGACCTCTCTGCCCTGAAGTGCTACCTCATGGTCTGCAAGCCCAGTTTTGAGTCCACTTGTACCCAAGGTCTCTTATTTTCTCCTTTCTTGCTTTCATTTTTTCTTTAATTTTTGAATCTCTCTTGTTTGGCCAGGTATATCCTCATTTTTGAGGACCTTGCTGACTAGTAAAGAGACAAAATAATGATTGATTATAGGAAATAATCAAACAACAGGCTGTTCTAGTGAGCAAAACTGGGGGAGTGGTGGGGGTCAGTAGGTCCACAAGCTTGATTGAGATGAACATAGCAGGAGTTGGTCAGGAAGGAAAACCACTAGAAAGGCACTCCCGACACATATGCAGAGGTGAAGTGTGTTTGGAAACCTGCAGGTGACTTGGGATGGTTACGATATAGCAAAAGACGGTGGAGGGGTAATGGAGGCCAGATTATGAGGGTCTTTTTGAGGGGATTATATTCTGAGATAGTGGGTAGTAACTGAAATTTCATTTATCAATTCAATAACGTCTACTGATGACGACAGGCCAGGACCTCTGCCAGCTGCTTGGATTGTCACATTGTCACACATAAGAACAAGACAGTCCAGTCCCTTCTTTCACAGCTTCCAGGAAGAGGGGACAAGAGACACATGGGCAAGAAGTGCACTTAAAGTCATAGACCATGCAGTGATGGCTTTATAGTTTGGAAGAGTCTAGCAGTTGTGACAGTTTGCTCCCACAGTGATTTTTAGAAGTTAGTGTCTACAGAACCTATGGAAGATGCTAAATGTTATTTTTCCTTCCCCTAAAACAACTGCTCATTCCCCACATTGCTTTGGGGGTTTATAGTGACCTCATCTGCTCCCAAGCTGAAAAGTGTTGGACTCGTACACAAAGGAAGAAGAGGAAGAGAGAATTTTTTTACTCTTTATGAATAAGCTGTTCCTTAAAAAAAAAAAAAACAGCTTTACCTTTTGATAAGATTTAAACCTTACATATATTTTAAAGGATCAACATAGTCTTCCTTTTTAACATATTGGCAGGGCCCTCAAGACTTGGGGCTGCTTGGAATATAATAGGGGTATATTGGGTGGACTCCTTGTTTGTAATCAGAGAAGTCAAGATTGGTGTTTTTCCAGGAGCCACTCCCTTTATTGATTCTGGCAGCTGTGCGAGAAGGGATCTGGCTGTTGAAACCCACATGAGGGCCAGGGGAGGGGAAAATCAGACTGTTTCGTTCTTGCCTTTTTAACATGATATGTATAGTATAGAGTCCTGGAACTAGCATCAGCCCGGAATTTAGGAGATCTCAATTTACTTTCCAATTTTTTTGTTGACAGCAGCATAACCTAAGTATATTACTAGCCTTTGGTTTTTCTTTTTCTCTCTCCTTCCCCCTCCTCTTTCCCACTGTGCTCTCATATACACCCACACCATGTATAAAAGTGTATGCTGTCCACCTTCCATTGCTCTTCTGAAGCTAAGATGACCTCTCTGGAATATTTGAACATGTGCTCTTCATGTATCAGAAAGTGTTTTTTTGGCCTGGAATACATTAATGCACAAAGGAGCCCTTTCCCGCTCTCACAGAGAGCTCATAGCCTGGTTGGAGCAATGGACTTAGGAAAGAAATGCTATAAATGAGACTGGGGCTGGGGTAGGCTGTGTTCAAAGGGTCTTCGAGCTCCGAGGAGGACCTGCGAAGCCTTTCTCTTTGGTGGTGGTGGATAGAGCCAGTCATGGTTGCTAATGTGTAGATGAGCAGGTCTCGTCAGAATCGAAAACAGTATTGCAGGTATTACCTGTTACTTTCCCTAAGCATATGCTTCCTCTTCTTCTGGGTGCCTTCTATTTCAAATTTGGTGTAATAGTGGAGCACTGTAAAGAATCCAGTAGACACCTGCAAGAAATAAGGGAGCAAGTCTAAGAAAGAAATGTTCTTCTGACCTTCCTGAGCCTAGAACTGGTAGACACCGTTAGATGAAATGGGCATAGAGGGGGCTGCAGGAGGTGTACAAGGAAGAAGCAGGAATTCAGGAATCTAACTGGAGTCTGTCTGGTACACATAGTCTTCCTTTTCTGCCTTAACCTCTGTGGTTATGTCTTTTCTGAAACTCCCCTGTGGTTCTCTGCAGATAATGGCACCTGGACCCAGCTGTGGCTTGTCTCGGACTATCATGAGCATGGCTCCCTGTTTGATTATCTCAACCGGTACACAGTGACGATTGAGGGGATGATTAAGCTGGCCTTGTCTGCTGCCAGTGGGCTGGCACACCTGCACATGGAGATCGTGGGCACCCAAGGTGAGTGGACCCAGCCGAGGGGCAATGAAGTTGGACAGAAGTTAAAAGCTTGTACCACCCTGATTTAGTTCCCAAAACTCCTTAACTGAGAAGAGTGGACCTAAGAACTATAATCTAAAGGAAAGAGGTTTTAGCTTTACTTGCATGAAAGGTAAAAAAACTTCATGGGTTTTTTTTCCACCTGTCTTCAGAATTCCCTCAGGGACTCTAATGCAAATGTTCAGTTATTTTTCATTCCATGGCTGACATGTTAGTTGTTGGTGAGCGAGTGTTCATTGAGTGATCATCTCAGAAGCCTGTAGTGCATGTGTAAAAGAATGGAACCAAGAAGATTGAAAGGACTCATGGAACAGAAGCATCAGTTTAGTAATTTCACACACTCATTTTTGGGGACAGCTGATTTAAAGGCTTCTGGGTGGATTATACACTGAGTTTTGCTAATCTAGGAAGGTTTGCAGGAGGAAAAAGACCTTGAGCATCCCTGCTGGTTGACTGTAACAGCAGCTCTTGGGGAAACCCTGGATCTTGTCACAGTAGCAGGTGTGCTCCCTGATGCCTGGTTGACCAGGGTAACAGCACTTGCTGGTTATGACAGAAAACCAGCCATTAAAGTTTGGGCCTGTTCCCAGCCTCTGTGGTGATATTAGCAGTCCCTATTAATTAGTTGATGATGTTGTTTGATACTGAAAACCTAGCCAAAGCAGCAACTTTTCTTTGAATTTCTCATCAATTCAATACTAGAGCATATTAGTTCAGGGAAGGCAAGTAGTAGTAGTATTAATAGTAATATTAGCTAATATTATGCCCTTCTAAGCTCTTTACTTTCCTATATTAGTACATTTAATCCCCACAGCATTCCCATGAAGTGCTGACATTAGTCTTGTTTTATGGTTGAGGGGACTGAAGTACAGAGGGGTTAAGTCACTTTTTCAGGGTTAGTGGGTTAGTAGGAGGCAAAGGCAGCACTCGAGCCCACCCAGTCAGGCAGCAGAGTCTGTGTTTTTAACATATTTTTTGCTATATTTCTTTAAAGATCCTTGTTTTTTTCTCTCCCAGGGAAGCCTGGAATTGCTCATCGAGACTTAAAGTCAAAGAATATCCTGGTGAAGAAAAACGGCATGTGCGCCATTGCAGACCTGGGCCTGGCTGTCCGTCACGATGCAGTCACTGACACCATTGACATTGCTCCAAATCAGAGGGTGGGAACAAAACGGTAGGAAGGCCCTGGGCCTCTGTCCATGCCCTACACTTCTGAGCAGTCCACGTGTGGCCCTTCCAGTTGCACAGGAGGAGGTGTAGAAAAAAGAGGTGTAGTCCTTGCTCTCAGACAGAAGAAAGTAGAACACCCACTCCCCACACTGGAAAGCTACACTGTTACATCTAACATATAAGTGCCAAGAACACAGCTTCATAGAACTGTATACACATAGTTGTTGGTGGTGTTGGGTAGTGGGGAGCAGCAGAGAAAGGGAATCTGGAACACGATTTGGAGGGTGCATAGGCACCAGACTTGCCTGTGGGGAAGAGAGAAATGTTGCTGTCCAAAGGGATGGCTTGTGCAGAGACCCACGGAGAGGCAGGAAGCATGTTTTGCTTGAGGTTTAGAGAGCAGGTTTGCCAAGCCAGAGCAGAGGTAATCTATAGTGGAGATTGGGGCACCCCCAGGATTTATAGGCCTGCTTCCCACCTCATACAGACGTGACATAAGGACTAAGGAATTGTTATTGCAGATTGACTTCATGAGTTGTAAATGGAATTGTCTTTTAATAGGATGGAACAGGGGGTCTGTTTTTCTGCTGAATCTCAGTGAATTTCACTGAATCGTGTTTTTTCCCTTCCTTTTGACCTTAAAGAATGACCTAGGTCCCAAAGTGTGAGGCCTGAGGTGATCCCCTGATTCACCTTACTGTGTGTTGTGTGGAGGGGAGTGGCTAGAGTAGTACTAATTAGCTGAGGGGTACACTGATGCCTATCTAGAATGAATTTTCACATATCTGTAATTAGGTAAGATAACAGAAGTGTTGAAGGACACTTAATGTCAGCCCATCCCTGTGATAACATGTAACAAAGTCCACTAAGACCTTTGTAGCAATCACATATTATGTACTACTAACTGCCCTATGGCCCACAGTACAAATACCTCTGCCAAGAAATCAAAACATGCTAAAAATAAATCTTGATGGTTAAAAAGTAGCAGTATAAATAAGAGTAGCCTAGTATCATCAAACTTACTCTGAAGTATTTCGATTCAAATCCAAAACAAATGGGAGTTTGCAACAAAGAGAATTGATCTCTTTCTCCTCGCCAAGGGGCTATCTTGCGGTGATGCTTGCCCATATTCAGAGGGCCCCTGAATCAAAAAGTGGAGAAGTCATCTTTTTCTGTGCATGATCATGTTTTCTTTGCTGTTGTAGATACATGGCCCCTGAAGTACTTGATGAAACCATTAACATGAAGCACTTTGATTCCTTTAAATGTGCTGATATCTATGCCCTTGGACTTGTATATTGGGAGATTGCCCGAAGATGCAATTCTGGAGGTACCTTTCTTTTCTGCCTTCTCTTGCTCCTGCCTCCCGCTTCAGGATGCTGGATTACCGAGGGTGGTGTTAGTATTCTACTGCCTTCTTTCTTTTTACAACTGTTGGATGCCTCGTGTCAGAGCACATGACACTTAGGGTTCTTGTCAAAAACGAGGGAACCTCAGAGGCAGTTATGCAAAGGGTGTGTTTACTCTTTAGGACAGTTTCTAAAGTAGTGTTGTACATTGTGATAACCATTTTGGAGGTTCATTTGACTTTTTTTTTTTTTTTTTTAACACATTGTTTTAATTGGTTTGTGGAGGTTGAGAAAGCCTGGGTAGGAATAGTGCAGAACTAATACAGGGGTCTTTGTTACGCAGAAGGCAGTATATGCTAACATACTGGCTTTCAAACTAACTACATTCCTAGGGAACATAGGGTTTCCTTGATAGGATAATAGTGGTAATTTTTCAATTTTTAGAAGTAAGCTCAATGCATAGAATTTTCTCAAAATGAGTTTTTTCTTTTTCTTTTTTTTATTTTTGGAATTTGCAATTGCTCATCCATGTCAGAATCCAGTAAAAGGTAGTATCAGATTTAGCAGAAAACATTTTTATCATCAGCTTAGTACATCGGTATTTTACAATGACTTTCAAGTATTCTGCCACATGATCAAGTTCAAGAACACTGCCCTCAGCCATTTATCTCAGATGTAAGCGATTCCATGTCAGTGGAAGTCAATTAAATTAAATTAGATTAAATTAATTAAAAAGAACTGGTTAATCTTCCAGCAGAACCCTTTTCTATATTATTGCCTTTTTCCATTTATGGAAGATCCAACTTATGGAGAGCGCACCCAGGTATTATTCATGGAATTATACATCTTAAATTTTGATCATTATTTAAAAACAGATTTTTAAAAATCTGGTCACACAGTGCTTAAACTGAATGAGTTAATTTTTTTCTTCCTCACATCGTAAATTGAGGCTAAGTGTATATTAATGCTAACACCACTTATTATATATAAACTTATTTAATCTTTGTTACAAACCTATACCCAGAAAGTGGGCACTGTAACTGTCATCATTTTGCAGGTGAAGAAAATTTATCACAGAGAGATTAGGTAATTGGTCCAAGGTCACACAGCTAATGAAACTAGGATTCAAACTTTAACAGACTGAGGCCAGAGCTTAAGCTTTTAACTACCCCTTAGATAATTACTAAGTCAGATTCTTTTAAAAAATCTCTCCTGTTAGCTCAAGTTTTTCCTGGAAAAGGCCATGAAAAAGCTACACTGGATTTTTTAAATTAACTTTCTATTATGGAAAATATTTCAGTTTATAGGTCTAAAAGATAAGGATCTCAAAAATATACTTTTATCACACTAAAAAATGAACATTCTTGATGTCATTTAACATGAGTGTTAATATTTCTCTAATTTTTTTCTAAATTTTTTAAAAAACAGTTTGTTTAAATCAGAGTTCAAATAATGTTCATCCATTGCAGTTGATTGATGTACCTCTTGAGTCTCATAACCTATAGGTTCCTCCTCTGTTTTTTTCCCCATGATTTTTTATTGGAGAATCCAGTCATTTGTCCTATAACATTTTCCTGTCTAGGTTTTGCTGATTGCCTTTTCATGGAGTTCATATGTTCTCCTGTTCCCATGAATTTCCTATGACAGTTAGATTTAAGACTAGAATATATATCCCCCCCCAAAAAAAAATCCCTTCTGTTACAAGGCGCATAATGTTCTCTCTTTTTGTGAAGTTAACAGCCATTGATGATCATTGTCCAAATCCAAATTTATTAGAGATTGAAAATTGCCAATATTATGATTCTGTCAATCTTCATATATTAGATTTCTTGAAAGAGGAAATTTCCCCTAATTGTCTCTGGTTACCAAGATGTATAATTTAAATAAGGAAGACAGGAAAAATACTTGAATTTTATTTATATACCATTTTTGAAAATAATGAGTTTGTTCACCGTTATCCTACAAAAATGACTGTGGTTTTTAGAGTTTCTTTGTTGTTGTTGTTTAGTATCATTATGAACTGGTGGGTTTTAAATATTTTCATTGAAGCTGTTAATTAGTCTTACTGTTGCTTAAATATTCTCATCTTTGGCTCGTTGGCAGCTTTTCACGTTAATGCCTTTTGACTTAACCTCTGTAGTTTTTGATAGTTTTCTTGCATTTTGGTATGAAAAAAATGTCCCTGGCTAATCTCGTGTACTTCTTGCTCTAGACCCAGATCAGCCAAGCTCTCCAGAGAGCCCTTAGTGGGAAGTAATATTTGCAGATCACAGTTTGGTGGTTCTCATTGGCTTTTGAGTAATCTCTTCCTTCTACTGGCAACTCAGGTGAATTTTTTTCCCCCTAGGAGTCCATGAAGAATATCAGCTGCCATATTATGACTTAGTGCCCTCTGACCCTTCTATTGAGGAAATGCGAAAGGTTGTTTGTGACCAGAAGCTACGTCCCAACATCCCTAACTGGTGGCAGAGTTATGAGGTAGGAAGTTCCCGCTGCCTGGTGCTGCTTTTCCATTTGCCTGATTTCTCTACCTTACTTGACAGTGGGTCCAACTCCAGGGGTTCTCCCGACTGTCACTCATGATATACCACTATGTGCTATTATACACTAAGCCCTGGGGGCCACAGTCCCTTGTCCTGGGCACTGTCTGGTCTCCTTTGGAATGGACTGACTAGTGGAAGAAAAAGAATTGGTCTCCAGGCACAGATGAGCGAGGTGGTCAAGAGACAGAAACAAAAAGCGAGCAGGAGCAAATAGACCTGTCGAACTAGAAATATGGCTGTGGAGCCACAAGGGTGAGCCAAGCACTATGGCTGAGTGAAGAAGCAGCCTCTGTGAAGGGTATAGAATAAGGGACTGGACTTAGTGAGGACGTGTCTGTGAGAGAGGTAGCCTTTCTATTTCTAACTCAGGAGAGGAGGGTGGAGAGAATTTGAATTTGGAAGAGATGGCAGATGAAGTGGGAAGGAGACAACATTTGGTAGAAAGATTTGATATGAGGACTAATTTATGATACAGGTTTCTAATAAACATTGTTCTTAAAGTCTTCGGAGGGAGTGGAGTTTGCCTGGCTAAGGGCACTTGGGCTTCCTATTCCCTCAGGGCTCTGCTTTAAAGGAATATAACCACTAGAGGGCGATTCTGCATTGAAGAGCAAAATTCCTTAGTTCACGTTTCAGGTGATACCTTCTCGTTGCATAGTAGAGTAGCATTCTCCGAAGTGTTCCCTGGAACCCCCCGGTTGGGTATACTTCAGAGGGTGAGTGTGAGCCTGGAAGAGCTGGTTTTACTGCTCTCCCCCTCTCCCCCTTCAGTCAGTGCTGTTTGTATGTTGGGATTGAATTTAGACAAGTGGGTTCCACTGATACACAGAATTTTGGAAACCACTGGCCTAGGGCAGCATTTGAGGAACTTTATAGCCCTCAACAATCAGCACAGTCCATAGGTGACCTTCCATGTCATCTCCTGGCCCGACCATAGTGGTCGCCTGTGTCGTCCTGGCAATGGCAGTGTAGCATTCTGCCTCTGACAAGATGCTTTCAGGGGCTGCTTTCCTGCTTTTTCATGTCCCCCCCAACCCCTGCCCAATCTCTGCATACGAACCATAGGATTACAGCCGGTATGTGCACATGTCAAGGTGTGTCCCTGCTTCATAAGCTACTTTTTAAAAGAACAATTAGTAAACAGTCAACCTGACAGAAATGACTTTCAGATCACAGTCTGTTGTGGATATTTCTTTCATGATTACCCAGATGATAGGGAATGGCCAACTGTTCTTGCGGAGGGGGTCTTCCCACTTCAGGTTGCAGCTTTCTCCTTTTGCCTGTACAACCTGTCCCTTAAGGAAGGGTGCACCGAGGGGAGAGGGACGTTGCAGAGCATTTTCCTAGCGGGTGAGGATATTTTGATAGACTTCACTGAGAAATGAGGAAGAGCCTAGGGACCAGAAAGGCTTCCATAGGGCAGGGTCAAATTGACACCCTCTGATCTCTGTGCAGGCATTACGAGTGATGGGGAAGATGATGCGGGAGTGTTGGTATGCCAACGGCGCGGCCCGCCTGACTGCTCTGCGCATTAAGAAGACCCTTTCCCAGCTCAGCGTGCAGGAAGATGTGAAGATCTAACCCTGTTCCCCTCCCCCTACATGCAACCCTGTGCAGCGAGGACTATACACAGAGCTGCCATGTTGAGCGTACGATGGAGGCCTACCTCTTGTTTCTGCCCAGCCCTCTGGTCAGAAGCCCTGGCCTGCAAGAGGGACAGAGCCCGGGAGACCCACTCACTCCCACATTGGGTTTGAGACACAGACACTTTTTATATTTACCTCCTGATGGCATGGAGACTCTGAGAGCAAACGGTATGGAGAACTCAGTGCCACAACTCAAACTGGTTGTAGTGGGAAGTCCCGCAAAACCCAGTGCATCTGGCCATTAGCCAGGAGTGGTGCTGGGGCAGCCTGGGAGGGCCCAGGCGAAGCCGAATGTTGCCAGTGCTAGGTAGCACTGAAGACTTTCCTCCAGGGAGCAACCCTAGCACATCGAGGTGGCCCAGAGGAACCAGAAGCGCAGCCCCTCTCGCAGGCAGCTGTGGGCCCCGTGCTCCGCCCTCGCACGGACATCTGGAGGGACTGCCAGTGGAGGCAAAATCTGCCGCCTGTCTGTCCAGCCGTGTGTGCATGTGCCGAGGTGCGTCCTCTGTTGTGCCTGGTTCGTGCCACGCCCTTACACGTGTGTGTGTGTACGTGTGTGTCTGTAGGTGTGTACTTCCCTGCTTGAGCTTTTGGTGCATGTGCAGGTCAGGGGTGTGGTTGTCATGCCGTCTCCACGTGCTGGTGCCTCTGTTCAGTAGTGAGCAGTGTCTTGCGTCCTGGTGCCCTTCTCGGAGGTCTCCCTTTCTTCCCCCACTCCCTGGAACCCTGAGCCATGGTCGTCCTCCTTTCCCAGCAGGCTGCTCTGCCCACCTTATGTCAGCACCACTCTCCCTCTCCATTTCAGACCGGAACCAAAGCTGGCCCAGTTGTCCATGGCAGGCGAGGCTTTTGGGTCCAAGTGTGAAGGAGGGGTAGGGTGGGCAGGGAAAGCATCTTAGTGGAAGTCTCGGGTGTTGTGGTCAGTGGCAACTGTGGGAAATGAGCCAGCTCGGGGCATCAGACTCAGCAACATCAAGGAAGGCCCGAGGAATTTGAAGCCCAGATCTTGGGACTCAGATTGGAATGTCACATCTGTCTTTCATATCCCAGATTCTGGAAACAGCAGTGTATATTTTTGGTGGTGGTAGGTTTAGGGTGGGGAAAGGAAAGGGGGGGAAAGAATGGGGAGGGAATAGGGGTGGGAGGGAGGCATCTGCATGGGTCTTTTACTGGATTATCTGATCACGGTGGAGGGAAGATGTAAGGCTTGCACCCACTTCAGGGGCCCTTGTAAAGGGAATAGCCTGAGCTGAACCTGATATTTAACCTGAGTGTAGTATTTAACAATGTCTAGAAGCACGGTTGTGGGTGGTGGTTTGGTCAGCATATCTTAGGTATATAATAACTTTGAAGCCATAACTTTTAACTGGAGTGGTTTTAGTTTTTTTTGTTGTTGTTTGTTTGTTTGTTTAATTTTATTGGGAGGGTCTGGATTTTAACTTTTTTTAATATTAAGTTTTTATAAAAGGAAAACCATCTATGTGATGATTACCTCTCAATCTATTTGTTTTTAAAGAAATCTACAAAAATAACCACACACACACAAAAATGCTTCAATCAAACGCACATAGCTCAATCACACTGGAAATGTCTATCCTTAAACCTGAGCCTGTTCCCACCCAGCAGTGAGAGTTCCTCCTTGCCCCAAGAGTTAGTCTCCCTCGAGCTTTGTCTCCCCACCCTGCCTATTCTGTACGTGGTTTTTGTGCTGGGGCCCTAGCTTTGTGTGCATTGTCCAGCTGGTTGCACCTTCTCCTCTCCCAGGCATTGATTCAGTAGACGTTTGTTGAGTGCCTGCTGGGTGCCAGGCATTGTGCCAGGCACTGCCAATACCGCTGCAAACAAGACAGGCTTGGGTCCACTGAAGAAGGAGCCATCCAAGTTAGTGGTTGCCTGTTTTGAGACCAGAAGTTTTCATGCAGTAGTTGGTTCTGAGAGCCTTTTGAGCCTGGAATGGTTGCTCTTATAGATGACCAACAAGGAGCAAGGATGCCCCCCCTCCACACCAAAGAGACCGGTGGTGGGCACGAGAGCCCAATCACTGCATTCATTCTGAGCCCCCTCCTGCCCACGGGAGCATGTTATGGATGCAGCCTCAGAGCACCCCTGCCTCCAGCCCAGCGATTCTCTGCCAAAGCTTGTGGAGGAGGGGGAGAGCCCTCTCCCTGCTTACATGTTTCCCCTATGACCTGGCCTTTCTATTTATTTTCCTGATGTATTGCCTCTTTCCTTGTGTTAAAGGAGATCGTCCCCTAACCTTTTGGGCCAATTTACTGGCTACTGATTACTTTCCCTTGAATACCAATTGTGTCATCAGGGGGACCTTCTTTCTCCACCCCTGTGGACCCCCAGCAGCAGAACCTGGCAGGTTCTAGGTGGTAACAGGACTTAGACTCCTGTCCCTTTCACAACCAGCCTCTGGGATCTGCCAACACTCCTCAACCCAGGGATTCCCAAGCCACTAGCCACTCCCCAGGTGGCCCTCCTGTCCTCACCTCAGACAAGTCCAGCTCCTCCAGGGGAAGACTGAGCGGTTTTTTGGGAAGCTCTCACCTTCACCCCCACCACTCAACACCAGGAGTTAGAGAGTTGGGGAGAAACTACAGCCTGAAGTGTGCTGTTTGGCCCTGAGGCCAACCCTGATCCTTAGGGCTACCTGGATTCACAGACCAAGTCCAAGCCCGTTCTTACTGTCGCCATCAAGGCCCCCGAACGGCATTCTCGGTACTTCTGTTTGTTTTTGTACATTTTATTAGAAAGGACTGTAAAATAGCCACTTAGACACTTTACCTCTTCAGTATGCAAATGTAAATAAGTTGTAATATAGGAAATCTTTTGTTTTAATATAAGAATGAGCCTGTCCAATTTCTGCTGTACATTATTAAAGTTTTATTCACAGAACTGTTATGGTGCTGTTTTCTATCCGTGGACTGCTCCCAGCTGTTGTCAGGGGGAGTTGGGCACAGGCAGATGTTCTTAGGTAGTGTTTCTGCCCTCCCACCTGCTGGGGTGTGTTATCAACACGCAGCAGGTCACATCAGAAGAGGGGCTGGTCTGCTCAAATTGGGTCTCCGACTGTTCCTCTGTGTTTCATAGAGGAGGGCCTGGCATGTGAGAGGGATCAGAAGACACTGAATATTTTTTCTTGGGCTTTGTTTTGTCTTTTAGCATTGTTCTCTTTATACAAAAGAGGGTCTTGATCCTGCTTAGTCACAAATCACTTAGTCTTAAAGGCAGCCTAACTCCAGGTTTTTGCTTGGCTCAATTTTTGTTTCCTCCTATGTCGGAGTATAAATGTGAATTTGGGGATGCTTAGGTGACTTTGAAATGGGAGTCTCCAGTGGGTCCTCTGGTATTTTCAGTGTGGGGGTAGCTGTGAATGCCTCTCAATCTCAAAGTTGAGGGAACTGGAATAAAAGTCCTAGAATCATAGAATCTTGTGTTTAGATGAGACCCTAGAGGTCGCCTCATCTACCACCCACCAGGCACTTGACGCCATACAGGATTCCTGCCACAAGGTTGCAGGCCTGTGCTTCAACACGAGACTACAAACTTCCACCTGCTGGCCGTCTGCTCTGTAGAAAGCTCCTATGTAGAACCGGGCAACCTCCATGTGACTTCTATCCACAGGCAATTCAGAGTGCTTCCTCTCTTCCATATAAGGTCCCTTAAAAACTTGAAGGCAGCTGTCATGTTATCATGGATCTGGCAAAGCTTAGAGTTTCTTCAGTTAATAGCAAATACCAAAAACTTACCGTGTGCTAAAGCAATGTGCCAAAATTTGCTTTACGTATTTTAATTGTTTTAATTCTAAAACAGCATATGAGGTGGGCATTACCATCCTCTATGGTTTAGGAAATTGAGGGTTCGAGAAGTCAAGTAAATTGACAGTAAATCAAATGTAGCTCAGGAGTGGAAAAGACCTTGGGTTTGGGATGTCTGACCACAGACTGTGGGTCTTGAGCCTTTGTGTCCAGCCTCTCTGGTTCCATATACTTCCCCTGAGCTGGTCGCTCTCTGCTTGAAGGTTACTAACAGTGTTTCACCTTTGCAAGGCCCATGACAGGATACCTGAATTCATCTGAATGGTGTTACCACTTGGGTTTTTGTTTCACACATTTTAAATTTCTGTCATCCCAAGCCACGTCTTCTGATCTCTGCAGTCTGGAAGACACGCTTGCTAAATACCGCCAAAATAAAATTAAGAGTAGAGTAACAGTGTTCAAGAGACACTCGGGAACATATGACGGATATAGAACGAAGGTGGCAGGAGGGGAGAAATCTTTGGATCAAGGCAGGAATGGTGTGTTAGGGTTCTCCAGAGAAAGAGAACCAATAAGAGAGATGGCTAGATAGAGACAAATTTTAAGGAACTGACTCCACAATTGTGGGGCTGACAAGTGGAAATCAGGCTGACAAGCTAGAGAGCCAGGGAAGAATTGATGTTGCATCTTGTGTCCAAAGGCAGTCTGGAGGTGGAATTCCTTCTTCCTCAGGGGACCTCAGTCTTTTAAAGCTTTCACTTGATTGGATGAAGCCCATCCACATTCTGGGGGATAATCTGCTTTCCTCAAACTCTGCTGATTTAAATGTTAATCACATCTAAAACATACCTTCACAGCACCCTCCAGATTGGTATTTGGCCAAACAACTGGCACCATACCCACCTGAAAAATTGGTGGACATCCCATGGTCAGGGTGGGTGGGATTTCAGGACTATGGCAGATAGACCTGGGTCTGTCAGGGAATGCTCCTTGGAAGCCAAGGATGGGGGCTAATGGGGTAGGAAGATTTAAGAAACAATTGGATAGACTAAGCTCTAAATAGATTCTTATTCAATAATAAGTGTTTATTGAGTAGCCTTAGTGTGTAAAGCAGTAGGCAGAACACAAAGTTGAACAATCCAGTCCCTGCTCTTCAGTACAGGGAGGACAATAAGTCAGAGTTTGGCAAGTCCCATTACAGAGCAATACATAACGTGTCGTCGAAGCACAGATGAGGTGCCTAGGGAAATCAAGGACGAGTCCCCGCCCTCCAGGGGTTCCCTAGCTGGTGGAATGGACTAGTAAATAGATAACTACAATAGATTGAGATAGGTGCTACGAGAGGGATAGACACAGGACAGACAGAAGGTTGGGATCGAGAGAGGTGACATCCATTTTGGAGTAGCCGTCGGCCTGCTGATTGAGGAGAGGAGGGGCTTTTAGTCAAAAAGAATGTGCCACCATTCAGGAACCACAGATGTTCAGTATGGCTAAAGCAAGCGAGCCAAGGGTGTGATGAGGGAGTCTGTTGGAGCTATCATGTGCTGAGAAGGCAAGGCTTCATCCTGGGGGCCACCAATGCCATCAGTTCCCCATGACAGCTAACCCAGATGGGGCTAATCTATCAGTAATTTTTCTTCTTGAGTCTGGACTTGGTCCTCACATTTTTTTCAACACCATGTTTATGTGGATGGAATTGTCCCATAAAACCTTTTTGTCATTCCTGATGTAGGGAATAGTCCATTTAAAACAGAGTTTTAAGCAGGGGAGAGATGTGATCCTATGATTTTGGGGATGATCACAGTGCTCATTTTAGGAGGCAACTGCAACGGTGGTGGTAGGAGCAGCCAGAAGAAAGGGAGAGGACAGTTGGTGGAATGCACAGGTTTTGGGTGTGAGCAAATGCAAATGGTGAGGGAAAGAGGAGAGTTGACCAATTTGGAGTAAACGGGAGAATGTTAGCCCTGTGTACAACGCTGGCCCCTGGGAGAGGGAACCAAGGATGAACCACTAGAGCAGCTGTGTTTGCTGAGAGGGTGGAGATCTGGGGAGTCAAGGGCCCTAAGATCTTTCATTTTTCTGTCCTAGTTATCTGTACCTGTTCTGAAATGAGGCAGGTGAAGTAATTCCTACCCTCTGTCCTAGGAGTAGTGTGTGGATGCTGTAAGGAAAAGTGGAGAGGTAATCCTCCCTTCCTTCTGCCAGTCTAACATGTTCAAGCCTAAGACACCTTGCCACCCCAAAAGACAAGATAATGTCTGGCCTCTAGGTGGGACTAGACTCAGAGGCCACCCATATGAAACAGAATAAATAAACTGCCATATCTGCCTTGCTCCTACTCCCAGACCCCCTAGAATCAAGTCTTTGGGCTACAATGGATTCTTCCTGCGGGCCTAAGTACCACTATCCCATGGAAACTGTTGAGCAATAGGAGCCATTGAGAAAAACAACCACTCCCTGCCTGTCAGCTGCCCACCGGCTGTCCATGCCTCCCTCAGTGTCATGCAACTGAGGGCCCAACCCCTCATTCCTGACCAGAGAGCCAGCTGAGTCCCAGGCCCTCTCCCTCCCACCTCCCCCTCTTAGAAGCAGCGGCCATACCCAGAGAGGAGCCTGGGTGGCAGACTAGTCATTCCTTCCAGTTCTGGGATAAAGATTACTATACTAGAGTTCTGATATTGAACGGGATTCCAGAGGGTCCTGAGCTTCTGGAGCTCTCTCCCACAGTACCCCAACTTCCCTGGAGCTTGACTAGGTCGGCAGGCATAAGATCCAGCTCTCCCCACTTCTTCCATGAGACACTGCTGAATGGTAGGTATCTGTGCAAGGGCTTGTGCCAAAGAGAAGAGGACTTACCTTGGCCTGGTCCATTATCTGAGCCCCTGCTGTCTGTGCCTTCAGCACTGGCCAAGCCCTATTCTGAGAGCTGGGAGCCAGGGCAGCTGAGGAGAAAGGAAGCCAAACCCGGGGAGCTCATTCTGAAAGGCAGGGACTTGCTCTCAGGAATAAGGTACAGGCTGAGTGTAGATGTATGAGGAGCCAGAGCCATGGGGCTTTTGCAAGGAGGCTTCCTAGAGGGAGGAGACAGGAGGGAGAGGTGTCCCGGTATGAGGTTTCTGGCAACATGCAGCATGTTCCCTCTACCTTCCTGAGCTTTAAGGAACTGTAGAAGATAGGATGAGGAAAACAGATGCTAGATGAAATTCAGTCTTAGGAGGAAGTCATAGAGAGTTGGAAAAGGCAAAGCTTTAGAGGCCTCATGTACTGTCTGTGGTGTGGAGGTCACAGCACTGAGGCAGCCCGCTTGTCTGCCCTCCTGATGAATTTCCCCTTCAGCAGGGCAGCACTGGCTGAAAACCAAACACAACCTCCTAACTGTGGCAAGTGTGAGATTCCAGAACTCAGTGATTAAAAGAGAGTTTGGCGTCTAGGGCACACAGACCCTCTGGGGTGGGAGAGGAGTTGTGGGAGTTGTAAACCAGCTAGGATTCCAGGTAGAGTCCAGCACCAGCCCTTCAATCTGGTTTGAAAATTTTCTAGCAAAAGACTCATAACCACCAGAGGGCATCACCACCCCATGCCATCCTGGGCTCTCCAACATCTTCCTGGAGAAATTGGGGAGAGCCGGAAGAGGAATCAGGTACGGGTCTCTGGGCTCTCAGGGGAGCTAACTGCAGCTGAATTAACCAGTTTCTGGAGTCAGGAAACCTGGTATCTAGTGGGTTCTAGTTCCTATTCTGCCATCATCGTCCCCTTCCTGGTGTCAGTTTGCCTCCTCCGTTAAATGAGGTCTTGGGCTACCAGGCAACCTTCCGGACCACAAGGCCCTTTCCAACTCTGAAATTCCAGTATCTGGGGAAATCATGTAGAGAGCCTGACATAAATTGCATGTCCTGGGCCCACCTTTACTCTGGGGCTCTCTGGGGCTCTCTGCCTGGCAGCAGCAGGAAACGTGTGACCCTCACTTCTCCAGTAGAGGCAGAGAGGCAGACTGACCTGCATACCAGTGGCAAGTCTGTCTCCGCTTCAGCCTGAAGGAAGAATGTCTCAATAGGGCTGTCCACCACAGGTGCTGTGACACTCATGGCATCCACTTCTCCAGGTTTCAGGCAAGGGGACGTCAGGTTGCCCTCTGGGAGAGGGAGGGTGGTAGTCCTTCCCAGAAGAGGTTGTGCAAGATGCTCTTCTGTGGGTGCCTTCAGGGATCAGCCCGGGAGTGAAGAGGATTGAAACCACTGCCTCTCCTGCCTTTGCTCGCCTTCCCACCCCCACCCCACCCCAGCACAGATGCTGTCTGTCAGGAGCAGGCAGCAGACGGTCCAGGGGTCCATCTGTGCTAATGCTTCACAATAGAGTCCCATGTTTCCCCACCCGACACCCCCTCGGCCCTTCAGCTGATGGCCACTTGGTAGTGCCAAGGGGAGAAGTGGGAGGAGGGAGAGAAAGGCACTGAGAGAGTTAGCTCTTCGCTCCCAACAGTCCCCAATCCACCCCCTGCCCCCTCCCAACAAAGCATCCTGCCATCTGGACTTGTATAATCACTGAGGGGTGGAGAAGCACCCCCTCCCACCCACACCTCCTGTAGGGCTGGAGCCCTGGGGGTCTGGGGGTGGGGAAGAGACAAACACAGAAAATCAAGGAGACAAGGAAAAGAACAGAGACCAGTGAATGAGATAGACAGGAAACAGAAAGCCTTCCTTGGCTGCCCCAAGTGGATGTAGCCACTTACCCCTCTGTACTCTTCATGCCAGGTGTCTAATACAGCATGTGTACATATACTACTCTCTACCAGACCAGGAACCTCCAGAACCCCAGTGCCTAGCCAGGACCTGGCACAGAGCAGGGCTTAAATGTGGTTGAATGAAGAACTGAAGAAGACAACATCACACTGTTAGATTGTTGGCTCTGGAACCAGGCTGCCTGGATTTGAATCTCAGTTCTGCCACTGAGTAGCCTAGAGCAAGTCGCTTAACTTCTCTGGGCCCCAGTTTCCTCATCTGTAAGGGATGATAATGATACCTATTTCATAGTGTAGTTATGAGGACCAAACGAGTTAATTAGTGTATATAAATGTGCACACAGAACAGTGTGCACAGTACATGTAAATGCTCAATGAATGTTAGCTACAAAGGCACAACAGATTTGGGAAGATGGGAGGAGGGGACAGTCGGGAACAGTGCATCCCACACCTCTGTTTAGTGGCCAATGTGACCTGGAGCCCCCAGTTGTGGTGCTGACGTCCTTTGGTGGCTAGCCACTCTTCAGACACATGGCCTGGCCTTCCACTTCCTCCTCTCACTTCTTATTTAGGCGCCACTGATGACAGAGACTCTAGCTGGGCCTTCCCCATCTCTCTCATGGTTCGGCAGCCACAGGAACACAGCCTTAGGGATGGGCCCTAACACAGGGTCAAGGATGGCTGAGCACACCCCCAACCCTGAGCACCTTCTCAGCTCAGATATATCCACTTCTCCATGAGTCAACCCCACGGTAAGAATCTGTCTTCTGGGAAAGGGGTTATTTGACCTCCAACATCAGGAGCTGAGGAGAGGGTTTTCCGAGAGGGACCACTCCTGCCCCTCGGAGGGGAAAGGCCAGTACACCCACTGCCTTCTGGGTTTCCATCACTTACCCCATGACTTGGGAAGAGGAGGCAGACTTTTTCACCTCTGCTAGGGTAGCTGTGTAAAGGGGAAATCCTGGGTCCTCTCAGTCCCTGGGGGCTTCTACACATTCAGTTCAGAGACATCTCTTCTCTCCAGGGGTCTCCCCGCCACTCCCCGCCGCACTGCCCCGCTGCCTCTCTCCTCTTGCATAAAGTCTCCTGCAACCCCCGGGATGTCCTAGAATCTTCCCTGGGTCTCCAAACCTGCCTATAATGACTTCTTACTGTTCCTCTGCCACGAGTCTCCAAAGCTGTCCATTACCAAAATTCCAAATCTCGCACACAAGCCCCTTCGCAGACACCCCCCCACGCTACACCCCCCCACTCAGGTATCACGGAGACACCCCCTCCCCCGGGACCGCCCAGGGATGCCTCCTCCGCGGCTAGGATTTTCCTTCACGGAGCGCCGGGTCCCGAGACCTTCCCCAGGCGGCGGGGCGTCGCGAGCCGGGGGCGGGGCTGCGGGCAGCACCCCCCTGGGGGCGGGGCCCCGGGAGGCCGCTCCCCTCTTGCCCTCCCGGGTCCGCCCAGCTCTTCGGTTCTATAAAGGGAGGCGAGCGGCCCCCCGCCCGGCGGGCACCCCGAGCCACGGCCAGTGCCGGCACCCGGAGCCGCCGCCGCCTTCGAGGGGCGCCGGAGCCATGACCCTCCGCCGGCTCAGGAAGCTGCAGCAGAAGGAGGAGGCGGCGGCCGCCCCGGACCCCGCCGCCCGGGCTCCCGACTCGGAAGTCGCCCCGGCGGGGACCCCCGCCGCGGCCGCCAGCCCGGGCGCCCCCGGGGACGAGCTGTACGCGGCGCTGGAGGACTACCACCCCGCCGAGCTGTACCGCGCGCTCGCCGTGTCCGGGGGCACCCTGCCCCGCCGCAAGGTGGGCACCCACTCTCCGCACCCCGTCGCGCCCGCGCTCCGCGCCCTGCTGCCCCCTCCCCGGACCCGCTCCCCCGGCAGCCCCCCGCCGCGTGCCCGCCGACCCCCCCAACACGCCCCTCGGAGCCCAGCGAAGCGCCGCGAGCCTCCCCAGCCTGCGGGGCTCCGCCGCCACGGTCAGAGCCTGCTGGGCGCCCTCGGCCCTCTCCTCGGAAGGCGGCAGCCTCCTGCACCCGGGGCCACCCCCGCCTCCACGCCGCCCAAGTCCTGGGGCTCTCCGCACGCCACGGCCCCATCCTGCTCCTCTCCCTCCTGACCCCCCCCCAGCACCCTCCTCTCCTCCTCGCCCATCGGGCCGGCAGCCCCCGCGCCCCGCCTGCCTGTGCCAGGTGTCCCGAGGACCCCGGATTCCTCGCCCGGGCTCCTCCCGTTGGAGCCGGGAGGCCAAGGGCTGGGGTCCCGCTGCTTGCCCGGGCCCCGGAAGGTCTGAGCGCCTAGGGTGGAGAGGGAAGGCGGTGGGCGCTCCGCACTTGGAGAGGTCGCTCGCCCCCCTGAGGGGACACTTGGGTGCCTGGGCTGGGGGCCCGCCTCCTTGCCCTAAGGCTGAGGTACGAAGTGCGAGGCCACCGCTCCCTCAACTTGAGCCGCGACCGGACGCGGTGGGAGGGGTCGCAAGGCGCCCGTGGGGCAGGAAGGATGCGGGCCGCGCCCGCCCTCTGAGTCTCCCCTTCCTCCAAGGGCTCCTCCTCCTCTGGCCGGAGGGAGATCCGAGCTCTCAGAAGGGAGACACAAGACCCAGGTTAAAGAGAGGGCTGGTGGCCTTTCCTCACTCAGCCCTCTCCTCCTCCCCTGGCCCTTGGCTCCCCCCCACACAATGAACAGCTTGTTGAGAATTTGCATTTTATGAAAATAGGTTGGAAAGACAAAGGGGTCTCTCTCTCTCTCTATGCTGCCCAGTCCCATTTGGTAGCTGTCCCCACCCCTAAGGCCAATCTTTGGTTCTAGAGAAAGAGGGTTCCCTTCTCTTCCCAGCCTTGGGGCAGTCTGGGGGGGGTAGGGGGAAGGGCCAACAAGGGCACCCACCAGGAAGGCCCTGGGCTCTTTGGGGCAAATGGACAAGCCTTCTTCCAAGGACCAAAAATTTAGGAAGCGAGACTGTTTTAGTTTCTCAAGGGCGCTAAAAAGGCAGGAACCCTCAGCTCTGTCACAGACCCTGTCCCCTAAAAAAATAATAAGAACTCCCAATCTTTCTCCTTAAATCTAGTGAGGCTTAAGTACACGTTTGAGATCTAATGGTTTTTTTTTTTTTTTTTTGGTCTAGAAAGCAATAAATATATGGTAATGTTGAGAGACCCAGGTAGAGCTGGGTACAGCTGGTCTCCTGCATCTGGAATCCACAGTTTGTCCCTGAAATAGGCTGTACTTTGGGGATGGTGGCTTGGCTCCTCTGACCCCTGCCTTTCTACATTTAGGCTGGGATTGCCAGCCCTCCAGATCTGGGCCCCTGACCCCAGCTGCCCCAAGTCATTGTCTGTGGCTGAAAGATTAGGAGAGACCTGACTGGCAGGGGGTCTCTGAAGTGCCCTTGCTGCTCTTTGGAAACATTTGGGAGGAGCCCCATGTCTCAGCTCCATGGATCTGGCAGGCCTAAGACCTTACAGACATGTGTCCTGGTGGTGGAAACTACTAACTGTATCTAGATTAATGACTCCCCTACCCATTCCCCCCTCCCCCACTCCCAGCTTGGGCTCAGAGGTTCATACATCTGGAACCCAGGAGGACCCTTGTGTCCCTGAAGTCCCAGTTATGATGTAAAGCCTAAGGAGAAAGCTATGGAGTGATAGCGATGGTGGCATTGAGCAGGTGTGGAACTGGGACCGGGCAGACAGGCAACAGGCAGTGAAGTGCTGGGTCCAGGCCTGGAGCCCAGGTGATGGACCTTCCAGAGTAGAACTCTCAGCATCTGCTCTAGGACAGCCCCTTTCTCACCTGCTTCTTCCTAACTCTCCGTCTTCCCACCTAGGGCTCAGGATTCCGCTGGAAGAATCTCAGCCAGAGTCCTGAACAACAGCGGTGAGTCACCACCACCCCAGCCCCTGCCCTGGTTTAACGGGTGAGGTGCCCAGGTGGGGGTAAGGGGCAGCATGACACAGCCTCTCAGCCCAGTCCAGGGGGAGTCATTCTCCCACTCTTTTAGCACGTCTCCTTCACTAGGAGTGAGGGGCATGTGGGGGTGTGGGCTGTATGAAGGGGGTGGCAGAAAAAGGAGGTAGGGACTTTTGAGTCATCAAGTGCTCCTCAACCCACTCCCAGTCCCTGCCAGTTACCCCTTTCTGAGGAAATATGGATCTGGGAGGTGGAGGACGTAAGAGAAGTCTTCGGGGCCCTGAGCCCTCCCAGGCCTAGCAAGTTCCAATGGCCCAGACTATAGCCAGTCCCTGTCCAGCTACTTGAGTCTGGCTGCTCCTGCCTCCAGAATCTCAGTCCTATGATGGTCCAATCCTGTGGCGGCCCTCTTAGGAAGGATCTGAGGTGATGGCAGACACAGGTGCTGACCTCAGGCTTCACTCTGCTATGTCCCATCCTGATCTGGGCCTGGCTTCTTCTAAAATGAATCAGCAGACTGTAGCATGCTGGCCAGATTGGCCTGTTTGGCCCTTGAGCTGAGTTGTTTTTATATTTCTAAAGGGTTGTTCAAATAAAAACAAAGAACAATATATGACAGAGGCTGAATGGACCCCCAAAAGAAAGCCTAACATATTTACTATCTGACCTTTTGCAGAAAAGTTTGCTAACCCTTCTAGAAAACCAGAGAGCACTGGGGTAGGCACAGAATTTTTCATCACCCTGCTCCCTCCCCAATACACAGGGGGAAAGGCCTGCATTCAAAGTAGGGAAGAGCTCAGGTTGGGACTGAGCGTTACCACTCAGCATTTGGAGGGTATCTGGGTCAAGCTGAGACTCCAGGGACTTGAGTCTCCAGGGCCTTTATGAGGCTGTGAGACTTGAAGGGGCCTTCGGTGGCTGCTTTAACTCTGCCTCTGGTTGGGAGGGAAGGAAGGGGGTGGGGGCAAGCAGAGGAAACTCTGGGCTCCCCCAGCAGGCCAGCATTTGGAGTAGCTCCAGACCATTGTGTCCAGTGGGCAGGCCTTCAGTGCGGGAAGGAACGGCCTCCCGGCTCCCCTCCCCCAGCCCTCACATCTGGTGGGCTGGCCCCACCACAGCTGGGAGGAGCAGCTGTAGTCTGTGCTGAGCCTCGTGACTGGCCTCTAGGGGTGGGGCCAACCCTCTCCCCAAGGCTGTAGGGTAGAGTCTCCAGGCTGGGGCTGAATCTGGGGCCTCAGCTACTCAGTAAGTGGTACTCTGGGGCCCACTAGAAAGCAGGAACCGGCCGAAAATTCAGCTAGCCCACCCACTGCTCTAGGGGCCAGACATTCTCATCGCCTTCCTCCACTGGAGGCTGAATTAACTAACGCTGTGTGGCTGGATGAAGCTGATTTCAGCTTGGTATGGGGAGAGACATTTTCAGCAACTTGTAATGAGAATGAGTTGTCACTGGAGACAGTGAGCCCTGCCTGAGTCTTAGAGCCGACCCCAGCATCAGTGGAGGGTCTGTTGGGGGACTGCCAAGCCCTTTTAAATTCTGACAGCCTTGATGATATGGCCCCTATGTCTCCTGCAGGAAAGTGCTGACTTTGGAGAAGGAGGAAAACCAGACCTTCGGCTTTGAGATCCAGGTGGGAGAAGCTGGATGCAGAGCGAGTAAAGGGTTGGAAGGCCAGTCTGAGGGATGGATGGACCCCACCCTACCCCAGGGCTGAGAGTCCCCTTGTCTGTTACAGACGTATGGCCTTCACCACCGGGAAGAGCAGCGTGTGGAGATGGTGACTTTTGTCTGCCGGGTCCATGAGTCTAGCCCTGCCCAGCTGGCTGGACTCACACCAGGTGGGGCCTGAGTCCAGGACACAAAGCTCTGTCTGGGAAGGGGGGTATGACCTCTTCCCAAATAGAGTGGTACTCTTGTCTTATTTTGGGAAAGCCAGAAAGAAGAATGGATAGACCCCAGGCTTTGGATCCAGGCAAATTTGCCGTTTACTGTGTGATCTTGAGCAGTCCCATCTGTAAATGGGGGTGATAAGATGTCCTTACACCAAAGTTTGATACACACAGAGCCAGGGCCTGATAAATGCCAGATGTTGCTGCTGCTTTTCTGCTTCCTTCTGGCATTCTGGCAATCCAGCATAAGCAGAAGTTGGGGAAGGAGCAATTTCATTAGATCTGCCTGATATTGGGTATCAGCGACTATCTTGCCCCTGACCTGGCCCAACCCTGTGTACCTGTGTTACTTCCTCTAATGAGGAAATGGTGACTCTAGTAGGAGACCTTTGGAATTGGCCAAATCTATAATTCTAAGACCCAGGAAGGGGCAGCCTGAGACTACGTGAATTCACACTCCCCCAATTCTATCACCATTTTCTTCCCTAAGCCCTCAACAACTTGTTCACTTACCACTAGTCCCTGGTAGCCAAGTGGTATGCTGCAACTTTGCCAAGTTGTTTCCTATCTACTTGCCCTCCTGATCCCCAAGGTAGTCAGCCATAGCAGGGATCCATGTCTCCTTTTTACAGATAGAAAATGACCCCTCAGAGATGGTGGCTTGCCCTGCCTGAGGTCAGGATGCTCTGCAGTGGCACACAATATCATGGCCTCTCATGCCTGGGGCCAGTGTTAGTTCTTAGCTTGCTGCTACTGACCCTGCCCTCTTCCTGTCTTGGCTGGGACTCATGACACGCTGTGGGCTGGACTGAAATAACCAACTATGGGGGCAGCTCAAGGTTGCTGGGAGGACTTAGCCTTTGGGGACAGAGCTTCCTGAGGGTGGAGTATAGGTGTGGGTGTATTAGGGCCCTGCCCCCTAAGCTAGGGTGCTGGGCCTGGACTAGGTTTCTCCAGAACCATGAGGAGTGTGTGTGTGGTGGGGGGAGGTTCAGGAGTATTCTGTGGGGTTATTACCGCTACCCTAGCCTGAAGTTAGGAGCTAGAATTCTGTTATCCTTGGCAGGGGACACCATCGCCAGTGTCAATGGCCTAAATGTGGAAGGCATCCGGCATCGAGAGATCGTTGATATCATTAAGGCATCTGGAAACGTTCTCAGGTATGTCAGGTGCTGTAATCCCTGAAGACACATGAGCTCAGCCTGTTTCATGTTTCCACACCCTGGGGGCTCACTTAGCCTTTGATTCCTCAACCTCCTCAGGCTGGAAACTCTGTATGGGACATCAATTCGGAAGGCGGAACTGGAGGCTCGTTTGCAGTACCTGAAGGTAGAGCAGCCATTAATTTCCAGCCTCCACCCTCTCCTTCCCAAGCCCCTGACGGCCCCACTCTTTTTCAGGGGGTCGTTTATCTGTCTGAACCTCCTTTTAGCCTTAAGTTTTGCTCGGTGTACTCCCTTATCCTTCCGTCTGTACCCACCTCTTGCTAGTTTCTTACTGGCTCCTGACAATGAGGCGGGTGGTGTCTCTTGCAGCAAACCCTGTATGAGAAGTGGGGAGAATACAGGTCCCTAATGGTGCAGGAGCAGCGGCTAGTGCATGGTGAGTACACTGGGGTGTGAAGGGCAACTTGTGCCCCTACTGATACCCCCATAACCTCAGCCATGCTTTCGCCTCAGAGCAAGTGGGTTACTACCCTCTCCGAAGTGAAGAAAAAGCTTTCGTAGCTACTACTTGGGGTACACTACCGCCTGGGCTGATGCACTCACAGTTTAGTTTATTCTCACAATTGTCCCCTGAAAGTAAGTGTTAGAGAGTATCATCTCTGTTGCATACATGGGAACACCGGGGCTCAGGGAGCTTGTTTCAAATCCCTTTGGTGGCCCTTGTGGAGGGAGAGGTCCCCAGAAGGATCCGAGTGTGTGATTCCCGTTTCCCAGGTGAGGGGGTGGGGCTCGGGGTTGTGACTTGCCCAGGGCCACACAGCTGGCCCGCAGCCGGACCCTCTGACGCCCCCCCCCCGGGTGTCTTGCGCCCTGGCAGGCCTCGTGGTGAAGGACCCAAGCATCTACGACACGTTGGAGTCGGTGCGCTCCTGCCTCTACGGGGCCGGCCTGCTCCCCGGCTCGCTGCCCTTCGGGCCCCTGCTGGCCGCCCCCGGGGGCCCCCGCGGAGACCCCGAGGACGCCGTCTACCACACGTGCTTCTTCGAGGGCGCGGCGCCCGCCGGCCCGCCGCCGCCACCGCGCCGCGCCGGGGCCCTGCCGAGCGGGCCGCCGCGGGCCGCGCTGAGCCGCAGCGCCAGCGTGCGCTGTGCCGGGCCCGGGGGCGGCGGGGGCGCGGCCTGGGCCGAGGCCGGGGAGCAGGCCCTGTGCGGCCCGGGGCTGCGCAGAACCAAGTACCGCAGCCTCCGCCGGCGGCTGCTCAAGTTCATCCCCGGACTCAACCGCTCCCTGGAGGAGGAGGAGAGCCAGTTGTAGGGGGGGGCGCGGGGGGAGGTATTTATTTATTTATTCGTTCCAGGTCGTGCAGGCGGGGCGGGGGGAAGGGCGGGGCAGGTGCCTGGCCTCGGGGGACCCCGGGAGACGGGAGAGGGGCCTTGCCAGCCCGGGGGAACCCAGGCCTCAGACCCCTTTCCTCCTCCCCTAAACCACAGGGGAAACCCAGGCGAGCTCTGGTTGGGAGGGGTTTTGAGGCCAAAGATGGGGCGTGCCATCCTACATCTGGCCGGTAGTGCCTTGTGGGGTGTCCAGGGAAACTACTCCTGGGGGGGACTCCCTTCCAGAAGCCCTCTTCTCAGCTTTACTTGCTCCCCACCCTTGGCCTTGAGGAGAAATGGCCTATAGTGGGGTCGTTCTTCCTCCTGAACACACACACACACACACACACACACACACACACACACACGCCCGCCCGCCCGCGCACTGTTCCAGTTAACCATTGGGTCCCTGAGGGGGCCTAAGGTGCTGGTTCCCCTGCTCCCAGCCTTGACCCCCTAAGGGCTTGGCCCCTCCCAGGGGTCCACAACGAAGTCGGGTCCTGCCAGGCAGGAGTTTGGGGTTCTCTGCCCTTTGGGGGGCAGGAATGAGCGTGTCCAGGTGGGGTGGGGGCAGCGCAGACTGTTCTACCGTTTTGCATATCGTTGCTTCTGAACCACAAATTGTATAAAATTGATGGATTTTTTTTGCATCTGTGTCAGTGTGGTGACTGTCTGAGGGGGAGGATTGGGCTCAGGCAAGTTCTGATTCCAATGCACACCCCACCCCCAACACACGTGTATACACACACATACACATACTATATTTTACATCTTATTTGCTTGGGGCCAGCAGCCAGGGAAACAGTCTGGGAGATTTTTAACATACATGTGTGGGCCTGCACTGGAGGCCCCACACCTTGTCAGAACTTGAGCCTCTTGTTTCAGTGCATCTTGAGCCCCCCCGCCCCCCCAAATACCCATACCAGGTGGTGGACAAGTGTCATCTAAAGTTCTTAACTGTCCTTGTGTAAATAACTGTGTTTGGCACCCTCTCTTCCTGGGTTCTGGGGTCTCCTGTAGAGATCTTAGCTTTCATCCAGTGAATCTGTGACAGGTCCAATCTACTGACCACTTCATTGTTCCAGAACCTCTTAATGGTTTCCCAGTACTCCTAGAACAAGATTCTAGCTCCTATGCTGGGATATCTGGCCCCTGCCTGCCTCATTTCCTTGTCTCCTGCTCCGGTGGGCTTGATGTACACAATATGCTTCAGATCCACCACCTCTAGAGATCTCTAAACTTGCTCTTCCCATAGTTGGGGCCTTCAGTTCTCAACTGTGCCTCCAAAGCCCTTGCCACCCTGTCCGAAATACTGTCACACCCATTCAGTGAGAGAGCTTTGTTTTATTTCATCATACCACTCATCACCATCTGAAATTGTCTGGACTTTTATTGGTTTTGTTTGTTGCCTGGTCCCTCTTTCCTTTAGGATGTACCCCTCTTATAGGGCTCAGGAATCTTCTGTCTTATTCACTGCTCTATTTCTTGCTCAATACTAGCATATAGTAGAACCTCATTAAATATAGTGTGTACTCAAAGTATCTCCAAGTGACCTGTCTAGGGTCACACAGAAAGTAAGTGGCAGAGCTGGGCCTAAGACTTAAGACCCATGTGCCAGTGTTCCTGCCAATAGCCAACATGCAAAAGTGGCTTTCAGAGATCTAAGTGGCAACCTCCCTCAGCCAGGCCACCTCCTACTGTCTCCCTCCTGCACTGTTGGCTTCACTTGCCTCCTGAATGGGCTCCCTGCTTCCTCTTTTGCCCCTAGACCGCCTCACTTCACACAGCAAGTAGTCAGGGAATTGGATCACAACCCTCTTGTGCTTAACACCCATTATGGCTTCCCCTGAAGTAAAAGAAGAAAATTCAAACCTTATCATGGCTTATTCATAACATGTTCCTCTGGGCAGAACAATGACAAAAATGTATCCCTTCCTCTGGGTTGACAGCAGCCACACAAGCCCAGCAATTTGGCAACTGGAGGTTTTGGCAGTGTACAGCCTCTGCAACTATATTGGGGTACCCTGCATGATGCCCTCCAGGCTCTGGTCTCTGCCTCTCTCTTCAGGCTCAAATCACTTCTCCATCCATGTCACTTAATCATACTTAAGCCACACTATTCTTTCTAGCCCTGTTAAATAAATATATCAAGCTCTCTCTTGCCTCTTACCATTGCCCGTGCTGTTCTCTCTGCCTGAAATAGTCCATCCTTAGGTTTCAGCATAAACATCACTTCCTCAGAGAGGTTTCCCTGATCCGATCAGAAGCAGTTCTCTGTCCTCATTATTCTTTATATTGAACCCTCTATTTCTTTATAGCACTTACTCCCAACAGGTTATTTATTTTGTACTGACTTCTTTGGCATCTGTCTTTTGTTTTCCTAAGGCAGGAAACTCTACCTGTTTACACTGTACCTCCAGGACCTCACACAGCCTAGCACACAATAACCAGGAATGCCTCCTCCCTGGGGCCAGCTGCACAGGGGTGACCACCACCTCCCACCTCTGAGCCCTGGAGGGTGGGGTAAGGAGGCCCTTCCCCTGTTCCATCTGTAGCTGGCATGTGTGGGCCTCTCTCACACCTGCACCTGGCCACCCTGCCCTCCCTGGTCCAGGTGGGGCGAGGACATTTGATTAAGAAAATGGAGCGTCCTTAAGCTCCCTGTTTGAACAGCTGCTCTGCTGCGATGGCAAACAGCAGCTCTCAGGGGCTGAGGTCTAGGGGACCTCACACCTTTGTTCCCAGAGCCCAGAGTTGCCAGGAGACCAGCTGCCTGGTCATAGCCTAGCACCTTGCTTGGGTGGGGGGAGACTGCAAGGGCCTTCCTGACGTTCTCCTCCAAGAATAGATGCCCAGCCCCTCTCCTACCAGCTTGTTCTCCCCACTCCCTCCCCGCCCCGCATGCTGCTTGTCTTGGGAGTGCTGCTTGTGTACTCTTCACCCATGCTGAAGGGAGCTCCTGGATAGCCATGTGCACCAAGAGAAGGGTGAGGGGGTGCCTAGGGCGGGGCTGGATCCCACCTCTCAGCTGATGGGATGATGGAACCAGCACAGCAGCCTCCTGCCGTGTAGGTGGGTGACAGGGAGTGACTAATGTGCGAGCTGCGATGCTAAAAATTAACCCAGGGATCGTGTTTAGTGGAGAGATGGGGGTGGAAGGGAAAGGAGCAGGGAGTTGGAATATTGTGTGGTCGGTATTCCCCCTGCCCTGCCTCCTCTCCTCCACCTCCCACCAGCCTTCTGGACCTCTCAAAGCCTCAGGGCATTCTGGGGGAGCCCTTTCCCCTTCCTAGGCCAGGATGATCCCCCAATCATTCCAGGGAGAAGGAAGAGAATGGACGCCACTCCAGGTCTTTGGCATCGTAAAGGGAGTACACAGCCCTAAAGACAGAGAGTTGTGGTCTGAGGTCCCCACTCAGTCTGCATCTAGCTCCATCACCTCCTCATGGTGGCTGCCATGTCCGTGAGTCCCTTGGTCTGCCCAAGGGTAGGGGAGCAGAAGCAGGCAGTACACAGAGATGAGGACAGGTTCCCTCCAGCCGTATGAACCAGAGTTGGGTGACAGTAGGTATGGCAGCTATACCGGAAAGGACAGGAGACTATCTCCCAGAGCAGTTACTAAGGACCTGGCACTGTGCTAAGCACTTCGCATCTATCACCTCACTTAGGCCTCACAGCATATCTGAAGGCCGTATATTACTGTCCTCATTTTACAGATGAAGAAATTGAGAACTAGAGAGGTTAAGATAGCATAGCTGGTACCTGGAAGAGCCAGCATCCTCTCATATCTGTTCATCTCTAGAGTCTACGCTGGGGAGAGGGAAGGCTTCCTGGAGGAAAGAGTATGAGGACAGGGTCAAGATGGGAAGCAACCATTTATAAAAGTTAAACCTCTAAAGCTGTGGGACTCACTTGTGGAGGGGAGGGGGGGCAGAATCATGGAGTGTATAGAAAAGGTGGGAAGTTGGGACATGAAGGAGCAGAGTCCGAGATGTGCCAGATAGCAAAAGGAGGAGATCGGGTATAGAGAAATGAAGTTCCACAGAGGCCACAAAAGGGGCTTGGGCTTGGAGAAGAGCTTTGCTGACCCACATGAGAACACCTGTTAGAAGGAATGGACACACAAACACTCCTGTTTTCCTCTGGATACGAAACCAGAGAACTGAGCTGCATGGCAACAGGAGGAGAAGAGCAGAGACAGCAGGAGCACTTTCCGTTGACCAGTCAGTCACTCCTGAAGTTAGGGAAGTGAGAGGCTGTGGGACTCTCCAAGGGTCAGGAGAAACGTCAGTCTTTGTAGTTGGGAGGCTTCTTGGTCCTGCATTGACGGCAGAATGGGATTATCTAAAGGAGAAGGTGATGGGCTGCGAGAAGTGAGAAAGGAAGGGACACGGAGAAAGTGAGAAAGGACAGGACGTCAAGGCGGGCTCCTCAGTAGGGTAAGAGCCAGATGAGACACCGGAGAACAGAGCGGGCACGCCTGGCCCCTGGTGGCGACCTCTGAACACTGCACCTCGCAGCTCTGACCGGGGGAAGTAGGGTTCACTGTCAGTCAACTGCTGCCAAGGCCACTCTCCCTCCTTAGAAGCCCGCCCACACTCAGAAAACGGAGCCTCCTCTGAACAGCACGACCCATCTGCAGCTCTCTGACACCCTGCTGCGCCTGGCACTGAGTGGGCATTCGAACGACATTGACTGAAGGCAGTATGTCTGAATGAATGAACACCTGGCTCAGAACTTCAGCTATCAAACTTAATTCATTTCAACTTACATACCTTCTCTGCATGGAACCCCACATGGTCTAAAGGCGAGTGGACTGGGGCACGGGGTGCAGGGAAGAAACACACATGCCAAGTTGTAAGACACAGAATTTTTGTTTTGTTTTGTTTTGTTTTATTTTGTTTTGTTTTGTTTTTGGAGAACTTAGGTTTATTACACCAGTGGTCCCGGAGGAGCTAGCACTCTGAAGATCTGGGCCCCGAGCTCAGGGGCAGCATTGCTTATATAGAACTTATTTGGCATCAAGACACAGAATTTTTGCTGTAAGGGACACTCCCTTGAACCTCAACAAATTTCCTGTTCTTGGAGTTCAGTCCTTTTGGTACAGAACATACAAATCTATGCCAAAAGTAAAATTATGCAACTACTGCCCCTCTGAGCCTCTTCACGTACACCGCTCCCCACCACCCCACTGCTCTTCTCCAGAGTCACTTAACAGCCCCCCTCACAGCTGGCCAGATCCATTCGGCAACCTCCCTCTCCCACCAGTGTGAGAGGTCATCCAGGTCCCATTTTCAGCTCTTCCAAATCTCACTCTGATTGAAGGCCCAACTCAGTCTCCACTATATTTGAGGAACATGGTCTCTGGTTAAATGAATGCAAGTCCACTGGTTGCCACCTATATCAACAAACTGCCAGGGGGACATTTAAAGTACCCTTCCTCTTAAGGTTCTGATTCAGGTGCTCTGAGGTGGGCTGGAACATTGGTATTTTTAAAAACACCCCAGAAACTCAATGAGGAGTATAGACTGGATGTTGAATGAAGGTGAATCTAGGAGGTCTGAGTTTCCTTCCTCCTAGAACCTTGGCACTCCAAATACTGTCAAAACTCAGCCCGCTCCCCCGTCCAAGGCCGTGTCATCAGCGTCATCCTCCAGGAGCTTTGGACCTGTGCCTCCCCCTGGCACAGAATCACTTTCTGTGTCATGGTGTAAGTTTTGATATATGTGATGACCATCACCCCCACAGACTGGGAGCTCTTGGAGGGCAAAGAGATTCCATTGACATGTCTGTGTCCCCACTTTGGTTGGAGTGGGGAGTGGGGGACAACACAGGTATCCAAGACCTGCTGGCTGACTGGGTGTAGCTAATGCTCAGGGGTGAGATGAGGGAACAGGAAGCTGGAGCTGAGTAGGGGTTCACATCTAAACCAGTGGTTGGGGGGGCAGCAGGAGGAGATCAGACTGGTGGTGGTGCTGGGTAGGAGAGTAGCCCCATGAGCAGGACTGACCTTCAAGTTCTGTGCTTGGTTGAAGTGGGTGGGGGTTAGCAGGATACTACTCCAGTGCGGTAACTTGAGTTAGCTGGGCACCCCCCTCCCAACCTGAGGCTGAGGACTGAATTGCAGAGGCAGGTTCCAGCTTGGAGGTGTAGCTGCCATTAGCTGGGGCGGGGGCGGAGACGGGGACTCTGGGTGGTGTTTGGCTGGGAGCTGGGAGTGAAGCAGGTGGCAGAGCCGGAATGAGTAACTGCTTCCCCGGAGCAGCGAATCTTGTCGCTTCAGGAAGTCCCACAGACATTCTGCACCCCCTCCCCGCCCACGCCGGGACCTTCTCCTTGCACACGCCTACCAGCACCTCCAGCTCGCTTACGCCTCACGCTCCCAGCCGCAGCTGCGTGATGCCCCAGTACACTTGACCCCACCACAGACAGCCACATCATCCCTGCCCAGCAGCCTCTCCTATGGGTGCTCCCTTCTGCCCTGGCCCGCTGCATCCCCACGGCCCCAGACTTTCAGAATCAGGGGAAGGAGCCCGCTGAGCTGCTCTCCGCTCCCTGGGTCTCAGTAGGAGCTGGACCAGGCCAGGAACGGGCCTCCGCAGCTTGCGGAGCTTGGGGGCAGCTTCGCCCTCTGCTAGGAAGACTCGTTGCATCCTTGCCCAGCCCTCTTAACCGCCTGGTTTCAGATCTTCCTTGACCTCATGGGCCATCTCTCTTCTTTCCTTGACTTGACCCCCGGAGGACTCTGGAATAGATACAATCAATGTAGGTCCTGGTCTCAGCTACAAACTGAGTCTCAGCCTCCCTGTGGCTTAGGTTTCCACACTGTGAAATATCAGTCATGAAGACCAAGGACAGTGAAAGAAGACACTTTGTAAATGAAAAGGAAGTGTCTGGTTTGGGGTGTGTTTGTTGTTAATTCTAAGGGTGTTCTCTCCAGCTTTCTTGGAGGTAAATTATCCACTGTGACCCCCCTTCCTTCTCTGGCCCACAATGAAAAGTGCATAATTCATCTCCAGAGAGCATCTTATTTTGATGTATTGGCTTTCAGTCTTTTTTCCTACATACATAAGCATATAAATATATTTTAATACAAATGCAACCATACTCTAAATGCTGTTTTATGTCCTGCCCCACACCCCTCTTTTTTCCCCCCAACAAGTACACAAATCATGGTGTAAAGCCTGGATTCTGGAGTCAGACAAACCCAGATTCAAGTCCTTGCTCTGTGATTTTGTATTTTCAACCTTCGGCAAACCACATAACCTCTTCCTTTCTCAGCCTCAGTTTTCTCATCTGCAAAATGGTGATAATTCCAGAAATACCCACTTCACAGGCTGTGGTGAAGCCCTAGGCATAGTCTATTCAGTGCTTGTTTGTCAATGTTAATGTGCTTGTATTTTAAGCAGGACTGTTCTCAGCCATGTGATTCTTACTCTCCCTTCTACATGTGCCATGATAGTAATGAAACAGACCAAAGTTTTGCCGCCCCATAATAATGTCTTTTGGAATACTGAATTTAAGCTGGTTATTAAGAAACAAAAGATGGTGTCAGATGGGTACTAGACTTATCTGGGTGATCATTTTATAAGTTATATAAATGTCTAATCACTATGTTGTATATCTGACACTAATATAATATTGTATGCCAACTGTAATTGAAAAAGAAAAAAAGAAAAAGAAACAAAGGACACAGAAAGAAACTTTGACCTTACCTTCCTAAAGAAATTCAGAAAGAAAAACCTGCTTAAAGGAAAGGAGCATCACCTGAGCATCATAATATGAACTACATGTGACAGAAAAAAATCTAACAAAGACTGTTTGTTAGATTTCCCTCTCTATCCTATTTTTTCTGGTCCAACAAGAGTTTGTTTACCACGTGTTTGCTCTTTCTTATCTATCTGTAAATTATGTGTTTTCCCTTTGAAACCCCAGAGCCATATCTCCCTTCTCCTTTGTTCAAAATGGCATATAAACCTCAACCACCCAATGCATCTTCAGGTGTCATGGCACACCCACATGTATATCTGTAAAAAAATGTGGGCATTTTCTTCTGTGAATCTGTCTTATGTTAATTTATTAGCCCAGTTAGAAGAATTTAGAAGGTGGGAAGAGAATTACTTTTTGCATACCCACAGTAAGAAAGGGAGGGATCGCCATCTCTGAGTTTGCTCTTTCCCCAACACTTGGCCACGTGGGTCTCATTATTCTTCCAAGGCACCCAGAATTTCCCCTTCTCAGTGCCCTCCAACTCATCCTCTGCTTCACTGGACTTTCCCCCAGATAACGGTCCTGTCTCTCACTTTCCTGGGGTCCCAGCTATGTTTCCCTCCTCAGAGGCCACTCTGACTGTTCCTTTATAATTAGCATCCTTGGTCATTCTTTAGCCACTCACCAGCTCTATTTTGTTCATATTTTTTCTTGTTATCTGACCTTATGTTACATGTATGTATCTATATCCAGTCACCCCTCCCCCACTTAATGTATCTCTGTGGAAGACAGGGACTTTTTGAGTTTTCCCCTCCACCTTTGTCATTCTTGAAGGACTGCTCAGTACATAGTAGGTCCTCTACAGACTTGTGTGTGGACATGAACAGATCCAGCACTCACCGTTCTCCCTTCAGAAGCAGCAGTCCAGTAGAAGCCATTTATGTCCAGTAGAGGGCACCATCACACAGCATTTTGGAACCTGCTGGGGTTGGTACTAGGATGAGAGATATTTATAAATCCCACAGGCCTCTCTCCTCCCACTACGTGGGTGCTCGGTCTGGTTGGGGCCGGAAGCAGGAGGGCCCCCTGCTAATCTGCCCTGGCAACGCAGAGCTGGCATGCCCTGGCTGCATCCTGCAGTGTGTTCCAGTGCCCGAGGCCGGAGTATCCTGACCACGGGCCTGGACACAACCCTTAGCAGCTGATGCTTCTGGACAGATTACACCCTGTCTCGGCTCTGCAAAATGAGGGCAGTGACATGAGCTGCAGTGCTGGTCACAGGTTTGCTGTGAGGCCCAGGCAGGAGCGAGCGTGAAATGTTTTGTGGATGTAAACACCAGACAAATATCATTTTTACAGGCCTTTTTTGGTAATGACAACAGATTAGCAACAAAAGAGGAGAGATTAGAGGGCACTTAAAGGGAATTGCACAGCTAAATGAAGGTGAGTTTATAAGGAGGATTAAGATAGTGAAGGAGAAAGAAGTTAAAAATAACGACTGCTTTTCACCAAGAGCTTATTAGGAGCCAAGGTTAAGAAAAGTGATCTCCAAACATTGTCTAATTATAGCCAACACTTAGACGGTGCTGACCTATGCCAGGCACTGTTGAAGTGATTTATGCTTAGGGACTCATGGGATCCTCATGACTCACAGAGCTGGGTAATATCAGTCTACATTCTACACGTGAGGAAACTGAGGCATGGAGAGCTTCAGTAATCTGTCCATGGCCACACAGATAGGGCTTGGATACAAAACCGAGCATTCTGCCTCCTGGAATGTGCTCTAAGCTCTCATGGTCACGACCACACTGAAACGAAGATATTATCTTTCCATTTCCCAGACAGGAAATTGAGGCTCAGCAGGTTTATAAAGTCTGCCTAAAGCCACAATGTGATGTGTTCTTGAACCCTGTTTAACCACCCAGCGCAAACTTCCAGTCCCCAACCAGAATCAGAAAAGGGGCTGCAGAGATAGGTACAAGGTCCTCTCAGAGGTGCCAGTGGCAAACACACATGCCTCTTCCTTTGAGGGTCAGAGGAGGGTGAGAGAACAAAGGCTGTGTAGGGCTGAGCGGATAAAGGAGAGACTTCTTGGATGTCTCAGATTCCCGAGAGGAAGGAGGCTGGGTCATCTTCTGGGCCAGGTTGGGAGAGAGGGGGTAAAAAGTATCCTGGTAGGTAGCAGGCTGTCCGCAGTGATTCCGCCTAGGTCTGTGACCTCCCCAATCCCACATCTCCACAGGTAGAACAGGGCTCTGAGGGGTTGGCCTGACAGTGGGAAATGGGAGCAGCCCCATCCGTCGCCACAAGTGCTCCTAGTCCAGCCCTTGGCTTCCATCCTGTTACATAAGCTTCTCCGTACTCAGGGACTGGAAATAGCCATGACAGTGCTGGGCTGGGGACATGATGAATGGTCCCCAGGAGCATCAGCTGACTGCTGCTGAAGTGACTTGAGGGCCTGCCAGTAGCTCAGGTTACCTAGCCCTCCCTGGGAGGAGACACTGCCTGGCCTGCAGGGGACAGTTCCAAAATGACTCTGTGTCTGGACATTTATGGTGCGAGTATCTGAGGGATGATTCCGTTCACAAGCCTGAGTGGCTAAGGCCACTCACAGCAATATTGCATTCACAGCAGCCTCTTTGAGTTCTGGGAGCGAGCTTTGTCGGGAAAAACTGCACTGAGAATTCTGTAGTCAGCACCAGGGAGAGCTGGGAGCTCTGTTTTTCTTCTCTGCTAAAGGCCCCATGCAGAGATCAAGAGGAGCCTGAGAAATTGGGGGTTGCTGGAGGCTGTAAATTCCATTATTCCAGGGCTGCACCCCACCCGTATCCCCATGACTCCCATGTTGCAGCCCACTCTATCACAGCACTCATGGCCACTGGATCCAAGGAGGTTCCCACACACTCTGATGCCCATTCCACACTAGGCACACACACCTATACACCTGAAAGCACCTTGAGCAGACTTTTGCAAACTACTAGGGCATGGGAAGGTGTTCTCTCAGTGGTTGGTGATTATATGTTAACAATTATGATTATGGCCATTTCAATTCTGTACCTTTAAGAAACCTAATCCCAAAACAAACAAACAAACAAACAAAAAACTCTTTCTGAAATTAATGCTTTAAATTACCTAACAGTTAAATTACCTAATCATCTCTCCCCCAAACAAATCTATCAGTAAAATAGGCACTGTCAGGAAGTTAAGACCTCTTTACTTCATGACTTTATGACAGATAGGAACCATTTCCCCTCAAGGTGGAGAAGTGTGGGATATTTTCCAAAAGAGCAATGGAAGGCAGGTGAGTTGTCCCACCTTCCTGATGACAGATTCCTTGTTCAATAATCCATTGGATAGACAGACTCATAAATATTCTGCTGCTCTTCTTGGGGCTCAGATGTGGGGGCAGGACTCCTCTGTGTAGTAGCGATCCCTGGAAGGCCCTGCTTTGTGCAAAAGTGCTGCTCATGCCTCTGCCACCTTTGTTGTGTACCTGTGGGTCTGGACTTCTGAGCCCACAGTGGAGGCACAGGGAAGACAGATTCCAAAGGTACACCAGAGAGCTAAGGCAGGGGTCCCCAACCCTTGGGTTGTGGACTGGGACCGGTCCGTGGCCTGTTGGGAACCAGGCTGCACAGCAGGAGGTGAGCGAGGAAAGCCTCATCTGTATATGCAGCCATTCCCCAACGCTAACATCACTGCCTCAGCTCTACCTCAGATCATTAGGCGTTAGATTCTCATAGGAGCACTGGTCCCTAGTACCAAAAAGGTGGGGACTGCTGAGCTAAGAAATACCCACGTCATTGCCAGGTAAACCTGTACAGGGAAGGACTTGACCTTGCTCCTGCCCCCTGCCTGCCTCCAGGTCTCTCCAGGCGCTCCCCTGGGAGTTGTCACTGGTAACCAGAGCTGGCCCTAATGGCGAGAGCAGAAGGATTGGTGTCGCTTGGCAACTGGGACAGCACAAAAGATCCAGCTAATCCAGGCTGCCTGTGCAGCCCAGGCTCTTGCAGCCTCCAGGGCAGGGGCCTGCAGGCCAGCAGCCTCCCACCCCCAGAGACAGATGCTTAAAAACTTCTACCTCTTTCTACTTCAGCAAGCCCCAAGTTCTAGGGGCTTGCTGAAGTGGATCCTTTCTCTCCTTACCCTTCCTGTCCCTCACTTCTTTCTTGAGCCCTCTTTTCACAATCTAGTGAAAATCTACATACTAGCTCTGTTGTAAGCCATGAAATTTGGGACAAATCACTTCATCTTTCTGAACCTCAGACATCAGTCTGGGAGGCAATAACTAGTGGTTCATGCATAAACTTTGAAGCCACGGTGACCTCGATATATATCCATGCTCTGCTATTTCTCATCAATGTGACATCCAGCATGTTATTTAACTTTGGAGCCTCCGTTCCCTCAGGACTAAACTCACCTTATAGAGCTGTTGAAAGAAGGAAAAAAGACAAAGCCAGGAAAGTGCTTAGCACAGGGTGTAGCAGAAGGCTCTTCAGGAATTGGCCAGGGCACGCCTCTCTGGACTTATGTCCCCATGCTCTCCCTTAGTCACTGTGCTCCAGTCATTTGCCTTATTCTGTTATTGAATGAACCAAGCTCTTTCCCACCTCTGGGCTTTCCTACAGTTTCCTCACCCCGGAATACTTGCCCTCACTCCTCACCCCCACTCTCCACCTGACAAATACTCCTCGGTTGAGTTACTTTCCTGGAGAAACATCCTTCTTATTCAACACCCCCCCCCCCCGAATGACAGCTTCCCATTAAATATTTCATTGACATTCTGCATTTCGTTTGCTCTTTATGGGACTTATTACTTCTTTGCAAGATGGTTTAGCATTGGTCTCCCTTTCTGGGCTACAAGTCTGGGCCAGGGGCAGGGTCTAATGTTTTTGCCGTGTCCCCAGCGATAGGGTTGGCCCACGTGCTCTCCAAAGCGCGTCTCACTTTCTGTAGCTACTTCTCATTTCTTCCTTCTCATTCCCAAGCTGACCGTAGGCCATTTCCGCACCATCGCTTAGGTTCGCTGACCCTCCAGAGAGCGGGTCTAAGGGGAAGGAGGCTCAAGAACGAAGGCTGCCTGCCGAGCCTCCGCTGCTCGCCGCCGGGTCCCCCAGGGCCGGCGGGATGGCGAGCGCCCAGCCCGCCCCCGCCTCCCCCAGCCCGGCGGGGCGTTTGCGGACGGCGGACCCGAAGGAGGCGAGCGCGCCGGGGCTTATTTGCATACGCCCGCGCTATTGGCTGGAAGGGCGGCCAATGGCCGGCAGCGGCGCTCGCCCGCGCGGCCCGCCGCGCGCGGTGACGTCACGGAGGCCGGCGGGGCCGCGGCGGGCGCCCTGGGGCCAGCCCCGTGACGTAGCGGCTTCCCCCGCCGCCGCCGCCGCCGGGCCTGCCGGGCGCGGGCCGCCCGCGGGAGCGTGGCGCGGGGCACGGCCAGCGGCGGCGCGGCGGCGGCGGGGCCCGGCCCTGTTCCTTCCGGCCTGGCGTTCGCGCCCCGGCCCGTGGGGGCGGGCACGTCGCCCCAGAGCCGCTCCCTGGCGACGTGGAGGGACAGCTGCAGGCGGGCCGCAGGGAAGGACCGAGCGCCACTCCCCTGGGAGTGGGTCGCCGGCCTCCCACTTCCTAAGTCGCACGGCTCTGTCACGTTTTGCATCTGGGGACGACGGGCGTGTTTGATTTCGTAATTTAAAAAATAATAATAAAATAATAATAATAATAATAATAATAATAACAACAACAACAATAATAAAGTGATGGAGGATTTCTGTGTGTTGTTATTAAAGAGCCTAATTGGATTTAGCAGAAATCTTGGCATGAATGCCAGCGCCGCACTTCCAGGCTGGTGACCTTGGCCACGTTCTCGTGCTGGCCTTGGTGGCCTGACGTGGCAACCGAGGAAGAAGGAATGTGGAGACACTCCAGAAAGGCCCCCGGCCTGGCTTCCTCATCCTCACGTAATCCAGAGCATGGAACCCTATCCAGGTGGTGGCCTGGAAGGTCCCCTATCCCTAGGAGAGCCCTAGGAAGACCCTGTCTCTGTGCCCCCATTTTTCTTCTTTAATTGCTCCTAAACCTAGGGAGGGGTGGGGGGTACCCCAGCCAGGTATTTCTCAGTCCTCAAGATGAGGAAGGGAACTTTGAAGGGAATCCCCTTCATGGTCCCTCTCCTCATTGAAGGCCAGGACCTAGGCAGAAGAGCTCCCTCCTGGGCTCGAATGGGCTGAGAAAACCCTTTGACATCCTTTCGCCCCATCCCCAGTGGGCTAGGGTGGAGGTGAGGTGGAATGGTGTCTCCCTAACAAGATGAAGTTAGATCAAGGGTTTCTGCTTCTGTGAGATGGAGGGACATATAGGTAAGATCACTACAGGTCTGGCTGATCATCCTGGGTATTTGGGGTTTAACCACCCACAGCATCTCAAACCTGCCCCCATCCAGTCACTATGAGTTTTGAGGTCAGCCGTTCTCCTTGATGTGATGCCCTCCCTTGTCTCTGTCTTGTTTGGTTGTCTCCCTTCACACTGTGCCCCTCGTTTCTCTTCTTCCAGGAAGGCTTCTTAGATCAACTCTCCAGATTCCACCCCAATGCCAGCTTGAGGCCCCTTGGAGGCTGCCTCTTAGATCTTCTGGCAATGTTTACACAATTACTCTGGTGTCTTGCCTCCCATCAGATTAGGAACCAGCTCTCTGTAGCAAGACCTTGTCCTTCTCCCTTAGGAATTTTCCAGAATGTGGGACAGCACTGGCCAGGGTGTCTGTTTTCCCCTCTAGTCCTAGCTCCTGAGTTATACAAGTAGTTGACCTTTTCTCTCCTCATTTTTCCCATCTGCAATAGGGGCTGTATGGTAGTTCCTGGAATTTGTATAGAAAGAGGAGGGGCTAAAGTATGAAGGAACAAGATCATGGGTAGAAACCAGAGCACTGTTCTGGGTGTCAGAAGTCCTGGCTGTGGTTCTGGCTTGGCCACTGACTAGTTGAGGGACCTGGGTCAAGGAGGCAATGAGAGGTGAAATTTACTGGACATCTGTAATGACACTAAAAGGTGACATTGCCCCCATCATCTGTGTAGCTCCTCAGGCTTCCAAATAAATATGCAAGCTGGGCAAAGCCAGGTGAGTGCTTTGCATGTTCAGCTTCCAGACAAGTTCCCCAGCCCAGCCTTTTTCCAAGTCCTCTTGTATGGAAATGTCAGGTCTGCGACTATGTGCCAGACTCCTTGCTGCATCATCTCTGCTATTAAAGATGCACTCTTTGTGACAACCCTGTGAGATAAGTATGTTATCCTTATGTTTCAAATGAAGAAACAGAAGCCCAGAAAAGGTGAGTAACTTCCCTAAGTCACACAGGATTCCCTTCAAGTTTCCTTGCCTCATCTTGAGGATTGAGAAATAGCTGGCTGGGGTCCCTCCACCCCTCCTTAGGTTTAGGAGTAATTAAGTGGCAAAGAAACAAAACAAACAAAAAAAGTGGGGGCAAAAATGGTAATAGTAGAACCAGTGTCAATCCCAGGACTCTTGAGTCTATGATCCTTCTACCTTCTGAGTCATATAGGTATATTTTAGCATTACATATTTTAAGATATATTTTATTTTATTTTACTTTATTTTATTATAAAACAGGAGAGTATATAATAAAGCCAAATTGTGCTAAAGTATTTATAGAAGGACGAGACCTCTGTGGGCTGGAAACCTTCATGGAAAAACTGGTAACTGAGCCTTTAAAAAAAAAATCCTTCCTGTCTAAATAAATGTATTTCTCCTACACAGGCAAATATTTTTAAAATGTATTTCAAAAGTTAGATTTCTGGAAAAAGAAAAACAGGAGGTGGGGGTAGTGGCTTCTTTAAAAAGCCCATTTGGAAGGAACCCTTGGGGTAGGAAGGAGAAGAGGGTAGCAGGGAAGGAAAAAGCCAGTCCCAAGGCTTCCCACCCCTTGCCATTTTTGAAGCCTCAGTTTATCTCTATTTAGGCCTAATATTTGAATCTGGAAGAGAAATAAATATAAAGGTCCTAAGAGGTGATTTTGAGACAAACCAGAGATTCTTAGAATCATTCTGAAGAAGAAGAAAAAGGAGCTTCTGAGATACAGCAGGAGTTTAGGACAGCCCCCCCCCCCAAAAAAAAAATCCAAAACGAATTTCTGAGGGTGGGTAGGGGGTGTGGAGAGGAATGTGACCCCTGAAATGAGGGCTAAGTGGGGGGGGGTATGGGGTCTTTTTTAGAGAGTTTTGAATGCAGAAGAGATTCTTTGCTGCGTGGGGCCTTCTGGGTACTAGGGATTGGATAGCATGCTCATAATTTAAGGTGGTTCCTTAAAATGAGCAAGTGCTGGTGGCTAGTGTAGCAGAGCACAGGACTAGGTCTTGCTGAAAAAGTGTTCCCCACCTGGTCCTGCCTGCCTCGCAATACAGGACATGGTAACCCCAACCCCACCCAGACTGAGACCCAGGCCCTATTGCTCCAGCCTTGGCCTGGCCTCCCTGAAACAGCCACTGCGAAGTGGGGCAGTTGCTGGAGGAGAAAGATTTGTTCAGGACGAGATGGTTCTCCCTTTTCGAAAGAGTGTTCCAGTCAGGTGTCAGAGAGAAACCTTCCAAGCATTCCCACCCCCAGAAGGTTCTTACTGGGGAGGCCTGTGCTTGCAGACTATGGTCAGAAAAGGGTAGACCATTCAGGCCTTCCTGGCCACTGGGGTGAGCCTCTGGGTATTTCTCCTTTGTATTTATCCTATGGATTGGGGAAATCAGACTCCAAAAGGAGAGCAAGAATGAGAAAATATGAGTGCCTACTGTATGCAAGGCACCTCCACAGCTGTTCAGTTCTCCCCAAAACCAGAAAAGGTGGGTAATGTTATCCTCCCCATTTTATAGGTATGGAACCCGAGGCTCAGACTGGTGAAGTGACTTGCCCTAAATCTTAGAGTTGTATGGGAACAGCCAGATTGATAAATCCAGTGTCTGAACCTTGCCCCTATCTGCACTCTGGCCTCTGGGAATGCTTCTCTGCAGAAGAAATTTCACCCTCTCAAGAAGCTGCCTTCTGGCCTATCGTTCTAGGTCTCGGGACTTAACCACCCCGGGGCGCCCTGCGAGCTGGGTTTCTTGCCCTTGGGGTGGCATGCAGGGGAAGCGATGCTGGTGGGGTGCCCAGGGGCTCAGAGGCCTCGTTCTCTGTCCTTTCGAGTCAGCCTAACTGCTGTGTGATTTTGAGCTGCTGCGAGCCTCTCTGGGCCTCACTTTTTCCACTCCTTCCTCAGGGGAAGCCCCGGTCCAGGTTTGCTGCCTCGGAAGGCGTTAGTTCGCAAGGCCACCGAGCCCTCCCCTGCGAGGCAGCCCCCGAAGCGGGCCGCAGTGGGGCGGATTGTGTAACCCGCCGCTCTGCGCGCACGTTGGGGGGGCGCGGCGGGGCGGGGCGCTCGCCGCTATTCAGGGCGCCGCTATTTTTAGCCCCATTGATGAGGCTGCGTCCGCCGCCGCCGCCGGGATTCCGGAGACGTCAATGGGCGCGCGTCACGGTCGCTGCCCGCCCGCCGGGGGAGGTGCGCCCGGGGCTGGGACCGAGGCGCGGGCGGCCGCGGGCCGCGGGGGCGGGGGGCGCGGGCGCGGCCGGAACTGCTGGGTGGGGGGCGCCCCGGGGCGCGGGGCGCGGCGGCGGGAGCGCCAGGCTGCGGCGGCGGAACGGCTGGGGGCCCGCCTGGCACGGCACCCGCGACCCCCGGCCTGCGGGCATGGGCGCCCCTGCCGCGGTGGGCGGCTGCCTCTCGCCGCCGGGTGCACGGACCCGGAAAGCGTGGGTGGAGAGGCGAGCCGAGCCCGCCCCGCCAGGTGAGGGCCCGGCTGGGGAGGGGCGAGGTGGTCCCCAAGAGGCCGGCGCAGCCGGGATCTTGCAGATGCACTGCGGTGGGCTGGGGCCGGCTCGGCCGCCCCGCAGCGCTGGGGGAGGGACTGGATCCCAGCGGAACTCGCCCGCTCCGAGTCACCCCCGAGTGCGGCGGCCAACGCTTTCTCACCGCAGCCCGCCAAGGGTGGGGTTTGGCCCGCGAGGGGCGCTGGAGGTGGCCAGGCGGGAGAAATTCCTTCCACTTCCCCGCCGGCTGCGGGGAACCGGTTCCAGGAGCTCCGGAGCTTGGCTGCCAGGACGCTAAGCCCGGAGGGAGCAGGATTGCCCGGTGCGACTCCTTCGTGGGACTGAGTCGAGAAACCGAGGCTGGACAGGGTCTCATGGCGTCAGAAGCTGACCTGGCATCAGAAATGCTGCAGAGGTGACATTTACAATGCTTTACAGAGAAGTATTAATTGGGGCTTGGAGCTAGTAGTCGGGGCTTTCTAGGGAAACGAAGGCTGGACAGAGGTAGGTGGGTTCACAACGGTTCGGCCCTAAAAGTGCTCATGGATTAGGGGGCTGACGGCAGACTGGACAGGAGGTCTCGTGATAGCCAAAAGGCTTGGTCATAGACCCACTCCAAGTCAATGGTTAGATCAGTGACTTGCTGGCAGACTTAAAAGGGAAGCCAGCTGATTCTTTGTAGTTATCTAGAGCTGAGAGGAATGACAAGTGTACGGTATGATAAAGATCAAGATTCCAAATGATGGCAGTGGGGCAGAAGGATGGACCAAGACTAACAAGATGAATGTGACTGATTATAAATGTCGAGGCCTGTGCTGCAGTTAAAAAAATTAGGTCAGAAGTTCAGGCCTAGAGCCAGATTTAGAGGCCCAGCAACACGGGCCTCAGAGCTTTCCATTTGTTCTCTGCTGTTGGCTGTCAACCTGCTCTGTGCAATCTGAGACCTCTACCCACTAAACAGATCAGAGGCAGGGAGAAGCGGAATGCCTGGCCTTGGGCTCTCTGGTTGGGCTCCCTGGGTTCTAATCCCACCGTTGCCACTTCCTAGCTCTGTGACCTTGGGCAAGGTGCTTAATATTTCTGTGCCTTAGTTTCCTCCTTGGTAAAATGTTCATAATAATAATAATAATCGTTTCTTCATAATGTTGTGAGGCTGAAATGCGAAAATACTGTAAAGCACTTAGTAGTGTATCTAGCATGTGGTATGCAACATATACGACCTGCTGTTGTTATTGCTCATTATAGTATTATGCCATTTCTGGTTGGGACATTGGCCAAGGCAGAGCTTATGCCTAGGAGGCCACCAGGGCTGCAGAGGTTTCTGTCAGTCTTGTTCTGTTTCCAGGGCGAGTTTAGTTAAGAAAAGACCCAGGTGGGGGTTGGGGTCTGGGTGAGAAAGGTGAAGGGATTAGGAAATACAGACCGGTAGGTACAAAATAGTCATGGGATGTGAAGTAGAGCATAGAGAATATAGTCAGTAATATTGTAATAACTGTGATTACTAACTAGTCGGAAGATCACTTCATAAATTGTATAAATCACTAACCACTATACTGTACATCTGCAACTAATATAAAATGCTAATTGGAAGGAAGGAAACAAAGAAAAGAGACCCAAATACTTTAGGGAGGGGGTGATTTTGAATGGGCCCATGCTAAGCTGGGACCCAGGGAGGGGGCTCTTGGATTCAGGGTTGTGGCTCAGCATAGGGAAGAATCCTCAGTCTTTTAATCTGTTCCAAAATGTAATGGACAGCTCCTTCACTTTAATATCCTTCCCACCTCCTTCCGAGTGACTAGCTGACCGTCTTCTCTTACCAGTTCCTATGCAGGCATGTGTAAGTCCTCCTCTTCCCCTAGTTCAAAAATACTAATCAAGCATCTACTAGTGCTGAGCTCTGTTTTAGAGACTGAATACTGCAGTGATTGAGAGAGACAAGTGAACAGATGAATAGCAGTAGTCCCATGGCAATAATAAAAGGTTAATGTAGTGGGGTGGAGTTGAGGCTCTCCAAGGAAGTGGGAATGGAAACCCGATTGATGAGGAGGAGACATCCAGGCAGAAGGAACAGCCAGTGCAAGGGCCCTGAGTGGGGAAAGAAAGTCCATATGATCGGAGCACAGTAAGGAAGGAGAACGGAAGCCGGGTACTGATGTCTGGCCTGATGTCCCCACCCTATTTGCAAGGCATCACTTTATCCTCCTCAAAGCTCACTCAGCCCTTGGTTTGCCCTCTGTACAATGCTGATTGTAACTGACCTTGATTCATCCCCCATTGTAATTTCCTGAGGCCCAGGGATCTTTGTTTGCTCCTCCTTGGGTCTCCCACCATTCGTGGCTCACTGCTGGGCTCACAGTAGGCCCTGAGTAAATGTTTGTGGAATGACCATAGAAGAGGAGATTTTGATCTGGGACAGGAAATAGGATCAGAAACCTGCTCGAAGATGTTAGAAATCACTTTCTGGGCACCAGTGGGTCTCTGATTCTGGCCCCTATTCTCAGCACAGGTGGGGACAACCTGGGCACTCAGGTTAGGCCTGACTGGTAGGAGGTGTCGGCCCTCCCCACCTCCCTCCTCAGCTGTGGGCTGGTAGGGATAAAAGGGAAGTGGAGGCCCTAGGGCTTGACTGCACACCAGTTTCTGGGGTGTGGGGAGATGACGGTGTCATTCTGGGAGCAGGTATAGCCTATGGGCTGGCCAGGTTTGAAGCCTGATTTTGCCTTCTGTTTGGGACTGGAAGTCCTTCAGGTGTTCCAGATTACCCTCCACTCCTCTCCTGTAGCCTTCATTCCCTGCTCCCATTACACTCACAGGAATGGGGGAGGGGTGCTGGTAGATCTGTAAGAGGATAGTCTGTGTGCCATGGACCAGAGGAGCTCCCCTTACCTGTCGACCCTGGGGCAGAGGTCAGGAGGGTGAGGAATCCCATCAGCCACCCTTGGGGGCCCTCTTCCTTCCTATTCCCTCTGCCTCCCATCATGGAAACATCTACTTCTCTTTTCCCAGACCTCATCATCGCCTGAAGGGCAGCCTCATAACCACAGAAAGCCAAGCCTTGGCTGGTCCTGCTCTCACTCTGGGGCCCAGTCAAGGGAGGAGAGAGCTGAATAAGGGTGGAAAAGGGGAAGGAGAGATGTAGGGTCTGGAATGCCCTGGCTGAAGGGGGCTTTGGCACCAGTGGGGTCAGTGGGTAGAGACTGAAGAGCTGGAGGGCTGGTGCACACAGTTGGCTCTAGAAGGAAAAACCAAGTGCCTAGAGGTGGCTTGGAACAGGAACCATGGTCTGGGGTAGCTTTTATGTGTTCTCATTTAATTTCTTCACATATGTGTATCCAGCACTGCTCTAAGTCCTTTACACATATTAACTCATTTTAAGCTGATGATAACCCTATGGTTGTTAATTGAAGAGATGTCAATTACAGATTGTCATTTTTACATATGAGGAACATGAGGCACAGAGAGATTATGTAATTCATGTAAGGTTACATATGGTAGAACCAAGATTTGAACCCAGGCAGGCTGGGATCTAGTGTCCTGCTTTTAACTACTCTAAGCTGGGCCTTCCCATTTGGGGACTGGAGTCCCTTTACAGAAGGTTCCTAAAAGTCCCTATCACTCTGGTTAGAAGGCTAAGCTGAGTAGAGACTGGGGCATGGACCCCTTGAGGAGAGCATGGTATTCTGCTCTGTCCTCACAATAGCTCCCTTTTCTCTGCTGACAAAATGCCCTTTTGTGCATGTCAGGGGACTGAGAGCTGGATTACACCCCAGAGTGGGATGTAAGGCTGAGTGCCTGGTTGCTGGCATTGTGTCTCCATGGCCCTCACATACCCCAGATGCTGTCAGCAGCTCCCATCTTCACTCCACATCCTGGAGAGCTGTTTGCCTGGGGGTGGGGTCCCAGGCTCTGACACCCAGCCCAGGGAGCTTCTAGGGCTGGCTTGTCCTCCCTTGTGCCCCTGTTCCCACAGCTGTGTTTACTGGCTATACTGTCTCTAGGGAATGTTCCTGCTGACTGGCTTGTCTTCGCTCACACTGACTCCCCCTCTTAGGCCTCCACCATGGACAGAGACCAGCCCCGGCTCCTCCCTGGTGTCCCAGCTCCTTCTGTCAGGCCCTGAGAGCCCTGAAGATGGTTTGAGTATTATCCAAGGTTTGTCCATCCATCCAGAGTGGTAAGTACTCTGCTGTTGTCCTTTGTATACCCCTGCCCCGCCCCCCCCCAGCAGGTGGGGTTAGAGGGCAGAGGTGGGAGTGGAGCTGCCTGAAGCGGATGTGGTTTGGGGGATGGAGGGGGAAGCCCTGCAGAGGTGGCAGGCAGTGTGCTACTCAGAATGGGGAGATCTGTTTTCTCAGTGGTGGGAGTAATGCGGGGGTGGGGAAGGGGGAAGCCTCATTTTCTTAGCATGGTAGTTGGAGGGGATGCTCTCAGCCCAGGTGACGTGGGTTGGTGGTAGGGGGTGAGGTTGGGGAATAGCTGTTCCAAAGGCATCATGTGCTTAGTTCTAGGAAGTTGATGGGGTGGAGTTGGGTAGCTCAAGGTCAGGCTGAGAGTACAGCAGGACAGACATAGGGGATGGGAAGTTGGCTTATTTCTAACTTGGACTGTAACAGGGGAGTCCATGAAGGAGAGGCTGGGACTACCCCATCACTCACTGAAAGGATATTGATCACCCCCTTCCCACTATGGCAGGCCTGAAGGTCCTATGGGGTCTGATCTGGGGAGATGTCTCTGTGAATGGGGAGGATCTTGCTGGCCAAAGGCAGGGACAGATCCTTCACTATTTATCCAGCATCTCTGAGAAGGAGAATCTCAGATTTGACATGATCAGAGGGATCCTTGGCCATCTAGCTCACCTCCTCCTCTTACAGATGAAGAAACTGAGTTACAGAGGAGAGAAGTGACTTTTCAAGGTCCTACAGTGAAGACATGTAGAGCCAAGTTTAGAATCCAGGTCTCCTGGATTCCGGGCAAGCCCAGAGGCCTGGTCTGCTGATGGAGGACACACCTTCTTGTCTGAGCATGCTTCTAGAGAAGGCAAAACTGATCTGCAGATGAGAGGTGGGGTATGGGAATGACATTTTCACCAGGCCTTTCCCTGGGGACCTTAGATACTGGGATGGGGCCCAGGGCACCATAATCCTGGTTACCATGTTTACTCGAAGGAGCTGAAATTCACTGGCATCCTGGACAGAGATCCTATGATTCCCTTCTTCCCTCCCCAGAACAGAGGGCCATCTTTGAGTAACAACCCCCCTCAGGCCTTGTGATATCTTGGATGAAGCAAGAGGGGCTGCCTCAGTATCTCCCCCAGTCCTCCAAACACTGTTACCTCCTGGGGAGTTTGTGTTCAGGGTGCAGAGTCCCAGAGAAGTGGCTGGGATGGGGAGGACAGGGTGTCCAGTTTTAACCTAGATGGAAGGAGGGAAGCCCTGGGAAGCAGGGCCTCCTGTTCTGGGGGCTGGGCTGGGTATGCCACTCATCTCAGGCTGGGGACAGTGACAGAAATTACTGTACATGGGAAAGGCAGGTGTCCCTGGTCAGCTGGAGATCATGACTTGGGAAGCACATGAGTGAAGATGACAGCAGGGGGCCAGGTGTCTTTCCCTTCACTCAGTCCCTACTTCTACCCTCAGCTCAGACTTGGCCTCCTGAGCACCCAGCCTTCCCTCTGGGCACATAGCAGCCCCTGGGAGAGAATTCTTTGTATTCATCCCGTTGTCTTGGTGATGGATGGAACTCTCATGTCAGACACACTGCCAAGGCCACCCTGAGGGGCTGCCAACTGGGGCCCCATGAGTGTTAGCGCTGCTGGTCTTGTGACGTGGACACCTGTCTGCCAGGCCTGGGCATGGACCCAGGGTCACGCTCACACCGGGGCTCCCGTCAGTTGACTATTTTGGGCTCTTGCTGACCTGGGCCAAAGTCAGGCCTTAGCCAAGAGGGCTCCGAGGCAGCTATCCATGTCCCCAGAGGCTGGCCCTTGTTTCTGCTATATAAACAGAGGAGGACACGCTGGCGTGGAGACTGCCCCATGTCCTGAGCTTGCTCAGTGGGTGCACAGCCTTGCCCGGCCAGGAAGGCCTGACTGGATAGTCACGTCTCTTGCCTCAGGGCTCCCTGAGGCCACCGGGAAGAACCTCCAACCAGCCCCAGGATCCTTTCTCAGTGCTACTGTCCAGGATCTCTGAGTCAAAGCAGGTCGTTGAGGAGCAAGCTGGTGAGTCTCATGAATGGGGAAACTGAGGCATGAGAGCTGCGCTATGTGGATCTTTTTCCATTGTGACTGTCCGTGTTGTGGTTTCTTTGGTCTTGAGAGTAGCCTGGGAGGAGGAGGAAGTGAGGGTAGCTGACCCTTCTGAGGAATGAGAGTAGCTTGACTGGAGTAGGATAACGGGAGTTGGATTTGGGAATACTTTGTGATTGTGAACCAGGAGATGCGATGCCACCTCTCCTTCCTCGGAGATTTCCAACAGGGTCTTGAGCCTCCTCGTCTGTTGACCTGGCCTAGATGAGGCACTGGTCTGCTCCGGCCAGGAGGGACACTGGAGTGAGCTGGGTACTCATCATGGTACCGCAGGTCCCTGAGCAGTGTCCCTGGGCCCCCCAGCTGCTTGAGACTAGGAGGCAGACCCCTGGGCTTGGCTTCCCTGAGCCCTCAGCCCCTGCCCTGATCTCCTTTTCTGGCTTCCCGGCTGGTTTTGGTGTCTGAGAAGCAGAGCTGGGCTGAGGTCTGGCAAATCCGCCAACCAGCTTGCCACAAACATGCTGGGCCCCAGGCCAGGGCTTCGGCCCAGGGTGGAATAAGTGGTAGCTCCTTACGTGGGAGACTGTTGTGCTCTCCTCAGTTCTCGAAAAAAATTCTTTCCCTTTCTGAACGTGAGTCTCTAAACGAATCCAGAGCCTGTGACTAAAAATACTTTAACAATAGGAAAATGCCTCAGTCTTTCCGGCTGGGGCTCGTTATCAGAGGGTTTTTATTTTGGAATTTGAAATTTTGCCCAAGGAAGCTGGGTGGAGACCCTGGGCAGGGGCAGGAAAATTTGGTGGGTGTTGATGTTCTGTAAGGTGGTGGGAGACCCTCCAAGGGTGGAGGAGAGAGGAGCTAGCCAGGAGCTGAGCAGATGCAGGCGCATGGAAGGAGATTTGAGCCGGGTGCAAGTGAGGTGTGGGCTGACCTTTCCTGAAGGAACTCCATGATCTTTTCTGCATTTTTCAGCTCTGGCTATTCTTCCCAAAGTCCGATCTTATTCCTTTATGCTGTATGTTAATTCCTTCTGTCTGGAGAGGGGAATGGGGCTGGAGAAATCACTAGACTGAAGATGACCTCTGTGGAGAGAGGCCTGACCTCCTTAATTAACCAGCTCTTTTCAGAGTGCTAATTGAGTACTTGCTGAATACAGAGTCTGGAATTTTCTGCTGCTGGGTGGAACCACATCTGGACACACTCTCATGTCCTTTCACTCAGCCCTGGAAGGGGAATGGGGGAGGGGTGGAGTTACTGCTTTTCTCTGGTTCTTGAAGAAGGGGGTGCTGGCTCCCCAGTTAGGCTGAGGACCCAGTTAGGCATCTCCTTTCCCTGCCTGTACTAGGATCCTGCTGCAGGTCCCTAGGGCCAGGGCCACCAGACAGTGCTCCATTTCACTGTTGAGCCTCCCTCTTTTGTTAGCGATTGAATTCTCATAACACTGGGACTTGTAATGCTGTCTTGGACAGGTGAGGACACAGTTTCAGAGAGGGCAAGGGACTGGACCTGGGTTGCACACCAGGCTTGCTGGTCACAGATGCCTCTGAGAGCTCCTTCACCTTTTGCCCCTGCCAGGGGCTGGGGTGAGAGTTTGGGGATAATGGCTGACCTACCCCTGTCCTTGGAAGCCTGATTTTGGGGAGATAACAACACGTGTGGTCATGGCAGGGCCAGGGCCAGGAGATCAGATCTGGTGGCCTGAACCTCACAACCCCAGTCCCCAGAGCTGTCCACGGGAAGCCCCTTGGGGTAGTAGGGAGTGTGTCCCTGCCACCAGCACAAATCCCCCTGCCCACTGCCAGGGCAGAAAGAGGAAGTGGCTCAGTCAGGGCTGGTGATGAGTTCTGGGGCTGAGGAGGGGAAGCTCCTGGGGCCACTTCTCAGAGGAGACTGTGCTCACTCCCTCTGCCCACCCCAAGGGAAGGGTGTGGAGGCATGTGGGTGGGGATGGTCTCAGTGAAAGTAGGGCCCTCTTGCCCTACTTTCCATCCTGCCCTCTGCTTAGCAGTGGAGGGGGCCAGCCCACGGTTAGGGGACAGCGTGGGAAAGGGGCCGTGCAGTTCCACTTCCTCCATCCAGTATTTACCCAACTCCACCCCCTCCCTCTTGGCTGGGGGACGATAGTGGACATTGGCTGCTCATTTGGGGCGGTCCCGGGGTTGCTTACTGATGAGGATGCATGCAGAGTCCTCTTGCCAAGGTGGGGGAGACAGGGCCTTGCCCTCATGTTCACACGTTTGTGGGGAAGAGACGGGGCTAAACACATGATAAGTCTCCATAAGATGTGACTAGGAGGGGCAAGGGTCTAGTGAGTGGTTCAGAAAACATACTGTGTGAGGACCCCTTCCTAATATCAGTTATTACAGTGTCTCCTGACTGTAATTGTGCTCAGTATATATCCATAGAACAAATACTAGATGAGAAACAATCACCATTTCTGTGATCTCGGGAATACACTTGAATGAACTTGTACTCAGTAAATTCCAGCAGCATGTGCATCCCTGTGCATAAATATAACTCTTTTATTTAGTTATGGTTGTTTTTAAATAAACGTTTATTTTTGAAAGTATAACATGTACACAAAAAAGTGTTCAAAAGACAGGTGTGATATCTTTTTTGTTTTGTTTTGTTTTTCTTTTACTTTCTTCTTTTGTATTTAGGTGTAATATCTTAAGAGTATAGTTTGATGACTTTTCCAGAGTGAACACATCCAGATGGCCATCATCCCAATTAGGAACTGGAATGTTCCCAGTCTGTCCAGACTCCCTCGTGGGCACAACTGTTTTCAATTTATAGGCTGTGCGTGTGTGTACCTGATTCTGTGGTGCCCTTATACGCATCTAGGCCCAAAGGGCTAGAAGCTGCAGCCTCTGGAGTTAAGAGTCAAAGGTAATGGATCCAGCACAAAACTGAGAGTTAGGAGACTTGAATTTGAGTCCTGCTCCCTGGCCTCCATCTCTTCATTTATAAAATGTGGGTCAGAATTCCAAACCTGGAAGGCTGGGGAGAGGGTCAAGTAAAGAATCCATGTGAAATGTCCTAGGCTGAGGGCTGAACCTTTATTGGTATTCACCATACCCTCAACCCCGGGTGAGGAGGTGCTTATTATTAAGTTAGGCTGGTCCAGGAGGGTGGCACAAGAGCTGAGGTCTTGAAGCATCAGTGGAGTTAGAATAGAAAGAAGAGCAGTGGGTATTGGGAAGGTTTAGCCCAAGGTTCTCATATGGGGATAGTGGGGATCAGGGGTAGGCAAGGGAGTGATGGTGGGAGAAAGGTGGGCCAGGCATGCTGTGGGAGCCTGACATGGATGCTATCTCGACTCCAACATGACATCTTCCATCCTCACCCTTTCTGTGTCATAATGGCCCTACCTCACCTTCTGGTCCTTGTCTCTAGTTTTGGATACTTCTCCTTTCCAATCATTATCTGCTTCATCATTACCTGTGTTCCCCCCAAATTGTTTTGCTCCTGAATGCGGGGTTTGGGGAGCAGGGTCCCTTGGAAGTCTCTGTATAGCTTGGTACCAACTTATGCTCCAGGCTTCCCGAAGCCTGCATCACTTTCCCCACAGTTCTACCTTAGCCAGATGCCATTCCTTTCAGAACCTCAGCCCATCCTTCCTGGAGGGTATCTGGCTAGCAGGAATGAGACCTAGGGACCCAAAACCCTTCTTGCCCCTCTCCCCTCTGTCTTAGGCTAGGTGCTTCATATGGGTGCCTGAATTGGTGGCCCTGACTGTGCTCCCACAGAGAGACTTTGCCTTTTTATTTTCAGAGCATAGCGTGTTCAGATTTCCCAGAATCCCCTACCTCAACAAGCAAGAACAAATGGCAACTGCAGTGGCCTTACCCTCCCCCACCTCACCTTTGGGGCAGCAAGACCACAGCCTCCAAACCTGCAACCGCAGTGGGCCAGGCTAAGCTGCAGGTACAGATCTGGAGGCTAGTGCTGAGATGCAGACATTTAGAGCAGCCCCCCTACACACACACACACACACACACACACACACACACACACACACACACACACACACTGGGGCCTCACCCAGCCCCCTTATCCCCTGCAAGTCAATGTGAAGTTCCTGCTTCCACTGAGCCTGCACCCATGGACTCCACTCTTGCCTCATCTGATCACCCTTCGGTACTTCCCTCTACCCTAACAGCATGTCCTGCTCCTCACTTCCACCCTCACCTCCCACCTCAGGTTCCCCATACCCTTGTCTCCAGACTCCACGTCTGCCTACTCGAAGGTCCCACCATCACCTCAAACTTTATCCATTCCAGGCAATGCTTGTCATCTCTGCACCCCCTGCCTGTCATCTCTGCTCCTGATGCTCCACATACAATTTTTCAGTTTTTCATGAAATTCTATTTTGGAACATCTCTGGATCCCCTGTTCCTACTGCCAGTCACAGGCCATGCCTCACTAGTGCCTGAAGGCAGACAAGCTGAGTGAAGCCAGTGACCTCTCCTTTTCCTTGTCCACTACCCATTAAGAAAAGTGCTCCTTAACCAGTTTGTTTCTACTTTCCGAACCCCACTGTCCACCCCAAATGGAGCAGTCTTCAGATAACTCAATCTCATTCAGTGATCTGGTGAGGAGGACCTGCCAGAACTCCCCCATTACACCATACAATCCTAACATGAACCAATCTTGAGAGAGCCCCGGGTTTTCCCAAACTGTCTTCCAGAGATCCTTCAAGGCCACCTGAGTAAAGGTGAAGCATGGGCAGGATGATGCCTAGGGGACCCATCCAGGATCCCCATCCACTTCAGCCAGAGTTTTGTTTTTCTATGTCTTGGACTTTTGCATAAGATTTTGCTTGGGAAAGAAGGATCCCAAACTAATAATTCATGTCCTCTCATTTTTCAGATTAGGACTCAAAGACTCTCAGAGGAGAAGATGCACCCTGCTCAGGCACACATAGCAAGTCTGAGCTGGTGAAACTAGGCTTCCCATCCAGCCCCCCACCCCACCCTGGAATTCCTCCCTCCACCCAACAGGGCCTTCCTTAAATAAACACACACACACACACACACACATACATACACACACATACACACACATACATACATACATACATACATACATACATATATTTAATATGTCAGCAAAAGATTTGCCAGGTCAACGTTCTTCCCTCCATTCCTTACCAGCCAAACAGGTGTATTACCTGTGGCTTGACCAGTGTGTACTCAAGCCCAGACTTAACAATTCTTTGAGAGCTGGGACAGCCTTGTAGCACTCACCTTTCCTCCCCACCACTTCCCATCTTTAAAAAGCAGTACAGACCATCCCTCCCCTCCCCTGGGGTGGCCCACCCCGGAGATCCAGGGGACTCAAGTGTGGGGGGAGCTGTAAAAAGTCTCCTTGTAAATATTAGCCCATGCTTCTCTCCTGTAACAGGTGAGGACTCCCCACGCTAGGGGCAGAATGGGGGGAAGGGGTGATTGCCAGGCTAGGGAAGGCCCCAGATGGCTGCAGCCTGGCCCGTGCAGTGATACAGCGCTGGCAGGCCCTTCCTTCACAGGGTAGGTCAAAGCCACTCTTTCCACAGGTGTTGGAGGTGAGGTGGGAGTGTCGGTACTCCCTGATCAGGGACAGGGGAGGGCAAGAAAAGGTACCTGAGAGATGCAGTTAGTGGCCATGGGTTCCACCCCAGTGGGCCACCGCCTCCCTGCGTGACCTTGAGTAAGTGCCATTATTTCTCTGAGCCTGTTTATTTATAAAATGGGGAAGAGTCTGCACAAATTCAGAAAGATTTCTCAGGCTCCACCCGGTTCTGAAATTCGGTAATTTCCCACCAGAGTTCACTCAGCCTGGGACTGAGGAGGGGACTGGTCAGAAATGAAGTTCAGCGGGTGGAGTAGAGCCCATTGGCCCATCTTGGGCACGGCAGATCCCTGCCCTCCGGAAGGTACTTTGCATGGGAAATTGTGGGGAGGGCAGAAGGCTCTGACTGACAGCCCCGGGGCAACCTCCCAGCCCCCACGGGCCTGCTGGAGAGACTGCTGGGGAAGCCTGGTGAAGTCCGTGCGCTTCGGGCCGAGCTAGGGGCCCAGGCTCTCAGGTGTGCCCTTGAGCTGCCCGCCCCGCCCCGGCCTCCAGGAAGGGCTTGGGACGGTGCCAAGGCGGAGCGGGCCCGGGGAGCGGGCGCAGGTGCGGCTCCCGGAGCAGCCGGAGGGACGGTCAGGAGATCCTCAGCGGGGAAGCCCGGCGGCCGGCTCTGGGACGCCCTCTCCTCCGGCTCTGGCCCTCGCGGCCGGCTATTTCGGACCTGGAGGCCCCCCGCCCCCCCCAGCCCGGCCTGGGTCCTGGGTCCGGCGCGTGGGGGGAGCTCGGGAGTCCGGGGACTATTTTTAGCCGGCGCGGCGAGCGCGAGGCCACTATTTATAGATCAAACGGGCCGCGCTCCCTGCGTCAATGGAACCCCGCGTGCGTCACGCGCGCAGACATTCCGGGCCCCCCGCCCCGCCCCCTCGGGCTCCCCGGCCCGCGCCGCCCCCCGCCGGAACCGCGCCGCCCCCCGCGCCCTTGTATGGCCCGGGCTCGCCGGCCGTGCGTCAGAGGCGCCCCGCCCCGCCCCGCGCGTCACGGAGAGCTTAAGAGGAGGCTCGGCCGGGCCGGGGAGCCCCAGTGGCTCCGGCCGCGAAAGTCCAGGCTGCGGAGCGGGACGGCGGGAGCGCGCTCGGCACCCAGCTGCGGCTCGGGACGCTGGTCCCGGCGCGGGGAGCTGGTCCCGGCGGGGGAGCAGCCGCCGGCCGGGTAGGTGGCCACCCCCACCAGCAGTGTGCGCTCTGTTTGGGTTCGGGGGGTGTTGCGTGAACGAGACGAGGGGACGCGCGGGGAGAAAGGCTGTCGTGGGGTCGGCATGCAGGAGGCGGGGGCAGGGTGCAGCTCTGGCGTTGGCCGCGGGGTGCCGGGAGCGATTGGAACTAACGGGACGAGCACCTAGAGCCGGCTGGAGTCGACTTGGCGCGGGATGCGGGGAGCGTCTGTGCAGGGTGGAAGCCTCAGGGGCGTAGGGTGGGCGCCTGGAGTCAGTTCTCGTCCAGCAGCAGGTGAGCTGTATGTAGTTCTGTCCTCCAGGGTGCCCGGCTGGGCACAGCGCGCCCTGGACTGGAGTGATGGTGGTGGAGGTTTTCAGGACAGTGGGGAAAGGTATACAGAGCTTCGGTTGCTTGGAGCCACGAGACTTCTATCAGGATTGGAGTTCCAAAAGGACCTACTTCCTCCCCGCTTGTCCACCCCCTTCCGTGCCCCTGGTCGTTTTCTCAACACCAGAGGCGGTGGCTTAGTGTGCAGGGATCCCCAGCCTGAAGTTTCTGTCCGAGGTATCTCAGGAGACATCTGGGTTGCCCAAGGGTATGGCCAGCGCCGGTGGCTGACCTGTGCAGGGGGTGCTGCTGCATGTTGGAATGAAAGAGCCGTCTTGGGACAGGAGCAGGGTCTCTGGAAGCACAGGGAAGATTATGTTCGCTGTAGCTTGGATCGTGCGCTCGCTCCGCTGAGAGAGACGCGGAGAGAGACAGAGACAAAGGAGGGGGGAGAGAGATGGAAATTTTGGTCCTTGGGGACCCTGGCAGTTCCTCGTGTAGTCTCTGGCGTGGTACTACCTGGAGAATACCTACCTCCCTACCCCTATAGTCCCGTTGGATCCTACAGGTAGTGTGCAGCCTGAGGCGAGTGCAGCATAACAGGTGCAAACCACATTGTTGCCAGGACCTGCCTGAAGCCGGATTCTCCCCCTCCCTTCTTCAACCCCGCCCCTTCCTCCTCCCGGTGCGACGACTCTGCTGCCCCCACCCCCATGTGGGTCCATATCTTGGGTCATTAAGTACCTGCATGGGGGTGGGGGGATCAGTTGGTGGGGGTTGATCCGGATGTGGGACGTGCAAGTGGAGAAACAGGATTTGAATAAGGCTGGAACGCCCAGCCCTGCGTGGCCGCTGCCTCTCCTCCACCCTAAACCCATCCCTGCCCAGGCTCTCGTAGTGTAGGCAGACGTGGCCACCCTTATCGCACAGGTGCTGTGCGCCTGTGGACAGACGCCACTGGGTGGGTGGGGCCAGAGCTTGGAGGGGCTCTGTCGTCTGGGTTGGTTGTGGGAGTGTCAGGCAAGGGGTGGCACTCGGAGGTGGGGAAAAAAAGCTAGAAGCAGAGAACTTCCCACCATTTGGCCAGGAGATGGTGCCTGCCTTTGCCCCCTCCAGCATCCTCCTTGATTATGGCACTCTGTCCCAGCGTGCTTTCTTACCCAGTCTTTCTCCCTGACTGGTGAGGCCAGAGCCATGCAGACCCCAGGCATGGAGTTGGATGGGAAACTGTCCTGTCTATTAGTTTATAACCAATCTGGAAACTTAAGGATCCTCTCATTAACGGTGTTATTATCCCTGCTCCATCAGGCTCCTCAGGATTGGGGGCATGTAACCCGTTTTGCCTTAGCTTCTGGAATTTTTAGGGCATCAGACTTTTAGGAAAGGGATCCGGGCAGGGGCAGGATGTCTTCTACCCTCCCATCAACAGGCTCCTTCTCCCTGCATAGCCACCTTAAGTCTCCTGTTGGACCCCAAGAGTTCTCTTATAAAAACAACAGGGAAAAATGCTTTACTGGTAGTGGAGAAATTTCTCTTAGGTACTATCCATTCTGGATGGTCCCAGGGGCTGTTCTCTCCTCCGTCCTGCCTCCCCTCTGCCCTTCTCTAGCATATGGCCTCTAAAGGTCTGGAGCCAGGTTACCCAATTCCCTAGAGAGCTGGGGTAGGGTGAGGAGACCTGGAGTCCCTTCCTCCTTGCCTCTGGGAGCAACCCAGACAGTGCAGGGTGGGTACCCATCCCCAGATGGCAGGACCAAGGCTCAGGTGGGATCTGCAGCCTTTGTTCTGGGGCAGGGTTGGGGAATGGGCTCAATGCTACTTAGGCTGCTTTCTTAGGCAGTGAACCTTCACTTTCAGCTCCTTTTCCATATGCAGGATGTCCTTCTTCCCAGGCACTGCGGAGGGAGGAGGGGGCTTTGCTGAGCCTAGGCTGTGCCTGGGAATATTCCCAGAAGTGCCAGGTCGGAGACACAACATATCTGCTCCTGGGGACTAGGCTAAGATTGAGCCTGCTGTCTCTCCCAACCAGCCCCCACCCACGCCTTACCCGGTGAGGGAGGGCAGGGGGCTGGAAGAACACAGCTTCCTCCTGTTTCAGCAGAGAAATGCTGGCTGGATGCCTTCCCTAGGGTTCCCAGGCTGACTGGGTGTGGTTGGCCTTCTGACTGAGCCCACTCTTGCTGGGCCATTGCCCAGGGGTTTTGTGACAAGGAGGTTGAGATGGCGTTCTGGCTAGGGGCCAGGATTCCTGGGTTCTCTGGTGGGCCATGGTCCTAATGCCTCAGGGTCCCATGTCTGGCTGTGATTCCTGCCACCTGGTTGCTTGGGGGGCTATACTTAGAGGTCAGGCTTCAGACTTCTCTGACTCCCCAACTCCTGCTTGGTCTCCTTCTCCAGAGATGCCCTGTATCCAAGCCCAATATGGGACACCAGCACCGAGCCCAGGACCCCGTGACCACCTGGCAAATGACCCCCTGACCCCTGAGCTCAGCAAACCCATCATGGACCTGGCCAGCTCTGAGGCGGCTCCTACGGCCCCCACTGCCCTGCCCAGTTTCAGCACCTTCATGGATGGCTACACGGGGGAGTTTGACACCTTTCTCTACCAGCTGCCCGGGACAGCCCAGCCCTGCTCCTCGGCCTCCTCCTCAGCTTCCTCCACATCATCATCCTCAGCCACATCTCCTGCCTCTGCTTCCTTCAAATTTGAGGACTTCCAGGTGTACGGCTGCTACCCTGGCACCCTGAGTGGCCCGCTAGATGAGACCCTATCCTCCAGTGGTTCTGACTACTATGGCAGTCCCTGCTCAGCCCCGTCACCACCCACGCCTGGCCTCCAGCCACCCCAGCTCTCCCCGTGGGATGGCTCCTTCAGTCCCTTCTCACCTAGCCAGACTTATGAAGGCCTGCGGGCATGGACAGAACAGCTTCCCAAGGCTCCTGGGCACCCCCAACCGCCAGCCTACTTTTCCTTCAGCCCTCCCACCGGCCCCAGCTCCAGCCTGGCCCAGAGTCCCCTAAAGCTGTTTCCCTCTCAGGCCACCCACCAGTTGGGGGATGGGGAGAGCTATGCCATGCCAACAGCTTTCCCAGGCCTGGTGCCCACTTCTCCACACCTTGATGGCCCAGGGATGCTAGATGTGCCTGTGACCTCGGCCAAATCTCGGAGTGGGGCTCCAGGTGGAAGTGAGGGCCGCTGTGCTGTGTGTGGGGACAATGCTTCATGCCAGCATTACGGAGTCCGCACCTGCGAGGGCTGCAAGGGCTTTTTCAAGGTACTGGGCTGCTGGGTGTGGCTTTTCACAAGAAGTGGAGACAGCTGGTCTCACCCCAGTGGGGTCTGTGGTAGCCTACCTCAAGTTCTTTCAGCTAGTCCTAACCTCCAGGAAGTTGCAGCTCTGCCAGGGGTTCCCCAGGGCATGGCAGGGGGCTGGGATTTTTTATGTACTGGGACACAGAGGGCCAGTGGGACTGCAGTGAGATGGAGAAAGGGTGAGATATGGGCAGAGAGTGCGGGCTGCAGGGGTACCCAGTAGGGGAGGTTCTAATGGCCAGCCTGTGGTTTTCCTCTGCCAATCCTCCCCCCACTCCTGGTGAGAAGAGGGGCCCTAAGCGTTCATGTTCCTGGCATGAGATGAAAGGATCTGGGAAGAGAGCTTGGTGCTTAAGGGCTGGGGGTGGACTAGGGAACAGGCTCTCTGTTTGTCCCAGCTCTGGGTGCCTGCTTAGCTTGCTGTCCCCACTGCCCTCCCCCTGCCCCATGCTCCAAGGAAGGGGGGCAGGTGGATGTAGACACATTAAGAAGTATAGGTGTTTGGGCTGCCAGGAAGCCCCTAGCCCTAATCTGGTGTCCTAGAGGTCTTGCTCCTAAGGCAGAAAGCTCCCCCAATGTCTCCAAGACTTTTTCCTTCCCCCCCCCCTCCATCTCACCCTCCCCTGCCACCCAAATGTTAGAAAAATAGCTGTGAACAGAGAGTGCTTTTGTCTGTGATGGCAGCAGGATCTGGACAGTCCCCTCCCCTGGGCTTCCCGCTCCCCATACTCTGACAGCCTGTTCCGTGTTGTCCCCCGCTCCAGCGCACAGTGCAGAAAAACGCCAAGTACATCTGCCTGGCTAACAAGGACTGCCCTGTGGACAAGAGGCGGCGAAACCGCTGCCAGTTCTGCCGCTTCCAGAAGTGCCTGGCCGTGGGCATGGTGAAGGAAGGTGGGTGGTTGGGACAGGGCAGGTGGAACAGAGGCAGGCCTGGCAGGGAGGGCCTGCAGCGTCCCCCAGACAACTGCCTTGATGGGCCACAGGGGAGGGCATGCCTGGACTTTATTTCTATCCCATCTCTAGTTCACTTTCCTTACTTATGGGGGGCGGGGTAGGGTCCCTCTAGGGTCCCCTAGGTCCCTTCCTCCCTTCCTTATACCTGCCCTTTTCTCTGCAGTTGTCCGAACAGACAGCCTGAAGGGGCGGCGGGGGCGGCTCCCTTCAAAACCCAAGCAGCCCCCAGATGCCTCCCCTGCCAATCTCCTCACCTCCCTGGTCCGGGCACACCTGGACTCAGGGCCCAGCACAGCCAAACTGGACTACTCCAAGGTGAGCTCTGCCTACCTCACATCCAGTGCCTTTCTTTGCGCATTAGAAAAGTCCCTTCCCCAACTGGACAAACTGAAAAAAGAGGAGCCCCTTGTGGGCTGACCAGATGGAAAAATGTACCCCCTTGGGTGAGTGGCCAATTAGAAAAATGTGCCTCTTCCAACAGCCTCTGCCCTGGGTGAATATTTGAGAATTGGCAGGCATGAGGTGGGCAGAATCTCAGTTCCTTTCTCACCTCTGGGATCTGGCATCTGATACATGACGTGGCCATAGATTGTGGCCTTGGTGGGGTGCCCTGCATGAGGTGCTGACCCCACTGGACTGCTCCCTAGTTCCAGGAGCTGGTGCTGCCCCACTTTGGGAAGGAGGATGCCGGGGATGTACAGCAGTTCTATGACCTGCTCTCGGGGTCCCTGGAGGTTATCCGCAAGTGGGCTGAGAAGATCCCTGGCTTCGCAGAGCTGTCCCCAGGTGATCAGGACCTGCTGCTGGAGTCAGCCTTCCTAGAGCTCTTCATTCTCCGCCTGGCCTACCGGTGAGCTGCCTGCTCTCTGCTGGCTCCTCTCCAGCTGCCCTGCATTCCAGTCTCTCTGACTGTCTTCTGTATCCCTGCCTGCCAGGTCCAAGCCAGCTGAGGGGAAGCTCATCTTTTGCTCTGGCCTGGTGCTGCACCGGCTGCAGTGTGCCCGAGGCTTCGGCGACTGGATCGACAGTATTCTGGCCTTCTCCCGGTCCCTGCATAGCTTGGTTGTTGATGTCCCTGCCTTCGCCTGCCTCTCAGCGCTTGTCCTCATCACAGGTGAGTGGCCAGTCCTAGGGCATTGAGGAGGGTTAGAGGGCCCTGGGTGGACTGGCATTGGACACTTCCTGAGCCCCCATATTGTGAAATGAGGGTGACTAGATGCAGGGAGAGGCAAGCATTTGCTCAGAGCAACACAGTTGGCAGGTGGCAGACCTGTGGTTTGGGTCCAGCTGCATCTGATTGCAGAGTCTAAGCCAATCTGTGAATGATCCCAGATGAATCAAGATCCAGCCTGTGATCCTAGGAGTCTCCACCTCCCCTGTGTAGATGTTATATGGCCTAGGATTGTGTGTGTGTGCGTGCTGTTTTTTTTTTTAAAGTCTTACTGAATTAAGTTGCATACAGCAAAGTGCATAAATAGTAAATTTTCACAAACTAAGTACACTCACGTAACCAGCGCCTAGATCGAGACGCAGACATGACCAGTCCCCCAGGAGCCCCCCTTGTGCCCCTTCTAGTCATCGGCTTCCCCAAAGGTAACTGCCACTCTGACTTCTGACAGCACAGGTTACCTGTTCCTGTTATGTCCTTTATGTAAATATAATCATGCAGGATGGGTTGTAGGTATTAAATGTGGAGATTCTCTCGATTTTACCTCTTAAAGTACCAGAATCTGCCCTCATCCCATTTTTACTTAAATTTCACAGGGACCCAACTATATAGGACAGAATCCAGGGCTCTGTGGGTTAAAGAGGGAGTTGTGGGTTTTGGAACCAGCTTTCTCTGGAGGTGGCTTCTAGGATTCTGCTTCCTGCTCAACTCCAGGGCTTCTCAGAACAGTCTTGAAACAAAACACTGACCTAGTCAGAAAACCTGGCTTGGGTTTTCTTTTTCGCGACCTTGGGCAAGTCATTTAACCTCTCTGGGCCTCAGTTTCTCACTGGGAACATGAGGATAATGAGCATTACTGCCTTCCTAGACCTTTGTGGGGCCTCAAAAATGGGCTCATGTGTGTGAACCTGCTTTTGCAAAGTGCCAGCGGAGTGTGAGGGTTGGCCAGTGGCAGCAGTTGTGCAGTCCTGGGGCAGGCTGGGTCTTCAAGGCGTCCAGTCCTCACGTGGCTAATCCTGTTGCTCCCTCACAGACCGGCACGGGCTGCAGGAACCACAGCGGGTGGAGGAGCTGCAGAACCGCATTGCCAGCTGCCTGAAGGATCACGTCTCGGCCCTGGCGGGTGAGCCCCAGCCAGCCAGCTGCCTGTCACGCCTGCTAGGCAAGCTGCCTGAGCTGCGAACCCTGTGTACCCAGGGCCTGCAGCGCATCTTCTACCTCAAGCTGGAGGACTTGGTGCCCCCTCCGCCCATTGTTGACAAGATCTTTATGGAGACGCTGCCCTTCTGACCCCAGCCTGGGAACACCTGTGCACTGTGTATGCACGTTCCTATGCCACCCCACGTGCCTTGATCCCATGGTCCTCAGACCCCTGGAGCAACCCCCGACACCTGGGCTGGAGCTACAGGGTGGGTAGCCTCCCTGTTTGTTCTTGGAGGTCATGCCCTGAGGGAGAGGGATGTATTTATGGGGAGGACTCCTACTCTTTGTCTTACCCCCATCCTGGCCTTCATGTTTTTGTAAGATAAACTGTTTTTAACACACACTGCCGTGCTGTAAATAAGCCAAATTCTGCTGTAAATACAGGAAGGAAGAGGTTCAGGTGGGGGTGGTGTTGGGAAGGAGGGATGGGCCCCACCAGCCCGGGCAAACCTTTCCTAGCCACCTATTGGCTCTCTCTTCCCACCTCCTTCTACATGTACATAAACTCACTCTAGGAGGAAAGCAAATGACAGATTCTGACATTTATATTTGTGTATTTTCCTGGATTTATAGTATGTGACTTTTCTGATTAATATATTTAATATATTGAATAAAAAATAGACATGTAGCTGAAACTAGAATCCTGTCTATCTTCGACATCCCTTGCCCCCACTTCCATAATTACATAGGAGACACAGGTGACGATAAATCTTGGATCATACCAACCTGAGCTAATAGACCTCAGTTTATGCTTTCATAGAAGATGGATGACGCACCTGCTTCCTGGGGCTGTTACACGAAAGCTTTCAGACTGGATTCTGACACTAGAAAGCCTCCAGTAAATTTATGTTTCATGGATAGGACCTGCATTGGAGGCTGACTGGCCGAGGGATAAGAGCATTGCTCTTGTTGTCACAGTCCTAACCAGGGTGATGGTCTCTGATTCGGCTTCCACATTAGTGAAGCAGAGAGGGACCTAGCTCGCCTCATGCTGCTGAAGTTATAGGAGTGTGGGTATGGTGCTTAGCATGGGGTATAGGGCAGCCCAGAATGGTGGTAGCCGCTGTTATTCAGTGTAAAGTTTTTCAATCTCCATCTTCAGCATTCCTCCGCACATGCCTAGCACCCTAGCAACAGGGTCCAGGTTGCTGGCAGGCCTTGGTCTCTTGGAAAGAAGATTGCTGAGGTCTCGACCTATGCCCAAGCACCCTCATGTAGGTTTTCCAACTCCCAAGGTCATCAGTTGCTTAGTCAGCTGACTTAAAATGAAAATTTCTAGACTATCTCAAAGATTTGGGTTTAGTGAGGGGTGGAGCCCATGAATCTATACCTTTACCAAGTGCCCAGGTGCTTGTGATACAGGTAGTCTGGGGCTACTCTTTGGAGAAACATGAACCTAGATCAGTTCCAACCTGAGGCCCAATGTAGCTGGCCATCATGCAGTACCTGGCCCCCTTCACTGAACTCAGTGCCCACCTAACCTCACGGTATCCTTCTCAAGGATGCTGAAGGCAGTACCCCTCACACCAGTTCCTTACAACCCTTGGCCTAGGAGTCTCCACCTCCCCTGGGCCCTTGGCTGGATAAAGGAAGCCCCTATTAGATGGGAGTCGAATAAAATAGGGCTCCGCTCCATAGGACAGAGTCAAGGGCCTTCTCCAGTGCTCCAGCTATAGCCTGCAGGTCCCCGAGGTATCTCAAACATGTGCCCTCACGTGGGTTCTGGGAAGACAGTCCAGCCCCAGGCTTCTTAAAGAGTGGGTGGGGTGGGGCGCCCTGGGCTCTGTGTATGGTGACTGCCACCCTCAGCAGTTTGTGGACTTCCAAACGTGTGTCCCTGGCACCCCACCAGATATCCTATGTGAGATTTTGTCGTAGACCAGCACCTGGCAAGGCAGCATGGGGTTGGGGTGCCGGATCTGCCGCTGTTCTCAGCCTTGCCTCCAACTACATGCTGCTCTCTGAGAAGGCCCCTCTTCCTCACTGAGCCTGCTTCCCCATCTGTTCAGTGGGGAGGTGAGTCTAGTGGCAGTGCTCTGGTTAGGAGCAGAAGTTGCTAGAAAATCTCCCACCAGCTGTGGCTGGACTGAGTCCCTCTCTCTTTGTGTCATTTTCCTCTATATCCTGCCTTTATCCTGTACAGATGTGAAGCACATGGCAACCCCAAGGAAAAGCAAAAGGACCCCTTGGGCATTTGAGGAGGGGACAGGGGTCAGAAATAGGTTGGGCAGTGGAGAACTGTGGTCCCTACAGATCTCTAAGCCCCATCGTGATAATAGCTACCATATGTTAAATTCCACCGCCCACTAGGTTCTTTTCCTATATTTGTTATTTCTAGCTCTCACTATCACCCTGTGAGGAGAGTGTGGTTATCCTGACCTCACAGGCAGGCAACACAGCAGAGTAAAAAAGAGCAAGGATTCTGGAACCATGGAACCAGGCTGCCTGGGTTTAAATCTTGGATCCAGCTCTTACTAGCTGTGGAATTTTGGCAAGTTACTTAGACTTTCTGTGCCTCAGCATCTTCACCTATAAATGGAGAAAATAGTCATATCTGTTTCACAGACTTGCTATAATGGTGATATGAATGAATGTATATAAAGTGTTTCAAACAGTGACTAGCATATAACAAAAACCCAATAAATAATAGCTATTGTTTTTACAAAAGAGAATTCATTTTGGAAAAAGAAAATGACTTTTCCAAGGTCACTTGGCTTGTAAGTGGCTGAGCTTGGTATGTCTAACTACCTAACCATTAGGTCTCTTTGCCCAGGGCCTCAAAAGTAAAAGAAGCTCCAGAGATGGTGACTCTTTTCCAAGACGCTGGCTATTGGGGTACAGAGTTGGTGGCTGATTTCTCTAGCCCCACCCTGCCCCTCCCTGGCCCGCCCAAGGACTGGAGCCTGGAGGCAGGCCATTTCTTTCCACCTAGCAACTGGAAGAACTGGCCTCCAAGTCTTGCTAGGGGCTGGGAGGGCGAACAAGGGGGTATTGAGCCTGGTGGGGCTTCACAATGGTCGCTCTGTCCTGGCTGGCCGGGGGCTGGGCCCATTTCCGATGGGGACAATAGTCAAAAGGCAGTGACGCTGGCAGGGCCTGGAATCCCGGGCGGGATTTTCCAAAGCCTCAAAGCCTACTGTTTGTCCTCACAGGGAGACCCAGGAAGCCTGCTTCCCTGTCTCTTCCCCACCCCACCCACACTGGGCCGCATGCTCAAAGGCCCAAGCCCCCTCCCCAACCCTGAAATGCCACTGTGACTAGGGTGGGGTGTGGCTTTAAGGTTTTGGGTCTTCAGGGGTGCTCTATATCCAGGGGTCTGAGCCCGATGGCCTTTTCCTGGGTCCTGGGATGGAGGAGCCCCACACCTGGGCTCCAGCCACCAGGATTTGGTTATGGAGCGGGGTCCTGAGGGTCAGCCTCAAGGAGGCTGAGGAGCTTCTGAAGGTCATGGGCAACCACACTGTACTTGAGCTATACTGTTCCATATGGTTGGCTCCGAGTGTCCAGCGCACTTGGCTGTGTGGCAGCCAGCTCTGCGGCTGCAGAGGAAAGCCTGTGAGAGAGCCTGTCAGAGGTGGGAGGCCACTGTGCAGTGGCTGGACAGCCAGCAGGTGGCTAGTGATGTCTTTTCATGGTCATGAGGCAGCTGTGTTGTGCATATCCTGGTTGAGGGCAGTGCTGGGCCCCTCATGTGAAGAGGGATCTGGGGATTCCCAGAAATTTTTAGGTTAAATCTAGTCAAGCCCCAGCTCTCATCAAGTTCCTGACTGCAGCAGAGACCCCAGGGCCACTAGGCCTCCTCAGACATGAGGCTGAAGGGGTGAGCCTCTATCCATCTGCTTTCCAGCTCTGTCTAGGCCTGGCCTTGCAGCCCCACTGATCGATTGGCTGGCAGCTGCTCTCTCTTCCCTAAAGCAGCTGGAGCCCATCCCCAAACCTCTGCCTCCACCCCTGCTCCAGGCTCAGGCTTCTTGCTAGGCTCGGCCTTGGCCCCAGACTGGGGGTCTGTCTGGGTAAGGCTCAGGTTGGCTAGTGGGACTTTGAAACCTCCAGCTCCCTGTGGTGAGGGCAAGAAAGAGTTAGTGCAGAGCTGAGCAAAAGCTCCCCCCTCCCCCCAGTATCTCCTTCCCCACACAGCCAGGGACATTCTGAGGGCAGGAGGCACATTCCAGGGTCCTCAGCTAGACTCAGAGAGGCCTGAGGGCTATGAGGCCCTGGAGACTCCGACCTTGGCCCCTGCCTCCTGCCCTCCACCCCTTGGCCCATGCTCCAGTCATCCTCCCCAGCACCCTGGCTCCCCTTTGCTTCCTACTGGACTCTGACCCTGCCACTTGAGGTCTCCTCAAAGTCTGACTCAGGCGCTGGCACTGTGCAGCCCCTCCTCAGGCATGGCCATGGGGCCAGGGGGTGGCAACTAAGCCAGGGAGCGGAGTTCGGGAGGGGGGGGTGGTGCGGCTGCTGTCCTGGTACATGCTGTGTTAGCAGGGAGCAGTGCCCAGATGTAAGCCAGGCGGGCGGGGTGCTGAGTGTCCCTGCCCTCCTAGCCTGGCACATCAGAGAGAAGGGGCCTCCACCTAGTGAGCCCAGGTTTGGGGAAGGCAAGCAGAAGACCTGGAGCCTATCTCCTGTAACTGAGATACCCTGAGGATAGATATAGAGATGCCACTGGCTCAAGGAAAAACCTGGGAGAGAAAAGCAGCCCCCAGGGACAGACAGACTCCCTGACCATGGTAGGTAAACAGCACTTCCTTTTGCGAGGACAGTCACACAGAATCCTGTGCCCCAAAGAATAACAGATACACACACATCCCCCAAAGGAACAGATGTATAGACTTGGCAGGACAGAGAGAGGGCTCTTTACCCTTATGGGATTGACACAGAAATAAAGTCCCACCCCCATCCCAACTTGGCCAGAGACACAAACCTTCCCAGAGAGAGACCTGCCACCCTTCTCCAACACAGGAGGACAAATCACCACATCTCCTAGGAAGACATGCCACCTCCTGGCAGCAGACATGCCACCTCCCAGCCCAGTACATGTCTAGAGGCTGTCTGATGAGGTTGGGGCTGGGAGGTGCCTCGTTCTCACGCTCTCTGTCACTCTGTCATCCGCCCAGCCATTTCCTCTGCTTGGGAGGAGGCGAGGCCAGGAGTGACATCCCCCCAAAAGTGGGAGGTAGCGGAGGCCCTGCCCAGGATCCTAGGGGGCAATGTCAAAAGGGGACAGCTGGCTCTCCTCACCCCCAAGTCCTGGCCTGGGTGAAGGGTCAGCAGGCAGGGTGCTGGCTACCCAGCCGGCTGGTCACCATCAGGAGCTCCCAGCCTGACGTCAGTCCCACTCATTGTTGTTGCTGGGGCTTGAGTCACTCCCTGTGACGCCACAGGGGTCAGCTTTGGAGCTGCTGGGGGTGGCCTGCAGGGCCCGCTTCAGGGCTTAGCTCTCCCTCAGGCACCACAGGCACTAGGATGGGGTGGGGCCATCCGAGGCCACACATCATGCAAAGCCAGCTGCCTACTCCCAAGGTCTTCCGTTGGCCTTCAAGGTCTCTCCCCAGGACTTTGCTGCAAGCCCAGCTCTGAGGGCCTCAGCCAGTTGCCATGGCCCTGGGCTCTGCCTGAGAAGTCCTTGCCTCTCCTGCCTCAGAATCCTCATTTTTTACACTCAGCCCTTAGTGAGATCTCCCCCCTCCCATCTCTTTTCTTTCCTCTATCCCAGGAAGCCTCCCCAGAAGCCCCATTTCTTCCCAGAATCAACAACCTCCCATTCCCATCTATCTTCACAGGCTGCTATCCTGTGTTCTCTGCAGCTGTTCTTTTTTTCTGCTGCCCAGTCACCTCCCAACTTGCTAAGAGAATGGCTTGGGACTTCTCTTTACTCTGATTGAGTCACTTTCTATCTAGGCCACAGACAACTTTCTAGAATGACAATAGTAGCCTCCATCCTGGCCCCCTAGCCCTGCAAAATCTGCTGCCATTTCTTTCATACCACTTGTCGTGTTCTCTTGCCCAGGTGTATCTCCTGGTCCATCTCCTCTATAAGATGCTGAGCTCCCAGAGGGTCAGGGTTGTGACATGTCTACCTTGGTATGACGTGGGCCTGGCATGTGGACAGTTACATATGTGTGGTATAAATGAATGAGTGAATGGTTATGTCTTGATCATCAGAAGTAGTGGTATGAGATGGAAGAATTGATCTCACATGGTCTCACTTTTTTGGCCAAGACCTTTCCTCTCTGACAGGACTACCCATGTGGGTGTAGAATGCAGAGCCTGAGGTGTAATGAGAACTGCCCTGTAAGGATTCAGGGAGGTAAGAGGAGGCAAGCCTTGGCCAGCATCTAGGCCTGAGACAAGAGAGGATAGAGGGCTCAGCCTCACCCTCAGGCAGAAAAGGCTCTATGGACAGGGTGAGTTTGGAGTAGAGACAAGAATGGGTAAGACGACTGATAGAATGAGGAAAGAGTAGCTGTGTGACCTTGGCAAGTGTATAAATCAGGGTTCTCCAGAGGAACAGAACTAATATATGTAGAAAAAGATTTATTATGAGGAATTGGCTCATGTGAGTAGGGAGGCTAACAAGTCCCAAGATCTGCTGTCAGCAGGCTGGAGACTCAGGATTGCTGATGATGTAGTTCCAGATGCCGGCAGCCTTGAGACCAGAAAGAGCAGATATTTCAGTTCGATTTTGAAGGGAGGAAAAAAATTGATGTCCCAACTTGAAAGCAGTCATGCAGGAGGAGTTCCCCCTATACGTGGGAGGATCAGCCCTTTCATTCTATTTAGGATGATTCCATGAGGCCCACCCCCATTAGGGAAGGCAATCTTCTTTACTCCGTCTACTGGGTTCAAATCTTAATCTCGTCCAGAAACACCCTCACAGACACACCCAGAATAACATTTGACCAAATATCTGGGCATTCTGTGGCACAGTCAAGTTGACACATAAAATTAGTCGTTAAAGTAAGTAACTACATATTTCTGAGCCTCAGCATCATTATGTGTAAATTCAGGGGGAATTGTATTTACCTTCAAAAGTAGTTGGAGAAATCAGCACAACAATGCACATAATGTGTTGGAATGGTGCCTAGCAGGCTCAGTGACTAGTAGTAGGGATGATGATGATGTCAGGATCGTGGCATTGAAGGGCCCTAAATTAGAGTGTGTCACGGGGTAGAGAGAGGTCAATCACTACTCTCACTCACTGCAGTCTCTGGGAGTTAGGCACTGATTCCTCTCTTGGGGATTTAACCTCTCCCTTTTTTGACTCCTCACAGACCCTCTCCTCTTAATATTTTATCCTGATTCCCTCCAGGTTAAGTCCAAATTCCAGAAACAGTTTCTGGTCTGTAAAGTAGGCAGCTTTCTCCTTCCCCAGGCTCTGGGGGTACTCTAAGGCTGCCAGGGAAGAGGTATCAGCACCTGAGACAGAGACGAACCAGACCAAGGCTGCACAGGGCAAAACTATGGGAGGAAGGAAGGAGATGGGGAACAGATGGGGCAGGGAGGTCTGCCAGAAGTGGAGGTAGCGAAGGGGGTTTTGGAAGAACTGGGTAGGAAAAGGGAAATCTAAAGGGCAGGTAGGTGACAGTTGTATGCTGGAGCCAGCTGGTACTGCTACTCTAGAGCCAATTGTACCTTTGATGATGAAAATATAACCGTTCGTCCGTTCTGGACTCTGCATTCAGTGGTGCCCTGTAGCTTGAAATAGGTCAGGGTAGAAAACTGGCAAACGTTACTATCAAGGCATTTCCCCACCAGAGGCAGGTGTTGGGAACGGTGTACTGGAGGGTAGTAGTGTGCGGGAGGATCAGGATGGAGAAACCAGAGACCTTTTGCAGTGGTAAGGAATCCTGCATTTGAACCCCAGACTCTGCCATTTACCTAGTGACCTTGGGTAAGTTACTTAGCCTCTCCCAGCATCGATTTATCTTTCTTGTAGTATTAAATTAATCAACATATAAACCACTTAGAATCATGCCCTTCCCATTCCACTCAATAAAGGTTATGCATTATTACTTTGGGAAAGTGTGTTAGAAAAATGAACATCTTAATCCCCAAGTAAACAACTCAGGACTGCTTCCTGTTGGGGTTGGGGTATGTCAGGTTCTGTGGGCATTAACAGAGTAATTGACAACTCCCTGTCTGCCCTGGGCTTACAATCTACACGGAGAACCAAACATGCTCCCAGGAAGTTACACAACAGTAAAAACACGCTCGTATTCACATAACACTGTACAGTCCACAAAGGTTTTTCATGTGAATCAGCTCGTGATCCCACAACGGCTCCCGTTTAGAGATCAGAAAGGATGAAGGCGTTAAGAGGGACACACAGAGGCAATGGCTGAATCGTAAGTCTTACAAGAACTGTCACCAGACTGGTCAAGGTAGAGTACCTGTTGTGGCCGCCAGCCCCCGAAAGATACACGGACCACCAGGACTTAGTGAGTTATAGGAATCACACTATTCAGCCACCTGGGTCTGCCAGGGGTATGCAGACCCCAAATTCAGCAGCCCCGAAATGTACAGGTAAAGGGTTTTTAGGCCCCAAATCCCATTCTTCATTCTGTCTGAACACAAAGGTCTATTTTTCTTCTATTCACTACCTGTCAACCCACTGGTCGGGTGTGCAAGTGTGGGCACAGAAGCAGAAAGCTCATTGTTAGAATGTTATGTTCCTCTAGTTAACGGCCTATGTTCCTATGACGTAGCCAAGCGGTAATTTCCAGCAAGTAGTTAACTTTTAAACAGTGATTCTCCAAAGCTGTGCTTCTGCATGGAGATAACTGAGTCCCCGAGGTTAAACTCCTTTCTCTAGCACTTCTGTGGGTTCAACAACCCTGTCTGCTATGCACTAGGTAAAGCTTTGCCATCCGGGGGGCGGCACACTGGCCGGGGTTCGCCTCCAGGGCAGCTCTCCACGTGGCAGGCCCCTCGTCCAGGGGGACGGGTAGGCCGCCCAGGCCTCGGAGTCCCGCCGGCCCCGCCCTGAGGGCGGGCTCGCGCTGGGACGCCTCCTCCCAGGCCGGGGGAGGCGGCACAGGGCTCAGAGCCGCTCCCCGCCTCTCGTCTCTATGGCGGAAGTGAGTCGTGGGGCCGCAGCGCAGCGACGTCCTCGGCGGCGGGAGTGAGTGGACTCTCCCAGCCCAGGGGGGTCCTCCCCACCCCCCAGTTCTAAAATCCCTCAGGTCACCAAGGACAAGGGAGCCTGAAGACGTACGGGGCAGGCGAGGACTGTCGTAGTCCGCTCGCGTGAACGAGGGACCGGTGGGGGCAGCCGCACTGGGGTCAGGGCTCGGACAGCCGCGCTCCACCCCGCGGCGGCCGCTGCGGCAGGTGGTGCGGTCCGGGCCGGGGGGGCGGGGCGCGGGCTTCCGGGGCGGGGGGCGGGGCGGGGCGGGGCGCGGGCTTCCGGGGCGGGGGGCGGGGCGGGGCGGGGCGCGGGCTTCCGGGGCGGGGGGCGCCTGCGGCCTTGGGGTCCGGCGCGCCGCGCGGCGTGAGGCCCGCGTTCGGGGAGGTAGGGGATCGTCCCCCCGCCTGGCCCCTCTCCCGGGCAGCGCGGGCGCGCCCCGAGCCGGCGGGCGGGAGGGGAGGAGGGGGAGAGGGAGTGCCCTGGGCCTCCGAGGCGGGGCGCCCCCCTCCGACCTCTGCGGAGCCGGCCCCTGCCCGCCCTGCGCCCCAGCCCGGAGGTGTCTCGCAGGGTGGTGATGCCGAGCCGAATGCTCTCTGCTTCTGCCTTTCAGTCCGTCTCTCGCGCTCGGCCGCCCGCGCGGAGGCCGGGGCGGAGACCGCGCCTGGGCGGAGACCGCGCCTCAGCTGTCAGGAGCCGCAGGAAGTCGGGATGCTCAGAGCCTGAGTGACCCGCGGCGGCCTGTTCGCGCCAGGTGGGTATGGGGGTGCTCCGGCCTGGCTCCGTGCCCCTGTGCTCTGCAGGCCTGGGCCTCGGTGGGGGTGCCCAGGGACGAGACTTCCCAGGCCCTGCTTTGGGGAACCGGCTCGCGGGAGGCGGGGCGTGAAGGTGAGGAAACAGACAGGCAAGCTTATCCCAGACCAAAGGGGGCTGCTTTGGGAGGGAAGCTGATTTCCTGGATGAGAGGAGCCCAGCGTAGCGCTGAGAACGAGGAGACAACCTGGGCCGTGGGGCGAAAGTGGAGAGATGTATGGCCTGTCTGGAGGTTTGAGGGGAACGCCAGAGGGAAGGGGAGCTGGACCAGAGCTGGGAGTCCTAGACAGGAAACTGCTGGATGGAGTTCATCTAGAGGGCAGAAATGAACGAGAGAGCCCTGCCAATCCTTGATCCAAGAGTGCAGGAGACACCAATCCAGCAACCCTTGGAAAGACCTGGAATTCCTGGGTCAGGATGGACTGAGCAGTAACTTTGCTCTAGGTTCCAGGTACTGAGTTTCCAGTGACGAAGAGGATACAGTCCCTGTCTTTAAGGAGCTGTCTGCTTGGTGGGAGACACAGGACAGTGTAAGACCTGTGAAAAGATGACTGCGAGTACAGGTGGACCCAGACTGATTGCCTGGTGAGAGGCAGAGCCTCTCAGCTTGACGTCTGGCTGCTGCCCTGTGTTTTCAGTGATGAATAGCAGTATTCAAGGGGGATAGAGACAAACTGAAATAAACTTAGGAAGCGGTCAGGACCCAGAGGAGATAAGTGATGTCGAGCTGGCATGTTTATGGTGGCTGGAGACCTTTAACCTGTAGAAAGGGTCATGGGGTGACGGAAGAATTACCTCAAAATATCTGAAAGGGTTGTTTGTGGAACAAGGATGATATTCCGTGTGGCTCCTGATATCAAAACTAAGTCTAGTGCTTTGAAGACTAAGAGAGGTTTCTTCAGTAGTAGGAATAACTGAATAGAGCTGTCTTAAAGATGTAGTGGTCAGCTGTGAGAGGTAGTGAATTCCCTGAAAGGGTAGGCTTGGAAGCTGAACACCCCCAGTGAGAAACTTGACTGTTTCTTTTCTGGGCTCATGTTCAGTTGCTTAACTAAATTCTAGTTCTCAAGTCTGTCCTTTTCTTCCCACTCCCTCCACCATTGCAGGCATGTAACCTTGCGTAATCTCTCAGCTGGAACAATACAGTACTTATAGCAGCTAATACTGAGTGTTTACTAATTGCCAGGTACTGCTGTAAGTGCTTTAGAGCTGCTAACTCATCCACTTCTCTGTGTAATCCTTTCAAGGCAGCTATTGTTAATGTCCCCTTTTTATAGATTTGGGAAACTGAGGTACTCAGGAATTAAGCAGCTTGCCCAAGAGCACACAGTGAGCAATTGGCAGAGCTGGGATTCCAACCCAGGCTGTCTGGCTCTAGTATCACTGTTCTTAACCATTATTCTGTGTTTTACATGTGTTATTTAATCCTTATAACAATCCAAATTTACAAGTAAGAAAACAGGTTGTGTGATTTGCTTCAGGTCACAGCAACATATGAGAGAACTGGACATGAAAACCCCCACACTCTGTACTTTATTCCCCCTATGTCCATTGTATTGCCTCTGTAACTGCTCCTACTATGGTGGCCTCTAACTGGACTCCTTGCCCAGCCTTTCTGCCTTAAATTGGCAAGTTTTTACCTCAGAGTATGTGAGATTTGGTGCGTATGTGCATGGTCAGTCAGGTTTTAAAGTCTGGTCTTAGCTTTAATGGAATTCTCAGAGCAGTTTGTGACCCGAAAATAGTGAAGAGCGAGCCATTCTTTGCCCATCAGCTAGAGTTAACTTTCTGATACACGGATTTGATCTAGGCATAGTGATGCACTGACTTTTTACTGTCCTCAAGATGGAGTACAAATGCTTAACCTGGTCATTGAAGGTCCCAGGAAATCAATCAATATCCAGTCTTCCATTTCTTACTCTCATCTTGCAGTCTTGCTAGTACGGTAATGTTTTTCTGCAATCTGAGCAGTTTCTCAAGGGCAGGGGCCATGCTTGTCTTTGAATGGTCAGTGCCTGACAGGTGTTGCACAGCAAGCATGTGCTGTAAGCTGCCCTGAATACCATACTGGAATTCAAGCCTTGGGTGATGGTTTGGCCTGGTAACTTTGAGGTTCCCCCCTTTTCTGGTCCCCAAATTCTAAGATTCTCTGGTGGTATGTGCTGCTGAAATGCAGAGAAGGGGTATGGAGGCAGGGACTGGGCTGGGCCTGGAAGTAAGTGAACAGGTCACATACGGATGATTCAGAAGGTATCAGCATTCTGACCTGGCTCTCCTTGCAGGGCAGCTCCTGGGTGGGGTGAAGTGCCCCGTCTTTCCTTCTGTTCTGGTGTGGGCCACTACCTGCAGGATGAACTGTCGCTCGGAGGTCCTGGAGGTGTCGGTGGAGGGGCGGCAGGTGGAGGAGGCCATGCTGGCCGTGCTGCACACCGTGCTCCTGCACCGAAGCACGGGCAAGTTCCACTACAAGAAGGAGGGTACCTACTCCATCGGCACCGTGGGCACCCAGGATGTCGACTGTGATTTCATCGACTTCACCTATGTGCGTGTCTCCTCTGAGGAGCTGGACCGTGCACTGCGCAAGGTTGTTGGGGAATTCAAGGTAGGCTGTGGCACAGTCGGTGGCAAGTGGACCTGGAATGCCCCTCTACCCCAGCTTGTTGTTGGACTTTCCTGGGTGTATTTGCGGTTCTTTCAGGGTCTAAGGAATAGGCATCTTCCCAGCCCCTCGGGGGGTGTGGGGGGCTGGTGTGTGGGGCATGGTAGTGGAGGAGAGGGAGCTTGTAAAACTACCAAGGAAGAAGGAGAGCCGGAAATTCTCACCAAGTTGGTAGTCAGGTTTGCTAGGTTCATCTTTGCTCCTGTGGTCTTGACCTTCTCTCTGCCTCCATAGCCCTCTCCACGGGCACCTTCTCTCTGCTTCCATGTTTGCCTTTCCCATATGAAGCTGCCTGAGAGGGAGGGTTGCTAGGCTCAGGTCATGGTTATCCAAGTGGAGCATCCCTTTGGGCAATGTGGTACATGTTTGTGTATGCCTATGTATTTGTATATGCCTGTGTAGGCATGGAGAAAGGTGGAAGGGACATACTGGCCTGCTAATGGTGGTCACCTCAGGAGCTGGGAATGGGGGTGTAATTTCTAATTTTGTCTTTATTCAAGGTTACAGTTTTTCACCGTTTCAACAAGTGTGTGTTTTTAAATTTTAAAGTAACAAAGCGAATTTTATTTTAAAGATACCACCTCTGGGGTCAGAGGAAGAGGGTTGTCTCTCTCTGACTTCCATTTCCTGTGCCGGGCTGTGTGGACTGTGTGGACACCCTCCCAGGCCACAGCTTTCCCTTCCCTAGTTCATTGGAGCCCAGAAAGAGCAAGTTCATAAGTTTCCCAGTCTGCCTTCAGGGGAGGCAGCGGTACTCATGTAGAGCATAGTGGTTAAGAGCACAGACTCTGGAGCCAGACTCCCACTCCTCTGGGCCTCAGTTTCCTTGTATATGAAATTAGAATGATAATTGTACCCACCTTAAAGGTGTATGCACTGTGAAGAATGAATGAGTCAAATATGTCAAATGCTTGGAACAGCTTGGCACACAGGAAGCGCTATAGAAATGTTAGCCATTGTTACTATTGGCCAATGTCACGTGACCTTAGTTTGTCCATGAAGGAGAGACTTCTTTCCTTATGAGTGGTTCAGCACTTGAGGGAAGGACCTCTCTGGGTTGGATCTTCTCGCTCAGATGGAAAGCTGTCCCGGCTGCCCTAGGAGGAGTGTGGGGCTACCACACACCATGGGAATGGAAGGGGGGTATAGGCAGAATTATTGGGCCAGGTGGTCCCATTTGTTTTTCAGAGGAGAAAAGAGAGAAGCAGCCAGGTCTGGTTTGTCCTTCCCCTTACTTCCCCCTTCTATTCCTTGGCTTCCTTCTTTCTAATCAAGGGTCTAAGCATCGTTGGGCTTTATACTCCTGCCCCCTCCTTTTTCTGTAGAGACTATGAGTTTAGGTTGTTATTGAATGAATGAAATAGAAAGATTGCTTAATTGGCAGTAGAAGAGGCAAATAGGGTTTGCCTGTGGAGAAGGAGATGTTGGAGAACGTTTTGAAGGATGAGGGCTAAGGGAGTGGGGTTGTGGAAGGAGGAAGATTCCCTCAGGTAAAGATGAAAAACAGGGATGTTGCAACTGGACAATCTGGAGTCAAACCCTGGTACAGCCATTCACTGGCCTGTGACTTTTGGCAAGATAAGTTAACTCTAAGCCCTATTTTGCCTCCATAAATTGGAGATAATATTTCTACCTCCAAGAATTGTTGAGAGGAGTGAGTGGGATTGTGTGTATAATGTACCTGGCCCAGAATACATGCTTAAAAAAACATCAGTTCTGAACAAAGCTGGAGGAATTGGGCTAGGAGACAGATTTCGTTGTTTTGCTTGAACCACTTAAATTTTAGGCAGGTAGTTTGTTGTGTCACATCACCCAAATCTTTTTACCCTCTCTAAATCTTATTCCATGCCCTCTTTGAAGAACTAAGAGAGCTAGGAGAGCGTTAGTCCCTGAGGCATAGGGAGCAGGCACTCGAAGGGCAAGAACTCCTGTCTTGGCCTACTTATCTGTTACCCCTTCTTCCTCAGGATGCACTGCGCAACTCTGGTGGTGATGGGCTGGGGCAGATGTCTTTGGAGTTCTACCAGAAGAAGAAGTCTCGCTGGCCTTTCTCAGATGAGTGCATCCCCTGGGAAGTGTGGACAGTCAAGGTGCATGTGGTAGCCCTGGCCACAGAGCAGGAGCGGCAGATCTGCCGGGAGAAGGTGGGTGAGAAGCTCTGCGAGAAGATCATCAACATTGTGGAGGTGATGAACCGGCATGAGTACCTGCCCAAGATGCCCACGCAGTCAGAGGTGGACAACGTGTTTGACACAGGCTTGCGGGACGTGCAGCCCTACCTCTACAAAATCTCCTTCCAAATCACTGATGCCCTGGGAACCTCAGTCACCACCACCATGCGGAGGCTCATCAAAGATACCTTGGCCCTCTAGGCCTTGCTGGGGCCTTGGGTGCTCCTTGATGGCTCGCAGACCTTGGCTTCTGGGGATTGTACTTTTAGGCTCTTGAGGCTCTGGAACCTGCCCTGGGTCCTTGATGGACTTGGAAGTGCCAGCCCCTGGCTTCCTTGGTTTGTGGTTGCCAGTCTCTGGTCATCCTTGTAACCTTCACTGACGGTCAAGTCCTGCTTACACTGTCTCACTACACCCCTGGTGGTGTCCCTTTTCCTTCTCCATTGTACAGAAGTGCCATCACTAGGATGGCAAATAAAGTTGAGACTGTGAGTTTAGGTTGAGCTGTCTCTCCCTTTGTGTTCTGTCCTGAAACATTAACACTTTCTGGCAGACCTGTGAGGACACAGGTGTGTGTTGAGGGCATTATTCCAAGGTGAGGGGAGTGGGTAGATGGTATTAAAGATAAATTAAAGCTGACCAATGTGTACTTTGTTGGACATTGACATAAGCTGGTGTTACCTACCCAGGTGTAACCATGGTCCTTTGAATGAGGACACATCAGGATCTGTTGCTTTTAGGTATGACCGTGTTATTTTTCCTCCCTTCTTAAGGAAGCTGTAACATGTGGTCTTGCTTTATGAAGGCCCTGAAGAATGTCTTCTCTGTCTTCCTAGAGCACACACTGGTGCACCAGAAAGATGATTTGATACAGAGTTTCTTTCTCTGGAGAGTGACAGGCCAGCTTGAGACTGATATCTGATGATAGATACTTCTTCCAGGTTGGGCTCCTTCTTTCTGGTTGTTAGGACTTTGCTTCAGCAACTCAAACTCATTTCTACACGAGCACACTCAAAATCTGAACTCCACTGTGTGCTTTTAATTGATTTATTCCATATTTTACAATACTTTTTGGTTACATCCTGAGTCACATCTAAAATAATAAATGAATTATGTGTAGGGAGGGCTGCTAGTGGAGAAATGGTTGGGGTCGGGAGGGGTCTTGCCCATGGTCTTAGGGCAGGTAGGTACCCAGGATGATCAGGAAGTGTTTGCACATTTTCTCATTCCAAGCTGCCTTTGGCCATGTGATATTTCATGCCAGGTTTTATGATGTCCTACCTTTGATCTCTGGGGAATTGGAGAACTCAGGAGGTTCTCAGGGGTTTGGAGATGGGGAAAGCCTATTCCCAGCAAGTTTTTGATGGTGAGCGACCCCTACCTGCCTTGCTGTGGTCTGGGGGCCTTTTCCTCCTAGCTGACCATCAGCTAATTCCTTCTGAGGGATTGGCTGATCAACAGGTGTTTGCTAGTAGTGATTTTGTTTTAAAGAGAGCTCAAAGATGCTACAAAGTTTTCAGGAGACCTGGCCACGAGTGTCTTCCCTTCATCCCAGCTTCACCTGACTTTCTCCTTTTCTCCACTTTCCCACCTTGGCCATGGAACACCCAGCTGACTGCTCCCTTTGGTGGATAGGACAGTAACATCTCCATTCCTTTTGGCATTGTGAGGTAGTGGACTGATTTAGTTAAGGTCAGGACTGGAGCCCTGGTGCTTCAAATCTGTGCATTTCCATTGGTCTAACTTTCCTTGACCTCTGGGGCCTGATCAAAGGGATGGGGATTGGCCTTGTAGTCTCTACTCTCCCTCTCTCCCTGCCATGGGGGCAAGGAGGCTCCCAAAGGGGATGATGGATGAGGAAGGATATTCATCACTCAGGTCTTGGAGGCTGCTCATTTGTCACCTGTTCTAGTAGACACCTCAGCCACCTAGCAGTACTGAGCTTTGGTCCCAGGGCAGAAAGCCCAGGAATAGGGATGGCCCTTGCTTGTCCTGTGTCCTCTACAGTGAAGGCAGCATCACAACTAGCACCTAGGGTGGGGTTCAGAAAACCTTTTCAGGATTCTGAGGGAGGTGATACCTTTTTGACTTCTTTACCAAGGAGGAGGGAAGCCTCTAGGACAGGATTCCTGGGTTTGGTTGGTTGGGTGCCGGGTCGGATTTGCATGTGTGGGGGTGTGTGGGCCTTTGGGACAAGAGGATATACTCCGGGCCTGGAAGTCTGGGCCATAGTGCACATTGGAGGAGCCCTTAGTCCAGGAAAGGCCTGAGTACTCTGCGCAAGGGGTGGGGGCCTCGGCGCCTGGGATCCTCCCCTTCCGTTCGCCCACCAGCCCGCCGGCCGGAGCCGCAGCGCATCTGCCGGTCCGCAGACATTTGGGCCCATCTGGCCCCCCGCCCCCCGCCCCCCGTGGCATGGACGGCTCTGAGGCTAGCCGGGGCCTCCTGGCTGAGCTCCTGCTGCAACCAGGCCGGGCGGGGGGCGGCGGGGGCCCTCCGCGGGCGGCGGTGCTGGCGGTGCTGGCCCTGCTCGTCCTCTGCGGCTCCTGTTCTTGGGGGGCAGCCTCCTCCTCCGTGCCCAGGGCCTGCGGGAGCGGGGCGCAGCCCGCCAGGCCGGCCCCAGCGGCGCGGGCGGCGGCGGCGACGACGAGGACGGCTCCTAGGCGCCTGGCCGCGCTCGGATGGACCGACGGACGGACGGCGGCCCGGCTTCCCTCGAATGTGCCGACGGCCGCCGCGGGGCGAAGGCTCGGGCCATCACTCAGACCTGGACCGAGGCCCAGACCCGCGGGCCACACAGGTGCGACGGGGGAGGAGCAGGGGCAGGCGGCGGTCCCCTCTGCTCTGAGGGCCGCCGCGGCTCTTCTGCACCTCTGGCTCCCGGCTCTGGGGTCTCCCGGGGTGGGGCCTGCAGCTGCCCCAGGTGTGCGGGCATCTCAGGGAAGACACTGCCCTTTCCTTCCCCAGGACCACCTCCCCCACCTCCATTGTTTTTTAAATTTTTCCCTAGAACAGATGTCCCTGTGTAACTGTGGGAGCGGGGGCGGGAGGGCGGATGGAAGAGGCGTCTGGAGGAGCCACAGTGTACTTGGAACTTTTCTTCCCTGCACCCATGCCAGCCCTTACTTTGCTTCAGCCCTGCCTGGTACTAAGGCCCAACTCCGTGGTGCTCCAGCACTGCCCATTCCGTTGGCAGGCCGAGGAGAGGCATTGCAACGGAAACTCACAACTTGGCCTCTGGCTTCTTCAGCCTCCCCTCCGCTTCTTGAAGCCTGCCTCTGGAGGGGGTTGAGTAAGATTCCCCCACGGAGACCTTTCTCTTGAGGCAGGGATGGAAGTGTGGGACCCGTCTTAGGACAGAGCCAGGGGCCTGGATGACTCTGGGGCATAGGCAGGTGTGCTGGGGCCCTCTCTCTCAGTCCCTGCTCACGTTGGGGGTGGACAGAGGTGGCCTGGAGCAAGGAGCTTTGTGGGGTGTGGGGTTTGTGGATGGCAAGGTTGCTTGCTAACAGCTGGGGGGCCTCAGGAACACATTTTCCAGGAAGCTGGGGCTGAGGATTCCCAGCTGTGGTGGCTCCATCTGGCTCTCTGGCCTCTATCTCTCCAAGGACAGGAGCCATCTGGAGGGACCGGCCTGGGTGACCTAAAGACAAGGTAATTCCAGGCCAAGGACACGGCCATGGCCACCTTGGACAGAGCCATAGGGGTTGGGCAGGGAAGACTTCACTGTCCCTCTCCTCTTTTCGGTGTTGTATCTAGGGGACTCCTGGCAGGGTTCTGTGGGCAGGGCTGTCCATTGTGGGTGCCTCTGACCTCTCGCCCCCCCCCAACTCTAGAACCCTTCCCCTGCTTGGCAAGGGCAGAGACAGGGTCCCAGCTTCCCTCTGAGAAGGGATCAGTATATGTGAGGAGGGGCTGGTAAGGGCAAGGGGGCAGTGTGGGTAGGGTGCTGCTAAGCAGCTGTGAAATGGACACATATTTATCCCTGCACAGAGCAGCCCAGGGTTTTTTGCTAATCCCATCAGTGTGCCACTCTGGCCTTTCTGAACTGTAGACTTCTCACCTCAGGACACCACCCTCACCTCCTTGGAGAGAGGGCTGGCTGGGGCAGTGAGGGGTGTGTGTATGTGTGTGTGTATGTGAGCACACGTGTGCATGCTCCTGGCACATGGGCATCAGGCTATGCCCTAGGGACACCCACACCTTCCATTGCTATGTCCCAGGGAGTGGGAGATTCGTCCATCCTGGAGGAAGCCCAATATTTTCTGCTGGTTTTGCCTTTCCTCCGTGTGCTCTCATCTGCTTCCCCACTGGGATGGGGGAAGTCTCCATGTTCACTGTGAACCCTTCATTTTACAAATGTAGAAGCACAGAGAGAAGAAAGTGACACACCCAAGTGAGTGACAGCTGGAAATGGACCCTGGGACTCCTGATTCTGAGCTCAGGGTTGGAGGTGGCATCTAAGTGAGAAGTCCCTCATTGAGTTATTCGTCTTGCTCTGTCCTCCTTCGCCCCACCCACCCCTATTTTTCACTATTCTTTGAGATACTGATGCAAAACATGGCCTCTCCCCCACCCCAAAAAAATCGAGACCCCAAACTCTCATGTTATTGCCTCTTTCCTGTCCCTACTTTCTAAGTGGCCTTGTTAGATACCTTCTTGCTACTGGGGTCAGTCTTCCAGATGCTGCAGTAGCTCCCCAGCTAGCTGGATTCAGCTTTCCTGGCCTGAACCTGAGGGTGGGTTTGGGCTCAGAGGCCTATAGTCAGCTAGACTATACAGTTATGAAAAAATTCCAGTGGCCAGAGCAGGGGGATCAGAGGTAAAAGTAATGACTTTGGATTAGTCTTAGGGTTCAAGTCTGGGTGGTTTCAGGAGCATAGAGAGATTTGGTAGAGAGAAGGGCTATACCTTAGCATCACTGTGTCTGCTGACAGCAGTCAGGGCTGAGGTGGAGGATGAGAGGAGGTAAGCAAAGGCTTTTTTTTCATCTAACTCCTTGCCTTTGCTGTCCCTTCAGTTCAGGGCTTGGAGGGCTGGGGTGTGTCATGAGCTGGGGACCTCAGTGTTCCTGGGGGAAGATACTGAGATGTTTGCTATGGAACTCTGACCCTAGTCAAGGCTGTCAGACTGCATGGGAAGGAAAAGCATTTAAAAAATTGGGAAATGGGTGCTACTGCTACTGCATCTCTCAGGCTCCAGCTGGGAGTGAGAGGTGGGGGAATGGGTGAAGATCTCTGTGTGCCATAGAGTGAGGCTGGGAATCCGGATTCCTGGCAAGCTCTGTCAACCTTCACTGCCCTAGGCAGAAAGGCTGGGCTGACAGATGGATGGAGATCTTGCCTATACTTTAGCCCCTGAGTTTCACCCTGAGCTGGAAGAAGTTATTGGGGTTTGTCCAGTTCATTTCTTGGCTTCCACAAAGTGGCAGCTCCCTTCCAACAAAGATGGGGGTGGCTGTCTCTTACAGATTCCTGTGCCTTGCGTGGTCTGACCTCCAGCGAGCATTTCCTCCAGTGTGCACTTCTCCAGAGAGCACTCACTGAAATCTGGAACTCTGCTGTTTGATTGATGTGTGGCACAGAGAGACCAACTGGGAAAAACCTGGATTGTAGTGAGACCTCCACCGGAGATCCTTGTATTCAGCCGCTGCCTCTGATCGGCTCCACTCAACCTTCTGAAGTATGCATGGGTGTGGGACTGCGAGGTTAACGCTTCAGGAATGAAAGCCCCACGGTGCCTGCTGCAAGCCCTGAGCACTGAAGTGGCTACACACCCTGAATGTTCTATGCAGCACTCAGGACATGTCCCCTGCCCGCTGGGCCTCTGAGCATGTCCTGTCTCTGGTGCAGGGAGGCCATGGTCCGACAGACCAGTGACCTGTCCCTGATGAGGGCTATGGGATTTGGAGTTTCTGGGTACCCCAGCAATGCCCCATCACTTCCTGTGGCTTGTTATTAAATATGCTGGTAATGCAGGTTTGGAGTATATAGTCTATATTTCCAGTTCCTGACTCTTGGCATTAGTGGTACCCCTTCCCCCTTCACTTTGAACTGTTTCTGGCAGATACTGAAATAGCAGCCCAAACCAGGGCTCTCTCCCCAGGTCTCTCCCCAATGGTGGCTCTTCTCTTGGCATTCTCAGTTCCAACTCCTTCTAAGTGTAGTGGGAGGTGAGGCAAACCGGTGACTCTCACCTAGCACTTCCCTGCCCCCCTGTGGTGAGTGTGGGCAAGAACCCCACTTCTTTCAACCTGGTGAACTTGGGGCCTGACTCCAGCCCTAGCAAGTGCCTTGATATCCCAGTGGATTTTGTGAGTGTGCTCACTGAATTCTAGATGGTAAACCTTCCTGAACATCAGTCTCTTTGTTTATAAAATGGAGGCAACAATGAGGTCGTGATACAAAATATGGTCATGAGGATCAAATAGGTAACGTGCCTGTCAATAGATAAAAGGCTTTCTACAATGCAATTATCGTATACTTTGGTTTTTATTTTCCCCAAACTTGACCACCCCCAGAGAACACATGGAGAGTCACCACCCTGTTTTTTGGGACTGCTTCATTTATTCATCTTTTTCTTTAGTATTTGAGTGACAGCTCTGTGCCAGTAATGCCTCTGGGGACTGGGGACGAGGGGATAGATGGGTTGGAACCCCTGCTGCAGTTAACACAGATGATAACAAGTGCCCAGTGTTGACAGATCCAAGAGTACAGAGTAACTGGCTCACAGAGGTGGTGGCAGACCAAATGGGTGTTCATGAGGTAACAAGGGGAGGAAGAACATTCTGGATAGAGGTGCAGAGGGGTGTGGGCTGGGAGTGCCTAGGAGCAGAGTAGTTAGAGCTGTGTGGGGAGGGAGGTGACACCACGGTGGTGGCAGCCCTGCACAACAGTGGAACTCACCCAGGGGGCATCGAGGTGTCTGGAGGGTTTCAAGCTTGGAAGTGACATGGTAAGATCTAAATCTTAGGGAGTTGGGGTTAAGTTTGTGGGTGGGGGGTAGGCTGGAGGTAAAGACAGCAAGGAAGCTGTGTTCAAAATCCAGCAAAAATGATGGTGGCCTGGACGAGGGTGAAAAGGAAAGGGACAGATCCAAGCAATATTTGGGATTCAGGCTTTGGTCACTAGATGGATGCGAGGGGTGAGGATGCTCTGGTTCCTGGCCTGAATAACCAGGATGATAGTGATGCCTGCCACCCACCGAGGTCATGTCATCAGTTAGGACATTCTAAATTTGCAAGAAACCCAAATGATATTTGGCTTGAATGGAAGGGGATTCGTTAGTTCATGTAGCTGAGAAGCCAAGGGGTAGCTCTGGCCTCAGGCCTACCCCGCCGTGAGTCATGTCTCTAATGATGGGAGCAGGGCCTTGCTCCCTTTCATGGCCTGGTCCCCTCACCCCAGTCAGCCTCTGGTGGGCCGTCTTGTGGTTGGAGCAAGGACTTGGAAATCACACTGTTGAATCTAAATGCTGGCACCACATTTACTAGCTGTGTGACCTGGCATGTGGTCATCCCTCTGTGGCTTCATTCCTTCCTCTTCAGAGTGGGAAGAAAGCAGGCCCTAGCTAGGGCATTTTTCGTTAGGACGAAATGAGAGTCACACTTGTAGAGTGCTCATGTTATTAGTCTCAGCCTCCACGTGAGGCAGGATGTGGGCTTTAAGGCCTCTCAAGTTTAAATCTATTGGGAAAGAGGGGGTCATCTCCTAGGTTACTTAGGCCAAACCCTGGGATCAGCCATGATTGGGCCTGTTTGACTCTGGGCTAACCCTGAAGTACTGAACTATAAGTATGGAATGTTCTAGGCCTTGATCACTGCTCTACTTGGGGATGGAGGTAGGGTGTAGTAAGATACCACAAGCCACAGGACCCAAAGGGGGAATCTGTCTTATCAAATATAGGCCTGTTTCAGTACTGCGGTGAACAGATGCTAAATGGCCATAAACCAACCTGGCTGCTGCAGATGGGTGCCATAGGGGAAAGCTGATGAGTCCAGTTCTGGTGTGTTGAGTTCGAGGCACGTCAGAGACATCCAAGGGGAGTGATCAGGTGGACAATTATATGGGGCTGAGGTTCAGCAGAGAGAGAGTTCTGGGACATGATGTTGCTAGAGATGGAAAATGGAGCTGTGGGAACTGATTGGGTTGGGGTGGGGCAGGAGGAGACTGAGCATGTCGCCCTGGCAGGTTACCACTTACAGGCAGTGGAGAAGAGGAGCTGGCAAGAAGGTGGAGGAGGAGCACTAGGGAGGTGGGAGGGAAGTGGGAATCAGGGAAGGAAGGATTTCGGGATTGAGGGGCTTGCTAGGAGTGCCTGTGCCCTTGGCAGTTCTGGGTGAAGGGGCCTGATGCCCAAGTCCTAGGAGAGAGGAATAAGTGTAGGAGGCCTCTTGCTGGTCCCCACAGTCCACCTGAGCTGCCGCTGCCACTACTTGCAGCCTCAGGAGAAAGGAGCCCCATACTGAACAAAGTGGGAACATGGCTCCGTCTGGGCTAGCGAACCCACTGTAGCAAGAGGGGTGGGTTTGTTTGTTACATAGCATATGCCTTTGGTCTGTGTGAGTGCTGTACCACGCACATGCCTCACCTAGGCAAAATAAAACAATACAAAAAAAACACACACACACACACCAAAGAACCCAATCCTACTCCACAGCTTCCCTTGCAAGCTGAAGCAGACTTCCACAAGTCTTGAATCCTGCCAGGCGGCTTGAGACTGCAGCCAGCTTCTCCACACCCATGAAGTCCATCTGTTCACTCTGTCTCTCAGCATGATGTGCTTCATGGGCAGACCTTCTATTCTTCCAGTGTGCTCATTTGAACATTCTCATGATGGTCCCTTGACCTTGTCCACCTCTTCTTCTTCCTTGGCCCGCAGCCTCTTCCACTGCCCACCCTCTCCTTCCCCTCCATGTTAGATAACAATGCATTCATTATTCAGTCCTGACTCGTAGAGCCCTCCTGGTGGAACCTCAGCCATAAAGTGTTGTGACTCTCTGTTCTTTGAACTTGCTCCTGGGCTGCTGAGTGCCCGCCCCCCAAAAAACATTGCAGCCCTGGGTAGGCTGATGGCACCGAAAATGCTCACCAGGGCCGGCTGGACCCTTGCGAGGCCTGGCCCTTTGCTACAGCCAGCTCTCTCTCTTGATGCAGAATTACTGCAAATTATCCTGTCTCAATCCCTGCCCTCTTTCCTCCCCTGCACTCTGCTTAGATGCCCTTATCTCCTACTTCTCACAGAAGAGAGGTGCCAGCAGACAAGACTCCCTCCCCTTCTGTCCTTTGGAGCCAGGGGCTTTCTACATATCCCTTGGAGAGGACCCTCTTCCCCTCATGGAGGATGTGCTCTCCACCTCTGCACCTCTCCCCCTCCTGGGTGCCAATTGTCCTCCTTCACCCCAGTTTCTTTAATGCTCCTTTAATCGCTCCTCCTCTGGCTCTGATTTCGAGACACACTCAAGTTTCTTCCACCTTAAAATAGCCTTCCTCTCACCCAGTGCTTCTCCACTTACGACCCTGTGTCTCACTTGTCTTTGCAGCCAAACTTCTCCAAAGAGTTACCCATACTTGCCATCCCATGTCCTCACCTCCTGCTTACTCTTCGATCTTCTCTAGCTTGGCTTCTGTCTACACTGGCAGGTCAAGGTCACCAGCCTCTGGGTGGTAGCTCTGAAGCCACTTTTCAGCTCCTATCTCAGATGCCCTCCTGGTCACTCACATTGCTGCCAAGATTTCCCTCTTCCTCACAGCTCTCCTTTGGCTTCTGGAGAAGCTTGGAGACTGGAGAGGAGAGGCTGAGACTGTGGGCTCCAGAACAGCACTGGGTCCACACCCAGGGGCCACCACTATCTTGGTAATGGAAATCCTCCCCTCATTAGTAAAATGGGATAAGGATAACAACTACTTTAGGATGCCCTTCCCAGATGATGTGGACTTCAGCATGTGGGAGCCTGGGCTCTGTCTGGACATCTGCCTGGGCTGAATCCAGGCCTTGCTCCCAGGTGTGTGCCCTTGGGGATGGCTTGCTTTGCCTGTCCCTGTCTCACTTCTCTCTGAGGGTCCTGTGTCAGCACCTCCCCTTTCCTCTCCCAGTGCTTGCATGCTGCATGCCTCAAGACTCTGTCCTAGGCTTTCCTCTTCTCTTGCCCTCTTGCCCTGGGTGCTCCCCCTTCTCCAGGAGCCAAAATCACCATCTCTATGCTGTGGCTCTGAGATCTGCAGCCCCAGCCTAACCTGGCTCTTGATTGACCATTAATCAATCCCTCAGTTACTTCTACAGTGATTTACTGAGCAGCTTCTCTGGGCAGCCACCGTTCCAGTAACTGGAGCATATATGGTAAATGAGACAGAGGGTCTCTGCTCACAGAGCCCACATTCCAGTGGGAAGGGACATTTGATGGGCATGTGAACAAGTATACAAGGTAACTGCGCACAGTGAGTGTGCTGTGAAGAAAGTAAAACAGGGACAATAGGATGGAGACCTGTGGGGAGACTTTAGATGGAGGTGATCAGAGAAAGCCTCCCCCTGGAGGTGGCGTTTGAGTTGATACCTGATCCACGAGGAGGATCCAGCCAAGGGAAAGGCTGGGTCACAGGGTTCCTGCCAGAGGGACAATGGGTGAAAAGGTCCTACCCTAGGAATGAGATTGGCACGTCTGAGGGACTGAAAGGAGGCTAGTGCAGCAGGAGCTTGATGATTGAGAGGGAGAGTGGCATGTCAGGGAGGAAGGCTGGGCCAAAGCACAGAGGCTCACAGCGAGGGCGGCCTTGTTCCAAGCGCATGATCTTCGCTCTTGCCATCTTCTGGCGCTCAGTGCCTGGTACCTCCTCCTCCCTAGCAGCCGTCCTTGATTCCCCTCTCTCCTTCCCCTCCACAGCCAGTCCATCACCAAATATGGTCCATGCTACCTCTTGGAGCTTTGCTCCATCTCCCTGGCCACCATCCTCACCTCTCACTTGTCTCTATCACCTCTCACCCAGTCTACCCAGGAGAGGTCCTGAGGACTTCAACCCCAGCTCCATTTCTCTTGGAGTCTCTTTCCTCCTGGGCAGCCTAGATGCCTTCACCCCATGACAGCTGCTCCGCATTTGAGGTTGACAGTCTATGTGAACCCTCTTCTTTTTGTGACTTTGGACCCATTCCTTGCAAAACAACAACCCAGCTGAAGGTAGATTTGCCTCCTTCTTGTACTGGTTTTCATAAGAGCCACCATATAAGCTAGCAACTGCCTGAGCCATCTGCTCAAATGTCAGCTCCATTAAGATAGGGATTTTTTTGTTGTTGTTCACTGCACATAGAAGGCTGTCACGAAATAATGTTTTTGAATGAAGAGTATCGCTCCTTAAAATTCTTTCTTGATCACAGGATGGGGAGGAGGACGAAACTATAAATGCATCATAACCCCTTCATTTTCTTGAGTGAAAAATGTCTTAATTTTCCAGAAATGTGCTAGAACCTGACCAAAGCACGTTGGAGGTGATTATATGATACGCCGCTGGTGTGAACGGAAAGCTTTAGAAAAATGGCAGCAAAATTGAAGGAGACAGTTGGTAGATTTCCAGATATTGTCATGCTCATCTTTTGGATTTAGCAACAATGAAGTTTTGTGAGGAAATCAAATAACTCCAAAAACGCTTTCAGTGCTGTTAGTTCATCAAATGCCATTCTTCATGGGTTTGCAAAAAAAAAAAAAGAAAAGAAAAGAGAAAATCAGCTTTTTTTTTTTCCCTGTGTGTGAGCTGGGTGGAGAGGGGCAAAGCTATGTGATTGGTTGAAGATATGAACAGCATGCTCTACACCTGGGAAGGTGTTCCAGACGTGATGGAAACAGTTGGGGCGGAGCCAGCTGCTTTAAATGCACAGATGGCTGGTGAATGAAACAGTGTGCTGCTTGTTCGTTCTCAATTTTGAATGTATATTTTTATTTGAAATGCCTTTATCAGATACCAACTGTTATAGGAATTATAGATGAAATGAATCAAAAGTAGAAATAATATTTTGTCCTTTGTCATTTGAGAGAAATAACGACTATTTTAAAACCATTCGGCAGGAAGCAGTGACGTCTTACCTTTCCTCTCTCAGTGGCTGAGACAGTGTTTCTTAAAGTGGGTGCCATGCTCCTTTAGCACTTTATTGGGTGGTATTTGAAAAAAAAAAAGACTCTGTGGTCTAATAGGTTCGGGGATTATTATGTTAAGCAAAGCAAAAACAGGCTTCTTTATTGCAGTTCTTTTAAGAGGCATTGTTATGCCTACATTGTGATGAATCTAGGAAAGGCATAGAGGATTTCCAAGCAGACTTGACTAAAGAATTTCTTTTTTCTCTTCCTTCGCCTTTTTTTTTTTTTTTAAAGGATCATCTTATGGGACCACCATTCCAATATATACACTTTGGGAAATGTCACTTAAAATCTTCCCTATGGAAGAGAAGTTTTGGAAAAAATTAGGTCATGCCACTTCAGATAGTGCATTTTCCTTACTTTGTCAGAACAACAGTATAAAATTAATTTTGTTTCCAAGGACTGTAATGCCACATTACTAAATTTAAATTCACTTTTTCCTCCTTAGAAAACTGTTTAAAAAACACATTTTGGAACTACTTCTTATGTGAAACAAACCTCTTCAGAGAGAAATGGCCAAATATATTCATGAATTTGATACAGGATACAAATGTGAACCCAGAATTTCAATTTTGCCACAACTGTTTTACCCAAAGTTCGCGGTTCCTGTGACGCAACAGATCTTGGCTGGTTTCCGTCAGCATGGTTGTCACACAAAAAGCTCATTCCTTGAAGAACTCTTTTGTTCGCTTTGGTTTGACCAATTCCTACAGCAGCCCAGCACCCTCGTTGTCTAAAATGAACTGGGGTCAGTGGCCTGGGCTGTTGGCTGGGGAGGGAGCGGGGTCTGGGGGCCAAGCTGAGGGAGCCTGAGGACCTGAAATACCCTCTCTGCAAGGAAACTGGCTACACTGGCCAAGAGATTGATAATGTTTTACTAGACTAATCTGAGCTTACCTTGGTATGTTTTATAATGTTATACATTTGGAACTTTCATTTCTGAGTCATAACTAGCCACTGTGGTTATGGCTGGAGGTTGTCATGTTGACTCTGTTGCTGGACTAAAACAATGGAAATGAAGAGATTCTTTGTGGAACTACTTTTTAAATTAAAAACAAAGTAACCCCTTAAGAAAAATTAACCCATGGGCTGCCAGTTTGTGATGACTGGTGATTTAAAAATCTCTGTCTCCAGGTTCAATTCTCCTTTGAGCAACAGAGCCACATACAGAGCTACCTACCAGATGCCTCCACGCAGATGTTCCGCTTGTCTAAAATTGAACTTGTCATTTTCACAGCTTTTCATCCTGGGTTCCTGTTCTCAGCGATGATACAGCAAGCATCCAATCACATTGGCCGCCCTGGGAATCCTGCTAGCTCTCCTTCCTTCCTTCCCCACTGCCAGGTCTTCACCATGACTTACCTCCTGATTTAGATATTAACGATCTCCAGTATCCATGCCCTCCTCTCTATTTCCTTGTCATTGTCTTCGGGTCCTTATCCTCTCTTATCTGGACCATTTCCACAGCCTCCTAACTCGTGTCCCTGCCTCCAAATCTTCTCCTCCAAGTCCTTCCTCTAAAGCTGTGCTGTCTAATATCATAGTCACTAGTCACCAGTGGCTATTTAAATTAATTAAAATTGAATAAAGTTGGAAAATTCAGTTCTTCAGTCTCAGTAGCCACATTTCGAGTACTCAGTAGCCACAGGCAGCTAGTAGCTTCCATATTGGACAGCACAGATTTAGCACATCTCCATCGCTGCAGAAAATTCTATTGAACAATGTTGCCCTGTGATTACATTGTTGCCTAAAGCCTCCCTGGTTGTCCATTTCTCTCTGGATAAAGTCCAGTCTCTTTAACTTAGTTTGTGCCTCCACCCTGCCTGGGCACACCTGTCCAGCTGCGCCTCTCATCCTGTCCCCACATGTACTCTCTCTTCCAGCCCCCCAGCACCCTGCCTGTGTGGACCCTCCTGCCTTCATGCCTGGGCAGCCTGGAGCCCCTGTTTACCTGCATAACCCCAGACTTGGTTCAAACACTGCTCTTGTTTGGGTTTTGTAGCACCCTACCCCAGGCCCACATACCTGCTTGCATCACACGGCACATTTCTGTTGGCACTGCCTTACTGTAGCACTTAGTACTCTGTGGATAATTTGTCTGCCTCTCTCTCTCTCTGTGAGGTCCACCTGTGCTTTCTGCCTGTCTGCCTGGGACAGGCCTAGCCCAGGAGCTCGAGGGGTAGGGGTAGGGGTCAGTGGCAGAGACTGGAACACAGTCTTGAGAAGCACCAGAGTTAGCAGGAGGCTTTCATTCGCAAGGACACTCTGCACTCACACTTGCTTAAGCAGTTAAAGGGATTTATCGGCTCAACCAATTGGCCAGTGCAGAGGAGGGTGGACCTCAGGGCTGGTTTGCCTCGGAGTCCGATTTCTCTCCAGGCCCATGCGGTGCAGCGTCAGCCTGAGACTGGCGCCCTCGTGTGGCCGAGAAGCAAACAGCAGCTCCCCCCGCTATGGTTTCCCTGCCCAGGTCTTGGGAGGGAGGCTCTTCTAGGAGGGTGAGGGAGCGACTTTCCAGGGAGCCTGCAGCAAAACTCCCCTTGGCCCAGACGAGTCCTATGCCCATCGTGACTGTGTAACTTGCCGGGAATGGACATGGTCTTGTATGCGCACCCTCCACCCTAGAACCCATGGAGGAGTCTGTTCCTCACAAAGCACACCCCAGTTGCATGGGGGAGGTGTGTAGACATGAAATAAAATTAGGGATGTTACTAAGGAGGAGTGGTTTCCCTGGAGGCATCTGAGGGCCACCTTAGGGCACCAGCTCTTTCCTCAGTGGTTAGCCAAAGGGCAGCAGTACCCTCTCAATCAGGTGAGTGACAATGGGAGAGGCACCCCATCCTTTGCCTTCCCCAGCCTCGGGGAGGGACAACCTCTGTCCACAGCTACTTAATGGAGAAGCCTGGGGAGGTTGTTCCAGGGGAGCCCTTCAGAGTCCCTCCTTCATTTCCCTTACATGCTTCCTCCGGCCCATACCTTCTCACTTTTATGATAAGTGGTAATGAGGGACGGACATCTAACTCAGCTTAAACTCCCGTGTATAAGTTCCCAAGGCACCCTGAAAGTGTGCGAGGGGGGTTGAAAGACCCCTCGTTTCTTCATAGGGATGCTCTGAGTCAAAGAAGGTGATCCAGTCCTGGGCCCTTCTCTCCCGATTGCACTAAGCCTGGGGGACCAGGAAGCAATGAAGGATTCTGGTAAGAATAACGGGAACCGATGACCTCAGGAGCAGGACAGGAGCCTTGCAAATGGGACATGCTCTTCCTGTAATCTCAGTCAACCGAACGCCTTGTCCCGGGTGTGCTGTGCGTGTTCCTCTCGGCTGGAGTCACCCGAGAAGGAACTAGTGGGTCTGTAGCTCCCTCTCGTGGGAATCCTGAACAGGAACCGAATGCGAGGATTCCTGTCACTGTCGCTGTGCGACTGCACCCTGCTTTCGCTAAGGTCCCTCCTCCAGCATCTGTAAAGGTAGACCACAAGGCATTCTCTCCGCTCCCTCCACCTGCCCCACTGAAGCCTGGGATGCTATTTAGGGCTGCGGGACTCAGAGAGGTTGTTATGAAAGAAGATGAAAGGAGAATGATGCCGGGAGCAAGATACTTTCCTGAGGGGAGGAACAGATGCCTGAGGGAGAGGGGAGGAGATGCTGGGGGTATGGTGGCAGCTGGAAGGCAGGAGAGCAGCTGGGAGTGGGGGAACTCTGTGTGGGGGTGTCCCTTCCTTGGAAAGACCCGTGTCTTTAGGTACATTCCTTAGTGAAACTTAGGAAAGTCCAAATAATTTGGGGATTTAACCGTTTCCTCTCAGAAAAGGTAATCCCCTCTCATGCAAACACTTCAGTAAAGAAATTTGCATATGGAGAACAATTATCTTTGGGGAATATTTAAGTGACTTGGCAAAGGGAACCAGTGACACCCTATCTTTTCCAACAAAGAGGACATAAGCCTACTGAGGCCAAGACATTCATTCACAGGGTGATTGGTGGCTCTAGAGGTGGCAAAGTAATAATAGCAGGAAAAATAAGCCAGAGGACATAAGAAACTTAACCTTCTGACTGTGCCCAGCGAATAGGGAGTTCTGCTGCTCCCATTCGCAGGAGAAGGAGACAGCAAACTCCTGCCTTGTCATCTGTGCTGACACATGCATTGGCTGTTAGCATCCATTCCCTTCTCCTTCAGTGTGCCTTCTGTCCTGTGAAGGCCAGAATGCCCGATACCACACTGCCCAGACTCCCTTGTAGCGAGAGTGCATTAAGTGCTGCAAAAGAGAGGTGCTCGTGCAGGATTTGGAATGTGGAGACATGCTGGGAGATGTCTTCCTGCTGCTGTTTCTGCTGACCCCCAAGGGTGTGGGAGGTGACTGTGGTGTCCGGCCTTTGTGTCCCAGTGTCTGGTCATGATTGTCCTGGGTGAGGGCTGGTAGTTGTGGTGATGTCAGCATCAGCAAGAGATTCTTGATCTGTGGATGGTGGCGTGGTATGTTTGTATGTTCTTCACCTCAACGGTTCCATTAGAAGCCTCCCGCCTCCCTCTTTTCCAGCTGCCACCTGCAGCCTCCACTCATGATTTTATAAGCATCTAATTCCTTGTGTTGAATCTCCCCTGCCCCATTAAAAAAAAAACAAAACAAACAAACCTAGAATGGGTTGTTTCCTGCACTGCTGGTTCAGTAGGTACACAGAAGGGGCTGCTTTGAATAGGTGAAAGCAGAATGTTGGATCTGCTCTTAAAACAGATCTTTGGGACTCTTGGCTCCCAAAGAGGGACACACAAGACTGGGGGATGGGAGGTTGGGAGAAATTCTTGGAGGTATAGGGCTGGGCAGGGGTCCTGTGTTTCAGAAGCCAGTGGGTTAGGGACAGGGTGAGTGCAGGTGGGGTGAAGCAGGAGCTGGTAGGAAGACCAGCCTCTGGCTCAACGGAGTCATTGGCCAGGTTGACTTGAGGACCTCAGACTCCCCTCCTCTCCTTCCCAGGCATCCAGGCACAGTGGACCTTTGGTGAAACACAATGGCACGTGCTCTCTCCTCCTCTCTTAGCCACAGCTGCTGAGATCTGGTGAGTCTGTTGAGGTCTACGTGTAGTCCCAAGGACGGCTGGGGTTGGGGGACATGTTTTAGAATAAAAGTTCCTTCAAGATCAAAGACAAAAGCTCTCCCTGGGAATTTCAAGCATCAGCTGTGGGAAGGGGAGTAGTTTTTTGACATGAGAAGATGCTGAGATCATGTAGACCAGCTGACTGAGGAGATACCTCATAGTGTCATGGAGGCAGCAGTTTGAAACATGGCCCGAAGTCTTTGACACTCCTCTTATTGAAATGGGATCAGTGTCTCCTCCCCTTGAGAGTGAGAGAGCTGTAACGGAGTACAGTGGGCACAATGCCGTGTGCCTTCTAAAACCAGGCAGCGTTGGCTTGGGTCTCTGGGAACGCTGCTCTCTGGACGTCTTTCTCTGGGCACTTCCTCTTGGGACCCAACTGTCATGCTATGAGAAACCACATGATGTGGCCTGTGTCGAGCCTCCTGCTGGCAGTGCTAGCCAAGCTCAGCTGGTCTAGGCTTGTGAGTGAAGAATCCAGAGTGTCGATTCCAGCCCCAGACGTCAGCGTCACCCCTAGCCGCTGGAGTCTCCCCAACATGGTAAAACGAGTGCTGTCTATGCCACTACGCTCGAGGTGGTTCGAAACATTGTAGTAGCTAACTGTGACCTGGGGCCGCTGCCATGGACCCTTCTGTGGGGTCCCTGCCAAGTCTCTCATTTGGTGGGTGATTGTGGGGAGCCAGGCCTTGTTAGACTCGAAAAGCCCAGGTGCATTTTGTAAGACCTGCCGACTGACTGTCACAACCCAGCCCTTGGAGGCCTCAGCTTAACTCCTGGGCAGGTTTTTCCCACAAACGCAGGTGTCTCCCACTAAGAGAACAACTGGTCTGCATTTGGTTGAGTGGGTCAACAACAGTTCTGTCAGGGGAGAAAAGACTCTGGGGAGGAGGTTGTGGACTTTGAGACTGGCTCTCCCAATTAGTGCCTGTGTGGTTTGGTCATGTCTCTGAGCCTCAGTTTCTGCACTTGTACCATGGGGTAGCTGTGAGGATGTGGTCATGTGTAAAAAGCCTCAGGTGGTGACTGGCCCCAGTGGGGACAGCCAACCATCCCTCTACTTGGAGCTGTTGGTAGTGGAATACCTCAGGGGAAGACGGGTGGTTGAAACCAGTGCCCAGGATGACAGGCAATGGCATTTCGTCCATAGTTCCTGGATTCACTGGCATATCGGTTGGACTATTGATTCACCTCCTGCATTGGAGATGAAAAAATAACAGTGGCTTAAACAAGATGGAATCTCCGTTTCCTCTTGTGTACAGTTCTGGAGGGAGCATTCCAGGACTGGAAATGCAGGTCCACAGAACCGGGTCTCAGGCTTTTTCAATTTTGTTGTTCCACAGGCTGATCAGCAAGTGTGAGCCATGCTGACTTGCCACCACCACCTTTGGGTTTCAGCCAGAGAGCGGGGACAAGGGAGGGAGAGGGTATGTGCCCAGTGTGGAGGTCGAACGTATGACGTCCACTCGCATCCTGTGTTCAACTACAAATTTGGGCTCCATTACTCCTGTAGACAAGGAGAACAGAAACTAAGGGACAAAGAAAGTGTCTGTCACACTAGGCAAGGGGGTGTAGGGACCAGCCTCAAATGTCCATCTGCCCACCTTTCTAGCCAGCTCAGCTGTTGAGGGCTCTGAGCCAGGAGCCAGGTTAGAGACACAGAAGGACTGGACCCTGCCCTCGGGTGGTGGAGGGTGTTTAGGGAAAGGCTTTGTGGGGCTGAGCTGTCCTGCCAGGCCTGGGTCTCTGAGTTCTGGCCCTGACTGGATTGTCCTGCTCTGGGAGGGTCTGTCCTTGGACCGTGCTGGTCTCTCTCCTGGGAGACCCTGCCCACCGAAGTGTTGCATGGTGTGGTGCCCTTGGCGTTGGTCAATAGCTTCATGAAATACGCTTATCTTTCACAGCAAAAATTGTTTTCTAGGACATAGTCAGTCGATTGCATCACTCGTTGTTCCCTGTATCAAGGTCCCTGTGAGCAAATTTCATTAGCATTTACTCTAAGGGGAAAAATCTTTGTCCTGACAGAGAAAATAATCTGCTTCCTGCAGATAGTAACAGATCAGATTTCCTCTCCCGCCCCGGCCGCCTGGAGACTTCATCACAGCGTCTACTGCCACTCAGCCAGCCATTTACAATCTCTGTTCTCTGTGGGCCTAGCGTTTTAGTTCTGTGTTGGTCTTCCTGTTAGGTTTTGATACATGTTGCCTCCCACGTTTTCTCTAGAAAGAAGCAGGCTCTACTTAATGATAACATGGAAAATGAAGGCCCCTTAATTGGGCAAACAACAAAACGGGTGGCCATGAGGCTTGTCCCCATTGCTGTACTCAGTGTTGACTCACATTTCCCAGCAGCCAGGCAGAGGTTACAAGGCTGTCCTCAGAGAGGAACAGAAGCCAGGCCTGTGGTCAGTTTTTAAGGTGGAAAGTTGCAGCCCATGGACCCCTCACCTCCCATCCACCTGTGCACACTGCCTTCTTTGGATGGTCCGGGTCTCGGTTTGTGTTATGGCTCCTCCACCCTCCTGGTTGCCCAAATCAGACACTTGAGGGTCACCCCTAATGCCTCTACACCCTCAGCCCACCAGCTCTACTGGGGAGACAGAAAAGTAACAGGGATTCTGCTCTTCCCTAGTTCGCAACAGGAAGGCTCCTGGTAAATCCTTAAGTCAGATCACGTCAGTTCCCTGGTCAGGAGTCTCCAGTATCCTGCTCCTCTCTTTCTCGGTAAAGCCAAGTCCTGAGATGGCCTGTGGAGGCCGCAGTGACTGGCCCCTGGGGCCTGATGGCCGTACCTCCAACCAAGCCTCTCTCTGTTGTCCCCTGTGGCCACACTGGCCTCCTGCCTCTCCTCACACACACCAGCTATGCTCCCACCTCCAGGGCCTCTGCACTCCACCCTTTCCTCAGCCCGACTCGCTTGGGCCAAGTCGTCATTAAACCTCGCATGACTTCTAAAGAAACCTTCCCTGACGGCCCTATTTAAATATGTAATCCCTCCTGCTTGTCATGCCCGTCCCCACTTCTTGTTTTGCTTTTCTCCACAGCAGCTATCACCTAACATACTATGTTTAGGACTGGCTTCATAATGTGTAGGCTCAATGAAGATTGAACATGTGGGTGGGCACCTTGTTAAAAAGTTATTAAGAATGCCAAGACAGCAAAGCACCGAACTAAGCCTGGGACCTTCTGAGTGCAGGCCCTGGGCGACGGCATGGTTTTCATACCCATGAAGTGGCCCCGACGGTGTTATAGGTATTTGCTTACTGTCCCTCTCCTTTAATTGGAATGTAAGTTCCAGGAGGGGAGGGGTCTTGGCCTTGTCCACAGTGGTATCCACAGTGTTTAGGATGTAGTAAGTGCCCAGTAAGTATTTTAATTCATTTATTTAATATGAATGAATAAGTGTCCCATGAGGAGCCAGCACAGACAAGCAGCTCTTCACCCAGCCAGGGAGGGCAGGGAAAAGCTTCACTGAAGAGGCCCATTGGAGCCAGGTCTGGAAAGGTGGGTGGGGGGAAACCAGTGGGGGCATGGACAGCCTGTGGAGACAGCAAGCTCTAGCCTAAGGATAAGAGAGTGTGGCCCCCAAGGCTCTGCTGCTGCTTGGTGGGACACCAGGCAGGAGCCAGCTCACAAAGGGGCTTGTACTGTGCCAGGCATTACCCTAAGGGGTTGGGGTTGGAAGTGCCTCTGTTCCAGTCTGTCCCTGTGACCCTGGGCAGGTTACTTAACCTCTCTGACCCTCAGTCTCCTCTTTGACTTTCCTTGTTATAAGAATAACATAGAGAATAGTATAGTATATAGCATAGAGCGTAGGGTAGAATATGATAGGGTGTATTAGGTATCTGGGCTGATAAGAGGATGAAGGTCTGTACACAAGGTGTCTGGGAGAGCTGGGGGAGGCAGACAGGGGCTGCAGCAAGCTCAGTCCTACCATCAGGAGGGCCACTGTGGGACCCTTCAGAGAGAAGTTCAGGGGATTGGCACGGGGGGATAAAGGAGCCTTGTTTTTGAGGGCCTCTATGATTCTGGGCCTAAACAGTGTGGTCTTAGGGCCTGGGGGAAAGGGTGCTTAGAGAGGGAACCATTGGTCTCCGTTCCTCTTCCTCAACACCCTACTGTGACCACGTGAGGCTTTGAGGTCTGAGCACTAAGCTGGCCAAGTGGAGGGTGGGGTTCTCTGCAGAGCAGAGCTCTCGTGGAGGACACTGGCCTCCGGGACATGGTGTCTTCACATGCTCCTGCCCACGTGCAAGGCAGCATCCCTGAGGGCCCCTGGAAGTAATGGGGGGACATTCAGGGGACAGCATGAGGCCCTGCAGCACACAGGGGTCCCAGAGGCCCCTCTGATTGGGGCACTGATGTTGAAGTGGCCAGTTTTCACCAGGCTGGTGAGGCCACCTTAGCACAGTGCCTCGCACTTAGTATGCACTCGATAAATGGGAGTTGATGTTATCTGTGTTTTCAGTGTGTTCCCAGGAAGGCTTTTCAGGAGACTGAGGCCCAGTAGAGAGAGGCTGGGTGAGTAATGACAAATACAGGGCAGCAAGGAACCTTAAGAGCTGCTTATCCATACCAAGCCCATTTTGAGAAGAGATTTGCCCAAGGATGGGGTCAGAAGCCAGGAAAGGGAACAGCGCTGTAATGGACAGCCTTGCTTCCTGGTCATACCCACAGACGCTCCAGAGCTCCTAAGGCAAGTGACCACCTCCTGCTGGACTCACCAATGTCACTCTTGTCCCTCAAGGCCAACATGTCCACAATCAGTCCTTCAGCCAGCTTTCCAGACCTGTCTCACCTGTGACTCCAGCTTTGCTCTATCTCCCTGGTGCCAGGAATCTGGAAGTCCATCTGATTCCTAATCTATCACCAAGTCCACAGCTAAACTCATCAGCCTCTGGCTCTGATGCTCCTCCCTCCAAGTCTGCACTCACGCAGAGTCCCAGGCCAGCCCTTTCCTCTCCTCTGCTCCTGGTTCATCTCTCTCACTTGGCCCAGGTGCTCACGAAGGTTAAGAAGTGGCGGGGTGGGCAGGGGTCCCGGTGCACGCAGGACTCGTCTTTCTGGTGTGGGGCCTGGATTGGGTGCCGGTGCATTGCCTGTCTCACAGTGGTCAGCTGGGGGCGCTCCTGCCCCACGGAATCCCTGTACCAGCTCCAAGAGGGGGCTGGGAGCCTCTGCGGCCTCTCTCAGCCTGGGCCTACCCAGCCTGTCTGGCTGGTCTGGGTGTGGACTGCAAGGCTGAGTTGGACCGGGATGAGGGCGCGTGGGTGCGGACCACGGCGCTTTCGCTGTGGGTGCTGGGTTTGCGCCTGCGGCTTGGAGGGTGCGTGTGTGGCGGGTAGGGGGTGGAGTTCGGGGAAGGGCTGGGCGTCAGTTGCTTTATGGGTTGTGGTGAAGGTGTCCTGGGGTCCTGGTTGACCTCCCCTCCCCCAGGCCTGGAGTAGGGTTACAAGGACTTAAGTAACTTAGGCTAAGGACTGTCCTTGGCCCTTCCCCAGGGACCCTACCTTGACACCCTCATAGTTCTTTGGAGAGTGGGCTTTGAGGTCTAATTCCATTCTTCCACTTGGATAATCACTTACCCTGTTGGAGTTTCAGGATCTTTGTCAGTAAAATGGGGACAATAACACAAATGACACAGACTGTTGTGAGAACTAGAGCTACATGTGGGAAGCACCTAGCCCTGGTTGCCACCCAGCAGCCTGAAGCCAGGGTGGGATGGAGGCATCAGACAAGACCACCCTGAAATTACAGCCCCATCTCTGGCCTAGCACACCGAGGAGCGAGAGTTGCATCCAGATAGTCTGTGCCCTTGGAACCTGGAGGTCTGGAAGTCGCAAAGACCTGCCACAAACCTGCAGGACAGGGAGGTGGAAGGACCATCAGAGACAGAGCACAGTGGCTCTGGCCTCCAGAGGAGGGGAAATCCCCTCTGATGGCGGAGGGAACCAGCAAAGACCTCTGGAGGAGGTGGGGGCCACAGCTGGGCTGGCGCTTGAAGGACAGATTGGAAATCCTTCCTGCCTGGAAGTGGAGGGAGGGGTGTTCCAGGCCATGGGCAGTGCAGCAAAGCCAAGAGGCGAAAATTGGAGACCATCAGGGTGTGGCCAGGGCAGGGGATGGGTGGAGAGTAGTGGGGTCAGGTTGCCTGGGTGGCTTGCTATGTTGTGGGGGGTCCTTGATTGCTAGTGAAGAGGCCTACAGTGAATCCACAGGCATCAAGCAACTGTGAAGTGTCTGGGGTGGGGGGATCGCAGTGCCTAGACAGAACTTTGGGGAGATTCTGGGCATCCTAGGTCACTGGAACAGGAAGGTCTGGGTCCCTCTGCTCAGCACGGGGGCTGGGGGAAGGGGCAGGACCAGAGACAGGGAAAACTTCCTTCTCTCCTTGAACTGCACTGTAAGAAATCAGGGTAGACAACTAGAAGAACTTCCTGGGCTCAGGTCTGGGCCCTGCCTTGCCTGTCCCTGAGTCTCCTGCTTCTCTCTAGATCCCACTGCCTCCAGATGCCACATACATTTATCTAGGCTTCTGAAATGAGCCCTGGACTATCCAAGGCCTGAAATGGGGTGAGGGAGTCTATGCCCCAAACCTACTGGGTGATTGAATGTGATGTGCTGTGAATTCCGTGTATCTTCCCTGTCCACTATGGTGGGGAGTATGGGGCCACAGCTCCTGACTGTCCTCATGGACTGGGCTTTCTCACAAGAAAGTAGAGCAGGCTAAAGAAAGAACACATTCAGGATCAGAGCCTTGGGTGAAAGGTCAGAAGGAGCGAGAGAAGGCTGTGCAGGTCTAAGGAGTTTTGGGTGCTTGGGCTTGCCTGAGAGGGGTCCTGGGAATTTTGTGACAGAAACTGCAGCATAAAGGCCTCAGGCAAAGTGCAGTGGCGGCCTGGGAGCTGAGAGGACACGATGCTGAGCTTATTTACCTGCTTGGCAGGTTCTGGCTCGCTGGGAATGCAGCCTGGGCCTGAGGGAAAGAGAAGGGGGCCTACGCCAGCCAGCCCTGCGCTCTCTTCAGCTGCTAGGCCTACAAACCAGGGCCAGGGTCTGGGGGTGCTGGAGTCCCCTGGGAATGTTGGCACGAGTTTTAGGGGCCTGGGTAGGCACAGTGAACACCTGGAGCTGCTCTCCTACCTGCTGAGAGGATAGGCAGGCCCAGAGTCTAAGTGATCCCACACACGAGTCCTAGCATGGGGCCCCTGATAGCCCTGGCTGCAGGAGTAACTGCTATTCTCACCTGGGGGGGTGGCTCATCCTGACCCCAGCCCTTGCCCTTCTTCCTCTGCTCCCAGCCTGGGCATGTGGACTCTGCCCCAATGCTCTGGGTCTATGCACGGCCTGATGCTCCTAAGCACAGCCTGATCCAGCAGAAGTCCCCAGTTGTCAGATGGTGGACATCAGGTGGGCACTTGTGGCAGAAGTGGTTTTGTAGGGCGTTTGGAGCTTGGGAGCTTAGGCTCAGTTTGGCAGTAAGGTGGAGGCAGGGTGTGGGGTGCCACTAGGATGTAGACCAGGGATTAGGATTAGGGTAGAGCCTGGGAAGGCTGGAGTTGGAAGAATGTTGTGGGTCTGGGGCAGGAGTTGGGCTGACATTGCAATTTAGGGCTAGGCCTGGTCTGAGAGTGGATGCAGGTAGGGCTTAGACATAGGGAAGCACCCAGATTTGCAGTGAAGTTGACTTGGGGTAGAATTGGTGTGTGGTTCAGATTTCAGGTTAGGGTTGGGTTCATGCAGTGTCAGCTCTGGAGTTGGGTTGAGGGTTGCGGGGTGCAGGTATAGGTTAGCATTAAGCAGTTGAAGGTTAGGTTAGGTCAGATCAAGGTCAGGTTTCTGTGTCAGGGTTAGGCATGGCTGGTCTGTTGAGGGTATGGGGGACCCGGTTGTCTGCCCTGTGGTGTCTCTGCTGGATCTGTCTTCTCCCCTCTTGGCGGGCTGCTCCCAGCTACTGCCTTGGTTGGAGACTGGGTCTTCTGGCCCCAGGTGGTGGCTTGAGAAGGTGGCAGCACTCTGCAGCTGGGCCCCAGACTCTCTAGGGCCTGGGTGTTGGCTGAAGCAGGGGCCCCGGTTCACACTGCACTGGGCTGCGGTTTGAGGTTCCTCTCTACCTGTGAATGCAGTCTAGCCCCTCACCTCCAACCCTTGCTACCTGCCCTTCTGCCTGGGCCTTCTCTCTCATTCTGGACACTTGTCTTGGAATCTCATCTCCTTCTTTGAGCCACTGCTGTGGGGGTGACTAGCAGGGTGAGCCCCAGCCTCTCTCCTGACAAAACCCACTCCCAGGTTCAGGAGGGGAAACTGCTCTGCTCCTCACTTAGCCTTAATCAGAGCAGTAACCAGAAGGCCTGGCTGTCTCACCTTGTCATGATTCTTAGGTATGTCATGATTTCAGGGCCAGACTTGGGGGCCCAGGGTCAGGGCTGTCTCTGCAGAATATCCCAACCCAGACTGGCCAGGGTCCATAGACCTTATGGGGGGCCTCTCCCCCATCCTTTATTTCCCTCCTACTGAGGCTAGCCTCCCCAAGAAGCCAACCTCCTAGGCCCCAGGCCTGCGGCTCTGCAGGGGCTGGTACTCGGCCACTTGGGCTGAGTTGGAGACAGGGGGCCAAGCGGTGGACTACTTCTTGTCTGGACCTGAGACCTCTAGGCTTCTTTGGGCCCAGCTCCTATCTCTCAGCCATCTGTGCCCAGGGATACTGCTAGCTGTCAGTGTGAGGGGCTGCCTCCACTCCACCATTGCAGGAGGGGGTTGAGGGGGGCTTTCAAGATCCCTTGAAGTGGGACTGTCCTGGGAGGCGTGGGGGCACCTGGCTGGGTGTGTCTGCCTGTGACTCAGGCTGGATGCCAAGGCCCTGAGCTGGTGGCTTTGTTCTCCCACTGGCTGCGTAGGGTGCATGCCACAGCACTGAGTCACCAGGGTGTGGCCTAGCTAGCCTGGCGGCACCCCAGATACACACACAACTGCATACACAGCCACACACTTGGGCCAGGATATAGCGAACTGGGGGCAGAGGGGCCTGCCTGGCATGGTTACTGTCCACAGTGCCTTTTCTCTGGGGTGCTGTGAACCCCTCCCACGGTGTTCCTTGGTGATCAAGAGCCCTGTGCCCTTGGACTCTCCTCTTGTTAGGGTCTGGAGGAACAGGAATGAGGTATGGCACCCACAGACACAGCTAGAGACCCTGAGTGGCATCCTGACCCTTCCCCAGCTGCCCAATAAAGGACCCTTGGAGGCTGCTATGTGCTACCATCTAAATCATCAACCCAGTGGACCCTTAAAACAACTCCAAGAGGAGGAAATTATCACTCCCACTTTACAAATGAGGAACCTGGGGCTTAGAGAGGCTAATAGTTGCCCAGAGTCGACCAGCTAGTGAGTGGCGAGACAGCCTTAAACCTTCTTATTGAACGTTCACTATGGCTTGCCCTGTGCCAGGTGTGAGGCCACCCCAAGACCAGCCCTCGCTCAGAGTCAGGCAGGGGCCCCACAGTGTCCGGGCAAATGAGCAGCCCGGTTGCCTGTTCCAGCCATTGGGTCCTCGGCCCTTCCTCACCTCTGAGGGTGGAGAGAGACATGGCTCTGCTGAACTCCGGGGCAGTGTCTGACCTGCTTTTCCTGGACAAGGGGCAGGAGGCTCTGGGGCCCTGTGGGGCAGGTTCCTCTTTGGGGAGCCAGACTCACTGCCCCCAGGGAAGGAAAGGAAGTGGGTTTCCACACGACCACCAGCAGCCCTTTCTCACAGGTGGCTGTGTGTATGTCACGTATGAGTGTGAGTGTGTGTGTGTGTATCATGTATGTGTGTGTGAATGTGTATGTCGTATATGAGTGTGAGGGGCAGGCTATAAACTGAGCATGAAACGGAAGCAGTGCAGGTTAAGGGTACGTGGGCCCTCGGCCAGGACACGTTGGGAGGTGAGTTTAACAGGGAGGCTTAACAGCACAGTAGGGGCAGAAGCAGCCCTGAAGACAACCTGTGCTCTGCCCTGGACCACGCGTGGGCCCAGTGAGGGAAGTGGGCAGCCCTCTTTCTAGGGGGCGAGAGTGGGAAACCAGGGGTCTGGGCTACTCTGGTGTAGTTGGGTGGGTGAGTAGGGTGCAGGTCTAAGAGTCGGCCCCAGCCCCTCCACTCACAACTCCACCCTGTTCTTTGTCAGAAGCTGTCTGAGGGAGAGGAAAAAGCACCTTATATGGTAACAAATACTGTCTGCCAGGTAGAGAGGATAGGTTACCTCCCTGCCTCCAGGCCTCCCCGCCCCTCCCAGACGGAAAGGTGGCTTCTGTGCTATCCTAGCCCTAGCCTTCAGCTCAACACCCCCACCCCACTCACTCTCATTTCATGGAGCCCCCGCTGCCTGCCCCAGACCTGGGTGGGGACACTTGGTTTGGGGAGGCCTGGCCTTCCCCACCTGGGAGGCAGAAGAGGCAGCCAGCCGGGTCTCAGAGAGGCAGCTCAGTGGCTGTATGACCTCGGCTATGTGACTACTCCTTTCTGAGACTCAGTTTCTGTACAGTTGGGGGTGAGGAGGTGGGCTAGGGGCTGTGAATTCACCTGAGGGTCCTAAGCCCCATGGAGTATCCCTTTGCTTACAGATACATCACAGATCCAGGCCACACTAGCCACACCCAAAGAAGCCGAGGCCCCCTTCCCCAAGCCCAGGCTAAGCTGCTCTTTCTGCCCCGCTGGGCTCTCTAGGGAAGGGCCCACCTCTCTATTCCAAGGGAGCTGGGTTCCAGGGCAGTTCTCCTGGTTAGTTCTCCAGGTGGGGTGGTCTGGCTCAGATTGCCTACTTCAGAGCAGTAGGGTGCTCCCCACTTAGACCCGTGACCCTGCCTGGAATGCCTCCACCTGCTCTCAATTGGTGTCTCATTTGAGAAACTAGCTTCCCAAGAAACCCCCAGCCCACCCTGGCCATACTGTCCCCAGCCCCTGGACGCACCATGTTTTGTATTGTCCTATGTGTGCCAGGTGCACCCTCTTGGAATTTTAGCCTAGAGATGAAAGTACTGACTCCACATTTTTAAAGCGTTTTTCAAGCATTATTTATTTTGATCCCTATGTCAACCTCTCTACCAGGACACATTGGCAAGTGAGTTTAACAGAGAGCATGGTAGGACAGAGGCGAGCCTAGAAGCAGCCCATGCTCTGCCTGGACTCCTTAGGGCACAGTGAAGGAATTGAGCATGTCTTCCTGCTGGCTCTAGGAATATAGGAGCCAGAAGTGTTCCTACATATTATCTAGTCTGGCCCTCACTGTGGAACGTGAAAACTGAGGCCCAGGGCTGGGACTAGACCCCAGGACTCCTCACCCCCAGTCCTGCCCTGTTGCTGGGGGTAGACTAAGGGCTCTCCCCATCTGCCTGGGCCTGGGCCTGGACCTAGGCCTGAGGGGTGCTGGGTTCTGCTGGGTGAGTGCACCTAGGTGGTCTAGCTAGGAGAGGACAGGTTTGGGGTCAGGTACTAAGCCTGGCCTGGTAGAGGAGTTCAGACCTGGGCCTCTCTCCCTCCACCCTCTGTTCTGGTGCAGGAGCTTCTCACCTGCCCACTCCCAGCACAGTAATTGCACAGAGGTTTCCCAGGGAGCTGACAAGGCAGCTTCTGCCCTGTGAAGAAAACAAGGCCAAACACGTGAGAATGGCTGAGCTGTCCTCTCTCATTCTCAGCTTCTTCTGCATGGAGCAGCCTGTCCCTTGTCCCCTGCCTGAGTGCAGAAAAGACCCCTCCTGAAGCCCTGTCATGGCACCCCTTCTTGAAAGCCCTGGGGATCAGGGAACCCCTAGATCTCTTGTCAGTTTGGAATTCAGACAGTTCTAGCAGGAAGTTGTGCCTGTTGCCTGGCTCTAGTCTCTCCTGCTATGTGTCGAACCCCTCTCTTCTTGCCCTGTCCAAGAAGATGGCAGATGCAGACTGCTTAGTGCTCAGGCCATGGTAAGTTGGAGGTCAGGACTGCAAGTGCCCTCATGCTCTTTTCCACTTGTGGGGTTTAGGGAAACACGAGGTTACATTCTGGGTTCCCACTGGGGATTCCCTTTCCTTGCCTCTTTCCCAGTCTGGGGTCCTGTCCTGGTTTCCCTGCCTTGTCCACCCTCCCCTCTCCGGGAAGGACTGCCTGCTGGCCCAGATTTTGCCCTTGACTCTGCATCTAAACTGGTTTCCAACGTTCTCTCTGTGTAATGCACTAGCCTGTGTTCCCAGTGCCTTGGGCAGTACCTGACACAAGTTGGTGCTAAGTGTCTGTTAAGGGCTTGTTAAGGGGAGATCTTCAAAGACATGCTGAAAACCATGTGTCAGCTGACTCTTGTTGACTTTCCAAAGCAGAAACTCCAGGGTAGACCTTGTAGGTCCAAGGACCTTTGATTCATAGTGCTCTAATGGGGTATCCAAACATCTGTGAACTTGGACTGTCTGTCTCTCCTGGCCTGTAGTCTGGTGCCAGACCCTGGAGAGGTTTAGAGGGAGGAGGAAACTACTAGCCCTATTGACAGATCATCCTTCCTCTGGGTCACTGACTTCTTTGGGCCTGGACCAGGATCTATTAGTGGGTTCTAGAAGCAGGAGGGCCAGGCCCTGAAAGGTAGAGGGTGTGGTTCCTCCAAGGCCCCTGGCTCAGAGTGGGGCTGAAAGTAGGGTCATACAGTCTGTGAACAATTGTTAATTAGTTCATGTATTTAGTGAGCACTTATTGTATACAAAACACTGTGACCCTGGTGGAGGAGAGCACATTGTGAAGTGAACAGGCTAGGACCCACCCTGATTCCCAGATGGGCAGATCTGACCGGGCCTTAGAAACGGCCTCTTCCAACCAGCTCAGAACCGGGAGCTTAGCAAGGGACTTGTGCTGCCCTGGCTCACGCAACAGTGCAAGGTGGCTGGGACTAGAGTCCACGTTCCTTCCCCAGCACCCACTGTCCATAGAGCTGCCTGAGTACAGGTCACAATGTCGGGGAAGGGGGCTCTGGCTGAGAGAAGGACGGGCGGTGTGTCCAATGTTCTGAAGCCATAAGCAGTGGTGGCGGTGGTGGGGGGGCCCAGACAGGAAATCCACAGAAGCCCAGACCTAGGAACATGGAGTTACTGACAGGCACAGGGTGTGTGTGTGTGTCCGTGCATCTGTGTGTGTGTGTGTGTGTGTGTGTGTGTGTGTGTGTGTGGTGTGTCGGGAACCAGCAATCAGGGTTTGCTCTGGAACAGCGGTGTTCAGTGTGTGAATGTTTATAAAGCAAGAAGTGTTTGCCCCTAGTAAGTGCTGCAGAAGCATTTTGCTGTTGATACTTTGAGGGGTCTTAGAATAGGCAGGCAAGGACTGGGTGGGCAGCAGGAGGGCTGGGCCCCAGGGGTAGCATGACATGTGGGCTTGGAGGGTGTGTGAGCAGATCAGAGCCAGGGAGAGAAGGAGGCTCCAGATGTGTAGTGTGAAGAACTAGATCCCAGGACGCCTGACCCCCCAGTCCTACCCTGTTACTTGGGTGTAGACTGAGTGCTCTCCCCATCTATCTGGGCCTGGGCCTGAGGGGAGCTGGGTTCTGCTTGATCAGTGCACCTAGATGCCCAGCTGGGAGGGGACAGGGTGGGGGCCAGACACTAGGCCTGGCCTGCTGGAGGAGAGTCCAGAAACGGGGGGCCACTTCTGCAGCCTGGCTGCGGGATGTGCAGAGGGTGTGGCCGGCGTGATCTAGGGGGTGTTGGGGCTGTGGGTCAGAGCCTTGGCAGGTGGAAGAGGGGAGAGGGCTTCCACGAGGCTCTGGCTCTGTGCAGTCCCTCCTGCCCCAGGCACAGGCAGGACGTGTGTGATGAGTGACTGGGTGGGGCGGTGGGCACTGGGGGCACCCCAGGCCTGCGGCCACCTCTTGGGGGACCTGCAGCCGCCCGGCGGCCGGCAGGGGGCGGTGCACGACCGGTTTTGGGGCTCCCCCCCCCCCCGCCCCCCGGGCGGGCCGCCCGGGAATGCGGCGGCGCCGCCCGCGTCCCGTCCTGTCCAGTCCGGGCGGCCCCGAGCGGCTGCCCTGCCCGGGCACGCCGGCCCCGGGCGGGCGGACCCCGGGAGTCGGCGCTGCGGGGCGAGGCGCCGAGCCCCGCCCCGGGACCTGGCGCCACAGCGGCCCCGCCCCGGGCGCGGGGTCCTGGGACGCGGACCCCGGATTCCCGAGTTTCGGGGTCCAGGGGCCTCTCCGTGCCCGCCCCGTTGGCGGGTGGCCCAGGGGCCTCCCTGCGCCTGCTGGAGGCAGCTCCATGGGGCTGTGCTGCGGGCCCCGCCCTGGGCCTCCGCGTCCTCCTCACCTGCTGAAACGGGGCTCACCCTACCTCGCAGGCCTGCTTTGAGCACTGACCCATAGGAGAGGCTCGTGGACAGTGGCCGGGACGGTGCCAACGGCCGTCCCCCGCTCACCTTCCCCGTCAGACTGGCAGCTCTCCCAGAAAGGGGCCTCAGGGTCCCTCCCGCCCATCCCGGGGCTGGCCGGCCAGGGCCCGCAGGCTGGTGGCGGACTCAGGGGTGGGCCTGGCTGAGAGGTGAGATGCAAGCTTTGGCCTGTGCTGGGAACAGGCTGGGCCTGGCCTCCTTGTCTGCTGTCTCAGTGGAAGCAGAGACATTGTGGAGCCTGGAGGTGCTGGAGAGTAGCCCCGCGACTTCTGCTGACTTTGCAGTGGGGGTGGAGAGGCACATTCATGGCTTAGAGAGACTCAGACTGTGAGGGTGGTCTCTGGAAGTATGGGGAGTGGTAAGGGACAGGGAGAGTACAAGCCCCATTTCACAAATGAGTAAACAGGCTCTAGTTTCTTCAATGAGCTAGTGTCAGAGGCAGAGCCCTGACTCCCAGTCCAGTGCTCCTTCTCTATTTCCATACCTCCACGTTTTTGGAGTTGGTTTACAACTGTGAAGGCATAGTGGTGGGGAGGGTTTGGGTCTCACACTGTGTTCAGGGTCTCCTTTCCCAAATCTAGGCCTGTCTGTGGACTGGTCACACCAGTGACCCTCTCATTCTGGCCATGGTCCAGGCCCCAGAAGTTCCAGAAGGGACCCTGTTGAGGCAGTGTTAATCCTGTTAACTCTAAGGCTGGGCCTTGGGAGGAAGTCTTTTTGCAGCCTCTCCTGCCAACAGAGAACTGGCTGATTTTGGTGTGCATGCCCCTTCTTTCCCTTTCTACCCCACCAGGTATGCCATTCCCAGACACAGAGCAGAGGGTAGAGTGATAGATTTGCTGGAGCCCTGGCCGTCTCCAAACAAGGCAGGGAGGGGTAAGGAGGCCCAGTTCCTTGCCTAATGACCACTTCCACTGTGCAGCTCAGAGCAAGGCCCTTCCTCTGGGCCTCAGTTTCTCCATCTGTAAAATGAAGCAGTAAGCTCCATTCATGTGCTGGAATGTCACCTCTGGGATCCCTGTGCTACCTCCTACAGCCCACACCTGAGGTATGAGGCAGCCCTCACCTATTTTGGAGGGGCCTATGAGGGGAAGGGTCTAAGTGGTTGCACTGGCTGCCTTCGGGCGAGTTTAGTTTCCAGAGAACTAATGACAGGGCTCTCATTTTCTGCTGAGTACGACAGCAGCTCCTGCCAGGTGTTCCCTGCCTGTGGGTGAGGACAGGTTGGGGAAGAGCCTCAGATCTCATCCATTTGGGTCTTGACTGGTTGGGAACTTGGTGATTAAAGGGCATACAAGGGTGACCTGCCATGTGGCTGTCCCTGATCCCTGAGGTCTTCAGAGTTAGCTTATCAGCCCAACTAGTACTCTGCCCTGGGTCTGAACAGGGAGCTCCTCTCCCTCCAGGCTCAGGCCCAGGTGGCCATGGGGAGGTGTGGCCCAACAGACCAGATTTTGTGAGGGGACTCAGGGTCATAGGGAGAGGAAGCCATGGGGATATTGACTAGCCTTTTTTCAGAAGGCTATGGGGGAGTGTGGGGGACAGGGCACATTGGGCTTGTGGTGCCTCCTACCTCTCACCCTGCCAGAGCATAGTCTCAGCAGCCTTGGGCTTGTAGGAAGATGAAGTTGGGGAGGGCGCTGTCAGGCATGCTGAAGATTCCCCAGGAGGACCCCCATGTTCTCCCAGTCTCAGGGAGAGCCCCTTAAACATCCTTAACTCACTGAAGGCAGAGCAAGCCTATGGTGGCTTAGAGGGTCCCTAAGTCCTTTATTTTGTATCTCAATGTCTGTGGCCAAGAAGAAGAGGGAAGTTACCAGGAATGCAAGAATCCTGGCCAGGCCCTGTCTCAACAGGCTGGGATGAGAGGGCTGGGCTCCTGTGTGGGCTCATGGTCTTGTCAGCTCAGTTCGTAGCTAAGCAGCCTTCGCAAACAGCAGAAACACACAGAGCAGCCCCTGTGTGTGTGTGTGTGTGTGTGTGTGTGTGTGTACATGTGTGTGCCTGTGCTGGGGCCTCTAGGCTCAAGGGACTCATTGCCTCAAAACTCAATGGGAGCCCTTCTTGTTACTTTATAGTCACTGTCACATGCTGGCCTGAGGGTCAGGGTTCTGTCTGCTGGCACTATGTACCAGGCTTGATCCATTCATTACCTCTTTTAATCCAGACAACCCTATAGGCACCTCGATTATACTCGCTTTCAAAGATAGGGAAACTGAGGCTCTGAATAGCTGCACATACCCAAGGTCACAGAGCAAGTGAGTGGTAAAGCCCAGGCAGGGTTCCAGCTGAGGTCTCTGACTTCAGAGTGTAGTGTTCCCCAGGCATGTGTGGATGTGTGTGACGAGTGGACGTCAGCATCGGCCGATGGGTGTGTATACAGATGTGGGTTTTCATAGTGAGCCTGCATTGGTCTGTATCTGGGGATATCTCCTTGTAGATGTGGATACCTGTGCCCAAGGATAGAGTTGTGTGCCAATGCTCAGTGTGAGCATGTGACACATTGTGTGCACATGTGCATATCTGTGCACGTGTGTTTACATGTACATGCATGTGAGCACACTGGCATTCATGTGTATACACGTGCACATGCCGTGTATGTGTGTGCACGAATGTCTGCATATAGCCGTGTGCCTGTGCGCTCACCCACCTTCTGTCCCCTTCTCAGGCTCCTGACTCAGCATGAATCAGTGCCATGGCAGGATGTGTGATAGCTTCGTTGAAGGCACTGGGACTCCTGGAGATTTGAAGGAAGGGCATTTCGTGGAGGGATAGGATTGGCAGGGATAGGGGCTGAACAAGAGGAAGGAAGATGGGATGAGAGTAATTAACACTGGGGGTAAGGAATGGCCTAGGTTTTCTTCAGCCCCCAAGCAGGGGTGGAGTACCCACTGTGGACTGGTTCAGGGAATCTGGTTGTCCCATCGCCTCCTCTACCCACCTCTCTCAAGGCTCAGCTCTCCACCACCTAGGCAGCTTCTCCAGGGAGCCTGCAGGAGAGTCCCAGGGCTGGAGGCCGTGCTGTGCCCTGTCCCCACATCTGTGGGTGTCAGGCAATGCCCCTTTACCCCCTAGGGAACAGAGGGGTGTGAGGGCTCAATATGGGAATCCTCTGTGGTTCATGAGTGTAGGCGAGAAGGGCTGAGGCCAAACACCAGCCCCAGAACTGCCCATTGCACCACCCGCCCCTTGTGCAGGCGCTCCCTGCTCCTGCTGAGCATGAAGGTGCAGGAGGAGCAGTGGTCAGCAGGGGGCGCTCAGGTGCCGCAGATAGCAGGGAGAGGGGTTAAGGCAGGAAGGAATCCTGAGGGTGAGGCTGAAACAGGTACAGACAAGCCCACCTGCAGGGGTGGGGTGGGGGTGGGACTGGGGACATGGACTTGGCACCAAGAGGGGCAGACACCCAGAGGAACAGATATACACCCCTTCCTCGGAGGAGTAGAGTTCCAACATCCCACTAACAGACTCACAGACCCTCAGAGGGAACAGGCACAGGGACATCTCCCTCTCCTTCTGGAGCATTCTGGGCTGGTGTTCTAGAGCTCTGGGTACGTTGGATGAAAGTGGGAGGGAATACACTGGCTTGAAAGATGCTGGGCCTTTGTGACAGTGAGAAGGAGCACAGGCCCTGGGCTCAGACAGACGTGAGGTCCGATTCCAGCTCTGCCTCGGGGTGACCGTAGGCAAGCCATTCAACCTCTCCTGAAATGGGGGTGCTGTCTGCTAGAAACCCAGTAGAGGCCTTGACATGCAAAGTGGCAGTGGAGGTCCTTACAGACTGCTGGACCCTCCCTCACTTGTATGTCTGAAAGTTTTTTCAGCAAATATTTAAAGAGCACCTGCCTTAAGGAGCTAACACTCTGGTGATGGGGAGAGGTGTCCTAAGTTGTGGAAATGAAAACTAACCCGCTTTGATTCTTTGAGATGGAAATTATGGGGTAAGAAAGACTGGCAGAGTAGGCCCTTTCTCTCTTTTATTTCTTGTCAAAGGTGGGGCTGGGAAAATTCCATATTTCCTATTCTGCTCTGGCCCTCTGCCTCTCACCACAGAAGTCAGATCCAGTCAACTCTCCACCCTGAACCCTCCACCTCAGTCCAAGCTGGAGTCCAACGAAGACGTGGCATATAGTCTGGCCGCCACCTCTGACCAGGCTTCTCCACACCTGCCTTGTCCCTCCACTGGAGCCACATTGGCCTTCTTGCAGGATTTCAAACATGTGTGGGGGCTAAAGAAAAATAATACTTTTCCTCTCACCTTCGAAGTTCTTCTAGCTGAGCTGATAGTCAAATTAACAGAGACAGATTAACAGGAGAAAATAAAATGTTTAATACATGCTCACGGAGATTTCACATAAGCATGAAAATTCCAAAGACAGCAAGCCAACATTTTGGACAAAGGAGCAAAGAGGGGACAGGGGGTATTAACCTTCAGAAGTAAGAGTGGATCATTTACAGGTACTGAGGAAGAGCCGGAACACACATGGCAGGCAGATTCTTGCCGGAAAGCTCAGAAACAGTAGGACACGGGGGCTATCTAGCTAACCAGCACCTGCCTGATGCCCTCTTATTCACCGTACTCAATTCCAGTTAGGCTAAGGCAGCATTCTAACATTTTCTTCCTGAAGCTGGTTTCTCTGTCTGAATCTTTTGGGCAGAGGAAAGTGGAGGGAGACTCAAAGTTTCTTTTTGAGGCTTGTTTCTTAATAAACAACTTAAAGTCCATATCCCAAAGGGTAGCTTCAGGGTGGCAAAGTTTTGATTCCACTCACATGTTAGGCAGGGTCCTACCTCAGGGCCTTTGCCCTTGCTGTCCCCTCTGCTGGAATGCTAGTCCCCAGGCATCTATGTGGACTGCTTCTTTACCTCCTCCTGGGTTTTGATGAAACCTCAGTGAGGCTTTTCCTGACCTCTCCCCCAACACCCCCTATGCATGTGTCTCCCTTATTTTTCTCCACAGTATTTATTATTGCCATCTGGATGACTTTATCCTGTATAATACATTTCTTTCTTTTCTGCCCCCACCCCCCATGAGGTTATAAACTCCATGTGAGCAGGGATTTGGGCAGATTTGTTCACGCCGTATCCCAAGAGACTGTGCGTTGTAGGCATCAAAAAATATTTGTTGAGTGCATGCTAAGTTCTGGCTCTGAGGTGGCATGCATCTTGGTTGGGGAAGCTGATGACAGGGAGGTGCCTGACTTTGAGGCTGCAGCTGAGCCACCGCTGGCACAAACCTATCAGGGACAGTGATGGGGGTGGGGTGCGGTGGGGTGGGGCAGAGGAGTAGGCAGGAGGATTCTGATTCTTTCTTGCTCTCTTTGGGACAGAAGTTGAGTGGCTATAGTAACATTCACCAAACTCAGCATGTCTTAGGTGAGACACGGAAAGGCAGGTTTTTTTCCTTCGAAAAAACCAAAGAATTAAAAATGTAAAAAATCTGGCAATTAAAGGAGCAGAAGGTGTCCCTCCCTTCCTTCCTTCCTTCCTTCCTTCCTTCCTTCCTTCCTTCCTTCCTTCCTTCCTTCCTTTCTTCCTTTTTCATTTGTTCTCCCCCCCGCCATTTCCCCCACTCCAATATCCCATCTCTGACAACCACCAATCTGTGTTCTGTTTCTATGAGTTCCTTTTTTTTTTTTTTTGCATTCCTCATACAAGTGAGATCATACAATATTTGTCTTGCTCTGTCTGACTCATTTCACTTAGCATAATGACTTCCAGGTCCATCCCTGTCGTTTCCAATGGCGGGGTTTCCTTTTTTGTTATGGCTGAATAGTATTCCATTGTATATATATTTCACGTCTTTGTTATCCATGTATCCATAGATGGACACTTAGGTTCTTTCCATGTCTTGGCCATTGTGAATTATGTTGCAATGAACGCAGGGGTGAAGATAGCTCTTAGAGGTAGTGATTTAGTTTCCTTTAGATAAACTTCCATACTTTTTTCCACAGAGGCTACACTAACTTACATGTCCACCAACAGTGCACAAGGGTGCCTTTTCCCCACATTCTCACAATGCTTGTTATCATTTGTCTTTTTGAAGATAGCCATTCTAACAGGTGTGAAGTGATATCTCATTGTGGCTTTAATTTGAACTTCTCTGATAACCAGTGATGTTGAGCACCTTTTCATGTACCTGGTGGCCATCTATATATCTTCTTTAGAAAAATATCTAATCAGTTCTCTTCTAACTTTTTAATTGAATTGTTTTATTCTATTGCATTGTATGAGTTTTTATATATTTTGGATATTGATCTCTTATCAAATATATGATTTGCAAATATTTTTCCCCATTTGGTAGGTTGACTTTTCATTTTGTTGATGATGCATAAACTTTTTAGTTTGATGTAGATCCACTTGTTTATTTTTGGGGGATGTTTGTTATTTCTGAACAGGGTTTCAGCAGGGCATTTGCAGGTGTTTCACATTTTCCACTTGGGGCCCATGCGCAGTCCACCTCCTGGAAGCCCACATGGGCACTGGCTGTCTAATTAGAACCATCTCCCAGTCTTTAAGTTCCAACCAATCCAAGTAGAAAGAATAGATTTTACTCTGTCCAGTCCTCCAGCCCCCATGTCCAAGAACTAGCCCCCTTTGATTCTCACCTGAGCTCCTGGGTTTGGGCAAGGCCTCTGTCTCAGCCTTCGTGGTGGTATTGACTCCTTTGTTTACCAGGCTGCAGAATGCCTCAGCATCCCGCTTTATTCTTTATGTTTTCAATACTCACACTATCAGTTCCTTATATTGAATGCCCTCTCTTTGAAATACCTAGTCTGATTTCTCTTTTCCTGACTGTATCTCAAGTGATGTACTAGATGAGGAAAGTCAGTAAGACAAAGTGAGCTGTGCTAAGTGCTATGAAGAACTTAAGACAGGGCTGTAACAAAGTAATGAAGGGAACCAAAATTTGCCACCCTGAAGCTGCCCTTTGGAATATTGACTTTGTTACATTACTTTGTTACAGCCCTGTCTTAAGTTGTTTATTAAGAAACAAGCCTCAAAAAGAAGCTTTGAGCCTCCCTCCACTTTCCTCCGCCCAAAAGATGCAGACAGAGCCTAATTGGAATTGAGTATGGTGAATAAGAGGGCAGTGGGCAGGCGCTGGTTAGCTAGATAGCCACTGTGTCCCATTGTTTCTGAATTGTCTGGCAAGAATCTGCCTGTCATGTGTGTTCCAGCTCTTCCTTTACTACCTGTAAATGACCCATTCTTACTTCTAAGGGTTAATACCCCCTGTCCCCTCTTTTCGCCTTTGTCCACTTGTGGGGTTTGGGGAAACACGAGATTACATTCTTGCTGTCTTTGGAATTTTCATGCTTATGTGAAATCTCCATGAGCATGTATTAAACATTTGATTTTTTTCCTGTTAATTCATCTCTATTAATGGGATATTAGCCCAGCTAGAACTTAGGAGATGAGAGGAGTCGTAGGGGAGTAGGTCTCTCTGAGGAGGTGGCATTTGAACTTACAAATGAGGAAGAACCAGAATAGGGTTTGGGGGTCAGAATTTTAGATGGGGTCAAGGTCTCTGAGGCCTGCAGGCTGTGGCAGCCCCCTCAGTGGAAGGTGCTAAGCCTGCTCTTTTGGGGTAAGAGGGGAGTGGAGGGGTTGGGGAAGGAGATGGCTCAGCCTGTGGCCCCAGTGCTGGGTGGGGGTGCAGCCCTGGGAATCTCTAAGCGCTGAGGCCTGATACCTGAGCTGAGAGGGTGAGGATTTGAGCCCGGCCTTCTCCCCAGGGCCCGGCCCATGGGGCTCAGGCGCCTAGGAAGCGCTGGTCCCGCTGCGGCCGGCAGAGGGCAGTGTTTGCTGCGGCGCAGGCCGGCCAGGCGGGCGGGTGGGGTCACTCCCCTTACCCTCCCTGGGCCTCCGCTGCCCCCACACGGGTCCCTGAGCCCTGGCCTCTCCTGGAGGGGACGGGGTAGCGGGGAGGTGAGGTGATGTGGACCCTCGCCTCACCTCCCCACTGGTGTAAAGGCAAAGGCTCTCACGATTACTGTGTTTGCCGTCGTTGCTGTTTTTAAACACTGAGCCTGTGCCGGCACTGTGCTAAATTCTTTTATCGCGCATCGTCTCTTCAAAGCTTTACAACTGATCTGTTTATGAGTCAGGTATTCTATCTCCCAGAGGTTGCTCAAGACGGCACAGCTAGCAGCCAGGAGGGAAGAGCAGGCTGTCAAGGTGCTGACATAGCAGGGATCTGCAGGAGCACCCATACAAACCCTTTATTGTACACATGAAGAAACAACTGCAGATGGGACACGCTTTGCCCGAAGTCCCACAGACAGCACGTGGCTAACCATAACGGAGGGGACTTCTGCACTACAGAGGACCATGCGCCGGATACTGGTCAGAAGCCTGAGGCTCCTTGAAGGCAAGGACCCCACTGTACCATTTATTTCCTCCTCCCTCACCACCGTGCCTGGCATGGGATGCAGCACAGAGCAGGTGCCCCCAAAGTCCTTTGAGATGGGTGCAGCTTTCATCCCTCAGTAGCTGCCGTCACCTGCCATTCTTGACTTCATTTGTTTACCCAGCATTTAATAAGCACTGACTGTGTGCTTGGCATTCTGCTAGACAATAGGGTGCACAGTGAATAAGACCCAGTCCCTGTATATAGTTGACTTGTCTCCTTCTGGGAGCTTAGGGGTTAGGCACATTATGGCATGTGCTCCCATGGTTTCTCCTCATTCTCAACTCAGGCTTCCTCTGCTCTTGCCTGGTAACTTGCAGCCTGCTCCCTGCCCAGCCTGGAGGCTGAGCAAATCTGCTCCGCTCTCCTCCCCCAGGCCATTTCCACTCTCTTCTTCTTTGCCAGCCCTAACATCCTCTCCTTCTGAGTTGCCTCCCTCCCCTCATCTGGGAAGCCCTCTTTGACTAAAGTGCCTCAGCTGCTCCTAAGGCCCCAGTGCTGAGGTCTTGAGCTCTACCTAGGTGTCTCTTTGTTTCTGTGTGGGTTCCCCCTCCCCTGCCACCCCCATCAGCCTCCAGAGCTTCCCAAACACAGAGGCCACCTCCCTTTCAGATGTTTTTCTTCAGGCCTAAATAGAGCAGGAGAAGAGGCAGGAGGGGAGATAGTGCAGTCAACCCCCAGCACAGGGGGTCTTCCTTGGTCTCTGGCCCCAGGACACCCTTAGAGGGTACTGACTTGCCAGTCTTGGCCCAAGACCTCTGAGCCCTGATCTTCTGTGCTGAGCCTGGAGGATCAGGCTGGACACCATCAACTTCACTGTACTTTGTGTTTGAACATGGGGACCTTCAGTCAACAATTCACCAACTCCTGGGTTTGGTCATTTTTGCTGCTCCTATGACAGGCAGTCTGCAGGTAAAAAATGGTTCTGTGGAACCAAAATGCATCCTCTTCCTGCTGGGTGACCAAAGTTACAATGCTTGGTCTTTCTGGGCTTCAGCAAATGATACTTGTCCTGCCTGTGTCACAGGTAGTATGTGGAGCCAGAGATCAAAGAGAAGAAAAAAAAAACCCAAGTCTAGGTAGAGGTTTATTTTTGTTGTAGTATTCAGAGTAGGGGTGGCGCCCTTGGCCAGGTATTCACTGAATCACTCCAGAAGGCAGGCATGGGAAAGAAAAGGAAGGAGAGAGCTTGCACAAGAAGAGGGAATCAGACTCCAAGCCTTTCAGAGAACTCTTCAGGACTGGCCAGGAAAGGGGCAGGAGAATTTCCTTGTTTAGGGAAATTGTTGTTTCTTTTCCTTCCTTCCTTCCTTCCTTCCTTCCTTCCTTCCTTCCTTCCTTCCTTCCTTCCTTCCTTCCTTCCTTCCTTCCTCCTATTCTACCCACACTAACTGTGCTTCTTCGACATGTCAAGCATTGCATTAACACTGGGGATACAAAAGTAAAGGAGCTATGCCCTCACGTTCATGGGACATTTAGGCTGGGAGACCTCAGTTGAGGAGGTATATCGTTCATTCATTCTTTTATTTATTTTACATTTATTGAAAACCTACTATGAGCCAGACATTATGCAAGGTCCAGGGGATTTAATAGGATACAATCCTTGTCCCCAAGGGGTTTAGAGTCTTCTGGGGATGGAAGACACAAAAACAGGCAACCAAGGCATAGTTAAAGTAGGAGTCCAGCATACAGAGATAACCGTTGGGTAAATTTAATGTCTTCCTAAGCATCAAAGTAGGGCCAGGCACAGACTAAGTATGTGCTTAGTAAATGCTTGTGACATGAATGAGCTCTGTATAGAGAAATTTCCAAATAACTTGGAATAAAATATTTTTAACTAAGCACTAATAAAAATGCTACATATGAAAACAGTAGGAGGCAGTCAAAATGATACCTAAAAGGACCTTTATGGTCTTCAGAGAATCTTATATTGAAAAAGCTGAAAGGTGGAAAATTATAGCATTCAAGTCAAGAAGTTGGACAGTGATAAATAATAAATTCGAAGAAAGTAGAAGGAAGGAAAGAACAAATGTGTTATATGTTCTTGACTATGAAATTCATATTTGCATTCAGAAATTCAAATTAGTGTTCAGAAATTCATAATTCAGAAATTAAAAGAATAGAACACAAAGATAAAATAAGTAGAGAGCTGGCCTTGGCTCTAGATCGCTCTGGATAGGAATGTGGTTTATTCATTTATCTCTCTCTCCTGAGTCTTGAGAGAGCTAGCCCGAGGCCCATTTGCCTGTATTTGGTCTTTAATCCATAACATCTGCTGTAATAACAATAATGACATCGCTAATAATCCTTTACATTTGTTGAGCTGTTACAGTTCAGGGTGCCAGAAGCAAGCGGTATGGAATTCCTGATAGGAATGAACAAATCTATCTCCTCAAATCCCCACTCACCCTATTAGGTAAGTAGGAAAGACATGTGCTTCATCATACAGATGAGCAAATGGGCTCATTTATCTGAGGTCTCAACGTTTCAAAGTCCCTTCTTTGCCCCCTTGATTCCTGTCCTTGAGACACCTGTTCTTTCTTCAGTCTATTTAGTCATTTCCTCAGAATTAGCAGCTTGTTCTGATTCCTGAGTTCCCTGTGCAAGCCCCTCTCCTCTCTGACCTTCTTTACTTGGCTAGGACGTCCAGGATGGCTATCTCGAGTACATAGCTTCTCTCTCAACCTGTTTGTGAACTTCCTAAGGTGAAGGGGTGGGGAACAATCGTAGGTGTCTAGCACAGGGCTGGGCTTGGAGAAGGTCCTTAATTCTTGTTTGTTGATCTAAAATTTGATTTGGCAGGATTGGGCCTGTACCCATCAGAATATACGCTGGGCTGTGTCAACCCCCACGGTTGTGCTTGAGAAGGAACCCGCCACCACTTGGGGGAATCCCCCACATCTGTGCTTGCTAAGGTGGCCACGTGGTGCCTGGACATGTTGGGAGGCACTGGGAACATAGGTCAACGCTGGTACGGTCTCCTTGTAGGATGGTGGGGCAGGTGACCTTTTTGTGTTCAAGTCATGTTGGTCTGAAGGTGTAATTAGGTCCCTGGCCCCCTTTCCCCATAATTGGAGAATTCCCGCAATCCTGCAGTCAACCTGTTCGACGAGTAACAGACAAATCCCAAGAGGAGAGATAAAAGCAGACACACAGCTTTATCCATGAACAAATCTTAATTAACACTTTATTCATCCCTTGGTAGGGAAAGGGGGCGGGCTTTCCTCACAAATAGTCAGCTGGTCAGGTTGGGGGGTCTGGGGTATGAGTTGTCTATCCAGATAGTATAATATATACCACTGATTATGCAGAAAAAGGAAGGGAAGCAATAAGTTAAAAGCCACATAAGTTATGAAAAAATAATATACATATATTTTATATATCTTGTATCCCCACTGAGGATTTGCTCCCTTGGAAACCAATAAATAGGCAGAGAAAAAGCAGCAATCAGCACCCTTTGGAACTTCCAAGGCTGAGCTTATATCTGAATTCCCTCCAGCCTGAGAGTCAGTAAGTAGCCTTTCAGCAACCCCACACAGGGCTGGAGGAGCTTGAGGCTTAGGAGGGGCCAAGGCCTCCTGGAAAAGGAGATGAATAAATCAAAGACTGGGGCTAGAAGAGGAGGGGAGGCAAGGGGCAGGTAGGGAGAGAAGAGGGAAGGAGAGGAGGTAGCTTGTGGAGTGGGAGGCTAGAGCTGCCAGGATCCCCCTGTGAGCCCCAAAGGTAAGAATCAAGAGGAAAAAAGAGGTGTACTCCTTCCAGCCCCAAATCTTTTGAATGCAGCATTTCTCTTCGGTGTCATTGGGACTTCCCGGCACGAACTCAAGGGCTCAGAAGCTTCCAGACCAGCCTGGACTGTGCCTTCTTCATGGCCCCGCCAGAGATAGGGGAGTGGACATGGAAGAAGGGGAGCACAGCAGGGAGAAAAGCAGGAGTGCTACACCACAGGTTTGGGGTGTTTCTGGGCTCCTTGATGGATGCAAAGGAGAGCAGGGCCAGGCGGATTAGCGTGATGGGAAGGACAGAGGCCCTGAGAAGGGATTCGTTGGAAATAGGCCTGCGGTTTTATGGCTGGTGGGGCTAGGGATCTCTACGGCCTGATGCACCAAAGTCAGATTTCAGGCTTGGAAAAACCTGGGTCAGGGGTAGAGAGGTGAGATCCAAGGCAGGGTGGTGAACCTTAGGATGGCAGGGAGAAGAAGGGAGGGTCTGATTCCTGTGCCTGGTCTCAGGCTGCCATCAGCTTTCCCCACAGGGAGCTCCTCACAGCATGGAAAGCTTCTGGAGAAGGTGCTGGGAGCTGGCTGAGCAGCCTAATTCTGACTGTGACCTGCTGGGAGTACTCTGCGGGAGGAGGAAAGGAGCACAGGCGTCTGGGCCGATCTCAGAGGTCCAGGCTCAAGTCCCAGCTACCCAGGGAGGTGCTTCCCCTCACTCCTGTCAGGTCCCTGGGGAGCCCAGGTGGTGCAGGACAGCCAGGGATGCTCTGGACCCAGTCTCCACAGGACTCGAGATATGGGGAGGGGCCCAAGCAGTCCTCATCAGCCCCTGGTCCACAGCCAGTTGGAGTCGGGCAAGCAAGGGCACTGGCCTCGATGCTGAGGCAAAGGGAAAACTTGAGATGTGAATTTAGGGCAAGGGTTGGCAGAAGGGTCAAAGGGACCTTGGTCAGAGCCCTCTGTTGGGGGAGGAGTCTCAGAGAAATGAGGAGGTAGAGACAAAACTGACCCCAATTCCAGTTTGCCAGTCAGGAAACCTCTGGCCAGAGGTTGGACAGGTGGAGGGTGCGAATATTGACATGGAGCAGAGTGATTCTGAATAGCTGGTGACAGTCCTGTCCCACCCCTGGCACCCACAGGAAGAATCATTGTTTTGAATTCTCGGTTCAGGATCAGGCTTGTTTCCCCTCCTAACCTAGAGGCCCCAAGCTGTTTCCTTGAGTCTTGCTGCAGGGGAGTGACATGAGGCTCCTGGAGTTCAGTTGCCTTATTCCGAGGCCTCCGACTCTTGCAAGAAGAACTTCTCTGACATTTCGGTGACTTTGATCACATGGCCTCTGCTGTTCTTCTTCTTTCGGGAGGGGACTCTCGAGAGGTGAGACTTGGAAGCAACTACAGGGAACACAAGGGGTAGGGGAGGGAAGGGGCTGGACGTATGGGAACCGCTTAAAAATGATGCCTTTAGAGTCATGACCCTCCTTACCCCCCGTCTCCTTCCTCAGCATGGGTTCTAGGGGCAAGCAGACTCACCAGTTCTGGATCTGGATTGCATAGTGCTAACCATGGCTGTTGAAGGCAAGTCCATCCTGGGAAAGGTGGAAAATGGTGGGATGTGAAGGGAGCCTTTGGCTTATGTTCCCCTTGGATTGGGGGCTTGGGGACTGGCAGGTGGAGGGCCATTCTTGGTTGTCACTCCCAGCCTTGGGCTGCCCTGCCTTGTGACCCTGGCGAGTCAGGTTGTCCTGTCTGGGCCTCTGTCCCTTCCCCCTGTATAAATGCCTAATATATACTGAGCACTTGTTTGTGACAGGCATTTGCATATAGAATCATATTAATCCTCTTCTCCTCAGGTGAGCCATGTTCATAAGTAGCCCATTTTCCGGATGGGAAAACTGAGAATTTAATGGACTTGGGCCAACGTCCCAGTTCAGAAGGGCTGAGTCAGGACAGGAAGCCAGGCCTGCCAGGCTCACAGTACCATGCAGGACGGCAGGCTGGTTTTGTGTGGGGGCAGGTCTGGTCCTTCAGGCCTCCCTTCCTCCAGCCCCACCCTCTGGCCCCGCCTCTCACCGGCTCTCCTCGCCCTCCACCAGCTTGCGGTAGGTGGCGATCTCAATGTCCAGGGCCAGCTTGGTGTTCATGAGCTCCTGGTACTCGCGCAGCTGCCGCGCCATGTCCTTCTTGGCCTGATGCAGGGCATCCTCCAGTTGGGCCAGCTTGGCCTTGGCATCCTGGAAGGCCAGCTCCCCCTGCTCCTCCGCCTCCTTGATGTTCTCCTCCAGTTTCAGGCACTGCAGCCAAGAGAACAGAATAGGAAGGGCTCAGTGAGCAGGGGTGGCAGGGAGAGTGGGCCAGGGCCAGGAGGCTATCTCTGTGTTTGGGGGACAAAGGACTAAGCAACCCATTCCTGGGCTGGCAATGGGTTGCACTGCAGCAAGAGGGGCTTCAGTGAGACCTAAGGAGATACATTCTGAAGGTGCCAAAGAGGGAAGCACCACAAGACCCCAAAGGAGCCTGTCCCAGCTGTCCTCACGGGGCAGCTCTTGCTCTCAAGCCTTGAGTTGGTTGGACGCCAGGGCTTAGGCCTGTGTGCCTTTCTCTCTGTATAGATGTCGGGAGGCGGAGGGCTCTGGGAATGTGCGGTGGTGGGGCGCTCTAACGTTCCAACAGCCCTGGCCGGTGTACAGAGCCCTTTCACGTGCAAAGCTCATGTGATTCCCATAGCTATCTTAGGAAGACAGTTGAGGAAACTGAGGCACAGAAGTGCTAAGCGATCTTCGCAGGTCACTCAGTTGGGTCCTGCACGTACTCAGCATTCGTGAGTGTGTGACAGTATGAATCCTTGCACTCCTCCCCTGCTCCACCTCCAGGTGGGTCTTCCAGAACTCACGTGGCTCTTGATGGAGAGGATCTGGGATCGGAACTTCTGAATGCGTACGTTGAGGTCAGCGATCTCGCTGCGGCTATTCTGGAGGCTTTTCCCAAACTCAGCTGAGCAGGCAGCCTGCTCTTCCAGCTGGAGGGCGTAGAGGACGTGGTGGTGAGGGACTGCTCACTGCGTTCCTCCCAGGGCATCACCTCTTGCTGCCCTTTTTTCTCTCCCCCACCCCAAGCCTCACCTCCTCATCTGCAGCCACCACTCTAGGGCAGCCTCTCTCCATCTCCTCCCCGACCGTGTCCTCCTCCTGGCTGCCCTAGACTGAGCCCCATGGGCTGTGCCCATACCTGGCCAGGCATTGCTGGGTGGCAGCACCACTGTGAGCTTCTGAAGGATGCAAACTGTGGGCTTTCCCTGCCCCTGCCACCCCTTGGGGCCCGGCACAGTGCTGGGTTCTCTAATTCTCTATCCCTCCCTGTGAGCCGACTGCTAGGGTCCCCCCAACCCTGTTCCCACCCCCACTTTGCTTCCCTATTCCTTTGTCCCAGAACCTTTGCACACAGCTGAAAGCAACCTCAGCCATGGCTAGTGCAGCCCCTCCTGTCCTGGCTCTTTCCATCTACCCAGAGCCCCAAACCTTGCTCCGGGAGTATGCCTCGGCCTCCTCCAGGCTGCGAGCCACGATGGCATCATACTGGGCCTTCACCTCCTCCACGATGCCACTCAAGTCGATGTGGCAGCGGCTGTCCATGCCCACGGTCACTGACACATCCTTTGCTTGGGCCACCAGTTCCTTTAGCTCCTGGCCGGACATAAACATGGGGGGCTCAGGGCTGATGGTAGGGGGCATCTGACCTTCAGCCTTCCATAGTCCCCCATTGTCTCTTTATCCCCACGGTGGGTGCAGGGTAGGCTACTCTGTCTCCCTAGAGAGATGATCAAAACATGAATGCCTCCCCACCATGCCTCTCAGCTTGTACTCGGGAAGCAGCTCGCCACCCCACTCACCCACCTTTTGGCTTCCCTCTCTGAGCAGAGGGGAGGGGCCTAGGGAGGGCTCCCGGCTACAGAGGCCCACCCTCCCAGCCTTACTCCTTTTCACTTTTTCCTCACCCTCTATGCTGCGGCCCCCTCCCAGGGTGGGACACCTTTCTCCTGGCTGATCCGAAAAGGCCCAGGATGTCTGGGCCCTGCGGAGTTGTCCCTTTTGCTCATTGCTGCATCATTATGGCTCAGCCGTGTGCAGCTCAGCCTCCCTCCTTGAATGGGGAGCTCCCTGAGGGTCTGGCAAGCCATTTCATCTCCAGATCTCCCATATCTGGCAAGGGAGCATCTCAGTTTGTTGAATAAATGTTAGAATGAAAGCTCATGAATGGTGAGGGGCAGGAACAGGGCTAGAGGATGACAAGCCTCTACTCCCCATGTGCCCCGCCTCTGCCCTGTCAGAGGCCAAGGCTAAGGTGACTTCAGGGTCACTTTGAAGACTCACTGCCTCCTCCCCATCTAGCTGAGGGGCTTTCCCAGCAACAATAAGACTTGGCCTTAATATTATTTATCTTCTCCCTATCTTTTTGGACTTCCCTTTGTCCCTCCTCTGTCCCCTTCTCTGCTTGGAAAATGCCGCCAGTCCCCATCCTCAGAGAACCCTGGAAGTGGTAAAGCCTCCCATTTCACCAGGAGCCAGGCCTGGCTATGCGCTAAGTGCTTCTTTCTAGGCAGCCTCACGTTTCATCCTCACCAACTGGCATGAGAGTTAGTCCCAGATTACAGAAAGGAAATAAAATGCGGCACGAAGAGGTTATATAAAAAGCTGTGAGCCCAGAGCCCTTTGCTGTTCCTGCTAAGCCCCCTTAGAGGGGCGAGACAGGAACTGAATCCCCTGTCTGTCTTTCTACCCCAGATTGGCTTTCTGTCATGCCTGAGAGCTTCTGGCCTTAATGCTCAGGGGTGTGTAGAGAGGCAGGTGGGGTCAGCAGTCTTCAGGAGGGACTACAGGGTTCACCTCGCAAGCCCTGGGCTGCTTTCCCTGGGTGTGCTAAACAACTGCCAGGGTCTGGTTGTCCATTGAGAAGGAGGAGGAAAGGGCAGAAGCAGAGTGTTGGCGGCCATCATTGTACAGAGTGAGTCAGGTGGCTGAGGCCTCCATGGTACATGGCAGGTGCCCTGGGAGGTGGGGATGGATGTCATCTGGAGGAGAGAGGGTGTGGACCAGGGACTTACAGTTACACATTCTGGCATTCACAGTCTAACCTTGACCCCCACTTCATTCATCAAATTTTGGTCGGTGTTCCCACTTTTCTGATTGTGTGTGTGTGTGTGTGTATGTGTGTGTGTGTGTGTGTGTGTGTGTGTGTGTGTGTAAACTTGTTTGTTTGAATCAGGATCCAAACAAGGTCCATCCACTGCAATAGATCCATATTCTGTAAGTCTCTTATTCTCTAGATACTCCCTCCATCTCTCGCTCTTTTTAATTAAAAACATCGGGTTGCTTGCCTTGTAGCATTCCGCATCGTCTAGATTTTACTCATCGCATTGTGGGCTGGTGTTTATCATGCCCCTCTGCCCCTGCATTTCTGAAAGCTGGCAGTTGAATCTGGAGGCCTCCTTGGATACAGGTTCAGTTTTTGGCTCATGACCTCATTCTGACCCTGGTTCCTGACTTTGGCTTTCCACCCCTGGACCCTCTGTCCATCAAAGAGGTTGTAGTTGAGCCTCTGGTGTCCACCTGCAGAAGCGGGTACTTCTGACCTGCAGCTTGACCCCCTGTAGTCATAGACTGCAGGGCCCAGGGCATCTGGAGCCACATGAATAGCCATGAGGCCAGCTGAGGAAGGCTGCCGTTTCCCTGTCTCCTCCGTGCCTGAGCTGCCCACTGGCATCGCTGGTGACAAGGATCAGCTTCTAGAAAAGGAATGGTGGGCATCCTTAAGCCCGTCTGGCGACAACCTGTCTCTGCCCAGGAACTGGCAGGACACTGAGCCTAGAGGCCAACTAACTGCCCCTTGGCAGTTTCCTGATCAGGGATTTTGACTGATCTTCAAATGAACTTAAGAGATCTCTGTGCAAAAGCAGGGGAGAGCCCAACCCATGCCAGAGCAAGGTAATGGTGCCTACAGACTCACGCCCTAGCTCTGCTACCCCTGCTCGTCCTCGGAGACTAACATTTCCCCCATGGAACTGACATCCTGGCGAGGACTACTTGGCTGTGAACAGTTTCAGAGATGCAGCTTTGGGGCTTCTTTGGTCAACAAATTGTGGGGGTCAGTGGGCATGGGGAGTTTCAGGTAAAGCCCTCCATTGGCACTTCTAGCCCAGGCCTAACTTGGCATTTGTTATGGGCCAGGAAAAGTCTAGGGCGCTGTGAGAACACATGGTGGGAAGGCTTCCCCAGTCAGAGTGCGGGATTGGCAAAACACAGCTGATGGAGCAGCCTCAGATCCTTTCTGGAAAGAGGCAGGGTAAGCATGAGCATGGTAAACAGGAGCAGGAAATGGAGGGTTTAGAACACCTACAGACCTGTTCAGACGTGCCAGTACCTTGGAGCTGCAGAGGGTATAACAATGCTGCCTTGTATGATGTGGAAGTGCCACCATGGGATGTGCACCCCCAAGTTGGCAAGAATCAAGCTGATGTACAGTTTAGAGCTTCTCTTGGGAGCCAGAGCCTGAGGACACTGCCACATGTGTGACCCACAGGTCGGGGTAGACAGTGACTCTGAGGGGGTAGTTTAGTGCTGCTCGGCAAAATACAGTGTATAATGGCATTGGGATCTGAATACCACCACCTTGTATGAGCTGGGTAACCTGGCCAAGGTTTTAAACCTCTCTGGGCCTCAGTTTTCTCACCTGTAAAATGAGTATAATTATAGAACTAAAACCAGCTAATGTTTAGAAATGCTTACCATGTGCCACAGCAAGGGCTTTAGGATATATTAACAAAATGAGTCCTCACAACAGGCCAGTGAGGAAATCGAGGAAATTTTACAGAGGGGGAAATTGAGGCATAAAAGAACCTGTTCCCGAGTTCATGTAAGTACTGATCCAGGATTCAAGCCAAGTTGCTCTAAAGTCTGTGTTCTCTTAATCACTATCCCTACTTCATAGAGTGTGAGGATAAAATGAGATTCTATTCGGAAAGCACTTCACACAGTGCCTGGGATGTAGTAGGCCTGCATTCAATAATAGCTAGGGATACTGCCATAACTGGAGAGGGTGATGGAGCTGGGGCAAAGTGTGGAGAAGAGCAGCGCATTCCTGGAGCAGCCTCCCCAAGGCACCTCCAGGCAGGCTCCAAAGTAGCTTATGCACGTCAGGCTCTCCATACAGTGATCTGCATCCCAGGAGGTGTGCCCCACTTCAGGGGGTTGTCAGCAGATTGCTAGCTAATCTCCCTGGAACCAGGGAGTTTACGGGTGGGGCAGGCGTCGTTCTGGCTGGTTGCAGCCAGGCCCCAAATGCCCTCTGGAGCTGGAGAGTACCTTGGAAGCTGAAGGGGAATGTGAGCCTCTGTCAGCCCAGGCTTCTCTCATTAGCCTGTGTACTTAGAAGTGAGGGGCAGGGGTTGCTCAAGAGGCTGTAGAAGTAGATGAGGCCCTGAGCAGCCCGTGGACTTTGGCTCCTGGGAAAGGCTTTCAGGGCTGATCTCTATTGGGTATGTGTGTGTGCGTGTGTGTGTGTGTGTGTGTGTGTGTGAGAGAGAGAGACAGTGACAGAGAGAGAGAGAGAGAGAGAGAGAGAGAGAGAGAGAGAGAGAGAGGGAGAGAGAGGGAGAGAGAGACTATTCCCTGGAACACAGAGGTGGGCCATGCTTTTCTGATCTGGTGTTGCTGTAAAGTGGAAACCAGCATGTCCAGCCCTCCTGGGGCTACTGGTGTCAGTCATGGTTTTCTTCCACCTGAGGTGGCTATGGCTGGCACCTTCCTTTGCTTTGACTTGCTTTGTCTGATGTGGTAACTACTAGCCATATGTGGCTGTGAGCACTTGAAATGTGGCTGATCAGAACTGAGATGAGCTTAAGTGTAAAATACACACCAGATTTTGAAGGTTTAGTATGACAAAAAGAATGTAGAATAGCCCATTCATTTTTTATACCGATTACATGTTGAATAATCATATTTTGGATATATCGGGCTAAATAAAATATATTATTAACATTAAGTTTTTTCTATTTCCTTTTTTAAAAATGTGGCTACTAGAAAACTTAAAATTATTAAGTCACATAATTATGTATAAAATTATTTAAAATACATGACATATGTGGCTCACATCATATTTCCATTAGTGCTGGCTTAGAGACTCTACTGTTATGGGGACACCTTTTAGCAGAGAGTCAGTATTGCCTTCTCAGTCTGTGGTGGAACATGGAAAAAAATGCAGACCTCATGTCCTAACACCAACTTGCACCTTGCTGCCTCTCAAAGAAATAGTAACTACTCTAATGCCCTGAGCACCTACGACATTTCACTGCAGTCCCTTCTCCACAGCAACCTGAAACCAGCACAAGCCATACGCTTCACCCTCTCTGCAGTCCCCTCCCCAGTACCCACCAGGGGCTGCCTGTCCCACTTAGAATAAGGTCCAAAGCGCAGCCCAGGGTCCAGGCCCCTACGTGAGCTGACCCCTGGCCACGCTGCTCGAGCCACAGCTGCTTCTTTCTCTCCTTTTCATCAACACACTCACTCCTGCTATAGGTGCTTTTCACAGCTCTTCCTTCCACCCACAGCCTCCTCAAATCTCTACTGGGCTGGATCTTCCTGGGCCTTCTTTGGGTTGTACCTCCTCTGAGATTTCCTCTGACCTTGGGGTCTGATGCTTTTCCCTCCCTCCAGCACTATTGCATCACTTGCTTTCTTTGTAGTCCAGCACTTTTCACCCTCCAAAATCATCTTGTTCAAATATTTGTTTACTTGCTTGCTACCTGTCCCCTCCTGAGAGCAGGAACTTTGGCCGTCCTGCTCACTGCTGTGATATCAGTGCCTGGCACCTAGCAGGCATGCAGAAAACATGTGTTAAACATTTCTTAGTTCTTGTCACAACCCCATGAGCCTGGTACTATTACTCGTCCCATGTTATAGGTGAGGACACTGAGGCATAGAGTAGAGAAATAGCTTGTCCAAAGTCACAGAAATGGTAAAAAAAAAAAAAAAAAAAAAAAGAAGAAAAAGAAAAGGTACAGTCAGGGTTGAGTTCCAAGGGCTGTAAAATCTAAATGGAGCCAGAGGCTAAGGAGTTTTGGGGCTGTAACTCCGGCAATTCTCAGGTTATCGTGGGTTATGCCTGGCCTTCCTCCAGTTATATCTCCATACCTGCAGGCCCTCTGCCTTGGCTTGGAACTTGGGCTCTGGGCTTGCTGAGATGTGGGCAAACAGAGCAGAGGGCAGATTTGGAAACACTGGTCCCGCTGACGTATGCCTGGCCTAGACCCACAGTGAGTTTGGGCAGAGGAGCCACTAACCTGCCTCTCAAACCAATCAGCGGTGCCCCTGGTTCATCCACATAGGGCTTGGCTTGCCTGTGAAGGGTTCTGTCAGGGACATGAGGTTTTTCACTGTGGCTGATGTGGGTGGTCTGCTTGGGAGGTCTGCCTCCCTTCTGTTCCCAAGGGCCACAGTATTCTCTCTGTTCTGCTACCCCCATGGCCACAAACAGGTCTCAGGCCCACAGAAGCCCCATCTGGGGGCTGAGTCTGCAGAAGGGGTGTGGCTATGTACAGCCATGAGGCCCAATATCCCTCTCTAGAGGATGAGGCCATGAAGTCGTGGTCAGCAGACCCTAGGGCCATTGCAGAAGAATTTTTTGATTGCAGTGGTGACTTCGATCCCCGCCCTAATCTTAGCTATGTTGCCGTAGCTTACCACCAGCAGTCTGCAGCATATAGGCTGCCAAGTCCTGTTACCTCCAACAATGGTTCTGCCTACTCACAGCTGAATCGAAGCATCACTCCTATACTTCCTTGCCCCGGAAACAAGGGGTGTAGAGAGGGTACCCCAGATCCCAAAAGAAGCCCAGAAGGTAGAATGGATCAGAGGGGAGGCGTCTAGCAGCCAGCAGCAGGGGCCATCTGCTGACTGTACCTGAAATGTACTAGGCCTTACTGGGTCATTGTTCCCCTAGACTCAGCTGAAGACTTAGGGACACATAAGAATGTCTGGAGGCTCCTCTGTCTGCATTTACTGGGTCATTTTTGTTCTGCAAAATCTAGTTTTGTTTGGAAACCAGAGAATCCGACTACAGGTTTTCTCTGCCTTGGCCCCGAATAGAGAAGTGTGCCGTGTGTTGTACTATCAGAGCTGAAACTGTGGGTGCTTGAGAGTTAGGCTGCAGGGATAGATTAGTGTAATGAGTGGCCATTTGAGACCCCCTGGTTTCCTGCTCTCAGGCTACCTCCTGACCCTCGTCCAGATGCACCTGGTCCCTGTGTGCCCTCAGCACTTCTGCACACACAGCGGCACAGGTTCTCCCTGAGAGAGTGGTCTTTTGGGAACCTGCTCATGCTCCGTGAAATGAGTGATGAGGGAAAATGTTGAACTATTGACGGCAATGCAGGAAGGGGTTTAGGGAATCCTTATAATTGTGGCTGGAAACAGTGAGTGGCTGTGAAGGTTTCACATCCCACTGGATGCCCTTCACTCCCCTGCACCCACCCCTGAGTCATGGACCCATCAGCTCTTGGCTCAGCAGGATGCTGGCCCGTCTTCTCACCTGCTCATAGATGGTTTTCATCAGCTCCACAAAGCTCTGCAGGCCTTTTAACTTGGTCTCCAGTTCGGTCCGTCGAAGACACTCTGCGTCCAGGTCCTGAGGGTGGGCGCAGTGGTGAGTGATGGGAGAGGGAGAGTTGAAGGGTCCCAGGGCAGGAGTGGAGGGGGAGCCTTTGCTTCCTGGGTGAGATGGGGGTGATTCCCAGAGGAGACCTGGGAAGAAGAGCAGGGTGGGGCAGGTATCTCTGTCTGTTTGCCTATCTGAGGTTCTGGGACTCAGGCCTTTGAGGGCTTTGCTTGGGGATCTGGAGGGAAAGCAGGCAGATGGTCTATAAGGAAGGATCCCCTGGGGCAGGCTTGGCAGGCTACCTTCTTCAGCTGGACAAAGGTAAACTCCATGTCTGTGCGCTTAGAGATCTCATCTTCATACCTGAGGAAGGAGAGAGAAGAGAGGAGGGAGAGAGAGAGGCTGTTCAGCTGGATGTGGTGGGGGCCTGGGGTTTGGTTAACCTCCCTTGGGTGGGGATCAGGGCCTCTGCTGTGAGCTCATTTGGTACACTGTGCCCGTTAGAAAAAAGCGATCCTTCCTTCGGACGGATAGAGCCCCCGTCTTCTATGACACAAGCCCTCTCCCCCTAATACCCCAGTGTTGGCTCTGGGGAAGCAGGCAAACTTGTTCTCTTTCCTATCAGCCAGTCAGTCCTCTCCTAGTGGCACCTATCCCTTTCCTGGCTCTGCTCCACATTCATCTCCAGGAAGCCTCTCCTGATTGTGCAGCCTTTTCACTCTGATACTTTGTTCCCTCTTCTTTTTCCTATCTCCTCCCACAGGAACCTCAGTTTCAGATAAGTTGTACCTTTGGTCAAGTCTGCGCCAAGCATCCTGCTTATCTTTCACCCTCTCTCACCTTCACCCTCCCCACAGCCCCACCCTTCTCCCCTCTATTAGATGGTAGGACACCAATCCTTCGTGTTCCCTCCAGAGGGAGGACAGGAAGACCATGGGCTTTCCAGTAAGATGGACCCCCCCAGTGTGGTTTTAAGCAGGTCACTCCATCCCTCCTTCCTCAACTCCCTCGTTTACCAGGGGTGTGTGCGTGTGTGGAGGCTGACAGAGTCCACCCCTGATGCAAAGGCAGACATCCAGTCAGTACTCAACTAAGGTAGATCCCATCTCTTCTCAGATTTGCCTCCTTGCTCAAGTCCACCTCAAGGACACTCTTGGATGGGAGATGGGATCCCTGACCTTACCCTCTTCCTCTAGTGAAGATGTCTGCCTAGGCTCCCTGGGGTGGACTTCTGCTACCCACAGACTACCTCCTCAGCCCTACCTGCCCCAGCAGATGTGGGGATTCTTTGGCTTCCTGGTTTCTCCTCAACTCTCCAGGGACTGCTTTAATCACTGGCAGCTCTAATTACAGCCGCCCGGCTGCCCCAGTCCCCACCTCACAGGGGCAGCGTCATCCATCACCCGCCCACGTAGGCTGGCTGGACCTGCCACTCTCAGGCCTTCTCCTGCCACCCCTCAGGCCTTCTTTTCCATCAACTTATCTGAGGAGCTGAGGGGAGCAGATCTGGCTGGCCGAGAGCCCGCAGGGCATTTGGGTCCTGGAACTCTGTGCTGAGCGTGCACTCTCTCTGGCCACTGCCTTAGATTCCAAGAGTCTGTGTGGGCCTCTGAGGGTATAAGTCACCAGGGCAGGGTGGAGTGGTGGGCCAGGGAGACTGTTCTGCAGTCTGGGCTTGCCAGGGTGAAAAAGATGCCCAAGAATCTTCACCTGCACCCCCTCCTGTGACCCTCAGAGCCCCCGTGGGAGGTCCTGTTGGTTTCATTTCACAAATGAGAAAATGGAGACTCAGAAGGGGGCTTGGAGGCTCATGTGGTGTGCTGGCTAAGCATGGGACTCCAGAGTCAGGCCAGCTGGGCTCAATTCCTGCTTCTTTGCTAACCAGCTGTGTGACCTCGAATAAGCCACTTGAGTGTGCCTTAGTCATGATAATGGTGACGTTTGTGAGGCTGAAATAAGTTAGTACACGAATTGTTCCCAACAGTACCTGCTACCCATTAAATCTAGTGCTACTGTGGTTACCTGAGCTTCGTTCTTTCCAACACCAGGCCCAGGCCCTCAGCCCCTCTGCCTTGGCCTCTAGTGTTTTTAGAGAGGAACTGTGGGAAGCTTCTTTGCAGAGAGAGAGAGAGAACGGGTGATTCTGCATATCCTTCACAAATCCTCAGGGCTGGGCTGACTTGAACAGGCTTTCCTCTGGGATCTGGGGTCTGCTGAGGAATTCCCTGCCCTGGGGACAGGGGTCTGGGGAGCCCAAACTAGAGAGACACCTCATTGACTGGCCTTCTCCACACAGCCGCGTGGTCAAATCTCTTTCCTTCTCCTCTTCCCTTTGCATAGCAGAGTTCTGCCTGCCTTGGGGAGAGCTGTCCAGGGAAGGTCCTCTGATGTGCTGGACCCTTCCTTATCCCTCACTGCTTTCCCATCCTTTTGTACAGCCTTCCCTCCTCTCTGCTCATTGACTCCCCTGGATTTTAGCCCCGGTTCACCCCCTCAACCAGATGCTACCGCAGTTGCTCCCGCACAGTGAACAGCTTGCACAGCTGCATGCAGCATCCCTGAGTCACGTACTGTGTGGTGCTGGGCCAGCTGTTCTGCCTAGGTGGGCTTCTGCTTTATTCTTAGTAAATAGAAACGTCAGCCAGCTGGTCTTTGGAGTCCTGGCTACGTCAAAGCTTTGGAAAGTCTCCATTTTTATAGAGGCTTAGTGATGCCATCTCCTCAATAATCCCCAATCTGCCAGCCACCAGCTCCCAAACTCGTTCTCAGTCCTTTTCGGCTTGTCACACCCGTACCCCCCTTCCCACTTGTTTATTTCTAGGAGTGAAGCTGATCTCATCGGCCTTGTAGAGGCAGGGCACGTCCCTCCCTGTCAGGGCTTGGCCTGGCATCTCCTGACTCCTGGGGGCCCCCAGGCTCTGCACAGCCAGGCTGCAACTGCCCCTGCTTTGGCCTGTAGACCCAAAGCCCTCCAGTGTCGCTTCCCTCAACTCAGGTGGGTTTCTTACCCAGAGAAGGGAAGAGAAACCCTAAGCCAAAGTAATAATATCAGGAAGCAGATGGAAACCAGGCAGCAGGCCAGATAAGGGGGCTGAGACAGATTAGAACAAGAAATAGTGTTTGTACAGAACTTCCAGTTACAAAGTGTCTTCACGGATGTGATCTGGCTGGGATCATAAGAGCAGCCTCTCGAGGTGGATGGCTGAGGTTAGAGATGGGGTTTAGCATGCATGGCTGTGTGACTGAGGACAAGCCCTTGCCCTCTCTGGGACTGTTTCCTTCCTCCTAAAAAGATGATCCCAGGCCCTCATCCAGCTCTACCATTTTCTGAGTTTTTGAGCTTCTATTAGATATCAGTGAAATGAGTCACTGACAGTTTCCCTCATCATGGTCAGAATGGGCAATCAGATTCCTCACGTGTTTTCCTAGGACTTGGGGGGTGGTGGCCCCCAGGCCAGGGAAGGGCCAAGCCATGAGGACCAACTCAGGCCTGTTGGCTGAAAAGTTCCAATCGGATCCATGGATGAGGAAACTGAGGCCCAGAGTAGGGAGAGTTTCCTGTGTGACCATCCCTTCTGAATGTGGCCTGAGCAGGGGTGGTCATACAGAGAGGTGCTGGGCAAGCTGAGACTCAGCTTAGGCTCCTGGACTCCTGACAGGCTGCTCCCACCCTCCAGCCCTGGTTGGCTTGCTGTTCTAAAGACAGCAGGCCTCACCTTGGGTCAGCAGGGCTTGGAGCAGGGCCCAAGCACTGGCGGAGGAGGGTGGAGTTAAGCCATATCCTGTCCTCCCTTCACCCTGGATGGGGACCTCATTGCAAGGAGACCAGGTTCAGGGGCACAACCTCTCTGGTCTGCCCAGCCTTCCTGTCCATGAAGCCCTGGCCACTCTCTGGTCAGAGAATGTCATTTCTCCTCTGAGCCACCCAATTGCCTGGTCGCCTTTCTGGATGGGCCAATTCATTTCAGCAAAACTTCATCAAGCACCTCACTGTGTGCTGAGCACTTCAGCCTTCAAGAGATAGAGGAATGGTCATTTATAGCCATACTGAACTCCTGACTTTTTTCTTATACCAGCCTTAGTTGGTATGAACCATCATCCTTCCACACAGGAAGACATTGAGGTTTGCATGTTAATCAACTTGACCAACATCACAAAGCTAGGGAGAAGTGGGGGCGGGGAGTAAATGCCTATACCCAAGCTTGGGCCCTTAACCACACTGGTGGGCCACACTGCCTGCCAGCTTGTTCCTGTCTGTCTGCCCTGCTAAGTTGTAAAAGCATCTTGCAGGCTGGGGCTGTGTTTCCCTCATGTCTCTGGATCCCAGGTTGGCCACTAATGTCAGCATGCACTACCTGCGGGGGATTGCTTCTTTATTCTAATGAAACCCACCACTTCTGTCCTCTGCCTGCACCTGCTCCTAAATATCCAAAGCAGGAGCCCATCTGTTGCTCTAGCTGGTGACATAATTTCCCATTGCCAAGGGGATGTGTGGGTGAGAACAAGCATGTTTATGGGAATAGGAGGAGGGAATAGGAGATGGTGGTTGCGGTGATACTCAGGATGGGTCCAGCAAGCACAGGGTTTATCTGTTAGACATTGTAAGATTGACTTCATCGTAAGACTCCCTATTTGGGGGTAGGGAAGCTGTGGATTCATTGCCATATTCCCCCAATATTTAGAATACCACTTGGCACATAGTAGGTCCTCAATAAGTATGTCTGGAATAAAGAAATGTTCCTTTAAAAAGTGTCCTCTTTTTCTGGCGTGGGTGCCCCAGACCTTGCACTTGAGTGCAGGTTGGTTCCCACTCACAGTCCCTGCCCACAGCCCCCATAGGGCGCACCCTACCTGATTCGAAACTCCTCGACTTTCTCAAGCATCTGCAGCAGGTTGGCCTCCAGCTGTCCCCGCTCCTGGCTCACTTTGCGCAGTTCGTCCTGCAGCTGGCCCTGATACTTCTCGTAGAGGTGCCCAAGGTCAAAGGCAGTAGAGCCCTGGCCCTGCAGGAAGCTCCAGCGGGTCTCCAGCAGCTGGTTGCGCTGCTCCAGGGCCTGCACCTGGGCGAGTAGGAAGGCTTCAGTGAGAGGGCCAGGTGTGGACGGGTTGGGTGCAGAGGCCTCAGGCCAGCCACCTTGCCCCCGTGGGGGCTTCCCTTGGAAGTGGTAGCTCATCTACTCTCGGCACCTATCTGGGCCCTTACTCAGCAAGTTCATGTGGCATCTCCAATTACTGATTGTTCAAACTGAAGATGGTGAGATAGGGAATCAGTGAGAGGTGGAGCTAGTTAGCAAAGATTTAGTAGGAGAGGAGCAGGGCCAGCTAGATGAGGGAAGGGGAAACGAAGTGTGAATGTGACAGGCTCTCCATGCCCGCCTGGGGCTTGGGCGGGAGACCCCAGGGAACCTGAGGTGTCAGAGGTTCATCTGCTGCCCCCCCTCGACAAGTCTGGTCTCATCTGGCCTTGGAAACTCAGCAGGGTAGGGCCCAGTTAGTACTTAAATGGAATCTTCCCTGCAACTGTGGACTTGCAGCCTTTCTGCTCCTCAGTTTCAGCAGGTAGAAGTTGGAGATTGTATCACCCGGCCTGCCCACCTCTTAGGGCTGTTGGGAGAAGGGCCTGAGATGTACTTTGAAATAGTAATAATAGCAAATGCTTATATGGCCTCTATTGGGTGTCAGGCCTGTCCTAGAGCTTGACATTTTTAACTCATTAACTTCCCAACACAGCCTCATGGGGTAGATATTATTAGCTGTACTTTACAGATGAGGAAACAAGGCCACAGAAAGGTTAAATAACTTGCCCAAGGTCACACAATTATCAAGTGGTAGAGCCAGGCGTAGAATCCAGTTAGTGTTTAGAATCCCTTGACCACTGTAACACGTCTCCTGCCTGCTGCTGGGGTCATTGCAGGCCCTGGGACCCACTCACCCTTCCTGGCTGGCTTCTGCCTCTAGTTAGGGACAGTTTTGCCTTGAGGGTAAAGACTGGAGGGTTCTGGGCTCAGCTACTCCTCTCAAACTCTGCCTCCTTCTCCTGCTTAGACTGCCACACGGGCTCCCACAGCCCTCAGCTCACATCCCAGCCACTGGCAGGCTGTCAGGGTTCCTCTTGAGTTCTCTCCTTCCCTCCTCCCAGTCCAGCCCAGCCTGAGGCTCCCGCTGCCTCTCCCCTACCATGCCAGTCTTCTCCAGGCTCCAGCCTGTCTTGAGCACGACCATTTCCACCATCCCAGTCCCTTCCCAGTTGTGCCACCAGCTCCCCTCCTGCAGGAAGCCTCACCCTTTCCCTCCTAAATGAGGCCCTCGGTTTATCTGCTCCTCCCTTGTCCTGACCTACTACCCTCCCTGTCAGACTGAGAGCCATCTGCTCTCCTCCTGGTGTTCCTAACCCCGTGATGCCCGGGATAGCGGTGGGCCACTGAGGCAGGAGGGATGGCTGGGGTCTGGATGGTGCAGGCTGTCGTTGTCGTGAGAATGTGGTGATAACCAGTTCAGTGATGTTCCCTATGACCATGGCTAATAGCTAGGTCTCCTCCCTCTCACTGCTGGTGCAAGTACCCAGAATCACAGTCCAAAAGAACCAGAATCTTAGCCAGGAGCTTTTGGAGCAGCTGGTCTATAACCTTCATTTGCAGAGAAGAGCTGGTGGCCCAGGGCAGTCAAGTGACTTGCCCAGTGTTACATAGCAACTTGGTGGCTGAGCTTCATGGACAGGCTCGTGTGATGGTGGCTGCTACTCCGGACCGTCATAGATTTCCTGTTCCTCCTGAATCTGGGCACCGGGGAAGTGGGGACAGGGGGGCCCTTCTCTCTGCCCTGCCCACATCCCCAGGTTTGCATGAGATACTTCGATGCCCTTGGGAAGTCCCCTTTGACATTCGCATTCGCAGCGACAACACAGCAGGAATATTGAATGATAGCTTCTGTAGGCTGTCATTCCCTGCTCAACTCCAATTTGTACTGGTAAGTTCTGCTTGAAGCCATCCTAAGCCTATAGTCTGCTGTAGTCGCAGCCAAACAGGTTCAGTAGGGATGGAAGTCAAGAGGGTTTCTGTCTTGTGTGTGTGAGAGGGCTCACTGGGGGAGAGGTATCTGCTTGCTTCACCTTCCCTCCGTTTTGACAAGCAGGAGCCCTTGTTTACACTGAGGGTGGGGTGAGAGGAGAGATGTGAAGCTCTTCACTCCACCCATGAGCAAAAACAAAATCCTTTACACCAGGAAGTCCTTCCCATAGTCTAATTTCAACCCCCTGTGCTGTCGTACTGGGCCTCTGGGAGATGGAGTGCATTTGGCCAGCTAGACTGGCCGGAGGGCATTTTAGCTGTGAGAGATCTGGGGCAGCCCCCTTTCTCTGATGCCCTTGGGAGAGCCGCCTGTTGTCTCAGTAGGTGGGGATGGAACTGAACCCCTACCCAGGGCCTTCCCTGCAGAAAGGCTCCTTCCTCTTGGAACAAAGGCCTAGGGAGGTGCCAGGTTAATTGTCACCAACCTGCCCAGGCTGCTGAGCACTCACCTCTCATTCCCCTTCTTCCTTATTCTGGCTGATCCCCCCGCCCTTAGATCACACAGTGGCCATTCTAGAAGGGGCCTCAGAGAGCAAACCCCTGGTCTATCTGCCTTGTGTTGTACAAATGAGGAAACCGAGGCCCAGAAATGCAGAATTCATCATGACTCAATTGAGTTGCCCAGATCAGGGTGGGGGAGAAATGTGTTTTTTTGTGGGGAAATGAGCAGGCTGGGTCCCCACCCCACGGGCTCATGGTCCAGGCAGATGAGCTTACTGGGTGGTGCCCCTGGAACATTCAGGTCCTATTCCTCAGGTGCAGGGGAAGGAGTCAAATCCCCTGCTTTCAGCCAGAGGTTGGCGTTTGCCCAGGGAGTCTTAAGATTCTTTGTCAGGAAGGGCTGGTTTGTGCCTTCCTGTGTGCAGGCAGGGGGATGGCTCTAGTGACTTCCAGAGGCTGCACAGGCCTAAGGGAAGACATTGTGCCCATCTCGCTGTCTCCAGGCATTTCACCACCTTTCCTGGGTTCCCTCCTGATAGCCCACTCAGGCTGAGTGCTGGCGGTCCTTCCTCTCGTCTCACCTCCATCCCCTCTGTTGTCTGCATGTGAAGTGAGAGTACCCAGCCAGCAGCCTCTGCTAGATGTCAACACTGTCCTCTTTCTGCCTCCCTCAGCCCTCCTCTCCTGCTTTTGCTCATCTCCCCTCCTCTAGTGGCTGCCGATGTACCAGTCCTTCCACTGGCGTGAGCTCAGGGCCACCCTTGGAGCAGGATGGTAAGTGAAGCACGCAGAGGGCAAGTGGCTTGCCCAGGAAATGCAGCCTGCAAGGGGAAGAACCAACACTGCTCCCGGGCCTCTCGCCCATACTTGGTCATCTCCCCCAACAACCCTCCTCTTTAAGAATTCTCCTTCTCCTCCTTGGTGATCTGATCTCTGTCCATGCCTCAGAGGGCTACAAGGGGCTGGGGAGCTAGACTGCCCCTGCCTATCCCTTCTTTTTGCCTAGAGCCTTCATCCCTGCACTGGTAATGGCATCTCACTCTTGGGCCCACGTCTTTTTCAAGCCCTGTGCTGCACCCCTACCCAGGAAGCTTCTCCACCTTTCTGTCCAGCAGGGTCCCTTCCTCCCCCTTTTCAGGCTCCTGCCCAGAAGGAGTTAAATGGGTTCAAAGCATCCTGGGCTGGGCCCATTTATGTTATTTTTAATTTATCAAACAGAACATTACCTGGTACATGGTAAGTGATTTTAAAAAATTATCTCATTTGATTATGATAAGCCTATTACATTGATGTGTACTAAGGCACAGAGAGGTTTAGTAATTTGTCTGAGATTACACAGCTGGTTAGAGGTGGGGCCAGGATTCGAACCCAGCATGCAGTTCCAGATTTCACATTCCTAATGGCAGCCAGCTCTCACTTGGGTACTTGTGGCCTTCATAAGGAGACATGGAGGGACAAGAGCTAACAGACTGTTTTCATAGAGTTGGTGGGTCAGCTGGGACTCCTTGAGGAGAGGCCCAGTAATCAGGGCCCTCAAGGGGCTGGCACCTTCAGCTCCCTGCATCCACCCTGAAAAGCACCCATCTCAAGGCTCAGGCTTGAGGACTGGAAGTCTTCAGTTCTGCCAAAGACCTTTGAGGGCATTGCCCTGGCCCCTGGGCACAGGACCCTGATGCCTGGCCCCCCCTCCCTGTGCCTACGCACTCTTTTGTCCCATGGCAGAGGCATAGGGCAATATCAGCCCTGGTGTTCAGGGAGGAAAGCCACACATCAGAGCCAAATTATAGCTCGTGAAGCATTCCTTTTAAGGGATTAACCCAGATTTGGAGAGTAGGTGGCTCTGCAGGGACCTGCCTCCCCAGGGCAGTGGGCTTATCTCCTAGGGACAACAGCCCAGCAGTACAGGACTCTGCAGCCAGCAAGGGCTGGGGGAGGGAAAGTTTTACTTCAGTGGATGGTTGTCCTCCAGTTGTCACTTCCCCTCCACACCCCCACTCAGGCACTCCAGGTATGGGTGCAGGAATGCTGATCTGGGCACATAAATGGGGAGAAAATATGGTTCCCATCAAAGACCACTACCTTTGTGTCTTACAGATCTGAGTTCAAATGCAGCCTGTAGATCTGCTAGTTGTGTGACCTCTAGATTCAGTCTTCTCCCATGCACAGTAGGGGAAGTAGCCACTGTGAGGTATTGCTGTGTGGGCTTAATGGCACACATTGCAAAGTTCCTGCAGGGAGCCAGCCACAAGCAGATGCTTGAAATGTGTTACTTTCCTCCCTTTGTTCCTCTGGGTGGCCTCCCTGGGACATTAGCAAAATGCAGAGCAACACAGAAGCAGGGAGAGCAAGGTACAGATAAGGACTGGCCAGGGCAGAGGGATGGGGCTCTGGTTTACTGTGGGGGTGGGGGAGAGGGGAAAGTTGAGCTTTCCTCATCTGTAAAATAGGCACAATATGACTTCTTTCCTAAGGTTGTCGAGGGAAATAGAAATACATATGTAAGCACCAGCATGGTGCCTGGCACACAGCAAGGAAATAAGTGCAGCTCCTACTATTGTGACTATTATCCTTGGGCAAGGCAGGAAGGAGCAGAGGTGAGAGGACTGGTCAGGAGAGGTTTCTTGAGGGAGATAAGTGAGGAGCAGGTTTGGGAGGTGGACAGGACTTCCTTGAAGCTCTTGCAGTCCTTGCCCTGGGGCAGAGGTGCACACGAGTGCCCAGACTAGCGTACTGGCCATGGGAGTGGGGTCTAGGAAGTCAGGGTACAGGGGACGCACTCCCTCTACTCAGGTGGGTGCCTGGCTGGCTGCTTGTTTCTCACTCACAGCATTCACCCCCTGCATTCCTATCTTTTGACATGCCATGGCTTCATCCCCACTCCGAAGCCTTTTTCCTGCCTGAAGCCCTCACATCGCAAGCCCTGTCGGCCCTGCCTGGTGCTCCTGATTCTGAGAAGCTGAACAGGGCCAGGGGCTCAGACAGGAGGGTGGAGCCTTGGGAGGACATCCCTACCCTTCACCTGCTTTGGAGGAGGACCATAGAACATTCCTCCATCAGCCATTCTTACGAGGAAATATCCTCCTGGCCACACTGAGAGCTCCTCCCTGATCTATGCCTGGGGGACGGTGGCCCCAGGTCACCCAGCCCCTTATTATCCAGACATCCCTCAGAGGCTGTCCTGAGGTCCCTTTCTCCCCACATGCCTGGATGGCTCAGGGATTCCCTCCACATTTCTCTGCTTAGAGCTGGTCTTTGGAGTTAGCAAGCCGGCTCCCTATTGGCCAGGGGCAGGGGTGGGGCATGATGCTCAGAAAACACAGAACTCAGCCGGCAGCCCAGGCTTGACAGTCCTTAGTTTTCAGGAACCCCCCTCCCACTTCTGCTCACCTTGCCGATCAGGGAGGCAAATTTGTCATTGAGGACCTTCATTTCCTCCTTTTCCTGGTTCTTTTGCTGCTGGATGGCTGGATCCACCTTGAAGTCCAGGGGCACCAGCAGGCTGGGGTTCACAGTCACCTTGGGGATGGTGCCAGCCGACCAGCAGTCTGTGAGGCTGCGGGAGCTGAAGCCCGGCCCGGGGGCCCCACAGCTGTCCCATCCTGAGGTCCCAGGCCGGGGGCCACCTGCAGGGGTCACTTCGCAGCTGCTAAGGCTGCTGAAGCCAACAACGCAGGAGCGGCAGGCCATCACGGCCCCCTAGGCCCGGGAGCAGCGACGGCAGGGCAGAGGATGAGTGAGGGAGCTTTGGGGTGGCGTTGGCAGCTGGCTCTAGTCACAGGCAGGGCGGCTGGAGACTGAGGAGCAAACACCTGTTGTACAGGGCTCATTAGCTCCAGGAGGGCGGGACGCTCCCAGCCCGACCAACCTGTTGGATGATGTGGCGCTCCCGCCCCTCCCCCGTCACCACGCACACATCTCCTCCCAGGACTGAGGGTTTGCCTGGCTGAGGGGCTGTTCACAGGCTCCCCCCAACCCAGCTGGTCCTGGTCTGGGGAGGGAGGCAAGGCTGGGCTGGCCAGCTGGCTGGGAGTGGGGAGACGAAGAGGAAGGGCGATTCAACGAGTAAGGAGAGGAGAGAGAGCTCTCACCTCTCACCGCAGACCTCACTGCATACCTAAAGGCTGACGTATCTGGGCTCACATACTTCTGGAAAAGATGACGCAAGCACCGGCCCTGGGCTCCCGAGTGTAGGATGGCCGGCCTGGGTGCCGTGCCAGCTTGGCATTGGAAAACAGCACCTTTACTATCTATTTTCCAGCTGCCCAGGAGTCTCCCTGGCTTATCTTCTCTTTTTCCTTTCTCCACTTTTCCTTCCTTCCTTCCTTCCTTCCTTCCTTCCTTCCTTCCTTCCTTCCTTCCTTCCTTCCTTCCTTCCTTCCTTCCTTCCTCCCTCCCTCCCTCCCTCCCTTCCTTCGATCTACCATTTATTGAGCACCTACTATGCGCATCCTACTGTCTCAGATGCTGGAGAGAAATGGATGGTCAAGGCAAAGAACATTGGCTTCGGACATGTGAGACATGGGTTCAAGACTCAGTTCGGCTACTCACCACTGGTGTGACCTCGAGCAGGTTACTTGCCTTCTGTCCTCACGTGTAAAATGGGGATGAAACTACCAACCCCACAGGAGGTGAGGTATACAGAGAACTTGGTGGAGGGCCAGCACGAAGCCCTCAGTGAATGGTGGCTAAGACCGGTGCCTGCCTTCTGGGAGCTGAGTCTGCCAGGGAAGATGGCTGTGACCAAATGCAGCCTTGCCTCAAGGGAAATGACAGTGTGCCCCTGCCTCTCCATTCTCTTTCCATTCTCCATCTCCTTTACCCTGTTTTATTTTAAATATGAAATAGAAATAGAAAGACACCAATTTGTTCCTACCGAGCCTCTGACAGAGCAGCAAAAAACTCAGCCAGCTCAGGGCAATTTCATCTACATTCCCAAAGTTCAGGAGATCCCTCTCTTCCACTGTAAGGAGCTGCCGGCTCTCCTGGGCCTTCCGCTTCCTTCTTCCCTGGCATGATGTCTCTGGATATTCTTGCCCTGGCTGGTTGGCCCTGTGTGCCCTCCCTGGACCTGGCACACCGCTCTGGGTGGTGAGGTCACAGCAGAGAGGAGAGTATCTGAGAGAGTCTCAGGTGATCAGGAATGGAAGAGATCTCAGCCCCCTCTGAGACTGGGGGAAGTGACAGGCTGGAGATGGGAGCCACTGCTGGGGTCACATTGCCCATTCCAGGCCTCCTGCCTCCTGGGTTTGACTTCTTTCCCCACAGAGTGGGCATCTCTGGCTCACTAGGGCACAGGAATCTGTACCGAGGCACTGAGGCACGGAGGCCATGAGTCTATCCTGAGGCTAGATTTCAGGCTCTGATGCTGGGGGTGGGTCATCGGGTCACTGCAGTGGTGTCTGTCTCCACTTCTGACACGTGCTGCTGCCATTTGGCACCCACTTGCATGGTCCACCCCAGCCTCCCTGACTTGATATCTGAACAGCATGTGGTCAAAGTCAGAGTCCTGCCCTCCCCCACCCCAGCTACCCCTGCGTATTCTTTGGGGAATGGGAGGGCAGACAATGGCACGTGGGCCCTGCCAGTGACAAAAATAACAGCCAGCCTGTCAGGTATGTCTCAAATGCTTTACACAAATTAGCTCCCTTAATCTTCATGACAAATGCCATTTGAGGTAGATGCTTTAATTCTCATCAGCCTCAATTTAGAGGAGGAAACTGAACTCAGAGGGATTAAGTTTCTGTTGAAGGTCATACAATTTATCAGTGATGGATTTGAACCTAGGCAATTGGAGCTATGGGTCCTTCCTCTTACGTTAGCTTCTGAGCCTGGTGACCCTTGGAAAGGGTAGCGGATAGAAGAGAAAGTTCTTTCCTTACTGTCTAGGGCTCACTGTCAACTCCCAGTTTTCTTTAAGCTGGATGCCCAGTTCTCCAAAGCACCTCCGCAGAACTTGAGTCTGCTGATTCTTGCTGACTTCCATTGACCTCCATCAACCCCTGAGTTTAGACAGGTCACAATTAATTGCTGAGTCCCTGACTTCAAGCCTGGCATTTCAGGGCTGGCCCTGGGGCTCACGTACTGGGTAGCCTTCCTTGGGGGCGGCCTGGATTCTTTGAGGCATGAAGGGCATGCTTCCTGTGCTCTAGCTGAAGTTGGGAAGTAGGTCCTGCCTGTAGCTTTCTTTCTGGCCTGGCAGTCTCTCTTGGGTATAGTCTGAGAGGTGTCTTTGGCTGTCACAGTTCTGGCTGCCAAACAGGAAGAGCAGCCAAAAGGCCCCAAACAAACACAGCACCACAGAAGCACCCAGCCTCACCCCCTCACTTCCCTTCTCCTCTCCTCCCTTAGGTCCATGCATGCCTCTTTTGGGGGTCAGCTGTTCAGGGCCCTGCCTCTCCACCCTCACTGAAGACTTGACACAACTCTCTCTGGCCTTGTTTAATAAGACCGGACTACCTGGGGGTACCTAGGACTACCTAGGAAGCAGGAAGCCTGGCAGGGTCAAGAGAGGGAAGGTGGTGAGTGGGTAAAGATTTCAGTCCCTTTGGGGATGTTGAAGTACCTGGGCAGTTTCTGGGTATACTCAGAAACAGACCTTGGGGCTTCCAGTAGGGCGTGAGCTTGGAGACTGGAGGTGCGAGCTGTCATCTTGTACCCCCTGGGACTCCGAAGCCCTCTCCTGGGTGACTTACATGGTCCAGGGACAGAAATCTCAGTCCCCCTCCCTTCACCTCGAGTCTCTCTCCTTTGCCTCTGGTTCCCTGTAACTAGTGATAGAACATATTCCTAATCTTCTAGGAAGCAGAGAAAAGGCAAAAGAAAGGCAAGGGCTAACAGGAGGTAAGGAATTGGGGAGGCTTGGGCTGGGCTGCCCAGAAGCTTGCTGATACTGGTCCTCAAAGAAGCAAGGGGAGTTTTCTCATTTTCTCTGCTTCCTTCTGCCTCCCATCTCTCTCCACATCACACCCTCTCAACAACTGATCTGTCTCCCTCTCATTCTCATCCACCTCTTCTCTCTTGCCTTTCTGTCTACCCATTCCTCTGAGTGTCCTGCCCACTTAGAGTCCTGGCCCAGGGCTCCTTTCTCCCAGCCCCGGGGAAGAGAGGCGTCTGGTAGGCCCCCGCAGCCCTACTGGATGGCCTTATGGGAATGGCATCCCTGTGTCACAGTTTCAGCACCTCCTCTGTGCCCTGCTCCCTATTTGAGCTGAAGCCTGTGGAGCCGGCAGCCCTGGGATAATGCAGGATAGCAATGCATAGTTGTTGGATGACTGTTCTAGTGAGCACATCCCTGCTTGGCTGGGGCTCTAGGGCAGGACATGACTCTTGCAGAGACAGGCAGGGACTCTCTGAGCAGGGGAGAATCTTAGCCTCACTCCAGGGCATGATAAACCACTCCACCAGGAAGCCTTCCCAGATGAGCCTGCTCAGGTTCCTGTCCGTATTTCCTCCTCTCTCCTAAGTGCACATCTACATCTATGCTTACTGGGTCAGAACCCTCTCCCTGATGGCTCTAGAAGCTCTGGCCTCCTTACCCTGGACCATCCCTTTAAGCAGACCTATACTGAGGCCACAGGAGGGAGGCCCTGCCCAGCGGCCAAGTTCTGGGAATGGGATGGCCTAGGACAGGGGTTGAGGGCCCTTGAGTAATTTTTGGCTGTGTGAGAAGAATTCCTAAGGGCCCCGCAACTTGGGATCCCATAGATTGGGAAGCTGAAAGTAGATTTGGAATGGGTGAGAGTCAAGAGAGGGGGAACTAACATCGAGGATGGAGAAAATTAAAAGGGTCTTTTAAGCCTCTTCCACATGTCACGCAGGCTACGGAGACTGGGTAAGGGTGTCTGGGACACCTTCCCAGTGGGATCAGTGAGCAAAGTCTTGAAGGAAGAGGAAGAGTTGACCAGGGGAGGAAGGGTGCTTCAGGCTAAGATAGGAGTAAGATAGGAGAAACTGTGTGGGATGGTGATGATGATGACAACCAGTATCACTGGAGTGTCAGAGATGCTAGACAGCTCAGAGGAGCAGTGACTACTTCAGGAGCCCTGGGAGGCCACAATCGAGGCATAACCTTGCATGAAGTCCTTCAACGGCTCCCTGTGGCTTATGGGACAAAGTCTAGAAGATTTCTTGGGATATTATACAAGATCTTCTGCATCTATTGCCCTTCTTCTCTGGGTCTCATCTCTTTTATACCCTCCTTCTCGCCACACCCACTACCACTTTCCAACCCCACCAAACTGGCCCATTTCCCTGAACCCACTGGCTGATGCCATGTGTTTGTGTTGGACAGCGCAGACATGGGAACATTTCCATCATCGCACGCAATTCTAATGGATAGTGCTCATCTGGAAGGAAGGTATCTGCCGTGGTCCAGGAGGCTTCAGATTCCTGGAGGCTGTGAAGTGGTTTAAGATAGACTAGGGAGAGAGCATGGGGCCACGGCAGAGCTCTAGACCTGGAGATAGGAGGATTGATTTCTGGTCTGGGCTCTGCCACTCAACTGCTCTGTGTTTTGGGGCCAAAGTGGATTGTAAAATCACGCTGTACAAGCCACCTGGATGATTGCTTTTTTTCTTTTCAATTAAAAAATTTCCCCCAGTTTAGTTTATCAAGTGTTCCTCAAACTGTTGTTGATCCCTTCACTATGCTGGGTACTAGGTAAGCCAACGTCCTTGGTCAAGCAGCATGCTGGGGAGGTCAGGCAGGTGTGGGTATTCTATAATGAGGGCAGGCCTCTGGGGCCAGGGAGAGGCAAGCACAGGCTAATTACACTTTCCTGCCTTCATAGCACTTAGCCCAATTTGTAATTATTTGTTGTTGGTTGTTTACTTGTGCCTGCCTCCCATGTGGAGCTCTGTGAGCACAGGGACTATGTGGTGTTTTTGTCATCTCAGTGTCCCAATGCCTGGCAAAGTCCCTAGCATATAGTAGATATTCAATGACCATCAAGAGCTTCAGATGGTGGACAGACCCAAGGTGGGTTGGAGAAAAGTCAAGTTGGGGAGACTCCACCTTTGGAGGCCAGCTCTGGAAGCCAGCTCTGGAGGCCAGCTATGGAGGCCTTGCACCATGGGACCTGGCTGCCTCCTTGCCAGGCTGAGCTGGGCTGACTGGGTTGGCCTGTGGTCGACACTGGGTCCTCTGCCCAGGGTGTCACACATACCATCCCTGGCTGCCTGGCATCCTGCTCCTTCGGTTCCCACTCAGTGTGGGTGAGAACTCTGATGACCTCCTGCCATGGCCAAATGCCTTAGGTGGGCAAGAAGATTGACGGTCCTCCCTGCAAGAGAAAGAGGCAAAAGGAAGCTTCTCTAAGTTGCAGAAGCCCCATTAGGCCTAGGATTCGGTCAGGCATGTATTTGGAGGAGGCCAGGGACCCAGCCATAACTCCCCAGGCACCTCTTCTTCAATGTACAGTCTATGGATAGAGCATGTGGGCGTTGGTTTCCCTGGCCCAGGTTTAGGCTAGGGCCAGCCTACCTGGGGATCCCCAGCTCGTGCCTGGCCGTGTGTTTCGCGCATGTTTGCCAGGCCTGCTTCTGGGTGGAGATGAGGAGGAAGAATTGCACAAAAGGAAACTGGCGGGAGGGCCCCGCTTCCTCTGGTGGCTCACTGCCTCACAGGCAGGACCAGGGTCAGCGTGTGCCCCTCGGTTTCCTGGGAAACGCCACGCTATCTCATCTGCTTCTTCCCCCAAGAGGAAATGCCAGGTCCCAGCAATAGGGGTCTTGGTGGCCTCTGGCTACTTTCTGTTCCATCTACTGTGCCTGGCCACTCAACCCAGGAGGAAGGGCCCTTCCAACAACCCTCATTTCTCAGCCCTGAGACAAACACTCAGCATTTCTCCTTTCTCCCACACACATCACCCTCCTGTCTGCCTTTGAGCCTTCATGTGGGCCACTAAGCTGATTTGGCCTGCCTCTCCCTTCATCACATCTTCCAAAATAGTGCCCCCTCATTTGTCCTTTGAAAGGGAGAGCTCTTGAAAGGAGGCTTCATGGTGGCAGGGACTTTGTCTTGCTCACTGCTCTGTCGCCACTGGCACATACTAGGCACACAAAAAATAATTGTTGAATTAATGCACAGTGCGCCCTCTATTTTTAGCACTTGTTTCTGTGGCTCTCTTAGGCAGGGTCTCTTCCCTCCCCCATCCTCTCCTACCCTCCCCCACTAGACAGGGTCTGGGGATACTGTCTTGCCTCCTCTGAGTCCTCCCAGGCCTGGAATCCTGGTTACTGGAGAAATGGGCCAGTCTTGCCTACCCTGCCTGCCCTGTGTGCCTTCATTCAGGAAATGCTTTCTTCATCTCTCCTGGGTGCCTGATCCTGGGTGCTGAGTGGTGGGGCAAGTACAAAGATAAATGAGGCAGGGTGGCGACTGGGTATTTTCCTCACGTTCCAGGTCCTTTCTGTCTCCCAGTCCAGTGCTTTTTGAACTCCGGGATCTCTTTCCATTCAGACTCTGCCTCCAGGCCAGCTCCCCTTGTTCTGGCCTCCTCATCCTTCCAGTCCTGGCACTGTACACAGCTATTTAGGAGGTGTCCCCTCCCTGGGGCTGCTTTCAGAGAGGAACAAGGAGGGACTGGAAAGCTGGGGTGGCTGACAAAGGCAGGACCAGGGAGTGGTAGGGCATCTGGAGATTCTTATTTGTAAGCCCAAACCGCTCCCTGAGCTTCAGCCACTGCCTTTATCTGCCTTGATAATAGACCGAAACCATATTCTGCTCCCTGTAGAGCGATCAGTGCCCAGCCTCTGTGAGCCTGCCAGGATGGCAGCAGCCCAGAATGATGCTGGGCACTGTGCCAGCTGACAGGCCAGCCCTGGGAAGCTGCAACCAGGAGGGTAGCCACCAGCCTGCAGACCACCCCACACGCTAGGATGTCCCTCATCTAGGAGTCTTCAGTGCCCATACAGGGCACACAAGAGGCTCTCAGGACTGATCTTGAGAACTGAAGCTTGAGCTATGGCAGCTTATGGTTCGTTCATCTTTGTAACCCTAACACCAAGCATGATGCCCAGCATACAGTAGGAGTTCAGTGGTGGCACTTTATCAGCACTCATATATCAGGACCTACCATGTGTAGGTAGCTGCATCCTTTCCCTCCTCATCCTTCCATGTCTTTCCTCCAGCACCTTTGGGGATCTCCTGATGCAGCGAGATGTAGGGTGTCTCCACGGTGGCCATCTGTGAAAGGCCAGTCTGAAACCAGGCCTGCATAATGTGTCTTAGATAGAAAAGGAGGAGGAAGTTCTTCCATGTGTCCCCATAACCCAAATTAATACTCAGGCGTACAAAAAGTGCTCACACAGGCGACCTGATTTCATCTCACCAATGCTGCTCAACAGGCTGGGCACCTTGCACTTCCATTTTGCAGATGTGTGAGGTTTACACCCAGATCTCCTTCCTCCAAATGGAGCCCCCAGCCCAGGCTTCCTCGTGTTGATTAGAGTCTTAGCCCATAGTTAAGCTCTGAGATTCTGGGAGAAGCTGGGAAGAGCTAGGGACTGGGAGATGGGAGAATAGCTAGGGTGGAGATGGGGTGAGGAGCAGAGGGAGCAGGGTGCAGGGCTGGGCCAATGGGGCGGCAGGCAGGCTCAGGATAGGGCCCCCGGCCTGGGCTCCGGATAGAACAGGACTGGCCAGTGGGAATCTGACGACCTCAGCTTCTCTCTGAGGTGCCACTGTTGCCTCCTGAGTGAGCAAACAGCGCTGGTGAGGTTGGGGACTAATGGGTGTTTTCGAGGGTGAATCCTCTACATAGGGTTTATCTTCCTGGGTCATCATTCTGCAGTCTGCACTTAGCAGGATAATAGCAGCCTGGTCTGGGGCTCCTGGCTGCCTACTGGCCCCGGGCCCTGCAAACAGATGGCAGCAGATGAGGGAGCGGAAGGCAGGAATAAGCAGGGGTATCGTATCCCAGCCCTACCCTGCTTCCTCATCCCACTGCATCTGTGTGTGCCCATAGGTGTGGGGCTGTCTCCCCTCATGCCAGCACCTCATGGCTGCCCAGACCCAGGGACCCTCGCAGACACCCATACCCCCCACCCTGTCCTTACTCCAGCTGTCAATCTCTGCTGAAGCCCACAGATGTCCCCTGTGCAGTACCTCATCCACCTTCCTACTGATGCATGGGGTTCCTCTGCTATCCTCGGGAAGCAGAAGAGGGAGAGGGCAGTACTGTTGATCCAGGACATCTCCCGCACCCCACAGTGTGGCACAACGCTCTGTGTTCACGTGGCTTTCTAAATCCCCATGGTCACCTGGTGTGGTAGGATTCACTTCTAGATGACTGTTGAAGATGCTGAAGATGGGAGGTTAAATGACTTGTCCAAGGTCACGTTATGTGGTAGGCGGAATAATGGACACCCCAATATGTCCACTTCCTAATCCCCAGAACCTGTGACTATGCTACCATACATGGCAAAGGAGGCTTTGCCAGTGTGATTAAGCTAAGGATATTGTGATGGAAAGATTATCCTGAATGATCTGGGTGGGTTCATTGCAATCACAAGGGTCCTTAAAATGTGCATGAGGGAGGCAGAGAGTGATGTGATGTGAGAAAGTCTCGACTGGTTTTTGCTGACTTCGAAGATGGAAGAGGAGCCAAGGAAAGTAGGCGAACCAGGTGAGGGAATTATTATCTTCTAGTACCTTCAGAAGAAGTGCAGTCCTATTGGCACCTTGATTTTAGCCCACTGAGACCCATTTTGGACTTTTGACCTCCAAACTGTAAGATAATGAAATGGTGCTGTTTAAAACCAAAAAGTTCATGGTGATTTGTTACAGCAGCAACAGGAAACTAATATGCCTAGCTAGTAGCAGAGCTAGGGTCTGAACTTGGGACTCAGCCTCCAGTCTGCTCCCTGTCACCTTACTTGTCTGGTGAGTAAGCTCTGCCCATCACTCTAGGCTGCCTCTCTTCCTGCCCCTGCCCACATTTTCTGAACTGAAAATCGGGCCCCACAGCTTGACACACGGAAGCCTATTGGCGAGCAAGTTGAGAGAAAAGATTCAAAATTGGAGCAGAGGCTAGATTTCAAGTGCTCTCCTCCCCTGATCTCAGCCTATCCTTTCTGTCTCTCCACTACTGGGGCGGGGGGTTGGGAGGGGGGCGGTCAGGAGTTCTTAGAAACATGCCTAACAGCAGCCCATTTCTTTGGAGATTCAAATGAGGCAGGACCTGCGCTAGCCATTAGGGCTCAGGGCTTAGAGGAGGGCACACACAGCCTGCCTGCTCCTGCACTTTGCCAGGTGGCTTCTCCTTCCTGGGGGCTGGTCCTCTGAACTGGAGTGGGTGAAATGCGAGGGGCGCCTCTGAGAGCCGCTTTGGTGTGGGTCCGCAGTGGTCTGCGTATGTCTCTCAGGGCAGGGGAGATAGCTGTGTGTCAGGGTACCTGGCTGTGGGAAGATCCAGGGATCCCACCTCTCTGGTGTGTGTGTAGGGCGATACCTCAGATCCTGGGGGCCTGTCTGGGCAGTGTGTCTGTTCAGCTTCTGTGTGTGAGTGTGTCAACATGTGAGTGTACAGGTGTGTGAATGTGCTCGTGTCCCTGCTGAGTGTGTATGTGAGTGTGGCCACTCATGGCCCCGGTGTATCCGCACGGATTAGTGTGTCCACTCACCCTGAGTGTGTAAATGAGTGTATATTTGTGGCCCCGTCTCTTATGGCCCTGTGTGTGTGAATTCCTGAGTGTGTCTAGTCGCACCTGTGTGAGTGTGTCAACGCACATATGAGTGCCTACTAACACTTCTGTGTAAATGTGTGAGAGTGCAAGTGTGTCTTTTGTATGTGCGAACCTGAGAGTGTGAGTGTGAAAATGTGACTGTGCCTACTCCTGCCCTGTATGTGGATGTGTGAACATGGAGCATGTGACAAGTCTGCTCACATCCCTGTGTGTGAACAAGTGAGCATGCACGTGTGCAATATGCCCACTCGTGTCCTATGTGTTTGTGTACAGGTGTGTGCCTACTCACACCCATGCGAGCGGTTGAGTGTATTTACTCACACTGCTGTGTGAGTGTGTGAATGTGTGAGTGCGAGTGTCTTTCTCCTCTGTGTGTGTGAATGTGCGAGTGTGTAAGTGTGTGCTCTTCTAGCCCCGCGGAGGTGAGCGGAGGCTCCTTGCACCTTGCCAGCATTGCCTCACCCCTGTGACACAGCCACTAATGACTATTTGCCATTGTCTGTGTGGTGGTGGCATCACCTGCACTAATGACAGTCTCCCCTGCCTAATGACCTGGCTACTGCCCCATCATTTAGGAGCCACAGGAGCACTCTGGGACTGTGGCCAGAAAGATGTTGACGAGCTCAACACATTTCCTGCTGGGGTGCCAGTGGAGGTGGGGAGAAGCATAAATCCCACCCGCCCTCAAGCCCTCCGGGTGTCCTGTGTGGGCTGGGAATTTTGGCCAGGTGATGGCATCCCTGGGTGGGAGCCTGGAGCCTGGGCCCTGCCCCCCATCCCTGGAGGGGTTGCGTGGCTGCTGCCTGGGACCCCGCTCTGCTCTGGGGCCACCCATGGGGTGTGGGGGGGCGGTTGGGGGCACTGGCATCTGGGGCAGCCCAGTCCACAGGGTACAAGACAAGCCACACTTTGTGGAGTCCTACCACTGGAGCTTCACTTGCTGACCCCACCAACTTGTCTTTTATGATTGAAATGAAGTTACAACAGCCCCTGGACTCAGAAGGAGGAGCTGAGGAGGGGCTGCCAGGCCCTTTTTGTGAGTCTTCAGCAATTTGTTCATACTTTCTTACAGCTGTGAACCTTCTCCATCCTATTAGTGTTTCCCACTTACAGGCCTGCCCCCTCCTACTGCTTAAGTTTATCTGGATAAGCAGATAAGCCTAGCACTCCGGCTGTTTGAACAGGGACTCACTGAAGGTTTTCCTGTTTAACTGCTGCACCCCTGGTACTATTTGTTTGACCTTCCCCTGAGAAATGAGGATGCAAGAGCACCTGCTTCAGGCTGATTTACATAGACCAACTTCAGACTTTACCACTCTCTTCAAATGTTCTTCTTATTGCGATTGTTTCGCGAAAGGGGAATCAAAGTTCGGACCACTTAAGCAAGTCCACACAATCAGTAAGAGCTAGAGATGAGACCGAACCCCAGGTTTGTCTCTCCCTACATCCTGCTGTAGCCGCTGAGGCAAAGGCTAGGTTGGTGGAGGCAGCATTGGCACTCGGCCTGGTTTCAGTGGCGGAGAAGAGGGAACTTGATCTCAGAAGGATTCGCACTGCTCCGAAGGGAGAAGATTCTCCTGGGGAGAATCTGACCTCTTCTAGGTACTCCCCAGACATTTTTGCCCTGGACAACCTTATCCGGGGCCTCCCTGGCAGTCAAGGCAAGTGCTAGAACATGAGAAGCTGCTCATTGTTTCTTCAGTGAGAGTGCTTGATTATCAATAAGAAAAATTAATTTCAGGAAGGGAGACGTAACTTAGATTCCAGAGTCTTCCTTGGCACTCTTTCAGGGCAGGGACTAACCCTCCAGCAAAATGGGTTCAATTAACACTGAGGAGGACTCTCACAATGAGCAGTGACCATGGAAGATGTGGCTTTACGAGAACATTTGCAAAGCGGCAGGTAAATAAAAGCACAAGAATGTGGGGGAAACTCTGGAACTAAGTGCTGAGGGGACGCGGGACAAGGGGTGCTGTAAGCTAGGTGGAGTTGGCCAGGGAAGGCTTCCTGGAGCACTGGGGTGTGGACCCGGCTGGGGAGGGACAGGCTTTCCTGGAGGTGGGGGCAGGCCGGGGAGCAGCAGGCACCTCGCATCCCAGCGGCAGCATTCCTGAGCCATGCCCCAGAGCCCTGGCTCGGTGATCTGGTACCCTGGGAATTTGCCTTGCCTCCTGGGTGGGGATTGTCCAGCCGTACGCTGGCCCGGTCCTCTCGGTGCCACCTGGAAATGACATGGAAATGAGGTGCGGCCTTGAGCCAGGTCTTCCTCTCTAAGGAGTTTGGTCCATTTTGGCCTGTGGCCCTGCTAGGTGCCTGCTCTGTGGGGTGTCTGAGAAAAAAGATGAGGGAGGACATGAGAGAGGAGTGAGAGGCCACTGGGGTGGGGGGACAGATGGAGATTCTGAGAAATGACAGAAAATGTTAGTGAGGCCTGCTGCCTTTTCCTTAGGCCCCGAGGGTGCCCTTAGGGAGGATGGCAGGTCCACGGTCTGCCTCTCCTACGCTCTGCTTCTTTGGGGCTGGGGCTGGGGCTGAGTCTGGGCCTGAGGCAGTGAAGAGAAACTGGATTCACAGAGGTCCTGAGCAGGAAGGGCCCTCAGTCTATTCACTTTCTTTACAGAGAAGGACCTAGAGGGCCAGGAGTCTGGAGGGGAGGACAGAGAGTATGTGAGTGTGGTGGCAGTGGTGGGGGAGGGACAGACCCATGATATGAGGGGGAGGCAGTGCCCTGGTTTTCAAGGCATTCTCTGGAGGGTGTGGGAGACAGGTGCACCGCAGGCCACAGTCCAAGATGGGAGCCACAGACCCGGCTCCAGCATTGGGTGGGTTGGGAAGAGGGGCAGATCTCAGAAGGCTCCCTCTGGGAGGGGTGGGCCATGAAGCAGGGCTGAGAAGCAGGAAGGGGCAAAAGGGCTGGAGGGAATTCCTGGTGGGGAGAGGGAGGCCTGGGTAAGAAGCCTGACTGAGATGACGGTGAGACAGGAAGCAGAAAGAGAACCCTGAGAGACAGAGCTCTAGGTCTCAACCAAGGGCTTTGCTTATGATGAGGAGGCGAATGGAGCCCTGTGGTCCAGCAGGGCTTCTGACTGAGCCCCAGTTGCAGACGACTCTTCACCCCTGGGAGCGCGAAGGCCAAGGCCCAGGGTCCCCACCTGCTCTCCTGTGCTGTAGCTTTTCTAGGAGCTGTAGCCTTTATAACCAGGGCTGGGTAGTGGGCTCTCTTGCCCCTTGTGGTGGATTTTGTGGTGGGGAGGGAGCATGCGGAGAGGGCACCCTGGGGTGAGCTGGGGAAGGAGGGGTTAAGGATGATGGAGAACTTTGGGACTAGGGTTGACTCCCAGTATGTCCTCATCTCTAAAGACGCTCTGAAACTGGGACAGAGGCATATATTTGGAGATTCATAGTCACTTTATGACCGGCATTTAGATGCGTGTCTGCAGCAGCCTCAGGAATGACAGTATTGGGCCATTTATCTCCTGCCCAGCAACTCCCCCTGCTTTTAAACAGCAGCAGCATCCAGGGCCAGTAGTTTGGAGCAGAGGGACACCGAAAGAGAAGAGGAGGGAAAGACTAACCCTTGGGGAAGAAGAAGAAACTTCTTCTCCCGTCACCCATCGTCTTTTGGGGAGAGATGGGTTGCGGAAGGGAGGCTACTGGGCAACATGAAGGGGCCTGGAAGGAGGAGTCAAGATGGTGGTTCACTACCCAAAGGCCACACATGGAGGCCAGAGGGACCTTGAGTCTGAGCCCTGTGGGGACAGCTCTGTTGTTGGCCCTTGAATCTTATCCTTGGGCTCTGTGCCCAGGCCTTGCTGTCAGCACCTGCTCCCTGAGCCAGCGCCTGGCAAACGCAGCAATGAGATCATGGGGTGGGGTGAGTTGGCGGGCCCCTGATCTCTGCTGGAGCTGTGGCAGGTGCATGGCAGAGATCTGGACCTGGCGCCTCAGTAATCTTCCTCCTGGTCTTGTCCCCTCCCAGCGAAGTGGCTCTCCCAACCAGCCCCTGTGGTCTCATCCACCTCAGTCCCAGACTCCAACAAAGGTAGAACACTGGCTTAGTCCATGGATGAAAGCTTAAAGTTAGACTTCTGGAAGGACTTTCTACACAGGAGGGGGGACGAGGAGACAAGAGAAGGGGAGTGTAGTTTAAGCACACATGTTAGCATCAAGCGTATATTCCTCACTGACGGCTTATTCTGTGTCCTGTTCTGCGCCAAGCTCTTTGCAGGCAGTTCTCTTGTAATCTTCACCGTGGCTTTGCGGAACACGGAAACCCAGGCTAAGGTTTCGCAGCCAGAGAACAGAGGGGCTGGCACTCTTGCACCCGAGTCTCCAGCTCTGCGATAGTTCTTGAGGTCCAGTGAAGCAGGCCACTGGAGGGCCACGTGGGCTCCGAAGAGCATTCAATAGTGAACAAGACAGTGTTCTTCAGGGCAAGAGTTGGAGGTCAAACAGGCAGGCATGGTAAGAAGTGAGTTCACATTCCTGAGGGTGGAAGTCAGCCATGCGGAGATGGGTGGGCCTGTTTCTGTTGGGCACATCTTGAGTCAGAAGAGAAGCGAGTGCATCAGAACTGCAGCAAGAGAGAGCAAGGTGAGGCAGCAAGACCTTCAGACTTCCAGGGTGACTGTCATGGTCACGTGAAAGGCGTGTTCTGGCAGTGGGGAGATGGGTGACCTGATTGGGGTCTTTATGTGTGTGTGTGTGGGTGTGTGCATGCACATGCATATGTGTGTCCACAGTCTCTGGCGGTGCACTTTCTGCCCCAGCTGGCTCTGAGCCCTCCAGATGAGTCTGTGTCGTACTACAGGCACCGAAGGAAGGATGTCCCATTTGCTCTCTATTTAGAGGCAGTACTTTCTTGATTGAGGACCATTCTCGTGCCCAAATGCGTATTCTAGTCCTGACACCTGTGTCCTTACTCCTAGGAGGTTCTTTTCTGCCCTTCGCTAAGGGCCCTCATTCCCTTTCCCTTTCCTAAGGATGAACTGCATGTAGGATTTCAGCTAGTATTGGGCATATCCTATTCTTTCCTTATGAGCCCGCAATTCCACCTTGACTCATTCACCCCTGTGTTCAGCTTCCACAGGACTGGACCCACTGCAGCGAGTCCCCACATGCTCACAGCACAGATGCGTGGAGAAGAGGGACGCATGGATGACTCCCAGCGCGTAACTGGGGCTGGCCCTCGGGTGTGCCCTGTCAGGTATTGGCTGCTGGCCCCTGTCGGCTCTTGGTGCCATGTCAGTGGGTCTGGCATCAGAGCCTGTGTTTCAAGACCTGGTGACAACGCACAGTCAGAATGCTAGGATGTCAGTGCCAGGTGGGACCCAAGACCATCAAGGTTCATATCATTCACTTACAGACAAGGCATCCTCCCAGAAATGAGAAGCCTTTGCCCAAGATCACACAGCATTTTGGGGGACACTATGAGTCTCCTGACCCCATGCCACAGCCCCTTCCACCATGCCACGTTGCCTCCCTATGTCACATTGACAAGCTTCTGTCTCCCTATCTCTTTTTTCTCTTGTTTTGTGTTTTTCTTATGTTTGCCCCATCTCAAGTTCACCCATGCAGACCCTGTAATTCCTTAAAGCCTAGCTTGGCCCTCCTCTGCTTTGGAACCTACCTGGTTTCCCTCCTCTACCTTCTTCTGCACCATTAACAGTATGCCCTGCTAATTCCCATTCCCTAATTGTCTGTAACACAAATTAATGCTTTATTAGTTGATGCTCTAATGACCTGGGTTCTAAGCAGGCTCATTTGCTCCCCGGCCGCTGCGTGACCTTGGGCTAGTTACTTAACATTCTTAATTCTCTGTTTTCTCATCAGTAAAATGGGGCAGGTATTTGAACTTGAGTAAACAGCAGAAGCTAAGCTCCGAGGACTGGACTTGGAAAATAGCAAGATTGAAATCTGAGGTGTGGTGGGTATGGACGGGAGTGATGGCAGAAAGGCAGGCAGAGGCCAGATTGTGGAGAGACTCAGCTGAGAGAGGTTACGCTAGCCTTCCAGGAATTTTTGGAAGGGAAATAACAACCCCCCACCTAGAGTTTGGGGTGGCCATAAAAAGGGGTGGGAAAGGCAGTAGCTTTGGAGCTGACAGATCTGGATTTGCATTTAGTTAGCTGTGTGATACTGCACAGATTGCTAGTTCGCTCTGAACTTTCTTTTTCAACCTGTAAAATAAATATTATACCCACCCTGCAGACTTACGAGAAGAATGAAATAAGAAAACATCCATAAATTGCTTAGCTTGGAGTCTTGTACTTAGTAAGTGCTTAATGATGGGTAGCCATTATTACTGTGCTGCTTTTGTCATCCTAGAGCACACGTCTGTCTGTCTGGCTTTGTCCCTGGGTCTGTCGGGGACTTGAGTAACAGGCTCATTCCTCACTTTCCAGCTTGGAGACTTTCCAAGGGCAGGGCCCACATGCATATATTCCTGTTCTAGCTATTCTAGGAAATGAAAAACTGGGAAGCTGTTGAGAAGAGGGTGATGTTACCCTACTGGGCCTCTGGGTGGCTCTGTAGAGTCCTGCAGGCAGGCAATGGGAAGAGTGTCCAGGCCCTCTTGGTCAATCATTGATCTTACAATATCTGAGGGGATTAGGGCATACAGGGAACTCTGCGCCCCCAACTTTGCAGCTGGGCTGGCAAGCCCACTATCCCAGGGATAGTCCTTGGGGCCTCAGGTGCTGCTGCGAGCCTGCTACTGCCTTTGAATCCCATGAAGAGGAACAGGCGCAGGGCCTAGAGAGGGAGCAGCCCAGAGGCCCAGAGGGGTGAGACCTGAGGAGATACAAAATGTCAGCCACCCCAGCCCTCTCCGGGCGTTTCTTTGACCTGCACTTGAGGAGAGGGAAGCCAGACACACCATCAATAAAATAAAGTCTAATAATTATTTGACAGTATTTATAAAATACCTACTAGGAGCTGAGCAGTGTGTCAGATGATGAGGGTAATCATGTGGCAAGGATTGACTGGGTCTTGCCTGCATAGAAGGGATGAGGACAGGCATCCCTTGGAGGGAGAAGCAAAGGGTTATAGGAGCTCTGAGGGCTGTATTTGATGCCCTCTGTATGGGAACCTGCAGGGCACAAAAGCAGTGGTGTGATTGGAGAGCGGATACTGCGTTTGGAGAGCATGGAGTGTTGTGGGATAGAGAAGCAGGCAGAGATGAGTCCATAGGGTACCAAGGAGTGTACACTAAGTCTCAAGGGGAGATAGGGACCGTTGAAGAGTTTTTAGGCAGAGGAGAGACATAATCAGGGGCAGAGGCCGCAGTGCTGTGGGAATGCAGAAGGATGGAGTGGTCTGACTCCAGGTTTTCCACTGGGTGGGGGTTTGGAGCCAAGGCAAGTGTGTAGGTGGGATACAGGGCAGACCTGAGTTGGGTTTCTGCTGGAGGGGGCAGGCTGAGGCAGAGGGTGGGGCTGGAAGAAGAGCAGTCCAGGGCCCTGACTGTGGTTTGGCTCCGCCACCTCCTCCCTTAAGACTTCAAAGTCTGGTCTGCTCCACAGGCCCCCGTATAAGACATGCCACCTCTCTGAATCTCAGTGATCCCTTTTGAAAAACGGAGAGTACAATGCCCTTCACCCTGCCACTTGGAGTGTCAGAGTAAGGGACAGTCACTGTTCTTCCATCTGAGCCGGAGTTCTGGGACACAGAAACTGGGAGAGGCAGAACCCATGGACTAAGGACCCCAGTGGCCACAAAACAGATCGCAGTGGGTTCTGGGCATGATGGCCAGCTCTGGGATGCTCTGGTAGGGGCTGAAGGGAAGGGTTCTGGGTGTGTGTCTAGGTTGAAGAACCATTGGACAAGATCCTAGGCCCAAGGCCCCCTCATCTCCTTTGTAATTTGGGCTGCATTCTCAGAATATCCAGCTCACCAGCCTCATCACACAATCCTGGGAGAGTGAGACCAGGCCTCCAGGACTGAGAGGACAAGGAGGATGGATAACAGATTAGGCACAAAGAGGTGAGAACCCTGGACGTGCCCAGCTCTGAAAGTCTCCACATCTTTTCACTTTATAGCTCATCTTCTGACTCCACAGAGCCCTGAATCGGCCCATGAACTGAGTGAGCTGGGTTGAAGTATGCTCATACCCCTGTGGCCCCCCATTCCCAGGATACCTGCTACCTAGGTCTTATTGGAAGTTGTCCTCACGCGGGTATCAGGCAGACAGCAGGTTGGGGCCGACAAAGGTGCTGAGGCAAAGTACATTCCCCAGGAGACTGCTGACAGCAGGAGCAGGGTGGAGGGTGGTCCAGTCAGCCCAGGAGAGGAGAAAAGGGAACCTTACCCCCTTCTTATACCTCACGTTCCTGTTCTTGGAAAAGGCGCTCTCTTAGGTTCATCACACTGCCTCCACACACGCTCCTTCCCCTTCTCTTCTTCCTCCTCCTCTCTCACTCCCTCCTTTTCCTCCTTCCCTCTAGTTTCTTTTCCATCTCCAGTACTATCCTTTCCATCTTCCTCCATTTCTCTCTTCTCCTTCTTCCCTCTAGTCCTTCCCCATCTCCTGTTTTCCTCCCAGAACCTCCTTATCTTCCCACCAGTTCTCTTTCACTCACCCACTCCACTCAGACTCCACGTTGAGTTCAAGCTGCCCATTCTCCCCTCTTGGAGGGAGGGGGGTTGTCCTACACACTGCAGGGGGTCAGAGATGTCTTATCTCTAGGTGTCCTCCTCTTGAAGACTGACCAGACGTCAGCCTGAGTTCCCACGGTGCCACCTGCTGCCTCATTCTGTGGGAAAACTGTGCCTGAGGTCCCCTCTGTCCTTGGGATCTACTGGACTGGGCAGTGGCCCCTGGAGGTGAGGCTGGAAATCACAGCTTCCTGCCAGCTCCAATACCTCACTCCTTGCTCACATTCTCACCCCAGGCCCCCTGAAGTTCACACCTGTTTGTCTAGGGGGTACACATGAGTGTGTGAGTGGTGTGTGGGCACTTGGACATAGTACAGCCATGCATGCATGCATGTGTGTGTCTTGTGTGGGTTGATTTGAGAGTGTATATACTGTAGGTGTCAATGTCTATGTCTGTGTGAATGTGTGAATGGCATGTAGGCTCTGCAGACTTTTGCCCGTGTGTAAGCCCTTTAGATACCTGTGAGTATGTACAGTCGAGAGCACCTCGTGTGATAGTGGAAAGGCACATGCTCCTGTGGGTACCTGGAGGAGTGTGAGGACTCTGCTAAGTGGGAGCTCATCCGTGCCTGGGAATTCTAGCGAGCACGGGCATAGCATGAAGACACGTGGCTGTGTGTGTGAGGGGGCTGTGCATGTGTGCACGGGGCTGCTCTCACTGCCTGTGTGTACTTGTGTTTTCACCAAAGTGTAGGGGATACGAGACCTCCAGGAGGTCTCTCGGGTCTGCCCGTTTGGGTCTGCAGCACCATTGACACATGTGAGTAGTGTGGAAAGCCTGGGGGAAGCTGTCTGTGTATGTGTGGAGACAAGTCCTTCCAGGCCAGGACTGGGGCTGGGATAGAAGCAGAAGTATTTAGTGATTTATAAGCTTTTGAAGAAAAGCCTCAGCCCCGAGTTGGGCCCCAGACACAGTGAATTCCATGCATCTCTCAGGCCTGACATCAGCCAGGCACCTGAAACCACAAGAATGAAAGGAGGCTGCCTCCCCCACCCTGGCCACCCACCAAAGGCTGAGGCCAGGGGAGAGTGTACACATCGCTTGCCCTGAAGCACACGTTGGGTGGAGGGGCACACTGCCCAACTACTGTCCCAGTCCCAGCCAGAGACCCCTCCCTGACCACCAAGGCAACATGCCAGCAGGCAGTTGGACACCTGCCTTTGCCTTGGTGGACCTTGGGTCCAGGTGCCTTCTTTCCCGGCTAAGCCTGGCTTCTCCAGGAAAGCTGAGTGGGCTTCTTTGTGGGCTGCCCTCCAGGATCAAGAAGCCACAAAGCAGAGGGCAGAAAGCCCTCAACAAATGCTGACTGGAGGAATAAATGAACAAATGGTGGCTCCCATGGGTGGAGGTTCCTGAGGATAAGTGGGTAGCTATACTTAATGCTGGGAGATTGGCCTTTGAGTTCACCTCTGCATAATTCTTCTGAACTTCACTTTCCTCTTTTCTAGAAAAGAGCATAAATCCTCCACAGGGTCATTATACCAATGAAATGTGGCACTGTACTTGGTGCCTGGAACATGGTAGGTGCTTAGGAAATGACAGGCATCTCCTCCCTGAGAGCTGTCAGCTGCCCTAGCTTTTCCACAGCTACTCCTAGAGCAGCTATGAGTCAGGTACCGCTGAGCAGCAGGGATCTTCAGGTTCCATTCTGGAAGCGTGAGTCAGGCTCAGGTCAAGGAGGGAGGCAGGTCACAGTGGGGCCAGATGCTGGACTCAGGCAGGAGCAGACACGCCACCTTATCAGGATGCCTGATACCTGTAACCAGATCTCAGGAGCTAGGGAGACCAAATCTGTGGGGCAAATGTCTTGTTGAGGTGGGCTTTGTGATATCTAGATGCTTTTCAGATCAAACAGCCTCAAAAGGGACCCCGGGAAGCCTTAGAAGCCATGCTTTCACAGCTGCTGCTGCCGCTGCCTGCTGGGACAGAACCTCCAGCCCTGGGGATGAGCTCATCCTGGGGACTCCCTCAGGTACCCCTATCAGAGCTTCTGAATCCAGCTTGCTAGGCTTAGAGTCCTGTCTTGGTCCTCAAGGGCCTCTCTTCTTTATCTAGAGTCCAGCAGCCTCCAGTTAGGATCCAGATAAGCTTTCTCCAGGTTTTGATGAACATTTGAGACATGGAAATTCTTACTTTGAACCTTTGAACTCTCTCTCCTGCACCCCTCACTCAGGGCAGGAAGTCTGTCTTTCCCCATCACTGCAGACTGTGACTATTCAGCACAATGGACAGCGCCCACCCACGCGTGTGGGGGGCCAAGGTGGGGATGCCTTGGAAAATATTTTAGCCACAGTATAAAGATCTCCAGTGTTGGCTTATTTCTAGGAGCCATCGCTTCTTTGGAGCCAGAAACTTATTGGTTTCTCAGGACAGAAAACTAAACACAGACATTCACATTCACATGTGATTTAGGATGAGGTGCAGGTAGAAAAATGGAGGGAAGTAGTGTGGAGATGGGACTTCTCTTTGCACCCAGACATGCAGAAAAAGCCAATGAAAACACACACACACACACACACACACACACACACACACACACACACACACTGAAGGGGAGAGAGAGAGAGAGAGAGAGAGAGAGAGAGAGAGAGAGATCACTCACTGAGCACCTGTTGTGGACCATCCCTTATTGGGAAACTGGGAAGAAATAGATTAAAAAGTGTGACATGAGGTTGACTGCATGATTCTTGACATGCAGCAGCTCACAGTTGTGCAGAGGAGAGCTGCTTCAACAAACATTTATTTCTTTTCCATTTTCAGAATTTGCAGAACTTTATCAGGGAAAACATGAAACCTGTTAAAGTATGCAAAAATCGAAGCAACAATTTTGCTGGGTGGAAAAAACCCAAACTCATAAACCCTCAGTGACTAGCCCTTAGAACACCAGCTTCTAGGGCAGCCCTCTTCTTGTTCCACTCCTGATGGGAGTATAACATAGGGTAAATGGCACAGTGGTCCTAAGACAACAGAGTCTGGTGGCTTTTCATGAATTAAATACATATCAATGTACCAACAACGTGACAATGCCAGAAATCAAAGGCTGTCCTCTCTTCCCTCTCTTTCCTTCTCTTCCCTGAGCTCCTCTTTCTTTGAGCCTTAGAGCCCAATGAGTAGGCTTGCTGCTAGTGGAGTATGGAAAGAGTCCTGGTTTTCTTCTCTTATCCCAAGGGCTGGAGGCCATGAGGTTCCGACATCCTTTTAAGTGCTCAGTGCTGAGGTTCCTTGTGGCCCAAGCTGCCATTCCAGGCTTCCCTGGCCGAGCCTCTGTCTGAAACCCTGGACAGAGAGCTGTTTGCCCAGCCCACGCCTGGCAGTCTGTCCCGGAATGTCAGGATAAACAGGTTTGGCTGACCAGACTGCTGTAGCCTTTATTTTTAGTGAGATAAAGAGTCAGAGATTTTCGCTACGACTGAAATGAACTTCTTAGACTTTGTTTTCTTATGAATCATTTCTAACATATGGAAAGGTGGCAAGAATAGCATAAAGAAATTTTTTTTCTACTGAACCATTTGAGAATAAGTTAATGACCTGATGTCCCCTTCTGCCTAAATACTTCAAGGTGTATTTCCTACAAACAAGGACATTCTCTCTCACTTAACCACATTATAGTCATCAAAATTAGAAGATTAGTATTGATACATGACTGCTATCTAATCCTCAGACCCTATTCAAGTTTTTCCAGTTGTCTCAATGTCCTTTACAACAAAAAGATCCAGTTCAGAATTCTGTGTTAATGCATTTGGTTATGTCTTCTTAGTCTCCTGTAGCCTGGAACCATTCCTCAGTCTTTATTTTCATAACCATGACAGTTTTTGAGGACAATAGACAGTTGTTTTGCAGCATGTCCCTCAATTTGGGTCTCCTCATGATTAGATTTAGGTTATGCATTTTGGCAGGAACTCCACCGAAGCGATGCTGTGTCTTCCTACAGCATCCTATCAGGCAATGCACGATTTCAATTTGTCCCATCACTGGTGATGTTAACTTTGATGAATTAAGATGGCATCTGCCAGGTGTCTCCACTGGAAGTTATTGTTTTCCTCTTTGTAATGAAAACAAACTTTGTGGAGAGATATTTCAAGACCATGTAAGTATTCAGATGCTCATCAAACTATTCTCACTAGTCCTAGCATCACTGTTTCTTGGCTCAATTATTACTGTGATGGTTGCCAAATTCATTATTACTTCTACATTTATTAGTTGGCATCTTCTGTATGGGGAAACCCCCTTTCTTTTCTCCACACTTACTTATATCTATAGACTCAGGGATTCCTATTTTATTCATTCTTTATTTTGATGCTCAGCTTGTCCCAGCTTTGGCCAGTGGGAGTCCCTTCAAGTTGACTTCAGTGTCAAATTGACACACCCCTCCATTCTTTAAGTACTTCCTACCTTTCTGGAACAAGATGGTCCTAGCTCATCATGTGATTTCTCTGTCTCAGTCCTGCAATTAGACATTTCTTCAAGGAAAGCTAGTTTCTTTTAGAGAAGAATGATGTTTAGAAACCAAAATCTTAGCACTTGGTATGCCCATAGCTTTTGAAACATTGCGAGTAATTTTCCAACTTTTAAGCCAGGAGCAGAATGTTGCCTTCAAGCTTTAACATTCTAGATGGGTGACTCTAAAACCTGTGCAGGTATTGAGCAACATAGAAAAAAATGAGACTTTTAATGGCAATATATAGACTATATTTATTGAGTAAACATTAATATTTTGTAGACTCAGGTATCATCAATGGATAGAGGGACTATATGTACATATATGTGTACATGCATATGTGTACACATGCAATTTAAATCTGTGTAACCTATTCTTATATCTCGAAGGCCATGAGTTTATACTTATACCTTCAACACTAGTCCCCATACCACACAGTTGATTCTAGTTTCCTCCTTCATCATCCCGGTGTGTATAACCAATCTCCTCTGCAGTCACTGCCTCCAACACGGATGCACTCTTCTGTGCTGGGACAAGCAACCCCCACCCCTTCATGGTGCCCTGGCATGGATGCCTCCTTTCCTTGCCTCCATCTAATAGTTCTGGGACTGAATTATGCACAAAGGAAGAGAAACAAGCAACATTTTGAACTTTTTACTGACCAATAAATCCTAACTTTTCATGATCTTTGGGAGGTTTTGCTCAAAAGTTGTTTTTAAAAATAGTATCTGTTTTGCCATTATTAAAGTACCAAACTACATAATTAATATTTGAATAACAGAGAAAGAGAAAAGTTACCTGTAATTTTATCACTTGAATACAACCTTTGTTTAGTATTTAAGTGTATTTCCTTTTAGTTTCCCCCCGGTGTATCTGTTTCCTTTTAAATATAATTATAGCTTTAATGTTACTTTACCTTTCCAACCTGCCCAATTACTTGAGGCAACAATAAAAACATCCATTACTTATGAAATACGTGGTATGTGCCAAGCTCTGTATAACATGTTTTCTCTTTCTAATTTAATACTTAACATAATATTGCAAAGTAGGTATTTTCCTGATGTTAGAGATGAAAAAAAGGAAGCACAGAGAGGTTATCCAAAGTTGCAGTGATAGTAAGTGGTAGAGCTAGGACTGGAACCTACGTTGCTCTGACTCCAAAGTCTGTTTGGCTACCCAACCCCTTGAAGATAAGTATTTTTCCTATGATACAACACTATTTCCATAACTCTGATTTTAAGTGCAGGTGCATTATATAATGAGGGACTGCTTTATAACTTACTCAGCCACTCCTCTATTGTGGCATATGTAGGCTGCTCTCTCTCTCTCTCTCTCTCTCTCTCTCTCTCTCTCACTGTATAAACAATGTCATGATGAACATCTTCACGGATATGGTTTTTCACTAATTGTTTTCCAAAGGGGTGACTTAATTTGAACGCCATACTCAAATGGCATTGGCATCTTATTTTTCCTTAACAACTGATACTTTAATAGGCAAAAAGCATTTTGATTTAATTAGCATATATTTGAATGTAAGTTCTATACACATGACTAATCTGGTTGTTTATGGGCTGTGCTGATGAAGCCTTCACTGAAAGGCTGAGGGATGGTGTGGGGGCAAATACCAATACGAAGGATTAGTTTAGTCAGCTCCGGAAAAATGTGACTGACATTGGGTAGATGGGATTCCCAGTTGTTGGGTGTGATAGTTAAATTATTGCATCTTAGCTCTCAACCCTCACTTACATATTCTGCTTTGTGGCATGGAGTAGGACTGGGCTATGCCAGCCGGCTCCATTAGTATCTGCCAATAAGGGGTGCCAGGGGGAGCCTGCAAGGCGTTTGCTTTTTGTGGGCTTCCTTTCCACTCTCTGTGCTGGTGAGCTTTTTGACCCAGCAATGTGTTTTGACCCTGGCAGCAGCTGTGCCTTCCTGTAGCAGCTGCTGAATCCAGTTGGCAGTCTTCTCAATACTTAGAGAACAGCTTCATTGTGCCCTTCTATTCAGGCGTCCTCCCAGTGCCAGCCAGCTCGTGCCCTCTCCTCCGAGGCCTAGGTCCCAGCGGCACAGGGCCCTGCTGTGAGCTCAGAGACACCAGCACCGCCTGCCCTAGCAGCGCCTCCCCCTCAGAGATCTGCGTTTCAGAGCCCCTCCTCCCAATTTCTAAGTTTTAATAGTCTAACTCTTCCCTTTGTCTCCTCAGCCCCAGTTATGGCAGCTACTTGGTCAGTTCTGCGATCTCTTGGGGTTCGCTTTTTACTCTTTCAATTTCCCAGTTAACAATTCTATGCCTACTTAACAATTCTTTACATCGAATCCTCTCTGAGCAAATACATGGGGTGACTATCATCTCCTTATTGGAACCTGACTGACAAAGAACAGGCCTTGTGCCCCTGAGATACAGACGCCCTTGTAGTACCTACATGTTCTGAGTTCAGTGTACACAGAGACATGAGGAAGTTATAGCACCCTGGGCAGCAGGCCTGTGGGAGCTGCAAAGCTGGCTGAGGAAAGCAGCCTCCTCCAGAGCATTCTGGTTCTCTCTTGTCAGGTCTCAAATAGGAAGTGTCTAGGTGGTTTGAGGAGTTGTTGACTGAGGACATTCCAGCTAGAATGTTTGGCAGCTGTATGTTCCAGGAAGTCAAGGGCATCTCCTGGAGACAGGAATCTGTTTAAAATAGCCCGTCTTCATAAATTCACGTAGCTATTTTGTCCATCTGCTGCGTTAAACTGCCACAGAACAACTTTTATTTCAACTGTATTTAGCGAACATTAGAGAGCATCCAATGTGGGTCAGATACTGTGTTAGACAGTGGGGATACGGAGATAGAGTTACTAGTCCTTACCCTATGAGATCCCACTACCTCCTTGAGGATGAACCCAAGTAAAGAAATATATGACGACTTCCAGTTAAATATGGCAGATTGAACACACATATTTAAATCTTCTCCCTCTGAGACCCACTAAAACTGCCATAAAATTTGTTTGTTTGTTTGTTTGTTTGTTTACATACAAATACAGCCTATTGGGTGTTTTGAGAACAAAAATTGGTTTCAACACGATTGATACATTATGGAACAATTTGAGTACATTTATTAAAATAGATCCAACTGTATACTTAAAATGGATGCATTTGATCATATGCAAATTGTACTTCAATGAAGTTGATTTTTTAAAAACCTAGAAAATTGGTTGCTGTCTATTCAATGAGCCATTGTAACTTTGAATCCCTTCTTCCATTCAAAATGGCCAGATACTGTCCCTCCCCACCTCAGCAGAGGACTCGAGGTTTATTCTCTGGAGATGGTTAAATTGAGGGTCTTTGTAACAAGGCACAGTAGGGCATTTTACCTTGCTGAAAAGATAGGGATTAAGAGAAAGTTTACTACTTGAATGCTGAGACCCCCAGCCCTCTTCTCTCATTTGCCAGAAAAGCCAGCTGCAAAGGAAAGACCCAAAACATCAACATGGGATTTCTCCATGTGAACAGTTCGGCTAGCCAACATTATAGCAAGTCCAGTGTTGGCATACCTCATTCAACCAGCTTTTAGTGCTACCCCTGGAGATATGAGTATCCAGCCATGGCTGTTATCTGAGAAGAGTTAGCAACATCAAAACTGGAGCTCAGTCAACAAACAGGAAAAAACATCTGGAGGAAGCAGAGACTAAGTAGAAGGATAGAAATTTTGAAAGAAAAAATCTTCCTCTAATTAATATTTTCAAAGAGAAAGAGAAGAGATTTCAAAGAAAGAATCCCAGAAAAATTTCCAGAACTGAAGGAAATGAGTTTTCCGATAGAAAACCCCATTAAATACCAACAGATCTCATCAAGTCATTTCATGGGAGACAGAGATTCTACAAACTTATAGAGAAGAGAAAAAAGTTTTCTTATAAAGAATCTAAAGTTAGAATGGTTTCAGGCAGCTAGAGGACAATGAATACCTTTAAAATTTCGAGGAAAAACATTTTCTAACTCAGAATTCTACAGCTGTGCAAACTATGAATTAGTTTTGAGAATAAAGAATATTCAGACATGCATTTTCTAAACACATTTACATCACCTTTCTCAGAGAGCTACTGCAAGATACGCTTTCCTTAACATTAGGGGTAAACTAAGAAAGAGGAAGAGATAGAATGCAGGAAGCAGGGAATCCAGTGCAGAAGAGAAAAGAAGGGAGTTCCTTGGATGATGGTAAAGGGAGATACCAAGATGCAGCAAGTCTAGAGAGCAACCAGTCCAGGTGGGAACCTGAGAGAAAGCCTGTGAAGAAATGGCTTCTGGTGATGAAATGAATAGAACATTTAACGTGCTTGACCATACTGAGAGGTTAAGACAAATGAGGTAGAGTGTGAGACCCTTTGAGATCTACATTGCTACGTCTATATGTAGATACATAGATAATTATTAAATCTGGGAAAAACCAAAAGCAAGGAAGTACATTGCATGGCTCAAAAAGTAAGTGAAGTATACCACATGGCTCAGCAGTGAATAGCAATTAAAGAAATAATTCTTTTAGGAGGAAGGGAGATGGGAAATGTGGTGGCCATGGGGTGATAAGAAGTAAATTCTCACTTTTCAGAGTGGGAAAAAAGTGCATAAGTCGCAGTATAAACATCCTATTTATATAATGCATGTAAACTTTAAAAATAAAGGTTAAAACTTGAATTTCAGGAGCCATTGGGGGAATAGGAGTTGAGTGTAGATGAGACCTGCTATTTTTCATCACAAGCTTGTGGTTTGCCTCTTTAAACCATGCATATGTACAACTTAGATAAAATTCTATCTATCTATCTGTCCATCAGTCCGTCTGTCTGTCCATCTATTCATTCATCTATACCTGGGGACTATAGGGAAAATGGTGGCTGAAGTGGAGAAGGGTGACTCCTCATTGTTCTGCTGGAATATTCAATTAATAGGATAAAAAGCTAATAAGCTAATGGGGGTGGGTGGGAAAGTTTGGTGTTTTGCTGGGGCACAGAGCACACACATCTTAGAACCTGGAAGGAGTTCTCAAAAGCTTGGGAGAAGCGTTTGTTGAGCAGAACCAAGACCCCCTGAGGCACCTAAGCAAGTAGATCCACTGCCTCAGGACAAGAAAAGAACTCAGCCATGGCCACTCTGTAAAAAGTCTGGAGAGAAGTCTCAAAAAACTATGAACAAAGGCTGCTTTAAGGAAGATCCACTCTGTTTGCCTGAGCTGGGAGAAAATTGTCCTTTTCTGCTCACAAAGAACCTAGAAGGTCTCCCCATTCTTCAGACACGAGAGTCCTGCCTACCAGCCCTGAAGGAAGGACACAAATCTGGACAATCAGAACAGTGCCTACTACTAAGAAAAATTTAATGGAACGAATGAGATGGAACTTAAAAACAAATTTCAAGAACAAAAATATTTCTATGGGGAGTCAGGAACACATTGCTAAGTCATGATCTGGGAATTAAGAAGTGAAGGCACCTAAATTTTAGTTCTGTCTCTGCTATTTTTGTGAGCTACATGCCTTTGTGAAAGTCATCTAATCAATCTCTCTGAGACTGATTGCTCACCCCAGAAATACTGTACTGGTGCACTTGGTCCGCATTCTCTAAATGTTTGTGTTATGAATAATGCATAAAGGAATGATTGATGTGACTTGCCTAAAGTCACCCTTAGTGGGAGCTATGCCTGAAGCCCACAGGTATCCAGCTTAGCATATAATGAAGATGAGTCTCTCCTTTCCCCCATCCCCCGCTCGTCAGCTCCCGCACTCTGCACACCTCCTGGAGGATTTGCTCCTGGTTCTCCACAGAGCACAGGACCAGGGTACAGACCACCATGTCCATGAAGCCATCGGCCACCTGGTGCATGTTCCCTCTAGCAGCCACCACAAAGCACTCAAACTGCAGGTGTTGGTTCTTGGCAACACTCTTGATCAAGAACTTCTTAAAGTTGGGGTTGGGGTCAATACCAGTCACCCTGCATCCAGGTGGATAGAACTTGAAGTTGGCCCCAGTGCCACAGCCTACCTCCAGCCGGGACAGCTTTCCGGAGGGGCCCTCAAATTTCTGTAGGTTGCTGAAGACTTCCCCATTCTTGCTTGCTATCTGTTCATTGCATGTCACACTGAACTTCACTAAGAAGTGAGGGAAGCATATTTTGCATGTCTGGTTCCACAAGCGCATGAAGTTCAGCAGGTACATGGGAAATGCCAGGATGTGGAGGGCCAGAAAGAGAAGCTGAGTGAGGACTGCCACTGTGCAGGACAGAGAGCCCAGAACCACAGGGATGAGGAGATGGGAGCAGGGTGCAGGTGGCAGCACCGCCACAGATAATGTACAACCCTGCAGACCTTCCAGGAGCACAGTCATCAGATAAATGACAAATTGAGGAAGACGGCATCTCGAATTCCAGGCTCCTTGAGCTCTTACCAGTACGGAGAGGATGGGACTCTCCATGAGCATGGCAGATGACCGTAGGACATCAATAATAACTCCAACAACAGAAACAATTCTCATTTATTGGGTCTTAAGTACATTTTATAGCATTTTCTTCAGTACTAAAAAGAACCCATGAGATAGACATTATTAATTCCCCATTTTACAGAAGAAGAAATGGAGTCACACAGAGGTTAGCTACAAGGCTGTGTAGCTAGTTGGAAAGGAGCAGTTTGGGTTGAACCAGAGTCCACACCTTTCACCTGGTGCTGTGTGGTTTCCCAGAGACTGCTGATCTCTGTTAAGGAAAGTTACTGTCATGCATTGGACTGAGACCAGAGAATTAGCTCAGAACAGCCTGATGAAATGTATGTTATCACCCCTGGAAGCAGAACTGGTCATTCTCACAGAGTCTGTGAAACCTTCTGTGAACTAACCTCCTCTGCCCACCTTTGAATATCTTTGTCTATTCTTCGCTCTTTCCTTCCACAGACATAGAGACGTTTCTCCTCTGTACCAAGGCTGGCCTCACCTAGACTCCTAAGCCCATCCTCCATGCCCCCACTCCCTTGCTCCATTAATTGGCACCCCCACCCCTTGCCCCATATTTGACATCTCTCTTTATGGTCTAAGTCCTTTTCCTCTGCCAAGCCTTGCGCTCACATCTCTTTCTCTTACAACAATCTTTTCCCGTTAGCTTGCTTTCCATTCGTGGTAACTTCCTGTCTCACTTTCCTTTACTGCCAAACTTCGTGAGAAATTTTAGTTGGCACTCCCTGTTTCCATGTCCTCACCCCATTCAAGCCTCAGCTCATTGACATCTTGCTTCTACCCCACCAGCGCCAGTGAAAGTGCATGCAGACTAATGAGAAGGCAGTCGAGGGAGGGGAGCAAGAGGGAGTGACAACACCAGGAAGTGGTGACCAACGAACGGAACAGAATACTATATCCGAGAAGGTGAGCACGGCTGGTGTCCAGGGCACAGGTGGGGAGATAGCCTGTCCCCAGAGCCTGGAGGGAGAGGGAAAGGGCGTGTAGGGAGGTAAATTTAGGTGGGAATTTTTACCAAATGGCATTTATTTTCTTAGTGAAGAAGAATGCTCTGATACTTTATTGAGAATGAGGGTGCTGGGTATAGGGTGGGGGATATGAAGAGAGTAGAGAAACTTTGCAGTAGCAACCAGGAGGACTGGGAGAGATTATTGAGCAAAGGCAGAGGGAAGTGCCCAGTAGCAAAGAGGATACAGCTGAGCTTGGGGACTCTGAGTTGGTGGTGACACCAGATCTACGGGAGATGTTTTTCTTCATGAATGCTCTGTAGTTTAGAGCTCAATCAGAGAATTTAGTGCTTAGTGTGTCTAAAGGAGGGTGGTGGGCAGGGAGCAAATGGAATAATCAGGTTCAGGACTGGGGATGCTGGTGTGGCTAAAGGACACATCTACTAGGAGTATGAGGATTAGGAATGGTCCTGTGGCGTGAGATCAGAGCTTAAGATTTCAGAGATGGTGCACTTTAGGGTCTAGAGTGTGGCCATGAGCACTGGAGAACGAGGATGCCTGGGTGAAGAGGGGCTCCAGGGACCAGGTGCCAGAGCCCCTGGCGAGTATGAGGGAGTGGCTAGGAGGTCAGGAGGTGACTCTGGGGCCAGCAGGGACCAGCCATAGAGAAGGGGGTTACACATGGTATAGCTGGATGGCATGAACCTTGCAGGAATTTTTAAATTACAGCAATTTATACAATGTATAAAGGTAAAAACTCAATCAGTATATATGGGATTTTATTCTTTTCAATAAATACCATTCCTTTGAATGCATGGAGCTCAATTCATTTAATCACATCCCATTGGTGGGCATTTATGTTGTTTCCTGTTTTTCACTAATATAAAACAGTGGCAGCAGATAGCACACTTATGTGTACACTTTTGGTCAGAACATGTAGGATAAGTTCCTGGCAGTGGAAGTACTTGATTAAAGGCAAGCGTATTTGTTTTGTTTATTGAGGTAAGGACAAATGTCTTTAGTTTTGATAAATTAAAGAGGATGCGCCAACTGATGACACATGAACAAAGAACAAAACTTTCTATTACCCACACACCCACCAGCACTGTTCTCAAACTTTTTAGTCTTTGGCAATCTGACAGGAGAAAATGGCTTTTCATTGCTATTCTTGTTGTATTTCTTTAAATGAGGTTGAACATTTTTTATTTGCTATTTCATTTTTTTCTTTCTTTTCCTTTTCTGTAAGTAATCTAGAGGCTCAAACTGCCAAGATTCAAGTCCTGGCTTTTTTACATGCCAGCCATGTGATCTTGCACCATTTACTAAAATTTGTTTTGCCTTGGTTTTCTCTCTTAAAATGGGAATAATCACACACACTATGCTTTAGAGTTATCGTGAGAACTAAATGAGTAAATAGACGCAAAGTGCTTAAAATAGTGACAGGTGCATGTAAAGTAAGCACTATCTAACCAATAGCTCACATTCTTCATGCCTGTTGCTCACTTTCCAGTTGCAATCGTCCCTTTCTTATGGATTCATCTATTCAGAAAAGTAGCCTGTTGGTTGTCATATATGTTGCTTCCTCATCTTTCATTTACTAACCTAAAAATAAAAGGCCTTTTGAAATGAGAGACAACAAACATTTATTTGAGATCAATAAGAATGATTCAATCAGGAGCCCAAATAGTGTTCTGATTAAGAGACAAAGGCAATGGGTATTTATGAGAAAAGGAAGGGGAACAAGTACATCAATAGAAGGAAGGCATTACTATTGGTGTAGATAACATAACATAGTGATGCTAATGGTAAACAATGTTTTTAATTTTCAGTCTGGTGGTTATCAGTCAAGGAGCCATAATACCTGCTTTCTTGTTATCTTTGTAAACAAGATTGCTTCAGTCGCAGTCCAAAGGTTATTTTCCCCGTTTCAGCATTCCAAAGATTTGAGGCATAAGACATGTAAGGCCATTCCTCTGGAATGGCAGCTCTGGCTCTATTTATTATTCTTTGACACATCATTTGACTCTTTCTCTAAATTATTACATTCCATGCCAAAATATTAAATGGCTTGTTAAACAAGCTCAAAGGAGTCAGGAGGCTTTGCCTAAAAATCAATGACAAAGATTTACTCAAAGGTCTTAAGGTTTGCAAATCAGAAACATAACTAGACAATATCCAGAGTGTTTTGAAGGGGAGAGAACAGTCTGAGACATTTTATCGTAAAAAGCACACATTTGAAAAAAAGTCAACCCTGCATTGTTAGCCCATGGATTGGCTCAGGATGGCAATCATCCAGATGTTTTATGGATTGAATAATGGATGCCAGGTTGTCTGAATAATGAAAAATTCTTTAGCATGACAAGTGGTTATCTATAAGAGATATATACATCTCCAGCACATAAACACTCTTTCCTAAGTCCTTCAGAGGTTTATCTACAGAATGTAGGTGTATCTAGGTACTGGCACACAACTTAAAGTCCACAAGTTTAAGTTCCCAGGCTAGTTAAAGCAAGGACAGAATCATTTCTCCATGCCTCAGACTACTTGATTTTAATAATTTAGCAGCTTGACCACTGTGACTCCATTTTATTTCTTCATGGTTTTCCATAGGCATTTGTTATGATTACAAGCATTTGGATTCAAACAAATAGTAAAAACAAATTATGGCCTTTTTTTTTTCTTTAGGAGTCAGAGGTTATATTTAAGGGGATGGACAATGAGTAATGGTTTTGAAAGTGCAGGAGGGAGTCAAAAAGAATGTTTCCTCTTTCTCTCTGGAGAGCAGCAGCCCATTCGACCTGCAAGGGCTATGGGACCACAGCATCAGGGCAGGTTTAGTGAAGCCAAGCAGAGTTGAGGACCTGGGGCTGCTTGTTTGTTCATAGTTGGGTCCAGAGGGTATGGGGAAAGCCAGGTGGAGAGTGGGGGGAGGACAAGTGAGTATGTGCCTGTCAGGGCTGGATGTGTGTATGAGAGACAGACAGACAGAGACGGATAGACGGACGAAGGGACAGACAGACAGAACACTACAGAGATGGGAGTGAGACTTTGGGGCAGGCAAAGGCTTTGTGGGATTAACTAGTCTCTAGATTCTGCCCAGAATCTCCTAAAGTGGTCTCTGTGAGGCCAGCAGAGGCATGGGCTGGGGTGGGAGCCTGAGTTTAGATGAACCCACTGGACTGTGTACTCTAGCAGGACAGGAGTTTGATCCTTGGTCTCTCTGTGTCGACAGCTTCTTGCAAAGCCCTCCAGAGGGTATTAACGTGCACAGCCTGGCACCGAGTGGGCTCATGGTGCCCGCCTGTGAAAACAGAGACAGGAGGAGATTGGCAAGGGCTGGAGCCACCAGGAATGCTTCAGGGAGGGGATGGAGAGGCCAAGGGGTGGGTACCAGGCAGGCCCTGGAATGAGGAAATATTGCTCAAAGGGAGGCTTAGGCCTGGTTTCAAAAAGCCCACAGACCTTTTCCCCTTTGCAATGTCCTTCCAGCTCTCTCTGTCCTAGGAATGTGGGGATTTCATCTCTAGTGAAGAAACCACGGCCCAGGGAGAGACAATGACTTGTTTAGGGCTCCAAAGCGGGTCACCAGCAGTGCCCTGCCAAAGATTTCTCATGTCAGGTTCTAGGGGAGAAGTGGAGGGCTGGGAGGACTCCCTGGTGTGGGCAGGGCACGGCCTCCAAAGGGCAGATCCTATGGGCAGCTGCAGGTCGGAGGAGGCAGGAGAGGCCAGCAGCAAAATGTTGGGGTTGGGGGGTGGAGGGGTAGGAGGCTGGGGTGGGAGGTAGTAAGAAAAAAGAGTTGAGGAGGAGACCTCAAGGGTAAGGAAGTTGGAGTGTGTGTGTGTGTGAGTGTGTGCGCGCGCGTGCACACACGTGCACGTGTGCATGCACATGTGAGTTTGTGAAAATTAAATAATGGGTCTCTTGCCTGCCTGGGGATAGTGGGTGGGGGAGAAGTGGGATACCCATGACTGCAAATATCATAGGGCCAGGAAATCTGTATGCTCTTCAAGCTATAACTGAGATTTTAAGCCCTGCTCTCTTGCATGTGTGCTTTTTCGCTCTCACACTCACACATGCACACATGTGCACCGCACACACACCCTGCAGCAGATAGCACTTTAGATGCTTGGGCATTCCTCGGCCTCTGGCCTGAGCAGCCTCACCAACAAGGAGTAGAGGAAAGGGAGGGAGCGTGGGCCACCACTGAGATTTCTGAGAAGGGGCTGGCTTACAGAAGTCCTTCTTGCTTAACTGAAATGAAAAGGGCTTGGACTGAGGTGACAACCTGGCCAGCTCATTGGTGGGGCTAGAGGTGGCTAAAGGTGACAAGTTTGCCAGCTATCTTTTCCAAAGGCTCCTCAGGGCTACCCTTGGAGAACAAGCTATGTCAGGGGAACATGGCCACAGGGCGGTGCAGAGGGTGTGGCATATGTGACTAGAGGCTACATGGAAGGGAGGCCAGGGCATGGCTGTCTCAGTGTCTAGAGTTCCCTGTCTAGTTCAGTTTGTATCCCTGTCTTGGGCTGGGTCTGAGACTGCTGAGGACCTTTAAACAGAAAAATGGCAGGGATGGGGGGATGGGGAGGAGTGTTTGAGTACAGATGTAGGCTCATGCATAGATGTGCACACAAAAGTGATCAATTGTGAATCCAGAGACACCCTCTCCCCCTGAACTTAGACTTCCACTTGTGTAAGAACGTTCACAGACACACACACGGCATATGTTTAGGGTGTGCATGCACTGAAGCTCCACAGAAGTATACAGATGTCCACGAAGTGCTCCAAATACACACAAGTGTCCTCTTTCTCCACACGGTAAACAAAATAAGTGGTTAGGAATGCGATTCAAGGGTGGGGGAAGCTCAGGCCTAAGGTAACCATTCTCAGGGGCCTCTGGGCCTCACATACCTACTTGGCGAGGGGAGGAGAGGGGTGAGAAGTGGGGTCATGCCCCAATCAGCCTAGCTTCTCTTTAGAAATGAGGTATAGGGGCATGTGGCCAGGGAAACCAGCTAGGCCAGACCCACCCTGGGGTCAGACAACTCAAGAACTGGGTGGATCCCTCAAGGAGGAGATGCATTTGTGGGGAGAAAGGCAGTTAGGGAATGCTTTTCTGGCTCTCAGTGGTCTGAGGGGGAGGATGGGGTCTGACTTTTAGACTAGAACTTTTTGGTCCACCCCTTCCACCAAACTTTTACCGCTAATGGTTCTGCTCTGGCCCCAGGAATCTGGGTATTCTTCCCTCATCACTCCCCACGGCCCCTTCCAGAAGCCTGCCCTGCCCGAACCCGGTTCCGATCGGCTCGGACCGCTGCCTCTCAGACCTCTGCGTCCGCCTGTGTCAGGGGCTCTGGGGGAAGTTCGGCCTCCCTCCCCACTCCGGACAGCTCTGGCTCGGACCGACAGCCTGGGCCGGGTCGGGCCGGGTCGGCGGCGCGGAGGGCGGAGGCGAGGCCGGGGGAGGGGCCGGGGCGGGGCTGGGGGGCTGGGGAACGGGGCCCGGAGCGAGGTGACGGGCCGTCGGCCCCGCCCCACCTGTGGAAGCCGCTGGGTCCCCTGGGGGCCAGCCACTTCGCCCTTCCCGCGCTCGCGCCGGGCGCACGGCGCAGGCAGCATGTCCACCCGCTTCGGCCCGCAGGTCTTCAGCGCGCGCTCGGCCGCCCGCCCCGGGCGCCGCGGCCAGGGGCGCCTGAGCTCCGTGCGCACCGGGGGCGCCGGCCTCGACGGCATCCGGCCCGTCGCCATCAACCCGCGCCTGCTGGCCCCGCTGCGCGTGGAGATCGACCCTGAGATCCAGAAGGTCCGGACCGAGGAGCGGGAGCAGATCAAGACCCTCAACAACAAGTTCGCCTCCTTCATCGACAAGGTGAGCCGGCCGCTACCTGCCCGCGCCACCCCGCGCTCCAGGCCCCCAACCCCGACTGCGCGTGGGCTGGGAGCCGGGAGGACGCGTGCGCCGGCCAGGGCCAGGATTCCTCTCTTCTAGGGCCCCCTCTCCGCCAGGGGGGCTCTGCGGAGGCAGATGGGGGGAAGGGTTCCATGCCCTCCCGGGCTGAGGAGACCCCTCTCGCACACGCGGTCTACCCTGAAGCAGATGCTGGAAACTGAGGGCTGGAGGGAGGGAGGGAGGGAGGCTGAGAGGGAGGCTTCCTGCCCCACCCGCCCCACCCTACCTGGTCCTTCAGATTCCCTTCGGTGGTTGGAGGTGAATGAGGTTATACTGATTTTAGAGACGGCCCGTCTGGGGGCAGGGAGGGGGCGCGAGGGTCCCTGGAGAAGGGCCATTTGGGAGGCATTTTTCCTGGCTGTTTTGATCCCAAAGGGATGGGAGTTGAGGGATTGAGAGCAGAGCTGCTTATCCTCACTGGCTGCAGCCCCCCAGGTCCTGCAGCCCTGACTTGCTGGTTCTGAGGCATGCTTCTCACCCCTAGTCATACTGGTTGCTCCTTTTGGGCCTTTTGGGCCCGAGGGCTCATTTTACATTGACTGGATTGTAGCACCCTATCCTGAGGCTTTGTTGGAAGAAAGGGAAAGGGGAGAGAGGACACTAAAGAAGAGACAGGTACCAGAGTAAAAGGAGGGAGCTGAGTCAGGCCTCCAAAGAGGGATGGGGAGAAGATCACCTGTAAAGTGATGGGAAGCACAGGAGGGAGGAGACCCTAAAGCACAATTACAAGAACACGTCCATGAACCAGGTACACCTGACCCCTTGGCCACACTCTAAGACACTCAAGACAGAATCCTGAGGAAGAGGCTTGCTCTCGGTGGGTTTCCAGGAGGAGAGGGCCAAGGACTGAGGGCTTAGGTTAGGGTGAACATCCAGTGGGAGCTTGGGCTCTGCTGGGTGGCTGAAGACCCTCCCAACCCCACTGTGGGAGACATGGTCTGCGCGTCATAAGTTTTCTCTTCCATTTCTCTTCTAGGTGCGGTTTCTAGAGCAGCAGAACAAGCTGCTGGAGACCAAGTGGGCACTGTTGCAGGAGCGGAAGTCGGCCAAGAGCAGCTCCCTCCCAGGCATCTTTGAAGCCCATATTGCTGGCCTGCGCCAGCAGCTCGAAGCCCTGCAGATGGATGGTAGCCGCCTAGAGGTGGAACTGCGGAGCACACAGGATGTTCTGGAAGACTTCAAGAATAAGTACTGAACCCCAGTGCCACCTGTGGGGATCCATGTTCCGGGCCAATGTGCTCCCTAACGCCCCCCCCCATCTGTTGGCCCTCTGCAAGTCCCCTTTGGGTCAGGGGTCAGAGGGTGCAGCTGCTCAGTACAGTAACCTCTGAAGCGAGGGTCTTGACTAACATTCCCTGCCTTTCCTAGCCCCTCTGTGTTCCTGAGGGTTGTTTTCAAGTCATTCTGGTCTTTTCTAATGAATTCCTCACAGTAATATACCTTGTCCCAGCCTTGATCTGCCCTTTTCCCTTTGGGTGTCTGGCCACGATCCCGAGAGTAGGGCAGAAGTTGTCCTGTGATGGATGTGCTTCAGAACCTGCATGATCCTAACAGATTATTCTAGAACAGCTTTATTTTTTTTCAGGTGAGGAATTAGAGACCAGAGAGTTTCAGGTACTTGGTCCAGATTACACAGCAGATCATTGGGAGAGCTGGGACTTGAACTTTGGGCCCCTGGCTCCCAGGAGGAGACATGGTACCAACTTGGGCTAGAAAGAAGCAAGGAGAGAGAATGATCATTGTGAGTTGAGGGAGAGGTTGCAGAAACTTGAGGGGTGGGTCTGGTCAGGGTAGAAACCAGAAAGGAGGCTGCCATGAGGGGCAAGGAGTACAGGTACCAGGAAAGCTGGGATTTTGAGGACAGGCCTTTTAGTTGCCCACTGAGTTCTCTTTTCTCATTGAATAGAAACCAAAGCTTGAGGTTAGGGCTGGGCATTGGCGATAGTGAGTGAGTTCTGTGCTCTGCCTGTAGGTACATGACTAAACCAGAGTAGGGACACTGGCTCTGACCTGAGGTAGAATAAACAAAGGCCTCTGTGGAGAGTGTCCACCCCCCACTTCTCTAGGGCAATAGTCAACAGTATAAATTGCACAGCAGGTGGAACCAGACAGGTGCAGGGCAGGGAAGGCCTGGGACAACACGCGAACCCCTGATGTCATGTGCATATGCAAATGTAGGCATATATACTCCGCTTTCCTGTGGAGCCAAGCTGAGCTATGGGCTAGGACTGAAGGAGGGCCTGGAAGGGGCCCAGGGAGGGTCCTGGGTGCAGCTGCCCAGTGACTTTCTGGCACAGCGCTGTAGCAAGGGTGGACAGCCAGCCTCAAGAACAGGGTCCCCAACCCCTAGGCTGTAGACTGGTACCGGTCTGTGGCCTGTTAGGAACTGGGCCACACAGCAGGAGGTGAGTGGCAGCCAAGGGAGCAAAGCTTCATCTGTATTTGCTGCGGCTCTCCAGAGCTAGCATTGCCACCTCAGCTCCACCTCAGATCATCAGGCATTAGATTCTCATAGGAACACCAGTCCCTGGTGCTGAAAAGGTGGGGACTGCTGCTCAAGGAGATTTCTGTAACTATTCTGTAGGACCTGAGGGAGTGGGACCTTGAGAGTCTGGGCTCCTGGAGGGGCTCTGCCTGCCTGAGCATCCTTCTCCCCACTGCAGTTGCCCCATGTTGTTCCTTTTGCTTCCCAGCAGCTCTTGGGCACTGTGAGTTCCTCTTGCTGACATCTTTTTATTAAATTTCCCCCCAAAATACTGTGTTAGGCCCATGTGCTCTTTTGCTTTGTGCCCTGCATTGCTGGCTCCTTGGGAGAAAAGAGGGATGGAAAGGGGGATGGAGGCCAGACCATCTAGTTGAGGCTTGGTTCTTCTAGGAATTTATGCATCCCCTTTCCTGATTCAACAAGGTTCCTGCCCTTCAGGCCCCATCTTCCCTGCTCAGTGAGTGAGATTAGATAGTAGTTAAGGGATGTGCCAGGGTTCAAGTCTGGGCTTTGCCACTTATCGGCTTAGTGACTGGACAGGTTACTCTACCTCTTTGTGCCTTTGTTCCCTTGCCCTGCTAATCATTGTATCATTGTTATAAGACTGTTGTGAGCTATTACATGGGAAGGACTAAGTGCAGGCACCATATGAAGTATGTAAGCACAACTTTTATTATTTGCTTTCTCATTCCCAGTATATGCAGCCTTTATTCTTTAATTCATATATGTTCCCTGATCCCTCACCCCCCCTCCCCCGCCCCCTGCCCTCCACCCCATCCCATGCCAAGATTGAAAGCCTAAGAAATAGCGGTATGGATGTCAGGGACATTGAGTTTTATACCTGACACCTGGTTTTTCAGGTGTGCCATTATGAAGGGGGTGAGAGTGATGCAGGGTAGATTTTTGTACCTGGATCTGAGGTTGGGGATAAAGGCAAAGCTGTACCAACACCCTGTTTTTCTCCACTGCAGGTATAAAGAGGAAATTAACCAGCGCACAGCTGCTGAGAATGAGTTTGTGGTGCTGAAAAAGGTGAGAGGGAAAGGTGGGAGGGATTGCGGAGAGTTGCTGTTTGACAGTGGACCACATGGCCCTCTCACCTGAGCATCCAATAGGGACTTGTGACCGAGGACTGGTCTGGGGGCTACAAGAAGGGAGTGATGGGCTTGGAGGTGACATCTAGAAGGCAGGCCCTTATAGCATAGTGTGTGTGTGTGTGTGTGTGATGAGTTACTAGACTTGTTTCTGGGCCTGGAAGGGTTAGAATTAATATCAAAGGATAAAGGTTAGAAAGGGAGATTTCAGCTCCAAATAAGGAAGTGCTTTATCACAGAGCACTTCATCACAGACAAGGGTGGCACGTGGCAGACCTGAAATATTTGCTGAATGAATGGAATGAGCTGTCTTGAAGCAGAGCAAGTTCCTCATTCCTGGAAAAGGGAGCCAAGGTTGGAAGGCCTTAGAAATATCTTAGAGGGCCTTGATTTGAGATTCTGATTCAACACACACTCACTGAGCAGCTGAGTATTCTAGGCCCATCCACATAAATGCAGCCTGCCCTAGTGTGCTGGGCCCTTGGAGATTCAGGGATAGGTAAAAGTGGGCCCTACCCAGAGGAGTTTAACCACAGGGAGGTATGGCTAGAAGGGACCTAGACATAATCTGGCCATGTGGTGTTCTCTGTGGCTCCCTGCATTGGAATCATCCATGCTGCAAATTAAACATTTAAGCTTGAGATATTTCATCTCCTGGAGCAGTATCTTGGAATCTGAATGATTTTATGCTCTCTTATTTGACTGATGAGAAGTTGAGGCTCACAAAGTCAAAGTGATTTGTTCACAGAGCTAATAGGTGGCAGAGCCAGGGGTGTGTCCAAACCACCAAGGCCTTTAGGAACTGATTAAGTCCTAGGTTTGGGGCTTTAGGCTGCTCTGTGTTACCAGTGCCAGAAAGGCACCTCCGGTCCTGGGGTTCCATGGGGATGATGTCCATCACACAGCCTGGGAGGGTCCTGCATGTCAGGCAGCCTGGAAAAACCATGTGGTTTTTGGTAGGGCAGTGGTGGTTGGCCCCGTGGGCTGGACAGTACTGGCATACTCCCACCCTGCTAAATGTTCATGTACTGAGAACATGGTCTTTCTACCTCTTCTCACCACCACCCCTAGGATGTGGACAATGCCTACATGAACAAGGTGGAGTTGGAGGCCAAGGTGAATGCTCTGAATGATGAGATCAGCTTTTTCAGGACCTTCTATGAGACGGTGAGGACTTCAGGGGTGGGAGACATGTCTTGTCCTACATGTCCTAACCAAGGTGCCATCTGTTTCACCATCTGCCTCTGGGCCGGTCTGGATATGTGTTATGTGTATGAAGGTACCTTTATCCTGCTCTTTATTCTTTCTGGACTCAGGAATCCATGATGGAGGAGCTGGTGGCAGCAGAGCAGGGTGGGGTCAGTCAGTGTTGGCCTTCCAGAGACATGGAATAACCATTTTTCTGTAAGGAGGATCGGGAGGGACTGAGAGGAGCCAGGAAGATGTCAAGGAAGCCAGGGCTAAGACAGTGTTCAAAGGTGGGCTGGGAGGAGTAGGCAGGGGGCCTGAGGCAGGAGAGACTGGACTGCCTGAGGGTTTCCACCCTGAAGGGACTGGGTGTGAGGCCACCCACCAGCCAGCCACTCTGTCTTCCCTTCCATCTCAGTCTCTCTCTCACACTTGCCATGTGCTTCTAGCTTTTTCTCTCACAGGACTTAAAATCCTCTCCACTCCCATCACTGTGAACCTCTGGCCTCAGGCAGAAGATAGGGTGGCTAGTTATCTGACAGGGTTGATCTGGGACATGTTAAGTACAGCTCTCAGTTCAGGCTAGTCTTTGCCTGAACATCCAGCCTCCATTTAGCCCCTCAGAGTGAATTTCCACATGTAATTTCAGGGGCTGGATCCTTGAGGCTTGCTTTGGGTGCTTCTAATCTCAGGGTAGGGCTCCTATGTCTATCACACGTTATATATATATGCATATACATGTATGTGTATATATGTGTGTGTGTGTATGTGCATGTAAATATATATGTAACTTTATTTTCATTTTGAAAGAAATACATACTCATTGTGTAAATTCCCAGGAAATTAAGTAAAGCATAAGATTGAAAACAGGTCACCTATACCTGCTCTTATCCTCTTGGTGTCTACCTTTTTGGACTGTTTTTGTACATAGATACAGCCAGAAATATATTTTAATAAAAATAGAACCATGCTTTTTCCATGTAACAGTGTACCATGGATATAGTTTCCTGTTTGCAAATACAGCCATATCATCAGTTTTAAAGGCTGCAGAATATTCCATTATAGGGCAGAATATGACTTATTTTACCCACCCCCTAGAGATCCCCTTCACAGTACAGCTCATGTTCCAGCAGCATCTCAGAGCAGGAGTCATCACAGCTCACCACTCTGTCACTTTATCTGCTGTAATCCCATCAGACTCTTATTTGAAAAATTGCTAATGGACTCTTCAGGGAGCCAGGGTAGGTGGGACCATTCGGCTGGTGATGGTCTGTGCCCGCTTGCTGCCTGATGAATCACCTACTCCGGCCTCTTCTCCCTTTCTCTTTCCCTGGTGTGTTTGTGGGGAATCCTGGGTTGGGTGTAGGAACAAGGGCAGATCAAGTCATACCCTGAGTACTGATGTTCTGTGTGGTCCCTACAGGAGTTGTCAGAGCTGCAGGCCCAGATCTCCGACACGTCCGTGGTGCTGTCCATGGACAACAGCCGCTCCCTGGACCTGGATGGCATCATCGCCGAGGTCAAGGCCCAGTATGAGGAGATGGCCAACCGCAGCCAGGCTGAGGCCGAGGCTTGGTATCAGACCAAGGTGTGAGGCCGGTGGGGACACATTTCCTCCTCCTGCTGGTTTCTTGATGGCAGCTTTTCTTTCTGCTCTCCCTGTCTCAAGCCTTTAGGGCCTGGGTCCCATTGTTCTGGCAGGCACCAGTGGTTAAGTCTGTGGTGCTCCCCAGTGTCCTGGAAAAAATAGGATGTGAAAGCCCTGCCATGGGGGAGCAGGGCAAAGGAAGTGTACATGGGTTAATAATTACACTAGCCAAAATTTGATACGTATTCATAGTGCCAGGCAGTGTTTCAGACGTTGTCTTATTTAACCCACAGAACAACCCTATTAGGTAGACATTATTGTTATCCTCATTTTGCAGATGAGGAAACTGAGGTACAGAGAGGTTAAATAATTTGCCTACTTCCACACAACTAGTAGATGGAAGAAAAAGGACTAGATCTTGGATCCTAGGCCTCCAGACCAGGAACCACATGGAGGCAGGGCAGATGACTATGCACTTGCTGAGGGAATGGGTGGGGGTGCCGGGGAAGGGAGCCTGAGACAGGGTTTGAAGCAGCATAGAGGGCTGTCTCTGCAGAGATATGGAATCATCCATAGTACATAGGTGAGAACACAGACCTGGGCTCAGCCTTGCTCTGTGATCCTTGGGCAGTGCCTTCATTCCTTGGGAATCATTCTCCTCATCTGTGAAATGAATGGTGTTGAGGAAGGGCTCTCAGCTGAGGGTCTCAGACTTCCAGTGATTCTCCAGCACTAGGGCATTATGGGAATGAGAAAAGGCTCAGAATCAATAGGGATAGGCCCTGGGAGACATCCGTGTCCTCTCTGACCTGACTGGGAAGACACTGAACCCCTACCCCACCCTATTCACTGCCTAATGTCTAGTCTCCTGGCGTTGGGTGAGGGTTGCGGGGAGTCATACTGTCCCTCCTTGGGAAGATAAGCCAAGAGGGCTTGTTGCCCACAACTACAGGCCTTCCTTGGGTGGGAAGAGGGATGAATCACCCATAATCATTGCCCCCCCCCGACATACTTTTCTGTATGGCCCCTCCAGTTTGAGACCCTCCAGGCCCAGGCTGGGAAGCATGGAGATGACCTCCGGAATACCAGGAATGAGATTGCGGAGATGAACCGGGCCATCCAGAGGCTGCAGGCTGAGATCGACAACATCAAGAACCAGGTATGTGGGCACTGATGGTATGAGCCCTGCCCCTGGCCCCCCACTCCCTCCTCTAATTTCCCCAGAGCTGAGGCTGGTGCAGCTGAAGTCTCTCAGGCTCACTTGTAAGATCTCTAGGACAGAATGTTCTTGACTGGGTCCTGGCTCAGGCCAAAGGTAGGAGAGGCATCCTAGCTAGGCATAGAGCCTGTGGAAGGAATCTGGCTGGCCGGAAAACCACCGTTTGTTACCACTTTGGTACTGAGTACTCTCCTTGAACTGAGCTCTGAGTGCAAGATACTATACCTGGGAGCTCACAGTTGTGAAACGGGGGATGGAGGTGAGGGGACAGCAGCCAGCAGAATCTTGTTCATAAGGCCCTGCCTAACCTTGACCTCCCTCCCCACCACTCTCTCACTCACTGTACTCTGACCATATTAGCCCACTTCCTGTAGCTTGCATTTGCCAAGCATCTTCATGCTTCAAGGATTTTGAACTTAATGTTCCTTCTACCTGGAATGTGGTTCTCCCAGCTCTGTACATGACTGCCCCTTTCCTATCCCTGGAGTTTAGGATAAAAGACATCAGAGATGGCTTCCTCAAACACCCAGCTACTCTGTCAGCAGTCTATCTGAAGTTCTCGAAGCATCTATCACTATATAAAATTTTTTTTTGTCATTAATTAAGTATTGATTGCCTCCTACCTCCACTGGAATATAAAAAATATCTTAGCAGCAGGGATCCCATCTGTATGGTTCACTGCTCCTCCCTTCCCAGCACCTGGAGCATGGTTGGGCACAGGTCTCAGATGAGAGGCATGGAATGGGTGGGGCAGCTAAGCCTGAGCCGGTGTGTGCAGTGGGGAGGGAGGGAAGGTGAACTGTGTGGCAGCTTCAGAGAGCTGACTTCCAGATGAGTTGGGAGCATGGGACTGGGGTTGATTTGCCTAGAAATGTCCTCCCCTTGAAGCCCAGCTTGCCTCTTGATAGGAGGGTGGAGGGTGTTTCCTGGCACAGATGCAGGGCCTTGAATCGCCAGTGAAGCAAGCCAGCTTCCAGGCTATAAGGGAGGTGCAGAATAATGAATGGCAGTTGCCAGAATCCTGCGGCTTCCAGTACATTTGGTTCTCCTATCACACAGCAGGGCAGAGCCAGGCCCCAGAGTTGGAGTGTATGCCGCTATCAAGGGGCCCAGAGGCGGTAGGATGGGCCTTGGCCAAGGGAAGCATGACAGGGAAGGCACTGACAGGTGGATGAGGGGCAGAGAGCATCAGAAGAAGACCTGGAAGGTTAGGGGGGCCTGGGAAGAAAGGCAGAGTGCATGAACTGAGGTGAGAGGATCTGAGGGCAGGGAATGGTCAGTGAGAAAGAAGGAGGAAAAGCCCTGGGCTAGGGAATGGGCCCTCTGAGCTGACAAGATGAGGCCTAGGACTAGATAGGCCCCGTGCCACAAGCAGAGGGAGCACTACTGTCAGGCAGGAAGTGGCAGCTGCTGCTCAGGTCTATTGTGCATATAACCACCCCTCCCAAACCTAGCAGCAGTTAATCATCCATATTGGGTCCGGGGGTTTCAAGCAGTGGCTCTGTTCCAAGTTCCTGTTTTCAGGCTGGTTCCAAGCTGGTTCCTGTTTTGTTCTTTTTCTTTTTCTTTTTCTCTTTCTCTTTTTCTCCCTTCCTTCCTTCCTTCCTTCCTTCCTTCCTTCCTTCCTTCCTTCCTTCCTTCCTTCCTTCCTTCCTTCCTTCCTTCCCTCCCTCCCTCCCTCCCTCCCTCCTTCCTTCCTTCCTTCCTTCCTTCCTTCCTTCCTTCCTTCCTTCCTTCCTTCCTTCCTTCCTTCCAAGTTTATTGGGATAACATTGGTTCATACAATTACATAATTTTCAGACGTACATTATCATTTGACATCTGTATATTCTATTGTGTGTTTACCACCCAAAGTCCAGTTTTCTTTAGCTATTTTATATTTGACCCCCTTTACCCCATCTACCCACCCCGCCCCCTCCTCCCCTACCCCGCTAGTAATCACTTACTCTATAGTCCTCTGGTAACCACTAGTTTATTGTCCATGTCCATGAGTCTCTGTTTGTTCGTCCTGCTCATTTGTTGCTTTTAGATTTATATCCCACATGGTTCCTGTTTTGAAAGTCATTTTTGTTTCTTATCAGCTGCCTGAAACCTGGGGACTCAACCTGGCTCCCATGGCTTTGGGGTTTCTCCATAAGAGCATTTATTAATCACTTACTGTGTACTAGACACTGTGCCAAGGATGTGTGTGTTACCTCATTTAATTCTCACAATATCCTTATGAGGTAGACACTGTGATTATTGCTATTGTAGAAAAGAGGAGACTTTGGCTTAGAAGAGTTGATTCATTCCAAATTTCATAAGTAGTAAGACAGAATTGGAACGTAGGCATTGGGTATGAAAACTCCTGTTTTTTACCCTTGAGATCATTTGGTAATTGGGGAAGTAGGCTGGGGCCAATGAAGCCCAGTAAGCAAGTTGCCTGGGTGCTCACTGCAGGATGGGGAGGCGGAAGGCAGTGACTGTTGAGGGCTGCCCCCACCTCACAGCTCCTCTACTACTCACAGCGTGCCAAGCTGGAGGCTACCATCGTTGAGGCTGAGGAGCATGGGGAGCTGGCACTCAAGGATGCACGTGCCAAGCAGGGGGAGCTGGAGGCTGCCCTGCAGCGAGCCAAGCAGGACATGGCCCGGCAGCTTCGAGAGTACCAGGAACTGATGAACATCAAGCTGGCCCTGGACATTGAGATTGCCACCTACCGCAAGCTGCTGGAGGGCGAGGAGAGCCGGTAAGGTCACGGGGCTCAGCAGGGCCTGGGGTGTGACATTCCTCCGTCGACAAGCATTTCCTTTGTACCCTCTTCAGGGCGTTGGAGGTGGGAGGTCCAAAGAGGGTGCAGCTGATGCTTACTTCTTTGCACTTGGTGAAATGACCTAGACCTTGTAGTATAAGGCACAAAGGGAAAAGTTGAAGTAATAACAGCCCATTTGTGGGTGTGGTGGTCTTCTCATCTGATCCTTAGAACACATTCAGGTCAGCAAGTCAGGCATTGTTGATACAGAGGAGAAACTATGGTTCATTGAGGGGACAGGGATAGTATGCAGTCTGCCGATTTCTGGTGCAAGCATCTTCTACAGCACTAGGCTGCTTCTCACTATATGAAGTGCTAAGTCGTGTGGTATTGACGTCATGTGGTGGAGGAGGTTAATTTTCCCCTGTCCCCAGAGATATTTGTATACTCCCCTGCAGTCTGAGAGGAGGCTGGGATGGGTTAGTTTTGTAGGGAACTCTTCGTGAAAGACATGGAATCTATGTCCATGAAATCTGGCTTCATTCGCACCTTGATGGATTGGTTGATTCATTCAGTCAACAGACAGGCTTTAGAGTTGTGCCTTGAGGGAAGGTTAGGATTTGATGAGGATGAGAAGGAACAGCGTGGGCAAAGGCCTGGGAGTAGAACTCCTCACGGCGTGGCTTGTTGGAACCTAACACAGAGATAGATAATATGTAAGACATGTTTCTGCCCTCGGGGAGCATGCTTCTCCCCAGGGGTTGAGGAGACAAAACATCTGCTAAGGAAACACTCAGAGACTAGAACTCATAAAATGCTGAGTTTACAAAGAACTTTTTCTTTTCTGAGCATTATTATAGAAGGCTGGGGAGAGAAGATGGGGATGAACGGAGTGGAGAGGAAGGAGTTGGGGAATAAGAGAGTACTGGAAGCAGAGTGCCTGAACGCCAAAGTCTGGAAGGAGAGGTGGGGAGGAGGAAAGTTGGCACTTACCTCTGTGGGAATAAATTGAACACCAAAGGCCTCTGGGAAGAGAAAGCAGCTGATCTGAGGCGCAGGGCAGCCCCTGAGTCCAACCGTCCCAGCCAAGGTACCTCTCTCTGAGCTCTTTTCCACTGTGGGTGCAAGAGCCCCACTTTCTTGGGAACGCAGACCCTGGGCCTTTCTTTCTCACAGAATCAGAGCTGCAAGATTCTTAAAGTGGGGCCTGATTCATTTTCTCCTGTGGTTAGATATAGGGGCCAAACTCAGGGATGGTGACATTCCTCCTAGGTTGCTATCCTCTGGACTTAGATCCTGGTTCTCTAAGAGGAGACTGTCCTCTCACTAGCCCTTAGGGGATGTGGAGATGGACACCTTGTTTTTGACTATTAAACCCTCAGCCCTTCCCAGGGGCACATCTAAGATTTATGGTCTTAGAAACTCATGCAATTTGGAGCATCTTTTCTTCTTAGAATACAGAGTTACAAATATAAAATTAGGCATAAAAACAAATATTTATTTAGGACGAGAAAAGAAAAATCACTAGAGCCTGAGATATTCAGGTCCCTTCCTTTTGAGTTCTTTAGGCTTTGTACTAGAAATTCCTATACGAAATTGCTGCCTGATCGCAGCCTGGCTATCCACCACCCCCAACAAAAACAAAAAACAAAAACAAAACTGCTGGCAACTCCCAGCACTTCATCCTCACAAAGATAAGTGCCAACTTTCCTCCTTCCCGCCTCTCCTTCCAGATTGGTTTCACCTCCCAGCTATTTGAATAAGGGGCCTGGAAGCTTCCTAGCAGACCCATTTCTTGCCCTTTGCCTTCATTTTGCCCTCTTCCTGGACTTGGGGCTGCTGAGGCCAGGTGGGCTCCCTCACTCCCTCATAAAAGTGAGGTGTACCCTCCCCACTGCAGAGTAAACTCATCCCCAGGGCCAAGGGCTTGGTGACCATGGGGCTGTGCATCACAAAGCAAACACACCCAGCTGTCTTGGATGGATTTTTAACTTCCAGTGCAAGATGTGTTTTCAGCCCCACAGTCTGCTTGAAGCCACCCCCCTTTTCCTCCCTGTTCCCACCTCAGTCCCAGCTGGACCTGCATTCACTCAGTCTACGATACACTAGTTATTTCAACACTACTAATTACTACATGCCTGTCTGGAGCTGGAGAAACAGGAAATCAGTAAGCTATGGCTGATTTTCAGGATTTTATGATCTGGTTAGGGGAGGCAGCTATCTACATAATAAGAGCAGCTACCATTTACGAAATCCTGTGTGCCCAGGGCTTTAGGTAAATTATGTCATTTAACCCTCACAAACAAGCCTGTGAGGTTGGTACTGAGTTAGACCCTATTTATAGGTGAAGAAATGGAAGCTCTGAGATATTCCCAAGGTCATATAGCCAGTAGGAGGGCCTAAGTAAACCCTGCTCCCCACTCCTTGTTCATTTTGCAACAAGGCTGAAGGAGGACTGGAAGTGTGAGGACAGGAAGGATCACCAATACTGCTTGAGGACTAGATGTAGGGGTTCCTGAGAGTGCCCCTTCTAGCACTGAGGAAAGAGCCACTTTCACAAGTCTTTACTCTGCTTCCAGGTTGGACGGAAATGGAGTGGGAGCCCTGAACATCTGTAAGTCCTTGGCTTTGGCCCATTCCCTGTGCTGTCCAGACTGGGCAAGGTCTATGAGATGGTATATTGGCCTGAGGACCTGGCTTTTTAGGGACCAGGAGCTTCCTTCCCTTTAATAGCTTCCAGCAGGTGCCCTGGAACTCCGGTCCAGCTAGACTCAACATCCTAAGGAACCTTTGCGAGAGGGCAGGGTGGGGCAAGGGACATGTGTGGAGTACAACACCCCCCCGCCCCCCACCACCCCTGCACACATACATACACATGCTGTCTGAGGCTTCTGGGCTGGCCCCTTGTGGGTGGTGGGAAAGAGAGGTGGTAGGTGGAGGGAAGAAGGGCAGCTATGGTAGGAGCATGTGGTATAGTGAGAGGATGGTCCCTCCATTGTGGGCCTCGTGCTGATGGAGTCTTCTCTTCCAGCTGTGGTGAACACCACTGGAGGTGGCGGCGGCGGGTTGACCTTCGGGGGAACCATGGGCAGCAATGCCCTGAGATTCTCAAGCAGCGGAGGTCCTGGGACTCTCAAGGCTTATTCCATCAGGACCACGTCTGCCACTCGCAGGAGTGCCCTCAACTGAGCCCTGGTTATGGGGAGAGCCATACTCCCTCCCCTCCATAGTCACAAGAGGACTCTCACCCTAATCCTATTCCTGGTCCCAAGACTTCAAAGCAGTCTGGAAAATGATGTCAGAATAGCTTTCAATAAACAGCCTCTTTCTGAGGGCTGGATGAGCCCATGCCTGGCTTCATTTTGCTAGGTGGAGAAGATGGGTGGGGAGGAGGGGCCCTAGAGAGGACAGGGTCTGCCCTGATAACTGGAAGCCTCTTATGCAGGAGACTGGGAAAGCACGTTGCTGACATGGGGTGCTGCTCTAAGGAATTTGGCTCTTATCCAGTGTGAGGCCTTGGCTCTCTCATTGGGCATTCTAACTCCTCAGGAAGCCCAGAGAAACCCCCAGGGAGGTTCTGGCTCTGACAGGAAGTAGGTGCTGGAGTCTTTTCCTGCTGAGGAGTGTGGAAGGGCTGTTTGAACCCCTCTCCTGTGCTGCTAGCCCTCCCCCACCCCCATTTCCTGGTAGACCAGCCAACTCTCAGACCAGCTGCCCTCAGCCCTTTCTACCCTGGACAATGCGTATGTTTGAGGCCCTGGAGGAGGCCCTCTGGGATCTGTAGATCTGTAGGGGTGGTGGTGGTGGGAGAAGGTCTGAATGTGCTTGGGAGAGGGCTGGGATGAGGGGTCCCCCAGAGTCTGAGTCTCTGGTGGTGGTCCTGTGCTTGGGTCCATGGGCTGAGGGATGGGCTGTGCATATAGACTCCTGGGGTGGGGGGAGTGGGGAATATGTGTTAAGTGTGTGCTTGATGGGGCATCTATGTGTCAGGTGTCTGATGTGGGGTCTATGTGATTGAGTGTGGGGGCCATTTTTACGGTCTATGCTTGGGGTTATCTATCCAAGACGAATAGCAGTCCATATGATGGGTACTGAGGAGGAGGTGGGAAGGCTCTGTGTCTGGGACCCCATCCCCAGGCGTGATGGTGGTACGTGTGTGGGATAGGGGGCTATCAAGGGAGTGTTTGGTTTCTGGGGTTTTTGGAAGTCTATATTTGATCCTATGGTTAGGAATTTTCACATGTTGAGATGGGGCTGGAGTGGGAGAGTAGAAGAAGTGGACTACTGTGGACCCAACAGCCCAAGTGATGTCCCCACCCAAGGTGTCAGGAGAGCCAGACCCTCCCCTCCTTGCTAAGGGCCCTCCCTGTTGCCCTTCTCACTTCCCTGCCAGCTCCTTCTGTGCTTCTGTGTGTCTTGGTTTTGGGTCTGCCGGGCCACGCCCCTGCACACTTCAGGATGCGGGAGTGTGGCACCTGGGACAGAGTGCCTCAGAGACAGCCTTCTCTGCCTCTTTGGTGGAGAACAGCTCCTCTGTCGCATACAACAGGGTAAAAACTGGGTCGGAAGTCCACGTGTGTGACACAAAGGCGCATAGGGAGAGTCTCCAGCGGGATTTATATGACCCGTGGGCTTTATTGAAAACGTGGAGCCCAAGCACAAGGGAGAGGGAGCCCAAGCAGCTGTGGAAGGTTTTCCTGGATGGGGGCGGGGGGCACGGAGCCTCAGCCTCTGTGCGCCAGTGTAGAGGGTAGGGAAGGCGCAGCGCCAGCAGCACCTCCACCCCGACGGGCCCTAGAGCCAGCTCGGGAGTCCAAGCCTCCACAGCAGCCCAAGTCAGGCCTGGCTGTCTGCCCAGGGCGGAGAGGACACCTAGTCCTTTAAAGATGGGCAGAGCCGCCAAGACGCGGGGCCAGGAGCCGCGCCTCTCGGGAGAAGTGCAGAGGCCGGCGGGGGGCGGGGGGCGGGGGGCGAAGGGCTGTGATCCCAGCAGTTCAGGCAGCAGAGAAGGCGGGGTGAGGCTGGCCAGTCCCAGGCCCTTCCGTCTTCGGCCCTGACGCCTTCTCCGAGGCCCGGGCAGGCCGCTCGCGCGGCGGTCGGTGGTGGCGCATCGGGGCGGGCGCTAGGCAAAGCGCACCGCGCGGCCCGCGCCCGCCACGCAGAGGTCCCCGCACACGACGCCGCCGCGCGAGCTGCTGACGCCTGCGGGAGGAGGACGGGGCTCAGTCCCTGGGCCTGCCCGCCATCCCGAGCCCCTTTCTCTTCTTGCCCAGAGCTGCTCCCCCCCCCTTCCTTCTTCACCCCGCAAACACCCTCACGTCTGGGCACTCCTTCCTGCAGTCTAACCTCCAGCGTCCTGGGTAAACTCAGGCCCTCCCTACAGGCAAACATAGTCGTTGTTTCAGTTATACTCATTCACGGCCACATTCCCCTATTCTTCTAGGGTCTTTAAACTGTGGTCGTGCATCTGTACGTGAAGTTTTACTGAACCCCAGCCAGATCTGTTGGTTAAGTACTGTTCGTGGAGCTGGCTGCTTTCGCATTACCACGACAGGACTGAATGGCTGAGACAGACTGCTTGGCCCGCAAGCCTAAAAGATTTACTCTCTGGCCCTTTACGGAAGAGACTGCTCACCAGGAACCCCAAAACCTTATTTTAGAATCCACAGTAGAGACAGATTACTTACAGACATTTATAGCACCAATGCCCTCACACAACCTATGGGGAGAGCAAAGAGACAAAAATTAGTTGGGGGAGCTAAGCTTGCATATTCTCTCCTTCAAGCAATCCCGATGCAAATTAGGTGCAAGTGATATGCAGACATGCTCTTATCTCTTAACACAGTTCCAGGAGATTGGAGAGACTTCCTCCCCACAGGTGTGGTGGTCCTTACCTCTGCTCCTCGCCCTCCAGCAGGCGCCTGTAGGTGGCGATCTCGATGTCCAGGCCCAGCTTGGAGTTCATCACCTCCTGGTACTCCCTGAGCAGGCAGGCCATGTCCTGCTTGGCCTTCTGCAGGGCGGCCTCCAGCTCGGCCAGCTTGCAGCGTGCGTCGCTGACGGCCGTCTCGCCCTGCTGCTCAGCCTGGGTCACTGCAGTCTCCAGCTTGGTGTTCTGGGGGGCAGAGGAGGGTTACTAAAGCTCCAGTTCTGGATTTGGGGTCAGAGGCCAGGCATCCAATGACCACTGATTATCAGAGGAAGAAGGGGTCTCGCTCATTTGTGAGGTCAGGGGTTGCAAATTAGTGCTCCCGGGAATGTTGGCACAGTGTCTTTTAAAATTTTTGAATTTTAACATGAAAGTTCAGATTCCTGGCTCTTCTGGAAAAATCTAAGGATCTGGCCCCACTGGACCTGCATTTCCTTAGAGCCTGCTTCAGTTGGATCCGATTAGCTCTGCCCTTTGTGATTTCTAGTTTACCACACCCTAGTGCCTTCAATACAGCCTACTTCACTCATTTACTAACCTCTGGGACATGTGCACGTATGATCACTGATCTAAAACAATGGGCCAGAAAGGTGAAATGGCTTACTCTGAATCACATGGTAAGCTAGTGGCAGTGCTGGTTTGACAATCCCGTTTCTTGCCCCTCATACCAGAGATATTTCTTCTGACCTTTTCTGGCCCCAAGACCAAGAAAATTCCAGTCACTCCATTCTATTCCATACTGCTCCCCGAAACCCCAAACTCCCTCCCCCATTCAGTGGAATGAAGAGTGTTTTCATGGAGGAGACTCACCTAATGGTTGATGTTTGCTCCTTTTTCTACACTTTGACAAAGTGTCAACTTTGAATCTCCCTCCTTCAGGCTTGCCCCCTTCTTTTTCTACATTGAGGGCAGGGTAGTCTCCTGTACCTGGCACTTGGCATTCTCGACCTCGGCGGTCAGCCTCTGGATCATGCGGTTCAGCTCATTGATCTCCTCCTTGGTGCGGCGCAGGGTCTCCCCGTGCCGGATCACTGTGGCCTTCATCTCCTCACACTGGTGGGAGGGGGAGATACTTATAAGGCACAAGATATGTCATTCTTCTGAGCCTTACAGCTTGCACATATATCACCTCATCCTGAGAGTTGCCTGCTCTTCACTTGCCCATCCACCTACACAAACACCAAATCCCTTTTAGTATCCCTCCTTCTGGGTTGTTGGGAAGCGGGTGCTAGGCACTCACCTTGCTGCGGTACCAGGACTCTGCCTCGGCTCGGCTGCGGCTGGCCACATCATCATACTGAGCCTTGATCTCAGCAATGATGCAGTCCATGTTCAGGTCCCGGCTGTTGTCCATCTTAACGACGACCGAAGTGTCCGAGATGTGAGCATGAAGGATACGGATCTCCTGTGGGGGCAGGAGAGTGGTAAGAACTTCTTCAACCAGAACACCTGCTTCTGAGCAGCCCACCCTCTCATGGACCTTCCCTGTCCCCTTCTCCTGCTCCCTCCACAGCCTCACTGTCTGAAGCCCCAACCTCCAACATCTCTCGCTAAACTCCAGGACCTCTCAATGGTCCTCAGACTCACAGTCCTGAGGCTGAGATGAGCCCAAGTCTGAGGCCCGCTCCCTGATTTTAGTCAGAGCCTCCTGTCTGGATCCTTGTGGTCTAGGACCAAAATTTATCAATTTGTGATAAATAAATTTCTCAATTTATAATTGCCAACACAGTAACCAGGAACACCAGCTTGTCTGGGGCATGGCAGATGAGACACCAAGCTACACTTCTTCACTTTCTGACAGTAAACCTGCTTTAGTTCTCAGCTCTGCTCTGCACTCTCCCAATGCAGGGGCTTCAGAAGCCAAATGGTGGCAAGTGCTTTCCAAGGTCTGATTCATCTTCTTTGTTGCCCCACTGCCCTGTGGCCCCTCACCTCCTCATATAGTCGCCGCAGGAAGTCAATCTCTTGGGTCAGGGCCTCTGCATTGGCCTCGAGGTCCGATTTGCGTAGGTAGGCACAGTCCACGTCCTAAAGGTCAGAGGGTGGGACAAGAGTATCACTGGGGAGATGACACAAAGCTCTCCCAACTAGGGAGAGGTAGCCCGCCAGGCTGGGCAAACACCCTGGAGACTCTCCTCAGCCTCTCATCCCAGGGTCTGATATCAGGGTGTCGATGCAGTCCTTAACGCAGTTAGATGGGTTAGGAGCAGGTTTGGGTAAGGGAGGGAGGGAGGTTTTCAGGCACTTTCTCTGGTACCCACTGGGATGATTCCTCTAGAATGCACATTAGGATCTAATGTAAAATGGGTCAGCTCTAATGATATCTCTGCTCTGGAATATAATTCTCTGTTCTGGAATATCATGGAAAGAAATCTAGATTTGTGGGCAGAGAAGAGGTCTCAGGGATCAACTCTGGCCCTTTTAAGCTAGTACAACGCAAGGCAAGACCCCTGACTTCTGTGCCTCAGTTTCCTCACAGTAACCCCTGCCTTCCTCATATGGAGGTGACCGAAAGGACTTGGTGAGAGTGCACATGATGGCACTTGTGCCGAGTCAAGTCTAAGAGGTGAGGAACAACAGCACTGTTCATGCCAGCATTTCCCACCTGATGCCAGCCTGAGGATGAAGCCATCTTGTAGCATTCATGTGCTCTTTCATTCACAAATCATTGTTGAGTGCCTACTCTCTGCCAGGTACAGGGCATAAGGAAGTGAGAAGTCATCAGCCAGATGGGGGTTACCTCGGATTGGGGAAAAGACTACCCTTCTTAAAGCAGGCAGTGTGCTCTGGCATCAGGGTCACCCAGGGAGCATTGGTAAATTTGAGAAAAGGAATAGAGGAAAGGTTGGGCTATGTGATTTCAGGGAGTCACTCAGCCTCTCTGAATTATGGAGAGCTCCCTCCTGCCTCTGCCCTCAGTTCTGAGTTGTGGGACAAGTATTCTGGGGTCACTCACCTTCTTCAGGGCCACAAATTCATTCTCAGCGGTGGCTCTTAGTGCCACCTCCTCTTCATACCTGGAGACAAAGGGCACAAAGTTCAGTGACTAGAATGTCAATAGACTGGGATATGAAGAGGAAAAAAGAGAGAGAATGAAGGCCCAGATAAACACATTTCAGGAACTGGATCATTTGGAGGTGGTCAAAGAATCAAAAAATGTTAGGCTAGAAGGGACCTTGTCCATCCTTTTCCTCTTGGCAGTCAAATCAACCCATGTCCCTCACCGCTTTTCCTGTTTCAGGGACCCTCATTCATGACGTAGGCCGGGGGTGCCTTGTACATTTCCCTTTGTTTCTGGATTGTAACTCTCTGGGGGGTGGGCAGGAACCCTGCTCTAGTTCTGGTATCCCTCTTTCTTCTCTTCCACACATTTTTTACCGCTACGCAACCTCAGGGCCAAAATAGCACCTAGAACATAGAGTAGATGCTCAACAAATGTTTAGTAAATCAATGAAAGAGACACACAATGGTGAGGTAGCTGGAACAGTTCAGACTGTCTCCCATGTTTAAATTCCCATCCCAGAAAAGGAAAACTTTCCCACACAGGCTTCCTGTCACTGTCTTCTTCCTTCTGGAAATTTCCTCTTGTGGTCCGACCCAAATCTTTCCTGCTTTGAATTAATCTCATTTCCTTTCTCCAAACCCTCCTCCCTGATGTACTCACTTCTTCTTGTAGCCCTCCATCACCTCCTGCACATGGTTGAGCTCTGAGGCCAGCCTCCCGCTGTCGGCCTCCACACACTCGGCCTCCCGCCTCAGCGTCTCGATGTAGCCCTCAAACAGCGGCTCTAGGTTGCTCTCACAGCACTTGCGGTTCTGGTAGAACTGCCACTTGGTCTCCAGCAGCTTGTTCTGCTGCTCCAGGAAGCGCACCTGGAGTAGAAGTGGGAGAAAAGTTGGGAGGAGGAGCCAATATCCCCAGGCCTTCTCAGAGCATAGTCATAGAGGCAGTCAAGACAGAACTAGCAGCAAGGTGTGCAGAGGCAAAGGGTAGACAACATGGCCCCTGCTGAGCTCCTGGCCTAAGGATGTACTGGTAGTATCCTCATTTCATGATTGCTTGTTTCAGGCCTGAGTGAGGGTCTGTTCAGGTGGGTCTGAGTGGGGTGAGTGAGAAAATGAGGGGGCAGGTAGGGGCGGAGGGTGGTGACAATCAAGGAAGGCTTCCTGGAGGAAAGAAATGTAAAGCAGAGTGAGAGAGGTAGAGTAGGATGAAAGTCTTTCACTATGAGCATCCTCAGGTATATCTATGTCTTCTTTGGCCACTGAGGACATGTTTATTTATGTCCAAACAATGGAGCTGTGTGAGCCATTGTTTGAATAAGGTGGGAAGGGCTTCCTAACTGGGGAAGTCAGAAGGGCATGCTCTCACCAAACAGGATGACTGGGGCCTGGGGAAGCATAGGAGAGAGCGGGGAGATGTGGTCTTAGGTGGCCAAAACTCCTATATTGGACACTCAGATGTCTCTGGAGGCCAGGCAGGTAATGTGAGTGGGGGTAGGTTCTAGAAAGTAGGTAAGGTGAGAACTGTAGGGAAGAGAGGAACACAAGTTATTGAAACTTGAGAGATGCAATGGCAACAATATGTACACTATGCTGGCCAGGAAGGACATCAGCAAAGATGACTAGGTCCCTGTCCTTGTTTTACGTTTCTCATATATCTTGCTGGAGTTGAGATGTGACCTTGGCTTTCAACCTGGTATCTTTTCATACAACTTGATGAGTGCAGCTGAGAATTCCCTGGGAATAGGGAACTGGGACCGCTGATATTATATGGAATCATTTCAGGTAGTCTTAGCTGACAAGGCTTGAGCTGCGGTGGTGAGTCTCATGGTTGCCTTGGCTCTCATCTTTCCTTTCAGAGTCATGGCTCGCTCACATACTCACCACACACGGCTCTGGTGTGGAGAACACGGGGGCCAAAAGGGGAAGCTGCTGCTCAGATCAGTGGAGAAGCTGGGCCTAGAGCCCAGGCTGCCTGCTCCTGGGCCAGGAGCTTTTCTGTGCTCTACACCTGGCCACCTTTCCCAGTTGTGAATGTCAGCACACTCAGGGTGCAGAATCTGCTGAGGTGGACTATCACCTCCTGGAGAGGAGACGGGTACCTGGACCCCAAACTTTAGATGGTCTAGCCCCAGGGGCCTGGAGAGATGGAGAGAGCCTGGGCTTGGAGTCCTGTTCTGTCACCCACTCTACGTAGTCACTCAGGCAGTCCTCTTGCCCTATAGCCCTGTCTTTTTTTTCTTCTGGGTACACTCAAAGGGCTGGACTGGGGTGGCGGTGGGGGGTGGCAGCGACTCCCAAATCTGAACAATCTGAACCCTCCATAGGCTGACTTCAGGATTTTGTCATCCTCTTGTACTACTTTACTCATGATTTATCTATAAATGGATACACTTAAATGGGGTAAAAGGGGTAACTATATTATCACCATAGTTGTGAAAGCAACATCACTTTGCATTCGTAAAAGGAAATCGTAAGATAGTAAGTCGTAGCTGCAACTTGCCTCAGACAGCTCGGAACCTGAGGCTTGCTCTCTGTAGCAGTGGCAGAGTAGCAAATATTAGAGAAATGTTAAAGACATGTTGGCATCCAACGACATTTTCTCCACTTAATCTCAAAGATTGAAACCTACTTGAAAGGAGATGACTTTTCTCACCAGGTATTTCAATGCTATTTAATACTTTAACGTACCACCTGATGTTATCACATAACATATCAGCACTCCCCATCTCTCATTTCTCGAGAGCCTGACCTGGGAATTTCCAGGTCCTTCCAGGACCTCCAGGCTCAGAAAAGGGTGTGCTCAAGGACACCCCCCTTGTCTGTGGGGTCCCTGCCTATCTGGACAGAGGTCGTGTATAATCAAAATGCCACCCAATGAGGAGCCCCTGCCCTATAGTCACCGCTCTGTGTCTGTCTGTGCCCTGGATGTGTGTCCATCTCCTCCATCAGACTGAGAGGTGGCCTGGATCACACCCCTCCTAACCCTGACTCCATCCACTTCAGTGCCCAGCCCAGGAGTGGAAGGCTCGGGGAGGGCGAGCCCGGGGACGCCCACCTTGTCGATGAAGGCGGCGAACCTGCTGTTGAGGCACTTGATCTGCTCCTTCTCCTCGTGCTTCACGCACTGCGCGTTGGGGTCGATGTCCAGGTTGAGGGGCGCCAGGAGGCTCTCGTTGACCGACACGGTGGTGATGCAGGGCGGGCTGGGCCCGCACACGCCGCCCGAGCGGTACCCGAAGCTGCGGCCGCAGGCGCCGGAGCGGAAGGCCCCGCACGCGCTCTGGCTGCCGAAGCCCCCGGCGAGGCCGCGGTAGCAGGCGACGCCGCGGTAGGGGGCGGCCGTGATGCAGCAGCGGCCGGGCCGGGGCCCGCAGGCCGACGCGCAGCTGAGGGCGCGGACCCCGCCGGGGCCGCCGAGGCGGGCGGACAGGCGGGACATGGTGCGGCGGCGGCGGCGGCGGCGGGCGCTGGACCCCGCAGCCTGCGCGGAGCCTTATATCGCGGGCTCCCGGAGGCTGCGCGCGCTCCGGGCCTTTACGAGCTTGGAGGTCGGGCCTCGCGCCTCGTTCCTCCGGGAATCAAAGCGGCCCGGCCCGGCTCGCCCGGCCGCCGCCTCCATAAAACGGCGTGCGCCCCCCGCCCGCGCTTTATGGGCCTGGAAGTGCCTGGTCAGCTCCGCGCGCCCTGCGCTGCGGGCTCGGGCGGGCACCCTGCGCCACTCGGCGGGACTTGGCCCGGTGGCACTGCACCACCGGCTCCGTCCCCGGGCTAGGCAGCTGGGCACACCCGGCCGCTCCCTGGGTCGGCCCCAAGCCCCGTGAAACCTTCCTGCAGGCTGGGACGCCTTGCTCTCGGTTATCTGTGCATCTCCGCGTGGTGTTGAACGGCAAGGATCTCTGAAGTCAGTCCTGCCTGTTCTTGTCATGATCTCGGACAGGTGAATAAACCTTCTGGGCCCGGTGTCCTCATTTGCAAAATAGGAATAATAGTACCTGTCCTGAGTGCGAGTCGTTAGGAGGACTGGATGCAAAAATGGGCGGGAATACACTTCGCGCCCCACCTCGCACTTCAGGAGCTCCCCAAATGTTTGTTTGTTCTGTTTATTCTATTATTAATCTGCCATTTATCCGGCCTCCCGTCGGGCAAAAACTTTCTCTTCTCTGCCGGAACTCAGCTCATAGCTCCTCTCTTTGGAAGTGTCACACTTACCCATTCCTCTCCAGGAAATGGCTGCCTGAACCCTTCTCTCCTCTGCTAGGCAGAGGGGAAGGAGTTGAGTAGCGTTTATGGGGTTACAGTGTATGAGGTCTTTATAATGCATTGTCTCATGTAACCACCCGGCATCCTTTTTAGGTTTACCTGATTAGGAAGGTGAACTCAGAGTGGTCCAGTGACTTGCCTAAGGTCATGCATAGCAGGCTCCATAGAGGGGCAGAGTTAGAAGCTGAATGGCAGCTCCCAGCCCTCCCCCATGCTGGCCTCTCTCAAGGTCTGAGTCTTTAGGGGCGGAGTGAGGGTTGAGTTCCTCTGAAAGGCAGGAGCCCACACTTCTAGGCTTTGGGCTCTCAGAGAAATCTGTCTGATCCAAGCCCTTCCCCCTTGAACGATACCTGATCATGGCCACCAACTCTAGAAGGCCAAACCCATCATAATAGAAGTTAATAACGTGTCCAATTATGGGCAGAGAAAACCAGAGTATTAACTCGAAGCCAATATTAAAGAGAACCATGCAAATCATCCTATGCTTCCTTTGCTTTTAAATATGAGTTATTTTTGTGCAAAGGGTAATTAAATCCTGGAAAACCAGAGGTCATTAGCAGCAGCTGTGCCTGGTTTGGGGCTGCCTGGCATCCCATTTTCAGAAAGTGCCTCACTGTCCCCTTTGCCATCTTTCCAACACTCTTCTGGGCTCAAATCCCTTTGGTCCAGCCTTGATTTTGGTCCACCTTTGGTTTTGCAGGACTTTCAGCACAACCTTAGTTCTGTCCTCTGTAGAAGACAGAGCCCAGCTCCATTATGCTTTGTGCTTCTACTCCCAGCTGAAGCTGGGGTCACCAGCTCTGTGACCAATGGCTTCAGGATTATGAACTCCTGCTTCAAATTTCTCCAGAGAATAAAGTATTGGAGAAGTCTTCCTTTGGTGTCTCCTCACAAGAGGAAATGTGCTTATCCCGAAGCATCTAGGACTTAAATTAGACTTATGGAGGCACTTATATGAGGCTTGCTTGGACCTCTTTCTGCATTTTGGCAGGTGGATGGAGTGGATCTTCTGTACTTTCACCTCAATGAAGTTGTTGGTAATCAGCTCGTGTTCTCATAGAAAATTAAGTGCATTAAAATCCAGAGAGACAAGAGGGCTGCAGGCTGAGTTGTGCTCACTAGGGAAACAACCTGAAGTGGATGGAATTGAAAGTTTTGACAGCTAGAACACAGTGGTCCCCCAAAGTGTCTCTCATCCACCTTCAGGAAGACATACTCTCTGGTGTCCCTTTTATCATTCTTGGAATCCAGGGGAGAAAAATGAACTGAAGCATGAGAGAGTTCATATACAATCAAGGACAGATTTCTCTGTAGAGAGGGTTGGTACTTACGCTTGCTGCTCTATTCTTGGCCAGATGTCTAGAAATCATTCCCTTGTCCCTTTCATCTTCAATCCACCAATCTATTGATGAAAGGCTAATGCTCTGTCTTGGTTGTCAGGTTTCTTGTTTACCCCCAGTACTCCCCAGTAGCCAATTTAAGCCAGGCAGCAAAGACCCGCTGAGCACTCAGCAGGAACCAGGCTCAGAGCATGAAGGGGGAGGCTGTGGTCCCAGGCATGGCAGGCATTCATAGAAAGCCTTACTACAAAACGGCAGGGTATCTGACTCTAATATAGAGATACCATGCCATGAGGACTTGTCAGGAGAGTGAGCCTCCAGCTCATGCGTTTGGGGCCACAGGTCAGTTCAGGGTCCTTGGAGGAGATGACAGTTTTGTTGGGCTTGAAAGGTGGTGAGGAACTGGTTGTGCTGAGGTGAGAGAGGGAGAGACGAGCAGCTGGAAGTCCACTTAAGCTGAAAAACGGGATGGATGAGGGCAGGGAGAAAGGAAGCCGGTTGAGAACAGATGGTGGATGTGGTGGATGGGCAGGTGGGCTTAGAATGTAAAGCTGAACATCAGAGGTGTTTGATCTGGAGAGGGTCATGCTCAGAGGTGTGCCAGCAAAAGGGATATAGGGATAGTCTATTAAGGGTGTGTATGTATAAAGGTGTGTACGTGCGTATCTGCTTTGGTAAACCCAAGGCATTATTATGAAACATTTTGAACATCCGTGTGCCCATTTCAGAAATACATTTTTTCCTTTTCTATGATGTAGTGGTCAAGAGTGTTTCTGGAATCAGACACACCTGGGTTTAAGCCTGGGCTCTGCCACTTACAATCTATGTGAAAAACTATATAACTTCTCTGACCAAAATTCCCCAAGTCCATAGACAACATAATGGCCACTCTGCCTGGTGAGGAAGGCAGACCCAGATGCCTGGGTTTATAAAAGGAATGGGCAATGTGAGAGAGGTCAGAATCCTTCTCTTCCTTTGGCTTCATCTCTTCAGCCTAGAGTCGCCATGACATGTAGATTATTTTGCTTTAGCCGTCTCAGTGAAGTCTGCAAATCCACTTAAAGATATAATTCTGGCCATGCTTTCAGCTGTGTCTCAGCCTGCATGCAGACCCTGGTCTGGCCACTGCTACATCATGGCCAGCCCCAACCACACCCTCACACACTTCCTGAACCCCACCCATGCATGCTAAGGACTCAGCACTGAAGGGGAGTCACGGTCAGAAGGGATGTGGTCTAGATGAGCTCTCCGTCTGATAGAGGAGATGGATACACATTCAAGGCACAAGCAGACAGAGAGAAGCATATAGGGCAGGGGCTCCTGATCGGATAGCACTCTTATTATATACAACATCTGTCCAGACAGGCAGAGTCCCCACAGAGAGAAATGGACAAGGCTTGGAACTGCCTGTCAGAGGGAGGAGGCCTACGTGCACACAAGACCCAAGAAATGTCCATAAAAAATGGGAACAGAACACAAGAACAGAACAAGATCTGGGATGATCTTGCTGTCTGGAACTTCCAGCCTGATCTCTCTCTCTCTCTCTCTCTCTCTCTCTCTCTCTCTCTCTCTCTCTCTCTCTTCTCTGTCCTGGGGCCAGCTGAGGCTTCCTGGGCTATGGTCATTTCAGACAGGCATGGACCAACAGCAGAATTAGCCAGGGAACATTTCCTAGGTTTGTCATTTGGGAGAGGATTCTGATCTCTGACCAGGTGAAACCAGGCATGAGAAAGAACTTTTCCACTTGATCTTGGGATACTGAGACTAATACTTTTGGCCATTTTGATAATTGAGGCCCTGGTGTGTGTGTGTGTGTGTGTGTGTGTGTGTGTGTGTGTGCGCGCGCGCGCGCGCGCGCACGTGCATGTGTGTGGTGGGAAGGAAAAGTCTGGTGTGGAAGTGGGTGGGGAGATGGGTCCTGAAGGATGCTACAATTATGGGTGACTGGGTGGCTGTTCCTTTGTGTGGCAGGTGTGCTTCCTGCGATAAAACTAAAAAAATAAAATAAAAAACAAAGCAAAGGAATGATGATAAATTCAATGTAGTCGGTAGATATAAGTTACTGGTAATGTTTTGGTTCTTGCATCATAAGTGAGCTCATGGGTATTTAATTTTCCTTATATTATTAAATAAATAATAACATCGATATGCTATTTATGAGAAAACATGAGGCCACACATTGAAAATGGAAGAGTTTGTTAAGGTGGTTGTTGAGGTGATCAGAGTACATTGTACATAGTAGGAATAAATAATGAAAAATTACTCATTTCAATTTATGTGCATGAATATGTATATAGGCATTGATTTATGATATAAAGTATATTTCTTATTTTGAGTTGTAGTTTAAAAAAATTTGACAGCCAGTACCCTAAAGAACCTCTTGCCAAAATACAAAAGCAGATGTGTTTCAAAAAGTTCATAGCAGCATTGTTACAACAAAAAAATACGTATATGCATACTAATAAGAGAAAATGGAGAATTATTCACAATTAGAATACTATGCAGCACTGAAAAATAAACAAAATTAATAAATCTCACAAACAGAACGTTGAAGAGGAAAAAGGAAGTTATAGAAGTACACAGTGTAATTCTATTTATATAAAGTGCAAAGGTAGGTAAAACTAAATGATTGCTTAGGAGTTCATTCATACATGTTAACATAATAAAGAAAATTATGACAATAGTGGTGACTTTGGAGATTTGATGGGGTCAGGGGTGGAGGATGCTGTGTTGAGGAAGGATACCACATGGGCCTCTGAAGGTACTGGTGGGCACACAAGGATTTGTTCCATTACTGTTGCATTGAATCATTAAATGTGTGCTACATATACTCTTTTGCATATACGAGAAATTTATAAAATAAAAAAAAAAATGTCAACAGCAGCTTGTGCTCTCTGGTCCCTGGTTACTTCTTTAGTTTAGAGTCATCATCTCAGATTTTCGACTTTATTTTGGAACTGGAACCTTCTGTCCCAGTCTTTCTCCCTCCTGTCTGCAATCAAATAGACCTCCCTAAATCATACCTCACACCAGATGGCTGGCCTGCTCAAAGCACATGCTGTGGCTCCCCAATGTTCACTCCAGGAGCCCAAACTCTACACACTTTCGCCAGGCGAATTACCCTTTCTTTCTCATCCTTCTCCTTCCTTCCAGTCTAGGACCTTCAATTGCTCATCTGGGCTCACAGAACAGCCCCTGGCACCCTGCCCCCCATCAGAACTCTGCAATTGTAATAAGGTGAGGTCACAAAGGCCCCAGAAGGAGAGGCCTTGTCTTCAGAGGTGAAGATTCTGGGAGCAACTTGGGCTGGAGCTGGGGTTACTGCTACTGGAGGCTTGGAGGAGACTGCAGCTTAGTTTATTATGGTGAGACTTTCCACATGGTTCATTGGCTCACACCAGATGAGAGGTCTTGTATTCCACCCAGACAAGCAAAAAAGCTTGTCTGCTGCATCTATAGCTTTTGGGAATGGGATCAGGAGAGGATGGGCAGTGGAAATAGGGTGGAAATTGGTAGGAGATGATGTTTTTCAGTCTATTCATATCTATGTCCCCAGACCCCACCTGCCTTGGAAAGAAATTTGCAGTGGGCTGGTGTGAACAGTTCCTATTCTTTGAGTTGAAGGGTGAGTGAGTGAGTGAGTGAGTGTGTGTGTGTGTGTGTGTGTGTGTCTGTCCTTCAGGGTGTAGAGAAAAAAACATGGGCTTAAGATTCGATCTGGCTCAGCTGTTGACTGGCAGGGTTACTCATGGCCCTATGGGCCGCTACTTCTTTACATGGTAGATGTAATGAGCATCAGCTTGTTCAGGAAAAGATAATGGAGACAGTAACATTTAACTGGCCTACTTTACAGGTGGTTGTGGGCCCCAGTGAGATTGTGGACTAAATGACTTTGAAGAGTATAAGATACTGTGCCAGCACCAGCTGCTGTGCCCATCTATTTATGTATTGGTGTGTGGAGACAGGGTGCATGAGGAGAAAAGGCCCACTGGTTTTCTCCCCTTTTGACAGCCCTTCCCACAGTGGTTTTGGTTTGAGGAAAGAGCAGGAATCTGGATCTCTGTCTCTCTTTAATAAGATTCATCAAATTAAGAATTAAGGAAGTTTATTCATATTCTTAAGTTTTTAAAAGTATTTTTAAAATTTAGGGATTATTGTTGAATTTTCATAAATGCTTTTAGTATTAATTTAGATAATATAAGTGGTGAATAAAAATTTCCTAGAGTTTAATTACCTCTGGGATAAACCCTATGTGATCTCAGTCTAAAGACTCAACAGGTCATTGCCCTACCCCACTGCTCTCTGTCCCTGAGCTTATGCTACCTTTGGCATCTCCAGGCCTGATAGAACACTCACCACTATGCCGGCCAAGCATACCTCATTCTCCCAACAACCTTTGGGAGAATGAAATAAGAATGAGAAAGATTGACATCCCCAAGTTACAGATGGAGAAATGGAGGCCCAGAGAAGTTAGATGAGCTACTTGTGATCATCTAGCAGGTGGATGAGTGGGTACTGAAACTGTCTTGCTGGCCTCAGTTGAGTGTTCTTGTTTGCTCTCCTCTTCTTCCCATCCTTTCATTTACACTATTGCCCTAACCCCACAGTGTGAGGAGGTAAAGGAGTCAGTGCAGAGACTTACACAGAGCATGAGGCACAGCAAGGAGGAGCTCAACAGACTTAACCAGGCCATCCAGAAGCTGACTGTGGATGTGGACCCCGATAAGAGTCAGGTGAGGGGTAGGAATCAAGGGTGGAAGAGTGGTGAGATAGGGATGTGTTCATTATCTATGACAACTAGCCTAGGCACATGGCCAATTCCTTTGGAATAGATGGACAGAGTTTCTCTGTGAATGTCTGAGCAAATAGGAGTGTGGTTATATGTGTATATCATGCTTACATTTGTGTAGTGCTCCCTGTATTTCATGGAGATAAGTGATTAGCATAAAGGTAAATATGTATGAATATGTATCTTTGTTTGTATAATGTTTTTATGTGTATGTACATTTTTATGTCTGTGTTTTTTATCCTACATAGCATTAAATTTGAGTTCATCTTCAGAAATTACAAGATCTTACCTAGAAAGCCAGTTTTCTGGGTTCTCTAAAAATGTGCAGATCTGACAATGTTAAACTATGATCCCACATGACAACATCTGGCTAGAGAAGAGAGCCTCTATTTTCTGTCTTCACACAGGGATGTGCTCTTTTATGTGCCGCAGCTCCCACCACTCCAAATTGATTCCTCTAACACAGAGGCAGAGGGTTTTGCCATTTATCATCACCCATAGAAGAGCAAAGGTGCTGTTATGATCCCCGAAAAAGAGGAAAGATGTTGAGGTTATGTTTCTATCCAAAGTAGAGAAATGAAAGACTGGAAACATGAAAGAGGTCTTGGGGATTTCAGGAAAATGAGAGCATGCATATTTCTTTGTGGAACTGAATACTGTTGATACACGGTTAACGTTTGGCCTTTACCTTTTGATGTCTCTAGCCAGGCTTCTGCAGGCATTTGTGTTTGCAGCTCAGGCGTAGGCCTTAGAAAAGAGAGGTTCCCACATGAGTGCTCTCTTTCTTTTCACCTCTCTACCACTCAATCCCCTGTCTTTTCTCCCAGCTGCCCTCTCTGTCAGTCCCTCCCAGCTCACACTCTACCCCACAGAAGGAGAGGTTCTGCTTCTGGTCTTTTCTTTGACAAGTGTTTCGGGCTCTGAGGGACACTCATGGGGATGCTATCATCTTTAGGAAGTGATGACTTTGGGAGGGAAGATGAGCTGTTCAGGTTCTGCGGGTGACAGAGTGAGAGAGTAGGCACATTGGGGTTTGTTCTCCTACCACCCATAGCTACTCTGATCCCCCCACTGGTTTTCTAAGTGCCAAACACATTTCACCAAGGCAAACACTGTTATTATTTTTTCTCCCAAAACTACAAATTCTATGAGGACAGGATAGTCATCTTGTTAGTTTCCTGGATAAACAATAATATCAGCATTATGTGCTAAGGAGCCTTTGATGCTTTCAGCTCATATTAGAAGTGTCACCATACTAGATGTGAAAGGCACTCTCTCAGCCAACCCAGATAGCTAGCCCTAAATCTCCCTCCTAGGAACAGGGCAGACACACGAATGCATGTTTCAGAACAGGCGTGCTCACTCAGCACAACAGTTTCTGAGAAAGATCTAGTTCCTTGGGAGGGAGGTGTGGGGCCAAGGATGACCTTTTGTCCATGGTCTTCCCTTTGATCCCAGCCCTGTGAACTAGAGGGAGCTAAGGACGCACCAGTTCTGCAAGAGGAGGGTGCCTCAGACAGTGCCAAGGGCAAGCTAGCCTGGCTGGAGGCCGCTCTGCAGAAGGCCAAGCAGGACATGGTGCGGCAGTTGCGGGAGTACCAGGAGCTCATGATCGTCAAGCTGGGCCTGGACTTTGAGATTGCCACCTACCGCAAGCTGCTGGAGAGCGAGGAGAGCAGGTGAAGGCTGGGCAGTGCTTCAGATATGCCTACAGTGAGGAGTGCAGGGGCACAGGGAGGTCACCACTTGGGGTCTTATCTTCTGGGGATGGGGGGGCGGTGATCTGGCTATCTAGGGGCTTGCTCTTCTGGACCCAGTTTTCCCCTGTCATTTAACAGCCTTTTAGACAAACGGTCTCAGCTAATAAGCATCATGGCACCTGGGCTGGGGCAGCTCATGAAATCATTAGCCTCCAGGATCAGAGAGCAGGGGCCAGTTTGTTCACTATGACAGCTACAAAGACTGTGCCAGCCAGGGTGAATGAGGTCCCCAGTGTGGAGTGCCTTCTTCCCAGTTCTGCCCATCTTCCCTGGGCCTGAGGAAGTCAGGGTTTATGGGAACAGGTAGGTCCTGGTTTTTAACCTTAGACAGCAGTAAGGACTCAAGGGCTGCCAGCTCCATCTAGCTGGGACACCAAGCTGAGGGGAGAAAGAACCCACTATGCAGCAGGCATGATACATTTGTTTTTTCCTTGAAATCACAAAAACCTTGGGAGAAATGCTATTTTCTCCATTTCACAGATGAGGAAACTGAGTCTCAGAGAAGGCAAAGGGTCACACAAGTAGAAAGGGATAGAATAAGGCTTGAGCAATAGTCTTCAGATAATTGAACTAACTTCTCTGTGGTCTCTTTTAAAATGTCCCCGCCCCCACGGTCTCCGCTTTCAAGAAGTTTAGGCAGAAGAAAGTGTAGATCTTTTGCTTCCTCCCTTCTCCAAGAAGTCCTCAATAAAAGTGAGTTATTTAAGTTTAAGGCAGTGAAGATTGAGTTTAAAGGTCCAAAAGGAGTCTTTCTTCAAAAGCGTTGTGAGGATTTGAGAGAACCAATGAGCCTGCAGAATAGAAAGCGTCCTGCCTGTCTGGAGAGGACTAGGAGTGTTTTGTCTTGGAGCATGGAGACTATCACACTTAGGAGATAGATCCACTCACCTGCGTCCCCCTTTTTCCCGCAGGCTTGGCCTGGGGTTGGGGGCAGGGAGCTGCGGTAAGTAAACAATAGGTGTAACTTGGGATAGAGGGGTCAGTCTAATCCCACCCCCTTGTTGTGTGTCCTCTTGGCAAGAAAGAAGGAGTCTGCTGCATCTGTGTGTCTCACCCTTGTGGGGCTGTGTGGAGGGGGAGGTGGGAAGGCTGTCTCTCCTCCTAGATAGAGGTGAGTCTGTGTGTGTGTGTGTAGGGGGGAGGGGCTCCTGTTGTCTCTATTTTGGGGGAAGTTCTGTGGGTTTTGCCTGGAGTGTGGGAGGCAGTTCTGTGGGTTTATCCTCGTGGACAAGACTGTTTTATGCTTGGGGGGGGGGGAGAGTGCACGTCTGGCTTCGGGGGGGAGGGGTTCTCCGAGGCTGTGTTTGGGGGAAGGGGTCTGTGTATCTCTTACTTTGGGGGAGTGTGCGCGACTCTCCCGATAGGGAGACGAGCCTGTGCCTTGTCCCCTGGAGCAGGGGTCTGTCTGCCTGCCGGGGCGGAGCGGGGAAAGGCTTTCCTGCCTCCAGCAGCCCTTCTCCGCGCAGCCCGGGGCAGCGCTCCGGCCCGCGGGCCCCTCGCAGCCTCGCGCCCCGACGCCCTGGAGACGAGCGCCCCTGGCGGCCGCCGCGCTCTCTGCGGCCCCCCCGGCTGCGTGGGGGGCCCGCGCTGCAGAGGCTGCCGCAGATGCTGAACCCGCCTGCCCGCCTCGCTCCGAAGGCCAGGAGCCTTAGCTTTGGCCCCCGGAGACGCGGCCCTTTGTCTCAACGCCTCCCCCCCCGCCGGAGCTGGCCCTCACTTCATCTCTTCTTCCTGTCCCTCAGCCCCTCTGAAGTGCCCCCACCCCTCTTTTCCTGGGACTCCCCCTTTGCAATAAAAAGTTTTGCAGGAGACTGAGCCACTGGGCTGTTTGGACCTGGATTACTCAGGCTATTCTCAGAATGCAGACAAAGCTGGCCAGATTTGGGTTGGGGGCCACTACCAAGAAGCAACCCTCCTAGCCTGGGCTCCCCAGTTGGCTCTACTTGTCAGAGGAGCTGAGAACGGCATTCCTTCACCCACTCACTCACTCTACAAAAACTTATGGAATAGCCTCTTAGGATCAAGCACAGCGCCTGGTGAGTACTAGACAACACTCAACTCACGGCCCTCTGGAGATGACCTTCTGGTGGTAAGGCAGGCCATAAACAAGGAAACAGACCAGAAGTGGAGTAAAGGGACATGGGAATGAGGGCAAAGCTTCTATTGCCCAGGCAGGGAGAGACACTTGAGGACAGGCCCTGGGGGGAAGATGGCCCTTGCAGATTGGGGCTGGGAGATATAAATACAGTTGGGTGGTTCAGGACCCAGTCCAAGTTCTAGTTTAATGAGTGATCTGATGGTGGGCTGGGAACAACATATGGTGGAGGAAAGCCTATCTTTGGAATCAGACCTGAGGTTCCAGCTCTGCCTCTAACCCAGGTCTATAGCATAGTTTGGTTTGAGTTTTCACAAGGCAACTGGACATTGGGGGACAGAAGACAGGCCAATTGGGAGATGGAGTGTCCAGAGGAGGGCTGGGTTTCTGGGCTCTTTTCTTGCCACACAGCCCTGAGAGAAGCCTCTGTTCACTGAGCTCACATTCTTTTCTATTGCACAAAGGGTTACATCATCAACACTTCTGGAGAACAATGGTTCCTGCTTTCTATGTCCCTGGGTGTGGCTAAGGTGTGTCATTGGCCAGCAGCCTTGGCTTTACCTTTTAAGGTAGGCTAGTGCCAGGGTGTCTGCTGTGTTTTCCTGCGTCCCTGCCTGAAGAACAGGTATTTTAAAAGGCCCCCTTTCTTAGTAAACAGCAATCTCATGTAAGAGGAATGGGACTGAAACTTGACTGGCAGGCTGCCACTCACCTGAAGGGTATTGGACATGGCCCCACTGGACTTATGCATCAGCCCCATTTGATCCACACTAATGGACACCAACCATATAAATATTCTTACCAGTATTCTCAGGTCAAAGGAGCTCCTCGAAAGTAGAGCCCCTCCTCTGATTTTTCTTCCAGAGGAGAGGGCCCTGTGTTTCCTGCATTTTGCTGGGAGGTAATGACATTCTGTAATTTTCAAGGTCAAGTTTTTCCAGCTCCTGCTATGCTGATCATTTGTGGGAAGAGCAGAAGAAACTACCCCCAGGAGTTGTAAGCAGGATGTCTCATGAGCCTTCCGCAGCCCACAGCACTGAGGACTGGTTGTTGCCTACATTTTTTCCTTTCCAAATCCCAAGCCTGATGTCAGTCCGGAAGATCCCAGGGGCTGTGAAGTCAGGTTTGAGTCTCTTGCTGGCCAGGGCTACATGGGTCACCAGCACTGTTTGTGGTCTGGGGACTGATTCTCTGAGTGGCACCCCTGGACAGAGGCCACATTCCAGCCTGGGGTGGGAGAGAACTATCTGGCGCATTTATGGAGAGTCATTCACCAACCCATTTTTAAGCTTTGTGAGCTGGGATGACTTCTGAAGGGGAGGAGGATCATCACCAGTGCAGTCATCGCTTCTCAGTGGAAGGGGACCACAGGGGTCAGCCCTTTGTTAGCTCCTGATGCCTGTCTCACACATAATTGCACTTAATATGTCAGTTGCAACTTGGCCATGTTAGCGTCTATATTTGAGCCCCTCAAGGGTAGTGACAGTTTCAATTGTCCATCTCTAGGACCTGCCATAGAGTAGATATGAATGGATAGAGTCTCTATGGTCCTGGTTGCTCTGCTCTGTCCTTGGCTGTTTTTGGCCTGTTCTTCCCTTTTATTATATCTCACCCTATGGAAACTTCTTGGGAGTCTTGATATGTCTAAAGGCAATCCTTCTGGAAGTTATTCCAGCTGTAATATATCAACTAGACCAGCCTGGAGTAAGGAAGAAAGGGCCCGGATAGTGTTCCCAATCTTGCTGTTAGCTTGGCAAAACTCTTCATTTATTTCTGTCCCACCTTCCCCAGATCTAACTCTTAAAAATTCATTGATCCTTTTTATTTTTCCTCCCTTGTTAACCTCTCTACACCACAGTTTATCTGTAAAATAAAATAATACACATATGATAGGGTTGTTTCATAATTAAATATATTATTATATGTAAAGTACCTAAAACATAGTAAGAGTTATATAAATATAATTAATATATCACTTATAATCAATTAATAAATCATTTGGGTAGGGTTTTAAGCACCTTTAAAGAATACTCTACAAAATCTAAGGCCAGTTGACCTCTCTCTGCCCCAGCTGGAGCTAGAGTGATTGTAGGGCAGGAGGATAGGTAGGGAAGCCTAAGGGTTAGAGCGAGGTCTTGCTAGTCAGAGGGCACTTCCCCAGTATGATACTCAGCAGCACCTGCCCATCATCACTTATTGTAGCCCAGTTCTCAGCTGGAACCCCTCACCAGTACATGAGTCCACTTATAACCACATTGTACTCATATTCACACGTACCCAAAAACTCCTCTGCTCAGTTGAGATACACAGACACACACAAATTCACACACATGAGTATACACATAGAAACCCTCACAGTCACACATATGCACGAATGTATTCCACACAGATGCTTGAAGGTATGCATGAACCTGGATGTGATCAAACTGTTCCACTTACAGACAGCTATCTCTAGACAGTGAGCTATGCAGAATGAAGATAAAGACAGAATGTACGTAGCACAGTTGCATGACCTCTGGACTCCCTTCTTCCCTCTAGCTCCTGGTCCTGTCATACCTCTCCTAAAGGGTAATAGAGCTTTGACTTGGTAAGGAACTTAGCACCCATCTAGTCCAAAGATTTGATTTCACCCATGGATACATTGAGGCCCAGAGAGGGAGGTGACTTATTAAAGGTCACGTAGCAGGCAGAATGTTCCATTTTCTTCCCCATTCTGCAACTGGGCTGATGAGACCAGTGAGATGGGAAGGGAGGGGTCAGTTGACAGAGATGAGAAGTCCCTCAGAGATGGAGTTGTAGGTGGCTTTGGGGATGGCTGTTGCTGGGCCTCAGGTCTGTAACTCCTGACAGGGCCTGCTTTTGAGCTAGGTGCTGTCACAGGACAGTGGACTGGTTAGGACAATTGCATACTCTTGAGCTCTCCCAAGGCCCTATTCTGCTCAGAATTTCATCAGGATAGTGGAGGGGCCACATTGGTGGCTGGGACACCTGGGTTTGATCCTGTCCTTTAAAACAGCCTTTCTCTTTCCAGACCACTCTCTTTTGGTCTCTCAGTATGTATTCATAATTATCTCTGTTGCCCCGAGGGATGTGGGTGGAGGTTAACATTTCTGCTACAGTTTTCTGGGCCTGGGACTGCAAGTTTAGAGATTTGCCCTGCCGTACAGATGTTCAGGGACTCACCATGGCCTATAGTGAGGCTGAGGGGCCATCTCTGCTTCTCCCCCCGCCCACTTCCTGTAAGATCCATATCAGTGTCAGAGTGGGGGTCGGGTGGAGAGGGCAGGACAATTTCCAAAATAAAGAAACTCAATAGCTCTGGAAGACACGGAGATTTCTCTCTGTACTTGATTACAGATATAAGTGTAATGAGAGGCTGCCATGGCCCTTATCCCCAGAGGGGTGCCTTCTTTACGTTCTGTGATAGAATAGTACTAATGATAAATGCGTATTGTGGTTATTTTGTGTCAGACACTGTCTAAGCATTTTACATACATGAAATTCCTTAATCCTCCCATCAACCCTATGAGGTGGGTGCTCTTTTTATTGTTCTCACTAAAGATGTGGAAACTAAGGCACAGAGAGCATAAGTAAACTGACGCTTTCTCAACGAGGAAGGAAAAGAGCCCAGCTTTGGGCCCAGGCAATCTGGCCCCAGAGTCTGAGTGCTCACCTCTCTGCCACATCATCATCTTGCCATGTGCTGTTTTCTGTCTTTGAGTTAATTTATCACCTATGGCAGCTCTCCAAACCTCAAAGGGACTCCATTAAAAAATAAGTTGCCATGTTAAAGCTTTTTGAAAGTTTAAATCATGTTCACGTATTTATCTCTTAAAAAATTCTAATAAATTACTCAGGCGTGAGTCTTCCTCACCAAAGCAATGAGTGATGTTTCCTTAAGCTTTGAGTGGCTGGGGAATCTAATTTTCATTATCCATCAGTTTATAGGGGTGCACAGGGATGTTTTCTGGGAGGCAGCTGTGGTTTAGTGAAATGAGTACTAGAGATGCAGGCGGGTTCAAACCCCAGCCTTACCACTTAACTCAGTGTGGGGCCCTGCCCTGGTTACTATGTGTCTCTGAGCTTTGGTTTCTTCATCTGCAAGATGTGTCATGAAAGATGGTGAGGATAAAATTGATAAGAGTATGTGGATACAATTATGTTGTGTGGGGGCCTAGCACAACCCTGGTTAAATTTGAGACTGCTGTGAGCCCAGTGACAGAGGACTGTACTGGAGATGCCAGACGAGGCCATTCTCTGCTCCATGTGACTTTAAGGACCCTTCCAAATTCTGACCTTTGGGTTAACAGAGGCATAGACAAGGCCCAGGATTGGCTACATTGATTTATTGGAAACACAGATCAAGACAGAAATGATGACAAAAGGAAGGGGAGAAGCTGGGGGACTCTGGCCATTGGCCCCATGGCAGCCCAGGGTAGGGTCCTGGTCCTGGTCCTACCTGCTCTGGAACCCCCTCCTGTCGTGACAAGGGGAATTCTTTCTGGGGTAGCCTTTCCCAGCACTAGGAGGGGGTGATGGGGCAGGGCGGGTAAGAAGGGGAACAGAGCCGAAGAAGAGAGGATCACACATACACAGAGGCTAGGAGCAGGACGGACCTTTCAAAGTGCAGAAGTAAGAAGTGCTTGTTTTGCCTGGGGGCTGGGGGCAGGGAGACTGGACCAAGTGGAGCTGGGCTGGGCAGGGCAGGAGAGACTTCATGGCTGGGGCTTGAGTTGCGTGTCTAACATTTGCGGCAGCTACTGGTGCAGGAGCCCACGCCGCAGGAGCTGATGCCGCAAGAGTTCACACCACCAGTGCCCAGGCCACAAGACGTGATGGAATTGCAGGGGCCACAGGGTGCACAGGGCGCGCACATTCCGGTGCTCACTGCCAGGTTCCCACTGCAGGGGGCACTGCAAGCACTGCCGATCACTGGCTGGGAGCCGGACACACACAGGTCCCCGCAGACGACCCCACCCCGGGAGCTGCTGACACCTGTGAACCCCAAAGTCTGAGTCAAAATTTGGGGGATGAGTCATCCAGCCTCCCCGAAGACTCCCCTTTCCTAGCATCTTTACTTGACAACTCTAGGTTCATCTTGTCCCAAAGCTGTGGTCTTTCCTGCTTTGTGACCCAAAACCTATCCTATTGAGATGCCTGCCCTCTGTTTTATTTAGTTCCCAGAGAAATCCCTCCATCCAGGTTCCACCATCCTCTACAGGAAGAAAGTAAATCCCTCCACAAAGGGCTTATGTTACTCACAGACATTCACAGCCCCAACGCCTTCACACAGTCTGAGAGGGAAGAAGAAAAAGGCAATATTAGTGACTCGACCAGAGTGGCAGACAGAGCTCCACAAAATTTTAGCAAGGGGTCCACAAGTGGTTACGAACGTAGGAGGGTCTGAGAAAAAGGACCTCCAAAAATGAGCCCTCCTCCAGGTGATAAATGATACGTTTGTCCAGACTGTGGCCCTTGCTAGGACAGGAGAGGGTACGCCTTGAGCACAAGGGCCTTTTACCTCTGTTCCTCGCCCTCCAGCAGGCGCCTGTAGGTGGCGATCTCGATGTCCAGGCCCAGCTTGGAGTTCATCACCTCCTGGTACTCCCTGAGCAGGCAGGCCATGTCCTGCTTGGCCTTCTGCAGGGCGGCCTCCAGCTCGGCCAGCTTGCAGCGTGCGTCGCTGACGGCCGTCTCGCCCTGCTGCTCAGCCTGGGTCACTGCAGTCTCCAGCTTGGTGTTCTGGTGACCCAGAAGACAACAGGGTGGCTTATGTCTCTGGGTCTCTCTGTTCATTTTCTCAGTGTGTCCAGGCTCTCCCAGCCAGCTGGGAACACCCAGGAACAGGCCTGTCACTTCATCACCTGGGTCTCCCCAAGTGACAACCCGCAACTCTGGTCATGCAAATGGGCTGGAGCACGAATGCTGAGATCCACATTGGGCGGGCACACACTATCCCAAGGGACCCTAGCGAGGCCCCCAGCCTCTCTGGCGTCTAGGGCACAGGTGACCCGTACCTGGCACTTGGCATTCTCGACCTCGGCGGTCAGCCTCTGGATCATGCGGTTCAGCTCGTTGATCTCCTCCTTGGTGCGGCGCAGGGTCTCCCCGTGCCGGATCACCGTGGCCTTCATCTCCTCACACTGCGGGGAAGCACAGATGCTCCTGAGGCTCAGGATGGGACGTGCCACCCAATGAGGATGCCAGGGATGAGAGTGCAGGTTGTACAGTGTTTGGCCTGTGCAACCAGCCATAGCAGCCCCGCTCTGTCATCTCTACCTGAGAGTTGTCTGCCCTTGTGTTGCCATCCGTAGGGATCAGGATCCCCAGACAAAAGAAGCCTTTCTAATGTCTACTTTGTATCCCTATCACTACCACTTCTGGAGGCAGGTGTCCTGTGCCACTCACCTTGCTGCGGTACCAGGACTCGGCCTCAGCACGGCTGCGGCTGGCAATGTCATCGTACTGAGCCTTGATCTCGGCAATGACGCAGTCCATGTTCAGGTCCCGGCTGTTGTCCATCTTGACGACGACCGACGTGTCTGAGATGTGGGCGTGGAGGACACGGATCTCCTGCAGATGAAGGGTGGTTGGTAGGTGGAAGGATCTAATTTATTCCACAGCCCCAACCATCATAACATATACTCATCCACCATTTCTCAGTCCTACCCTGGTCGCCAGCCCCTGCACCGTCTGACAAGCTCACGGGCTGCAGCCCCATGCCCAAATCTCCGTCTACCTTCAGTCCCTGGCCAAAGCCCTTATCTCCAGGCCAGCTGTCAGTTTTCTTCCTGGACCCTGACCCCTCACCTCCTCATACAGTCGCCGTAGGAAGTCGATCTCCTGGGTCAGGGCCTCCACGTTGGCCTCCAGGTCTGACTTGCGGAGGTAGGCGCAGTCTACATCCTGGAAAGGTGAGAGTCTTTGAGCTGAGCGGGCCCCTGGTAGCTCTCAGAACAAACTCTTTTCTCTTCTCACCCAATAGTGGATGCCATTGGGAAAGGACACCAGTGTTCCTAGTCCCATGCCATTTCCATACCTTCTGACCATCCCGGGATAGGCCTCACGACCTTGTTGCCTTCTGAGAACAAGCCCCTTTGAGCCTTGGAGAAGGGCCACTATCCTCTCCCTCCTCCCACCTGAGATGGCTGAGCCTCCCATTTCTCATTTTATCATCCCCTATTCCAGGAAGCCTGCCCAGGCTGACACCTGCTTAGACACCTTGACCCCGCCCTGTCCCCCACCACTCCCCCAAGACTCCACCTGGCTACTTCTGGTTCTGCTCCATTCTCCCCCATACCTTGGGTCTCTGCCCCTCCTTTTGGTCAGACATCCCACAGTGCTAGACAGGACAGAGTCCCTCGGCATGGACTAAGCTGCCAAGCCTCTGTGGGACCCAAGCCACAGGCCACAACCTCTGAAATAAAGCAGGACATCCAGAGGTCTGTCTACCCAGTCACCTCCCTGCCCCAGGGCAGGGTGCTAGTGGACAATCCAAGGTTATTGCCCGTTGTCAAAGCCCTACAGGCACCTTTCCTGACCTGACCTCTGGGAACTCCCACCCTGATTTGTCAAGTTCCTGGACCCCATGCTGAGGTTGACACCCTCTGGGTCTCCCCAAGAAGAATCTGCCGGTCATTCTGAGATTCCTAGTGTCCATGCTGCCCGATCCCATGTTACTCACCTTCTTCAGAGCCACAAACTCATTCTCGGCTGTTGCTCTCAGAGAAACTTCCTCCTCATACCTGAGGCAGAAGAGGATAGAAATGGAGGTCACGGGAGGGCAGATCTCCCCCAGAAGTCCCTCCACTTCATACCAGTGAAGGGGGCAATATTAGGAACCTCCCAACACAGCCGGACACCTGGCAGCCCTGTTAGGACCTTTTGGTTGGATTTGGGAAATGTCTGTGATGTTCCCTCCATTTTGAATTGAGGGGTTCAGGGAGCTGACCTTCTGGGACCTCACAGCCCTGTGTCCCAAGGTTGCTCTGACATCACCTCAGGAGACAAATAAGGCCTCGGCACCCAGTTAAGAGTGGGTGGCATCCCTCAGGGGCACTACAGCCCTGCATCCCCTCACCTGGGGTCCATCCTGGCTCAGGTGTGGGGACCTGTGAGTTTCAGAGGCCATCAGCACTCAGCACCCTAGGCAGCAGGTCACCCAGAGCCCCAGGACCTGTCAGCCCTGAGTGACACCTGGACTCATATCTCATCTATGTGCTACAGGTGGGAGCCTCAGGGGTCAGTAGGAGAAGGCCTGGAAAAGAGCAGAAGCCTCCTCCCCACAGAGCACAGCAGACAGCTGCTGGGTGCTCAGGCTCCGAGAAGAGAAGGCTGAAGTAAGACGGGTATGTCTTGGGGGCATCAGGGCCCTACCCTTAGGCGGGCATGTGGGCACAGCTGCACAGGTGAAAAGATCGTGCTGCTACACACTGCCACCTTGGCCCGCAGGGCTGCTCCCTTCCCTTGGAAATTCTTCTCATGTCTAGTCCAATGGCCTTTAACTCAAGGCATTCCCTGTGCCCGTCGTCACTCCTGGCCACACTCACTTCTTCTTGTAGCCCTCCATCACCTCCTGCACGCGGTTGAGCTCTGAGGCCAGCCTCCCGCTGTCGGCCTCCGCACACTCGGCCTCCCGCCTCAGCGTCTCGATGTAGCCCTCAAACAGCGGCTCCAGGTTGCTCTCACAGCACTTGCGGTTCTGGTAGAACTGCCACTTGGTCTCCAGCAGCTTGTTCTGCTGCTCCAGGAAGCGCACCTGCCATTCGGGTTGGGGGACAAGGGTCAGATGTCTCCTGGTGCCCAACACCAGTTGGGGGTGTTGCTTTCATGTGAACGTTGAAAGCTGGAGCTCAGCATAGCTGAGGCAGACAGAGGAGGACGCTGGGAGGCAAGGCAGCTTCTAGATTTCCTGGTTATGATCAATGTCTGGGTTTCCCTATTTAGGGATGGGAACAAGAGCTTGGGAAGGGTCATTGGTGAACTGAGTTATGTCAGCCTGATGAATCCAGGTGGCATGTGGTCAGGAGGCAGGTGGAGGAGGATCATCCCCTGACCTGGAAGCCAGAGGAGGGGCCCTCTGAGACAGAGTTCTCAGATTCAGGTAACAGCGTGCTGTTTGTGGGGCTAGGTAACAGGTAGCCGATGTCACAGGCCTGCTAAAGAAGAGCCCTGCGACCCTGGCCCCTCCCCTACTTCATCTGACAGCCAGTCCTCACCACTCCCTCCCCTCTCCCCCAAGGGACATGCCAGGCTCCCCAGCCTGGGGCTGCGGAAGCCTCTGTGATTCCAGAAGCAGCAGTCATTTTCCTGCCCGAGGTCCTGAAAGCTAGCTCATGCGTGCCCCAGGGCAGCCAGGTCACCCCTGTCTCCCACGAGTGCTGCCTATCTGGACTCTGAGCTGAGCCTCTGGGCCCCGTGGGCGTGCCTGTCTGCCAGCGTTGGCGTCTCCGCAGTCGGGACGGGAGCTCTCTCTGCCTCTGCCTGCTCCATCAGGGCCCTGCGTGCAGCGCCTCGCGGGGGAGGTCGGGGAGGGCGAGCCCGGGGACGCCCACCTTGTCGATGAAGGCGGCGAACCTGCTGTTGAGGCACTTGATCTGCTCCTTCTCCTCGTGCTTCACGCACTGCGCGTTGGGGTCGATGTCCAGGTTGAGGGGCGCCAGGAGGCTCTCGTTGACCGACACGGTGGTGATGCAGGGCGGGCTGGGCCCGCACACGCCGCCCGAGCGGTACCCGAAGCTGCGGCCGCAGGCGCCAGAGCGGAAGGCCCCGCACGCGCTCTGGCTGCCGAAGCCCCCGGCGAGGCCGCGGTAGCAGGAGACGCCGCGGTAGGGGGCGGCCGTGATGCAGCAGCGGCCGGGCCGGGGCCCGCAGGCCGACGCGCAGCTGAAGGCCTGGCCGCAGAGTCCTGATCCGCAGGTCATGGTGCTTCTGAAGTTTTGGGTCGCAGAGTACAGGCTGTGAGATCTGGAGTCGTGGTGGAAACTCCAATATGCTCCTCAAGGCTCCCCTGTCCTATTTATGCTGGGGTGGGAATAGGCTTGGCTGTGCTGATGGAGTTGGGGCAATTTGTGCTTTATGGGCTTGGGCGGTTAGCCGGGTCCAACCCCTCTCCAGAATGTGCTTTAATGGTGTAGTGGCCTGCACCTTCCTCTGTGTTAAGGGTGCCAATCCCTGGGCGGTAGGGGGACTCAGCATGTTTCATCTTCAAAGTGCCTTGCCAGCAGGGCATGTACTCATTGAGGGTACTGGGGAGAGAAGGGCAGGGCAGAAGAGGGAGAGGCGAAGGGAGGGAGAAATGGGGCCAGGAGAAGGGGTGGACAGAGGCCAGATGCTACATAGGAGAAGCAGGGAGCAGGAAAGGACCTGTGTGTGTTCGGAGGGTCAGGGGGAGGAGACTCAGGAAAATGGAGGTATTAGCAGAACACCTGCAAGTTTTCATTCCAGTAAAGGCCAAAGTGCTACTAAAACACTAATCCAGACTCTCCCTCTTTCTAGATTGTCCAGTGGACTGCTGAAAAATATCTGATTTTTCTTACCATGGCAGCAGCTAACACATTAGTAAATATTTGTGTTCGACATTTTTTCAGCTTTTATTATGAGGGTTTTCAAGCATATGGAAAACTTGAAAGGATAGTATAACAAACACCCCGAGATGTTTCACCTTGATACCTAGATTCAACCGATGTTAATAATGTGCCTTATTTCATTTCACATTGACCTAATTATTTGACAGTTACAGAAAGCATGGCATGTAACCCTTAAATTTTGGCGTGCACTTCTTAACAGTAAGGACAGTACCATTTTCACATATAAGAAAAAAACACAATAATTCCAAAGAATCATTTATTATCCATGCCACATTCAATTTTGCCAAGAATTAAAACAAATAGATTTTATGTGATTTAACTTGTGGCTCTAGCCCTTGTATTTTCTATAAACTTAATGCTAGAGCTGGGCTCTTCAGTATAGTAGCTGATAGGCACATGTGGCTATTGAAGTTAGTTGACATTAAATAAATTCAAAATCTAGTTAGTTGCTCAGTAGTATTAGCCACATACCACACAGGACTCGTGACTATCTTATTGGACAGCACAGATATAGAACATTTTCACCATTACACTAGTCTCTATTGGATTGTGCTGGTCTAGAGGCTTGATTGGGTTTAACTAAAACATTTTGGGACAGAATACTTTTTAAATGATGCTGTGTAACTCTTATTGTATCACCCCAGGAAGCACAAAACGTCAGGCTGTTCTATTATTGGTGATGCTAAATCAGATCACTTGGGTACATTTCCCCCCTTACAATTAGAAAGTACTCTGTAGGGAAACATAGGTCTTATTTCGATAGAAAGATGTTTTGTTTTTATTGGTCATTCATGTTATGAATGATCTCTAATTCTCCCATCAACCGTATGAAGTATGTACCATTATCCCTATTTTATAGATGAGGAAACCAAGGCTTAGAGAGGTTAAATAACTTGCCCAAAGTCTCCCAGCTGGTAAGCAGTGGAGCCCAGGAGATGCAATGCCTTCTCACCTACAAACTATGACAACCCTTGGATTTCGTAACCCCTGGAGAATTTCAAGAAGGTAGAGTTGTTTACGAGGAGATAGCTGTGGATTCAGGGTTGGGGAGAGTCATTCTAAGGAAGATGGGCAGAGTCAGAGGGGGTTGGGATGGTTAGAACCAGGAGGGGCCAATGTGGTGTGAGTGTGGCACAAGGGTGATGTGAGGCTGGGGGCGAGAGAAGGGTATGGGTTGAATGCAGAATCCTGTGCCTTAAAATTGAAGGGAGAGATCGGAAAATGGCAAGTTTAGTAATTTGTATACTTCTGGTATACTGTAAGTACCTTGATGGATTGTACTGTGTTCTACTTTCCATGAACACCCTTACTCCAATAGGTGTAGAAAAATTAAATCATAAAATACAGAGGTTTGTATTAAATTGAAAGGAAGAAAAGAGAAGTGAAATGATGTGGCTGGCAGCCTCTATAGTTGCTATGCCTTTTGAGGAAAGAGCAGTTTAGGGAAGGTGGAATAAGGTGGGGTTGATGGGAAAGGAGAAGAAAACAGAATAGAGTTCTGGGGTAGGGCTCTGGATGTCTGTGTAAAACATTCAGGAGTGAGGCCTTGTGACAGGTCAGACATGGGGTCACAGATTGTGACAGCCATCTGGTCACCCCAGAGGAAGGTATGGCATCTGCTGTCACTTTATATGTTCGAGGAACAGGGCCAGCACTTCCGAGGCCCTTTATACTACCTCATCTGCAATCCTAGGCATTGCTCACAATTGAGCAGTGGTGCTCCCAACAGGCCAGCTGGCTGGGTGTCCTGAGAAGAAGCATTGTGAGTCAAAGTGCATCTCACACTCACTTTACCTTTCCTACCAGTGTAACTCCTTGTAAAAATGACATGCATAAATAAACATGAGCTAATTCCTAATGATTGATCCTTGCTAAGCAATTTGGAAAAAAAGCAAGAAGTAATTTAAAACTAGATAGAGAACATTTCAAAAGTGACACCATTTCATTACATTTCAGGCATTATTAGTTGCTGCTAATATTTGAAGACCTAAAAGGACATTTGACCTGTATGTTTTCTTCAAGTGGAAAAGTTAGGGCAGTGAGAAGAGTCTGGAGTCTGGGGAGTGGGGAGGGTTGGCAGAATCATCACTTAATGGTCTTGGCTCTGGCAATGTGAGCTTTCTGGAAGTTAAAATGGTTTAGATTGTGAAATATGTCACACATACCAAAGAATTATAGGTCATGTGCCGACTGCCTATTGGAAGAAACAGGACAGACGATAGAACAGATCCTTATGATTCTCACTCCGATTGCACCCCTTCTTTCCTGGCCTAGGGATGGTTCCTCTCTGGGATTTTGTGTGAAATTATTTCTTGCTTTTCTTTATAGTTTTAGCACTAAATTATGCATCCCTAAACCATATATTACTTAGTTTTCCAGTTTTTGAACTTCATATAAATGGAATCATATTGCATCCTTTTGTGTCTGGTTTCTTTTGTTCAATGTCACTTCCTGTAGCTGTGTAGTGTTCATTTTCACTGTGGATTGTACTCATTGTATGAACATGCCACAGTTTATTTATCTCTCTAACCTGATGGCCCCATAGTTGTTTCCAGAACTTGTACTATAAACAGAGCTGCTGTGAATATACTTTATTATGTCTTCTGGTATGTTTGTGCAAGAGTTTTTTTAGGACATATGGTTATTAAAAAATACTATGCAAATAGTATATGTTTGGTGTAGAAATCTGTTTTATAAATATTATTCCAAACTTAAAAGACAATAACATCTCTTAATGTTCATCTTACTTCATACTAGATACTATACTAAGAGCCCAACATGCATTCATGTATTTAATTTTTACAATTGCCTTCTGAGGCAGGTGTTATTATTCTAGTTTTACAGAGGAGGACACTGAGGCCTAGGGAAGTTAAAAACTGGCTCAGGCTGTGTGGTTAGTGGCTCGGAGCTGGCACTCAGAGCCTGATGTGTTTGATCCCAGTGGTAGGATGAGTTTATCTCATTGCACTCCCATCTACTCATTGTCAGCCATTATTAGAAATATCACACAGCAGATGGTGTTTGTATATAATACATTAACATACACATACTTATGAATCCCCTCATGTCAGTATCCTCTTCTGAGCCTTTCCAAGTGCTCTCAGGCTTTAGGACTAGAGAATGGAAGAGTGCTCACCTTTGTTTGTTGTGAGTTTCCAATTTTACGAGAAAAGCTGAATACATACCCAGATCATAAACAAAAATGCAAACCCTGCAATATACCAATGGGTACAAGTGTTTGGTTGATAGATATATTCCAAGGGCTTGGACACATAGTAGGTGCTCAATAAATATTTGTTGAATGAATGAAATAAATACCATCTATATATTAAGTGCTGACTAATGGAGCCATCAAAGCTTGGTGGTTAATTGTATAAAGCTTTCTGGTAGGCTGGGGTGGTGACCAGATGAAGCAGACCAGAGGTCAGCTATTCCTGAAGTTGGGTGTGGGGTGAGGAGATGCTCCTGGCTGGGGCCTGAAGGAAGGATGAAGTGAGAAGATGTGTCTTTGGCCAAAGCAAAGTCCTTGGCCTGAGCTATGATAGGGTAGTGAGAAAAGCCAGCCAACAAGGGCAAGAATCCTAAGGCTTTGGGGCTGAGTGGAGACTGGAGATAGAGTTAGGGGAAAAAAAAGGAGGGAGAAGATGCTTGGTCTTAGACTGTTACTCTCCAGGGCCACCTTGGAACAAAAATAGAGACTGGCTTGTGGGCAAGGAGATTGGGAAGGAGGGAGGATTGGGAGAAACAAAGGGAAGGGGAGGGATGTGAAGGACTGGGGAGTAACAATGGGAAGAAGATACAGGGAAGAATGGTGAGGGTTCAGTGCAAGGGTGGAAGCACAGAGGAGGAAGAGCTTGGTGGGGAAAGGACACAACACTGAGGGCAAGATGTAGACTTACCTGCAGAGATGAGCAACCTTGGAACCAGTTTTATAGCAATGAACTCTCACAGGTCAGGGACATGGGCAGGTAAAGGTACAGGGCTCAGCCTAATTAGTGATATGGACCTTAGCAAGGGCAGAACTCCTGAGTCAGGCTTCATTTCCCCCAGGTCTCCATGAGATCCTTTGGCTCCTTGTCCTCTGGTGAGTTCTCATGGATAATTGGCCACTGTCCCAAGCTGTTTTGGCTGAGGAGGCAGGGCTCTGACTTGGGCCTCTCCTCAACTCACCAACCCAAATGCCCTGCCAGGTAGCTAGACCTGAGGTCAACTCTCTCATTAACAGCTCAAATGCTGTGTAAATATCCACTCCCTCACACTTCAATTTCTTTTTGTGGAACTTGGTCTGCACCTGGTTTTTGTGAACAAAAAGCACAAGCTGCAAATTTAGAAAGAGCATGGTTTCTTGAATACCTGCAAACCTAATGTGCAGATGTTTTGTTATCCTCCAGATGTAGAGCCCACAGGCTGCTTCCCAGCCCACAGTCATGGAACAGAATCCCAGAGATGACACAGGCCCTAATTCTGAGGCCTCTGCCTCAACTGGCTCTCTATCATCACAGCTTCTCATAATCCTTTCCTCTCCTGCAGGGACTCTCAGATGCCTCTATTGTCTTCACACTCTTTGAAACACACCAGGCACATCTTTGCACCAATATTGCCCCACCTGCCTTTTTACTGAATCCTGTCCTTACCTTTTCCAGGGAGCCTTTCTTGCCTTTTCCATCACCCTAGCTGCATTCCACATTGCCCTAGAATGGGCACTGTCAGTAGGCATTGCATTCCTGAGCATCTGATGGTACATGTGGAAAGCAGTCCTCTCCAGACTTCTGGCCTTTCTCATGAATGTGTTTCTGTCTTCCTTGTCATATGAGAAGCTCCAGAATTCACGTTGCCTTCCTTCTCTTAGTGCCTTTCTCCCTCCTCTCTTAATTAGGGCAGGGTTCTGGATATGGCAGAGACATATCAATCACAGAATCGCTGAATTCCCCCAACAGGATGTTATTTAGTCTAACCCATCATCCTTCTTGGGGAATCTACCTTATAACATCTTCCACAGGAGCAGGATGAACTGACAAGACCTTCTTAATGTTAAAACCATCTGATTTCCCCTTTGTCTCCAGGCATGCTTTGAAACAAGATCCACTTGGGCTAAAACAGGAGATTCCAATCTCCAGATCTGAAGGTATTTTGGTTCACCCTGTCTCCACAAACATGGTAACCACTCCAGAATAACAAGTGTTTCTCTTTTATATAAAGCTTCTCTAAAAGGGAGACATAATGCAAGCTCCTTTAGGAAACCATGACTACCTGCCCTCCTTCTGGGAAGTTCTTTCACAACTACAACTTCCATCTGTCCAGTTTCAGTGAAAGCTTGATTTCTCTTGCTCTCTTTGAAGTACAATTATACTTGGATGGATTATCCCTCACCCTCAATCCCAAGATGCCCCTGGACTATTGACCAATCAGGAGGTTTCAGGAGCAGGTAAAAAGCAAGATGAATGAGAATGTCATTGATTTATGGCTTGCATTATTATATTACTATTAGAATTTCTGATGGTCTGTTAAGGCCGAATAAGAAATACAATTTTTTTGAGTTATTTACAAATAACAGACCTTTTGGACTGTTCAAGTTTCTCTTTTTATCCAGTAGTGTGGTTGCCCAAAGATTGGTGATGTATTCCTCTTGTCATATTGCCTAAGAGAAGAGATTCCCATTGGGCCTTCCCTGGGGCAGCTGAGCTAAAGTGAAGTTTGAAGGAGGGACATTTGATTTGGGGTTCTTTTTCAGGAAGTAACCGTAGCCAAAGGTCTCAGGTCCTCCCTGCTTCTTAGACTGATGCCTACTACTCCCCCCCGCCCTTGGTGGAATAACAGTAAATACATTTGTTGAGCACTTACTGTGCGCCAGGTGCTATGTTAATTTAATCCTTTACTAGTCCTTTAAGATAAGCAACCTTAGTGAGAATTTGACATAGGTGGTTTAGAAATATGAGTAGCTATATTCCATCAAACCTGCTGATATATCAATAGCAGTAGCAGCAACAACAACAATAACAATGTCAATAACACATATCCCTACTTACCAATCAAACCTGTCACTATAACTACTGCAGCAGCAGCAACTACTACCACTAATATGACTACATACTTAGAGTGTGTCAGACTCTGTTCTAAGTACTTTACTTGGATTAATTTTTTAATCCTTACAATAACTTTATGAGGTGGGTACTATTAACCCCATTTTATAAATCATAAAATGAGATACAGGGAGGTTAAGTAATTGCTTAAGTTTACACAGCTAGAAAGTGGCAGAGCTAGAAATTGAAGGTAGGCAGTTTGGAATCTGGGTCTGTGTTCTTACTTGATATGCCATGTATTTAAACTTCTTAGTTTCAATCATATTTAGAAATGATGCATAATGACTAAATACACACATACATACACACCAAATACAATTGAAACAAAAAGGTCATGAAATGTCATTCTTACTATTTATGATGCACTCTGATATTTTTTATCTTATTCTATTCTACTTGATTTTGTTCTAATCTAGTTCACTAAAATTCTGGTTGTTTCCTTGAGTGGGTTACAATGAACACTTTTAAAAAAATTGCTACCTCAGAGTGTCCTGCTTTGTAATTATAATAAAGTATCTCTGCATTGTGCTCTGGAGTTTACCAAGCATATGCACATAATTCTCCAAAAAAGCACTGGAAAAGAAAGGTTTACACCATTTCCCAGAGAAGTAGAGTACCTTGCCCTCAGCTCACATTGAACTCATCATGGCAAAGCCTTGGTTCCTACCCAGCCCTTTGGGTTGAAGGCCCATACTACCCACGCTGGATGGACAGTGCACACCAGTATGGATCTATAGTGGCATCTTCAGCAGGTACTGATAAACTGCTGTAAAGGGAAGGGAGTGGTAGGTTTGGTATAGCATGAAACACAGCATAGACTCATGGGGGTGATGGCAGGTGGTTGGATGTTTTCCTCCTATGTTTCTATCTAGATTGATCCTATTATATTCTTAACTAAATGCTGTGCAGACCCATAACAGTGGTTGTCTGCCCCAGGCCTTCTGGGCCCTGGAAGAAATGCGGAGGCTTGAGGTAAAACCCAGACATACTATCTTTGATTGGGGCCTTGTTGGAAATGGTTGGGCATTCCTGAAGCCAGTGAGCCAATGTGTGCCCCCTTAAGCCTCAAGGAAGACTGTATGTGGGATTGTGGCTGGTAGAATGTGAGTATACAGTGTGTGTGTGTGTGTGTGTGTGTGTGTGTGAGAGAGAGAGAGAGAGAGAGAGAGAGAGAGAGAGAGAGAGAGGACGGCGAATATATTGATGGGTGTAGGTGATGGATATGGGAATGATGTGGGGTGTTGGACTCATGTGGGGTAATCGAGATGAGAGATTGTGTAAGTGTTGGGGCTTTGCGAGTGCAGAAAGAGGGCATCAGTGTGAGGGAAATCACCAAACGCACCCCAGGTTCCAATCATCTGTTAGTCTCACCCTCTCCTCTCCCTGTGTCCCTGAGGCCAGCACGATCAGCACCACGGAGAGCGGTGCGACGTCATCAAATGGGGTGTGACGTCCTTAATGGGGCGGAAGAGGGGGAGCCGCAGCCCCGCCCTTCCCTTCCATTCCAACCTGAGTCACTGCTCCCCTATCCTCCAACACCTGAGTTTCCCAACTGCGCATGGGGAGGTTGGGGTGGGTGTGGGGGAAGTGAGCCGGCCCTTTGATGATAAAAATTGTGCAGTTTAGGGTAAAAGGCCATAAACATCTGGCCGCATCGGGCCCCCAATTAAGCACATTAAGGGAGGAGCCAGAGGCTGGATGACCCAAGCCCATAAAAAAGAGAGCTAATTGCTCCTCGCCCGTGGACGCACCAGGCTCCACGCATATATAAAGGGCGCAGAGATGTCTGAGACGTAAACCCTTGCTCCGTCGCATCTTCCACTCCGACCTCTCCCTCCTGAGACTCCCGTGCCCCAAAGAAGCACCATGACCTGTGGATCGTACTGCGCGGGCGGCGCCTTCAGCTGCGCGTCGGCCTGCGGGCCCCGGCCCGGCCGCTGCTGCATCACGGCCGCCCCCTACCGCGGCGTCTCCTGCTACCGCGGCCTCGCCGGGGGCTTCGGCAGCCAGAGCGCGTGCGGGGCCTTCCGCTCCGGCGCCTGCGGCCGCAGCTTCGGGTACCGCTCGGGCGGCGTGTGCGGGCCCAGCCCGCCCTGCATCACCACCGTGTCGGTCAACGAGAGCCTCCTGGCGCCCCTCAACCTGGACATCGACCCCAACGCGCAGTGCGTGAAGCACGAGGAGAAGGAGCAGATCAAGTGCCTCAACAGCAGGTTCGCCGCCTTCATCGACAAGGTGGGCGTCCCCGGGCTCGCCCTCCCCGACCTCCCCCGCGAGGCGCTGCACGCAGGGCCCTGATGGAGCAGGCAGAGGCAGAGAGCGCTCCCGTCCCGACTGCGGGAGACGCCAGCGCTGGCAGACAGGCACGCCCACGGGGCCCAGAGGCTCAGCTAAGAGTCCAGATAGGCAGCACTCGGGGAGACAGGGGTGACCTGGCTGCCCTGGGGCACGCACGAGCTAGCTTTCAGGACCTCGGGCAGGAAAATGACTGCTGCTTCTGGAATCACAGAGGCTTCCGCAGCCCCAGGCTGGGGAGCCTGGCGTGTCCCTTGGGGGAGAGGGGAGGGAGTGGTGAGGACTGGCTGTCAGATGAAGTAGGGGAGGGGCCAGGGTCGCAGGGCTCTTCTTTAGCAGGCCTGTGACATCGGCTACCTGTTACCTAGCCCCACAAACAGCACGCTGTTACCTGAATCTGAGAACTCTGCCTCAGAGGGCCCCTCCTCTGGCTTCCAGGTCAGGGGATGATCCTCCTCCACCTGCCTCCTGACCACATGCCACCTGGATTCATCAGACCGACATAACTCAGTTCCCCGATGACCTTTCCCAAGCCCTTGTTCCCATCCCTAAATAGGGAAACCCAGACATTGATCATAACCAGGAAATCTAGAAGCTGCCTTGCCTCCCAGCGTCCTCCTCTGTCTGCCTCAGCTATGCTGAGCTCCAGCTTTCAACGTTCACATGAAAGCAACACCCCCAACTGGTGTTGGGCACCAGGAGACATCTGACCCTTGTTCCCCCACCCGAATGGCAGGTGCGCTTCCTGGAGCAGCAGAACAAGCTGCTGGAGACCAAGTGGCAGTTCTACCAGAACCGCAAGTGCTGTGAGAGCAACCTGGAGCCGCTGTTTGAGGGCTACATCGAGACGCTGAGGCGGGAGGCCGAGTGTGCGGAGGCCGACAGCGGGAGGCTGGCCTCAGAGCTCAACCGCGTGCAGGAGGTGATGGAGGGCTACAAGAAGAAGTGAGTGTGGCCAGGAGTGACGACGGGCACAGGGAATGCCTTGAGTTTAAGGCCATTGGACTAGACATGAGAAGAATTTCCAAGGGAAGGGAGCAGCCCTGCGGGCCAAGGTGGCAGTGTGTAGCAGCACGATCTTTTCACCTGAGCAGCTGTGCCCACATGCCCGCCTAAGGGTAGGGCCCTGATGCCCCCAAGACATACCTGTCTTACTTCAGCCTTCTCTTCTCAGAGCCTGAGCACCCAGCAGCTGTCTGCTGTGCTCTGTGGGGAGGAGGCTTCTGCTCTTTTCCAGGCCTTCTCCTACTGACCCCTGAGGCTCCCACCAGTAGTGCATAGATGAGATATGAGTCCAGGTGTTACTCAGGGCTGACAGGTCCTGGGGCTCTGGGTGACCTGCTGCCTAGGGTGCTGAGTGCTGATGGCCTCTGAAACTCACAGGTCCCCCACACCTGAGCCAGGATGGACCCCAGGTGAGGGGATGCAGGGCTGTAGTGCCCCTGAGGGATGCCACCCACTCTTAACTGGGTGCCGAGGCCTTATTTGTCTCCTGAGGTGATGTCAGAGCAACCTTGGGACACAGGGCTGTGAGGTCCCAGAAGGTCAGCTCCCTGAACCCCTCAATTCAAAATGGAGAGAACATCACAGACATTTCCCAAATCCAACCAAAAGGTCCTAACAGGGCTGCCAGGCGTCTGGCTGTGTTGGGAGGTTCCTAATATTGCTCCCTTCACTGGTATGAAGTGGAGGGACTTCTGGGGGAGATCTGCCCTCCCGTGACCTCCATTTCGATCCTCTTCTGCCTCAGGTATGAGGAGGAAGTTTCTCTGAGAGCAACAGCCGAGAATGAGTTTGTGGCTCTGAAGAAGGTGAGTAACATGGGATCGGGCAGCACGGACACTAGGAATCTCAGAATGACAGGCAGACTCTTCTTGGGGAGACCCAGAGGGTGTCAACCTCAGCATGGGGTCCAGGACCTTGCCAAATCAGGGTGGGAGTTCCCAGAGGTCAGGTCAGGAAAGGTGCCTGTCGGGCTTTGACAACGGGCAATAACCTTGGATTGTCCACTAGCACCCTGCCCTGGGGCAGGGAGGTGACTGGGTAGACAGACCTCTGGATGTCCTGCTTTACTTCAGAGGTTGTGGCCTGTGGCTTGGGTCCCACGGAGGCTTGGCAGCTTAGTCTATGTTGAGGGACACTATCGTGTCTAGCACTGTGGGATGTCTGACCAAAAGGAGGAGAAGAGACCCAAGGTATGGGGGAGAATGGAGCAGAACCAGAAGTAGCCAGGTGGAGTCTTGGGGGAGTGGTGGGGGACAGGGCGGGGTCAAGGTGTCTAAGCGGGTGTCAGCCTGGGCAGGCTTCCTGGAATAGGGGATGATAAAATGAGAAATGGGAGGCTCAGCCATCTCAGGTGGGAGGAGGGAGAGGATGGTGGCCCTTCTCCAAGGCTCAAAGGGGCTTGTTCTTAGAAGGCAAGGAGGTCGTGAGGCCTATCCCGGGATGGTCAGAAGGTATGGAGATGGCATGGGACTAGGAACACTGGTGTCCTTTCCCAATGGCATCCACTATTGGGTGAGAAGAGCAAAGAGTTTGTGCTGACATCCACCAGGGGCCCTCTCAGCTCAAAGACTCTCACCTTTCCAGGATGTAGACTGCGCCTACCTCCGCAAGTCGGACCTGGAGGCCAACGTGGAGGCCCTGACCCAGGAGATCGACTTCCTACGGCGACTGTATGAGGAGGTGAGGGGTCAGGGTCCAGGAAGAAAACTGACAGCTGGCCTGGAGATAAGGGCTTTGGCCAGGGACTGAAGGTAGATGGAGATTTGGGCATGGGGCTGCAGCCCGTGAGCTTGTCAGACGGTGCAGGGGCTGGCGACCAGGGTAGGACTGAGAAATGGTGGATGAGTATATGTTATGATGGATGAGGCTGTGACATAAATTAGGTCCTTCCACCTACCAACCACCCTTCATCTGCAGGAGATCCGTGTCCTCCACGCCCACATCTCAGACACGTCGGTCGTCGTCAAGATGGACAACAGCCGGGACCTCAACATGGACTGTGTCATTGCCGAGATCAAGGCTCAGTACGATGACATTGCCAGCCGCAGCCGTGCTGAGGCCGAGTCCTGGTACCGCAGCAAGGTGAGTGGCACAGGACACCTGCCTCCAGATGTGGTCGTGATAGGGATACAAAGTAGACATTAGAAAGGCTTCTTTTGTCTGGGGATCCTGATCCCTACGGATGGCAACACAAGGGCAGACAACTCTCAGGTAGAGATGACAGAGCGGGGCTGCTATGGCTGGTTGCACAGGCCAAACACTGTACAACCTGCACTCTCATCCCTGGCATCCTCATTGGGTGGCATGTCCCATCCTGAGCCTCAGGAGCATCTGTGCTTCCCCGCAGTGTGAGGAGATGAAGGCCACGGTGATCCGGCACGGGGAGACCCTGCGCCGCACCAAGGAGGAGATCAACGAGCTGAACCGCATGATCCAGAGGCTGACCGCCGAGGTCGAGAATGCCAAGTGCCAGGTATGGGTCACCTGTGCCCTAGATGCCAGAGAGGCTGGGGGCATCGCTAGGGTCCCTTGGGATAGTGTGTGCCCGCCCAATGTGGATCTCAGCATTTGTGCTCCAGCCCATTTGCATGACCAGAGTTGCGGGTTGTGGTCACTCGGGGAGACCCAGGTGATGAAGTAACAGGCCTGTTCCTCGGAGCTCCCAGCTGGCTGGGAGAGCCTGGACACACTCAGGAAATGAACAGAGAGACCCAGAGACATAAGCCACCCTGTTGTCTTCTGGGTCACCAGAACACCAAGCTGGAGACTGCAGTGACCCAGGCTGAGCAGCAGGGCGAGACGGCCGTCAGCGACGCACGCTGCAAGCTGGCCGAGCTGGAGGCCGCCCTGCAGAAGGCCAAGCAGGACATGGCCTGCCTGCTCAGGGAGTACCAGGAGGTGATGAACTCCAAGCTGGGCCTGGACATCGAGATCGCCACCTACAGGCGCCTGCTGGAGGGCGAGGAGCAGAGGTTGGTATCATAGCCAATTTTCTCTCCAAGCCCTGCCTGGGTTCTCAGTGTGCCTTCTCCCTCACACTCTTGGCATCACTCCTCTCTTGTCCAAGTGTCCCCATAATGCAACTGGACAGGTAATTTGAGTAAATTCTTTAGGCATGTTTCTAGTGCTATTTGAGTCTCTCATGCCCACGCAGGTGCTGATCTGGGACTGGTGCCTTTGTAATTCTGTTCCTCAGAGCCAGATGTTAGGCTATAGTAATTGCTGTGCTTGAGAAACTCATCCTGGGTTTGGGGCCACCTTCCCTCTATAGTGCTTCTGCCCTTCCATGCCCTCATTGCACTTGTCCCTCAGGATTCTAGACTCTTCTGAAGTTTGGCCCTGTCCCAGACTTAGGAACATATTTTTCCCATAAGAACAGATTTAACGTATTTATTTATTTATTTATTCATTCATTCATTCATTTATTTATTTATTTATTTATTTATTTATTTATTTATTTATTTAATCATCTCACGCATACATTTTAACTACAGTGAGTACCCCTAAGTGGTCTTCTATTGCAGCAGCTAGGACTGAGTGTAGACGGGTAGCAGAGACCTGTCCCTTCAGGCTGCTATGTCGTACTCTGGGCATTTTTGCTTGATATTTGCTTTGTGGGCAGGAAGAAACATATTGGTCATTCAGCCCTTCTATGGCTGGAGGGGAGCTGAGCAGCTCCTATGAAGACAATACCCTAGAATGTTGCCCTTTGGTTCTTACCCCAGATTGGTCAGATTCTCACACCCTGAGCCTTCATCTTCTTGTGTACAGCCAAGGTCTTGGCCCTGGGCTGAGGGGATGGATGGTGAGGATGCAGATGGAGCATCCAGGGATCATCTTGTGTATTGGGGAGATGCAGACACAGGTTTGGTCCTGGAATCAGAATGATAAAATGGAGAGATCCACAACAAATTCAAATAATTGCACTGGAGAGTTCAGAGGCACTGGGGCTCACTGGGCCTTGGGAGTTTCATTAGTGAAGAATTCTGGGAGGTAGAGTTTTTTAAGACTGAATTTGAAAGTTAGAGAGAGACATATGAAGGTGGCACTAGAAATCGAGTGGCCCACCCCTCCGCCGCACAAGGCACTTGAAGTGAACTCAGAAGGTTTGGTGTGGGTGCCCTAGGGAATCTGGGTGTAGGTGATTAGATGGTAGGCTATGAATTCTCCTCACACCTCAAGCTGGTCTTGACAACTCTTTGCTCCTGTGCTCTCATAGGGACTCCCATGTGTGTCCTTCGAGGAGTCAGAGGTGTAGACTTGAAAGAGTTAGATGTCCTGAATTATAACAGCCCTGCCTCTGTCACTGGTTATTTCCTCTGTTTGAGCCTTAGTTTTTCCACCTGCCAAATGAGGTGATTGGTGTGGATGGCTTTTGAACCTGTTCTACATGGCCTCTAAAATCCCATTCATTTATACACCCACAGAGACAGTAGCAACTAGCATTTCTGAAGTGCTCACTGTGTGGCAGGCACTAGGCACTTATATGTACATTTGATTTTATCCTCCCAACAGATGGAGGGGTAGACGTCCCCCTGGGGAGGTAGGTGGAGGGAGGGTAAATCTGAGGTTGCTCAGCTAACAGTGGGTGGAGAGCAAGACACACCAGGCCTTCTGTCTTCAGAACCCACATGCTGGTGACTGGCGTCCCTGGCTTCTGGATTAGCCCATTTATTGCCCACAAGGAGAGCCACAGGTTTTACTCTTTGCTTTGGCCGCGTGGGCCCTGCTGCTTTTCCACAGCACTGACCGGTCTCTTTTCCTTTCCCAACAGGCTGTGTGAGGGCGTTGGCTCCGTGAATGTCTGTAAGTAGCTAGAGAGCCCTTACACCTCTCCTGCTGGGTGGGCCCAGTGTCTTTAGGGAGGGGGCATTTTTTGCTTGCCTTAAAGCCAATTGGCTGTGGCTGTGCCTGACGCATGTCTGGGCCTGTTCTCCCCTCCTCCAGGCGTCAGCAGCTCCCGCGGTGGCGTAGTCTGTGGCGATCTCTGCTGCAGCGGTACTGCTCCTGCTGTCAACACCAGCGTCTGCAGCGGCCCCTGCAGCGGCAACGTGGTGGTGGGCACTGCTAACGCCTGTGGCCCCTGCTCCACGGGCTGTAAGAGGTGCTAGGAGGCTGCAGCCTCTTCCAGCGCGCATAGCCAGCATCCTCTCGCCCAGCCAGGACCATGCGCAACCGGAACGCCCCACGCGTCACCAGCCCCTGGCCTCCTAAGAGCCAGTCGCCAGATGTGTACACTCTGCTCGTCCTCCCTAGCTGCTCCTGGTGTGTGCCATCCCCCCAGGCACCCTGAACCTTGGGGAGGCTGGGGCATCACCTTGGTCTCTTTCTGTAGCCTTCCCTAGTAGTCAATTTGTTGTCCTGAGGATACATCCTTTATTCTGCCTTCTGTTTTTTGCTGGATTCATTGGTCCTGCTTGACCCATTCACCCAAACTTGGAGGAACAGAATCTCCCTGTCTGCACTTCCTGGGAATCTGCCTGTGTGTTTGAACCTGTGGAACAGAGATGGGAAATACTGATGGTGGTTTTCCCGAGACTCTGTGAAGGACATGATCTGTGGGAGAGGAGAGCATTCCCTTCCAGGGCTGCCTGCAGAAGCCTCTAAAAAGCCAATGACTCAATGCCAGCAAGTTTGTTTGCCTTTGTTTCACTCTGTGTTTCTAATAAACTAATTGTTAGCTAATCTAACCTGATGTCTCAGAGTCTTGAAAATGTCAGGGTCCTCCTGTGAGAGGTGCTTCCTGCCAGAGATTTCCTCAGGACTGCTCCAGCCGTTTGTTTATTTTTCAGCAGGTGAAAATGACTGCAGTAGATACTACCCATCTGGTTTGAGCAACACAAGCCTTGGGAAAACAGGAGAAGACTCATGGAGGCAGGAAATCTTGTGTGGTCATGGTTTCTCTAGACTGAGTTTTCTCAGTTTCAATGCCATTGACATTTTGGCCTGGAGAATTCTTTGTGGTGGGGCTGTCCTGGGCACTGTAGGATGTTTAGCAGTATCACTAGCCTCTGCCCACTAGATGCCAGTACTACTCCCTCAGCCCCAATAGTGACAACCAAAGATGTCTCTAGACATGGCCAAATGTGCCCTAGGGGTTCTCAGCCAGGGAGCTTTTGTTCCCCCACCCCACCTCAGGGACATTCCTAGAGGGAGAAAGTGCACAAGGAAACTTAAGGTTGTGAGAATGGAAGGAAGCATGTGAGACAGTGTGGTGGAGAGGAAGAGCATTGGGTGAGTCAGGAGAACTGGGCTTGTAATTCGCAGTCCTAACTGCCATTTCCCAACTGTGTGACTTTGGAAAATTGCTTCCACCTTCTGAGTTTCAGCTTCCTTAGCTACAGAATGAGGAATGAGGTCCCTTCTGGTGTCCTGAGTGAGATCGTATATTTAAAAGGGTTTTGTTAATACAACCTATGTTTCAAGGCTGGTTCAGTCATGTATCCACTTTGTAATTGTGGGAGTAAATTCTCTAAATCTGGGAGTTCTGCTCAGGCTGTTGGTCAGGGTGCATCGGTCAGAGTCTATTCAGGAGACAGTAATTTGAACACATAAAGTTTAATATAAAAATTATTAACTATCACAGGAAATTGGATTACTGACAGGTTGACTAGTAAAAAGCAAGAACTCTAAAGAATACAAAAGCTGCAGAGATAAGGAGCAGCCTCTACCCCAAGGCCTGAGAGAACAGATCTAACAAGGAGCCTAAGCATGTCACCTCCACTGCATTCTGTTGGTCAAAGCAGTCATAGGGCCAGCTCAGACTCACGGGGAGGGGAAATGGGTTTCATCTTTGAGATGAGGGGTGGTATGCACAGGGAGGAATAGCAGGGGGCCATTTCTAAAGATAGCTACAATAAAAGGACTAAATGAAACAATACAAATAAGAGTTTACAGTATAATGTGGCACATAAATGAGACTCAAAAATTGTTGTTGCTCTTGTTACTATGATATTATAACAGCACAGCATTTCTAGCCTCGGGATAGTGGGAGGCAGAAAAGGGTGGTAGAAAAGGACTGGGGGCCTAGAAGTCTGGAACTTTAGGTTTTTTTGAGTGTAGTCAGACCTCTTCAGCTTTTGGAACCTCGGTTACTTTATCCACTTTTTGGGGTGACAACTGGCCTACTGAACAAGCAAGAGCTTCAGCTGTTGTGCAGGGCAGATACTGAAGGACTACTACTCTGGGTACTGTCATCACCATGGCTGGCCTTATCTTGTCAGCACAGAGGGATCTGACATCTAGATAGCTTATATTCCTCAATAGTCAGCAGGAACTTGCAGAGAGAAGGCACTTGGTTCTCTGTAGAGCATTGAAGGCTTCTTTAATTGGCCCATACCATATACCTCTGTAAGACAATGGGGAAAGAGACTGGAAGGAAGTAGAAATTAGAAATAATCTTGAGTGAAGAAAGCTTTTGTAAGGTGGATTTGGGGTTGAGGTAGGAGGGGGCAGAGGATGAGAGTGTAAAAATGAAGAGCTCATTTTAAGCTTCTAGAGGTCACTGGAGAGCAGTCCCCACATCCTCCCCCATCAGTCTTAGGGACTTATTTGATTTCCTGATGTGTCCATGCTCCTTCTCCAGCCCTGCCTCTTCTAATGCTATTCTCCACGTCTAGAACACATCTCTTCCTTCTCGTTAATGCCTTACTTATGTTTGTATTTTGATGTAAAATATAAGCTTCATGGAAGACAGGCATCTTTGACTATTTTCTTCACTTACATGAACCTAAATTTTTATAACAGTACTTGGTACATATTAGGTGCTCAATAATTATTTGTTGAATGAATAAAAGAACTCCTGGTCTCCCTCTAGGTCTCAACTTTTATGTTACTTTCTTTGGGAGGTAACCAGATTTCCTTGGTTAATAATCCTCAACTGTGCTTCTTCTTTCCTTCTAGTTCCAAGGCCCAGGCTTCTTTGCAGTCACATCTCTCCTTGATGGAGAGGTGGCAGTAGTGGCAGAGGAGGTGGGGCTCAGGGATGTGGAACAGGAGGCTCTAACAGATGGAGTGCGTGCAACATCAGTCTTGCCTGGTCCCTTGAGCAGGTAGGGTGGAAGGAAGGCAGGTCAGCTTCAGAGGCATGGAACCTCCCTTGGCTCTCTCAGGTTGCACCTGGATGACCTTCCAAGGCTGGCAATCTCTACTGTATCTCCCTTAAGCCCATGAGAAGGGAGTGTTGTAATCCCAGAGCAGAACTCAGAGTCACTTCCAAAGAAGATAAAACTTAAAAAGCCCTTGCAGAGCCTCCGGTCCAGCCCTCATTTGACAGGTGTTCAGGGCACCCTGAACCAGAGCAGGGGAGGAAGGTGGTGGGCAATGGGGAGCGGTAAGAGGCACTGAGTCATCAGTCAGAGCTAGGTACGTAGGACTGGTGTGCTATATTCAAGAGTCCGGACTTCATCCTGAGGGCAATGGAAACCCACTGAAAGGTCAAACTTAGGTTTTGTAAAGATCTCTCTGGCTGCTATATAGTGTGAATGGGAAGGGGGAGAAGAGCAGGACTCCAACCAAAATGGTGGTGGCCTGACTGTGAGTGCTAGCGGCAGGGAGAGAGGAGAGAGATGGATTAGAGGGGTATTTAAGAGTTGGAGATTAATTAGATTTGAGGGTGAAGGAGCAAGTATGGATAGATTATAGGTTGAGATTTGGGCAACTGTGTTGATGATCTTGACAGGGGAGATGGTGGTGACTCAGGGAAAGAGGGTGGGAAATAATGAGTTCACCCTGAAGGTCTGTTGGGTTGGAAGGGTCTCTAGCACTGCCAAGTGGAGATGTCTTATAGAAACTAAGGCAAGTGGATCTGAAGCTGAGGAGCGAGGTCAAGGCAGCAGGAGAGTCATCAGGACTCTGAAACTCAACTGGACTATTTTAACCAGGGAGAACACTACCATGATGATAACTGAAGGCAAGAAACTGATATGATTGTTCAGGGAACAAGTGCAGAAAGGTGGGAGAAGAGCAATGAGGTACTTTAACATTTGAGGGCAGGGTTTTCTGGGTGAGGGACGTGAGCCAGAGAGAAGGACTTCCTGGGGGGAAGAACCTAGTTTACCCAACAAGGAACAAAAGGCCAGAGACTCCAGACTTGGAAAGTGGGAGGGAGAAAGGGTAACAGGGGGCTGAGGAGGCTTGGGTGAGGAGCTGAGAGGACTTTAGAGATTTCAGGAGAAAGTGAGGGAAGGTGGTGGGTCCTCCTGGGACAGCATGGTGACATGGGTAGAAAGGTCAGGGCCTGGAGGAAGGGTGGTCAGCACGGGGGCTGAGGTGGAGCTGGGCAAAGGAAGGAAAGAAGAGGGTCAGTGAGAAAAAAATGGACTGCACAGAAAGGGGGTTAGGGTCTGAGGAGGGCTATTCTAGCTCTGGTTCTTCCAGAGGAAGGTTAGGGGCTTCTCAAGTCTTCCTCCCAGGAGCTCCCAGCCTCTTCCCGAACAGAATACAGGAAAGATCAGGCCATGTGGGATGCAGAGGAGCCACCTTAACCTTGAGATTGAAGCTCTGAGGAATCTGGGGATGAGGGCAGGGAGTGGGGCCGTCCTTCAGAAAGGAGTGAGTAGATGGTATCCTCTGACCAGCTAAGGGTTTTTGAGGAGGCTGTCCTGGGTGCTGAAGACAGGAGTGTTTTGCGGTAGGGGAGGCAGGGAGCAGGTGTCAAAGGTCTCATTTTCCCTTGTTTGATGGGCAACAGTGGGAATGGGGTGTTGTGGGGCCCATACTGATACAGGGTAGCCAACTGAGCCGGCTGTTGGCAGTTCTGGAGGCTGCTGTTGTGGTGCATGTGTATGGTGGTGGCGGTGGGAGGGGAGCGTGGGAGAGAGGGGGGCTAAAATCAAACATGTGCCAGTGCGTGCATGCACGCGCGCGCACACATACACACACATACAGACACAGCCTTCCAGAAGATTCCATGGCTTCCTGCAGTTCCCTTTAGAACCAGTCAGAGGAAAAAGTTTCAAACTACCCTAGACTGACTGGTGTGATTCTGGTGGAAGGTGCTGTGAGCACAGTCAGCACTACCTGGGCAGGAGAGGATGGCACTATTTGGGGTTATGTTCTGTGGGTATCCAGGTGGAAGACAGGCCAGAATGACCCTATCCTCACTCAGGTCATCTCGCTGAGCTGGGGGTGCTCACTAGCTGGGCTTAGTCTGAGAAGGCAAGACATCATAGCACAGAAAGCACGTCCCCCAGTTTATTGGAAAAATGTAGGCAACGGGCCAAACAGGCGAGGGAGGCAGTCCAGCAGTGCCCCTTCTGGGGAAAGAGCTCAGAGAAGGCGGAATGGAAGGGAGCATTCCAGGCAGCAGCCCCTTCCGGTTGGACAAGGTGAGTAGAGGAGTGGCCGATAAGATGGAGCTGAGTAATGAATTCCCAGAACACAGGGGGAAGAGCTATGGAGGCGCCGCTGTTCTCAGCTGGGGCGGGGGTCGTGGCCCTTGGCAGGCAGAAGGGGCTTCTCTGGCTCTAACACCTGCCTGGGCCGCAGGAGCCCGGTCCGCAGGTCGTGTTGAGCTGGCAGCAGGGCGCGCACATCCCGGTGCTCACCGCCAGGTTCCCGCTGCAGGGGGCACTGCAGGCGCTGCCCACCACCGGCCGGGAGCCCGCCACGCACAGGTCCCCGCAGACGACCCCGCCCCGGGAGCTGCTGACGCCTGCAAGAATCAGGGCTGGGTCAGGAGGACTGGCTGCTGGCCACTCCGCCCAGCCACCTTCCTTTGGCTCCTGTGATCTGTCCAGCCTTCCGGGAAGCACTCGAAGAACTTTCAGTTCTAGCTCTGAAGGTGTGGACAGAACCTGAGCCTGGGAGCCCGGAGCCCTGGGTTCTGCATTGTGATCTTAGGTAAGTCCCTTTCTTTCTCTGGGCTTCCTCACCTGTACAAGGTGGGGGTCATAGTGAATGACACCTAAAGCCTTATACTTCAATGACATATTATTATTCTTTCCCTCCTCAACCCCATCCATGCTGTAAGGTTCTTCCTGCAAGCTAACCTTACTCTCTACTGCTGCATAACCACTCCTAGTAATCGGGGACGAATTATTGTCCACATTCTTCCCATTGTCTCTATACACTCATATCCAGGAAATTCTTGTTGTCCAACCTAAAATTTTCCTTTTCAGGACTCAAGATACTTACAGACATTCACAGCTCCAACACCTTCACACAGCCTAAGTGGGGGAAAGGTGACAAAGGTGAAGTGAAAAGAGATCAGAATAAAGTCCTCAAATTTCCTCCAGGGCTGGAATGGGTCCTGTTAGGGCTATTTCTGGTCTATATTCTTACCTTTGTGGAACTTTAAAAAGTACCTTTCTGGCAGGGCACACGATTTAGCAAGCAGAGTACAGGCTGGATGTCAACTCTCACTTGCCCCTCAGCTGACTATATCTGGCATATGTATCTGAGTGCAGTTTTAGGAAGGAGAATGTTCTCTTGGGCATTGAATGAGGCCAGGTTAAGTTTGGCCAGTAGTTCCACCCTAAGGCAAGTGACTGCCTAGAAACCAGAGAGGGAGCGAAACTTGGAAGAGTTGAGGATGAAATAACTTAAGAAAGTTCTGCACTGAGAGGCAGCATGCCTAGGTTCTGACCGTAGAAAGGCCTTGTGTTCTCAGTGACTCTAGGCAGTGGCTCTGGCCTTTGTTATCCTCTATATGCTATGCCCAAGTTCCAGGCCTTTGCGATCTAGGATCCAAAGACCCCGGAATCTAGCTAGGGGTCTGTTCCTGTGCCTGAGACTGTGATAGGGAGGAATCAAAGGTGGGCAGATCTATGAAAGTGGATTTCTTGGAGACGCTGGGTTGGGCCTCACCTCTGCTCCTCGCCCTCCAGCAGGCGCCTGTAGGTGGCGATCTCGATGTCCAGGCCCAGCTTGGAGTTCATCACCTCCTGGTACTCCCTGAGCAGGCAGGCCATGTCCTGCTTGGCCTTCTGCAGGGCGGCCTCCAGCTCGGCCAGCTTGCAGCGTGCGTCGCTGACGGCCGTCTCGCCCTGCTGCTCAGCCTGGGTCACTGCAGTCTCCAGCTTGGTGTTCTGGCGACCCAGAAGAGAACAGGGTGGCTTATGTCTCTGGGTCTCTCTGTTCATTTCCTGAGTGTGTCCAGGCTCTCCCAGCCAGCTGGGAGCTCCCAGGAACAGGCCTGTCACTTCATCACCTGGGTCTCCCCGAGTGACCACAACCTGCAACTCTGGTCATGCAAATGGGCTGGAGCACGAATGCTGAGATCCACATTGGGCGGGCACACACTATCCCAAGGGACCTTAGCGATGCCCCCAGCCTCTCTGGCGTCTAGGGCACAGGTGACCCGTACCTGGCACTTGGCATTCTCGACCTCGGCGGTCAGCCTCTGGATCATGCGGTTCAGCTCGTTGATCTCCTCCTTGGTGCGGCGCAGGGTCTCCCCGTGCCGGATCACCGTGGCCTTCATCTCCTCACACTGCGGGGAAGCACAGATGCTCCTGAGGCTCAGGATGGGACATGCCACCCAATGAGGATGCCAGGGATGAGAGTGCAGGTTGTACAGTGTTTGGCCTGTGCAACCAGCCATAGCAGCCCCGCTCTGTCATCTCTACCTGAGAGTTGTCTGCCCTTGTGTTGCCATCCGTAGGGATCAGGATCCCCAGACAAAAGAAGCCTTTCTAATGTCTACTTTGTATCCCTATCACGACCACATCTGGAGGCAGGTGTCCTGTGCCACTCACCTTGCTGCGGTACCAGGACTCGGCCTCAGCACGGCTGCGGCTGGCAATGTCATCGTACTGAGCCTTGATCTCGGCAATGACGCAGTCCATGTTGAGGTCCCGGCTGTTGTCCATCTTGACGACGACCGACGTGTCTGAGATGTGGGCATGGAGGACACGGATCTCCTGGGGGTTGGGAATGGGGGTAGAAGAACAATCAAGTTATCTGAGATTTTCCTCACCTGCTGAGGCCGATGCTTATCATCTTTGGCCCATTCAGAGCTAAAGTCTTGCTCGTAGAGAAAATGTCTGATGAAATTGCATAACTTTCTGTCCAGATAAGAAATATCTTTTAGAAGAAAATGCAGCTACTTCTCAAATGCTTGCTTCTGGGATTGTTTAGGCCCATGTGAGCCTAGGAGGCTTCCCTCCAGCCAGCTTGCTGTGGATGCTTCCTCAGGGGCCAGACTGTGTTGGGGCCATGTCACATTCTCTTGAACCTACCACATAGGGGATGGTTACTGGCTGCCAGAGAAAATCTGGGCCAGAGAACATGGGAGTGAAGCTGTGTGATGCTTCTCGGGCCTTTGTTTGGGGCTCCTAAGACACGGCTCTCTGTCCTAGTAACTGCCCTCTCTTGCCCTTTACTAATTCTGTCCCTTATGGTTTTCCATTCCTCTGCCTTCCTTCTCTCTTCTTGCTCCTTTCCAACCCTCTAGCCTTGAGCCTGGCTTCCCACACTAGCTGTCTTATGAGGTCTGGGCAAAGGTCAGGCTGAGACCCCCTTACCTCCTCATATAGTCGCCGTAAGAAGTCAATCTCCTGAGTCAGGGCCTCCACGTTGGCCTCCAGGTCTGACTTGCGGATGTAGGCGCAGTCCACATCCTGTGTGGGGGTCAAATGTCTGTATGGCCAGCTATCCTCAGGAATCTTTGAGGGCTTGGCTACTATAATGCAGGGCAGAGAGGATGGGGTGGCAGGGACTCAGGGTGGGGCTTGGCTTCAGGCACTTACCTTCTTTAGAGCCACAAACTGGTTCTCCGCTGTGGCCCGAAGTGCAACTTCTTCTTCATACCTGAGGTGGGCAGGGAGAAAAAGACCCCATCTGAGTAGCTCTCAACTTGGCCATGAAGCAGGTGTGCAAACAAGCCTGATTCTTAGGCTGTCCTTGCCCATCCCCCTCCCTCCAAAAGAAATGGGGCAGGACCAGGAAGAAATTAGGCTGCTGCTCCAGGCTAGTGGGATGCACTGGAGAACGGAAGCACCTACTCTCACATCACCTCTGACCTTTTCAGTGGGAGTGGGAGGGCGGGATGTGGAAGCTGTGTGGTATGTGTGTATTTTTTTGGTAGGGAGGGCAAGGGAGATGGCTGTTTTCTTACGCAGCTCTACATTTACCTTTCTTCCTTTTGCCCCTGGCTTTGTCCTAGGTGGTGGGATTGCCTCTCTGTCATTTCCCTCTTGGGCTCAGCCAAAAAGAGTCGAACCTACCACTTTTTCCTGCCTTGTGGGCAGGCCAGCTCAGAGCCAGAGGTGGGGGCGGGGTATGGTGGCCTAGGAAGTCCGTGGCTGAGAGCCTTACTGTAAGAAGCTGGCCACCCTTCAAAACCGTATTTCTTTTGAGTACCCAGTTTACACCCTTCATATCATGTGTCACACATGGTAACTGAAGGTCCGCCTGTGACTATGCCATGCCTGCCTCCCAGCACACTGTAAACCCGACAAGGACAGGGACTATGTCTGCTGGTTCCCCCTGAAACTCCAGAACCCAGTCCAGTGTCTGGCTGATACCAGGCAGGCACTCAGAAAGTGTCAGCTGAGTGAAAGAGTATACTTAAAAAGAATACATGGCTTTGAGAAATAGACTCAAATGAACCAGGAATGTTAATTTTTCTGGGGTCCTAAGAGAAGAGTCTGGTGGATGGAGAAAGGAAGAGAACATTTTTTCCCTGACCTACTGGCAGGAAAGCAAGGTGAGCGCCATCCCCCAGGGGCCAGGACCCACCCACAAAACCTGTGTGCCTTGAGGAAAGACAGTATGTCCTCAGGTAGAGACCCAACCAAGAACCCAGACACTCCCCTGTGCTGGGAGTTTCCTTCAAGCCCTTTCCTGAGCCAACCCTTCCTGCACTCACTTCTTCTTGTAGCCCTCCATCACCTCCTGCACGTGGTTGAGCTCTGAGGCCAGCCTCCCGCTGTCGGCCTCCACACACTCGGCCTCCCGCCTCAGCGTCTCGATGTAGCCCTCAAACAGCGGCTCCAGGTTGCTCTCACAGCACTTGCGGTTCTGGTAGAACTGCCACTTGGTCTCCAGCAGCTTGTTCTGCTGCTCCAGGAAGCGCACCTGCCACCCAGAGGCAGAGCCTGAGAATCTCCTCTTACAGGATCAGAGGGGAAGAGGGGTCCCAGCACCTGGACCTGCAGGCTCTCAACTCTGATCCAGAGTCATCTCTGGCAGGAATATGTCCTCCTTCCCAAAACCACAGCAGGGCTCACTCAGCTTACCACCTGCAAGCCCTTCCTGTGAGCTAACTTCAGCCTTTTTAAGGCTATTTGCCTAGAGTCCTGGAAAGTGCTAAACCATGCTGAGTCCAGACTCTGCCGCCACTTGTTAATCGTCCGTCTTTGGGCACAGCCCTTAACCCCTCTGTAGAGTGACTGCCTCTCTGTGAGGGTTTAATGAGCCCTGGTACTGAAAGGCACCTGCAAGCTGAAGGGCTTCTACACCAAGTCAGGTGTGATTGTAAGTATGCAGGTGAACAGGTCAGTCTTTTTAGGAAGGCAGACTGTAAACGCTGAAAAATAAAGGATGTGCCAAATTACTGAACCCTTTCAACAATGATGAAGTTGGAGCTCTGTGCCCCAAACCCCTCACTTTACAGATTAGGGATAGAAGTCCCACCTAACTGCCTGAGATCTCACAATGGAAGAAGAAGAACTCAAACTCTCATCTGTTGCTCTGAGGGGTGGAGGTGGGAGGGAGCATGTCTTCTCTCACTATAGACATTATTGACTACAGGGCCCGAAGAAAATTTCACCTCCATCTCCCTGCCACAAGGTTAGCCCACTAATAACTTTGCCATCCTTGGTAAGTCCTTCCTTATGCTATCCTTTGTCTCTCATGCTGTTAGGAGTTCCAGATTTTTTGGTCATTCCTGGTGGGTATATCTCTAACATGACTTCTCTCAAGGTTAGCTCTGGAGTGCTCTCCTTGGCCCCAGAACACCTTCTTCATCAGCTTTCTCCCCTGGCCCCTCGTACCACAACTACGTGGTAGTTGCCTGGATTTAGTGACGACAATGGCAGACTTGAGCTGGATACTGACATCTGCAGATGGTTTTGACTGTGCCCATAGGACCTGGGAGAGTGGAGACTGTCCATAGCTCACCTAGATTCTGAGCTCCAGGTACAGTGGCTTGGATGAACCACTCTGGCCCTTGCTCAGGGGCTAAGTAACCACTGGAATGGAAACAGCTTTGTGTGATCCACAACCATGAGATTCCCTCCACACAGTCTTCCAATATAGCACTCACTAGCCCTACTGCCCTGGACTTAGGGAGCACCTCCTTGCCATGTAAGCAGTCATTTGCCTTCAGATGCATTGAACACCCAAGTGGTGGTTCTTTGCTTACAAGATGTTATCTCTCAGCACTACAAGTTCTGCCCCTGGTGATGCTTATGTGTTTTCAGTTTGTCCTCGCTCCCCCATCAGACTGGCAACTCTTAATTCTATTCTTGTCTTTCAGTCTCTCTGTGTCCTAGAGGTGTACCGTTTCTCCCTTTGGATTGAGAGCTTCTATGGCAAGTGACTGTTTCTGACTCCCTCCTCATTGCCCAGCCTGGCTCCTGTGCATGGGTGGAGTTCAGAAAGGGTGTGATTAAGGACACCCACCTTGTCGATGAAGGCGGCGAACCTGCTGTTGAGGCACTTGATCTGCTCCTTCTCCTCGTGCTTCACGCACTGCGCGTTGGGGTCGATGTCCAGGTTGAGGGGCGCCAGGAGGCTCTCGTTGACCGACACGGTGGTGATGCAGGGCGGGCTGGGCCCGCACACGCCGCCCGAGCGGTACCCGAAGCTGCGGCCGCAGGAGCCGGAGCGGAAGGCCCCGCACACACTCTGGCTGCCGAAGCCCCCAGTGAGGCCGCGGTAGCAGGAGATGCCACGGTAGGGAGCGGCCGTGATGCAGCAGCGGCCGGGCCGGGGCCCGCAGGCCGAGATGCAGCTGAAGTTCCTGGGGCCAAATCCACAGCCCACATTGCTGAAGCCACAGGTCATATCGGAGACAGGGAGATGTCTGAACGGTGGAGAAACTGGCGGAGAATAGAGCCAAAGGTCTGTGTTCCCCTGGGCTGTGGCAGGCCCTTTTATGCAGCAGGGGTAGCTGGCATTAAAAGGGACAGAAAAGAGACAATAGCTACATTTTATTGGCTTGGCATCACCCTGGCCTCTTAAGAGCCAACCCGCTTGCCTCTTCGGTGTAGCTGTGTCAACAATCCCCAGCCACAGGCCTGTTTCATCTTCAAAGCCCTTTACAAGCTTCCTCATGGCCTCACCCTACCTATTGCTACTACAAGTGGAGAAGGGAGATGGGCTCCTGAAAGCAGCAATTGGACTTCACGCTCCAGTGCAGGGAATGGGTGCTGTGACCTGGGTGGAGCCTCCTCTATGTATCCTTTTCTGGAAGGGGCAAAGCTGAGCTATGAGCCCTGGCCCTATGACCTGGCATCAGGTGGAGAGGCTGGCCTGTCCCAGGTTGGGGCAGGATCCCAAACGACCTCTTGTTCTAGACTTCTTTGCCTTCCCCTCTCTCTCTAAAGCATGTCCCTTTCTTCACTGTCAATATGAGCCTCTCCTATCCTTTTCTGACCCAGAGCCCAGTCAGATGTGGGGGTGGTAGTAGAGATTTCGGAAGAAGTGTGGTCCATATACTTAGGGAATTTTTAGGAAAACAGAAGCCATGGGACACCAGCTGGGACATGGGAGAAAATGGGTTAGAGAGTTCAAGAGAGAATCAGAGCTATTTTTCAGAGTTCTGGGCATCATTGCTGGCGGGAAATGTTTAAGAATGTGATTGTGGAATACCTTAGAGCTGCAGGAGTGGATCAGGGAAGGCTTCTTGGAGGTGGGTTTAAGGAGGACTGGGATGGAAAGGGGATAGTATTGTGCGGAGATAAGAAGTCCAGCTCTGATCTGGAGATTAGACTGTGTTATCATCCTTCCCTTCAGTCAGTAAATTCTTCCTGAGTGCTAAAGATGTGCTAGACACTTGCTGGGTCTGAGAATCCAGCAGAGACTCGAGGTGTTTGGAAGCAGGAGAGGGTGGTGTGCATATGGGGTGTCAATGTTTAACTAGCGGGGGAGGTGGAGAAGACACAGGTGGAGGGAAGGCCCCACGATGCCCAGGCTGAGTTGGGGTCTTACATTAGGGTGCGAGAGCCCTTTAGGTTCCCAGGAGGGAGCTGAGCAATGAATACTGGTGGGTACACACTCATCAGGAAGAGTGAAAGGTGCTGGACATGGGGAGGCAGGTCACCAGGGTCCTGAGATGGCATCACTTCCTCCTTTCAGAGGATCCACAGGGTGAGAGGAGGTAGAGACTCAGCCAAGTGCCCTTAATTTGCCCCTTAATCTCTTTGGGATAGTTTGGTGATGGCTTTGATGGGTGGACAGTGGGACTAAGCCAGGAGGTTTTCTTAACCCAAGGCTCTGAGCCCATAAATCCTTCCAAGCACATGTCTCTTGACTGCCTTTGTACTGAGGATGACTCCTCTGATAGACCTGTTTCCTGACCAGCCACAACAAAATGCTGACCCGGTCTGGGCTAAAAATAGCCCTCTATGCATCCTCCCAGGGCCCCACCAGGGCCTCCTTACTCCCTCTCAGGGTGAGTAGCCAGTTCTCTCTGAGAGTGAGGGAGGGCCTATCTTGGAGGGTGGGTGATGGTGCTATGGGAATTAGTTAGGGAGCTGGACAACATCTGCATGAATTCTATAAAAAGGTCACTCTAGCCCCTTCATCTTGGACCCTATGGATAGATTTCCAGACTCTCGTGTCTGCGGTGGGAACTGTGGATGTGGATTGTGGGATAAGGGCTTCGGGTATGAGAGACACACAAAGAGGCAAGGCCTGGGAGCTGGAGGGTGGCTGATTCCAGCTGAATAGCTGATGGAATTTTTGGAGCATTTCTGTGGGAGGTGTGGCTGGTGGTGCTTAGACGCTAAGCCTTTGCTAGGTTAAACATCTGCTGGCATTCAGGAAAGAACCAGAATTTTCTCTCCTCTTGCCTCAATCTGCACTGAAACTGGGGAATACCTGGAAGGTTCTCAAGCCATGTCCAATGATTACTTGAGATTTGTTTTTTGGTAACATGCTGAGGGGTGTAAGGTGGCAAAGCCTCTGTAAAACATTTCTCTATCACTGTGTCTTTGTCCTCTGACCCCGCTCGCTTCTCAACACAGTGGGGTTGGTATCAAGTTGGACCCTTCACTGAGGGTCTCTGTGTAGACATACCTTCCTCCTTGGTTTCGGGGGAGCCGTGAGTGTGCCCAGGCTCCTATCCTGGTTGGAGATGATGGAAGCATGGACTCTAGAGATAAAAAGGCATGGTTTGAAGCTTTGGGACCTGGGACAACTTACATTTTCTAGTTTCTTACTTGGGATATATGAATGGCAACCCATGCCTGGCTGGGCTCTGGGGAAGATGAATTGAGTGTCTGGTGGTAGGAGGTGCCACCTCTACCCTTCCCCCTACTAAGAAGGTGACTGGTTCCAGTTACATGACACCAGCAGGGCCTTGCAAAGGGATAGCGTGCATGACCTGTGAGGTGCCATCCTTGCGTGAGCACAAAACAGCACAATAGCTTTTACAAGGCAATCATTGCCACCTCAGAAAACCTTAATTAAAGCACCAATTTATAAATGGACCAGAACAAAGAGAATGACAGACCAGGTGAGCTCCTTGAAAATAGACTTAGACAGGAAGCTGACAAAGGGTCAGCAACAGCCCAGCCCAAGGGTCTGCTGCCTTCCACCTGAGCAACTGACTGAGTTGGGTTCCTGCCCTCATCATGGGCTATTATAAAGGCTCTGGCTGAGCCCTAGTCTGGTTCAGCTGCCAAGGCCCGTGCCTTTTCCCTGCCCTTTACCCAGCCAGCCTGGGTCAGCCTAAGGGCTGGCTTGTCCCTGCTGCGGAGAATGACTGCTTGCCCTGCCATCCTGATTCTCTGAGTCCTGCCTACTTCCCTGGAACTGCGACTGGCCTTATTCACAACTCTGTGTTGTTTTGGTGGTCACCTGCTTGCCTGCCTGCTTGGCTTCTGACCCACAGATGCTCTGACTTTTGTCATTTCTTCTTGCCTTAATATCTACGGGTCTTTTAATTTGCTTGTCCCTTCCTAATGGATTTATGATAAACAACTCTGTGATGAGTATTTGTCAATATATTTTTATGCGTATCTCCACTAATTCTTTAAAATAAATTTGTGGAGGTGAGATTGCTAGGTTCAAGGATACAGTCTCGGTCTGAGGTATCACCTGTCTGGCTGCAGAAGTGGTATTTCTGTGCTCAGCGAAGTCATAGGATCTGGGAGTCAGGAAGTATGGATGCAAATCCACTTCTGACTGCTACTAGCTATGTGATGAGTTAGTTCATCCCTGTGCGCTTTGTTTCTTCATCTATGAGATGAGGGTTAGAGAACTGGCTCCTGGGGTCTCCCTGAAAATAAAATACTCATTTTACACTCATAAAAGCGTTCAGAAGTCTGAGAGCACATCCACCTCCTTCCCAGGACAGGCACCACCTGGGCCTTGCTTTCCTTGGTTCTCCAACCTTCCCATCTTCAGTTCTGCCTCTGACCTTGAACTCGTAACACACTGAGGACTATGGGCTGGAGCTGATAAAACATACTCTACAGCTGTTTATTCAACAGATACTCTGTATTGCAGGGGGTGAAGAGGAGTTTAACACATGTCCTTGTCCTCAAGAAGCTGACTGGTTAGTCAGGTACATTTGTAAATAGGCTGAAATTAAATGGACAGTAGAAATAGTAGTTTTTCAAGGCAGTTCATGATTGTTAAATGACTGGCACAGTGTGTCGTGTCTCAGGGGTTTCGAGAGCAGCTCACTGTGAGCTGGTGCAATCAGGGAGGCTTTGTGGGAAAGGTCAGATTTTAGCTAGGCTTTGAAGGATGGGAAGGGCTTTGGAAAGCCAAAAGTGTGGAGGCAGTGCCAGGCAGAGCATGGCAGAAAAGCACTGGAATATTCAAAGCACAATGGATGAGCTCTGGTGGAGCTTAGAGGATGTCATACCTAGAGGATGAAATTCAGGCACATCCCAATGATCTTTGGGAGCAAGAAAAGATGCTCGCTCTTAATGCCATGCTTTACAAACTGGAATTCCTGGCCAAGAAAAGAAATATGTCTATGTATGAAAGGGGAAGAACTGGTCTTATTTGAAGACAACGTGATCAACTACAAAGAAAACCCAACCAAGTCAATCGATAAACTGTAGAAATAATGGAACAAGTTGAGCAGTGCTGCTAGTTACAAGGTCACCTTGTGAAATCAAAAGTGTTTTTCTGTATTGGTGACAACCAATTAGAAAATAAATAGAAAAATAAAGACACGATTCCTAAGAGTGATGATAATAATGAAATATTTATGATATAACAATAAAGTGTTAACAAAATTTATGGGGAATAATGTAGGACTCAAATATGAAAAATCATACAAGAAAATTCAATTAAGTGGAATTATATCATATTCAAGAATAATTTGACCTAATATTCCAAAGATATAAATTCTCACAAATTAATTTATAAGTACAATGCAAACCCAATAAAAATTCTGCTGGATTTATTTTTTTAATGTAAAATTTTTTTATTAAACTAATTATTTTAGTCAATAAAAGAACTTGAGGTTGACTTGATTTTAAAGAGCTCTAAATCAAAAAGATTTTTTCTGCCTGTAAGCCAGTCACAACTGTTGATTTGCAAAGTCATTTACAAAAATGTTAGTTTCTACTCTACTGGATTTCTTTTGAGACACTTGATAAAATAAATCTAAAATTTATATGGAATAAAAACATCTGTTTACAGTAAAGTCAGTTATGAAAAAGGACAACAAAGAGAATGTCTGAGGATTAGAGAGAAATAATAGTAGGAAAGTGTAGTAACTATGCAGGAAAGATAAATGAGCCACTGGACGGAATACAGAGCTCAAAACAAACCATCTAATATAAGGTAAACTTGGTATTTGATGAAGGTGTCAACAAGCGAAGGACCATTTATTTATCTGGTGAGATTAGTGAAAATAAACTCGCCATATGGGAAGTGCAGAGCTGGAGTCCAGTTTGTACCATATTGATGGGAGGCCTCAGATGGAGGAAAGGCCTAGACGTGGAAGGTAAAACTATAAAGCAAACAAAGGAACAGATCAGAGACTATCTTTGTAGCATAGGGATGGGGAAAGACTTCCTAAACAAACTTTGAAAATCAGAATCACAGGTAAAAAAAAGTGATCGACATGAGCACATCAAAATTAAGAACCCCAGGTCAATGAAAGACGATAGAGTAAAAATTAACAGACAGTTGGTAGCTTTGAAAAAGCTTAATATCTACAGACCTGTAAGAAACTCCTACAGAACAACAAGTACAAGACAGGAAACCCGGCAGAAAGCTCGCTGCAATCTGCATAGACATTTCCCCAAAAGGAAAGACCAAATGGCTAACAAGTACACGGAGTAAGGGTGACTCTCGCCATCCGTAGAAGATGCAGACTGGAACCACGAGGCATCTTTCTACCATCAGAATGGCAGGGATTGGAAAGTGGGTGCTACCAACTTGAGTAGAGTTGGGAGGATGGGGACCCTTGTGCACTGGGGGTAGGAATGTGGGCTGGTGCAGGTATTCTGGCAAGCGACCCCTTTATGCAGTGAATTTAGGCCTGTGTGAACCTTATGATCCAGTAACCACTTCTGAGAGAAGTCTCACCCCACTGAAAGCAGTTTCTCTGCGAGGACAAGGCAATTCATCGTGGCACTGTATGTAGTAGAAAGAAGCTGGTAGAAACTCTAATAACCAGAAATCGGATAAGTATAATTAAAAGATGATAAATGTATATTATGAAAGTTAGAAGCAACAAAGTTGATGTACTTACAGACAACACAGTGTCGGGTTAAAAAACATTAAAACCATACCATTTATTTAAAGTAAACATACACATTCCCAAAGCACTGCTACTTTTTGCACAGTAAAGAGCATATATTTGGGATGACACCACATATGTTATAGTGGGTGACTTTGGTGAGGAGAGTGAGAGGAGGGAAAGGAAATGAAGGGAACAGATGAATGAAAAAGAGAGGGGTCTTCTGAGAGCTGATGAAGACACCATGCCAAAGCTTGGACACTGATGGACTCAGCTCTCTGCTTAGGAACCCCCAAAGTACAATTGAACATAAAATAAAGAAAATGGGAAAAACTAGAAGATGAGCTAGAGAGCTTCATTGGGGCCATCCTGAGGGTTGGCAGAGGAACCTTCAGACATCTGCTGAGCCTGTGGTGCCAGGGTAGAGGTGTCTTGGAAGCAGATTTTTAGGGAGCTAAAGCTTTTAAGGCATAGAATGGATCGGAGGAGGGTCGCCTGGTACACAGATCTGTTAAGAGGTTAACATGGGATGGCGGCTGCAGGCCACACAGGAATGGTACACCACGGGGTGCTGAGCACTCGAAGGGAAGCTGCCGGGAGAATGAAAAATCCAAGCAGGGAGGAGCCAGAGAAGCCAGTGTGCGTCCATCAATCCAGGAAGACTCCTGGAGGAAGAGGGCTTGGCCCCGGGATGGCATTCATGCCTTCAGCAGCCAGGCTAGGGTGCCCTCTAGTGGGAGGAGCGTGGCAGTCCCCGAGCCTCTCTGCAGCCGAACAGTGACTCACACAGCCCCCGGGGTTACCTGAGCCACAGCACAGAGCTTAGGGTTTTGGTCTGTGAAGTGGGTTGCATGTCGTGTGGGTGTGCTGTCACTGGATGAGCTCCTGGAGGAAGACAAGAAAGTGGTGATTACAAGTGTTTCAGGGCCAACTTCTTTTCTCTGTTTGTCTCCTGAAATTCCTCCTTCTCTGTCCATCCTTCTGAGCTGCTGCAGTTGAGGAACTCCGGAGGGCACGGTGTCCCTTGGCGTCCTCTAGGCGGTAGCTGCCTCTCTGTCTCATGGACCACATTGGACAGTCCTGTGGCCCTTAAGTAGAGACCCAAAGCTGAGCCTCCTGTCGCTTCAGCCCACTGGCTGTCCTCCACCCCTTTGGGCACACCACGGCATCGTTTCTGTCCAGCAGCAGACTCATTCAGCACCTGCGTGTCCAGTGACCTGACATGTCCCCCATTCCCTTCCCCCACCCAAAGACAGACAGCAAACCTTAGTGTTCAGGACTCCTCACAGGGCTGGGTCTCAGGGCTCCGGGTGCCATTTATGCCCACTGGCTGCTGTCTTGGCCAGCAGTGTCCCTCTGGAAGCAGCGAGGGGACTCAGACAGTTCACTCTTCCTCCTGTGTGGTCTGAGCATCAGAAGGCAAGGATGACCACCACTCTGGACAGTGTGCATCGGTGGGTGCTGCCTGAGAGAGCAGAGGCTCTTTGAGATAGAAAAATGAGCTGTCCCCACTGAGCACTGCCCGGACTACAGATTCACAAATGCTGGGTTTTAAAGTGGCTGAGTTTTGGGGTGTACGGCCAAGTTACCTCTTGCCTAGGTTTCAAAATTTGCAACCGCTCTTGATTATTAGAATAATCTCATTCCAGAGTTTAAGAAGTTCTAACTTCATTGTAAAATTTCAGTTTTAGGCTCTGCTCAAACCTCTATCCCTCCCTCTCCACCCTTCAGCTACCTTTCCTATTGCCTGGCTAATCTGTTTATGGCTCTAGTGGCTCCTCGGACTCTTTCATTGCATAGTCAGTCTTTTTTGGGTCAAGCAGAGCTCTGCCTAAGTGGCAGCTGGTGGAAGCAGCAGGCTCCATGACCTCCTCTAAAGTCGGGTGGTGGCCCCACAAGCCTGACGTACGAATGTTGATTCCTGCGAGGTCCCCCAACACTGTTGCTGCTTTGCAATGTTTGGCTCCATCTTGCCCTCCATGCTGCTAGGTGCCAGCAAGACTGTGACCCTTCCATCTCAGCTATCCTCCCAGATCATCTTTGGGGCCTGTGACCATGAGAGGTGGTGGCCAGGTCCAGTGTGCAGCTCTCTTAGAACCTGGGGGAAACTAACCTCTTTCTGTGCTCAGCTTTAGGATGTGGCTGTCACTCTGGTACCACAGGAAATTTATTGTACATCTGCCCCGTAGCATTTTAGTGGCTACTTCACCCTGGAAATCAGAAGAGCTTGTGTTTTCCTTCCTTGTCAGATGTGGGAGACTCAAAGATGCCCCCTAGACGCCTTTTTTTCCATGCCCCAGAATCCCTGCTCCTGCTTCTACTTGCCTAGGGTGTAGCCTGCCTGCCCTGCTGGTCCTGGTTCTGGGTTCTTACTCTGTGCTGAGCTGTCTGTCCTCTTCCCATCTCAGGATGTCTCACTTAGCTTGAAAGCATCTTAGAAGCAGAGATCTAACCCACAGGCAAGAACCTTCTGCTGATCTTGAATTGTGAGGGAAATAGGTGTTATACTTAGTAAACTTTTAGATACTTGAAGTTTGACCCAAAACTCCTGTGCTCATGGAAATAATTCTAAAGTCTATTACTGACTTTCCTACTGTAGTAAAGTACACCGAACGTGATGTAAAGTGGACTCAGTGGCTCAGAGTCATTGTAACCACAGTGTAGCTCAGAGAGAGGGTCAGTGGCTGTTGTCATGCCCCATCGCCAAGTCAAGGCCAAGATAATCCAGAGACCCAAGCTCCTGAATGCCATGCCAGCCCTCTCTCCTTGGTGTGTCACTGCCTCCTTTTCACATCAGCCAGCAGATGACACTGTTTTTCTCGGGGCAGCACTTCTCTGAATGTGATGTTGTTTCACATCCATATTTAACGTGATCTGCAGAATGGCCCAAGTTTATTCTGCACACCAGAGAGTTTACAACGAGGGGGATAATTTGCACCTGCTTGAAGGCCCTCATTGTCTGTGCTAATTTTCAGTACACACTGGCTTGAGATGCCTGAGGGACCCCAAGGGGAAATAGCAGCAAAGGTGACCATTTGTTGAATGTTCAGTATGTGCCACTCACTGTGCTAAGTGCATTGCACACTATCGCACTTAATTATCTCAACATGTTCAGGCAGAGCTGTGACCAGTGTGTCCCGATGCAGGGCCTGACGCCAGCGGTAGTGCTCAGGGGGCAGTTAACTTGCTCTTAGCCATTCTGTCATCTTTTTTGCTTATTCCTGATGCAAAACTGCACCTTGCCTGGTGAGATGGCTTTAAGTTTGACCTTCAGGGAAGCAGAATTCACTTAGACATCCAGGTGCTGAGTTGGAAAGCTTTGTGCAGAGGTGTTAAGTGCCATCGTCATCCTTATGGCATATGGGGAACATATTGAGTGCTTGTCATTAAACAGGGAATAGTGGCAACAGAGGATTCCTAATCTCTGTCTGGGTCCCTTTCACTCTGGACAGTCAGTGGAGTGGTGTGGGGCTTGGGAACCTGGCCTCGGGCACCAGGCAGACCCAGCTCCTCTATGACCTGCGGTTTCATCCCGTTTAGTTGAGCCTCAGTGACAATAATACATCTTCTAGCACTGTCACTAGTGCTGGTTGCCAGGTAGTTCTAGTTCTCTCCTTTCCTGAGTGTTTGGCAGGATAGTCCTCCGGACCTCTCTGTCCCTCCACCCTCGCAACCGGAGCTGTCCCAGGTAATGGTTACTCCATCAGTCTTCAGGCAACTGTAGAGGACGTTCAGAATGAGTCAGGTGTAAAATACCATCGTTTTAAGCTACAGAGATTTTCAGTCTGTTCGTTGCCACCAAAAAACCTAGCCCATCCTGGTTGACACTTACCTCTGAGTGGATTTTGGGAAGATTAGTGCAGCCAATACATAGAAAGCAATGAGCAATTCTACCCATTGTGAATACTCAACACCGGGTAGTGTTTTCTTTTTCTCCATCTTGTTGATCCCACAGCATCTCAACTTCCACATAACCACATAGAGCTCAAGCCCCCACCCACCGAGGCCAAACCTGTACTTCTCTCCATTCCCCTTGCCGGGAGACTGGCACCACCTTTCAGTCTTTTGCATAAGCCGCCAACCTGAGAATCATCGTGTTGCCTCCTTTCCTCTCCCTCCACATCCGATAAATTGACAGACCCTCTAATACTTCATGATTCTTTCCATTTCTTCTCCATTTCCTCCAACGCCATCTTAGTTCCGGCTCACGTTACTTTGCATTTCATTTCATGCGAGAGCTGTTAACTGGATTTTCTGCCTCTTTTATGTTCCCACATTTTTTTCTTCACTTCACTGTTTAGTTGATCTGATCGTCCATCCATCCAGTCACCTTCCTCCTACACGTCCGTCATTCATCACCATTCGTCCCACCCCACCCACCCCTGCATGTTGCTATCGGAGGAAAACTCTCCACTGCTGACAGGACAAGGCCTAAACTGCTGGGAGTGGCACACCGGTCTTCACATTTCAGCCCTACCTATGTTTCCAACCTCACTTCTCCTCACTCCACAAGGAGCACTCTGCACTCCAGCCATACTCAGCTAGCTGCACTTTCTGGAGTGGATCATCCTTGTTCTTCCTTCCATTCCTTTGTGCACACTATCTCTTGGGTTTGGGAACTCAAGACTGGGTGCAGGGCCCATTTCCCTTTAACAGAGCCAGGTATCTTTGTGCATGTCTGTTATCACACTCATTTTCCACTGTGACCAGTAGGCTGTGAGCTACTCAAGGGCAGGTATCGGCTCTTGCCTGTCTTTATGTCTCCAGCATCTAGTGCAATGCCCGACACCCTGATGCTTGATAAGTAATTGTTGAATGAATGGATGAGTGAATGAGGCCAGGCCAAGGACTCATGGACGAAGGGGAGAGACTGATTATTCAGTGGCCACCATGCAGTCCCAAGCCACAAAGCACCAACTTGTGTGGCCATGATACCCTTCCAGACACATTTAGGTGCTCGGAAAGGCTTGCTGTTAAAGACAAATGCATGGCAGGCCTGTCTGGGTGGGTGTGAACAGGCTCACTCACAGCTGTATTCTCTCTGGACAGGGCCTCCTACACTCCAGCCCTCGTAGTTTTTCGGCTGAAGAATCTGGCCAGAAATTGCCAACTGTCCTTCAGGAGCTGAGCACAGCACCAGATTCAAGCTGAGATCTTCCCTTCTGGGTTTTTATTTTGGGAGATACCTTCGTTATATTGGTGACGTCAGTGAGAAATCCAAGAGCGTACTTGAAAAAGCGTGAGATAGTCATAAGGTGGTAGCTTTAGGTCAGGGCCATGATAGTGAGGTTGCATCTCAGTGTTTTGAAGGCCATGGGCTCAGGTAATAGTACATTCTAGGGAGACTGAAAGACCTTGTAGACGTGGTGGGGAATGATTGTCAGACATCTTGGTACTTGTAGAACAAAGGGGCATCCTGCGGTTGGAGAGATGGTGACTTCCTGATTGTCACACCTGGTAAGAGGGCACTTTTCAATGATAACATGGCTCACGTGATGTATGAAGGACAATTCTGCAGCAGGTTGTTTCTGCCAGGGTGGTCAGTGTACACGAGGGAAGGGGCAGTCAGAGCTTGTCCCTCCCACCTGGCATCAGGACTGAGTGTGTGTAGACAGAAACATGTAACAGAGGAGGTAACGAAGCAGATTTGACAATAATGGCAAGAAATTAACACCTGGATAATTAATCTGTAGATCAAAGTTGATCTTAATATTTTCTTATCACTCTCCAGGACTTCCTGTCCCTTTTCCAGAGCTCACCCCCACCCAATTCATTCGCTTTCACCAGAGCACCTTCCAAGAATGATGCCAGTTCTATCTGGTGTTCTTCTGCATGGAGATTTGCACAGAGGGGCTGCACCAAAACAAAACAAAACTTACACAGTCACACCTCTTTGCCAGGCTTTGTCTGAGCTGGCAGAGTGACTGCACCAAGACTCCCGAAAAAGGTAAAAGAGGTTTTAAAGTCCCATGTGTGGTGCTGAGATTTGATGAAGTAATTTATGTCTCTATCTATCTATCTATCTATCTATCTATCTATCTATCTATCTATCATCTATCTATCTATCTATCTATCTATCTATCTATCTATCATCATCATCATCATCATCATCATCATCATCATCATTATCATCATCATCATCATCTATTTATTATACTTAGCATAGGCCCAGTGTAACTCTAAAGGATTTCCAACAAAAAGGGGACCCCATGGCTTCCCTAGGAAATATTGCAGGTATTTGGCCTAAATCTTGCATGCACTGTTGGGGACACTGGGGACCAGAATGGGTAGGTGCCTTGTGCCAGGTTGCAGAGTCAGCAGAGCTAGGTCAAACATTTGGGGCGCGAGCCTTGACATTTTCCTCACTCTACCTCCGATTAACTTTGTTGTGGAGATGAGTTCCATCCACAAGAAAGTGTGGAGGCATCCTTGACCCCTCCTTTTTTTCCCATTCCAAATTCAATCTGTTAAGAAATCGGGTTGGCTCTTTCTTCGGATTCCAACCGAAGGTGGCTACCTCTCCCATCGTCGAGGGCTTCCTTCCTGGTACGAGCTTCTGGCATCTCCCAGGGATTACTGCAAGACCCTCCGGACTCTTCTCTTTTCTTTCACTGGCTGTTTTCCAGGCAGCCAGCACATCACGGTCATCATTTAACGTGTCAGGTCATATTCATCTTCTGCAAAGTCCCCAAAGCTCCACTCTGCACTCAGTGGCAGTTGAGGTCCTTACATGGCCTGCTGGCCCTCCATAATTGGCACAGGTCATCTCCCTCCCTGTACGTCCCCAACTCGCTTGTACTTGGAACTGGCTCTCATTGCTCAGACCACAGGGGCTTCCTTGCTCTTGGTGGGAACACATCAGGCCTATTCCTACCTGGGGCCTTTGCACTGGCTCTTTGCTCTGCCTACATGGCTCATCCCCTTACCTCCTCAAAATTTTTGCTCAGTGTCATCTTCTCAGACCACCCTTTTCCTAGCTCTCCTGAGTTTTCTTATCCCATTCTATTTCTTCTTTCCATAACACTTATCACCACCTAGCATAGTCTATTCATTTATTAGGTTTATTGTTGATATCTCCCACTGCCACGGATGCCCACCAAAGTATACATCTTTGTTGTACTCACCGATGCATCCCATACTCATTATATGATATCTGGCATATAGCAGGTACTCAATAATCACTGCTGAATGAAAGAAAGAAACAAATAGAGACTGGCATGAGGTAGGCCCCTTCCAGAGCATCAGTTTTCAAACTCGTTTCTATTTTGCTTGCTTCAGTGCATCCACTGTGGAGGAGCTCTCTCCTCTTCCTGCACTCTCAACTCTTCCCTACCGGTGAGAGCTACCGTGAGAATTGTGCTTCTGTGGCCAGCCTTGAATGGCCTCAGAAGGCCAAGAGCACTCCCTGTGTCTGATCAGTCATCTTTCTTTCTCTCACTGTGGGTCTTTCCTGCCTGTGTCTTGTCTCCCCATGAGACCCAGCTTCCTCAAGGGCAAACTCTGCCTACCCATCTTGATTTCCTTCAGCATCTAGATTAGCGCCTTGTTCTGGTGGGACCTTAGCACTTGCCAGTGAATGGAGGCACCTCCTCCAGGCCAGCTCCTGGGCCCGGCACATGATAGAGTGTTGGCTGATATTTGTAGACTAGATGAAGATCTTCTCCAGATATTGGCCATTCCCTCCTGTGTTCAGTCTATTCAATTCAAACAATGCTTCCTGAGAACCTAATACGTGCTAGTTGCCATGAGGGATATACACAGAGATAAGACATGATTCCTGAATCCAACTGCCGCAGTTGGGGCAGTACCAACTGCGATGACTCTACTATAAAACGAATGTAGTTCAGAGCAATAACAGGAAAAGGTCTGAAGAGGCTCACTCCACATGTGCTCACCCTGGGAGATGAGCCAGCGGTCCTTGCAGCCTCAGAGGGGAAACATGGGAAGAGATGGCCAGTGGGACCTTGTTGAGACACGGGACCCTTTGAGTCTCAGGAATGTGTTGCCCAGGCCTCTACTTGCCTATGTGAGATAATGATGTGAGGTCTCCTCACAGGGCTAGAGAGCAATTATAGTTGAATAAATAAATGTGTCTAGGCCTGTGGGGTCGAACAGTCAGGGGGCAGCTTTATTGGGCGGCAGGGTCTCCTTGATATGCTATTAAAGGTGGCAAGTTTCAGTTTTCCTTCTCAAGTTCCCCCTGGGGGTGGTTCTCACGCTCATAAATGGCATTAATAACTTTCTCCTGCCTTTCATGTTGTCAGGAGACCTGCTGCCTGCTCTATAAAAGGCAGAAGCACTGGACCAGTCTCAGGTGCGAGACCTGGTGTCTTTGGGTCCACTCTACTTCCCTTGGCACTGCCCCACAGAGCAGAGGCATGGCGAGCCGTTCCTACCACATCAGCTCTGGCTACGGGGTCAGGAATTTCAGCTCCTGCTCTGCTGTCATGCCCAAGCCTGGGGCTCACAGCTGTGCCAGTGCCATGGCCTACCGTGGGGGCAGTCCTGGAGGGCTGGGCTACAGGCGCCTTGGGGGCTTTGGCAGCCGGAGTCTGTGTGCAGTGGGGTCCCCACGAATCGCAGTGAGTTGCGCACGGCCCCTACGCAGTGGGGGAATCTTTGGCTACCGGGCAGGGGGCCTCTGCGGGCCCAGCCCACCCTGCATCACCACCGTGACAGTCAACGAGAGCCTCCTCACGCCCCTCAACCTGGACATCGACCCCAACGCGCAGTGTGTGAAGCACGAGGAGAAGGAGCAGATCAAGTGCCTCAACAACAAGTTCGCTGCCTTCATCGACAAGGTGGGTCTGTTGATTGTCCCCTGCCGCTTAGGAAGGAGCAAGGAACTTGAAACACAGTGATGGGCCAGGTTTAAATTCTCAGGTTCCAGTGCTGCTACCGATTAGCACATGGCCTTGAGAATGTGGCTGAATCGGGGTATTGATTTTCAAATGTTGCCATGAGAGTCAAATGCAAAATGAATGTGAAGCCACCAGCAGCCGGAACAAAAAGGTTTATGGCTGTCGCTCACCCTGACCAGCAAGAGCTGAATGTGTGCCTGGGGCCCCATCCTCTGAATCTCAGCCATCACACAGTGAGGAGGGTCGGTGAGCTGGACATCTCTGCTTAGTCTGACCCCCTTCCTGGAGGAGATGCTGTCCTCCCTAGCATGGAATGAGGAGCCGGGATGACGAGGGGCCAGAACCTCCTTTCCTGCTCTTTCTTGGTGGGGATAGCATAGGAAGGCTGTGAATCCCCAGGACTTCTATTCATGTCATCCTCCGCCCCAACCCACTTACACAGATTAAAGACACTGAGTTGAGAAACTTAGGGGAGGTCTGCGAAGGGGCTGTTGGATCACAGCCCCTGATGCTGCATTTTCTGAGCCTTTCTTCTGGTTGGACATACAGCTCTTGTTTCCTTTGACCTAGTGATGCCCCCTCTGAGAGCCCACAATCTGATCTTTAGGGAGGACAGCCACTGAGGTCCAATGGAGGAAAGGCTCATCTTCCAGGGTGGAGTAGTGTGCGATCAATACCCAGAAAGTGCACACTGGGTGATGCAGGTGGGAGCTTTGCTTTCAGACAAACACCATCAGAAATAAGCACATCTGCAAGCAAAAGTGATGTGCATCCATTCTCAACATGCTGTCTAAACCACTCTTCCTTTTCATTGGCACAAAGAAGCTGACGGAGAATCATGCAGGTTATTCACTGAGCAGGGACACCCACCAAGAGAGGTGAAGGGGGGTGGTTGAGATCCAGCCCATGTTCTACTGGTTGTGCTGTGTGCCCTGGTGGGGGTGGGTGGGGGGCTGCATCTGCCTAGAGGGGCGCATTTTTCTAATTTGCTCAAAAGCACAGTGAAGACACTAAGCACGCAGACGCAAAGGCATTTTTGGATGTGGTCTTTTGGGTATCACCCAGGTCCCTCTCCTGGGGGTGCTGACAGCACTCACCTCCTTCCATCATTCTTCCATGAGAATAAGCTCTAGGTGTGCAAAGTGCATCCATGTGGCAGGTTTCAACCTGCAGAGCAGGCAGACCAGAGACCCGCCCCCACGACCTGGGTCTGCATGTGGAGACCTAAGGCAGATCCTTTTTGAGTAATCAGGATTTTGGTTCCTTTTCCCAAAAGCTTGGGCCTAGTTGCTTTATACTAGGCGTGGGGCTGGCAGCTGCACGGTGCCTGGTGAATGGAGCCAAGCTGAGAGGCATGCCCGTCTACAGGGGCAGCTGCTGCCACTCACCTCCAGACACAGGCCCAGCATTGCCTGAGTGTCCGGTTTGTCAAGGTCAGGAAAATCCAAATTCTTGCCTGAAGTCACTCAATTTTCAGATGTTGGCAATTAATCACATTTTTATAAAACTATGTGCAGGCCAAATAAAATATGCCTGTGGGCTAGACAGGGCCTGGGGGCTGCCAGTGTAAATTGCCGATGAATTCCCACTGCCTCAGTGAGGCTCAGAGGCAATGAGACACAGCAGCCTGACTGGTGGCAGCGGCAGACAGTAACTGAAATCTCTTAACCCTTGGTCCAGGGTTTGCCCTGTTGGGCTCCTGCACTCTGGAGTCAGATGAGGTGGTAGCAGTTTTCACTGCCGTAAAAATGCCCACAAACTTAGCAGGTTAAAAACCACAAATTTATTATCTCATGAGGCCGAAATCAAGCTTCTGGCAGGGCTGCGTTTCTTTTGGAGGCCCTGGGGGAGACCTGTTTCCAGGGACTGTCAGGTTTTTGGCAGAACTGAATTCCACCTGACTATAGGACTGAGGTCCTTGTTCCCTTGCTGGTTGGTTGATGGGGATGGGGAGGTATGAGGCAGAAAGGTTGTTCTTAGCTTCTAGAGGCTTCCTGGATTCCTTGACGCATGACCCTTCCTCCCTCCATCTTTAAAGCTTGTGATGGTGGTCTAGTGCTTCTTGCTTTTTATGTTCGAAATCTCTCCTCTGTCCCCTTCTTCTTAGCATCTCTCTCACTCTTCTGCCTTCCTCTTCCTTTGAAAGGCCCATGTGAGTACTGTAGGCCCCATCAGGATAATTGAGGGTAATCTCCTGATCTTTAGGTCTATAACATTAATTCTGTCTCCAAGGTCGATTTGCCGTGTCATGTAACAAATTCACAAGTTACAGGAATTAAGATATGGCCACATTTGAGAGGACGTTTTTGGCCCACCAGACATGGTCTGTGATATTTTACAGGATCAGATCGTATTTCATCCTGGGAAGACAAATAAATCATAAATAGTGTGCTCTTTCCAGGAGACGGGGATGGAATGAGGGCAAGTTACTTGGGGAATAATTATGAACTGTACTTTCAGAATTTGTGAATGATTTGGCCTTCGGGGGAAAGTCACAGTTAAGCTATAGGTCAGGGGCCATCCCCAAAGGCAGAGAGAGAGAGTTCTTGGGGATAAGGCACTTCCTCAGACTCCCCCTGAGTCTCTTTCTCCCACCCTGGGCTGCAGGTGCGCTTCCTGGAGCAGCAGAACAAGCTGCTGGAGACCAAGTGGCAGTTCTACCAGAACCGCAAGTGCTGTGAGAGCAACCTGGAGCCGCTGTTTAGTGGCTTTGTGGAGAAGCTGAGGCGGGAGGCCGAGTGTGCGGAGGCCGACAGCGGGAGGCTGGCCTCGGAGCTCAACCACGTGCAGGAGGTGCTGGAGGGCTACAAGAAGAAGTGAGCATGACAGGGCTGGGGGTGGTTATAGGAGTGGGATACGTCTTGGCTTAGTTCATACAACTCTCCTGGAGGTAGACATGGCTGAAGACCAGTGTCATGCAGGCTGCCAGTCAGTTGGTTCACTATATCAGTCTGCTTCATCTTGTGTCAGCTCCCAGCTTCGCTGGCCCATCCTGGGGACTGGGAAAAGATTTAGAGAGGAGACATTCCAGCCTTAAAGGCGTGGAACATATATCCAGGCCGCAGACTGACCCAGACATAAAGAACAAATGAAACAGAAGGACTAAGATCAATAGGGCTAGAGGGCATAACTGGGGAGTGGTTGGCCCCAGGATGGGTGGAAAGGAAAGATCCAGGAAGAAAAATCTTGAAAAAAACACAAAAAACAAAACAAATGAATAAACAAACAAAAAACCAGGCATGTGCCATTAAAGATATCTTATAAATGTAGATAGTTCTTTTATTTACGCTGAAGATAAATCATCGGGCTCTTGTTCTGCAAGCCTCTACAATTCAGAGGTCCACATAAATCTTATTTTAAACTGACTTGCTTAGTTTGGCTATTACCTAGTTTTACTCACTAGATCACTGTTAACTTGTCCTACTTTTTCTGGCAGATATGAACAGAGTGAATTACTAGGACATAATCAGTCCTTGTAATTCTAATTGGAAGTAATTAAAATTCTGGCCTCAGAAGATCAGGTTTCACCATCCAGATGGACTCAGCAATGAATTTTTGCTTTCCTTGGGGCGGGGGATGCAAATACAGACACAATTCTGTTGGCAGGTGTCAAAGTTGTGTTTCTTACTCTGAGGTGCCAGGGCCAGTAATTACAGAGCTCAGAGTTTATAGTAGCCCAAATTACCCTGTAATTACAGAGTCGTGAAAACCATGCTCTGGGAACTCTGGTCTCTCTTGTTGGCTGGGATGGGGCTTGGCCAGGCATCAGACCTCGCTGCCAAGAGCAAGGGAACAACCAGGGTGGAGGAGGGCTGTGGAAATCCTACTAGTAGTCCGGGCAGGGTGGGTTGCTTCCAGGATTTCAAGTCCTTGAAAGTCTGGGGAGGGGAAAGAGAACGTCCTGGAGCTCTTGGAACTTTGTGTTTTGTGCAATTTTAGGGTTGAAGGGCCCCTGAAGCACATGCTTTTCATTCATCTCACAAATTTACTGAGTGCCTTACTGCACACCAGGCAATTTAACCCAAGATGCAGAAAGAGTACATGACTCCTCTGAGGTTTTGCAATAACTTCACTTCCAAGCTTGGAATAGAAACCAGGGACTTCATGTCCCTTGTCCTTCGGTGTTTTTCTTTTCTTTTTCTTTCTTTTTTTTTTTTCTGTGCCTGGGAAATAGGAGTCCAGAGAGGCCAAGCCTCTTCCCCCGAGGCACAGATAGTCAAGGGCAGAACCAGGGAATCTTGAAAACCTAGGGTTTGCTGGCCAGACCACGGTCCCAAGCCTGAGGGGCCGTATGTTCTCTTTCCTCAGGTATGAAGAAGAGGTGGTCCTCAAGGCCACTGCTGAGAACGAGTTTGTGGTGCTGAAGAAGGTGAGTGACTCTTTCCACACGGCGAGCAATTAACTCTTGGACACTGGTCGCTCTGAGATGGGGCATTTTGCCAAGATCACATCAGTCCAGTTATGGTGGCAAGGCACTCGAGTCCCCAACAAAAGGAGGGGGGTTGGGCCATTGTGGCTCCTGTGCAGGAACCCAGACTGTGCTAATGGAGGCTTCGTATAAAAACGACCTCATCAAATTGCTGTTTGGCTTTTTGTAATCTCCCTGATTAGCCAAAATGATCACTTTTAAATTCGCCAGGTTGGGATGTGTTTGTTCTCAGCTAGTGATTTTGTGAGCTGTGGCCCTCATTCAGTGCAACTGCAGATAATGAAAAAAAAAAAAAAAAACAGAAAAAAAAACAGAGGAAAAATAGTTAATAATTTCCCTTTGGTTTCACATTGTTGTGTGAAGTGCATACAAATACTTTTTCACAATAAGGTGCTTACCAACCACCTTATTTTTGAGTAGTCATGGAATGGAGCGAGGGCTGGTCAAAAAACTTGCCAATAGAGGCATGACCTTGGTCTCAGGCAGGAAAGTCAGCTACTTGGGTGTTGGACATTGCCTGATGTGGGTGCCAAGGAAGACGTACCTAGGAGGCACACTTGTGGCTCTTTGGCCACTTTGTGGTCATGCTCCATGGGCCAGTTTGGCTTAGCAGTAGCCTGATGTTTTGGGCTATGATGTTAGGTTATGTGATTCAGCAAAAGCCCTAATTTTGGAAGGACTGGAAAAAAGTCTGTAGGGATCAGACTTCGCTTCCTATCCCAGGGGGTCCCACTGATGTTTATGTGATGGGGAGCAATGTTGGGGGTAGATAACGAAGGCCCCATCCCTCCTAGAGGGGCTCAGCAAGTGAAGACGAGAAGTCCAGGTTAGACATGTAATTGTGGGTTGGACGGGCAGGGGCAGGGGATGGGCCAGGAGGCAGCCTTAAGGTCTACTGTAGAGTACAGGGAATGACCTCATGGCCAACCTCCCCTGTCTTTGCCACCAGGATATAGATGGCGCCTATCTGCGCAAGGCCGACCTGGGGGCCAATGTGGAGGCACTGAAGGAGGAGACCCACTTCTTACAGGCCCTCTATGAGGAGGTGAGTCTCCCTGTCTCCAGAAGAGTAAGTGAGGGGGGAGATGGAGGAGTGTTTTCCTGGGGTATGGCCTGTCCTGGTTCCTTGTTCCTAGGAAGAGTCATCCATTCTTTACTCATCTAGGTCTCAACATCCTTTCCTTTTGTGACCAAGGGGATTTTCTGTAGTTCAGGTTTCCTTTCAAAATGGGAATGATAATGTCCACTTAAAATGATTTGAAAGACTATAATTCATCGCCTGTCTACATAGCACAACAGGAGATTTGACAAGATAAGCATAGGTATACAGATATAATAACAATTATAGTGTGAAACACATTGGAAAACCCAGGACTCTAAATCTGACCATTACTTGGTTGGCTGGATTCATACAGATTGCTGATCTGGAGGCTTTAGACCCCAGGTGCAGTAATGCAGTTTGTTCTTTCCCATGGAAATCTGCCTCTGTTGATCCAGTATTAATGAAATTCTACCTTACCACTGATTTGAGGCCATGGTCCAAATTCCAGCCTTTTCCTTTTATAGCTACACGTAAAATTTTTCTGACTTGCTAGTAGCTTTTTAATTTATTTCCTAAAGTTTCAGAGTTGAAATTATATTTTTAGATTACTTAGAGAGACAGGAGTCAGAGTTGAATTTGGAGCTGAGGGCCCTGGCTGTTGTCTCCTACAGGAAATCCATGTTCTTCAGTCACAAATCTCTGACACATCAGTGGTGGTGAAGATGGACAACAGCCGGGAGCTTGACATGGACTCGGTCATGGCTGAGATCAAGGCTCAGTATGATGATGTGGCCAGCCGGAGCAGGGCTGAGGCTGAGTCCTGGTACCAAACCAAGGTGAACTGGAGGGCTGGGCTGCCTCCTTGGGCAGGGAGGATAGCCATGAACCTGGGAAAGGCACCCAGATGCTCAGAGGGCTGCAGCAAAGGTTCTAGGTTCAGAGCAGGGGAAGGAGGTGGGACTATTGCTGAAGAACAGTAAGTAGGCCAGCTAATCTGGACAGGGTGGAACCAGTGACCTCCCAGCACATCCTACAACCATGTCATGATCATTGAAGGTTTCCCCATTTCTGTTTCCCAACCCACAGTGTGAGGAGATGAAGGCCACCGTGACCCAGCAGGGTGAGAACCTCCGCAGAACCAAGGAAGAGCTCAACGGCCTGAATCGCATGACCCAGAGGCTGACAGCAGAGGTGGAGGATGCCAAGCAGCAGGTTAGGGAACACTGAGACCCCACTTGGTGCACCTGCTGCTTCTGATCTGCTTTCTCCTTACCTTTAGGGGCTGCTGCTGTCTTTGGAGGGGCTTAGATTTTAACCACCTGCATCCGAAGGACCAACAGCGCACAAAACGTTTTAGAGACAGGACTGGTTTATTATTTAATATGTGTCCTTATTGTCCTCTTTCATACATATATTTACACATATATGCATATTAAAATATATCTTTATAAACTTTTTAGTGTTTTAAATTTACATAATGATATTGTACCATAAATCTCATTCTGATTCATTCTATGTCTTTGAAATCCATGCATGCCGCTATAAGTGACCTGTTTCATTATTTCTGTTGTATGGAATTCTATAATAGTCATCAACCATAGTTTCCTCTCTATTCCCTTGTTGATGGATATTTAGCTTACCTTCAAATCTTTTCTAGTACAACCAGTTGTATCACGAACATTTTAATACACATCTCACGTGCACCTGCATGAGAGATGCTTTGCAGGTATAAAGCAAGGAATAGAATTGTCGAGTTGTAAGACATTCACTTATTTACTTTCCATAACTAGTGCTGTGTCAGTATACATTCCCACTGTCGGTACATGAGGGCTTCTGTTCCCACATGTACTATTATCAAATTTACAAATTCTTGTGGGTCTAATAGGTAAACCAGAATCTGATTATGTACACTTTTATTTCTCTTGTTAACTAGTGATGCTGAATGTTTCCACATACACTGATTTGTATTTCACCTTCTAAGAATCGCCTATTCATGCCATCTGCCCATTTTTCTCTTGCCATTCTTGTCTTCTTCTTGGTGATTTGCAGTATTTTCTTGTCCATTCTACCTAGACTGTAACCGTTTGTCAGTTATACATGCTGCCATTAATATCTCAGTCTATCACTTGTCTGTGTGCTTTGCTCTGGTATCCTTTAGTGAACAGAAATCTTTAGCCTGGATGTGGCCAAATCCATCAATTCTTACCTTAATGGTTTATACTTGTGAAAGTTTGAGGTTATAAAGATATCCTCTTACATTTTGTCTTCTACTAGTTATATAGTTTTACCATTCACACTTAGGTCTTTAATCTGTCTGAACTTAATTTTTTTGTTTATACGGGGAGTGGAGTTCTAGTTAAAATCTTCTACATGTAAGAAAAGATATTACACAATTCATTCTTTAATCATGGGCTTGTGATACTACCACTATGATAACACTGAGTTCTCACATATCCCTGGCTCAATTTCTATTCTCTCCCTTCTGTTAGCTCTTCTTATCCACTATGGAAGAGGTATTACAAGTACTTTGTCACTGTTAACAGCTGAGGAAGTGAAATATGGGAAAGGTTTACTTTCCATAAGTGAAATTAGAGAAGAGTAGAAGTTATCTTCACTTGGATATTGATATGCTTTTAAAAAGGGTTTATTTGATTTGGTAAGAACACTTAACATAAGATCTACCCTCTTAACATTATTGTTGACTACAGATACAGTGTCATACAGTGGGTCTTTAGACCTTATTTATCCTGCATAACTGAAACTTTAGGCCCATTGATTAGTAACCTCCCATTCCCTTCTTTCCCCAGCCCTGGCAACCATCATTCCACTTGGAGTCTATGAATTTGACTATTTTACATACCACATATAAGTTGAATCATGCAGTATTTGTCTTTCTGTGTCTGGCTTGTTTACTTAATATAATGTTCTCAAGATTCATCTATACTGTCACATATTGCAGAATTTTCTTCTTTTTAAATGCGGAATAGTGTTTCATTGTCTGTCCGTACCACATCTGTACTCATTCATGTGTCCACAAACACGTAGGTTGCTTCTACATCTTGGCTACTGCGAATCATGCTGCTACAAGCATGGGGGCAGGGGGGCTAACATCTCTTAGATCCTGATTTCAGTTCTTTTGGGTAAATACCCAGAAGTAGGATTGCTGGATCATGTGGTAGGTCTATTTTTAAAGTTTTAAGGAACCTCCATACTGCTTTTCATAATGGCTACATCATTTTGCATTCCCACCCACAGTGTTCCAATTTCTCTACATCCTCACTAACACTTGTCTTGGTTTTCTGATAATAGCCAGCCATCCTGACAGGTGTGAGGTGATTCTCTCTGTGGTTTCAATTTTCATTTCCATGAAGATCAGTGATGTTGAACATTTTTTCATATACTTGTTGGTCATTTATGTTTTCTTTGGAGAAATGTGTATTTACATCTTTCCCCCACTTTAAAAATCAGGTTATTTGTATTCTTTGCTATCAGGTTATAAGAGTCCCTTAGGCTTTCTTAGGTAGGGCCGAGGGAGGAGCTGTGGTTAGTGTGCTGGGCATTGTAAATGGAAACTTCTTTCAGCAGGCCAAAGATGAGACCCTGTACAGTTGCCTCTGAAAACCTGGGCTTGGCATTAATTAATTGGATCGCTTAGAGCAAGTCATAGCCTCTCTGAATCTCAGTTTCTTCGTCTGTATAATGGGAATAACAAGGCCTATTCTGACAAGCTTGCAGAGTAACTTGCAGGGCAACTAAGATAACAACTGTGAAAGTGGCGAGTAAACTAACAACAGTAAACAAATATAAGACAATGTAGCTAATCATTATCAGTCCTATTCCAGTGCTAACATTTCTCCCTCTAACCATTCACCATGGACTTGAGTTTTACAATAAAGTGGTACAGAAATGAAGGAAGAAAGCTCTAAATGACATTTATCTTTCTAGTTGATTTAAAAGTTGACCATTTTGAATGAAGGTGAAATAGGATGACCAAGGCTATAGGAGACCCATCAGGGCTCCCACAGCCTAGTCCTTTCTCCAGCTCCTTCCCTCCTCTCCTTCTCCCAGCGCTGCAAACTGGAGGCTGCAGTGACTCAGGCTGAGCAGCAGGGTGAAGCGGCCATCAGTGACGCACGCTGCAAGCTGACGGGGCTCGAGGCCGCCCTGCAGAAGGCCAAGCAGGACATGGCCTGCCTGCTCAGGGAGTACCAGGAGGTGATGAACTCCAAGCTGGGCCTGGATGTGGAGATTGCCACTTATCGCAAACTGCTGGAGGGCGAGGAAAGCCGGTGAGGACAAGGCCTGGAGTTACCTTGCAACCCCACTCGAGGCTAGAAGAGTGCCTTACTGAACTATAATCCCTCAGGCAGAAAGTGTGCAGACTGGGAAAGACTCTAGAGATCATGAGGTCCAGCCATTTCCCCATTTTCAGATAAACTGAGGTCCAGAGAGGAGGAAGGAACAAGTCCAAGACCACAGCTAAAATGTCACCAGTCTCAGGGCTAGCACTCTGTGATCTTTCCCCCCGCCCCAACCAGGCTGTACCTAAAGCCCATTCCAAGGCAATAGCTTTACCCTGCTGTTCGAAAGAATGTTTCTGCAATCACATCTCAGTGGGTTGTGTCAACCTAGATAGTCTGGTATTTAGGACCAGTGACTAGAAATGAGCAGCACAGGGTCCTTGTTTGATAGGGGAAGACAGAGGCAGCCATAAATCCATCCTTCAGGTGATTGGGGTTAGTGTCCCAGGGAGGCTGTGGGAGGCATCTCAGAGGAGGAAATAGAATTGCTGGGGAAGGGGGAAGAAAGGGACAGGATACTTCAGGCTGTGCTGACAGTTTGAACCAAAAATTGAGAGCAGGTGAAGTCAGCATGGGGAGGAGTGATGTGGGTTTAAACCTGAGATGGTGCATGAGCTTCTAGCCTTGAGGTGGCCACATCATTACCGCCTCCTAGTTGGGTCCCATGGGGGCCAGGAGCAGGCTACACTGGAGAGCAGAGTATGGAGGTTCAGATTACCGGCTGTGAGCCAGACTTCCTGGGTTCAAATCCAGCTCTGCTACTTAGTAGCTTTAAACCCCTATACCCCAGTGTTCTTATCTGCAAAATAGATCATCACAAAACCTACTGCTTAAGGCTGTTGCAAGGATGGAAAGAGTTCATGGACCACATAATAAGCATGATTAGGAGTATGTTATCATCAGAATAAGACCATCTCTAGCCAGTTTAGCCGAGAAGGGCTGCACCCGCGCAGGGGCTCCTTATTAACACCATTAGTGTCAGAAATCTGACAGGAGTGGCACCTAAGGCAGCTGGCCATGCTGCTGGACTTACACAATAAATGACCAAAGCAGGTAAACTTTTCTGTCCATTTCCTCAGGCCTTGGTTGAAATCACAAGAGATATCTCCTCTTTTGTACCTTTAAGCACCCAGCCCACCCACCAGCATTCTGTGGTGTGCTTGGCATTTGCACTGTGAAACTTACCTTCATGACGATAATAACCATTAATATATTAATGACTCAACTACATAATGAATAATGCACTGTCCCCAACACACGAGATTTTAAAAGGTGATTTAATGTATTGTACTTTGCACATTGTGGCCATAGACCTTATAATAAACCTTCTCCTCTTGGTATTTAACATGTTTAAATGGATTACACAAGAAATGTTCTTTTTTACAAAGTATAGGAAATGACCGTATAAAAGCAGCCATAATCACTCAGCTCAAAGGTAGCTGGTGCCAGGCACCATGATGGGCATTGGTTAGAATCATCTGGAAGAGGACAGTTCTAAGGCTGTGGCAAAGTCAGATTCATGTGGCAGGAAAGTGAGCTGGAAGCTATATCCTAATTTATAAGCTGTGGAGAGTAGGAGGGTTCTGAATGAATGAGAATAGAGCTTTCCTGGAGGAAAAGGTTTGAAGGTGGAATTAAAAAAGCGGGGAGACAAAGAAACAAAGTACAGGTAGGTGTGTGGGAGGAGGGAGCATCAATGAAAAGCCCTCTGTAGAGATATAAATGTCTCATCATTAATGAGGTATTTATAATATTAATAGTAAGCGCTTAATTGGATTTACTGTGTGCCAGGCTCTGTCTGTAGACACTACATGTCGAGCTTACAACAACCCTAAAAGGTGGGTATTATTATTCCCATTTCATGACTAGGGAAACTGAGTCACAAAAGGTTAGATGACTTCTCAAGGTCATCCAGATAGAAGTGGCTCAGCCAGGTTTGATTCTAGGTGACCTGGATCCAGAGTCCTGGCTCTTAACCACCACACCTTCCATCCTTCCTCTGCATTTATCAGGTCAGATGGATATCTGGAGTAGCACTTAAAATTGTGGGATTAAAATGAATCACTTTAGATAATAGGCAAGCTTTTTCCTACCCAGAGGTGTCCAGTTAGGCAGTAGCTGCTCCCATCACCTATTCTTTGGCTTGGCTGGAATTTCCAGCCAAGCAAAGGACAAGAAGGATGAATTCCACTGCCAACCCCTATCTCTACTATCAAGTTTTTATGGCTAAGAAGCAAATGAGGCATAAAGTGGCCTTTTGGGAACTCAGGGAGTAGTGCCAACCCTCATGCTGTCTGCAGTAGGTGGGCGGCATGCCTCCAGGTCCTCATCTCCTCTCCCCTGCTTCAGGATGAATAGACCTGCGGTAAGGGCAGGGGAACCTGGTTCTAATGCGCACTTTCTCTTCTCCCTTGCAGTCTGTGTGAAGGCGTGGGCTCAGTCAATATCTGTAAGTTGGGAGTGTGTGTGGGCACAATCCTTTTGGGTGTGAATAATCTTAATATTGGGTTGCATCTAATCTCTGTCCATGGGGCACTGGGTGAGGGAAGTAGTAGCTGTGGTCTCTGGGATCCAGACAAATGGATGGTTCAAAATATTCGGCCTTTACTCGGATCTATCTAGAATATCCAGGAAGCCTAAGCTAATCAATGTGGCAAGTTCTGACCCCCTAAATTGTTCTGCAAAAAGAGCCCAAGTCTTTAATTACACACAGAATATGTCTCAAGTGGTACAATGTTTTAATAAGAAGAAGCACTTGATATCTAGTCTGATAATTTGGGGCCACTGCAGGCAACTCTTACGTGTTTATCTCTAATAACCCAATGTATACACAGTCTTTAGCCTAGGTGTCTATCTGCTCCCCTCATCTTTCCAGCAATCCTTTTTCTAGACTTCTTCCACTGTGATCCCTCAGATCGTGTTCAAAGATTGTATAAACACATCTCATCATTAGTCTGGTTAAAGTAGTGTCCAATTTGCTAACCACACTGCTTTAAGAAGCAGACGGCCATGGGTTTCTATTTGCCTGTAGTTCAAAAGATTCACACTGCTGGTCCTTTGGAGTGTGAAGAGAGTTAATTATTGGTTCCAAAAAATTCTGGGTCACACTATGTCCGGGACTGAAGAGAATTCTGACCGGGTGTCTCCATCCACAGGTGTGAGCCGTTCCCAAGGTGGCGTAGTCTGCGGTGACCTCGGTTCCACCATCTCTCGTGGCTCAGGGGGCATGGCCATCAGCAGTGGAGCCCTCTGCTCCTCGTCTGGAGCAGGAATCTGCTCCAGTGCAAGATCTGTGCGGTTTGCATAGTGGGAGGTGGGGCTCTGGGTGGATGAGTTCTGATAGGGGCCAGGGTAGGGAGTAGGAGGGGAAAAAAATCTTTTCTCTCTCAAGCCTAAATGTGAGTTTAGGAATTCCCCCTTACTGGGAACCCAGACTAACTCTCCAGTTTCCTTCTTATTGGAATTGTGATTTACGATTTGAGTGCAAACTCTGGGTTTATTATTATTGCCACCTTCATTGAGTTCTCTTTCCTTGTGGTCTAGGAAAGCTTTTTGATATAAACTGCTTAGTTTCTTCCCCAACTGGCTTCAGGCTAGCAGACCATTACTAAGTACTGCCCAACCACGTGCCAGGCCCTCTGGGAAGGGAGCCAGGTAGAGAGATGGCAGTGCATGGGTGCATCTCTGTGCTTTGCCCTCTATGAGGAACTGTGCATATCTCCTCAGTGTTAAGGGGGCCGTAGGGAGCATGGAGTTGGGCTCTGGGAAGCTCCTCACTTCATCTGGGAGATTGTATGTTCTTAGAGCCTCCCCCAACTATTCATATATCAGTATAAAAAGACTGACTGAAGCTAATTGGCTGAGAATTTTCTTGTGGGTGGTTTGGAATTTTATTGTATTTGGGTGATTCCTGTTATGGCTCCTTTTGTCTTTTGGTGAGAGTGATTAAATATCAATGAGTAAAGGTTTTCTCCTAGGAATGTCTGTCTCCTTCATTGTTTTTCCAGCTCCCCCCGCCCCTGCCCCATATCTGATTGTTTAGAGCCACTCCTTTACATGGGCAGAGGGAATAGGAGAGTCTGATAATTCTGACTGTGGAGGTGACTTTCCCTCTGATTCTCACAGGATCAGGTTCATCTCTTTGCATTTCTCTTCTGATTGCTGTGACATCAGAGCCAGTCTGGGCCACCCAGGCCAGGTGTGGTGAGACAAAGGTAAAAGAGGAGAGAGAAGGAAGCTTGTATTCGCAGCAGCTGCTAAGTGTCCTGCTCATCACGTATGTGTTCCATTCACTGTCACAGCAACAGTATTATTATCTTCATTTTACAGTAAGAAAATTAAGGCCCAAAGAAGTTAAGAACTTCACTCAGGTCACATAGCTAGTCCAGGATCCAAACGAAGGTCTAGGCAATGCCCAAGTTCATTAACTTTCCACCGTCTTACTTAATTTTTCCTTCAGGTGAAACATCCTAGCTCATAGCATTGCTCCTGGATGAGGGGTTCTAACTGATCCTATCTTATTAGTCTGACACTCCAGAGATAAGCGATGGAAGTTGCCATAAAGGAGCCTCCTGGAAGTGTTTGTAGAAACATCGTCCCATAGCTTTTTGCTCTCCAAGAATCTTGGACAGATCTTCTAATGGGGTGGTTAATACAGGCCTCCTATGTGGGAACCCAGAATTAAAACTCAGACCTCCGGTTGAATGGCATTTTCCCTGATGGCATGTATGGGGCACTTGATTGGAGGAACTCTGTCCCTGGTCTACTGCTGAAATGACAGTTCCCAAGAATTTCTGCCTGGGGAAATCTGCTTAGAGTTCCCTCTGATGCAAGGATGTCCCCCTAGCTGAGATGAGATGAGGAGAGGGGTTTCTATTGGTCAGCTTTCTTCCACTTGTTTTATAGGAATAATTCTACTTCCCCCATTTGATATTATTTGGTATTTTAAAAAAAAGATTAAAAAAAAAAGACCTGAATGGGTAGAAGATATTTTGCCACAAAAATATGCATTTGATCTCAAGACAGAAAAACTTTTGAGTAGTTCTTTCTGGCGATGCAGGCATTCTGATTCTCCAGAATATGTCCCCAGGGGGCACACTGGACAGTTGAGGTGTCAGCTTTGGCATTTTAGTCATGCTTGGTGCAATTGATCAAAGTGTTTTCTCCAAGCACAGACCCAGCCCAGCAACCCAGAACCACAGGAGGTGGTGGGGCTGAAAAGGGTTCATCTCATAGGTCCCTAGGCTGATACCCTCAGCATGGAGTCCACTTTTGCCCAGAGTCTCACTGAGACCTGGCAGAGTTAATGCTCAAATTTTGCTCTCCTGAGCTTTCAGCCTGAGATTTACCCTTTCCTGCAGATGAATAATGTGCCCTAAATTGAATGTGGGCCTATTCTGATGACTATGTCCTCAAGGCTCAGAGAAGTGGGAGAAGGGAGAGGAAAAGGGAAGAAACTTGCAGGAGGCTGGCCTGGTGTTGGCCTGATGTCCACCAGAAAACCCAAAACAGCAGCAGCCTCAGCCCTTAGTAGAGGCTGCAGCCTCCAGTGCAGTTGCCACCCTTTGGGTCTGACGTGAGGATTCATCAGAATGCACAGGGCCTTACCTTTTCCACCCAGGGGAAAGGCTTGGAGATGGTGCAGCCAAGGGAACTGGCAAGTGGACATCTGCCTGGAATAGTGACAGCCAGTCTGTTCTAACGGAGAAATGGAAATGAATCCAACAGGGCTGATATCTATACTTTCTGCTCTACCAATTGCCTGAGTTAATACAATCATCCCAGGCCTGAACCATCCTGGAGCCCTATCCTGAGACTTAGTTGGGGTCAGAGCTGGGAGGAGACACTTCCTGCTCTCCAGGAACTTCCAGTTTGATCCAAGCTTCAGATAAATCCGATGACATCTCTGACCTCGAGCCACAAAGATAGAACTAGAGATTCTCCCCCTGTGGGGCAGGGGGAAGGGGATGTGTGCCTGTAGGAATAAGGTAGTGGGGAGAGAGTTGAGCAAAAGCAAATTGGAGGAGGGGTGTGGGGTGGCCTATGTATCCACATGGGATGGTCCTTGGCAGCTTCAGAGGGCAGACCTGTCCCCATTGGTGGAGCTCGCATCAAGGAAGATCAGCACTAGGTGGAGGGGTTGTACAGGGCTGAGGAGCATGAGGGGAAAGAGGAGACAGAGGGAGCCTGCGTTTGGCATAGGGAATACATGCACAGGCTGGGTTTGAACCTGGCAGGAGGGAGTGAAAGCAATGAGTTTGGGATGGGATTCTGGCTGCTGGGAGTATGTGGGGTAGGGTTAAGGAGAAAGAGGTCATGTGGGAGCTGGAGCTGTGGTCCAGGCCTGAGTGGACTGAATTGGAGCCAGGGTAGGGAAATGGATAGGAAGAGGCAGAATCACTGTGGAATTGGGAAAACACTGCATAGTGGGGTGGGGCTGGAAAGAATTTGCATTGTTCACCAGTTGGAGATGGAGCAAGAGGAGTCTAGTGTCAGAATTTGGAGGTGCACAATGTGTTCACAAGATCACGTATCCTTGCATTGCAGCAACATTTATTGAAACACCAGTTGAGACAACCCAGAAGGCAAGCCACCCACAAACAGTTGTCACAAGCGGGAGACCCAGGAAGTGGCCTAACCTTCTCCATCCTACTTGCTCTGTGTCGGACAGACCCCTCCTGCACTGGCAGGGTGAGATCTGGAGCAAACATGGAGTTGAAATGTATAGAGTGCATTGAATAGCAAGACCTGTCCAAAGACAAAAGATTCCCTTCCCGTAACAGGCCTTTCAACTAGGAGGTCACGTGAGGAGCCTGGCTGTGATGGGTTAACCCAGAGACAAGCCTCACACACACAAAAATGACCGCTGGGGCAGTGCTTCCTGCAGAGACCTTCCCAGCCAGGAGAGGGAGCCGCTGGGGGCCACTTCCTTTCTGACCCCCAGGTTGTGGGAGACCTGGCCGGGTGGTTAGAGTCATTCCTCGTACCAGGGCAAGGCCAAGCTCCCACTGATGTCCAGCTACCCTGGGTTACTGGTAATGCCCCAGAGAGCTTAGTGAACATTGCAAATTGGCCTCGGGTATTTTTGAGTGACACTGGAGTTAAGTGAAAGGCTGAGAATGACTCTCTAACTGAAACTAAGAAGAGAACAGGAAACAACTCCCTAAAAAGAGAAAGCGGTCCAAAGGCCCCAGGGCCTGTCCCACTGTAGGAACATGTGGAAGATTCCAGAAGCAAGCACACATTTTACATTCACATGCCATCTGTGCTCAGGTGGATGCAGACGGCCCCGGACAGACTCTACGCAAAGCGGACGGACCGACTGCTCCCACAGCTGAAGCTGGTGGAGCGGGTCTGACAGGGGGCGCAGGAGTCGGGCGCCATCACCGTGATGCTGCCCCCAGTGGCCATGGGGCCAGAAGCAATCTGGCGTCCAGGGGTGGTACTACACGTGAGGCCCCCACAGGAGACTCCACCACGGGAGCTGCTGACACCTGTGGGAAGAAAAGGGGCCCAGAGGGGTGAGTGGCCGACCATGATCCACCAACCCCCAGGGACAAGACATATCTGTTGGCTTCTGCATGGCAGGAGCTTCCTCCTCCTCAAAGGGTTGTAGTTGTTAATACCTCAGGCCCTGTTCCGCTCAGCATCTCAGCCCTTCTAGAGGACTGGGGCAAGAAAGGCCAGGGGACCCCGGGAACCCTGAGGGACAAAGCCACCTGGCCACATTTCCATGGCCTGCAGTTCACATCGCCATCAGGGGAGGGCACTCAACCCTGCTTTCTCTAACTTCCTCAGAGCTTCTCTGTGAAACAGGGCCTGGGGGAGGAGGCTACCTCCTAGTCAGGGAACATTCTAGGTTCAGGGGGTTAAGCTTTTGGGTTCAGCTTTGCCCAAGGGCAAAAGCATTCTCTTGGGGCTTTCACGCAGATACTTACAGACATTCACAGCACCCACACCTTCGCACAGCCTACAGGGAAAGAAAATTCTGTTAGTTCTGACTCTGAGCTGGATTTCCTGAGGTGATGGTTGCTTGGGGACAGAGAAGGCTGTTCTGTGTACAGATCCTACTCCCAGTGGCAGAAAAGGATCCCCAAAAGTTTCCATTAAAGACTTTCTTTCTTCGTTTTCTGACCATGGAGATAAGACCTTCTGATTTTCAGCAGAGGTGGGTGAGATTATGAACTCTACCCACCGCCTACAATCTGAGTGACCTGGCCCACCCTCTGTAGTATGATCAAGCTCACAGAAAAGAGTCAAATCACATGCACCTATGTGTATGAAAAGCCTTGTGGTCAATGAAGAGTTACTACGTGCATACAGATTGCATTGTCCTTACAATGAACAAGACTACTTGCAGGCCAAGCTGCATCCTCCTGTGGGAAGCTACTAGAAGAGAATGGATTTCAGAGGCACATAATTTGGGTACAGAGCCTGGTTCTTGCACTTATTAACTGTGTGGCCACGGGAGTCACTGAACACTAAGCCTATTTTCTTATCTTTGGATGGGAAAAATGATACCCAACCTCATTGGATTGTGAGGATTACAATGAGCATTTAACACAGGCTGAGCACATAATAAGAATCTGGTAATTATTATTGGAGCTTGACCTGTATGAGTTGTGGGCAGAGATGTAGCTCATACCTGAGCTCAAGGAATTCACTCCCAGAGGACCAGGGTCTCCACCTCCTATGTCCCACAAGATCCTCCTCAGTCCTACCTGTGCTCCTCGCCCTCCAGCAGGCGCCTGTAGGTGGCGATCTCGATGTCCAGGCCCAGCTTGGAGTTCATCACCTCCTGGTACTCCTTGAGCAGGCAGGCCATGTCCTGCTTGGCCTTCTGCAGGGCGGCCTCCAGCTCGGCCAGCTTGCAGCGTGCGTCGCTGACGGCCGCCTCACCCTGCTGCTCTGTCTCAGCCACGGCGGCCTCCAGCTTAGCCCTCTATGGGGAAGGAGATGTGAAGACAAGGATGAGAGATGGCACAGCTTGGTTCAACCAAGCTGGTGAAGCTGGGGCAGGAAGAGGAGGGTCCCAGAGAGAAAGTAGGTAAACTGCCTGTGACCAGGTAGTTAATGGGATACAAGCACAGGAGGAAATGGATAGGCTTTTCATCATTTCTCTCTGATGTTAATGGGAGGGTGGCTAAGGGGATCAGCAATGACACAGCTCATCCAAACTCAAGCGCTGGAGGATGTAGTGGAACCCCTGCCCTCTGGGTGTCTGCTTCCTCATGTGCACACTGCAAGGCCTGATTGGGACAAGGCGTTTGTCTTTCTGGGGAGCAAAGGACCTGGTGCTGCAGTCTGCCTATGCTGGATAGTTGAGCCCTTCTCATACCTTACCTGGCACTTGGCATTCTCAATCTCAGCGGTCAGCCTCTGGATCATGCGGTTCAGCTCGTTGATCTCCTCCTTGGTGCGGCGCAGGGTCTCCCCGTGCCGGATCACCGTGGCCTTCATCTCCTCACACTGCGGGGAAGCACAGATGCTCCTGAGGCTCAGGATGGGACATGCCACCCAATGAGGATGCCAGGGATGAGAGTGCAGGCTGTACAGTGTTTGGCCTGTGCAACCAGCCATAGCAGCCCCGTTCTGTCATCTCTACCTGAGAGTTGTCTGCCCTTGTGTTGCCATCCGTAGGGATCAGGATCCCCAGACAAAAGAAGCCTTTCTAATATACATGTTGTATCCTTCCATGGCTGTGTCTGGGAGGCAGGTGTCCTGTGCCACTCACCTTGCTGCGGTACCAGGACTCGGCCTCAGCACGGCTGCGGCTGGCGACATCATCATACTGAGCCTTGATCTCGGCTACGACACAGTCCATGTTCAGGTCTCGGCTGTTGTCCATCTTGACGATGACTGAGGTGTCTGAGATGTGGGCGTGGAGGACACGGAGCTCCTGGGGGGGCCAACAGCCAATGCATCTGGTTCTGGTGCCTGATCTGAGCCATGTGCTCCACCCCTGGGGGCAGTGCCCACTCTCTGGAGGGGACACTGATCATGAATGTTCAGTGACTCCTGTTCCCCATGCTCCCACCCACTTTCATTCACACACAGGCACATCATATAATAAAGAACCTGGAAGGGGCCCTGGAGGTCAGTTGCAGATAGCACATGACTTAACAAAAGGGGAAACTGAGGCTCAGAATGAGAAAAGGCCTGACTCAAAGTCACCCAGCAGAAAAGCTGGGGTTTGCATAACAGGACTAGTAATTTGTTAATTAAGACCCCTCTCTAACTAGAAATCCACTCACCCCACAGAGACATTTTTATAGCCACGTTAGACCAACATGCACGCAGACCAGCACATAGGCACACACACTGCAACATGCAGAGGTGCTCAGAGGCATGGAGAGGCCCCGCCACAGACACTCAATAATCCTCAAACACATACGTCAGGTTCTTACTTGGCACATACATACGTGTGTCTGTGACAGCCACACATTACACCCTTCTTGCATGTGTGTGCATGTTCTTTTCGTGCTTACACCACACATGCAGCAAACACATGCACACAATGCACCCTCGCCTCTCTCTCCCAGGTCTCCACACCTCCCCTCCACCTGCCCTGCATAGTTGACAGGGGACTCGTCACCTCGTCATAGAGGCGCTTCAGGAAGCTAGACTCCTCCACCAGGGCCTCCACATTGGCCTCCAGGTCTGATTTCCGCAGGTAAGCGCAGTCCACGTCCTGGTGGTGGAGAGAAGGGGGGAGTGTGCATGTGGGAAAAGACCCATGGAAAGAAGAGTGTGGTCCATGCGGTAACTGCGCCCCCCACTGGAGGATGTGCGGATGGGTCCCTCTCTCTCCCCGCCCCATCCAAGACCAGTCCCCTCACCTTCTTTAGAACCACGAACTCGTTCTCTGCTGTGGCTCTCAGAGCCACCTCCTCTTCATACCTGAATGTGGAGGAGAGAGGGGCTGAGGCTTGGATACCATCCCAGACCCCAGGCAAATCTCTTCTGGGGTTCAAAAGAGATTAACTCCCTGCAGATGTTATCTTGTCCTCTCCATGGCCTGTTTTGTAAATTATTCATGGGCCAGCCCTTGTGCTAGTTCATGCTAGTTCATATGCCTGTGGGATGGGATCATGCTCTGAGTGTAAATCATCTGTGCACCCTAGGTCCAAAGAGAGCTAGTGCCCCAGGCAGGGAGAGCACAGAGCCCCTGTAGTAAAGGTGAGCCGGGAGGGGCAGAAACAAAGATAGCTGCAGCATACCATTGAGATTCCTTTCCTCACTCCCCTGAAACCAGCTCTAAGATACATGGGGCCTCCAAGGGCCAGAGACTCTGAAGAAACCTAGGTCCTTACCAGACATCACTTGGGGTTCTAGGCAGCCCCTGTTGACAGGCAGGAATCTTAGAGAAGATTCCTAGTTTATTTAAGAGGGTCGTGGGTTCCCCTTGTGTTCCCCTGGTTGTGTGCACTCACTTCTTTTTGTAGCCCCCTAGCACCTCCTGCACGTGGTTGAGCTCTGAGGCCAGCCTCCCGCTGTCGGCCTCCACACACTCGGCCTCCCGCCTCAGCGTCTCGATGTAACCATTGAACAGCGGCTCCAGGTTGCTCTCACAGCAGCGCTGGTTCTGGTAGAACTGCCACTTGGTCTCCAGCAGCTTGTTCTGCTGCTCCAGGAAGCGCACCTGCCACCCGGGGTAGGGAAAAGAGACTCAGTGAGGAAGTCTAGGGTTGTGCATAGTCCACAGAGCTCTCTCTACCCTGAACCCAGGGGCTGAGACATGGGGCTGAGTGTTTGCATCTCAAGGGGCCTGGATTCCAGCCCTTCGGGGAGACATTATGGATGTGAGGGAAAGCACCCCGGCTTGAAACTCAAGGTTTGGTTCAAGCCCCAGTCTGGCCACTTTAAGCCAGCAAGTTGTCTAACCTCTTGGTGCTTGGTTTTCTCTCTAAAACAGAGATGATAATACCTTCCTTAGAGTTGTGAAAGGTGAACAAGTTAATGCATGTAAAGTGCTTAGAACGGTCTGCGACACATGGTAAGGGATCCACTAATTTAGCTATTACTATAATTACCAGTTGTTCTTCATTTGTTCATTTATGAAAATTTTATTGAATATTTGCTATGTGGTGCTAGGGCCTGTACACCTGCACGCACACGCGCGCGCGCACACACACACACACACACACACACACACATCTGTCTCTGTCTCTCTATTTCTCTATCTCCATCTCCATCTCCATCTCTAGCTCCATCCATCTCTACCTCCATCATCTCCATCTCTAACTCTATCTCATCTATGTCTATCTACATCTATCTAGTTCAATTCTTACAACATTTTGGGCAGGGAGACATTATTTTATTATTTTCCCTGAAGTACAGATGGGGAGACTGAGACCCCAAGGTGTGAAATGACTAGTTTATTGTCTGACAATAAGTAAGTGATGGAGTCAGGATCTGCTGTCCTGTGAGTCCCCTTCACCTGCTCACCACAGTATGTCTAAGCAGCTCATATAACCTCTCAGCTTCAATTTGTTATTCAAAAAATAGAGATGACAACATCTACCCCACTGGGTCATTCTGAGGATTAACTAAGATCACTACAGAGAAAGTGATAATAGGGAGGTCGTCCCTATTGCCCTCAGAGCCCCTGATCCCAGACCCCAGAGCCCGGTGCTGTCTGCTTCACCAGAGTGAAGCCTGGTGGACACAGGAGGAGCCAGTGTGAAGGGATGTACAGTCGTGGCCTTCTTGGGAGGCAGCCTCACAGCAGTGCGGCATTTATCACACTGCGTCAGTGGGCCTCTTCCTACAGGCCTGGCTACCTCCCCTCCACATTCCCAGCTTTCCATCCATGGAGGAAGCTGCCAAACCTGGTTGGTTAATTGTCACACTTCCTTTCCCACTCCTGTCCTTAGAAAATAATACTAACAGCTAGCATTTACTGAGCACTTACTATGTGCCAACACTCTTCATGCATGAACCCATTAATCCTCACAACCCACACGGGAAGCCGACTTTGTTGTCCAGACATGTTAAATGTCTGAGGTCCAACACTGCCAAGGGGCAGAGCCAGGATGGGGGAGGCAGCGTGCTTCCGAGTCATGCACCAGTCTCTTCCCAGCTGCCCCCGCCAAGAGCCACAGGCCTCTTGTCCTCCTCACTAGCTCCCACTCTTCTAGCACCCAGTGTCCAGTCCAGGTTTTCAGGGGCAGCTGTAATGTTCCTATGTTGTCTCCGGAAATGCACACGTACTCTAAACCACAGACTTGATTTCTGGACCACTCTGGGCCCTCCATACACTCTGCTGGAATTAAATGATGAAAACTGATCCTTCTGCCTAAAATGCTTGCTCTTCTGTCCCTCTGCTCTCTCCAACCTGGCTGTCACGCGACTTCCCCGACAGCTGGGGACCTTTCCGAGGAAGGGCAGGGTTGGACTATCCCAGACCTCACTGACCTTGTCGATGAAGGCGGCGAACCTGTTGTTGAGGCACTTGATCTGCTCCTTCTCCTCGTGCTTCACGCACTGCGCGTTGGGGTCGATGTCCAGGTTGAGGGGCGCCAGGAGGCTCTCGTTGACCGACACGGTGGTGATGCAGGGCGGGCTGGGCCCACACACGCCACCCGAGCGGTACCCGAAGCTGCGGCCGCAGGCGCCGGAGCGGAAGCCTCCCACAGCCATGCGGGGCCCGCAGGTGCCCAGGTGAGAGAGGCTGCGGCTGCCGAAGCCCGCCAGTCCCCGGTAGCAGGACACCCCCCGATAAGGGGCGGCTGTGATGCAGCAGCGGCCGCCAGTGTTGGGGGCCACAGCCGAGCAGGAGCTGAAGGTCCTGGTGACCCCACACCCTGAGTTGATCCGGTAGGAGCGGCAGGACATGGTGCAGGGCTGAGCAGGTGCTGCGCGCTGCGGGGTTGCTGAGGGCCGCGGACTGCGGGATGCTCTGCTTGGGTTCCTTCTGGTCTCTCTTAGCCTCCCTGGTCCTTTTATTGGTGGGGAGAGCTGGGGTTGGCTGCATAAAATGAGTGAAAAGGCATTTTAAGTTGTTTATTGGCTTGGGGAATTTGCCAGCAACTCCCCAAGGACTCATCTTAAAGGTGAGCTCAGCGGCGACTCCGGGACTCCGTAAAAGTATTGAAGATGTTATTAGGAACACTGTGCGTTTGCACTTTTCATCTTCAAAGCTCGTTTACATACATTAAGCAATTAATTTTCTCTCAGTCTCCCTGTGAGACGGCCTCAACCCACACCTGGAGACAGATTTGACTTCACAACCGTCTGAGGTGTCTGGGTTCTGGATAGAGGCTGGGGCCACTGTCTCAGGGTCCCAGGTTGGGTGAGACCGTGAGAGGTCATTACCTCGGTCCTGGCTCCACATAGGACTCATTCTCAAGTAAATCATTGTGTTTCAGGAGCTGCTGCCTCAGGCAAGTTCAAACCCACCCACATGGTTCAGGTCCAGAAGAGCCACCACGATCCCTGCGGGACAGAGGGCTGGAGCTCTTGGTCTCTTAGAACCTTCTGGATTCTAGTCCAGAAGACTCAGTTTCAAAGCCTTCATTTCTCACTCTCAAACTGAAAACCACTCGACTCTCAGTGGCCACAATAACAATCATTTGTGGGTAATGGGGAGCCTCCCCTTTATCCACTTTCTCCTGCTTGGCCATAGGTTGGGATAACCCTATCCTGATTTAACCTGGCTAATGTGAACTTGCCCTGGGCACCTTCCCTTGGCTCTTTAAGAAAAAAAGAGATCCTATGAGTCTCTTTTTCTTCCAAGACCACCAGCCAGAGAAGGTACTTATATTGTTTGTCAGCTCCAAAATTGTCACTCTTAAAGGAAAATTCAGAGACTGCCGGGTGGGAAGGTGGCTTTTCTCACTTGAGGAAGCCATGATTTCTTGTGGGGTCTCTGGGATCCTGGCTCCTTCTAATTTCCCTGCTTTCCTGTGTGTCCTGGAGTCATTCACTAGAATAGCAATTGCTATTCTTTTAATGATGAATGAGCCCAGATCTGGGGGGATGTGGTCCCTGGCCCCAGGGAGGCTAGCCAAGTACCCGAGGTATTAGGAGCTTCAGGAAGAAGAGCTGATGAAATTCCTTTGAGGAGGGTGACAACCCCTTCAGAGAACCAACCAGAAGCAGACACTACCCTATGCCACCAATCCCTGAATCTTCCCTCAGATGACCAACATTCTGTCGAGTTGCCCTTTCTCCATGGCCGGCCCACCACAGGTCTTCACCCAGGACCAGGCTGACAGGTTTATATATCTGCATTCCACACCTATCCTTCTGAGTAGGGCAAAGAGGATTTGCGGAGCTGGTGTGGGAGGGGCAGGTAGCCTCACTGGCAGGCCCTGGATGGTCTTCAGAGCATAGTTACCCATGGGAAGCTGCTTGGATTTAGCAACCTGGGCAATGAAATCAAAATGGAAAGACCTGGTTCAAGTGCCAGCTTGGACCCTTTCTAGCTGTGTGGCTTTGGGGAAGTTCTTAACCTCTCTGATCTTCCATTTTCTTGACTGCAATGTGAGATTCATCTTTACCTTCTAGGGTTGTTGGGAGGATTAAGTGGATAATACACACGAATGTGCTTTCGAGACAAGGAAACTCTGTATAAAGGAGAAGGACTTCTGCTTCCAATCAGAAACACCTCCCTTCCCTGCACCCCTCACCCAGCAGAGACTGGCTTTGTTCCTTGCTCCATCATGGTCTTCACCTCCTCTGCGCATGTATGACTTCTTTACCCTTTCAAGGCCTTTAATTTTTTCTATAACCTGATTTCACTAATATAAAAATTTGGTGTAGAGTTGGCGGGTGGAGAGAAGAAACTATATTGGAGAACACAGAAGACGGTTACCCAGCCCTCACCCCTCAGGGATGTCTTCTAGTGCCATGGATGGTGAGCTCACCGACTGACAGTTGTGTAGATCTGGAGCTGAAGTGGTATGGGCCAAGAGGGATTTGGCCCTTTGACAGTAGGGAAGAGGGTTAGGGTTGAGTGTGGAAGGTGGAGGATGGGTGGGCTCTCTGTTCAGCCAGCCTCAAAAGCCCAAAACACTTCATCCTCTTAACTCCTATGAGCCTTGGCTTTCTTTCAACTTACTGAAGAGGATGGAAGCTGACCCATTTCTTTCCTTGTGGCAGAAGGGACTGGAAACTTTTTCCTATAGGGTGGCTTGTATGTCAACTGCTCCCTGATCCATGCCCCCTACACACACATACGCATACACACACACCCCTTTCAAATCTCCCCGAATTGGGCCTGGGCACAGAGGGTGGGGAACGGAGACCTGGAGGAAGACCCATTGCTTTTAGAAATAAGATGCCCATTCAGGACCAGCAGAACTGTCCAGAACAATGGTGTGGGCACCTGGGTGGGTATGTTGGTAGTGAGCACAGGCCCAACCTGGCACAAAATGTGCTTGTGGATGCTAGGTGAAGTTTACATCATTGTAGATGGCAGCTGAGCCTCAGGCTGTTGGGGACTGCTCAGGAGAGCTGTCTGGGTAGCACTTTGAATTGGAGGGGTTGGGCTGAAGAGAGAGGCTGAATCCTCATGGGGCTATTCCCAGGTCATCCAAGGCAAGTGAGAAACTCATACCAGGCCAGACTGGTACAGCTGCCCTGAACCCATAGGACCTGGGGTTTTGCCATATGGTTCTACCCAAGGGAGGGACATAGCTGCGTGCCCCTCTCTGCCCATCACCCACCACCTCTGCTCAGTAGAACCATATTCTTGGAATGGGAGATGGACCTCCCTTCACTGACCTCCTTCTCATTTACTGCCCACCTATTCCTTATTTGTTTCTCATGCCCCTTTCCATACTCCAAGCATTCTCTCTGGTTACACCTTTGCCTGGAATGTTCCAGAACGGCCAGAGCCACCTCTTCCGTGAAGCCTTTGTGAACCCGTCAAAGGGAGGCACTGATTTCTCCTCCTTGTCTCAGCGGCAGCTCATAAAATGCCCTTTCTGGGGCTGCCCAGGTAACTCCAATTATCCCCTTCCACACCCTCTTGTTCTGGGTGCTATCATTTATCACCCACTTGGTCCTGTTCACTCCTGCCCCATACCTTTTGAAGGTCACACCCAATGTCAGGAATGCCCACTCAAGAACCCATGTCCTTCCCATACTTTAAAATGTTCCCAGGAAGTCACCTCTTCCAGGAAACCTTCAAGAGCTGATTGGATGAGAGGTTCTTTACCCTACCCTGGAGCCCCAGGTAACTTCCCCAACTCCTGAATCTCCTCCATCTCCTGGGGTTTCCCAAGAGGCTTTATATTCCACTTGCACTCACCTTGATGGTTCATCCTCTTGAGTGTTACCTAAGCTGTGATGCTTGTTGGGGGCACACTTGCTCTTCCCCAAACCAGGGGCTCACTACCTTCCTTTCCTTCTGCTGTCTCTATTGTGCTTAAAATCTCTCTGCTACTAGAAATTCTTTCTGGATGTGTCTAAAGATAAGGGAGCATGGATACCTTCCCGTCCTGCTCTGTCAACACTTGCAGTTCTGGATTTGTATCTGCCTGGGCTTTCATGGGCCATTTCACTATCCTTCCTCGCTGGCTGGTTCTCCAGAATTGACTCCAAAGGGTTTCCCATGGACAAGTCCTGTCCTGAGCAGGGCCTTGGTAGCTGCCCACACAGCTCATCCAAGTCATGTATCACCCATCATCTTTCCTGGTCTTCTGCACACTTTTATTATGTGTTTGGATCTACACTACTTCCTGGTGCTGGGACACAGCTCTGAAAGGGTCTTATAGCCCTGTGACACTTTCCCTGGCTTCTGTAAAACTTGGGCATCACTCAGAGACCCTATATGGGAGAAATGAGGTCAGAGCAACAGGAAGGAGCTGGATGAATCATTGGCCCAGCTCCAATGCGTTGGGAGCTAAGCCTCTCATTCAGTCACAGAGCTGCTCCCTGGCTTCCCCACCAGGAACTCTAAGAAATTCTAGTTTCTTGCCAACAGCTATCCACACACCTTCCTGCATGCAGCTTCCCTTGGTGGCTTTGCTGTTTCTCATGACTACTCTGAGTCAGTGCAGATGCTAAGTATACACAGAGCCTCTAATTTCAGAAATTGACGTATTAATGGTTTTGAAATTTTCTTTTCTTTTTAGCACTAGAACCATTTCCCCAAATCTTAGGAGGAAAAGAGCTACCTAAAACGATAGCTGATAATATCAGCTACTTGATGTAGAATGGATATGGTCATTTGAGCCAGACGCTTTATAGCCCTGTGCCGGGAAGATACACAAGGCCTCTGTGGGAGTCAGGTCTCCCAGGTGTCTCTTACACCACGGCTAAGGATTTCCTTGAGATCTTGCTTTTGTGGTACTGAACTACAGTCATGCTCCACATTACAATGTTTGTGTCAATGACGGACTACAAATATGATGTTAGTCCCATAAAATCATAATGTTGCTGAAAAAGTCCTATCACCAAGTGACATCATAGCCACTGTAACATCATAGTACAAAGATGACAAAAATCCACATTTGTTGAAATAGCAAACAACTATAACCTGGGTGGATGGGGAAATTGATGAGTTCCTAAAGGTGGTTTCTGAGGAACTGACTAATGAGGAGTTATTAGAACTGTAACAGGAGCTCATAGTTGAAGAAGAGGCAGAAGAAGGGGAGACTTCACGAGACGAGAAAGAAGAATCCTCAAGAATATTCACAGTGAAAGTTTTAGCAGAAACTTTTGCAGACCTCAACAAGCTACTTAAAAGGTTTGAAAACATAGACCTCAACACTAAAAGGTTTTCATTAATAGAGAGGAATGTTCATGGTGCATTATTTGCTTACAAGCAAATCTATGCTGAAAAAAAAAAAAAATAAACTAAGCAAACCACCCTGGACATACTTCTGAAAAGAGTGACGTCTTGAGAACAGCCTCAGGCAGGTCTTCCAGAATGTATTCCAAAAGAAGGCATTGTTATCATAGGAGATGACAGCTCCATGTGTGTTCTTGCCCCTAAAGACCTTCTGATTGGTCAAAATGTGGAGGTGAAAGACAGCGATGTTGATGATCCTGACCCTGGGTAGGCCTACGCTAATATGTATGTTTGTGTCTTACTTTTTAACAAAAAGAGTTTAAAAAGTAAAAAAAAAAAAAAAAAAAACTTTAACAGAAAAAAGTTTACAAAATAAAGATATAAAGAAGTATTTTTTGAAAGTTAAAAAAAGTAAACAATATACAGTAAGCTAAGGTTAATTTATCATTAAAGAAAAAAAATTTTAATAAGTTTAGTGTAGCCTAAGTGTACAATGTTTATAAAACCTACAGTAGTGTACAGTCATGTCTCAGGCCCTCACAGTCACTGATCACTCACTCACCTAGAGAAACTTCTAGTCCTGCAAGCTTCATACATGGCAAGTACCCTACAAAAGTGTACCATTTTTATCATTTATAGCATATTTTTACTCTACCTTTTCTATGTCTAGATATATTTAGATACATAAATACTTACTACTGCGTTATAAGAGCTGACAGCATTCAGTACAGTAACATGCTGCACGGGCTTGCGGCCTAGGAACAGTAGGCTGTGCCATATAGCCTAGCGTGTAGTAGGCTGTACTATCTAGGTCTGTGTAAGTGCACTCTGTGATGTTCGCACAATGACAAAATGGCCTAACAATGTGTTTCTCAGAATGTATCCCGTCGTTAAGCAACACACAACAATATATAGCTATAAAAACATAAGATTGACAGGCTAACCTCCCTGTTTTCCCTGACCCCCTCCACTCTGTTCTCAGCACAGGAGACTGATCCCTTTAAACGTTAAGTTGGAGTGTCGCCTCTGCTCACACACCCTGATGACTCCTCATTTCACTCAGAGTAAAAGACAAAGTCCTAATGGTGGCCAACAAGGTCCTACACTGCCTCTCATCTCAACTCCTTGCTCTTGGCAACCACACCCGCCTGCAGCAGCTCCTCAGGTACCCCGACACACTCCTGACTCAGGGCTTTTGCACCAGCTGTCCCTTCTGTTCATAATGCTTTTTCCTCGGCCACACGGCTTGCTCCATTGCCACCCATGGGTCTTTGCTCAAATATCACTTCTCAAAGAGGTGCCCCGACCCTTATTTTTAAAATGGCAACCTGCCTTCCCATTGCCAGGCACTCTCCAGCAGGCGTAGCTTGCTCTGATCTTTTCCTCTGTTCCATAGCACTTAACGCCCTCTAACGCGCTCTGTAATTGACGTAGTTATTTTCTTTATTGAGTACTGTCAGTCTCCCCGAAATCAACTCCGCAAGGGCCGGGATTTTGTCTGTTTTGTTCATTGATGGTTCCCAAGCACATTTAGAACAGTTTTATTTGTTATAAATATAGTTAAATATATTTGCTGACTGAATGTATAAATAAATAGACATCTTGGATATTTTATGTATTTGGTGTTTGGCAGAAAATTCCACCACGTGGGAAGCCCTGGCCCTTGAATCCCGAAGGGCACAACCAATTCGAAAACCACGGGCCTCACAGCCGTCCGTGGCTTTTTCCTGCTACGAGGCCGTGATTTTCTGAGCCCCTGTGTGAACAAAGACCCTCGGAAACACAGAATGGTGAAAACAGCACTGCGCTGGGCTGCTGAGAGAGGGTGGATTTGTTCTTCAGTGTTATAATGTTTGTGTCCTAAACACAATTTTGGAGGAATAAGATTGTTTTAAAAGACTCTAAGCTCCCCTCTCCCTCAACAATGTCAGACCAACGGAATTACTGCTTTGGAAATCCCCTGTGCGGTGGCACCTAAGAAGTTGGCAGTCAGCAGAGGGCAGCAAACCCCCACAGCTGGCTGGGCAGAGACTCAGATCTGGTTGCAGGAGCATGAAAAGCTGCCGGCCTGCCTGCTGCCTGCCTGCCTGCTGCCTGCTGCCTGCGACTAATGGCTCTGGCAAAGGCTGATACTTCGTCATCCACCTGTGCTTGGTACGGGAGCTGCTGAACACAGACATTCCCCATTAGTAGTGAAACTAGAACCACCGCCAGCATCACCAAAACAATAGCGACCATTTCTTGTGCACCCACTGTGTGCTAAGCTACGTGGTGAGCACTTTATTAGTTATGCCGTTGAGTGTAATCCCCGCCACCCTTTGAGGTAGAAAACATCTTCCCATTTTACAGATAAGGCAAGAGGCTTATCACTTTCCTCCAGTATTATTTCCCTTCATTTTGGAGAACTTGTGCCTTCCTTTTAGGGTGGATCTGCAGGTAACAAATCCCATTAGTTTTCCTTCATCTGAGAATATCTTTTTTTTTTTTTTTAATGCCTTCCTTTCTGAAGGATATTCTTGCCAGATACAGAATTCTGGGGGGATAGCTCTTAAGAATGTTCTATCTTTCATACTTTTTGATGAGAAATTTGTGCTACTTTGACTTGTTGTTACCCTATATGTAATGTGTTTGTTTTCTGTAGCTAAATGTATTTTTTTCTATCTTCTTTTCCCTTTATTTTTCAGATTGGATCATTTTTATTAATTTATCTTCAAATTATTGACTCTTTTGTCCTCTTCTTCTTCTATGGAGCCCATAACTGATTTTTAAATTTTCAAATGTAGTATTTTTCATTTGTAAAATTTCTATTTGCTTTTGTTTTTATAGTTTCTATTTCCTGTTAAGAACATCTACCTTTCATTCACTTCAAATGTGTTTAGCTTTATCTCATGGAACATAGTTATAATAGTGTTTCAAAGTCTTTATGTGACAATTTTAACACCTGTATCATCTTGAGATTCACATCTGTTGATTTTCTTTCCTCTTGAGAATTGGTCCCATTTTCTGGTTCCCTGAATGTCGAAAGACTTTTGATCATATCCTGGACATTTTAAATATTTTGATGTTTAGACTCCTGGCCCTACTAAAATCTTTTGGAGAATTTTCAGTTGTGTATTTTTTTGTTGTTTGTTTGTTTGTTTGTTTAAGTAGAGAATCAGCCTAGTTAGTTTCAAACTGAAGGTTCTGTCTCTCCTCCAAACTTAGTTCAGTTTTCCAAGCCTTTGCTGCTGCATTGTGTCTATCCTGTGTTTATGGCATTTTGGGAGTTTGTCTGAAACTTGGACAGTGAGTTAAATCTCGCCTCAGTTCTCAGAGTCTTCGTGACCTGCTTCTTGGGGTCTCTCATGCATGTGTGGCTCAAAGGAGAGCTCAGGACTTGTGTGGATGTATGCACAGAGAAATCTCCTTTTCCTGTTACGGGAGTCTCTTTTATGATTTTCCCAACCAGAAAAATTACATTTCTCTCGGAGTTTTGCTGCCCATGTCATTGCTGCAACACAACTCCATGACGGGGATCTACATTGGGGGGCAAAGCCACGAGAGAAAAACATGAGGATTCCCCTTCCATATTTTCCAGTGCACAGGGACCCTTTTTCCTGCTTCCTCTGGTTAGAAAGACTGGATTTCTATTGGAGTTTAGCTGGTCATGCTGATGGTTCACAGCCCAACAACTGAGGCCCACTCTCAGCTCAAGCCATGTGAGCAGAGGGAAAAAAATGCACAGGTCACTTCTTCAATTTTTTTTTTTTTTTTTTTTACCACCATGATCTACCTGGTTTTGTTTACTTTTCAGAGTCCTCTGATAGTTTTTTTTTTTTTTTCAATTTTATCCAGAGTACTTAGTTGTAATCAGTAGGAAAGATAGGCTATAATAGGCTTATACCATCTTGGATGGAACTTGAAGTCAACTAGTTTTCACAGGATCACCTCGGCTGTTTTGTTGAGGACAGACTGAAGGAGGCAAGAGGAGAAGCAGAGAGCCCAGTTAGGAGGCCACTGTAGCAGTCTAGGCAAGAGTCATGGCAGTTTGGGTCTCAGTGGTAGTCATGGAGGTGGTGAGAAGCCGTTGGGTTCTAGATATTATTTGAGGGTTAGGCTGACAAGATTTGCTAATGTGAGAGAAATAGAGGGGTTAAAGGTGATTCCAAGGGATTTTTTTTTTTTTTTTGAGCAACGGAATGAAATTACTGTCAATATGGAAGGAAGAACATGGAGGAGGAAGAAGGAAGATGAGTTTGTTTAGGGACACGTTCAGTTTGAGATGCTCATTAGATACACCAATGACGATGTCAGTGAGCAATTGTTTACACCAGCCCATAGTTAATGGAAGGTATGGGCTGGAGATACAAACTCAGGAGTCATGGCACATGAGTGACATTTAAAGCCACAAGACTGACTGGGTGAGGTCACCTATGGCAGTGGGTGGGAAAGAGAGAGAAGAAACCTGGTGTCTGGAGCCTGAGGAGTTCCAGTGTTGGCTAGTTCTCCTGCCCAAGAGATTGGAAGCAATGCCATCCGAGGGGCATGCATCAGTCAGGGTCCAATCAAGGGATAGTACTACACAGTAACTTGAACAGGGGAAGCTTAATGCAAGCCTTATTGGAGGTTGGAGTTACAAGAAATTGGCTAGTAAGAAGGAAAAAAACCTCTAAAGAGTATAGAAATGACAGAGGTAAGGAACAGCCACTACCCTAAGGGCCGTGATGGAGGCCCCAAGGAAGAGCCACTGCTGAGATTTAGATTTCATCAGAGAGGGCATATCCACTGCTCACTGAGTTCCAAGAAGTCTCTCTGGTGCCACACCAGTGGACCTTGCTGGAAATCTTTCATCCAGAAGTTACTAGAAATCCACACCCGTAGAGTGCTGAAAAGCCTTTCATAAGGAGGTGTCTTGCTGGAAGCACTTTGCTATGCAATTGCCCAAGCAGGGTGCTGGGGGACTCCCATGGCTTCTGGGTGCTGCTGTTGCTGTGCATGGCAGGGTCTGATAGTATCGAAGGAGTCGGTGTTGCAGGAACCTGCACTGGAGAAACTGCAGAGAGCACAATGAAGCAAATCCCCCTACTCCACAACATCTCCCCAATGTCTATGGAAATGCCTCCTCACAAGGCTTAATTTTGTGCCATGTAGCAAAAGGAAATATTTAAAGGGATCAGATCCATTTGCATAGAGTAGGCAATAAGGGTGAACTTGGAGCTGAGGAAATAATTAATAACTGGGATAGGGTTAATGTGAGTCTGGCCGAGGAGAGGCATCAAGGCCAGAATGGGACAGCCTTGAAGTTGCTGTCACCAGAGGGGTGTATGTGACTGCACATAGGAGACGAGATGGGAAGTCATGAGCCCCTGGAAGCAGGAGGGCAGGTGACTGGTGGGTCCAGGGTCAGGCAGGCCTTAGGCTGTGAGCAGAGCAACGTATAAGTGCTTAGGCTGTTGGCTGAGGTCTGGCCAAGGCAGCACATACAAAAATGGAAGATGCTCTTCCTGCTCTCTAAGGAGGACTCTTGAGGTGAGGCAGAGTAGCGCGTAGTCCCTGCTGTGAGATCTGTTTCCTAATGGAGCTGTGGACACGACTGTATCTGGATGATTCCTGCCCCATGTGTGATATTTCTGCACTCTGTGCTAGAGTCATATTCCACCTCAGGCAGATCTTCAAACGGGTATGCTCACTTCAACCTCTTGGCTTTTGAACACACTGTTGCCTATGTTTGGGACACGTCTTCCTTCTTAGTATGGCTAGCTCATCATTCTTCACATCTCTGCTGGGAGACCACACCCTCCAGGAAGCTTTTAATGATGCTCCAAGTCTGGGCTGGGCCCTTCCTTTGTGCACTGCAGCATCGATTCTACTCTTAATACAGCACTTAGCATATTGAGTCACAATTGCCTGTTTGTCTGTCCATTGACCATTACTATTTCCCCAGCATCAGGCCTGGCATGTAGTAAGCACTTATCAAATGTTTGTTAAATAAATGAATGAATGAATAAAGGATAAGAGGCTGAAAGTTGGGTGCATGTAGGGTGGAAGGGGGGAGTATGAGCAGATTACTCAGAGTTTATATTCCATCTTAAGAAGTATGAGCTGTTTTGGAAGGCAATGGGGAGCCACTGAGGGCCATTGGCAAGGGAAAGCCATGATCAGTTCTCCATGTGAGAAAGAGCTCTATAGTAGCATCGTGGAGAATGATTTAAATGAGGACAAGAGTGAGGACAGAAAGATCAGGCAATGATCTCAGAGGAACTGGGTGAGGGATGGGACTCAGGGGACAAATAGGAGAGTTCTCTTTGTTCAAGAGAAGGGGACTTATGGGGTGTAAGGCAATGCCTGGAGAGAAGTGGGCTGATTGGGACTTATTTGAGAAACTTTGCTATATGTCTTCTCTTCCTTGTTAAAATGGGAGCCCCTCCAGGAAAGGGCCTGAGCTCTCTTTCCTTGGTGCCTCCCTTGTGCCTAGGACACCCTGCTCCACCCTTGGCAGGTTCCCAGAGTAGAGGGTGCTGGTGGAGTCTAGAAGACAATTTCCCTCATCCCCCGCATGATCCAGAAGGAGAGGCCAGAGTCCCAATGATGTTAGCTTGGCAAGTTTATTGAAAACCTAGGCACACAAAGAGCAATACAAACAGGCACTTCGCCCCACCCCATCCAGGCCTCCCTGGAGCTTGCAGACATAAACCCTCTGCAGCAGATGGGGTTGGGCCTCCCTCGCACCGCCGCAGGGGTGTGGAGAGTGCAGAGCCAGCCTCTCCACGAGCTACCATCCCACCTCATGAGCTCACATGCCAGAGTTAAACCAACAACCCAGGAAGAGAAGTAGCCAGGACATATGCCCTTTGGGGAAGAACCATCTCAGGGGACTAAAGGAACCCCTGGGCCACCAAGGACTGTGGAACCTTCTGGGTCCGAAAAAGAAGAAAAGACCCTGCTGCCAGAAAAAGGAAGAGTTAGGAGGGAAAGGACCGCAGGCTAAGGACGCCTGCAGTGTGGGGAGTCAATTCTCCATTCTCCAAGTTAATCCATAGCTAGGATGGCAATGGGGCCCAAATGCTTTTTTTTTTTTTTTTTTTTTTTTTTTGCTTTGGACTGATCTTTTTCTTTCCAAGCACCGATTTTTGTAATTGAATCTGCATATCTTGAGGCTGTTCAGCTGGGTGGTGAGGAATGATCCAAAGGAAGGAAACTGGGAGTCAGGGAGAAGCCAGTCTGGCTGGGGCAGCAGATGGAGCCTGTACAGGAGGTGAAAAAGTCCCCTAGAGGACATAGGCCTGGCAGAGCAGCCCCTGGAGAGAGCTGTGTGGCTTCCTGGCAGGAGGGGTAGTGGGAGCCCCCTCCATGCGAGTCCAGGTGCCCCGGTGACAAGAGATACTGAAATGGTTCTTCCCCGGGTGGCGTCCAGCTGGTGGTGGTTGGCTCAGTACTTGGTCCGGCGGGAGGTGGTGGTGGACGCGAAGCGGACACTGGAGCCGCGGCTGCTGCGACCGCCACTGCAGCTGCTGAAGCCGTCGGTGGGCCCCGGGCAGGGGACACTGGAAGCACAGGCTTCGCCAGCGAGCGCTGAGCCTCCGCGGGAGCCCGCGCTCAGCAGGTCTCCGCAACCCGCAATGCCCCGGGCACTGCCCAGGCCGGAGGCGCAGGCTCCCCCAGAACGGGTGCTGCTGCTGGAGAAGGTGACTCCGCCTCGGCAGAGGGTGGAGCTGGTGACCTGGAGCTCAGGCCCACACACCACACCGCCTCGGGAGCTGCTCACGGCTGCGGGAGGGAGAGACCATCAGCAAGGCTGCCGTATCCCCCAAGTTCCCCATTACCGGGTGGGAGGGCAGGTCCGGTGACATCAGGGACGTGGCCGGGGTCTAAGCGGTTTTACTGTCTATACAGTCAGTACCCACTTTCCTGTCTCTTGTCTGGGTGGCCCAAGGGCTGTGACTCCACTAAAGTCAAACATTCAGATTAAAACGGAAGAATTCAGCCAATTCCCCCAGATACTCGCGTATAGCTATAGATCAACTGTCGCACTTGTGTGGCCAAAATTGGCCTGTGCTGTGATGAGGGTCTAGTGAGCTGCGTCATCCAGACAGCTGGAGCAGTGGCTTTTATAAAGCCCTGGGGTTTCTCTTCCAACTACATCCTGCCCCTTTGTGGTCTCCAAGAGCCACTTGTCAGCTCTCTTCTGACCCACCCACTGTTGGCCCTGCTCTGTAGCCCTCTACCAGGCGCACCTCCAGGCCCCAGAACCCTAATCCGACTCAAACTTGCTTAGACCATCTGCCATCTCTGGAGGTTGTCTCCTTCTTACCTCTCCTCTTACCAGAATCCTTCCTGCCGCCTGTGGTCTCCACTCAAGCCTGACCTCCTTGCTGCCTCCCTCAGCAGGCCCTGCTATCCAAACACTTGTAGCTCTGACTATCTGACCCACCCAGTTTAGCACTTGGCTCTACCACATGTCTACATATATTTGTACTTTTGGAGTCAGAAGTCTGGGTTTGAATTCTGGTTGTGCCGTTTACCATGTGACTTCTGGCAAATCACGTATTTTCTCTTAGTGAGAAAGAGATTGAGTGCCAGTGCCTGCTCCTCCCCCCAGGGTTCCTTGGAGGATTAGGCTGACAGTAGATAGAGCTGAACTTCCCAAGAATACTATAATTCTAGAGAGCAAGGACTGGGCTCACCTTCTCCGTGCTCCCACCCTGCAGTGCCCAGCACGGTCCCTGCCTGCTTTGGGTACAACCAATACTTTGTCCGGCAGCAGCAGCAAAGGGACTTCCATTCAGCCTTGTCCCATCCCCTGTCATTGTGAGGGAGGGTACTCCATGGCACAGGCCTTTCTATTCCTTTCCTGGCCTTTGCCTTGAAGGACAAGACCGCTCAAAGCAAAAAGGCTGATCGTCTTCCAGAACCCTCTTCTACCAAGGAGGCCTTGCAAACCTTGGTGATTGCTTACTTTGGGGAGGCAGGTTCTGGGGAGATCTCAGACCTCTGCTAAGGGGATGCTCCCAGTTTAGGGTGCCAGATGGTCCCTACTCCCCTGATGGCTCTGACCAGCCCAGCCAGAGGTTCCTGACCCCAATGTGAGCCTCACTTTAAAGGAAACTTGAAGGGCCCCAGGAGAGGAATGTGAAGAGGAAAAGACTTAAGTTTCTTACATATGTTTACTGGTCCAACACCTTCGCAGATCCTATAGAGAGGAAGAAATAAGTCAGTTCACAAGTAGCGTTGTTCCCCGAAAAACTGCTTGCTCTCAGGAGGGCTTTCTTGGCTGAGTGGACCGGTGGATCAGTGATTCTCACCCTTGGCTGTACAAGCATCCAGAGTTCTGGAAAATTACATGTTCCCAGAACCTACCCCCAAACCTCCGAATCAAAATATTTGAGGTAATGTGTTATCATTTTAAACAAGCTAACCAATCAAGCAGAACTCCCCATGATTCTGTCTATAAACTTGCATTAAGGAGGCACAAATTTAGAGGCAGCTTCTAATTCCCACCCACCCCCACCAGGAGCAACCCAACTAATATTTGCAGAAAAGTCCCCGTTACTTCTAGAGATTGTTTATTTTAGCAGTTCTTCACCTGGGCCCCTCCCTCTACTTAGTCCAGATGCCCAAGTCTGGCCTCGTTCCCTCTGGGTGCACTGAGCCCTCACCGGCTCTCCTCGCCCTCCAGCAGGCGCCTGTAGGTGGCGATCTCGATGTCCAGGCCCAGCTTGACGTTCATGAGCTCCTGGTACTCGCGCAGCTGCCGAGCCATGTCCTGCTTGGCCTGCTGCAGGGCGCCCTCCAGGTCCGCCAGCTTGCATTTGGCATCGTTGAGGGCTGCCTCACCCTGCTGCTCTGCTTCGGCCACTGCAGCCTCCAGTTTGGCCCGCTGCAGGGAGGGCAGTTTGCAGATGGACTTTGGCAGGGTCTAGGGGGTCCTTAGTGGGGGCAGAAACACTGTCTGCTGTTGGTGGGGGCACAGCTTGTTGCCAAGCCAGGGATGGAGCCCATGGTGGCCGCTTTCCTAGGGACTCTGATTCCGTAGTTTGATGTCACCAGGGGACAGAGCATTATTTTACTTCAGTTTCCATTCCCACTGATTTTGTACTCCCCGATGTCTGCCACTCCAAAAACCATGAGGTCCAGAGAGTAAAGCTATTCTTTCTGCCTCACCTGCTCCTCTAAGTCAGCCCCAGGCCTTTTTCTTCTATATGGAAGACTCTCCTTCCTTTCCACACTTTCCTCCTCTAGGAAGTCTCCTAGACTAATCCCTCCATTCCTGTTTCTGGGTCCTGGTGGTCTCCCTCACATCATCATACTTGGTGATCCCTAAAGCTCAGGACTCTGCCTCTTATCTTTCTGGGTGTTTTCTCTCCTTTCCTTTGCCCACCTGAGCCTTGGCATGCTCGATCTCTGCCTTCAGTCTCTGGATCAGGCGGGTCAGCTCATTGATCTCGTTCCGTGTGTTGCGCAGGTTGTCACAGTGTTGGCCAGCTGTCACTCGCATTTCTTCATACTGGTGAAGGGATAAAAGGATGTTCCAAGGGCTCAAAGGTTGGGCCAGGAACATAGCCCCAGCTGAGCTGAGGGCCTCAGATCTTCACTGGGTTCATTACATTGTACATGAGTCTCATACCAGGGTTGCCTACATCCTTTCTCCAACCCGCTCCTGCTCACCTTGGTTTGGTACCAGGCTTCAGCATCGGCCCGACTGCGCCTGGCGACCTCTTCATACTGGGCCTTAATTTCAGTGATGATTCCATCCAAGTCCAGGTCCCGGCTGTTGTCCATCTTCACGATGACCGATGTCTCTGAGATATGCGACTGCAGCAACTGGATTTCCTGTGTTGGAGGATCAGCAAGACAGATGGACTCAGAGTCCCATCGATGGCTGGGACATTGCCACAGGGTCCCCAGGATGTGGTGTCAGGAGCAGAAAGCACTGCTCATTTGTTCGTAAAAAAGCAATGGAGCTGGCCATCCAAACCAAGGACAATGACATGACCAAGAACCATTTCAGGTTGACTTCAAGCCCTTCTTAAATGCTTGGACTCAACTCGTTAACACCCTAACTTGCTTTGGTGAATATTAAAACCATGGGGGCCAAAAATTTGGTGGAGAGGAGTGAGAGCCACACTAGGGCTTACACTTTTCTTTGGATTATTTACAGAATGGCTGTGCTATTCATGGATCATTGAAAGCTGATGATATTTCAGAACATGATAGTCTAGGAATTTCTATATTCCGTGCCCTAATAGAACTTGGTATTTTGGTACTAGCCTATAAGGCGAAGACTCTAGAGGGAGCTTTCTTCAGCATTTCCAACCAGAGCCAGACATTCAGCTCTGGCTGGTTCTGATAAGACCAAACAGACCACTTATGGAGCAAAATAGAGCTGATCAGATTAAACACAATTTTTCTTACATCTCCTAGCAAATCAGTTTTCCAGAGTCTTCTGATCAAAAGATAACAAGTGACATTCTCAGACCCTAATCTTTGAATTGGCTAACAAGGGTCAGAACATAGATCCAGAATTTTTTCGTAGACCAGAGTCCAGCTGATGAGAAGCCGGCTTACCTTAACTTCTCCACTTGTAGATAAATCAACATACAAAGGATATAGATTTTAGAGAGGGGAGAGATGTATGACGCAAAATGTTAGAAAAGATGTCAATCCAGATGAAGCCCCCAGAGCATCCGGACCAAGAAGTGATCTTGCCTGGCTCAGAGGGGATGAGCCCTTACCGCCATGTATAGAGTTTTCAGGAAGTCAATTTCCTGAGCTAGGGTATCCACATTGGTCTCCAGGTCGGATTTATTTAAGAAAGCTGCATCCACATCCTGCATAGAAGAGAAAAGGATAAGATGCTCATTACTTGTGCACTGTTTAACTGTGGCAGAGTCTGGAGATGGGTGGGAAGACCAGACCAATCCCCACAGATTGGTTTGGGTGTGAGGTAAAGTCATTGGATGGAAATGCAACTTAGTGATATTCTTCTTCTTCCTACTGCAACATAAGACTCCCCTGGGGCTGCTGGGCCTTTCCTGAAGTTTCTTTAGAGGCATGGAGACTTTGTATAATCCAAGACTCTTGAAAGGCCACCTAAATAATCTAACCAATTCTAAATATCTGAGGCTAAATCAGAATTTTGGAGGGAGTCTGTTGTGACCGTAGGGGTCTCACTCTGTGTGAGTGGTCACAGACTCCACAGGGCTGCCTGGGCAGTTTCCTGGTGGTGGGTTTTGAGAACATTTGCCTGTCTGGAGAAGTTTACCTGGACCTGTTGCTCTCCCTTACCTTCTTGAGAGCCACAAACTCATTCTCAGCACTGGCCCGGAATCCCACCTCCTCTTCATACCTGAATAGTAAGAATTAAGAGGGCGAGTTTTCATTCTGAACTGAGAGCCAATGACTTCCAAGTTCCTCACTGCTCCATCCAGGAGCATGGCTCCCTGTTGCCACATACATGTACTCAGATGTTCTGTCCTTCCTTTAAGACCTTATATGAGCCAGTGACTCTCAGTTTCTCCAAATCCCTTTTAATTTCTCAAATTTGATGTGGGGGTCTGAAAACCTGGCCCATTGCTAAGCTCCTCTGCTGGAAAAGATTTAGGGCCATTGCATTTGGCCGTAGAGGAAGTATGACCCAACTTGTTGCTGAATCTGAGCACTGTTCTCAAAACCAGAGGGCTCCTTTTTCTGGGGCCAACTCACCCATTCCTACAGGCAAGATTAAGGAGAAACCATGCCCAATTCAGTCTCCTTTTTCCTCAGGTTCCTCCTCCTGCTCCCTTACATATCACTGCCCCCCACTTCTGTCTCCAGGCTGGATTTTTAAAGCAAAATTCAACCCTGTTCTTTCCAGCTGCTCTCATCTGAGCTTGGCTGCTACTTTGGCGACCTGCTCATACCCATCCTTGGTCAGTGCAGTCCAGATTACACTCACTTCTTCTTGAAACCCTCAAGGACATCCTGCATTTGGTTCCTCTCAGCTTCCAGCCGGGCCCGGTCGCTGTTTGCTATGTCCAGCTGCCTCCGCAGGATGGTGATGTTGTTCTCGAAGAGGGGCTCCAAGTTGCTCTTGGCACATTTCTGCTCTTGGAGGAAGTTCCACTTGGTTTCTAGAAGTTTGTTCTGCTGTTCCAGGAACCGCACCTAAATCCACAGGGGCACAGAAAGGGCAATCGAAGTGTTTGATAGAGTTGAGCAGTTCTTCAGATTGCTAGACACGACTCTCAACCTGGTGGTGATGTCGTCCTCTCCTCTGCTGACTTTCATTCCTCCTCTAACTCAGTAGAGCCTACGAGAGCAGGTCTGTGACCTTCTCTCATGCTCAGCCAGGCTCAGCTACAAAGACTTTTGAAACAAACTACTTCAGTACCATTTCTCCTTCTATCCTCTGAGAAAGGTGTAAGCTGGTTCACTAGGAAGTTTGAAAGACTGACTCTGTCTGAGTTGGGGTTTGTCTATATCTAAAACCCGAAGTCAGCCATCCCTGGCAGGAAATGAGGAGCAGAGTGAAGTACCCTTGGGGTGGAATATGGCATTACGATGTGGGAATTCGCAGGTTGGTCATATCCGCCATCCCAGATATTTCATCAACTGAGACTTACAGAGCTGGAGGAGAACTCAGTGATCATTTGCTCCAACCCCTTATTTTAGATAAGAAAACTGAAGCTCATAGAATTGAGTTTCCAAGCTCAGACACACTCAGAGCCTTCCCACTCCATGAAGACATGGTTGGTGGGGATGTCAGTTCTACATCACTATTCCCCTCGTCATCTTGAATATCAGTGACTACCTATGGTTGTTCTCCACTATTTCTCTCAGTCTAGGTAACTAGGCTGAATTGGATACCCCACTTGGGAGGTATGAGATCTTTGCTTGTTTTGTACAAAAATTACTCAACTCCATTCTCTACTTCCTAAGCCTGGACAGATATGGTAATTCAGCCTCAGAAACTATGAAAATTTTCTTTGAGAGCATGAGGATCTCAAAGGATAAAACATTTTAAACTTATACCAGCCCACACCTGGCTGAAGTCCTATTGTTTCTAGCCTGTTTGGGAGATATTTCTAAGTGACTAGGTGGTAGGTCTTAGATTGTCCAGATGCCCTCAGATTTGGCTGGATGTTCCTCTTTCCTCCAGAAGACATAACCAGGGTGTTAGTCTACCCCTCCGCACAGTACCCCTCAGGCTTGTCCTTGCTCTGCAGGAGAGTGATGGGAGATCATACCACAATGCCTTTGGTTGACACCTGAAGGATCTGGGCATCAATGCCCCAGGCCTGGGCCTTTTCTTCTTAAGGAAAAGAACACCTGAATGCATTTCAGCTCTCATCATCCCAGACCCAAAGATTCAGTTGTCATAGGTACCTTGTCAATGAAGGAGGCGAATTTGTTGTTGAGTGTCTTGATTTGCTCCTTCTCATCCTTCTTCACTCTCTGAGCATTGGGGTCAATCTCCAGGTTGAGGGGGGTCAGCAGGCTCTGGTTAACAGTCACCGGTGTGATAGATGGGGCTGCTGGGACTCCAACTCCTCCAACTCTGTAGCCAAAGCTAGGGCCACCGAAGCAATAGCCAAGCCTACTGGTGGATCCAAATCCCAGACCAACACCACTGCCGGCCCCAAACCCTAGATTAGCACCACACCCAGCACCAGAGCCAAAGGCCATCCCACTGCTAGCACCAAAGCCAACTCCAGAGCGGACGGGGCGAGGGCACACAGCTGCTGTCCGGGGTGAGCATGATCCATAGGTGACGACGCTCCGACTACCAAAGCCACCAAGGCCCCGGAAGCTGGACCCACTCCTGCAGGAGACCGAGCTTGCCCGGAAGCGGTTTAGGTTCTGCGGGGCCGCTGCTGAGCAAGAGCTGAAGTTGCCCACGTGGCGACCAGAGCTGACTTGGTAGGAGCGGCAAGACATGATGGTTTCCTGGGTGAGAGCAAAGCAGCAGTTGCAGAGTGGGGCGAGCTGGAGCTGGGAGTCCCTCTGAGGCTAGTGGATCCCTCTAACTCCTTTTATGTGTGTGGGGATCTGAGGATTGTCCCCATAAAAACGAAAAAAAGCCATTTGGAGGCATTTATGAGCTTGGGTAGTTAGCATAAATTCTTCATGCCTGTAACCTCCTTAATAATGAGCTAATTCAGACACACCTATTCTTAGGACCGGGGCTATAACATCAAACCCATAAACATTAAAAACACATAAACATATAAACATTATGGTCTCATTTTTTCCCCACAAGTCCACTACAATTTCCATTATGGGGACATTAATTTGCCTTGGTCATAAATCCAATAGACTTTTTCACTACAAATTGTGGCTAACCACCAGAAAGTTAGAATGGTGACAGCTCCAGCAAGAGGCTCGCAAGCGATGCATCTATATAGACATAACCTCCTAGAGGGATGGGGGTATGTAGAAGAGAGAGGATCTGCAGAGCTCCAAGTAAGAAATTATATGGCCAGAATACAGTTTATTGCATCTATGTAGATGGATTAAATAGTCCAAAAACCTTTTGCGGGGTTTTATCTATCCTCCATGATCTGGTTTGGCTGTTTTTATAAGCATTCAATCTTCGGTAAAGCTCATTTGGGTTAGCGTAGACACGTGTCTGATTAGAGACACTCAAAGAAGATTCATTCATTCACTCAATAATTATTAGGTGCTTTCTCTGTCTCAGTGTGCTTGGTACTGAGGATACAGAGATTAAAAACAAAACAAAAAAAAAGACAGTCTCTGCTCTCATGGTGGTGGGGAAGATGAATCTTGAGAACTTCCACCAGTCGACACTTTTGTGGCATAATATGAAGCCAAAGCATGCCAATGATTTAGCCATATATCTGTATGGAGAGTTATCCACAGGATTTCGGGCCCTCTTAAGACACATTAGGGCTCATCTATAGCCCTGTCTGTGCAGGTTCCTTGAATTATTAATGAAACTTAGGCTAGGATAGAAACACACAAAGCAATAAGCATCAAGATAGAAAATGAGAAGTTCTAAACAACTGGATATTGTCATTGTTATCAATACTGCCGATATTTCAAGACTCAGAGATAGGTGTTTACCTTTGCTATTCGAGCAAGTGACATGGTGTGCCTTCCCTGTTCTGTGCCTGGGGGAATTTGTACTTAACTGGACACCAGGATTTTTTTGGATGCTTGGAATTCTACTTGGAAGAGGATGTGTGCTTTTGACTCAAGTTACGCAACTCAGGTCTTCATTATTTCTTTCTTTCTCAATCTCTACATGTTTTATTTCTTTTTCTGATTGTATTAGCTATAACTTCTAGAATAACGTTAAAAAGCAATGGTGAAAGGGGGAATGTTAATCTTATTCCTGATTTTAGTGGGAAAGTTTTAAGTTTCTTGCTATTAAGTTTGTGTTAACTGTAGGTTTTTTGGTAGATATTCTTTATGAAGTTGAGGAAGTCCCCTTCTGTTCCTAGTTGACTACTGATTTTTATAGACCCAGCTCTCAGGTATATGGCTAGTAAGAAAAGAAGCAGAAAAATAATAAGAGAATACCCCTTGTGAGGGTTACCAGTGACCTCCACGTTGCTAAATTCAGTGCTCTGTTCTCACCCCTCATTTAACTTGACTTATCAGCAGTATTTGACATGGCCAATTATTCCCTTTTCCCAGAAACACTTTCTTCTTTTGGTTTCCAGATACCACACTCTACTGATCTTCTTGCCGCATTAATGGCTGCTTCCCTTCAGTCTTCGTAGCCAGTTCCTCTTCATATCCTCAACCTCGTGACAGCGCAGCAGCCTCAGACTCATCCCTTGTGCCCTTTCTCATCCTCATCTATACTCATTCCTTTGGTGATATCACACATCCTCATGACTTTAGACACTATCTATCCATTGATGGTTGTCAAGGCATATTTTTATCCTGGACTTCCTCTCTGTATGCCACATGTATATTTTTATCAATGTCTCTATTTAGATATCAAATAGGCATCTCAATTTTAATATATCCAAGACTGTTCTCTAAAACGTTTTTGCTAAATACACTCCACTTGCTAGGCTCACGATCACTACAGTAGCTCAGGCCCCAAATCTGGGAATCATGCTGTATTTTCTCCATATCCTGCATTCAATCCATTGGCAACTCCTACCTTCATGATGTACCTGAATTCTTACTATTTCTCACCAGTGCCACTGCCACCACCATTGGTCCAAGCCCATCACTTTTCACAGAGTCTACTGATGTGTCCTTCCAGCTAGTCTTCCTGTGTCCTCCTTTGCCTCTTCAGTCTTTTCTTAACATAGTCAGTGATCCTTTAAAAACATGTTAGATCATGCTATTTCTATGCTCAAACCTCTCTAATGGTTTCCCATCCTACTCAGAGTAAGTGCCATGCAGGACTCTACATAGTATGCTCTCCCTTTTCACTGACCTCATCACCCTCTCACTGTCCTACTGTTCTCCCTGCTCCAGCCACCCTGGCCTCCTGGTTGTCCAACACACAGGCAGAAAAACTCCTGTCTCCCACACTTCTCCACTTGCTGTTTTCTCAGCCGGGAACTCTTCCAATCAAATACCCACATGGCTAGTTCCTCAGCTCTTCCAGGTCTTTGATTATAGATCGCTCCCTATTTAAAAACCCTTCTCCCCATGTACTCCCTGTCCCCCTTCCTGGTTTCCTCCTTCCCTTAGCAGCCCTCACCATTTGAGTGCCTCTCCTATATGGATTTGCTTGTTCAACTGTCTTCCTTGGCTGGAATAAAGCTCCAGGAGGCAGGCACTATTGCGTGTTTTGCTCTTCTCTGTGCCCCCACTGCTTAGTAGAGTAGAGCACATGGTAAGCATGTTATATAGTTTTGTTGAATGAATGGCGACACCACAAAAATTTAAAGCAGGAGAGAAAAATGGGAGGAAGGAGCAGGGTGGAAAAGAAAGAAGAATATAGGCATCTGGTTTTGCAGGCATTTCAGAAGGAGAGTCTAGGTTTCCGAATGGACAGCAATGGCCCTGGAGCTGATCGTGGTGCAGAAACTCAAGTGCCTGTAGGGGAACCAACCCAATTTGCACTCTAGCTCCGGCCAAATAGGGGGATCCAGGAGACTGGGATAGGACCAGTGAATTCCTGTGGTCATGAAAGGGGAAGGGGAGCAGAGAGGATGGAATAAAGAGCACCAGCAAGTGTGCCAGGCCCAGGACAGAAGACTTGATACAACCCTTAGAGTTAGATGGACCTTAGGTTCAGTCCCAGTGTGGCCATCTGCCATCTCCCAGTGTGACCTTGGACTGTATGCACCTAGGGCAGGGTCATGGCAGGATTCTGCTCTGGCAGGGGCCAGATGATAAGGGGCGGTTGTCTGTAGAAAACTTGTGTTATGCAACAATACAACCAACTAAAAGTTGGTCAGCTTTTTACTGTCACCGTAAATTGCTCGTCAGCAAACACTCTGTCCATTGTACATGAGTGACCTGGGGGAAATCGTTTAACTTCTCTAAACTGCAACTTCCTTACCTGTAAAATGGAATGATTTCTACTTTCCACTACTATGAGGATTAAACGTGAAAGTGTTTGAGGTGTACGCTGCGTGGGTATTGTCATCCATTTTCCCCCCTGCTGCCTTTCCTCCCTCCTTCCCTCCCTCTTTTATCTTTTGCTCCTTTCCCTCTCTCTTACACAATCCTCCCTTCACTTCTAAGCAGTCATCCCTGTTCCCATGTAGCACTCCACCCCCTTCCCACTCCGGCAGGCATTCATTACCCCATCAGCCAGTCTTGGGGCTGTCCCGCGTCTGGGCTCAGCTTCCTCCAACCCTGACCAGGCCAGGTGGGGTGGGGGTAATTGAAACCAGTCAAGCATAACCCCTATTTTGAGATGAGCTGACACCAACAATTTATAGTTCTGAGGCATTGTTTCACCAGACGATGCATAACACAACCCTCAGTCCTTTTTAAGGGGTAGCAGATGAGGAGAGAGGGAGGAGCTAGCCTGGAGACTCTAGGCTGGAGGTTTTGCTGCTCTGACAGTTTCTTCTTGTTGCTGTCAGTCGGCCTGGATGTAATCCCAAGATCTGCTGGCCGAGCTGGCCGCAGCACCTCATTATGCTGCTGTAGGATGACTGCTTGCTCATTGAGATGCTATCTGTGCAGTGGAGAGGAGGGAGAACTGCTGAGGGAGGTGGTGGTTGGGGGCTTGGGGAGAGGGGCCTATCCTACAGATTAAGCAGGGCCTGGGAACTGCGAGCACACTGTGGCGTGTGTGTGTGTGTGTGTGTGTGTGTGTGTGTGTGTGTGTGTGGCCCACCAGAGGGAGGGAAAGAGGATGACAAGGAAATCCCAGATGCTGAGAAGTCTTTGATAAACGGGGCCTTCTACAAAGTGTTTCCGTTTTGCCTGGGGACAAGTCTGTGCTAGAGAGAGGCCCTTGCTGGGAAGTGCTCATGCTGAGACCTGCCCTGTGGGCAGGGAGGCTCAGGAATCCTCAAGCGGAGGAGGGAGATGGTGGGAGAGTTTGAATCCACCCCTGCCTGGGCCTTTCACCCCTCTACCCCCTTAGACTGATATTTTGAGATGGATCCTATAAACCTCCTAGGAGAGATAAAGCACCCCTCTTGTTTGGGCCCATCCCCACCCTTCCACGCGGTATGACTTTTTCAGGTTTAATCTAAATTCCTCACATTGTCCACTCAGCTTTACCTGTCCAGGGGGGAAATACTGCATCTTGTAAGCATAAGGTCAGTAAGCATAAGGTCAGTGTGCCCAGCATTGCATTTAGGTGCTGAGCTGCCTGGCAACTGGCCTTCCTTCTGTCAGACTCAGCCGTCTTAAGTTTCCCCTCCTCCGTTTACAGTTCCATTTCTGAAACCATTTTCCCCGATCTCATCCCCGGTGGAGTGTGGTGGTGGTGAATGCGCTGCAGCCACTAATGGGACTGTGATGAGGAAAGGACCTTGGAGACACAAGTGTCTTTGGGGGCAGAGGCAGCCAGCACCTGAGGGAGGGGGCAGTGGGGCAAGGAAGAGCCTTGTGAGGGGAAGAGAGGGCCTCAGTGAGAGACATTCTGGGGAGACAGATGCAGACACAAGGAGCTTCATTCTGGGCCTGTCGGCCTGCCCCAGGCCTCTTAGGGTAGTTTCCCACCAGTCCTCAGGGCGGTGCTCTCCAAGGGCCTGGATTTGGAGTCCTGAGGAGAGTAGATTGCAGTGAGCCTCTGGCTTCCTGAAGACAGGTCTCCCTTCTTTCCGGGAGGCAGGGGCCCAGGGCCTGATCCTCTCTCCATCCCAGCACCCTGTGAGGCTAGCCCAGGGAGAAGCTCAGGAGGTGTTTGGCCAAGTGAATAGAATGTGAGTCCCCAGGTCACCAGCAGGAGGCACTTTTGTCCTACCTGCCTTGAGTTATCTCCTCCCTGGGGAAGAAGGAAGAAGGGGACACTGCTCACATCAGGAAGGGGGATCCCCTGGTGGAAGTTCTGGAGGAGGCATGTCCAGGCTGCTGAGCCGGGGTAACCTCACTACTGGGTTGAGTCATGCCTAGTGGATGGTTCCAGACAGCCCCGCCTTCCCAGGGGCCTGGGCATACCTGAGTGAGACGCTCCAAAGGGATGGTCACCAGGCTCAAGCCCACTTCACACTGAGGGTGGGGGAATTTGTTCTCTCTCTCTTCCTTTATTTTAATGGGATGTTTCCTGGGCCTCACGCACTCATCTATGGGATAGAGGTAGGTGGTCTGTTGGCATTTCTCAGACAAGAGAGACGCTGTAGTTTTCAGAGCTTTGAGTTATAAATCAGCAAGGAGCTTAGCTGGCTCTAGGGCAGAGTCCAGAGTGACAGGACTTCAACTGGGAAGTGAGGCTGTGTGGCCCCATTGTTCTGTCCCCTCCTTTTCGGTGTGTGGATGCGCATCTCTGAATCACAGACTCTATGGCTCATAGCTGCTGATCCCTCACCCTGGAACACCCTCTGTGCCTCCCTCCCCTGAGTTCTGCTGTCCTTCAGGATCCAGCTTGCCCGCCCCTCCTCCTGGAGACCTTGCTGAGGTCTGTGCCTAGGGTGGGACTCCCTTTGCAACAATGCTCACACCTGTTCCAGATGTGGATTCTCTGGACTATTATTGAGATATATTTCACACACTACATCATTCACTCATTTAAAAGGTACAGCTCAGTGATTTTAGTATTTTCCTACAGATGTGGAACCGTCAGAACAGTCAACTTGAGAACATTTTTGTCACCTCATAAAGAAAACTTTAGCTACCACATCCACCCCCAACCACATCTTCTCCTCCCTCTAGTCCTAAGCAACCACTAATCTTTCTGTCTCTACAGATTTCTATATTCGGGACTCCCATATGCAGGAAATCATATACTATGTGGTCTTTGTATCTGACTTCTTTCACCTACCACAAGGTCTTCGAGGTTCATCAGTGTTGCAGCACGTATTAGTACTTCATTCCTTTTGATGACTGGATAACATTCCGTTGTATGGATATGCCACATTGTGATTATTCATTTGTTTGTTGATGGACATTTGAGTAGTTTCTAGTTTTTGTCTTGTGAATAGTGCTGCTATGAATATCCACATACATGGTTTTGTGTGGACTTGTAGTTTTATTTGTCCTGGGTATGTACTACGAGGAGAATTTCTGGGTCACGTGGTAACTCTGTGTTTAACATTTGGGTACCTGCAGACTGTTTTTCAAAGTGGCTGCGCCAGTTTACAGCTCCTGTAATGGGCTCTAGGTACTGTGTCTGCTGTGCTTACTGGGTAAGACGGCCCTGGCTGGGGCTTCCTTGTTCACCACCGTGTCACCAGCCCCTATGTGGCCTGATGCATAGCAGGAGCTTGATAAATACACACTGAGTGAGTGAGTGAATGGATGGGTTCTTTTGAATTTGCTGCCCACCAATCTGTTACCCTAGACTTCCATTTAGACTGTGTCCTTACAGTCTTCTCTGTGAATCTTTCTCTAACTCCTTTGTGGGCAAAATCGTGAACTGGTTTTTCTCAGTCCTCCTGTACTCCCTGGCTCTCATTAATGACTCTTCTGTGAGGCCAAGAGTCCCTCCAGGGTTCAGAGGGTGTCTTAGTCACCTCTGTATCACCAGCTCCTCATGCAGGCCTTGACATAGAGTAGATGCCCTGTGCGGGGCTGTGGTGGAAGAGGAGCTGCACCCCAGCGCTCAGGAGAGGGGATCACAAGGGTGAAGTTTGTGGTGGGGTGTTTCAGGGCATCAGTGAGACAGCAGGGTGGGTATCAGGGCCCCACAGAGGGTAGGACTGCTGCTATCAAGTCTCATCTGCATCTTGGGGCCCCTAAGAAGGAGAAGAAACTATAGGTTTCCCCTCCCTGGCTGGGCTGCCATCTATCTTCACTGCTTTCCCCAGGTTGTGAATGTCCTGCAGTGAGACTGGGTCCAGGATGGGGAGGAAGAGCTCAGGGCTTGGATGCTGCTAACAAATTATAGACATACGTGATAGGGAACCCAAGAACTTTCTCTAGGCTCACTGCACGGGACTGCGTGATGAGAAGGCTTATGTGCAATGACATGTGGTTTTTAATGTGAAAAATGACTGGTAAACTACTGGAGTGTGACGTGCAGTTTTTAAGCACAGTCTGAATGGATCCACGTTGATTTCACATGGCACTTACAAATCATTCATATATAGTTTTCCCATTTGTGTAATGACCTTCATTTCCACTCCCAGGCCTCTCAGCCTCCAGCCCCCAAAGGCTGCTCATAAGAGGTTCCTCCTCTCATACTCCACAGAGCAAGTTGAATAATCCTGATTTCTGTAGCCTATGACCAGTAAGTTTATTGGGAACAGGAAAGCCCAGAGGCTCTTGGCAGAGATAGGATCCCTGGGAGGACAGGGTTTCTGCAGATGCCGCTGTAGGGGTGGGGCCTCAGGGGGTGAGGGGGAGATGGGACCAGTCTAGCACCTTTCCCTCCCTCCCAAACTCTGAACCGGAGCCTTCAAGTCCGCTGAGGTAACCCCATATCACTTTGGCCAGAAAAACACTTTCGTATCAGACCCAAAGCAAGAAGAAGTAGGGAGAGGGAGCAGGAACTGCATACAGAAGGTGGGGGTGGGGCTTGAGTCCATCCAGCAAACAATGTCAGGTCTTGATTGTCCCTCTGTTCAGATTATTCCATGTCTCTTTGCCTTTGTTCTAGGCATGTTTTATCTTCAGTTGGCCAATATGATCTCAGGAAAAAGACGTATTTTCATAGTGTGAGTTCAACCCCTCTGAGCGGGTAAATCTACTGCCCCCTCTTTATTCTGTGTGCTAACTGAGAGGACCATGAATAGGTCCTAAGTGATTCTGCCATCCTGGCCTGTGGCTTCGGAATTCAGAATGGGGTTTGGAATGTCTCCTTTGGCCATTTGTAATAGTGAATGTTTTAGGTGGGTATTAAAAGAAACTCACTTTTCTTAGGTGCATGAGAATCAGAGGTAAGCGTGGGGGCCAACCTCTAAGGGTCAGGGGAGGCTAACTTTGTGGGGAAACTTCTGTGAGGTGATGCACAAAGCAGAATGTCAGAGATGTGCCCATTTGGGCTTCTCATCTAGAAGAGAAGTGGTTGGTGGCTGTTGCCATTCTCTTAGCCACTCTAGGGCCTGACTGTCAGCAGTTTAGGGGAAACAGGCCATGCACTCTCTTTCTTTGCATACTACTCCCACCCCCACGGCCTAGCTCAGGGTCTGTATACAGCTAAGTGAATAGTGACTAGAAGATATGGATGGACCAGAGGAATGGCTTCCAGTGAAAACCCAAGGGAAACCTATGGTCAGTACAGGAAGATGGGGTTTTGGACTCTCCTGGTCTCCTGCCCTGGTAGGTTGGGCAAAATCCAGGTGGGGCGCTGGTGCACTGTCCCTTGAATATCCAGCCTCCGGTGGTGCTAACACTTGTGGCAGGAGGAGCCACCCCCAATCCCTAGCTTCTTGCTAGAGCTCTGCCTGCTCCGTAAGCCCAGGAGCCCCTGGGGCTCACAGGGGACATAGAGTTCACTGGTGCCCACAACACTGCAGCCCCCACTGCTCTTGAGGACACTGGTGCTCCCTGGGCAATACTCGGTCCTCGGCATGGGCGTGCTGACCACACATGGCTCGTACAGGACAGCGCCTTTTGAGCTGCTCACAGCTGCGGGAACAAGAAGGGATACTCAGGGCCCTGTGTGGCTGGCTCTAAGGGCATTGCCCTGAACTGTCTCAGCCAGGCTGTACCCCCTGCCTGTAGCCACTCACCTCTAAGGGCCCCCTGCCCCAATTACTAACTTCCATGTCTCCCACCCTAGCCACAAAGTGCTTACTGGGTCCCCATGTGCCTCCCCTCTTTGCCTGGAGCCTTGGCTTCTGCTTCACCCTTTCTCAGTGTCTACTTGTGTCTACTCAGTGTCTACTTCAAATCCTCTTTCTTCAGAAAAGCATCCCCTTGTCATTATGGTTCATTGCAGCTTCTGGGCCCTGAAGCACTGGAACCATCATGCACATCTGCTCCTCATTCTGACTCCCAAAGACTTGGGTAGCCCTGCAGGAGACCTCTCCCTTGACCAGGAGCTCCCAGTGGACAGAAGTCCTCCTTTGCAGTGGGGAACCATGCTGAGGTCTGGGCAGGGGTGCTGTGGCCTATGTTGGGATCATCAGCCCCCACAACCCCAGAGCCCTTGGGGAGTGCTCGTTACTCACAGATATTCACCGGCCCAATGCCTTCACACAGCCTGGGGTGAGAGGAAAAAGAAGACATGAGGTAACTGCATCAAAGAGATTGAGTCTGATGGGTGTGCAACACCCCCTTTCTCCTGCCTGAACCACGGGTCTTGTTCATGAGGAGGGTCTGTGACTATATGCTGTTCTGGATTTTCCGTGACTGCAAGATGAGCAGGGGCAGTAGCAGCAACCAGGGGGCAGGAGAACATACACACCTGGGGCCCATGCTTGACTAACCTGTGCTCCTCGCCCTCCAGCAGGCGCCTGTAGGTGGCGATCTCGATGTCCAGGCCCAGCTTGGAGTTCATCACCTCCTGGTACTCCTTGAGCAGGCAGGCCATGTCCTGCTTGGCCTTCTGCAGGGCCTCCTCCAGACCCGCCAGCTTGCACTTGGCATCGTTGAGGGCTGCCTCACCCTGCTGCTCCGCCTGGGTCACTGCAGCCTCCAGTTTGCAGCGCTGGAGGAGAAGGCACAGAAGGCATTATTGGGGGCCCTGGAGCCTTAGGTTGACTGTCAGAACATCAGAGAAAACATGGTCATTGTGTGGTAATAGAAAATACATTTACATATATGTTGGTCTCTGCCTCTTGTTTCTGGCATAGAGCTCCTAAAACCCTTGTAATTTGCTAAGTGATAAGAGCACTAGGAGGAGCATCTTTGGTTCTAATATTTTATCTTTGACCTCAGTTCCTGACGCAGACCTCCTAAATCCCCTGGAATTTCCTTGGTGATAGCAGTGTCTTTTGTTCTAATGGGGTGACTCTGGGTGGACTCCTGGACAACTCAGATGGCGACTGGTCACCAGAAAGACCAAGCCATGATTAGAGGTCTGGGATTTTCAGCCCTGCACCCTGTACTCCAGGGAGAGGACATGGGCTGGAGATGGAGTTAATGATTTATCACACCCATGTGAGGAGGCCGCCATCCAATCCCAATGGTACTAGGTTTGGAGGGCTTCCAGGTGGGTGAATGTGCATAGGTGTTGAGAGTGATGCGCCCAGAAGGCACTGAAGTTTAGCGTCCCTCCACCCGTGCCTTGCCTTACTCATCGCTCCCATCCGATGTTTATCTGTATCCTTTATCATATCGTTTTATAACAAACTGGTGAACAGTAAGTAAACTGTTTTCTTGAGCTCTGTGAGCTGCTCTAGCAAATTAATCGAACCCATGGAGGAGGGTTCCAATTGACAGCAGATTGGTCAGAAGCGCAGGTGACAACCTTGACTTGTGATTGGCATCTGAAGTGGGGCTGTCTTGTGGAACAACCCTAAACCTGTGGGATCTGATGCTGTTCCCAGCTGTGCCACAGAATTGATTGGTGTGGGAAAACCCCACATATCTGGTGTCAGAAGTGTGAAGAGTGTGATAGCAGTGTCAGAGTAAAGGGGAGACACTGGGTGAAGAGTCAGATTTTCTTACCATCTTGGTTACATGGCACATTCAAATCTGCTGTGGGTTTCATCCTAGGATGGTGACCTCTAGTTCCTCTGGGGGACTGGGACCAGTTCTGTCTAGAAGACCTCAAGAAGACCTGAGAGTTTCTCTTAGGTATGCTCAACAGTTTCCTCAGGGCTAATACATTTTAAGTGTCTGACTGGTCTTCACTAACCTCGGAGAACGAAGTGTATCTGATTTTACGAACTCTGCAGAGTCACTTTGAATTTCAAGATCATAGAATTATAGTCTTTGGGCTAAAAGGGACCATGGAGACCATCTTGTCTATGCTCCTATCGACTGATCTACTTGCTATTTCATTTTTGACAATAAGTCTTGGCCTCTGGGGGACCTTTCCATTTCCTGAGGCTGCTCCTCCTGTGGTAGGTCCGCTCTTTTACAGAAAGGTCTTCACCCTCTTAATCGAGGCAGCATAAGCTTACTCCCTCTTCAACAGCACTACTGGGGAGGATGGACCCACCCCTCATGACCAGGCAGTGGGTCATCCTGGGATGGGCCCCCATAACAAGGTCTTTCTGGCTCACCTGGGCTTTGACATTCTCAATTTCTTGCTGCAGCCTCTGGATCAACTTGTTCATTTCCAGGATCTCGTTCTTGTGGCTGCGGAGGTTGTCACAGTGGTTCCCGGCAGTCATCCGCAGCTCCTCAAACTGTGGGGACCTAGAGGTCAGAACTATGGTCCCCGCCATTGTGGCACCTTCTAACCCCCCTTCTCAATGTCCTGCATCTCTCCCCCCGTGACTTCCTGACTCAGGCGCTCTCTAGATTCTTACACTTTCCTGCTCTCTATCCACTTTCCATTTCTGGTTAATCCTGTGGTCCTTTTCCAGGCGCTCCTAAGTCCCTTCTCACCTCCCAGCCCTGAACAGTGAGGCTCATTAAATTCTTCTCCAAGCTCCTCTCTCTGTTTAGCTGTTCGGTGTGTTGTCCTTTTCTCTCGTCCCTGGAACCTGTGTATTACCTGAGGGCTCCGTCCCTTTTAGATGTCCTTGGACCTCAGAAGGGGTTTCCGTGCTCAGCCTGAGATGACTAATAGACCAAGGACTAAAGACAGACCATGTCTGCACCCAGGGTGACTAAGTTTGCATATTTCCTCCAAAGCAATTGAAAAAGAAATGTAATGTTTCTTCATATCTTGGCTTAACACCAGTTTTTTTTTTTTTTACATTCGCAACTCTGAAGCCAATTTCTGTATAGTGTGTTCTGAAGTCCATTTGTAGATTTTTGAAAATTAGCCAACTTTAGATTTTCTGCACATAATGGATGGGAGCATTTTGCATAGAAAATGCAAAACAAGAGATAAGCACAAATCTCTCTCTTTGGCCCGTTGGTTATCTGGTTATTGTGTGAAAGCCCATAGTTGCCTAATCAATATCCACTCTTTTTTTTCCTGCAAACAGAATTCTGCTTTTGTTTGGCGTGGCAATGAGCCCAGATAAGAGAATATGGCTCAGCCTTCTCATCAGTGAGATCTGTAGCCCTTGCTGGTAGGGGTTCCAGGAAAGCTTTTTGAAGTAGGCAATGACTCAGTGGCATGTTTCTTTTGCCTTCTGTTCTTCCTCCCTGGCATGAGCATGCAAAATTGGCGCTATGGAAGCCATCCTGAGACATGGAGCAACCCTGAGGATTAAAACAATGCAAAGGATCGAGAGTAGAAAGCTAGAAGGTGCCCATGTCCCTGATGCGACACAGAACCAGGCACGGCAGTCCATTTCTGAACTTCAAGTTACTTGAGAAAAAAAGTGAAAACTACATTTGTTTTAACTATTTTTTTGTTTGTTTGTTTGTTTGAAATTTCTGATTCTCACAGCTAAATACAATTCTTAAATAATAGAGTTTTCTTTCTGGTTCTGATTTAGGAGGATGGGTAACTGATGTTGTTTTTCCTGAGCCCACCTGACTGATGGGTGGCCCAGGAGGGCAACAGGAGGAGGGCCTAGCTGTGGCGGAACCTGTCGTGGATGGGCTACAGACTGCGTCACTAGGGTTTTGATATCTTTGGTCAGCACAGATCTCCAGACAGTCGGCACAGCATCATTTGGAGAAACTACCTGGGCAGTGGTACCCACTGTATTCAGAAAAAAGTCCAAAGTACTAATCTCAGCTCAGTCATCTGCTGTGATCTGACCCCATGCTACCTTTCCAGCCCCATCTCCTTCATGGCACTCCACACTGCGCACCTCACTTTCATGTTTCTGCATCCTGGCTCCTGCTGCCCCTCAGCTAGACACACCTTTCCTCCGTGCTCTGCTTATTGATATTGTACTTGGCCTTTAAGCGCCAGACCAAATGCCAGTGCCTCTGCCTTTGCAGACACATTTGTTCTTAAGTCATCACACTCCCTTAGCCTGGTGCTCCACCTCAACAATCACGTCACGCTGCCTTGCTTTCCTGTTTAGTAGGTTACACATTTCTCACTCTGTGGACTGTAATCTCTTTGAGCACAGGGCTGGTCTGATTCTCAGTCTCTTTGTGGTGCCACACACCTCAGAGTAAGGCCCTCCTTTCCTGGCTACCATTTTAAAACCGTATTCCCACAACACTCCCTCTGCTTTACCTTGACTTATTTCCTCCATAGCACGCATCTCCATCTAACATCCTGTACTTATTTGTTTTGTTTGTTGTGTGTCCCTTCCCTGCGCCTGCCTCTAGAATGAAAGTGACATAAGGCAGGGATTGCTGTCTGTTGTTCCCTTCAGGAATCTAGCACCTAGAAAGGTGCTTGGCACATGATGGATGCTCAAGAAATAGTTGTTAAATAAATGAACGAATGGCGCCTTTCACAGATAACGCAGATGAGACTGAGATGATAATGTTGGTTAAGTCAAATTGCCCTTGGGGTCACAATTGCCCTTCCAGCAAGCCCCTACTTACCTAAGACTGGGACTACCTTAATCACCCTTCTTCTCCACCATTGGTAACCACTCCATGCCATTACCCTCCTCTGATGCCTTGAAGCCCAGAGCCCTCTTTTCCATTATTGCCAATTAGTATTCCTTGAATTCATTTCCAGGGAGGCTGTGGGTAGCTAAAGCTGGGACACCTTGGCATCCTGATGACAGACCTAAGCTGTCTGTGAGGTCCATTTCCCTTGGCCTGGGGCCTGGCAGAGACAAAAGGGGCTGGGGTTTATGGGGTTCCTTGTTTCTGAAATGTGGCACGATCCTCTCATTATCCCTTAACACTTTTTGGGTGAGGGTGGGTCTGGGGACCCCATTCCCCACCCAGGCCTCACCCGGCACTGGTACCAGGCCTCTGCTTCAGCTTTGCTGCGGCTGGCGATTTCATCATACTGGGCCTTGATTTCAGCAATGATGCCATCGACGTCCAGCGCCCGGCTGTTATCCATCTTCACTATAATGGAGGTCTCTGAGATCTGAGACTGGAGCAGACAGATCTCCTGGGGGTAGGGTGAGGACAGGTGAGTTTTTTGAGGACAAAGCAGGAGAACCTGCTCTGATCTTCCCAGAACAGCTTTGCAGAGTATTTTGCCATAGCTGTCCCTGGCCTTCAATCAGCCACCTGCTCCCCATCTCCCGCCCTCTAGTTACACAGAGACCCAAGAGCCAAGATCTGAATGATCTGAATTCCAGGGAGTCTCACTACCTGAGAACCAGCTATCCCATCCTGATTTTTTTACATGCTCACTTTTTAATCTGCTTGCCCTGAAACATACAACTGGGCCAGAGCTTTCCCATCCCCGTGGTCTTCACAGAACTGGCCCCTGCTCTGCCACCTGTGGGTATCGTGGCTGCAGTTACCTCCTCATACAGGCCTTTCAGGAAGTCAATCTCCTGGACCAGAGCCTCCACGTTTGTCTCCAGGTCAGCCTTCATCAAGAAGGCTGTGTCCACATCCTGCAATCAGAGAGGTGACAACTATAACCTAGGTCTGGGAGGACGTGAGAGGGCCACCCCTTCTGCCAGCTGGACCAGTCCTAGCAAGTGGGTGGCAGATGTGGGACCAAGTTTTCCTCATTTAAGCCCACGTGAAAGTGAAGGGGTCACAAAGCCAAGGATGGAGACAGGGGTCTCCAGCCCTAGGATCCCATGCCTGGACCTGGAACCCTGTTGGGGAAGGTTCGGAGGGGAACAAGATTTAAAGGAGCCTTGAATGCAGTTTCTCAGAGCTCAGTGTATGGGGCTCAGGCCAGAAAACACCTAGCTATCTGTCTGAGGAACCACGGCAATGGTTTCACCTTTTGGAGTTTGAGTCAGAGTTTTTGTTTTTCCTTTCATTTGGCTTTACCACATTTCCAGCTTCTTGGGCAGGTGTAGACACAACCCTAACTAGCTTGACCCACATGGGTTGGAAGATGGAGGCTAGGTCAATCACTGCCTTAGGAATGGTGTAGGGCGCTGGCCCTCCTCTTTCCCAGGGTCACTAGGGCTGGCACCATGGTCTGAGGGGTGAGAGACCCTTTTGCAGGTGGGTGCGCTGCAGACACATTTGGACATAGTCCAGGGCCCAAGTGTCCTAAGGCCAGCTGGGCCAGCCTAGGAGTCCTGCTCCCTCCTCGTGCCACCCTCCCTCACCTTCTTCAAGGCAACAAACTCGTTCTCCGCACAGGGCCTCAGGGACAACTCCTCTTCATACCTGGTGGAATGGATGAGAAAAAATGTTTCCAGCAGCTTGTGGGGTTTGAAGGGGCCTTGGTATCAGGCAGAGGGAGGGGACCTTTTGGGAACAAATCTGCCTCTCACTGACTGGATGCCCTAAGGAGTCATCAGGTCCAGCCCCTGTCTCTGGACACCTCCAGTTCCTCTAGCCAGTCAAGATAGGTGATTATTATCGTAGCCTCTCATTGGCCCTTTGCCAGTTTATCCCCCCACTCCCCACTAGCCTGCTCCTGTGATGAATCGTCCTCTGGGAAGTCCTTCTTAAGGCTACCTTCATTCTGTCTTGCTGCTAAGAAAGCCGACTTCATCTCATCATTTCCTCTGGGAAGGTGGCAAAAAGCTGGCTGCCTATTGCTGGCACAGCTGTCTTTTCTGAGTTGTTCTGAGAGTTGGGTGCAGTCACTGAAATCCCAGCTGACCCCATGGCCTCCTCACTAGGAGAGTCCTGAGCCTAGCCCCTACTTGCAGAGGTAGCAATTACCCACTTTACCAGACCAAGAGACATAGTCCAGACACTGCCCATTTCCTCTAGGCTCCATGCTCACCCACTCACTACCCCCCTAAGGCAACAGAGTCAGGGTCAGGGGTTCATCTGGCCAGAATGATTCAGTTTGAAGAGCAACATCAATCCATTAAAAGCTTCGCTGTGCTTCCTGACTCCTATCCTTCCTTTTCCCAGTAAAACTCTGCCATGTCATGAGCAGTGGATGCTGGAGCCTACAGCCTAGGTTCAAATCCTGGCTTATCACGTGCTAGTGGCATGACTTTGAGTAATTGATTTGGCCTTTTTGTGCCTCAGTTTCATGATCTGTAGAATGAGGATAACACTAGTCCTGCCTCATGGGACTGTGATGAGTTAACACAGCACACGAGTTAATATCTGCAAAGGTTTAGGCCTGGCATAGGGTACATAAAATGTTGGCTATTGTTAAAATACCATTCAATCACATCCTTTTCCCATCGTCCTACTTTTAAAGTCCAAAGTCCTCATCTTGAACTGCAAGCCATGTCTCCTGACCAACTTGTGTCTTACCCCTCAAAAAGGCATTGCTCCTGCTGAGACGGCTGGCCTTTGCCCCTCCCACAGCCTCATGACATCTCACCTGTCACAGTCTGCTTGAGTCCTTTGCTCTCACTTGGCATACTCTGGCCCTTCCTTGTCACTTATCCCTGGCCCTTCTCCTTTTTCAGGGTTTACTCTGGACTCTTCTGTCATAAGAACCAACAGGAATGAAGCATATTCTTCAAGGCCCGGAATGAATGGCATTTCCCCCAGGAAGCCTTTCTTGGCTCCTTCTGCTCTCTCACTCTCTCGGGATTCTTCTCCCCTTCTGCTCTGTGCTACCTTGTAGCTGTTGGTCTGTGCATCTCAAGGGAAGGAGCCAGCTTTTTCCATGACCACAGGTAGGCATGTGGTTGACACCTGCAGCATGAGTGTTCCCCACCTGGCTCAACTCCACTGACTCACATTTCTTGTGAATCATTGCTCTCAGCACATTCACACTGTGTCTTGTCAATCAAAACGTGTCTCTCCCAACCCTTCCCCACCAACATGTGCTCCTATGGGATCCTGGGCCTAGAGAGACCCACCTAGAATCATGAATCAGCTTCTCGTAAGCACTGAATCTACTAGCCTTCAAGCTCTTCATTAACATATGCTTATCAATTACCTTCTGCCACCTGAGTCAGGCCTGAGCTGCAGGTCTAGCAGGCTACGGAAACTTCACCACAAGGAACGGAGAGGTGAGCCAAGGGAGACAGAGGACCTGATAGTGAGAGGAGGGGTGATGACTTGCAGCTGTGACCAGAGGATTAGAGAAGCCGAAAGTCATGGAGTGAGAGAAAATATGGGATATATTAGCCTGGATATGGTTCAAAGAGATGTTGAGAGGGGGCTTATCAGAAGAAGGAACAGGGAGAGAAAAGGCTCTGAGAAAAGAGGGTTTGGGGATCTGTTTGGGGAATAAGAAGTAATTTAAGAAATGCAAAGGATTGGTGGAAGATAGGGCAGAACAGATGATTCAGAGCAGAGCCCTGGAATGCCGGAAATGGCATCGGAAAAATTTTGTTTTACTTTGAGGGGGAGAATGAGGGCCTTCCTTAGGCAGGGAGGTAAGAAGGGAGATGAAGACACGTGCACAATTTCAGAGCTTTTGTCATGGCCAAATGGACAGTATCCTAGATGCTCTGCCTATGTTATCCATCCTAATTGTTCTACCATCGAATGAACCAAGTTCTAAGCTTTCCTAAAACTTTTTATAGATGGGGAGACTGAGACCCAGATTGTCTACACAGCTTCCCCTGGGTCGCCTGGTGAGGTGAAAGGGGAACAGACTCACTTTTTCTTGTATCCCTCCAGAGTGTTTTGGAGGCTGCAGAGCTCTGACTCTAGCCTGGTCCGGTCCCCAGCTACACAATCCAGCTGCCTCCGGAGGGTGCAGATATAGGCCTCGAAGATGGGCTCTATGTTGCTCTGGCAGCACCTCTGCTGCTGCATGAAGTTCCATTTGGTCTCTAGCAGCTTATTCTTCTGCTCCAGGAACCGAACCTGTAGCCAAGAGCAGGATTTTACTGGGCAGCTGGGATCCTGGGGACTATGGCTTGAAGAGAGTAAATGGTGGTGGGGGCAATGGAATCAGTTTCAGCTCTCTCTCCTGACACACTGCTGCCAATACACTAGAATTTACAGGTTAAGGTGTCTGCATAGACTGGTCCCTGAGGTTATGTCTCTGTGGGTTTCCTCTGTCTGGGGGAGCTGATAGGACCCACCTTATACTCAAGGGTTGCCATAAGGCTTGGGGCAAGTCCTCCTTCCAGCCCTGCCTGCCTGCCTCCCACCAGCTTGGTAACCTTGACCAGGCCAGCCTTTTCTTTAAGCCTTGCTTTCTTTCTTAGAGCTCCTACTTGGAGTTGTGCATGGGAAGCACTTTGCAGATCATCATACCAAAGTAAGCAAGTGACATTATACCCAGGAGGAGGTGGGCTTTCTTCAGTTACAGCCTGGGGACACTCAGGGGAGAAGGGCAGATCAAAGGCTCTATCTCAAGACTTTAAGCTCTTTTCGTGGACTCTGTTCCATCTTGCACGGCTATGTGCAAAAAACGTCCCTGTCATAGTAATGTGGAGGTCTACTGGCCCACCTCCTCCTTTTAGTGCCTTGGAAAACAAGATTAGGAGAAGCTGAGTGAGTCACTGGCAGAGGGAACACAGTCTCCATTCCTCACCTTGGGATTTTCCATATTGTGCATTGTCTCTCAAGAAAACTGCAGAGGAAATAAACATTGTCCTGATTCTGGTCAATGGTCATGTCACTGGGAAGCTCTCAGCCTCATGGAGGTTGGTGTGATGTTGCTGACAGCCAGGGCTAACATTGTTAAAATGAGTTTGCAACCAGAGCTTGATGAGCTTTCAAAACTAAACTACAAGTGTAACAGTTCCCATTTACTAAAACAAGTTCCTTTTGGGAGCACTTTTGCATATATTACCTCCTTTCATCTTCCCACCATCATCCCCTCCTTCCTCTCTGGGCAGCAGGGTCCCTGAGGCTGAGAGATGAGTGGTTTACACAAGGCCTCAGGGTAACAGTCAGGAGTGGGACCAACCCCCGGGTCCATCCAGGTCTCCTGAATTCTGGCCCAAGTCTCTGCCCTAAATCTGAGGATCACCAGAAACACTGACTCAGCCTTTGTCATGTATTCGAACCCCAAGAAACTTTTTGGGGTGTGGGGACAGGCCCAGAGGCAGCTGAGGGTGACAAGCCTGTTCAGCACCTTCCAAAGGCAGCATGTCCCCTTTCCCTGAGGCTTTTAGAGCTGTGGTTCTGGGGTTGACAGATATAAGACTGTGGTCACAATCACCTTCTGTCCCTAGCTCTGACTGGTCCACTTGTTCATCTCAGATCTGATGGCAAATTTCATGGTTATAGTACTCATTCCCATCTCTAGGCTCAAGCGTCTCACCTTAGCACAGGCACTCAGAAAGGGGGTCTTGTTAAAATCTCACCAGAAAAAGCAGTTCTCTGCTTCTTCGTTTGTCTCTTTCAATATTTACCATTGCTTTGGAAGTTCCTCTTGCAGTCTGACCTAGACAGCCTTGGTGATTTTATCAGATAATGTCCAGAGAGAGATGACATATTAAAAAAAATAAAAGAACTAACAAACAGGAATGTTTAGTGCTGAACCTGATCTAACCAGCTTTCAACAATTAGTGGAACTGAATGAAAGAGAAACCAATAGAGGAACTATGGCTTCTGTATTGTCAGTCTCTTCCTGCTCCCCTGGACCAGACGCAAGGTATTCTCTGTGTCCCATGGTCTTGGACCACTGGGATCTCTCTCACTTACCTTATTGATAAAAGATGCAAAGCGGTTATTGAGGCACTTGATCTGCTCCTTCTCGTCCCTCTTTACCCTCTGCACATTCGGGTCGATCTCTAGCTCAAGTGGGACCAGTAGGTTCTCATTGATGGTGACAGGGGTGATGCACGCAGAAGGCCCACAGGTGGCTCCCACTCGGTATCCAAAGCCAGGCAGGCCACACCTAGAGGCAACCCGGGGCCTCCCGAAGCCCACATTGCACAGGCTCCGTGAGCCGAGGCAGCCCAGGATGCGGAGGCCCCCGGCACCCCCGGGCTGGCATGACCCTTTGCTCACTGCATAGTGGGTGACCATCCGGGGCAGGACAGCTGAGCAGGAGCTGAAGCTTCGACCGCCACATCTGGAGCCCTGGTAGAAGGAGCGGCAGGACATGGCAGGAGAGAAAGGCAGAGAGACAGGCCCTGGCGGGGAGAGCAAGAGGCGAGAGCTATCAGGTCAGCTCAGCTCCCACCCTTTTATCTGGTAGGGGGACGGAGGGCTGAGCTGGGTCAAACCTCCAGTCACCACAAAATCAGGTTTATGAGCTTGGAAGATTGGCAGCTCTGAGTACCCAAGTGGATAATTAGGGTAGCAAAGAGCAGAGAGAAGGAGCCAATGGTCAGTGCTGGTGGGCCCTATAAAAGTCCTACATGTCCTCCTTCCCTGTTTATGGGAGTGATGAAAGGGGCCAACCAGACAGATATGTTTGGCATATTCAGTGGCTTAGCCTCAAGGAAAGGGAGAGTTGGGACTTTATGCCATTTTATAAGAGAGAGGGCATGAATTATATTCCCTGGCTTCCCTGGGATTAGAGGCCAAATTAGATATGCTTGAGGATGCTTAATTTCTTCAAGCCTGTTTTTATGTGTTTCTACAGATGCTCCAGGTTCAAGTGCACTTCATGAGCTCCTAGGATCACCTAGGAGCTTCCAGGGAGGAAGGCTTTTGCGTCAGAGAAGCTTCCCTAAGCATGCTGGGCCTTGCCCATGCTCAGGACAGGGCGGGTCCCGGCTCTGGCTTAGCTAACCCCTACCCCCACTGGAGTTCTTGAGGTAGTAAACTCTAGAAATAGTGTCTTACCTGCAGGGCACTTTTAGTCTAGAAAGGCCTCAGGGAACTTAAGAGGAGATGCCTTGTGGTTAAGGAGAGGAGAGGAAGGGGTGCTTTCCCCAAGGTTCTTTGCCCCCCAAAACAGGCATTGATGTCAGCTATCAGGTCAGAGTTCCATGTTGTTATTCCTTTCTCTTCCTTTCCATCCCACCCTGAGCCTCAGGTAGACAGAGCCTTCTATGGCCTAAGGACATTTCTGGGGACAATTGCTATCCTCAGGAATTGTTCAGGTGCATGTGGGAAACTGGCCTTCTCCCCCAGCATGCATGTCACACACACAGCTCTTTGGAGATGCTCACCCCCCCAGCCCCCCCTGTCCAGTTCTGTTCTCTCCTCCTTTCCATCAGCCTCATCAGCGAAGCTGCTGCTGTGGCTGACAGGTCTTTCCCTTCCTTACTGTGACTTTTCCCAGGTCAGACTTAACTCAATAATAATAATAATAGTAATAATATTTATTGGTTGCTTTCTATGTGCTGGGACCAGCCCAAGCTCTACATTCATTATCACATTTAATTCTTACGATGACAACCATGATTAATTTCTCATTTATAGACAAGGAAAACAAGGAGCAGAGTGGGCAAGTAACTCCTCCAAGCTACCCAGCTTGTCCTTGACAAGGCTAGGATTCAATCTCATTCTTTCTGAGGTCACCATGCTCTGCTGCTCTAGTGGAGAGAAGCCTGCATTAGGAATTAGGGGTTTGCTGCCTACATACGTTATGTCTTCTCTGTTCCTTGGCTTCCCTACCTGTCAGTTAGGAGACTGGAACCAAATGTTTTTTAGTGCTTGAGAATTCTCAGTCTAACTGTGACATTTCACAAAGTCTCCTCTTGCAGATTCTTGACTTTGGGTCCTAGCATACTGGAAAGGGAAGAAAGGGGCTGGGGGACATGTGGGGTATAATAAGAGACCATGGGTGATGGTAGGGTGAAGTGGGGCCCTGTTGCGTGATGCGGGGGAGGGGGATTCTCACTGTGTCCTGGAGGAAGCATCACAGAACTGGGCCCAGGAGATGCTGTTAGTGGTGATGGTGACGCCAAGAAGTCAGACCAGAGAGTGGACCTGTCCAGACTCCTGCCAGAGGGAGTTAATGAGATAGTGGGAAGACCTGGAGGGCAGGGCTCACTGGGGAGATATGGACATGGGAGAACATCCCCACCACATCCAGGCTAGAGCATGATCTCATTGGCTATGAGATCTCCCTGGAGCCCAAGATCAGAGCCCAGGAGCAGAGAGTGTGATGGTTCATTAGATTCATTGAGGGTGGATGGCACCTTCTCCCAGCAAACACTGGTTCCAAGGTGCTCTCTGAGTGTGAGACAGGACACAGACTCAGTCAAGACTAGAGAGCTCGGCGACATTTTATTGAAGCTATTTCAGGAAATAGGCAGGCGCAGGGAGCAGTCAGTTGGGAAGGGTTTGAAACGATCAGAGCAGGAGAGACTGTTTTCCAAAGTAGTGAGTTCTCCTGTCCTCATGTCAGCAGCATGGCAGCCAGTCTCTATTTGCCTTTGAAATGCATTTTGGTCTTGAATACATGGCAGGTGTTTTGAGAGTTTACAACTCTTCTAATTAAATAGGAAAACTACCCCATGAAGGCCAGCCACAAAAAGTCTCTGTGCCTACCCCACTTCCCTATTCCACTGCCGCCCTACCTCTGCTGCCTTCAAGTGACTGAGCCATGTGCCCCCTCAGAGTGAGGAAAAATCACCAAGGGAAGAACTGCCTCTCTTCCAAGTCTGCTCTCTCAGGCCTTCCCTGTGGGGCAGGGCATGGGGTGTGCCACCTTCAAGAATTTCGGTTCTGGCTAGGGCTGGGGGTAGGCAAATGTGGACTGTAGGTGTTCCAGAGACAGGAAAGTAGAACAAGAAAGCTTGGCAGGTGACACAGATGGAGTCTGTGCCCACTCTCTCTGACCCTGAGAGAGTGGGAAATACATCACCAGATAGAAGAATGGGAGGGGAAGAAAAGCGAGAAAGAGAAGGAGAGGAGAGGGATTGAGAGGAAACACACAGGGGAGTGGAGGATGAGTAGAAAAAGGAGTGAGGGTGAAAGAGAGAGTGGGAAGGGTGGGGGAAAAGAAAACTTTCCAGCAGAGAGTCGTAGGCAGCACAGAGGAAAGAGAAGACGTCCCGAGCCTGGAGGGATATTTTGTAAGACGCTCCTGGGGTAGTTCTAACACTGGCTAATTTGGTTTCTTTTTCTGGTGTGTCTGTTGCAGACATCTGAAGCAGAGATGCCTTTCCCACATCCCCATAGAAGCCTACCTCCTCCTCTCAGCATCAGGACATTTCTGTTTGGGCTGGCAATTCTAACATTGGCTTAACTGAGGCAGATTTGGAAGGGATTTGGCTATGAGGTATCATCTAATGCAGCCTCAGGCCATGGAGAACTTCTGGATTCTTGATAAAAGTATTCCATTCTCCTACACATAATCAAGAGTTGGTAATATGTTGAAGGGTATTGATTTCTCAGTTAAATACTCTGCTGGTGGGAGTTGTCGGGGGAAGTGGCTGGGGGCCTGGGCAGGGACAAGAAAGAAGGAGGTGAGGAGGCAATACGAGGGAAGGGTTTGTAACATTTCTTGGTCTGCTTGGCCTGGAGGAAAAGTATTCCGTCTGCAGTGAGAAAGCACACGTGGAGACTCTGGCCTATATTGCACTCAACTTCTTTGGGGGGCACCAAGGCCAATTCTAAGCACCCCCATGAAGGGCTGTGGTTACAGTAGGTCTGGGTTGGACAGGAGAAGGGAGACCCAGCTGCATCCCTGCTCTCGAAACTACTAAAGGGCAAAGTCCTAGCCCAGGTCTTGGCTCAGAGCAGTTGAATCAGTGTTAGTTGGAATGGATGCCTGTGACCCCCGGAGGGCTCTGGGTTGAGAAACTAGTGAGGTGCCTCCATGGGAAACCATCTAGAGGCAGAGAAATGGACAAGATGACCTTAGAACTCACAGGCCACTTTCTTGCTCCCTGTGCCTCCTGCTGCTAGGACTGATTTTGTGCAAGGGTGTCAGCAAAGCAGTAAACCTTTGGGCTGGGAATCGGGGGCTTTAGTGGGGAGGCAGCTGAGAGGGTGGGACCCTTTAGCTCCTGTAACTCTTCTTAGTGGAGGACGTCTTGGAGATGATGCGCATGCTGGAGCTGCCGCCGCCCATGTTGCGGCCACTGGTGGAGCTGAAGCCTCCGCTGCTGCCGCCCCCATAGCTGTAGCTGCTCCCGCCCAAAGAGAGGCCGCCGCCCCCGCTGTAGCCTGTGCCCCCGGAGGAGGAGACCACGGCTGTGGAGAGAAGGCACAGGACACACTGTCAGGATCCTCCAGTTTCCCAAGACCCACCCTTCCTGGGTCTGGTGCTCCTGTGGTTCCCTCCCATGGTGCGTTCTCAAGGAACAGGAATCCCCTCAGTTCCCTGGGAGCCAGGGTCGGAGAGAGTGGGCACTGACTCCGTCCCCATCACACACTGCCTCGAAGTGAGCATTTGCAGAAGACAGCATGCTTTTCAAAGCCCTTGTGCAGCTATGAACACACTGCTCACAATGGGTCTGAGAGGTTGCCATTACTACAAGCATCCCCATTTCGCAGAGGAAAATTGGAGGCACACAGAGGTCAAGGGGCATATCCAAGGTCACTCCTGCCAGAAACCAAGGCATTAGGCTCCCACGCTGTGTTCATTTCTCATCTATACCAGGGCATCTCCCTGAATGAAACGTGAGGCCCCATCTGCTGTGAAGGAGTCAGAGACCCCCTTGCTGGAAGAGGCAGGAAGGCCACCCAGATGAACCTCCCCCGGGGTTGGAATCCCCTCTACTGCATCACCAAGAGGCAGTCATTTGGCTTCTGTTCAAATACTTCCTGCCACAGTGGGGGGCTCACTATCTCGGGACACAGCTCTCCAGAGTCTTTCAAACATTTGAAGAGGCCTGTTAGGCTTCACCTCTCAGGATCTGCTTTCCAGGTGAAACACTCGGTTCTGTGTATGAACTGGTTTCAAGTTCTCCCTCAGTCTGGTTTATCAGCCCCCCCAAGTATAGTCAGACCTACATGGGGTCCACGGGGACTGGCTTCCCATGCCCCGGACTCAGGGCTGTATGCATGCCCACTGTCAGGTCACTCTGTGGGATGAGTCCTCCCCATCGCCTACCGTGAGCTGAGGCCAAGCCAGGTTGGTCACCGCTCTGCTTGTTCAACTGATTTGCTTCAATTCTAAATATAAGTCTTTACCTGTAACCTGCTTAGTTACCTCTTGTTAGTTGTGTGAGTTTGAATCCCTGCCAGAACTAGCTGAGAAATTAGAAACTCAGATGGGGGACCCATTGCTCTGTGAGTAGTCCTGTCTTACAACGGGGTTCCCCTGAGGCCCGGGTAGAGTCATTCCTGTGGACTTAGGATCCCAGCCCTGGGAATGAGGAGTCACCACAAGTCTCTCTTGACTGCACCAGGAAGAAGGGCCAAAGAAGAGCAGGGTCTCTGCAGAGACTGTAAGAGGGCCTTCATGACACCCCTGCCCCAGCCTTTTCACTTTCTGGCCATCAAATCCTTGCTAGTGATGCTATTAGTTTCCATTTTGTCTCCCACTTATCTGTCATCCCAAGATATTTACTCACAGATGTTCACGGGTCCGACACCTTCTCCAGTGAGTCTGTTGCAGGTGGGAAGAGAAAGGGACATTTCATTCGCTGAGATGTTAAAGAGCCCTGCGTTCTTTGTATTTAAGGTTAGAGCACAGCACACTTACCGCGTGCGAGGCAGTGTGCTTAGCAAAACTTTCCTTCATCTCTTTAGCTAAGGAAGCTACTGTGACTATATGAGGGGATATCTAGAAGAGATGTTCAGTCAAAATATGCAGGGAAATGGAGAAAGGGACCTGTGCTCACTAGATAGAGGGGAGTAGTTAGACTGTAGGCATCTCTGGGCAAACACAGAGGCCCTGAGGCTTGTCCCAAGTGTGGCCTCATTTGTTAGAGAGACTGGGCAGAGATGGCCCTGCCAATGACCTTCCAGGTAGTCGTGGGCCATCCATTTCTCTCTGATATCTTTCACCTAGGCCCCCTGCCCTGGGTCCAACAGGAGCTGTGGAAGGAGATGTGACTGCAGAAGACCTCTAGGAAGCAGCTCCATTTAAACTCCTTTCCTGCCCTTGGAATGTCTATATGGGGCCTGACCCTGCGGGGCTGTGGCATCACTATAGTGCTCTGGTGGAGATGAGCCGTGGTGGGAGGAGGAGGTAACCCACCTGCACTCCTCGCCCTCCAGCAGCTTGCGGTAGGTGGCGATCTCAATGTCCAGGGCCAGCTTGACGTTCATGAGCTCCTGGTACTCGCGCAGCTGCCGTGTCATGTCCTGCTTGGCCTTCTGCAGGGCGTCCTCCAGTTCGGCCAGCTTGTGCTTAGCGTCCTTGAGGGCCAGCTCCCCACGTTGCTCGGCATCAGCGATGGCAGCCTGGAGTGCGGCACACTGCCAGGAGGACATAGGAGTTTGTGAAATCGTCCACAGAGAATGCAGGAAGATGTGAGGTTTAGGTTAAAAATAGGGAGAAATTTCCAGAAATGGATCCCATGCAAAGGAGGCTGGAGCTTCCTCGTGTTTAAAAATATTAGTCTCTGTTCCCCCCGGATTATTTGAGACTTAGCCAGAATAGAGAAAATTATTTTGGGGGTCCTTTTCCATACTGAACATCTCCGGATAATAGGGAAGTAATGCAGGTCAAAGTTTTACCTTGGGTATCTTCAGAGGACAGAGCTTTTTCTAGAAGGATCGATATTGGACAGAATTCAGGAAAAAGGTCCTGACACCGTTTGTGGGGTGGGAGACTGCACATTCCTGGATGGCCACATCTGGGGAGGCTTCGCTCTGCGTGAGCTGAGTTAGGACCAGGCCCAGGTCTGCCTAGGGGCTGTGGCATGGCTGTGCTGCCGTACCTGCTTTTTCAGGTTATCAATCTCGGAGCGCAGCCTCTGCATCATTCGGTTCAGCTCAGAGATCTCCATCTTGGTGGTGCGGAGGTCGTCCCCGTGCTGACCAGCAGACCGCTGCAGCTCCTCATACTGGGTGGGGCGGGGGCAGAAGCAGGACACAAAGATGCTAAGTCCAGAGGAGAGAAGGCAGTGGCTTTCCAGGGCCCGACAGGCTTTCAGAGTGTTGACTGCGGACACCTCCCTTTGCTTCCGCCAGTCTCCATCAAATCCATCTCTATCGTCCCTGGGCTCTGCCACTCACTCTTGGTGTCCGCAAGCTCCACCCCACGATTGGACCCTTTTTCTTGGATCCAGTCTTTTGTCCTTCTCCCTTGACACCATGTATCTCATTATCACAAATTCAGCATCGTGCACGGATGCCTGTCACTTCCGATTTTAAAACTCTTTCATCAATGTTTTCCGTGGCACCACACCTCATATCCCCAGTGACTCCCCATCTCAGAACGTTTGCTCTAACCTGGAAAATCTCATTGTGTGACCTATATTTAGCCTTTGACACCCCAAGCCCTCAGCCCCAGAAAGTTCCACCTCTCTCCTTTAGATCCATGAGGCTAAACCTATCTCTTGTTCCCACCCTACCTCTCTTATTTCTGCTGACACTGGCGGCCCATACTGTCCAGCTTCCTTCCCCTCTTCTCTACCGTGCATTAGACATGCATTCAACCTCCCTGTGGCAGAAAGACTGACCACCTTCCACCTTCACCTGGCTATTCCTCCAGGTCCTAATGATGCAGCCCAAGGATTACTTAGAACAAAGGGCAAGTCCAAAGCTGAACTCAGATCCCTTTGACCCCATCAGAGTTGGACATCTGAGAGGATAAAACTCTTTCACAATTGGCCAGTTCTCTAGAATTGTTTCATAAACTTGACCTTGACACCTCACCTTGGTCTGGTACCAGGACTCGGCCTCAGCCCGGCTGCGGTTGGCAATATCCTCGTATTGGGCTTTGACCTCTGCGATGATGCTGTCTAGGTCCAGGTTACGGTTGTTGTCCATGGACAGGATCACGGAGGTCTCAGAGATCTGGGCCTGAAGCTGAGCCAGCTCCTGTGATGGTGTCCAAATGGGAGTGCTGAGCAGGGCATGCATGTGTGCACATGTGCATGTGTGCATGTGTGTGTGCATGTGTGTGTGCATGTGCGTATGTGTTGGGACACTGTGACCAGATCTCCGGAACAGATCCTGGCATCAAAGGCTTCATTTGCACTGTTTGCACCCTAAAGGGCTAGGAAGGATACTAGGAAGGTCACTAGGTTTACTCCCAGTTTTTATCACCTACTCATCTGCATGGAGGCAAGAGCAGCACAGATAACTCTAGTCAGAATTCTCTGGAAGTTACTTCCACTGTCAAGGAAACGCTCCTTGTTGCGACCTGTCGGTGTCATAATGTCTCATGTTCTGTGAAAACACATCCTTTCACACCAAATAAAAAAATCATCTCATGAAAGAAAACTGAGTCAGAAGGAGCCAGAAAGCTTTGCTGCTTCTCAGTCCTATTTCCCAACTCTGCTCCTCCCAGCTCCTCAGGGATGAAAAATGGAAATCAGCTTCTACTAGCAGAATGGGCACCAGACTGAAGAATCAAGTCCCGGATCTGCCAGGTAGGTTAGATAGTATCTCTGTCTCTCAGAGGGGCTAGTCCTACACAGCACTGCTTCATCTGATTTCTGGGAAGACTAAGTAAATCCATGTCCATATAAGCTGGGTTTTGAAACAGTAAACCCAGAATTAATTCAATTATCGCTCCACAATCATCTCAAGCAACGTTCCCAAACTATGACCCACACCAGCAACATCAGCATCACCTGGAAACTTCGTAGAAATGCAATATTTTGGGCTCGACCCTAGACTCATCAAATCAGAATTGGTGTTTCATCAAGATGTCTAGAAGACCCTACTGTGTTGTAAAATTTGAGAATCACTGGTCCAAATTGCAAATCTAAGTGAAAATAGCCCTTTTTTCTTTATTATCAATTGGTCCGTGTATATCTTGCTTCAAGAAATTATTATTTTGGTGTCATGTGCTGCAATTTGTTTTCCCAAATAGTTTTCTGCTAGTCGCTGACCTAGCTTGAGGGTCTCAGCCCACAAGCTTGCTGTACTGTGGGCTCATTCAAAATGAGCCAACACCACACCGACTGTTGGCAATAAAGTGAATAAGCAGAGAAAATGATATCTTTTTGCGTCGTGTGGGCTGTGGTCATTGCTCCTGCTCCTGGAACAACATTACCAACTTCTGTTGGGCACCAAACATATGTGACCTACTGGGCATATTACCTGTCCTTCGCAGGCCTACCAGGGACATAATGTCCCTTCACGGCCTCCTTGATATCACTGATCCCAGCCAAGGCTCCCAGCTTCCAACGCTCTAAAGGAGAGAGCACTGGGCACTGCTTACCGCATCGTAGAAAGCTCTCAGAAAGTTAATCTCGTCCATTATGGCATCCACCTTGGCCTCCAGCTCCACTTTGTTCATGTAGGCAGCATCCACATCCTGGGCACAGAACATGCTGTCACTCTGAGTCCCACCTAGTCTGGGGGGACCAGCCCTCTGTCTAGGGGTTAGGCAGGAGAACTTCAGCTCCCAGGGATGAGAGCATTTCTCTGTGTCACGTGGTGAAGACAACCCCATCCTGGGCCCTTGGGCTCTCCCAGCCTCTCCCCGAGGCTTCCCCTGACTTTCCCTACTTGTACTCTCTGCCCCTTCTCCCCCCTCACACACCACTCTCATCTCCCACCTCCAGCTTAGCTTGGGGCTGATTCTCCCCTCCCTCTGCCTGTACACCTCTAAGCAGGAAGGTCCACAACTCCCCAGAGCTGACCCCTGTCCTACTCCTGTCCTGCAAGCCTGACTTGTTGTCCTGGAGACTCAGCTCAGCAAAAGGCCCATTTTGCTTTGCCTCTCCCTGCACTGGACTCTCCTCATGGGGAGGGGGCTGGTGTCAGGTTTTACAGCTCAGACTTTAGAACTCTGGAACTTGACTCACTTCTGATTATCTGGGTCACCCTGGGAGCAACTTGCTTAACCAAGCTGAGCTTGAGTTTTCTCATTTCTAAAGTAAAGCCTGTTTCCAGGATTCGTTGTGCAAATTAAATAAAGCCTTGTATACAAGGCCACATGCTTAAGTGGCAACTGCCTCTCCTGGAGGGACTAGCTGGGAGTCAGAGGGATATTCCCTGACCCCTCACCTTCTTCAGCACCACAAACTCATTCTCTGCCACCGTGCGCCTGTTGATTTCTTCTTCATACCTGTGGGAGGGATCAGAAGTGGATAGGTGTTAGGACCAGGGCTTCTGGGAGTGAGGTCAAACCGTGAGGGATGCAGGTGGGCAGGCGATGGCCAGTCTCAATAGTAGACCTGGAAAATGCGCTGCTATCGCAAAGCTCTCCTGCTATATATGTGCCCCCCAAATCCCAAATCAACGGAACAACCACCCCTGTCTAAACAAAACCCAAATCTGGAACAACAGAACAGAAGCACCCCTCAGTCTTTCCGATGCTGCTTTTCTCAGAGCTTTGCTCCTTGTCGTGCTCAGGTCCCATAAAAGGGCATGCATGCTTCCTTTTTGACTCCACGATCTCGCTCCAGCCAAACGGAGGCCACGAGGGGAGGAACAGGTAAAAGAGTAAGAGGCAGCCGTTTCAGGCCTTGGCCAGCTCTTCCACCCCATGGTGCCTTCATGCCTGATTATTATTCTCAGCCACATTGAACTCCGCCTAGGAATCAAAGTCTTTAGGCTAATAGGAGCAACCCCCACCTCCACTCAGTCTTCTCATTCTTCAATCTGCCCCCATGTGGCGACCTCACTCCCCTCTGTTCTCTGATCTCTGGGAAGGAAGTTGGCTTCTGCTCGAGATGACCCAACCCTCCTAAGCATGGATAAATCCCACCCTCACAACCACTCTGGACAGCTGTGGTTTGGGCTTTGTCTTTGCCACTTTCCAGCTGAGCAACCTGAAGCAGTTCACCTAACCTCTCAGAGACTTTTTCCACCTATGAAATGGCATGTTGTTAAAACCACAAAGCACTTTATAAATATAACCAGAATCAACTCTGTTCCTTTATTGCCTCTTGTCCGGCAGAATCTGAGACAAGCTCTTTCGTGCCATTTGAAGTAGTTTTCCTTATTATTTCTTCATGGTGCCTCTTTATTAAATATAAACAAGGGTTCTTCACCTAATTTCATGCAACACTCCTTGTCTTCTGTGTTTCCCAGCTCACAGTCACTCTGCCAGAGAGCAAACATCATGTAGCCCTTCACTTAGACACCTGCAACAGGAACGTCCCCATCTATTAACTAGGAAGACACTCTTCAGCACATTTCCCCCAATATCCCTCCTCTATGCCTTTTTCCTCAATCTTGAGCTTTTATTTCCTCCTCCAGGAAGCCTTCTTGGATTGAAACACTCTTACTCCATTTTTGCACACATATTATAAATTATCCACCTGTACTTGTTTCTCTTATCTGTGTCTGCATCACTGCACACACATACCTAAACTTCAATACAATAAAAACAGCAAACACTTATTAACAATTTACTATGCACACTGGGTACCCTACCAAGTACGTTACATGTAAGTTTTGATTTAATATTTTCATCCTCCCCCCACATTCAAGTGGGTACTATTAATATCCCCTTGAACAGACACAAGGACTGGGATTTGCAGAGGTCAGTTTCCTTTAGGTCATTCAGCTGGTAAGTGGTTGAGCCAAGATTTTAAAGCCACTGACGAGACTCTATACTGCTGTCCAATAGAACTTCCTGTGATGGTGGAAATGCTCCATAACTGTGTCCACTAAGGCACCCATTACAAGTGGCAATTCAGCACTTTAAATGTGGCTGCTGTGATTGAGAAGCTGATTTTATATTTTATTTAATTTTAATTAGTTTAAGCCTAAATAGCCACATGTGGCCACTAGCTACCATGTTAGCATGCCTCTAAAGCCTTAATTCTTACTGGGTTACATAAACAGTGACTAAAACTCCTTATCGAGTCACCTATTTTGTTTGGACCAAAACAGTTAGAAATAAATTAGAAGAATGAAAATAAGAAATTACTCCTGTCTATAAACATGAGCATACTGTCATGTTTAGTGGGGTGTGTGCGTGCGTGCGTGCGTGCGTGCGTGCGTGGTTTCCAGGGAGAAGGCAGCACACATGGCTCTTTTTCCTCTGTTCCCTGGCCCCCTGGCAGGGTTAGGGTGAATGCATGAATATTGCATAAGTTAGCAATGGGACTGAGTTGAACAAATGCGAGAGCGAGAGTCTATGAGTTTAATTCTTAACTCACGAGTCGCCTTTGGATGAGTCATTTGCTCTCTCAGAGCTTTACTTTCTTTATCTGACAGGCTTATCAGGTGGTTTGCTGTGTGTATCATGCTCCCTGTGCCCACGTTAGTGGCCCTCATCTAGAACCCTGGTCCCTCCCAAGGTTCCAACATTCCTGACTGCAGAATTTCAGTTCCTCCTCTGAGTCTCCCTCAGTGCCTTAAGTATGCATCCCATTTCCCCCCTGGGCTAGGCACTTCTAGAGAGCAGAGCCTCCCCAGGAGCCTTGGGGCAAGGTCCTCCTAGGAGCTGGCTGAGTATCCACTCACTTGTTCTTGAAGTCCTCCACCACGTCCTGCATGTTCTTCAGTTCCATCTCCAGCCTTGCCCGCTCCCCACCCAGGCTGTCTAGCTGTCGCCTCAGGTTGTTGATGTAGGCTTCAAACATAGGCTCGATGTTGGCTCTGGTGGTTTTTTGCTCCTGCAGGAGGCTCCATTTGGTCTCCAGAACCTTGTTCTGCTGCTCCAGGAACCGCACCTGCCCCAGCCAGAGGTGAGAGATGGTGAGGGCTTCCTAGCAGCAGCCCCCTGGAAGGCTCTGGGATCCAGGACCCCCCTCAACAGTGTAGGGGGATCCTGCGATACCTCAGAGTCCAGATGGTAGACTCCTCCTCCTTGTTCTCAGCCTGGAAGGAGCCAGGAAGGTAGAGAGCCAAGCAAATGTAGGTGCAATGGACCCGAGAGACAGGCAGTGGCTTGGTTTGGAGGTGGGAGAAACAAGGATAGCCAAGGGGGCTAGAGACCTTCTGAATAACCAAACCATGTTGACGTGTGGTAGGGAAATTCCACCATCATGTTACTGGGTAAAGTTTTGATTCCCATTAAATGGGCAGGAGTTTCTTGGCAGGAAATTCAACCTATTTTCTTTCCCACATGATTTCTTGAGATCTAGAATCTGGATTCAGTTGCCTACATGCTCCAGGAGTGCTGCAATGGGTCACTCTGAAGTTTCATGGAGGGGGCCTGGGCAAAATCCCAGCCATCGCTCTCACTAGTTGTGTGGCCTTGGCAAACCCCTTTCTCTCTCTGCTCTCAGGTCTTCTGTGGTCTCATGCACTAATTCTTTTTTTCTTTCTTGAATTGCACTCATCTGCCCTTCAGCCTGGGAAAACATGTAAAACCTTTCTCCCTAAGCAACGTCCTTCCATTGGGAGTAGCTAGAATGACACAACCCCAGAGAAGGAAAAAACAGAGCCTCTAGGACTCCGGAGATGGCAATATGCCTTGAAGATGGTCTTTGACAAGTGCATCATCGTCAGAGGAAGGAGGGCAGTTCTGGCTCCAAGCTCCTCCCTGGTCACATCTCCTCATTCCTCATGTCCCCTCCAGATAAACCTAGAACAAACAGGGGCCACGTTCTTCCTCCTCAGAGCCAGGCTCCTGGAAATCTCACAGCTGTTGATACAAACACCAGGCCACACGGGGTGACATGGGTGGTAAAGTTGAAGAACCACTGCCTCAGTGGTTACATTTCACATATTCAAAGATCTGGGTCCATCTGATGAGGCATTTCGTAGCCTGCAAAAGTACTTTAGAGTTCATCTGTCCAACACAACTAAGGCCTGAGAAATTAGCGATTCTCCTAGCCTAGAGCCAAAGATAGGAGGACCCGGCTGGTTGCCTCTTGGTTTAGCACTCTTTCTTGCAGATCCCAGGTATGGAGCCTGAATGATCCGGATCCTGAAATGGTTCTTGCCAGGCGAAAACAACTACCTTTGGTGTGAACAAGTGGTGATGCAAAATAGAATCCAAAGTAGAATCATGTCTTTCTCTAAACTGGGGAAATCCCTAGGATTCCAGGCCACACAGCAGAGGGACTCGGGGCTGAACTCACAACTTTCCTGTCACCAAAAGAAAAGTGTGAAACTCTTTGAGGGCACCCCAGCTAACCACCCAGCTTCTCAGACAAACTCAAATCACTAGGCCGGTTGCCACAGGAGAACTTGCCCCTATTAAACTGGGCAAGAAAACATGAACTGAACTCATAACCTTTCTTTCCTTGATCCCTTTCCCTCCATACGGATCCCCTTCCACTGTCTAATTTCTAGCCCAATAAACAGATCACTATCCATCAAAAGAGTAATGTCCTTGTGGTGAGTCAGACAGCCCTGGGGTCTGGAAGTGGACATTTTTCTGCTTTCGCCTCAAAAGTAAGAAACCACCTCCTCCACCCTGTTAGCAGTCTTCCCTGGGGTTGCGGGTCCTGGCCTAGTCACAGCTGACCTCAGAAAAGCATAGAAAGCAGAGATCCCCCAGTGATTCTGGCGGGGACCCCATTTGCCTCTCACCTTGTCAATGAAGGAAGCAAACTTGTTGTTGAGAGACTTGATCTGCTCCTTCTCCTCCTTCCGCACCCGTTGGAGGGAGGGATCAATCTCCAGGTGGAGAGGAGTCAGGAGGCTTTGGTTGACAGTGACCTCTTGGATGCCTCCAGCTCCAGGCATCATCCCGCCTCCAAATCCATACCCGCTGCAGGCTCCCCCCACTCTGTACCCTATGCCTCCGAGACCCATCCCGTAGCCAGCACCCCCAAAGCTGCCCCTGCTTGAGCGGTAGCCCCCGCTGACAGAGATTCTCTTGCTGCCTCCAAGGCCATGGAGGCTCCTGGTCCCAAAGCCACCCCCAAAGCCACCCCCAAAGCTTTTCCCACCATGGGTCACGGAGACAGAACTGAAGCTGGGCCTGTAGCCTGGAAGGAGGTTCGCCGAGGAAGCACTGAAGTTTCGAGTGCCTCCTGACTTGATGGTAATAGATCGTTGGGTCATGGTGGGAGCTGGTGCCAGATGGTCAAAGGAGCAAAGATGTCACAGGGATGAAGAGCCTTCAGAGTCTAGCTTTCCCAAAGTCTCCTGGACTTTTATCCCTTTCAAAAAATGGGCTTGGCCTGAGAAGATCAAAGACCACTGTGTTGAGTTCATCTCAATGGCATGTCTGGCCACGGCCCATCTTTCTGCCCTGCTAATCACCACAGGGAACACCCTACCCAGGGCAGGACCAGGCCTGGGCATTCAGGCCTGGGGCAGAACCGGGTCCCAAGACCCCTGCCTCCCAACCCACAGATTATCTGCCACACTCTGCACACACTCCCACAGCTTCTCATCTGCTCCTCTCTTCTCGATTCTCAGATCTTGGACTCTGAACCCAAGCTTTTGATAATGCCCTTCCCATCACGGTCACCTATGAAGACAAGAAACCCCATTTATTGAGGATTCAATCCGTGCCAGATCATGTGGCAAGTCCTTCACAAGAATTGTGTCGTTTGATTCTCATGATGACTTTCTGAAGGTAGATGACAATAATAATTGCTAACCTTTACCGAGCAGCTACTATGCATGGCTGTTTTACACCTGTCTTCTCATTTAATCTTTACATAGCATCATGGGAGTAGGTGGCTATTACCAGTTTTGTTTTACACATGAAGCAGTGGTAGCACAGAGTCGTCAAGAAACTTGGTGGGTCCCATGGCTAGTGAGTGCTGGGTCAATGTTAGGGCCCAGAGGTCTGACTGCAGCTCACACCAGTAAGGTGGCTTGTCCACGGGAAGCGGATTCATGATTTAACTCCAAATTCCTGTTCTCTCTACTCTTCTTACCCCTGGGTCTTAAAATGCCCCCACCCCCTCGCCCCCCAGGGATGAGGGACATTTAACAATTGTTCTCAGTGTCATTACTCTCCTTTGTGCTATCCTCTCCCTCACAATTCTTCCAGACTTTTCTGGGTGACACCCACCAGGGCTCAGGCCTGATGGGAGGGGTCCAGGAGACTCAGGAATGTGGGTGGTTCCGGATGTCTCATTGCTGCAATTATAGACCTAAATGGCTCTTCTGCGAGGTAAAAGCACTGCCCCCAGGACTGACTTTTAATTCCTCTCCTGCCCTGTTATTTTTCTGCTCAGGTCTGCAAGTTTGAAGCTGTCGGGGAACAATGGTCCCTTTGCTGGCAGAGGGCTGGGCTGCCCACCCTACGTCAGTGGCCTCGGAGGAATACAGTCTGTCTTTGGGAGAAGGTGGCATCACCCTGCATGACATACGTAGTGGAAAGCCGGGGCAGAACTTCTGCCCGGGGCTTGGGCTTCTCAAAGAAGGCATCCCAACGAGAGGTAGGAGGAAGTGGGCAGAAGCCTGGGTGAGGAGTCTGACCAGCAGCCTGTCTTTACATCTCTCCCATCTCTCCCTGGTTTAGGCTTCTTAGCTGTGGGAGGAAGAGGGAAGGTCTGATATACTCTGAGTACTCCTTGTGTGGGGCCCTGTGCTGGGAGGAGGCCTGGAGGAGGAGGAGAATTGCTCTGTGCTTTATCACAATTCAAAACAGAGGGTTGGCTGCCAAACACATTACACATACATTTAATGGACATATTCCAGGGAGGGGAGAGAGGGAGCCCTCACTTCCAGCAGGCAGCTTATAAGCACCGTGAGACATGGGGACTGACAACCTGGCACTGAGATGGGCTGGGAGACAGAAACTCCCCATTTCTGCAACTGGAGGGAGGGAGGAGGAAGGTGGAGCTGTAGGGGGAGTCTTTGCAAGACAAGCTGAATGTGAATCTTGAAAGTCTCTGTGCTTTGGCATGGAGAGGGCACCAGGAGCAGTCTGGGGACTGTGAGGAGGGCAGAGGCAGGCTCAAGTTGGGGGTTGGGGTTTAGCCAGGACGACAGGCTTCATAGCACCAAAGGTGGGTCTGTGGAAGGTAGAAGGCGAAAGATCCAGGCATTCAGGGGCAAGTGCAGACCGGCCAGGTCAGTGGGCAGAGCTGGTTTCAGGGAGCAGGGTGGCGTACTTAGTGCTTATAGCTCTTCCGACTGGAGGACGTAGTGGAGACAAATTTGACACTGGAGCCACTGCCCCCAAGGCCCCGGTTGCTGCTAGCACTGAAGCTGGAGCCCCCGAGGCCTGCACCCAGGCCGTGCCCACCACTGGTGGCGAAGGAGTAGCCGCTGCCCCCGCTGAGACCGAGGCTTCCACCTCCAATGCCACTGCCACCTCCGTAGCCGCTGGAAACGGTGGAGGTAACCACAGCTGCCAGAAGAGAGGAGACATGGTCAGAACCAAGAGCAGGAGAGAAGACACCTGGGGTGTCCTGGCCTGTGCCTGAAATTACGGGGTAGGGACAGTGGTCTCATCAGGCAGTTATTTGTCTCTTTCTGGGTGTCCCGTCTGCATAGCGAGACCGCTGTCCTATGCGCCAGCCTACTTTACTTGCATTGCAGCACCGCCAGGTATTCCCTCAGTCTGGAATGGCTCCCTGCCTCCTCTCTGCTACTTAGCGCCTCTGCTTTCCTTGTAGAACTTAATAGAGACTTCTCTCCTTCTGGCAGCTATTCAGTCCACCTGCCTTTCCCTCTGATCCCATCACACTCTTCCCTGATGCTCTGTCCCCATCTGCCTCTGTGGCCTGACTCTGATGTCTCCCCTCCTTCTGCAAGCTCATAGAGGGGACACATATATACTCCCTTGATGTCCCTCAACCTCCATGCTCTGGATCCAAGAGAGGTCTGGAATATTCCTCATAAATCAAGTGATAGATGACACTTTAGCCAGCCAACTCTGCCCCCTATTTCCCCCCTAACTTGCTCTTTTTTTAACTTTTATGATCATTATCAACTTAAACATCTAGGGCCCTACTTTGGACTCTTGAGAAAGAAAATTGGAATAAAAATGAACTCTGTAATGAGACGAATTGTGTCCTCCAAAAAAACAGGTAGAAGTCCTAATCTCCAGTACCTGTGAATGTGAACTTATTTGAAAATATGACTAGTGTGTCCTTATAAAAAGAGGGCAGATGTCCACGTGAAGACAGACACACAGGGAAATGGCTTTATGATCACAGAGATGGAGATTGGAGTGATGAGCCAAGGACTGACAGCCACCACCAGAAGCTAAAAGAGGCAAGGGAGGATTGTCTCCTACAGGTTTCGGAAGGAACGTGGCCTTGCTAGCACTTTAATTTTGGATCTCTAGTCTGCAGAACAGTGAGACAATAAATTTCTGTCGTTTCAAGCCACCAGGTGTGCGGTATTTTGGAAACGAATATAGACTTGTAGGTTCTTACAAGAGAAAAGAAACTTTAGAGGTTGTGCCATCCATTCCCCAAATTAGCTTTTAGGGTCTCTGGAGCCACTAGGCAAGGGCATCAGGGTAGGACACCTGGGTGGTTTAGAGGGCTCAGCCTTCCAGAATCACTGGCTAATATGACCAATTGCTTTTGTGAATCCCACATCAAGAAAACCAAACTCCCCTGTAGAGTTTAAGTTGTGGAAGTCATTTCTGCTGGCCTCAGGGTGCCAGCACTGAGCTATGTGAGTGCCGCCTTCTGCTTTTACTGGCTGGGGCTGCGCTAGCTTGCTAACGCCTCTCTCGTTTCTCACCTGACTGCTATGTCTTAGGGCATCTCACTGCCTCAAAAACCCTAGGTAACTTTCTGCATCATACTCTACAGAGTTAAGCCAAGCAGTGGGGCTTCTCCCCAGACTGTTCAGGGAACCGGCTTCCTATATGGCAATCTCTTATGCCCGGTGTGAAGGCGCCCATCGAAGGCTGAGGGCAGACCAGGAGTTTTCATAAAGCCTGCCTACATCAAACACACATCTCTGAGCTAGACTGCAGTCTCAGCAAGAACGGGGTGGAATCCTGCGAGTTGGGAAGTGTGGCCCATGGGTCTTTTAAAACCATGCAGAAGTATGGTAAACCTCCCATCGTCCCCTCTGCGGTGCTCTCTCACTTACAAAGAGATAAGAACTGTGGTAAAGAGGTAAGTGTTCTTAAGAACACTCAAGACTCTCTCCTAATATGGCTCCCTTTTTAACAAATTCAAAACCTCAAACCGTCTCAAAATGAGCCCTATGGCTGGGATCCCTCCAGTGCCTTGTGCAAGCCCACCACCTCCCCAACCCCCAGTCATATAACTCCAAATAACACAAAGTATGTCATACTCACAGATGTTAACTGGAGAAACACCCTCTCCACTCAGCCTGATTTGGAGGAAAGGGGAGAAGGAGGTTACTATTGTGTCCAGTAGCTTGTGGGCATTTGAAATGACATTTTTGTAATGGTTTTAAATGCATTAAAAAAAAACCTTTATTATTTTTATTGCAGAAGTAATGCAGGTTAAAATTATTTAAGCACTAAGAGTGTTAAAAATAATTTAATGAATGAAAGAATGTGAAGTTTGAGGTTCATAGGGTAAAACCTGTAATCTAAAAAATACATTTTTGGTTTAAACTAAGTTGACACCTTAAGAGAATTAAAGCTAATTATCTGCTGGTATCAACTGGAAAGGCAGGGTTTGTTATAGAACAAGAATAGTTCTCTTTCCACAATGAACTATTGTCATGCATGGGCAATACTAAGGTTATTCTAGGTGTGGAGAGGAGTCTGAGTCATAAACACAGCAATAGCAATAATCAGGCTATTATTGTGGCAGCCGCTAGGCTAATTTTCTTTTACATCTTGAGGACTGAACTGGCATTCATTCACAAACACATACTCAGAAAACGAAAAAGAGCTAACAGTTATTGGGTACCTGCTGCCTACACTGTGCCATTTAATGCTCTCAACAACTTCATTCAGCAGGTACTATTATCGCACTTTTACAGATGGGGAAATGAAAACTCAGAGAGTTTAATTAACCTGCCCATGATCCCAAAGCTGGATTTGAAGCCCGATTCATTTGATTCCAAAGCCCACGTCTTTGGCCACTAACCGGAATGATAGCTAAAAATTAACGAATACTTTCTATGTACCATGTGTTGTTGCAAGAGCTTCATGCGTATTTGCTGTATTAACCCTCTTAAACACATATGAGCTGGTAACTATACTTATCCCCATTGTACAGGTGAGGACGCTGAGGAATGGAGAGGTTAAGCAATCTGTCCTCGGCCACACAGCTGGTAACTGGCAGAGCACAAAGGTCCCCCCGGAGCTTGGGGATCGTGTGATTCTGTCATTGAAGAAACTGAGGCCTGGAGGAGATACTGATTTTCCTAAGGTTGCACAGCTAGTTAGTGGTAGACATGTAAGCCTAAATCCTACCATAGTTCATTCCCAGTCCAGAGCCTTTCATACCACATACCCAGCCCTGCCATGGAACCAAATTTCTCCTTTGATAGAATTTGATTACTTAGACCAGATCAGTTCCTAAATCTGATAACGATTTAGTGGTGAAAAAAATTGCGCCTGTATTCTTTGTCACCTCCCAATTCCACCTACATTTTGCTCTCTTTTTCCAGGTGAGGAGGGGCCTGCAGCAACCTGAGCCCCTAGGGATGGCCAGGCAGCTGGGATGGACTCAGTGCCTTTGCCCTCACCTGCACTCCTCGCCCTCCAGCAGCTTGCGGTAGGTGGCGATCTCCACGTCCAGGGCCAGCTTGACGTTCATGAGCTCCTGGTACTCCTTCAGCAGCCTAGCCATGTCCTGCTTGGCCTTCTGCAGGGCCTCCTCCAGGTCCACCAGCTTGGCCCGGGCATCCTTGAGGGCCAGTTCTCCACGCTGTTCTGCGTCAGCGATGGCCGACTGCAGGCTAGAGCACTGAGAGGAAAGGAGAAAGCCTTGCTGGTAGCCCTTAGAGGTATGGTGCTTCTTGAATTGGGGTTCTGTGAGCATGGCTGAACGACCTGAAAGACACGCGTTTGTGGGGAGCTCTTGGCCCTGCCAGAACTTTACCTGCTTCTTGACACTGTCGATCTCAGCTCTCAGCCTCTGGATCATCCGGTTCATCTCAGAGATCTCTTGTTTGGTGTTTCGGAGATCATCTCCATGTTTGCCTGCCGAAACCTGTAGCTCCTCGTACTGAGAGAGCCAGAGCAGAGTCAGTCACCTTGTCAAAGCCTGGGCTGTTCATTTTCTATGTGCACAGCCTGCCCTCAGTGCCACAGCAGGCCCATCCACCCACTGGCCATTTACACATTCTCTTGCTTATTTATTCAGGTGATATTTCTTGAGCACATCTACTTGCCAGGCACGTGCTATGCCCTGGGAATATCACAAAGAACATAATCAGACCCCCTGCTAATAGTTTATTGGGGAGATAAACATTAATCAAATCAGCATATTATCGAATCTATAGTTGCAAACTGAAATAGGTGCCCCCTGGGAAATGATCAGGGTCCTACAAAAGTGTAATAAAGGATTCTGACCTATCAGGGGGTGGGGGGTGGGTGGTAGTCAGGGAGTTCTTTCCAGAGATGGAGATGCTCTAGCTGGGCTCTGAAGGGTGGGAAGGAGTGACCTAAGAGACTGGCTGGGAAAAGAACATTATTCCAGACAGGGGAAACAGCCTGTATAAGGACCCCGGGAACACAGAGAACCCTAGGAGTGAGAAATGACTTCTTGGTCATTGTCCTCGGGGAGTTCCTGGTCACTGGACACACATCTGATTGTGACCATGTAGCCATGCAGACAGATTCCAGTGCTGGGGAAATGGAGAGGGGATGCAGGAAAATGGTGTTGGATTTGCCGAGGCTGTAGAAGGCCCGGTTCTGAGGACTCTGTAATGGAATCCTCTATCTCATGGTGCACAACTAGGACACACTCATTTAGGGGAAACAGATGCACCCTGTCTCCCCCAGCAGACTGGAGAGGAATCCACATCTTTCCCAATGGAAGGAGGGACCTTGTGATGATCTGTCAGGTTTTGAAAGTGTGGAAGAACTCAGCTCCTGTGTTTCTAGATACACAGGGTTAAAGGGAATAGCACCTCTACTAGCAAAAGGAATTGCTCACTATACATTTTAACCACTTCACCTGGGATTAAGTGCATCCCACCTTCACTCACCAGCAAGGGGCTGCCTCTGCACTATGCGCCCCTGTCAGATGACTCCCTCTTCCCACCACATTGCAGACTTAGGGACTAGAGAGTGCACAGAACAAGCAAGGGGTCGAAGCCAGCTCATAGCTGAGCAGCCACCCCTGAAAAGTGTGTGGGTTTGGCAGGGAGCTCATCTCATGGGTTGAACTACTACACCCCTTCAAAGCCAACCCTTCCGACCATCTATACCTTTGGACAGCATCTCTCTGTGGTGTCCCAACCTTCCTCTTCTCGATACAAAATCTCTTGTTCAACAAAGTGCTTGCTCATTACACACTCCAGCCCTACAGGGCTGCTTGCCCAGCCTTAAACACCTCTCAATCTTTTGGTCTTCGCTGCTTCCAAATGACCTGAAAACCCATTTTTATTAAGATTGTCTATTTTCCCTCCCAAGATTGTCCATTCACTCCGTGGCCTTCCAGATCTTGGGTTCTGTTTGCCGTTTATTTATTTATAACTCAGTAACCCTGCTTGGCATGTAGTCAGAGCTCCGTAAACATGCAGCGAATAAATAAGCCCTTTAGAAACAGCTTTATGACGGTTCCCTTGCTGTTTCAGAGTTTCACCCCGCCTCCACCCACATCATAAGTGATGTGTGAATGGTGGATGTCCTGAGCAGCCAATGTCACCTGACCACATACTAGGGTGTTTGGTTGGGTTTCCACACACATTTTAAGCTAAGTTTATACAGCACCAGAGATGCTTCTGCCAAGTCAAAGGAAGTGGAAATGCTCACGTTTCCTGAGGCTTGTGGCTAATCGTTAAATGATGATTTGGAGAATCAGAGAACACGAGCTTTGGACCCTATCACAGACGTGCTTCCACACTCACCTTCGTCTGGTACCAGGACTCGGCCTCAGCCCGGCTGCGGTTGGCGATGTCCTCATACTGTGCTTTGACCTCAGCAATGATGCTGTCCAGGTCCAGACTGCGGTTGTTGTCCATGGACAGCACCACGGATGTGTCACTGACCTGGGTCTGCATCTGGGACAGCTCCTGCAGGGCCAGTAAACTCAGTGTCACCAAGGCATAAAAAGAAGGGCTCTGAAATCACGTGGTTGACCACCCATCCATGCCAGGAAGCCCTCCTGTGGTATTCCTGACAGGAGGGATAAAAGCATTTGCGGTCTCTTACTTCCTCATAGAGCATCCGTAAGAAGTTGATCTCGTCAGTCAGACAGCTGACCTTTGCCTCCAGTTCCACCTTGTTCATGTAGGAGGCATCCACATCCTGGAACAACAGCAAAGGATGATCTTCTGAGACCCCAGCCCCAGGTGGTGAGTCTGAAAAAAAGCTGGACAGACTCCTCCCTGGCCCTTCTAGGTTGGATTTTAGCAAACTCTGCATCTTGGGGTTGGGGCTGGGAGCAGGTGATTAGCAAAAACTGGCTGCGTGGGTTCCCTGGGCTAACAGAAACCCAAGCAGGGGAAGTGGGGCCATAAAGACAGAGGGAGCATTTTGGTGTGAGCTCTCCTGATGTTCTAAGGTTGACGTGACATTTCTTGAGTGGGGTAGGGGTCAGGTCACTCCCCACATCATGATTCAGCTTTGAATTTTCTCCTTTGAGAGACATTTCCACCCACCTTCTTCAGGGCCACAAACTCATTCTCCGCAGCAGTGCGTTTGTTAATTTCATCCTCGTACCTGTGAGCAGAGGAGAGGGGGCGTACTGTGGAGCAAGGTTGCAGACGAGCTCTTCCCAGGCCAAAGAGGACGGCACTGATGTGGCAAGGGTTAAGAGACCTCAAATCATTGCTAGCTCTTCTGCTGACCTGTGTGTGACTTTGGGTGATTCATTTTACTTCTATTTCTCCCTCTATAAAAGGGGGAATCATTTCTTCTGTGAAGGGTTTTTTTCCTTCTTTCTTGCACAAGTTTTCTCTTTAAAAAATGTTTCTGCCTCAAGTGTCTCCTGTGAACTTTGTTCAGGACACCGTTCCTGGGAAATTCTGATATGTTTTCATCGAACCTCAGGGCAGCTGTTTGAGCAGTAAGTACGTATATCTTTAACTCAGAAACCAAGGACAAGGCAGCGAAATGGTCAGCGAGGACCATTTCACTGGATATCCCCTTTCACTGAATACCTTGCCTACTGCAGTCTGGGCGATGGCCAGTCAAATTTTGTCTTCCTGAGGAGGACCAGATGGCCTGTCTATACTCTAGTGTGCATTCTGGAACTGCGAGCCCACGTCCAGTGGAGTTAAATAATATGCTGACAATGAAATGATATGCTTTCCAGAGTAGCAATGTTTTGTTAGGTGACGCAGATATCCCTTTGTGGTAGTGTCGACAGGTAAGAACAGGCTCCTTGTTAATAGTGATGCATGAAATGAGGGTCTCTCTGTCACCCCCCACTAGGCTGTCTTCATCTTATAGGATAATGACTTCAAGCTCCAAACATCCTGGCTGACATTGGCATTTGCTCCTTTGCACCTCTCTGGTCCTCGTGAAAAGGAGCGCTGGGATGACTGCGGGTGACCAAGAGCCCACCTCCCACTTACCGGACTTTGAAATCTTCTACGACGTCCTGCATGTTCCTCAGCTCAGCATCCAGCCTGCCACTCTCAGTGGTGACGCTGTCCAGCTGCCGGCGGAGGTCATTGAGGTAGGCATCAAAAAAGGGCTCTAGGTTCTGCCTCACAGTCTTGGAGCCCTGCTCCTGAAGGAGGCTCCACTTGGTCTCTAAGACCTTGTTTTGCTGCTCCAGGAACCGCACCTGGAAGGGAGAAGAAGAGAATGAAATTTCGAAAAACTTGAGAAATTAATTGGAACCAGACACTCCAGTTAATAAGGGAGGGAAGAAAAACATAACTCTCACCTGTCACTATATAATTGACTCTCATCTGTCAACTACATAATTGACGACTCCAAGTCAAAATGAGAAAGCCCTTGAAGCTACCCCAAGTTGTCTGGGGCTTCCATAGAACGAGTGTAGTGGGCTTGGAGGACTCTACGAGTTGAGAGTCTCGACACCTGCTCTGGGTTAGGTTAGTTTGCTGAGTGGAAACTCCTCCTATAGAGCAGTGGTCCCCAACCTCTCTGGCACCAGGGACCAGTGCTCTTGTGGGAATCTAATGCCTGATGATCTGAAGTGGAGGTGAGGTGGTGATGCTAGTGCTGGGGAGGGGCCATAATACAGAAACAGCTTTGCTCCTGCTGTGTGGCCCGGTTCCTAACCAGTATAGATTGGTCCATGGCCTGTGAGTTGGGGATCCCTGCTATAGAGAACAATTTATCTTTCTCTGGTGTTGACTGAGCCAGTCCACATGGCTCCAAGGAGGACAGGAGAAATTTCTACAAGGTCCCCTCGAGCAAGATGGCCCCACTTGCAAATATGTCTCAGCCCCTGGGAGGTACCTGCTGAGCCAATGTGCTTTCACAGGGAGGCTGTTGCATAACTGCTCCCCCTCTGGGCCAGGGCCTCTCCAAGAGGTCCTGCCACCCCAACCCAATGGAGCAGGTGCAGCTCCCGGCTCACCTTGTCGATGAAGGAGGCGAACTTGTTGTTGAGGGTCTTGATCTGCTCCCGCTCCTCTTTCCGAACTCGCTGGATGGTGGGGTCAATTTGCAGGTTGAGGGGAGTCAGGAGACTCTGGTTGACGGTGACCTCTTGGATGCCTCCAGGGGGGCAGACAGGGAAACTAGGGCCAAAGCCCCCTCCAACACCGCCCCCATAGCCAAATCCACTGCTGACCCCAAACCCACTGCTCGCCCTGCCGCCAAAGCCACTTCGGAAATTGCTGCCACACCCACTGACGGAGACCCTCTTGGTCCCTGCCAGGTTGTGGAGGCTGCGGCTCCCAAAGTTGGTCCCAGGCCCGCTGATCCTTCCCAGCCCCCCGCTGCCTCCTGTGGAACGGGCCAGGGAGACGGAGCTGAAGCGGGAGCGCCCGGAGGCTGGAGTGGTGGCTGAGGCGGTGCTGAAGCCCCTGCGGCTGCCAGTCTGGAAGGTGATGGTGGACTGCCTGGACATGGTGGCTGAGGAAGGGGAGCAAGAAGAGCTCCCGATGTGCGTGCCTGTGAAGGGGGATAGAGAAGAAAAGGCATGTGGGGAGCCCCAGGCCCCTTGGCTTTTATGGGCCTCCGGGAGGGGTGGGGCAGTGCTAGTGGAGGCCTCTGATGGCATCACCTAGGCATTCGCCAGCCCTGAGCTCACACTCGGGAAATGGTGTAGGTTCCCTCTGGTTGGTTCCCCGGCGCCCCTCCCCCACGTGGAAACTCCTTTCCAGTTGCAACTTGATCAACAGACAAATGAGAAGCATGTTAATTGCTTTCAGTCATGTCCTAATCATGCATCTCATAATGGTCTCAAAAAACACGGCCTCATTTCTGAACCGCTCTTTTAGGCCTGAGATCAACTCCCTCCTGTCCAAACACCTTGTGTCATTACAAGTGACTGCAATTCACTGTTTTCTGTTCCTTCCTATTCCTTAGCCGTGTTTCCCATTCTTGAGCATTTCTCAGCTATTGTTGCTCAGCTCTGCTCCCACGGAGCCGTCCATCCAGGGACTGAAAACCCTGCTCCCCGCTTATCTTTCTCAGCAACTCACCCAGTTTCGATTGCTTCTTTATTTTACTCCTCAGTGTGATTTTCACCTCCATTGTGTGATTTTCTGAAACACAAGTGCACACGTGCACACATATGTCCTTTCCACTACTATACAAGGTGCCTCTCAAGACCAGACCTTCCGTCTGCTGTGGAGAGAAACGTCCCCGTCACGTACTCGGGAGACCTCGGGCCGTCGTGAAACGCCTCTAAGACTCAGTTTGAGTGTCTGTAAAATGGGGTTTGTGATGAGTATTGATGTGTGAAAATGACCTTTGCAATGCCTCAGCCGTGTAAGTGCTGACTAAATGTTTGTTCGATATTTTCTCCTTCTGACACTATCAAGCGAGTAAGAATGAAGTGCCGGCGGTGTGTCCATTCTGTGGCAAGTTCAAAAGAAGCATAATGCATCTTTAACAATGGGCTCGTGATCTTATTGGGAAGACAACACTGAAGCCCATTAAGTAATTGATGAAAAGGCGTAGACACTAAAACACTGCCTCCCGGCTCTGTTTGGGGTTGCCTTGTTCCTGAAGTCTCCCAATCTGCTTTTGCTGAGGTCTGGGGTCTCCATCCTTTAGTCTTTGGTCAAAAGAGCTCCTGTGGTTACACTGAGTAGAGGATTTTTCCCCCCACCTGTTAGTTTTGTTGGCTGTGCCCTATTTCCACCATCAGTCTCAAACTGAGAACGGGTTTTCAAAGCTTCTAGTCCCCCTTTTATCTGCATCTCATCTCCCTGTTTCTACTGTGGGGGAATCAGACGGAGAAATTGTGAAATACTCTTTGATCTTGTTGACTTCTTGCTTTTTGCAGTGGTTTTGAAGGATGGCACAGTGAGAGAGGAACTGGAACGTATTTAGTCTCCCTTTTGTGGATGAGGAAACTAAGTCCCTGAATTGTAAATTAGCAGATTGACATTGCCTAGCTAGTGAAAACAGAGCCAAATCCCATGGTCTCTCCACACAGGCGTCCTTTCAGATGCGCATAGTTAACCAATGGGGTGGCAGACGCTCCCCTGCCTGGAATGGCAGCTTGGCGCTTGGAGTGCCGGTTCCCTGTTGTTTGAGCTCTTTCCTCCTTGGGGCAGAGGCCAGGGGTGGGCCTCTCCTCCATTGAGAGATTGTTTGAGAGTCTCAGTTTCCACAGGGAACCTGTGACTCATAGCTTTTGTTGATACAAGCCAAGAGAAGAACAAGAATTCTCTCACCTGGTGGCCAGTGAGTCCAGGTCCTAACAGGGGTGGTGCATGCGTCTGGGGTGGAAAGAATAATTGTCTTTGTTTTCTATACTCCTTGCATGATAATCTTTCTCCCAGAAGAAAGGACACTTCTTCCTTGAGCCATACTGATTAAAACCTTCAGAGCTTCCCCTGGGACAAAGGCCAGCAGAAGGTCAAGGCCTGAGGAGTGCCGTTGCTGGCATGCCATGGGAATGGGAGCTGCCACAGCTTTTTCTCATCAAACTTCCCATGTGGAAGCTTGTTCCAGTCTGCCTTTCCCGGGCCATTCCTTTCTTTCCTGTCCCCTCTCCTGGGGACCCTACTCCCCAGCATTGCCATCTCATCTTTTTCCATTCTTGTTTCTCTCACCCATCACCTCTCGTCTGAAGTTGCCCACTTACCTTCTTTTCTGCCTCTTCTCTCTAGGTTTTCCACCTGGACTGTTGTTTCCAACGCTGGATTGTCTTACTCACTGACCTTGGTGTGATAGATGGAAATAGATGTCCTTTACCTCTCTTCCTCATTTACTCCCTCTTCTGTGAACTTTGACCTTCACTCTGACCTTAATCTAAGTGGAAGATGTCTGCATGAATGCCTGACACCCTGGCCTCCCTGAAAGCCTCTGTCACCATCCCCTTTAAGACCTCAAAACTTAGAGACTATGCACACTTTCTTTCCTTCTTGCCAAGTCAGGTTCTTAGTTTCGTTTTTAACATCCTTTATAATTTCACTTAGAACTCACTCCCAAGTAGCCTGTGCCCAAGCACTAACCCTTTCACGTGTTCCCTGAGGATGCCTGTGCATGGCTTGCACATCAGTGTATTTTTCCACCTGCTTTGGTTTCCTGGTGGTCTGGATGTTGGTTTACCTCTGAGGATCAGGGGTGTTTCACAGAGAGAATTGTGGCAGAAGTTTACTTGACACAGGCTGTCTAAGTTAAATAAGAGTTACGCATTCCTTTATGTTCTTCAAATCTCTTGAGTCTCTCCAACTGTATTGTTCGGTCTGTCTGGGAGGAGTTTTCTTGAGGTTTTGGGGAGCAGTGGATTCAAGCGCTATGGTATGTGCTCTGGTGCCCAAGGCTGGAAGTGCCAAAATTTTAGTTTCTTGTTCCCTACTCTTCCTGCTCAGAGTGGTCTCTTAATCCTCAGAGGGACACTGAGGTCCTTGCTGTGGTGGATTTTAAGTTGACTGGGCAAGATGGCAACCAGGGCTGTGGAGGAAAAGAGGAAGGCATGGAGAAACACCTCCCAAGGCTGAGGGAATGGTGGGGGGCAGGAAGGGTGGTTCACCAAGGAGCTTGACTTCTAACTAGGCCAGTGCCAGAAGAGGGCAGGCTATGTGGGGGACAGAAGGGATTAGGTAAACCCCTAGAGCAGTCTGGCCTGATGCACAGAGGGTTCCTGGGCACAGTGTCTGAGAACCCAGTAACCAGCTACTTACTCCTAGTTCCTCAAAAGCTAGAATCCTCCCAGACAGCCCCCTCCTAGCTCAGGGAGTCCTGTTAAATAATAATTAACAAATAATTATTTGTTAATACCTACTGAGTGTCAGGTATTCACTGTACTAGGCACAGGAGATAGAGCAGTGAACAAAGCAGATAGACCCTTCCCTCTTAGAGCTCACATTGAAAGGAAAAGAGGAGCTAAAGCTATTTGTAGGCACAGTTGCACCCTGGTCTCCCAGTTTGCAACTCTCAGGGGCCGATTGTAGAGAAGATACTTCTATGGTGCTGATGATACCCGAGACTTCCAACCAGAAACACTTTTCAACCTGACTATTCATGCCAAGGCAGAAGAATTCCTCAATATTTGATATCTCTAAGGTGCCACTCAGCCTGCCTCTATGGGGTCAGATCTTCCACCTCATGGCTCCCTTTGCTCCTGAATTCAGTGGCAAGAATTGCTCCCCAAAGGGTCTAAATGTGCCCATTGATTTCAAGAAACTACAAAGATTCAGGACTCGGGACACACTTGCACATGGGCAGAACTTACCTCATCTGCTCCTTTTTACCGCTGACGTAATCAGGCATTTCACTCAGGTCCGAATTTGATGGGCAGGCACAGAGTTTTGTGCAAGTGGTCAGGCAACCCTCAAGTTCCCTTCAGTCAATTTTAGCAAAACAAGTTTTCATTCAAACTTGTGCTTAAGAGAAACAAGATAAAGCAACCCCTTCCCTCCAGGATCAAGTCCTTCAGACACACCCAGAAGATATGCACGTGCAAAGCACAGAAGCACAATCATGTATGTCTTAGGAACATTCATAGAATAATTCTCACATGAACATAGTGCTGCCTGGGTGCATTAGGACAGAGAAATTAAGTGAAAGAGCGGAGTCAGTTTTCTAGGGGCTGATGGAGCTTTGGAGATGGAGACACCAAGGACAAGAATTGTTGAAGTCTTTATAGCCATTTGGTGGCCGAGGCAGAGATCCTGATTCTTTCTGATGCCCACATTTACCCAAAGCCTTCCTCATGTCATAGAGCTTAGTGAGAAAAGCACTGCCCCCACACCACTAGCCTCATTGCCTAGGAAACAGAGTTGGGGCCCCTCCTGGAAGGAGGAGATGGGTTCAATGCCAGCGTCTCAAGGGCCCTCACAGTGCACCCTCACAGAAAGCAACTGAGGGGATTCAGACAAGAAGATTCTGGGTGCATTTTGGCTTTCATCTCTGATCACTTTAATGACCTTGTTTGTTCCCAGGGTTAGGGCATTTCACCAAGTGTCTAAGGAGCAGCCACGCAGGGACACTGCTGGGGGAGGAAAGTGGAAATGAAATGGCAAACCGCCGCAGCTGTCCCTGGCAGTGAGGATGTGATTGATCATAGGACAGAAGTTGAGGGCTTTGAACAAGCTTTGTTCTCCCTGTTGGCTCCAAGGGCCACATGTTGGGCATGCGCAAGAGGATGTAGCCTCTTGAGCATGGGAGGAGAGGCTGGGGAGCTGGCTTGGTTTAACATTTCTCACGGATAAGTCACAGAGTGAAGCCATTCATGAATACTCAAGACAGGATTGTGTTTATCTGCTGAACACACACCTACTTTGTCTGTAAAGTTGTGTTTCTGTTTGAAACATCTTGGTGATGCATCATTTAACTGGATGTTTTCACAGGCAGAAGCTTCTGGATGTGGGGTTGTGTTTTCCACCATCCTTTAGAGGGTTGGGTCTGAAGAGCATCCAGCCTTGGCCTAGTTCTTGCCTCATTCTGGGTTGCCTGATGCCCAGCTGATCTGCAGGCACCAAGTGAGTACACACTGATGATGAGGATGGTGACAGTGACAATGATACTGGGAAACTGAGAGTCAGGAAGCTGGCAGTGATTGACTCAAGGTCACTGGAGAATGGATATGTCTCTGTGCTCTGATTTAAGAGGGATAAACATTCAAAAACCCAGATACAGAGGAATGAAAAATTAGAGCCCATGATGTTATTATAAAATAATTTATCTCTTTGAAGAAGGACCCAGCACAGTACCCTTTCAATTAACCAACTCTCTTTGAATGCACTTAAAACACAATTAATTAATGTGCAGCTTTGCAGGAGGCTTCCAGGGGCAAAAACAAATATATCTCTGGATTCTGGTGGGATGAAATAATTTCTACTGAACAGAATAGCACCATTTCATCTGAACTACCAAGACACTGCTCTCACCTCCCTTTCTGGAATGAGCTAAAATGGTATATGAGCCCACAGGAAGGGTTGCCCCGATGCCCCTTGCATGGTTTCCTCCTAGTGGATATTCTGGATATGCTCCCATCAGGCCAATGAGAGACACCAATTCCTTTTAAAGAAATGCTTCAAAGTGCTTTTCATTTGCCCCAAGCAACTGGTTTATTAAGCAATAGTTGGCCAATCTGGAGTGAGCCCAGAGACTAATGAAACAGGACGTATGAAGAAAGGGAAAAGGCATTATGGTAGGAGACTAATCTGTTTTGTTGTTGTTGTTGTTGTTGTTACAGCAACCAGGGAATACACTTAAACTTTAGCAAGAAGAATTCAATTCAGTATCAAAGGCCTTCTATGGTCTAATGGTAAACGGGAACATGCTCTCTCCAGAGAAGTCATGAGATTCTCTCTGGAATGATTTAGAGGATCTGATTGTGCAATAAATGGAATTCTTTTGTTTGTTTTGATTTGTTTTGTTTTCCTGAAACAAGCATTTAATGTCTCTAAGAGATAAACACCTATGTTCTCTATTTTGGTAGGGTTGTTTAGATATTCTGGTATTTTATGGATTTAGTTGTAAAATATGTTTTCCCTACTTCTTTCAAAATTTCCCCTTGAAGGAAGTGATACCCACTTAGCCTTTCTGAAGTTGGACTTACCATTGTTCACTGACTTTCATACTTTGCGCACATTGCCCTTGCCTTTAAGTGTGTATATGTGTGTGTGTGTGTGTGTGTGTGTGTGTGTGTGTGTGTGTGTGTGTTTATGAATGTAGTTCTGTCTCTGCCAGGTGAAAGGAATTTTTTTCAAGGGTAGGCACATGATTCAGTTAAATCCAACATGCACTTAATAAACGTATATACCTTTTCTCAAATTGTCTGCAGTGTCCAGAATCCAGCTATGCCACATGTACTTTCACACTATATTGCTGAGTGACTTTGCTGTGTTGCTGAGTGAAAGAGGGCGTAGATGAACAAATAATGAGTTTTGGAAGGCAGTTTTTGACACGAAGTAACGCAGGCTAAAGACAGTCACATTCCACTTGTCACTCCCTCATCACCAAGGAATAAACCAGAAGTCAGAGTAGGGAAATAAGACCTTAGAGACTAGTAAGGGCTCTCAGGAAAAGAAAAGACTAAGTAAAGGTTGGATTGAATTTAGAGCTGAGGAAGGAGAGAGTGATAAGCTGCGCCAGCCTGGGCAAACGCAGTCATTCCTCTTATGCCCAGTATGGGCTGGGATTCTCAAACTCAAGGCAACTCTGCTTAATGTTTGCATTTAGTGTGTGAGTGTGTTACCAGCTGATGTCATCCATCATCTAGTGGATGCCCCATTTAAGTGAGGAGCCCACTCCTGTGTCTGCTCTTTGCCCCTCATAGAGGGTGGCATCTCTACCAGAGGGTAAGCAAAACAAGAAAGGGTTGGAGGGGCAGGAGAAGGCCAGGTCAGTCCCTCCTTGTTTGCACCTGCACCTCTCCCTATGGCCAGAGGGGGAACTGATGGAGCCAGAGTCTGGACAAGTCCACACCTACCTATCACTGGAGAAGAGCAAGGTTCTGCAAGGAGACAGGTCAGGCCTTGGATCCTGACTCTGCTTTTATGCATCACTTAATCATTATAACTGGGATAAAGTTTAACAAGGTGGGAGGGTACAGAAATCAATAATTTTCATGCACTAACTACGTTTCAGTCATTAGAAAATATTACTGAAAAAGAAAAGTTGTAATTCACAATGCAAAAGCTCTCAGATACCTATGGATACTTAATAGCAACAATAACAACAAAACAAAATGCACAAGAATAACCAGAAAACTCTGAAAACAAACAAACAAACAAACAGTGAGTAAGAATTGCTGTATTAGAATCCAACAGAGAATAGAAAGCTTTAGTAATATAATAGTGTGATTGCACAAAAAGATCATTGGAACAGAAAAGAAAATGTATAAATTCGGCATGTAATGAAAGTAGTATTTCAATGCGGGAAATGAGAGTGTTTTTATCTTTAAGTAGAAGGAAAGGACAAAAAAGGAAAATAACAGTTACCCAGTTTCTCACTTCTCAAAATCAATTGCTATTAACATTTTAACTTATTTGCTTTTACTCTTTTTTAATGTTAACATCTTTTAATAAAACACATACATAATAAATAAACATAATGTTCTTAAAAATAATTCATGGCTCAAGTTCTGGCTAAGATGGCCAACCAGGTGGTCCTGCTGTCTCCCTTCCCCAGGATCAATCCTAAGAAATTATAGAAACACACGGAACTATTAATGATGACCACAAAACTGTGAGAACTCAGGGGAGCCCAAGATTGGTTGAGCTGATTTGCGTAGAGGCAAGTGGGTGGTTATAGCCTGGAGCTGAGGCCTGAAGTAACATGGAAAGTAACATAGAGGGGGTGGTTTGGAGGAAAGAGTCTTAAGTTTGGTCCTTGCCTATTGTCTGTTCCTTTGTAATAGAGATCCAGAGAGGTAGCCCAAATCCCAGTGCCCTTGGCTGTAGTTTAATATGAGAGTAGATCTACTGCACTGGTAAGGTTACCAGATTTAGCAAATAAAAATACAAGATGTGTAGTTCAATCTGAAGTTCAAATAAATGATAAATAATTGTTTAGTATAAGTATATTCCACGCAAATATTTATGTATACTTACTACTACATTTTTAAAATTGTTTATATGAAATTCAAATTTAAATGGGCATCTTCTATTTTGTCTTGGTGGCCTATTCATAAGCGCCTGAGATGGTAATGCCTGCTCTGAGTATCAAGCCTGCTGGCATGCAGCTGACACTACAGACCTGAGTACTCAGCTGGCCTTTGCTCACGAGTGGTGAGGGAGGCCTGTAGGTAACCTGCTGAAGCAAAGCTTCTCACATGAGTTGGGAGAACCAGAGTCTTAGCCTGGCTCATTGGAAGTTTCCCTATCAACTTTTAAGCTTTTGTACAGCACGGCAGTTCCTAAATTCTGTTTCCACCATGCCCTTGACCTCAAACTCTGCAGCTGTATGACAGAAAAGTAGAGAAGTCACTCATCCTCAACATTCTCCCCCTGCTCCAAGCTTCTGCTTAGCGACCTGCTGAGTAACAAGACCCTTGCCCACCTTCAGACAATCATGAAATAAGGCTAGACTGCAATGTGATTTGTGAGAGTCTCTGCCATGGTTTTAACTTATCAAAATGTAATTACAACTGAGTTGGTTATTGTTGTTCTTATGAAAGTTTTCCTTGCTTTTTATTCTTTTGCATACAGGTAAGACTGGGTACAGAATGCCTGATTAGCTAGATTCTAGAAGGAGCTTGTGGCAACATGACCTAAAAGACAGTGCATTTCTGTCTAAAAGTCTTTTGACTTTTATATGACCCTGACACTAATATCTGGGAAGATTCATACGAATCCCAGGATCTATTTTTGCCAGTCAAAATTTATATATGAATTTATCCTGAAATGGTTTTTGGATATTATGTCATAAAAGGAGAATATTCCTAGCCAGAGTGAGCTCCATGTTAATCTGAGTGTCAGTTGTCAACATGGAACATCTTTTAACCTCCTTTTTCACTTCAGAACAAAGTCTCTAACCAAAATATTTTGGAGATTTTGTTAATTTATTTTATTGACTTTTTTTTGACAACTTTACTTAATTTAAAAGTTATGGAGGTATAATTTACAGATAGTCAAATTGACTGTTTCCAAGTGCATAGTTTTATGAATTTTAACCGGCTTTTGTTAAAAGAAATCGTTTTCTGGAACTCAAGTATCTTTGGGTGCAAAGGAAATGTATTCAACTTTTTTAGTACTATGTGGCTTTATTAATTCATCCACCATGATCTGGGGATATTTCTTTTCTGTACCAATTGGTTTGACTGACACCTCAGAGTTATATCAAAGCAACAACTTAGTGGCAAGTCTATATTATTATAGAGAGGAATCAAGCATTTTGCCTTCCTATCAACTGGACTCTGTTCAGCTTCATCAATTCTGTGTTTCCCTGGTAGGGATTGAGGTTTGTGGGTGTGTCTCGGGAGTCTCAGAGAGAAGTGTGAGGACCAAGCCAACAAATTATGGAGCTGGAAAAGCAAAAACCCTCAGTAACGAGATTATGCAGATCCAGCTTCCAGGATCCCTTCCTTTTTCTCCCCTAAGCTTTTAAAAAGACTTTATTTTGAGAAAGAGCCTTGAATGTCAGAGGGCTGAATACTTGGTAGTTATCCACCTACAGTATGACTAAATATCACAAAATGTTGAATGACAGAGTTGGGTATGAAGCAGAGTAAGTTATCAGTGGGACTAAGAGATGGTTCTCCAAAGACAAGGATCTTTGTACAAAATGATAAAGTTTCAGAGCCAAAATGTGACAAACAAACAATCTAACACAGAATCTTTGTATTTGAAATCTGCTTTATTGAACACAACAAAAGAAAACAGAGAGCAGAGAAAGACATTGCAGATGTAACTCTTACATGGCAGCATTATGTCAATACCATTAGGGACACTGAGTAGAAGAGAACTTATTTGTCCTATGGAGAACTAACTACAGGGGGGAATTATAATGGGCAAGATATTTAACATCATAAGGAAGATTCCTTATTTTGATGCATGATCCAGATCCAGTTTCAGTTTACAGGGGAGTGGGCAGGGGGAGCATAGGTCATTTTCTTCGAAGAATTATGGCAGCCTGATATTACTGATAATAAGATGGAAACATCAAAATGTTGTCTCTAGGTCCTTGAGACACTGATGATTTACCTTTTTTTGGTAAGTAATGGAAGCTCAGATCCAGCAGGTATAGACAGAGGAAATAAGAACTAGACAACTAGCCTAAGTCAGACACCGAGAGAATCTAGAGGCGGGAGAGAAAAAGCAACATGAAGAGAGGGCTATAGCCTGAGACAATGTGGAACCGAGTGCCAGTAGGAGGACTTCAGTGCTTGTAGCTCTTCCTGCTGGAGGATGAGGTCGTGGTGTATTTGATGGTGGAACTGCTGCCCCCGGCAGAGCTGAGGCCACTTCCCAAGCCTCTGCCACTGCCAGAACTGAAGCCACCTCCAAGGCTGTGACTGCTGCCATAGGTATAGCCGCTGCCTCCGCCCAGGCCCAGGCTGCTGCCTCCACCCAAGCCTACGCCACCGCTGACACCGCTGACACCGCTGCCACTGCCATAACCGCTGGAGACGGTGGAGTGCACCACGGCTGTGGAGGGGAGGAGAACAAGGACACAGACACGTGGTGAGCTCATTCCACCAACCGCGTCCAGTCAGAAGAGAACGAGGGCAAGGGACGGGGACAAGCAAGGATACTTACAGATGTTGACCGGTCCAACGCCTTCCCCACTCAGCCTGGAAGGAGGAAACACAGTTGACCGTGAGATCTCAGGAAGCCATTGGGGGACCAGCACGGGAAGCCTTCATGTGAGGCCAGTCCACGGGGGAACTGCCTTTCCGAAGGTCCTCTCCGAGTAACAGTCATGGCCATGACTAGAGGGCACTACACTTGTGCTCGTTGGCGGGGCGTGGTGGAGAAGCAGCCAGCCCTCTGAGGGGCTGGGAGGGACCCACCTGCACTCCTCGCCCTCCAGCAGCTTGCGGTAGGTGGCGATCTCCACGTCCAGGGCCAGCTTGACGTTCATGAGCTCCTGGTACTCCTTCAGCAGCCGGGCCATGTCCTGCTTGGCCTTCTGCAGGGCGTCCTCCAGGCCCTCCAGCTTGCTCTTGGCGTCCTTGAGGGCCAGCTCCCCACGCTGTTCAGCGTCGGCGATGGCGGCCTGCAGGCTGGCGCACTAGAGGGGGAGACAGGCAGGGGAGCTTGTAGTCCAGTCGTCCTGAGGAGACCATCCGTGGTCCTCTGTTTCCGGTGAGGAAGAGTTCCAGAGCACAGATTGCGTGGGAAGGGCTCTCTGACTCTTTCTGTGCAGTCTTCGTCCATTCTGCAACCTTATTTACTCTGGAAGCCGCTTGAGAAACCCTGTGTCGTATGTGTTAATCGCCTTGTGGGAGGCATGTGAAAGCCCTTATACCTCACTGTGGGGACTGACTGGAGGAAGACACTGCAGAAGACAATGAGAGAAGTGGACCCACTGGCTTGTTCTGAAATTTTACAGTATTTGCGAATCTCACATGACTGCCACACTAACTTATATAAAACCGAAAACATTCTCAGTAAGGTGATGACTTTCTCCCACCTTACATTTTTGGGTGACACTGGTCTTTGTCCTGTAGCTTTGCTTGCCTGGCTTTCTTTCATGACTGAATCTCTAGCAGATTGCAGCAAGCTTCCTCACACTCTCAGCTGGCCTGACTTTGCTTTCCCAACTTGTTTATTCCTAAATTAGCTGTTCTCATGTAATCGCAATGCTTCTAGACTATGTTTTCACACCGCGGACCAGGGAAGGCTTTTTTTTTTCTACTTGTTTGTCTCATGCTCTCATGTTGGGATCCATCTCTCCCACTTGTGAGAACTCACTAAGGTAGCAACTGCATGTTCTGCTCTTCTTGCTGTTGCCTCAGTTCTCACGATTACCCAAACGGTGGGTGATGACCGCCAGGTGGTCCGGCAAGGGAATGATGCTTTTCCCTACATAGTCCCCACCGTACCTGTTTCTTGACATGGTCGATCTCAGATCTCAGCCTCTGGATCATGCGGTTGATCTCGGCAATCTCCTGCTTGGTGTTGCGCAGGTCGTCCCCGTGTCTTCCAGCCGTGACCTGCAGCTCCTCATACTGTAGTCCAAAGGGAAAGAAGGTGAGGTATATGGGCTTCACATAGTAAGGGTGACATTCGCTTTCAATCAAGCATTTAATAAACTTGAACCTAATGGGTTCCCCACAAGAGATTTTAGAAAACGTTAATGTTGCAAGGTCATTGGATACTATACATTATTAACCTCAGACCATCCTTGCTGTGGTGGGACCACTGACGGTCCAGTTTCCTTCAGAACCAGCAATGTTCTGCACTGTGTTTCTATGAGCAGAATCAGGGTGAAGTTATAGCAACGGTCACTGGGTTCTCTTCTGCATTAGTTTCCTCTTCCATTGGGTTTCTTTGACTGACTAGTCCTGCACGTAAATTCTGTGATCGTCTAGTCAATCGGGGCAGGGTGCACCTTCTCTGAGAGGACCCAGCTCCCTAGAAGTAGACTGCCCAGTGGAGTCTGTGGTCTTGCTGGTCTTTGGGGAACAAGCACAAGTAACGCCTCAGCCACTGCCCACCCATGCCCACCTTGGTCTGGTACCAGGACTCGGCCTCAGCCCGGCTCCTCTGAGCGATCTCCTCATATTGAGCTTTGACCTCGGCGATGATGCTGTCCAGGTCCAGGCTACGGTTGTTGTCCATGGAGAGGACCACGGAAGTGTCTGAGATGTGGGTTTGCATCTGAGCCAGCTCCTGCAGAACGTGTGATTGTCAGATCTCCTTCTGTGACATTTACAGAGTTCCCAGCCCTGAGATCATCCACCCGTCACAGAACCCTATTAGAGCAAGCACAAGGGAGGTGGATGTGCTTACTGCCTCATAGAAGGCTCTTGTGAAGTTGATCTCATCCATGAGAGCGTCGACCTTGGCTTGCAGTTCAACCTTATTCATGTAGGCAGCATCCACATCCTGGAAAATAAGCCAACATGTGGAGTGAGCTGAGCCCTTCTTCCCATCTGCCCATCTTCTAAACTGCCCACCTGTTGTCTTCTCCGATGTGGGAAGAGACACAGAGTCTTCTCCTCTACAAAGAACTTACTTCTACCCCTGATCTTACTCAGCTCACCTTCTTCAGAGTCACAAATTCATTCTCTGCTGTGGTGCGCTTGTTGATTTCATCTTCATATCTAGAGTGAGAAAGAGATAAGATGTCACTGAGTCAGTGGAGAAGATGATCCAGAAAAGGCAGCCTGGGACCCGCTCTTTGTATAATGGATATGCCCAGATTGAACTTTCCTGCCAGATAGCCTAAAAGATGACTTTTGTGGTCTCTAGATTGTTTTCTTCATTACTCTCTCCCGTGCCCATATGGCCTTTTTCTATTCTTTGGGGTTTGTTTTTAGGCAACAATTGTGCTTTTCATTTTCTTGGACTTCTTTGCTAGCAAATCATGCTCATGTCTGCTCCTGGTCCCCCAATAGGTGTGACTTGAGGTTTGTGCTTCCGGAAACCGAGCCCACTTGTCTTTTAACTCACTTGTTCTTGAAGTCCTCCACCATGTCCTGCATGCCCCTGAGCTCTGAGTCCAGGCGTCCTCTCTCCCCAAGGATACTGTCCAGCTGTCTCCTGAGGTTGCTGATGTACTGCTCGAACAGAGGCTCCAGGTTCTGCCTCACGGTCTTGGTGCCCTGTTCCTGCAGCAGGGTCCACTTGGTGTCCAGGACCTTGTTCTGCTGTTCCAGGAAGCGCACCTGGAGGAAGGAAGAAAGAGCTTTGAGTTGTCACGTCCCCAGGCACGCTTGGTCACCATGATGCTGGGCTACCACAGAGCACGTGTGGAGACTCAGGCTGGCAGCTCTGCCCCCCGAACGGCTGTCCTTCACACCCCACAGTTGCACCGGTGAAGTGTCCCCATGGATCTTGAGGTGGTCTCACCCTCTATGTTTTGAAGGCTACCGGTGACCTTCAACATTTCTTTCTTTCTCTTGACAAGCACAGTCACTGATGTGGTTCTGAATAGCATTTCCCTGATGTATGACACTAAGCTATTTTCTTTTAGATAGCACCTCAGGCAAAAGAATGTCCGATATCTAGAATCCGATGATTAAATCCCACTCTTATTAATGGTTGGATTCTAATCTCACTTTCCATTTAGTGCAAGAGTCTCCTCTCAAACAAACTTTCTTAATGGGCCCAATCTGGTTCTACAAACTCAGCATTTCGATGGAAATGTGTTCTGAGTCTTTTTCTTTAATCCAACAGAAATCCTTTTCCTTTCTCTTCTTTCTTTTATTCTTTTCCCTCTTGCCCAGAGCCCCAGAGCAGTTTCCTACTGATTTTTTTTTTTTCTAATCCCATAGATTCCTCCCATGGTAAAGCTAACCATTCCATTTTCTCATTGCCTATTTTTCTTTCCTTAGGGGTTATCAAAAGTTGACTATTCTTCCTAGGCAGGAGCAATGAGGAACATCTAGTAAATTCAGTAGTTCTACAAGACTTCCATCGCCCCCGTCTGTGGCCGACGTGGAGCCAACCGGGCATCCCAGTGGGGAGCCAGTGTGTCTCCGTCTGCCTCTGCTGGCTCTCCCCCTGGCAGGACGTTCCTGGGTTCTCTGGTTTGGGGCCTGGAAGGACAAGCCCGGGGGAGGCAGCTCCCGGCTCACCTTGTCGATGAAGGAGGCGAACTTGTTGTTGAGGGTCTTGATCTGCTCGCGCTCCTCGGTCCGCACCCGCTGGATGGTGGGGTCGATTTGCAGGTTCAGAGGGGTGAGCAGATTCTGGTTGATCGTGACCTCTTGGATGCCTCCAGGGGGGCACACGGGGAAGCCGGAGCCCCCATAGCCACCGGCAAAGCCCGCTCCCCCGCCGAGCCCCAGGCCTGCGCCGCCGAGCCCAAACCCGCTGGCGGCTCCAGCTCCGAAGCCAAAGCCGCCCCCGACTCTGCCGCCGTAGCCTCCGCCGAGGGCACAGCTGCCCGCTCCGATGGAGATCCTCTTGGAGCCGCCCAGGCCGTAGAGGCTGCGGCTGCCAAAGCCGGCCCCGCCGCACACGGCCCCGAGGCCGCCGCCGCCGCGGGAGCGGGACACGGAGACGCTGCTGAAGCCGGAGCGGCTGAGCCCCGGCCCTCGGGCCGAGCTGGCGCTGAAGCCACGGCGGCTGCTGCTGCTCTGGGTCCGCACGGTGGATTTGCTAGACATGGTTCCTGGAGGTGTGAAGGCTGGAGGAGGCGCGAGAGGCTGGCTGGAGTGCAGAGCGGAGAGGAGCGGACAGGTGTGTGCGGCGAGCTCCCCGGCGGGCCGGTTATATAGGGCGAGGATGGGCTGGGCCCAGGCCTGGAAGGTGAGCTTGCAGATCGGCAAGGGCTGGGCTCCACACATCGTGAGATCACATCTGGGGTGTCAGAAAAGTTATGAAATGTGAAGACTGGCTTCCTTTAGTCAGGGAATATTTTCTTGCCTTCCAGCTTTGACTTGATCTCTGTACAATAAGACTATTCTCAATTCACTGAACTAAGAGTTAGTCACTGTCTTAAACAAAGGTTCTGCCTTTTATGCTTGTGTATCAGAAGATACTGAGTGTTCTCCTCTCCAACCCAGCAGGGATTGCAGGTCCAGATAATCTGTTAAATTTTGTAAAATAATCTGTTAAATAATCCGTTAAATTTTAACAGATTAAATACAAAATTGTTTGTATGCCTCATACAAAATTCTCATTCTCTTTCATGGTATATAAAATTAAAAAATGACTTGCTTTCCTCTAAGGTGAAATTTCACACAGGTAGATAAGTACAAGAGAAACATGATGGGCCACTGTGTGTTATCACACAGCTTGATGAAAATTATTATTTCATGGGCAGACTGATTTCTTCCTTACTCCTACCCAATACTCTAGCAACACTAAATATTTGATAGCAAATCTAAGAGATCATATTTTATTATGTAATTCTATATTTATATCCAAATAACAAATTCAAAAATAAGCAAAAGACGATTTTTGTATCTTAAATATTTATATGTTCATTAACATCAACAAATGTTAATTTAACCATCATGTAAACCTATTTGGGTTATTTATTTTTATTGTTTGCTTATCCAAATCAGAATCCAAATATTGTATTATTATGTTATGTCTTTCAAATTATTTAAATCTTAAATCGCCCTTCAATTTTTTTCCGCTTTTTATTTGCTAAAGAAACCAGGTTATTTGTTCTGTACTGCTTGCACTCTTTGGGATTTTCTAATTGCATATTCAAGAATTTTATTTAAGAAGGTACTGTGTCCTTTTTATGTCTTGTAAATTGATAGTTAAAACTAGAAGCTTAATAAGCTATTTATTTAAACTTTCCAGATGTAGGTGTGGATATTGTTTATTGTTCCTTACACACTTATTTATACATTTAAAAATCAAATAAATAATGCATGCTGAAGAAACAAAATACATGCTCGGGGCCATTGCCCTGCCCAGTTGCCTAACTGCTGTAGATGGAGGCAAACAGCGTTCCTAGGTCCTTGTGTATCCTTGTAGTAACTTCACTTGGATAGGTTTCTATGCTTTGCCGGGGGCATGTGTGATATGTATTGCGTGTATGTGTTTATAAAATAATGTGTAGATGCTTGCATAAATATATGTAACACAGATATTCTCTTTTCCAATTATGTTTGTATCTACTTTATTTGGCACATTTACATTTTCTCTTGATTCTCTTTTAATACTCTATGATAGCTATTTCCTAACTGCTTGTTTTTCTCCACCTTTACTTATGTGTCCATTACACTGAATTTATCAATGTCTTTTTACCTTTGTGCTGCTTTTGGTTTGGCCTTCATTTGGCTCACCTCACCCCAGTCCTTTCCTGAGCTCTACAAGCTAATGTTTGAAGCTTTTATTGTCTCATTGTATTTCCCCTTAGTTCTCTGATTTTATCATGGTGTTTATGTCATTGAATTTCTTGTTAATATTTTACTGTGACTTTTTTTTTCTGTTGAGTACTTTCTTACATGTCTTTTGCTTTTCTTATTCCCTACATTTAAAAAATGTGGAGTATCTTTTGTGGGTCCTGGAATGGTTTCTATCTGAGTAGTGCTCATCTTTGAGTGAGATGAACACCTTCTGGACTTGCCATTTTCAGAAAATATTCTGGGAGGAGGGGCCAGGGCTACATCCAGGCTAACAGAAGTTTCTCATTATGACACATGCTGTGTGAATAATTCTGTTAATCTCTAATTCGGCCAAACCAACAAAGATTGCTCCAGAGTGTCTCACAGTTCATAGAATTCATAGTCTTTCTTTGTTTCACCAACAAAATGCTGCCATGGAGACTTTACCCTGATTCCCTATTCAACACTACCTTCATAGTTTCTTGAAACTTCGTGATATACAGCATTTTGCCTGTGGCCCACACACCCAGTTCTGACTGTCACAAGCAAGAGCTTCTTGGATTTGCACCTAAAGAAGTGTCCTTCACATTGTCTTAGTAGGAGTTACATGAGTCAACAGTGCCTGGCAAGCAGGAAAACCTCAGCGTTAACTTTGTTTGGTGTTCTTTTGTGGTTACCATGTTGCTTGGTTTTAATTTGTTTGTAAGAGTGTTCTTCACTGGGTTTTTCTGAGATCAGCAGCTGTGGGCATCTTCTCTGAGTTTTGCTGATAGTTCAGTGTATATTCTCTATGTCTGTGAGACTATTCCATTTTTTTTTGGCTTAGAGATTTTAAGATCTTTTCCTTTTGGTAGTTGAGGGTCGAGTCTACCTTTATGTTTCTTATTCTTATTTTTAGGTAATTTCTGAGGAGAAAATGCCTTCCTTTACTGTGTTATAGTCAGAAGTTTCCATTCACACGTCTATATTTAAAATGTCATATTAATTATAGTATTAAGCTAATAATTTAAGTTAGAAATATTATTTTTTCCTCTCTCATACTTCATGGAAACAGTTTTACTCCGTGCAGGTGTCATTGTCCTCAGGGTCTCCCTCTTCTCTAGAACCGTGTTGTGAGTCACCCAAAATTTTTCTACAAGGCATATTTACCATCACTGGAAATTTAATTCCGAAATATATCTGTGCTTTATCAGTGTAACAACCTACTTTACTGCAAAAACAAAATTTGTATCACTGAAAATTTCAAAGAGATGTAATTAAAGAGAACAGTATGTAAACCACCAAGTACAAATCACCCAGATCAAACAATTATCTATCTTTTCTCATTATTGTTTCATCTAATTCCACTACTTTTCATATCTGAATCCTCTACTTTTTTTGTTGAAGTAACCTAAAGAAAATCCAGACATCAAGTCATTTCACTTGTAAATATTTTGATGCATATCTAAGTAATAATGAATTTTAATCTAAATTTGAATATAAATGAATATTAGATTTAATTCAGAAATGACTGTTGGTTATGATAGATATAATCATTGTTGTTTAGTTAGATTTAAAAATGTACTTAGTGAAAAGTGTGCCCTAACTCCAATTAGTCTGTAGTCTGACAAAGTCTAGTTACAGACTGTAATTGAGGAGACCCACAAATGTAGGAAGATACAGGGGTGATGTGCCATTCTTTATTATAGTTTTAATGTCCATACAACATAGGATTTTAATTTAATTTAAATCTGCATATACATATACTGTTTTGAAGCCTCCTGTTCATGTACTTCTATGTGCCAGATAATTTTTCTTGTCAGTTCTTTTACTTTCCATTATTCCTGAGGGGTATATAACAGAAAATATGGTGATAAAGCTAAGACTTTGGAAGCCAGTCATCACATATCTGCTTTTGGGGAAATTCTGGGCAAAATGTGAAGAGGTGCCAAAGTGAAAGGCTGCCCATGTTGCTGGAGGAATGGTTAGAGATAAACACAGCAGGATACCAATACAGCAGGATCCAGAAATACCCTCTATAGATAACTAATTCTTGAAAATTTCTCTTATGGTGTGGGAAGCTGGGGATCAGGGACATGGAAAAACAGACTGGAAAGAGTGACTGGCCCTCAGGATGCAGAAGTTGACAGACCACCATTGCACTGGATCACAGCAAGCCAGGGCACACCTGAGAGGATGTGGGACCATCTCTTTGGAGCAACAAGGGTTCAACTCCTTCGAGTCTCTGTGACAGGGTTATGTTGTAAAAAAAAGTGGGAATTTCCATTCGTGTTTTGCCTTCACGCTGTAAGAAATCGACACCCGAATTTCATGCCTGAGACTTTAGATCCTTGATCTGACCAGCTCTAGTGCTTTCAATGTTGCCATGGTGTGAAGATTATTAGGGTTCACGTCCATATTGTATGGCTTTCTGCATCTGAGCTATTCCATCAGGTTACACCCCTGGAAGTGTAATCCCAATTTTGGATGTGCACATTTTAATTGCACTTGATATATGTTGTCAGGCTAGTTTCTTGGTCATGGAGACAATTTTAAGTGTAAATCAAATATCTTATTCTCTCATCAATGTCCTTTTGCTCTAATTGGACAATAATATCTTTCTCTGGCCATTATGAGTGACCACTGGGGCAGGAGGAGGTGGAATCTTAGGCACCAAGTCAAAGAGATTAAGCTGCTACTACCTGATTTGGGCAGTGAAACAGACTTAACAATGATGGTGGACCAGATCCCTACATCTCCCCATGTGAAACCTTTGGATGGAATCTGATCTAGGAGGAATCCTGAACACGAGGGTGCCAAACTGCTGTTTACTGAAGTTCTCTAAAGGAGGTAAGTAAAACACTGGGGATTGGAAGTCCCCTTCACTCATGAAAAGCAGTCTGTCAGATGAAAGAGCATTAAAACCATTGACGACAAACAAAGGCAATGTGAAACTATGACTCCATTATAAATCTGCTTTATTTAGCAATTATGACTGAGCAAAGAACAGAGGAAACATAGCAAGGATACAGACACTGTACATTATAGAACTAGTCACTTGTGTTTTCATGACCACTGCAAGGAAGGAACCCACACTTGGAAGGTGGGGTATTCCTGGGCCAGTGGGCAGCAAGGGGAAGTTGCCCTGTTCTGAAGTAGGACACATACAGTGACATTCTGATGGTGAGCAATGGAAGCTCAGGTGGAGCAGGTAAGGGCAGAGAGAAGAAATGAGGGCTCAGAAACTTCAGTTCTACCTCAAGGACTAAGAGAAGTAGGAAGCAGGAGAGAAGAAGCAACCTGAAGAGAAGTCCATGCAGCTGGACAAGGGGCCTGAGACAATGTGGAACCGAGTGCCAGTAGGAGGACTTCAGTGCTTGTAGCTCTTCCTGCTGGAGGATGAGGTCGTGGTGTATTTGATGGTGGAACTGCTGCCCCCGGCAGAGCTGAGGCCACTTCCCAAGCCTCTGCCACTGCCAGAACTGAAGCCACCTCCAAGGCTGTGACTGCTGCCATAGGTATAGCCGCTGCCTCCGCCCAGGCCCAGGCTGCTGCCTCCGCCCAAGCCTACGCCACCGCTGACACCGCTGACACCGCTGCCACTGCCATAACCGCTGGAGACGGTGGAGTGCACCACGGCTGTGGAGGGGAGGAGAACAAGGACACAGACACGTGGTGAGCTCATTCCACCAGCTGCGTCCAGTCAGAAGAGAACGAGGGCAAGGGACGGGGACAAGCAAGGATACTTACAGATGTTGACCGGTCCAACGCCTTCCCCACTCAGCCTGGAAGGAGGAAACACAGTTGACCGTGAGATCTCAGGAAGCCACTGGGGGACCAGCATGGGAAGCCTTCATGTGAGGCCAGTCCACGGGGGAACTGCCTTTCCAAAGGTCCTCTCCGAGTAACAGTCGTGGCCATGACTAGAGGGCACTACACTTGTGCTCGTTGGCGGGGCGTGGTGGAGAAGCAGCCAGCCCTCTGAGGGGCTGGGAGGGACCCACCTGCACTCCTCGCCCTCCAGCAGCTTGCGGTAGGTGGCGATCTCCACGTCCAGGGCCAGCTTGACGTTCATGAGCTCCTGGTACTCCTTCAGCAGCCGGGCCATGTCCTGCTTGGCCTTCTGCAGGGCGTCCTCCAGGCCCTCCAGCTTGCTCTTGGCGTCCTTGAGGGCCAGCTCCCCACGCTGTTCAGCGTCGGCGATGGCGGCCTGCAGGCTGGCGCACTAGAGGGGGAGATAGGCAGGGGAGCTTGTAGTCCAGTCGTCCTGAGGAGACCATCCGTGGTCCTCTGTTTCCGGTGAGGAAGAGTTCCAGAGCACAGATTGCATGGGAAGGGCTCTCTGACTCTTTCTGTGCAGTCTTCGTCCATTCTGCAACCTTATTTACTCTGGAAGCCGCTTGAGAAACCCTGTGTCGTATGTGTTAATCGCCTTGTGGGAGGCATGTGAAAGCCCTTATACCTCACTGTGGGGACTGACTGGAGGAAGACACTGCAGAAGACAATGAGAGAAGTGGACCCACTGGCTTGCTCTGAAATTTTACAGTATTTGCTAAACTCACGTGACTGCCACACTAACTTATATAAAACCGAAAACATTCTCAGTAAGGTGATGACTTTCTCCCATCTCACATTTTTGGATGACACTGGTCTTTGTCCTGTAGCTTTGCTTGCCTGGCTTTCTTTCATGACTGAATCTCTAGCAGATTGCAGCAAACTTCCTCACACTCTCAGCTGCCCTGACTTTGCTTTCCCAACTTGTTTATTCCTAAATTAGCTGTTCTTCTCATGTAATCGCAATGCCTCTAGACTATGTTTTCACACCGCGGACCAGGGAAGGCTTTTTTTTTTCTACTTGTTTGTCTCATGCTCTCATGTTGGGATCCATCTCTCCCACTTGTGAGAACTCACTAAGGTAGCAACTGCATGTTCTGCTCTTCTTGCTGTTGCCTCAGTTCTCACGATTACCCAAACGGTGGGTGATGACCGCCAGGTGGTCCGGCAAGGGAATGATGCTTTTCCCTACATAGTCCCCACCGTACCTGTTTCTTGACATGGTCGATCTCAGATCTCAGCCTCTGGATCATGCGGTTGATCTCGGCAATCTCCTGCTTGGTGTTGCGCAGGTCGTCCCCGTGTCTTCCAGCCGTGACCTGCAGCTCCTCATACTGTAGTCCAAAGGGAAAGAAGGTGAGGTATATGGGCTTCACATAGTAAGGGTGACATTCGCTTTCAATAAAGCATTTAATAAACTTGAACCTAATGGGTTCCCCACAAGAGATTTTAGAAAACGCTAATGTTGCAAGGTCATTGGATAGTATACATTAACCTCAGACCATCCTTGCCGTGGTGGGACCACTGGCGGTCCAGTTTCCTTCAGAACCAGCAATGTTCTGCACTATGTTTCTATGAGCAGAATCAGGGTGAAGTTAAAGCAACGGTCACTGGGTTCTCTTCTACATTAGTTTCCTCTTCCATTGGGTTTCTTTGACTGACTAGTCTTGCACAGAAATTCTGTGATCGTCTAGTCAATCGGTGCCGGGTACACATTCTGTGAGAGGACCCAGCTCCCTAGAAGTAGACTGCCCAGTGGAGTCTGTGGTCTTGCTGGTCTTTGGGGAACAAGCACAGGAAACGCCTCAGCCACTGCCCACCCATGCCCACCTTGGTCTGGTACCAGGACTCGGCCTCAGCCCGGCTCCTCTGAGCGATCTCCTCATATTGAGCTTTGACCTCGGCGATGATGCTGTCCAGGTCCAGGCTACGGTTGTTGTCCATGGAGAGGACCACGGAAGTGTCTGAGATGTGGGTTTGCATCTGAGCCAGCTCCTGCAGAACGTGTGATTGTCAGATCTCCTTCTGTGACATTTACAGAGTTCCCAGCCCTGAGACCATCCACCCATCACAGAACCCTATTAGAGCAAGCACAAGGGAGGTGGATGTGCTTACTGCCTCATAGAAGGCTCTTGTGAAGTTGATCTCATCCATGAGAGCGTCGACCTTGGCTTGCAGTTCAACCTTATTCATGTAGGCAGCATCCACATCCTGGAAAATAAGCCAACATGTGGAGTGAGCTGAGCCCTTCTTCCCATCTGCCCATCTTCTAAACTGCCCACTTATTGTCTTCTCTGATGTGGGAAGAGACACAGAGTCTTCTCCTCTACAAAGAACTTACTTCTACCCCTGATCTTACTCAGCTCACCTTCTTCAGAGTCACAAATTCATTCTCTGCTGTGGTGCGCTTGTTGATTTCATCTTCATATCTAGAGTGAGAAAGAGATAAGATGTCACTGAGTCAGTGGAGAAGATGATCCAGAAAAGGCAGCCTGGGACCTGCTCTTTGTATAATGGATATGCCCAGATTGAATTTTCCTGCCAGATAGCCTAAAAGATGACTTTTGTGGTCTCTAGATTTTCTTCATTACTCTCTCCAGCGCCCATATGGCCCTTTTCTATTCTTTGGGGTTTGTTTTTAGGCAACAATCGTGCTTTTCATTTTCTTGGACTTCTTTGCTAGCAAATCATGCTCATGTCTGCTCCTGGTCACCCAATAGGTGTGACTTGAGGTTTGTGCTTCCGGAAACCGAGCCCACTTGTCTTTTAACTCACTTGTTCTTGAAGTCCTCCACCATGTCCTGCATGCCCCTGAGCTCTGAGTCCAGGCGTCCTCTCTCCCCAAGGATACTGTCTAGCTGTCTCCTGAGGTTGCTGATGTACTGCTCGAACAGAGGCTCCAGGTTCTGCCTCACGGTCTTGGTGCCCTGTTCCTGCAGCAGGGTCCACTTGGTGTCCAGGACCTTGTTCTGCTGTTCCAGGAAGCGCACCTGGAGGAAGGAAGAAAGAGCTTTGAGTTGTTGCATCCCCAGGCACGCTTGGTCACCATGATGCTGGGCTACCACAGAGCACGTGTGGAGACTCAGGTGGCAGCCCTGCCCCCCGAATGGCTGTCCTTCACACCCCACAGTTGCACCGGTGAAGTGTCCCCATGGATCTTGAGGTGCTCTCACCCTCTATGTTTCGAAGGCTACCGGTGACCTTCAACATTTCTTTCTTTCTCTTGACAAGCACAGTCACTGATGTGGTTCTGAATAGCATTTCCCTGATGTATGACACTAAGCTAGTTTCTTTTAGATAGCACCTCAGGCAAAAGAATGTCCGATATCTAGAATCCGATGATTAAATCCCACTCTTATTAATGGTTGGATTCTAATCTCACTTTCCATTTAGTGCAAGAGTCTCCTCTCAAACAAACTTTCTTAATGGGCCCAATCTGGTTCTACAAACTCAGCATTTCGATGGAAATGTGTTCTGAGTCTTTTTCTTTAATCCAACAGAAATCCTTTTCCTTTCTCTCCTTTCTTTTATTCTTTTCCCTCTTGCCCAGAGCCCCGGAGCAGTTTCCTACTGATTTTTTTTTCTAATCCCATAGATTCCTCCCATGGTAAAGCTAACCATTCCATTTTCTCATTGCCTATTTTTCTTTCCTTAGGGGTTACCAAAAGTTGACTATTCTTCCTAGGCAGGAGGAATGAGGAACAGCTAGTAAATTCAGTAGTTCTACAAGACTTCCATCGCCCCCGTCTGTGGCCGACGTGGAGCCAACCGGGCATCCCAGTGGGGAGCCAGTGTGTCTCCGTCTGCCTCTGCTGGCTCTCCCCGTGGCAGGACGTTCCTGGGTTCTCTGGTTTGGGGCCTGGAAGGACAAGCCCGGGGGAGGCAGCTCCCGGCTCACCTTGTCGATGAAGGAGGCGAACTTGTTGTTGAGGGTCTTGATCTGCTCGCGCTCCTCGGTCCGCACCCGCTGGATGGTGGGGTCGATTTGCAGGTTCAGAGGGGTGAGCAGATTCTGGTTGATCGTGACCTCTTGGATGCCTCCAGGGGGGCACACGGGGAAGCCGGAGCCCCCATAGCCACCGGCAAAGCCCGCTCCCCCGCCGAGCCCCAGGCCTGCGCCGCCGAGCCCAAACCCGCTGGCGGCTCCAGCTCCGAAGCCAAAGCCGCCCCCGACTCTGCCGCCGTAGCCTCCGCCGAGGGCACAGCTGCCCGCTCCGATGGAGATCCTCTTGGAGCCGCCCAGGCCGTAGAGGCTGCGGCTGCCAAAGCCGGCCCCGCCGCACACGGCCCCGAGGCCGCCGCCGCCGCGGGAGCGGGACACGGAGACGCTGCTGAAGCCGGAGCGGCTGAGCCCCGGCCCTCGGGCCGAGCTGGCGCTGAAGCCACGGCGGCTGCTGCTGCTCTGGGTCCGCACGGTGGATTTGCTAGACATGGTTCCTGGAGGTGTGAAGGCTGGAGGAGGCGCGAGAGGCTGGCTGGAGTGCAGAGCGGAGAGGAGCGGACAGGTGTGTGCGGCGAGCTCCCCGGCGGGCCGGTTATATAGGGCGAGGATGGGCTGGGCCCAGGCCTGGAAGGTGAGCTTGCAGATCGGCAAGGGCTGGGCTCCACACATCATGAGATCACCCCCCCAGCATCTAGAAAGGTATGAAATATGAAGATTGCATTTTTGGATTGCTTTCGTCAGGGAGAAAATCTCCTGCCTTCCAGCCTTGACTTGATTCCACTACAATAAGGCTGGATGTAAATTCACTGAAGTCATGAATTAGTCATGTTCTCAAACAAAGGACACAAGGCACTGATCTTGATAATTGTCTTTTCTTTCTGCTTACTCAGACACTCTTCTGAGTGTCCCCTTCCCACACAGGTTCTACTCCACCAGCACCACCCTTCCCATCAGGGTGGGACTGTCTCTGAGGGCTTACAGGCATTTACTCAATGCCCTGAGCAAGAAGTGGCCTGCAGTGTTTTTTTCCATCATGACTGAACCTGTCTTTAGGAGCTCTTGGATGCTGTTCCTGGTGACCTGGCCATAGTAATACAGGCTACTGTGGGGACATAATCTTCCCTTGAACAGCAAGGACAAAAGAGGTGTTTTTTACAGTGCAAGACCAACATTTGCTCTCTGTTCTTTCTGATAAGCTGCCCAATTAGTAGTTTCCTTAGAAAACAGGAGACATCACCAAAGACCACTCTGTCCAGAGACCTGACTTCTGCATACTGTTTCTCTCCACGCCAGCACCTCCTTTCCTAATGTGTGTTTTTCAAATGAGCTGATTATCACGTAAATTTTTTTTTCCAACTGGAATTTATAGACATCTTTTCTCTGCTGTTTTGGAATTTCACTTAGAGCTTAACTTAAAGAATCAAAAATACATAGGACAAAAATCAATAAGAAATGCACTGAATTTTGATTTCCTCAAATTTTTACATTTCTTTAGAATCAAAAGTCATACATCTTAATGGGATGTGCAGAGTGTTGAGAGGCATACAGAAGCAGTGAATCATAAAAAATGTGTCCTTATAAGTGTGATGATGTCACAAGTAAATTCCATATTTACATTTCTAATCTCAGCACTTAAAATCTTAAATTTCTGCACATCTTCTCAGAGAAGAGGAGGCTGTCAAATGAGTGTGGTGTTTGGTGTAAAGGGGAATGAGTGTCATTTTTTGTAGTCTACACATTAGGTACTGAGCACAAGGAACATAAAGAGCAAATGCAGGCATGTTGTTCTATGAGAACATCTGGTTAAATGGGCAACTAGGGGAGGAAAGACAAACTCCTGCATTGAGATGTCCTGAGCAAAGCTCCTGTTACTATTTTACAAGTAGTCCCATCTCTCCAATGTTTTGCACGGCACAATATCCAGGAAGGAAGAGCATTTCCTGCCCAAAGGAGGTGCTAACTCAGCGTCTGGCTGGGAAGAGATACCTTCTCAAGACAACGGAAGCAGCTCCCCTCCCTCCACCCTGGTTGCACAATGGATGACCAAGAAATGGGCTGCCACCCAGTTCTGAGAAAGAAGCATTCCTTCCCATGGCACTTTTTTCTGATCCATGCTACTCTCTTGGGATAGAAGCTTTAGGCTTGGCACAGATGATGCCAGGAGGGGTAGGAAGGTTTGGCAAGTCGGGTAGGAGCAGCATGCATTTGCACAATGTCCTATGTCCATGTCAATGTCCAACGTCCATTGCTGCTTTCACACTGTGAGGGCGGAGTTGGGTAGTTGTAACAGTGTGTGGCTCACAAAGACTTAGACATTTGCTATTTGATCCTTTAAAGGAAAAGTTTTCCAGCCCCTGGTTAAGAGCATGGATTCTAGAGACAGAGTGTTCAGGCTCATAACCAGGCTCTCTTGTGTCTACATGAAAATTAACTCATTTTTCACAGATATAAACTGGGGATGAAAATAGTACCTACCTCACAGTGTCATGAGGACTACATGAGATAATTAATGTAAAGTCCTCAGCAGTGCCTGCACACAAGTTCTCAAACAAGATGAGCTCATATCATTTTTATAATGGAGCTCTGAAGAAATTTGGTATAATCAGGCACCCTCAAGGAGCTTCAAAAACTGGAACACAGGTACAGCTTATGTGTGTATGTGTGTGTGTGTGTGATGAGGGGGTGAAGTGAAAGAGAATGAAAGCAATGTTAGTAAGAACCTGGAAGCCACCTGTAGGTGGAGTTTTAGGTAACACTTCCCCAAGTAGATGAAAGGTAACGGTGGTAGGCAGCGAAGGGAGAATTTGAGTTCTTGGTGGGAGCCCAGCAAACTGTTTCCTCCCTGCTCTGGAGTCAGGCTCTCCTGCCTCATCCTCAGCTGGGTCCTCGTCTATTTTCTGGACTGTGGGGGACAGGGACAGGCTGCCATCAGCCAGCACTGGTAACCCGATTGGTTCTTCTCTTAGTATTGATTTTATCTATTTTTAGGGTGGGGGTGGACTCATCTCTGAATGAAGTATATAATTTAATTGCAGCAGGAACTATTTAGCCTATGAGAGAATGGTTTAACTTCAATATATTGTCCAATCTCAAGCTTAATATGCATGCCAGACAGCACTAGCAATTTCCCAACACAAGTATTTCTCTTATTGGTAGATTTATAACACATCCTCGTGTGTGTGTGTGTGTGTGTGTGTGTGTACACTATATATAAAGATACACATCTCTTCCCGCTCTCCCCCCGCCCCTAAATTCCCATCACCACCTGCCAGGGGATGATGCTTTGGGAACCAATTCCAGTGACTCTGACCATGAGTGAGGTCAGCTGAGAGGGCTCATAAGAGATGATGAGAGCTCCTAAGACAGTGGAGGGGGAGTTGGGAAGAAGGAAACCCATGGCAGATCCATTTCTGATTTCATTCTTTCCTAGTCTCACCACCCTTAAAAGGTCAAGTTTGTATTTTAGTCGTTTGCCCTTGATTTTCTGTATCTTTCTTTGGGTGTGTGGAGGTGTCTCCCATTCCCTAACCTATTTTTAGACTGCCACTTTGGGTTAAGCTGTACTTCTTTCTTCTCCTAGAGTCCAGCCCTCTGCCCTCTATGCCTGCTTTGTCACCCAGGAAAGGGTTGTGTTCTTAGGTGGTGGGGACCCACAAATGGTTAGAGAATTGACTTATTGGATGAAATATTTCCAGTGACCCTGAATCATGTTCCAGAGCAGAGCCCAGGGGAATTACACTTTCCCAGAGGAGCAGACCTTCATAATAAGATTAGAACAAAGAGTGATAGTTCAGGCAATTATGTGAGAGAAACTAAAGCAAGCAGTGGGAGTAATTTCAATGACAGCTGGCCTCATCCCCAGCAGGCCACTGAATCCAGCCTCTATTCTCTGCCGGGAGAGCCTCTATCCAGTCTGGTGCTGTCTCTGATTGCCAGGGAATAAGGAGGGCCTTTGTTTTAGAGCCCGGGGATTAATCTGTACTTTTTACATTTTTCCCAGCGTGGCAGAGGCAGGAGGGAACCCCTGAAGGCCGAGCCCATGGAAAATCTACCTCAAAAGGATTTGTCTTGTCTTTCTGCTTTCCTGGGTGGAGCTGGCTCATGGGAATGAAAGATATGCTTTTGTCATCATCTGTCAAAAGCTTAAGACTAAATACCTAATCTTGCAAGCCCCAGCACAGTATCAGGCTGTTCAGAGGGAATCCCACAGACCTAGTCCTGTCTCTAGGGAGTACCCATTGAAAGAGGAACATGCAGCCACACGTGTAAAGAATGCAGTTTGTGGCATCAAAGTTGGAGTGGAAAGCTCAGCCTTATATGACATAAAGAATGGTTCTGAAAATATTGAAACTTTCAAAATTGCATTCTGTAGCAACTAGGCTATTTATGAATATGTAGTATACACCAAGCTGTAGTGCTTCCCTGTACATCTCTATTTTCACAGACACAGTCCGCCCAGTTTTTGCACAGAACACAGTGACAGCGTCACATACCTGGACATGATACCTGAGTGGCTTCGTCCACATCTGCAGGAGGTTTCTGACAGTTCCATTTTCCAGTGAGATGGGGCTTATATCTTAGGATAATTGTGGGACCCAGAGGTCATTGAATGAATGACTTCTAGAGAATAAGATGTACAAACGTGCAGTTATAAAATAAATAAATAAATCCTGGGATATAATGTGCAGCATAGGGAGTATAGTCAGTAATATCATAGTCTTGTATGGCGATGGATAATTACTAGACTCACCACGGCGATCACATTATAAGGTATATAAATGTCGAATCACTATGTTGTCATCTGAAACTGATATAATATCGTATGTCAACTATAGTTTAATAGAAAGAAAGGAAGAAAGAAAGAAAGAAAGAAAGAAAGAAAGAAAGAAAGAAAGAAAGAAAGAAAGAAAGAGAGAGAGAGAGAGAGGGAGGGAGGGAGGGAGGGAGGGAGGGAGGGAGGGAGGGAGGGAGGGAGGAAGGAAGGAAGGAAGGAAGGAAGGAAGAAAGAAAGAAAGAAAGAAAAAGGACAGGAGAAGAGAAGAGAGGAGAGGAGAGAGAAGAGACGAGGAGAGGAGAGGAGAGGAGAGGAGAGGAGAGGAGAGGAGAGGAGAGGAGAGGAGAGGAGAGGAGAGGAGAGGAGAGGAGAGAAAGGCCATGTACAGTGCTCAATGAATGCTTAATTCAAAACATTGACCTCCTTCTAGAACTGTAGTTCCAAATCACCAGACTTCACTGCATGTGGCTTCTAGTGCAGATCAATCAAGAATCTTGTATTTGTCCTACATCTTCTTCATAGCCTGGAGGAGCTGAAGGGGAGCATTGTGGCTGCCGTTTTAACCACAAGCAGTAATATGAAACTAAGGTTCTGGGATGAATTGAGCTGTGATTATTAGCCCACAGGATTGATGCATGGCATGTGCCTTGAGGGACACAAATTGAGCATTCATACTCTGATGGAAAAAAAACTGATTGTTCCTTTCATGATTTTGGTACATATTCCTATAAAACCTAGTTCCTGGGTGATACATTTTTGAAAGTATTCATTTCTTTTTGATTCACCCTGTACCTGTACATACTGGTATTGGGTAGATAGATGAACTTGAATGTTCAAGTAACAGATAAGGGCATATTTGGACTGGGGACTGAAGGCCACATTTGGATGAAAGGGACAGCCCTTGGCTTTCCTGAACAATGTAAGAAAACTAGTTGGAGGAGGAATGTATAAATTGTGAATGAGGCACTTGGACACTCAGAGGCGAGAAATACTGTTGGAGGTGAAAAGAAATACTTTAGAGAAGATGTGATGGTGGAAAAAGAATGAGCTGAAAAGCAGGGCTAGTGTAGATCGAGTCTAGGATGAGCAGAGCAAAAGGGCGTGGGTGAGGGGACAGAGGGCTGGATCCTCCTACTGCCACAAGTCTGGAGTCCATGAAAAGAACAGGGGCTGAAAATGGCCAAGCCAGGGCTCCACGGGGCCCAATAAAACCCGCAAGAAGAGCTTCTGGCCTGGTTTCTTATCTCCACCGCCTCCCCCACATTCCCGCCTCCCTTCTTTTTCCTGCCTCCTGGTTTTTACTTCTTCGTCACTGCAGGGTCCACCTCACTATACTGTGTCATTAAAAATAAAGAGTGTAGTTGGCTAAAACTACTCCAACAACCATCTAATGTTTACACAAATATCTTCTTAAGTAATGTAAGTGGCTGAGGTGCAGGCTGTGGAACAATGTCTTATTACATTTACTTTCTGTTTAAACTCCCTTGATTTCAATAAACGGGAAATATCTGGTTAATTGTGAGTGTACTAGATGATTCTCTCAAATTCAGAATGATTTGGAGAAATTCCTACCCAAACAATTTATTTCAGAATTATCTGACTCTTAGAGTATGAATGTCCTAGAGAGCAAACATGCCTCAAACGATCTCCTCTAAGATCTCTTGACATGTACTGGCTACTTCCATATGTAATTTTTAATAATCTCTTAGTTTAGAATTGGGATTAGTAACAGATCATTGAAATCATGGCACAGGCCTGTGGAGCTAAAGTTGCAAAAGAGGCCTCAGAGGGATCGATCAGTTTAACTTCCTTCCTATTTTTTCTCTGCACTTCCCTCAGCCACATTTGGAAAATGGCCTAGATTTTTCCAGTAGGCACAGAAGGACGTTCAACGTGGCTAGGAAGTTTGGGCCCCATGTAGAAAAGGCTGGGTGACTAATCTAGATTCCATTCCCAATTCACTTCCTCCTTCCACATGGCCACCACAGAAACTTGAAAAGTGAAATATTTTCTCTTTTTAAAAAATATTGGTGTTTATTGAGCTATAAAGCCTATACAGTGAAATGTACAGATTTTAAGTACAGAATTCAATCCATTTTGACACATTCATTTATTTCTACAACCCACATAATATCAAGATACAGAACACTTCCATTATTCCAGATAGTTCCTTGTGCCCTTTCCCTATAATCCCATTGCCCCAAGCAGTTACTGTTTTGATTTTTTCACTTTAGATTAATTTATTTTAGAACTTTATATAAACGAAATCATACAACATATACTTCAAGTGTGTGTGTGTGTGTGTGTGTGTGTGTGTGTGTGTGTGTCTGGCCTTCACTCAGAAAAATGTTTTTGAGATTCACACCAAATGCTTGTGAATGTTGGCAATTCGTTCTTTTTCATTGCCAAGTGATGTGCCATTGTATAATATACCACAGTTTCTTTATCCATTTGGACTGATTGGTTCCTAAATACTTCTCGTTTGGGCTTACCTTCTATAAAATTATTCTGAACATACTTATGTGTTTCTGTGTGGACATGTTTTCATTTTTCTAAAATAAATACCTAGAAATAGAATTGCTGCATCAAGACTAAATGTATAGCTGCTCAGGCACATCTCTATGTTACATAATCAGAGCCACAGTAAATTCCATTTTTGTCTCTATCTCTCTCTCTCTCTCACACACACACACACACACACACACACACGACTAAATGTATATTAGTTTCTCAAAATAGTTGTACCATTTAAAAAAATATAGACTTTAATTTTTAGAGCAGTTTTAGGTTCTCATCAAAACTGAGCAAAAAGTAGAGTTCTGATATACCCCTCCCCACCACACACAGCCTTCCCTGCTATCAACAACTTCACCAAAGTGTACAGTTTTACAGTTGAGGGATATACGCTGCTATCAATATCACGTGCAGGTATTTGTGTGGACATAAGTTTTCAGCTCGTTCGGGTAAATACGAAGGAGCACAATTGCTGGCTCATATGGTAAGAGTGTGTTTAGTTTTGTAAGAAACTGCCAAACTGTCTTCAACATGACTATACCGTTTCACATTCTCACCAGCAGAGTGAGAGTTCTTCTTGCTTTACATCCTGGCCAGCATTTGGTATTGTCATAGCTTTGGATTTTCACCATTTATAGGTGTTTAGTGGTACCTTCTGTTTTAACTTGCATGTCCCTAATGACATGATATCGGAGCATCTTTTCATGTGCTTATTTGCCATTTGTAGATCTTTTTTTTTTAACTTTTTGGTTATGATGCCCTGAACCCTTAGTTCCTGGGTTCCCCCTATGCTTACTCTATACTGAAGTGTCTTTTGAGGTGTTTGGTCTATTTTCTAATTGGATTGTTAGTTTTCTTATTGAGTTTTAAGAATTCTTTTTTATTTTAAATAAGTCTTTTTAACTAATCTGTCTTTTGCAAATATTTTCTCCCAGTCTATAAATTGACTTCTCATTATCTTGACAGTGTTTTATGCAGAGCAGAAGTTTTAAATTTTTATGAATTCTAGCTTATCAATTATTTCTTTCATGAATCATGTCTTTGGCATTGTATCTAAAAAGTCATTGCAGGGGTGGCTCCATAGTGTAGTGGTTAGCATGTCTGCTTTACATGCAGAAGGTCCTGGGATCATACCCCAGGTGGAGCCTGGACCATACCCCAGTTGCACCTGGCCCTGAGTGCATGCTCCGAGTGTGTGGGAGGAGATGCTCTGCCTTCAGAGATGCAGTTCTTAAGGGGAAACAACAACATCCATAAGTCAGGGGTGGAAGTGGGGGAAGAGGAATTAAAAGAGGGAGAAAAGAAAATTAAATAAAAATAAAAAGCATTACCAAACCCAAGGCTATCTAGAGTTTCCCTTATCTTATAGGAGTTTTATAGTTTTTTGATTTCATTTAGATTTATGATAAATTTTTAATTAATTTTTTGTGAAGGGTGTAAGGCCTGTGTTTAGATTCATTTTTTTTTGTATGTGGATGTCCAGTTCTCCCATGACCACTTATTAAAATGACTGTCTTTTCTCCATTGTATTGCCTTTGTTTCTTTGTCAAGGACCTGGACTATATTTGTGTGGGTTTACTTCTGGGCTCTCTATTCTATTACACTGGGCTCTCTATTCTATTCTTTTATCGATACCATACTGTCTTGAATGCTGTAGATTTATAGTGAGTCTTGAGAATGAATAGTGTCAGTCCTCCAAGTTTGTTCTTCTTCAATACTGTGTTGGCTATTCTGGGTCTTTGGCTTCTTCATAAAAACTTTATTTTGTCCTATCCACAAAATAACTTGCTATAATTTTGATTGGGATTGTATTGAATCTATAGATTACATTGGCGAGAACTGACATCTTAACAACATCAAATCTTCCTATCCATGAATATGGAATGTCTCTCCATTTATTTAGTTCTTGGATTTTGTTCATCAAAGTTTTGTTATTCTCCTTATATAGACTTTGCACATATTTCTGTTAGATTTATACCTAAATATTTTGTTTTGGGTATAATGTAAATGGTGTTGGGTTTGTAAATTCAAATTTCAGTTGTTCATTGCTGGTATATGAGGGATCAACTTGTAGATATTAAGTTTGCATCTTGCAACCTTACTATAATCGTGTTTTATTAGTATTTTTTGTCAATTCTTTCAGATTTTCTACAGACTATCAAGTCATCTGTGAACAAAGATAGTCTCATTTCTTTATTCTCAATTTGTATATACCTTTTATTTCTTCATGTATGTGTGTGTGTCTTATTGCATTAACAAGGAAATCTAATACAACATTGAAAAGTAATGGTGAGAGGGAATATCCTTGGCTTGTTGCTGATCGTAACAGGAAAGCTGGAATTTCTCACCATTAAGTATGATGTCAGCTGTAGGTTTTTATAGATGTTCTTAAAAGAAGTTTCTCTCTATTTCTAGCTTGCTGAGAGTTGTTATCATGAAGTGCTGGATTCTTAAATGCTTTTCTGCACCTAATGATATGATCATGTGATTTCTTTTTTCTATAGCCTATTGATATGATGAATTACTTTAAATGTTGAACCAGCCTTACATACCTGGAATAAATCCCACTTGGTCATGGTGTATAATTATTTTTGCATATTGTTAGATTCAATTTATTAATATTTTGTTAAGAATTTTTGCAGCTATGTTCATGAGAAATATTGGTCTATAGTTTTCCTTTCTTCTAATGTCTTCATCTGGTTTTGGTTTTAGGGCAATGCTGGCCACATACAATGATTTATAAATATTCTCTTTGCTTCTGTCTTCTGAAAGAAATATGGGAAATTGATGTAATTTCTTTCTTGAATGTTTCATAGAATTACCAATGAATCCTTCTGGGCCTGTTGATTTCTGTTTTGTAATGTTAATTTCTTAATAAATACAGGCTTATTGAGATTGTGTATTTCCTCTTATGTGAATGTTGGCAGATAGTATCTATCAAGAAATTAGTCTGTTTCATCTAGTTTATTAGATTTGTGGGCATAGTAACAGATTAGCATTCAGATTAGCATGGAGATGGTTCTGACTGGGAAAATACCATAAAATATTCAAAAACCATGTTCAGTGTAAACATGTATGCAAATTTTGATAAGCAAAAATAAATGTTGAAGGTTCATTCAAACCTTCCCAGATATCAATGTAAGGATTATAGTTTTTCTTTTAAACAAAAATGGACTATCTTTTAGGCCTCGTTTACACAGGTTTATTCTAGAACCTAGCTAATCAGGTATTTCATAAACAGTCTTATCTGAATACAAAAATGAAGAGCAAGGAACACTTCCATAAGAACAGTAATCAACTCAGTTATATAACATTTTGGTAATTTAAAATCATGGCAGAGACCATCTGCCCTGGGTCACAAATCAAATGCAGTCTAGTCTTATTTCATGGTTGTCTGAAGGTGAGCAAGGGTCTTACTGCAGAGCAGGTCATTAGGCAGAAGCTTGGAGCATGGGGACAATTTTGAGGATTAGTGACTTCTCTACTTTTATACAGCTGCAGAGTTTGAGGTCAAGGGCATGGTGGAAACAGAATTTAAGAACTGCCATACTGTACAAAATCCCAAAAACTAATAGGGAAATTTTCAATAAACCAGGCTAAGACCCTGTTTTAAAAACTCATGTGAGAAGCTCCACTTCAGCAGGTTACTTACAGGCTTCCTTCACCACCCTTGAGTGAAGGTCAGGTGAGTACTGTTCTGTAGATGTCAACTGCATGCCAGCAGACTTGATACTCAGAAGAGGCATTACTATCTCAGGCACTTATGAATAGGCAGGCCACCAAGACAAAATAGAGGATGTCCGGTTAACTTTGAATTTCACATAAAAAATTGTAACATTAAGTATGTCCTGAATATTGAATGGAATGTATCTATATTAAACAATTATTTGTTATTTATCTGAAATTCAAATTTAACTGCACAACTTATATTTTTATTTGAAAATCAAGCAACCTTATTAATGAAGTAAACCTGCCTTCATGTTGAACTACAGATAAAGACACTGGTATTTGGGCTGCTGCTCCAGATCTCTTTTGTAAAGGAACAGACAACAGGCAAGGACCAAATTTAACTAATCCAAACCATTCCCTCATTAACTAATCCATAGGTTACTTAAAAGTATTCTATTTAATTTCCAAATAACTAGAATTTGGGGGTAGGCCCCAAACTCTGATGATACTGATTTGACATTCTCTGTAGGAAGAAATTTATAGATATGAACAAGGTAGAGAAGATCCCTCTCTCCCACACAAGTATATCCAGTAACCATAGAAAAGAAATAGGTTGGAGCAGGGAGGGAAAGAGAGAGGGAGGAAGGAAGGAAGGAAGGAAGGAAGGAAGGAAGGAAGGAAGGAAGGAAGGAAATGGAAGAAAGAGAAAGAAAGGAAAGAAACTTGGAAATGTGTATGGGGATTTCAAAAGACTGAAATACAGTATCATGAATTTGAAAATCCAAAATTTACCAAGAGAATTTATACATCAAAAAAACGTAAAGGGTGTGGATTGGCTCTATCACACAGACTACAAATAAACTTTAATATCTGATAAAATACATCAAATGGCAAATTTTCACGGCCTTAATTCATGTTGGAACTCAAATTATACTTATGCCAGAGTATGTCACTAAATTTAATCAAAGTACCCTGTAATCTTGAGGAAGTTATAAAATACAAAATAGAAACAAACAAGTGTGCCTCATCTTAATTGTCAGTGTTGGAACAAAATGGCCCTTAACTTTTCACCCCCTCCATCTTAGTGAAAAGCCCGCCGGCGCCAAAAGCCCCCTCCATCTTAGTGAAGGTCCAAGAGACCTATCAACACTAGCCCCCCCTACCACAATCCAATCAACACCCTACACGAACACTAGCCGTCCCCAACCGGATCCTCCCCCTATATAAGCTCGCTCCTCCATTTAATAAATTGGAATTCCTCTCGGACTCCTGTGCGTCCTGGTGATTTCTTTCGTCTTGGATTCCTGCGCTTCCTGGTGGTTCCCTTCCTTGTGGATTACTGCGCGTCTTGATGATTTCTCTCATTTCGGATTACTGCGTGTTTTGGTGTTTTCTCTCATTTTGGATTACCGCGTGTTCTGGTGGTTTTCTTTCAGTCAGAACTATGGACTTACTTAAATATCACATGATCATACCATCAGTTGCACCTGAAATATCCTACAGTGGTCATGGACACTCTGACCCAATGAGAAACAAATTAAAATTAAGTTGCTGACACTTACAAATTAGCTTGACAGAATGGGATTCTATGGACCTTCCCCCAGTTAAAATAGTTAATACAGCCAATATAACTTAAAATAGGCCCTTCAAAGAGGGAAACTCATTACAGTGAGAGAAGAGTTATACACACACTGTTCCTCTATTCAGCAACCCAATTTGGCCTGTTTTTAAAGCTGAAAAGAATATACGTAGCTCACAGTGGATTACCACAACCCTAATGCCATGGTCACACCCATTAAGGTCTACTACCCAATATTATTAAAATTGCTGATGCTCTCTAATCGGTAACTGGTAAATATCTGGCTGAGAGCCATTTCGACAGGCTATCAGTCACATTTTGCCTTCTGAAAGAGCACAATACATCCTTACCCAGACACTCATGGAGTACCTCAACAGCCCTGCCATTACATAGTCTTTGCAGGCAAGATCTTAAATGCATCTGACTTTCCCCAGGAGCACAGGTATGATATTACATTGATGAGTTCTCCTCCAAAGAGATTCACTGGTCACACTCATACAGGACATACAAATATTCACAAAGGAGTTCACCTCAGTTAGGGTCCTGAAATTATTTGATAATCCAAAGTCACTCCATCCCTGACACTGTTAAGAAATAGCTATTGACCCTCTCAGTACCCACAATACTAGAACAGGCAGAACATCTTTTAGGCTTTTTTGGGTTCTGAAGGCAACATATCCCTTATTTATAAATTTTACTTAAGCTGATTTATGCTGTTACTTGCAAATTGGCCCACTTGAATGGGGACCTTCTCCAACAAAAGGCTCTACAATCTGTCCTAATTGCAATACAATGGACACTCTTATTCATGCCCTCTAGAGATTCCTTCATTTTACAGGCTTTAGCAACCTTCTCTCTGCCTCCAGGGATCTGTCTTGATCACCTTGAATGGCCACTCTCCCTTCAAGATCATCCCATTTTCCTGTAAATCATCAAAGAAACCAATTACATCTGGACACATCAACCCTCAAGAGGTCTCTAGGCTAGTCGTAGGCTTTGAAAAAAGAATTCTGCACAACAGCTTATATTATAAAAGCATTTTATTGAACACACTCTGAAGGTAGTCAGAACCAGAACAAAATTTGGGATTGGGGTGTGGACTCTGATGGTTTAGATACTGAAATACTTTAGCTGTTTCTCTCATCAAGGACCATACTGTAGAGACTTAAAGGCTGATTTGAAGCAGAACATAGAATCGCAGTTTAGGAGACTAGAGACTGGGGATTGGGCCTTTCTGGAAACCAAAGACTGTGGTTCTGCAATAAGCTTGGTCTAGACTACACTCCAGTAAAAGAGAAAACTTGGCTTGTCACCCACCTAGGAGGCAGGCACCAGGGGCCGGGTTGCTGCCCTTGAGGGGCAGTGACTTGAAGCAGGCTCTTAGCTCTTGAAGCTCTTCCGGGAAGAAGAGGTGGTGGAGACAAATTTGACGCTGGAGCCACTGCCCCCGCCGCCACTGCCAAAACCCCCTCCCAGGCCTCGGCCACTGCTTGAACTGAAGCCGGAGCCACCCACACTGAGCCCACCGCCTAGGCCGACGCCCCCACTGCTGCTGGAGTAGTAGCTGCTGCTGCCGCTACCTCCACCAAGACCACTGCCAAGACCTCCACCGAGGCCGCCGCCAAGGCCTCCACCGAGGCCACCGCCGAGACCTCCACCGAGGCCACCGCCGAGACCTCCACCGAGGCCGCCGCCAAAGCCACCGCCACCGCCGTAGGCAGAGGAGACATTGCTTGTGACGACTGCTGCAGAAAAAGGAGGGAGAACTTGATGAGACCAGTCTGTCAGACTGATTCCACCATCCCGTTTATTTGACCCTTCTAATGCTAGTACTATATCCGGCCCCTTTTACAGAGTAACAAATGAAGCCCAGAAAAACTAAGTCATTTAGTAAAGAGTCCCACCAGAAAGTCGGTGAACATAGTAGATAAGGGATGGCGCTCAATCCTTAGGGGATAGGGCAAGGCAGGGAGGCAGGGTACGATATAAAACATGAGCCACACTGCTTCATGTCTCAACCTGTGTCCTCTCCCCTCCACCATGTGCTTCTCACTAAGTGTACTAAAGAACCACATATAGGGGTGAGAGTGTCTGGAATCTAGAAACAGCAGAGATTCTGAATTGGTACCAAATACCACATATCATCATCATCATTGTTAATGTCTGTTTAAAGTTACTTACAGATGTTGACTGGTCCAACTCCTTCTCCACTCAATCTGAAAGGGGAAAATTGAAATAAGAGTTAAAAACTCCCCCAAAGATAGCATGAGTCCATGTGGATAAATCCCAGAGTCACGTTTAGAGCTTGGTCTATAAGCAAGGAGACTGTGTTCCCTAAAAAACTGCTTAAATTAGAGAGGTAGCTCTCTTTCTCAACAAAGAAGACCTGGCCTAGAAACAAGTGTCAAAGGAAGATTATGATTCACATACTCCCCCACCCATTACATGGAAAGCATGAGTAAGAGGCTGCGGGAACTGTGAACAAGTACGGAGCAGTTTTTGCCTGGTGGGAGCTTACGCTCTGTGGAGGGACTTGGCATGACACAAATACTTCTGACAGAAAGTAGGCAGTGGGCAGTGTCAGAAGACTGAGGAAAATGGGGTAGTTTGAGAATCCAAAAGCAGGCGAATTTAACTCAGCGGGAGTAATCATGAAGAGCTTCCTGCAGGAAAGGTACTTGAAGAATGGGAAAGACACCTGTTGAATCGCTTAGTTATCTGAAGGAGAGGCAGCATCCAAGAATACTGGTCAGAAAAGTGAGTTGGGACCGCACTGTGTGGGTGAGCTGTATGCCCAGATGTCAGATTGAAACCAGATCAATAATGGATAATAGTCATGCACACAATAGTGTGCGTGTGTGTGTGTGTGTGTGTGTGTGTGTGTGTGTGTGTGTACATCCTGTTGTGGAGAAGAAGCTCTACTTATCAAATGGGAGGCCATCTCGGGCTTGTGATGTCAGCCCTACGTAACCCACCTGCACTCCTCGCCCTCCAGCAGCTTGCGGTAGGTGGCGATCTCCACGTCCAGGGCCAGCTTGGTGTTCATGAGCTCCTGGTACTCCCTCAGCAGCCGGGCCATGTCCTGCTTGGCCTTCTGCAGGGCGTCCTCTAGCTCAGCCAGCTTGTTCCTGGCATCCTTGAGGGCCAGCTCCCCTCTCTGCTCTGCATCAGCGATGGCGTTCTGCAGGTTGGCGCACTAGAAGGAAAAGAAGAAAGAGTGGGGACACTTTAGCAGTGAGCTGGGCCTGAGCTATTTCTTTCTGAGATACCAGAGTTGTCCTGGTCATTGTGGATGCGGGAACATTGAAACTCTGGTACTTGTTCCAGCTCTGGGTGTGTGTGTGTGTGTGTGTGTGTGTGTGTGTGTGTGTGTGTGTGTGTGTTTAGGAAAAGTAAAACAAAACAAAACAGGTCTCTCTTTCAGAGCTCATCTTGCTTTCTTTCAGCCTCTCCCTACCTGCTTCTTGACATTGTCGATCTCGGCTCTCAGCCTCTGGATCATCCGGTTCATCTCGGAGATCTCATGCTTGGTGCTGCGGAGATCGTCACCGTGTCTGCCAGCTGTCTGCTGCAGCTCCTCATACTGGTGCCACCAGGAAAGAAAAAAGATTCCATTTATATGAGGGTGGAAACACTTTCCCAACATTCACAGGCAGAGGAATACCAAGAAGTAGCAAGTGGTCTAGTTATCCAGGGCCTGAGGCTGATATTGGCTTTGTCAAGGTGGATCTGGTCTTAGATAATTTCCTTTTTAGTGCTTTGCTTTCCTGGAGACACTGGTGTGAAATTCAAAGTGAGATTCTCTTTAAGGTTCTTGAGTTTATATGGCAAAGGCACACAGGACTATCCCCATAACTCAACTCGAAAGGCCTCTGCAGGTTTAGGAGCCCCATCCTTAGCACTTTGCCATGGCCTAAAATCCTAGACACATGTCCATCCCCTCACTCGGGACACATTCACCAAGGCACCAACCTTGGTCTGGTACCAGGACTCAGCTTCCGTCCGGCTGCGATTGGCGATGTCCTCATACTGGGCCTTGACCTCAGCGATGATGCTGTCCAGGTCCAGGGAGCGGTTATTGTCCATGGAGAGGACCACAGATGTGTCTGAGACGTGCGTTTGCATCTGGGACAGCTCCTGCAAGGAGATTTGAAGTCAGTCATCTGAGTCTGCATTATTTTATGTCAGGTCCATTCAAATATTTCACTCATTCTGATATGTCAGCTTGAGAAAAAAAACAATAGCCACCTACATCAAACATTTAGATAAGTTAATAAGTAACCCAAACCATTTTAAACCTATTTAAACATTTTTTTAATAACTATGAACCTCCAGGAAATATACTATGTGATCTACCAGATGTGAATCTCCTTGAGTCACGACTTATTTCAAAAGAATCTAGTCTAGTGATTTACCCTGCTAAGAGAAAACAGAGAGGGGAGGTCCAGGAAAGGTATGCTTGTACCTCTAATAACTCACTCTAAACCTCATTCTGTGAAATGATTGTCGAAGAGGTCTTTTGCTTTAAATTTGGCTTAAAAAAAAATAAAGAAGTTGGCTTTATAAGTAACGAAGTGTGAGTAGCACTAAAGGGATAGGAAAGACAGGGATGTGTCCACAACTTAGAAGCCACTGGAAGTCACTTAATCCTGGAGACCCTGATCCCTGGTGTCCCAGTGACCGTCTTGCTAGGTCCTGAGCAAGGGCATCTCTTACCGCCTCAAAGAACATCTTCAAGAAGTTGATCTCATCCATCAGTGCATCAACCTTGGCCTCCAGCTCCACCTTGTTCATGTAGGCAGCATCCACATCCTAGAGAAACAGGGATGGTTGGCACTGCAGGATGGTTTCCACCCTGACCTAAATGAACTGACACCATAAGAGAGCACAGCCACAGGCAACAGGTTCCCTCCTACCCACGCACCTTCTTCAGCATCACAAACTCATTCTCAGCGGTGGTACGCTTGTTGATTTCATCTTCATACCTGGGAACGAAAGGAATGGGAAGTGCTTAGCAGAAGATGAGGGACAGGTGAGGCCTGGGGTCTTAACTGTATAAAGTCACTTGCATAAAGTCAGCCTGCTTTCCCACTGGGAAGGGGCCCCTCACATCACATAGGCAGAGAGGGGGCACTGGGAGTGGGAGTCCCTGGACAAGGCCCTTGCCCATTAGGATATTGCTTTTCTTTAACTGACCACCAGATAGTCATTCTTTAATTGCTATAATTCAGTTGCTCCAAGCATATTCCTGTAGAAAAGCTGTGCTATTTCTCTCCAACTCCAAACCTAGTCAGTTTCACTAGTGCTTTTTCCAGCTTTCACAGTCTTAAAAAAAATTAAAAACTAGCAGCCCTGGTTCATAAAGACTAAACAAATTATCTGAGCTGTGAACTGGGTTATGTCCTCAGTTCCCGCGTTGTGGGGAATCCATCAAAAGCCTAAGCTCTGTATTTTGAATGTACTTGGGAGGAAAGCCCCAGAGCAAGGATTATGTAGCTGCTATTTCACCAGCTGGGACTAAGGGCGTAGAGCTTGTTGCTGTGGCTGGTGGCTAGGTGCCTTGCGGAGGAGCTGAGCTTGGGGTTGGAACTTCTTAAACATAGACCTGGATTTTATTTTAGTACTTTGGGGTGTTTGCAGAAGGCATATGCATCTAGCCTGTGAGAAAGGCCTAAGCAGTAGTCTGGTTATGAAGTACATCTGGTACCAAGAGGCCATCACCCTCCCCTGTCCACTCCATCACAACTCACTTGTTCTTGAAGTCCTCCACCAGGTCCTGCATGTTTCTCAGCTCCGAGTCCAGGCGTCCTCTCTCCCCAAGGACACTGTCCAGCTGTCTCCTGAGGTTGTTGATGTACTGCTCGAACAGAGGATCCAGGTTCTGCCTCACGGTCTTGGTGCCCTGCTCCTGCAGCAGGGTCCATTTGGTGTCCAGGACCTTGTTCTGCTGCTCCAGGAAGCGCACCTGGAAGAAACAGAGTTTGAAGATGAAGAAACCAGATTTCATGTGTCATTGATTAATCATCAGTTTTTCTCCCACCTCATGCTGTCCCCTTAAATCTTTCCCATATACAGTACCTGTCCCTGGGCTCTGGGAGATCCAGAGTGAAGCACCTAATCTCACTTCTGGGCAGACAAGGCACTTATCTAGGACACAGATAATGCCGGGTACGGCTGGCATAGTGAGTTCCAGTGCAATAGTGGCTGCAAAGGCACTCAGACTGCTACTGCCCAATGAACTCTTCTCCTTTCCTCTGTGACCGGCCATGTTACACAAAGCACAGAATTCATCTCTTTGCTCAACAGTACTCAAGGAGCCCTTATGGGGCACTCTCTGAAAGGGAAGAACTAAGCCGTCTCTTCTAAGTCTAATTAAGAAAATGGGCCACAAATCCAGGACACAGAAACATAGAGAAACACATAACTGTAAACTATGAGGGATTTTATACCTTCGTAAATTCTCCCTCTTCCTATTCTGTTTGGCATTTATTCTGCGCTCACAGTGGTTTTTCACAAAAGATCATGTCTCACCTTGTCGATGAAGGAGGCGAACTTGTTGTTGAGGGTCTTGATCTGCTCCCGCTCCTCGGTCCGCACCCGCTGGATGGTGGGGTCGATTTGCAGGTTCAGAGGGGTGAGCAGATTCTGGTTGATCGTGACCTCTTGGATGCCTCCAGGGGGACAGACGGGGAAGCCAGGGCCACCAAAGCCACCTCCAAAGCCAGCTCCACCACCGAGACCAAAGCCAGAGCCACCACCGAGCCCAAAGCCACCACCAGCTCCACCGCCTAGACCAAATCCACTCCCGGCTCCACCTCCAAAGCCGTAGCCACCTCCAGCTCCATAGCCACCTCCAGCACCAGCACCAAATCGGTTCCTAAAGCCACCGCCACTAGTGCTGATGGAGATCCTCTTGGAGCCCCCCAGGTTGTAGAGGCTCCGACTGCCATAGCCGCCTGCTCCACCAGCACCCCCAAGGCTGATCCTGCCAAAGCCGCCGCCACCACCTCCAGACCGGGACACGGAGGTGAAACTGGTGCGGGAAACAGATGGAGTAATTGCAGAGGCGGCACTGAAGCTACGGCTGCCCCCACTCCGGAAAGACACACTCGACTGGCGAGACATGATGGCTTGATCCTTGTGGAGCAAGAGTACTAGGCACTAGAGTTGGGAGGTGCTAGAAGGAACAGAGCTCAGCAGGAAGAAGCAGGTGGCTCTGTTACCTGGGAACCACAATCCTCTCTTTTATCTTCTCAAAGGGGTTGGGCGGGAGAGTTGTCGAGCTGTGAATGATTAAGTGGGCTGGGCACGCCTGGGGGGCAGCTGTGAGCTCACCGTCACACCTGCACAGTGGTGTGGGGTGCAAACGCTTTCTTCCTGGCAGGCTCTGCTTAGTTAGGAATAACCTTGCCTTGCAGCACTGATGTCTTGGCAGCAAGTTAGTGACACTGCCAGCAAGTTTCACTTCCCCGTGGGGGCCCAGGGCTGTAACAGCCCAAGAAAGATGCCAGAAAGCAAAGAGGCATTTGACCAGGGTCTTGAGGGATCCGTACAGGACCAGTGATATGGTCAACCACCCTAGCACGGTGTACACTGTCCATGAGTGGGAGACAATGCAAGTCCCCACTGGCGGTAATCTGCCCTTGTGACTCTTCTAGACAGGTTGCCGCAAGAAGTTTCAGCAATTGGAAGGCAATCGTAGCTTGATACCTCAGCTATGTGCCAGGGGGGAATTTTCTTTCTTGGGAGAAGCAGTTATTCCAGAGTCCAGAGAAAGTTTCTCCTGCAAGGTTTGGGCCAGAAAAGCCACTGAGCCCCAAGCTCCAGACACAGTGAAAGTGGGGGTACCCTCAGCTTCTGGTGTACATCACTTTGCTTTCTGCAGAGGCAGTCCTCTCCCTCCACAGCTCTTCCTAATTCAGCATTTTCTATGATATTTAACCTTTTGCCTTGCACTTCAGCCTGTACAGGACCCTGTGGGGCTGAGCAAACCCAAGAAGCCCCTGGGATCCCTCATAAAAGTCCTGAGGCTCAGCCTGGCAGTCACGTCTCTCTTCAGGGGGAGCTGCTCTGCCTGCTCCCTGGCCCCCCAGGTGTGTTCCAGCAAGCTCTCAGTGATTCCACGAGGCGAGAAATGAGTCATCGAATCTGTTGGTACAGGCTGAGGGCCGCCACAAACACATACCTGCAGGAGCTTCTAATCTCATCAGAAACGTGTTGAGAATCTGCCTGCCTGTTATAACGGAGAACCAACCCGCTCCGAGCAGCGGGAACTTCTGTGCTTTCTGTGGGCTCTGGCCCAAAGTCTCCTCCAGGGCCAGGGGAATGGAAAACGAAATTCTAAGGCTATGAATTGCCCTTCCAGCGAGACTAGACAGAGCAAGTTTGGAAGACCAGGGACCTGGCATAACAATCTGCCCCGGTTGCTTTAGGGAGGACCCCTATGGGACGCTCTGCAAAGCTTTTCCGGGCGGTCTGTGGCACCAGGCAGAGGAGAGGGAATCTGGTTAGGCTCTGTCTTAAACCACACCCCCGCTTTTTGTCTGCAGACCTGAATGGGGCCACCTCTCTGCCTCCCCCAAACAGAAGCAGGACTCTCAGGCAGTGCTTGGGCCATCAAGAGCTATGACGGGGGCATTCCTGGGCTGGGGCTGGAGGTAGGGGTTGAGGGGGATGGTTTTGAAGCCTCAGGGCTGAGGGGCTACGATTTCAAGTGTAAAAGAGTGAGGACCCAACCTGAGCTCCAGGATCTCTAGTCAGGGCTTGTCCTCAGCCACAAGGAAACCATGGCTGTGGGAAAGTGACTTCAAGCTGCTGAGGATCAGCCGAAATATGATTGCTCACTAGAGGCTATGATGTGAAAGCAGTGGACAGGTAAATCCAGACAGACAGATCAATGGCCAGAGCTGGCCTTACAGGTTTTAGGCCATGAGGTTTGGGTTGCCTCCCCGCCTGGAGAATTCCTGAGACTCATTAATTTTACTGAGTTCACCAATTTCACACTTTGTTGCCTGTCAGGGAACAAACAGGAGTGCCTTAGAGGCCCTGAGACTATTGGGGGCCTTTTAACTGCTGATAAAACAGATCTAAGCTCGAAGCAGGTGTCTGGGGACTCCTAGCACAAGTTCCCTCTTTCCACTAGAAGTTCGCTATCAGGTATGTCTCCCCCACAACAGAGGTCCTGGGTATAGGCCCCACCGCCTGCGGGGAAGCTCCACCCCTCCTGAGACACTGGGACATTCTCTTCTCTCCATTCCTCCTCCTCCCAGCTATGCTGTGGCAGGGGAAGGACTTGGTGGAACAGGAATGTATTCTGGCCAGTCTGAGAATCGCTGGAGTGTGCCAAGCTCAGATCCAGATGCAAGGGACCACGGGTGTGTGAGTAGGCAAGTGACTGTGGCAGGGAGTGTTTGGATGCCTGACACGGGGGGAAGCTGTACTTTATGTCTGGCTTTTTAGGAATCCTCTCCCCAGCAGACAGGGCAACCCCCCTCCTGCAGTGCCAGACCTGGACAGCTATAAACAATGGAGATGCTTGCCTGGGGGAGCCAGGCACCAGCACCACTGAGTGTGGGAGAGTCCCACCCCAGCCTGGAATTTCACTGTGGCAGGAAGGGAGGGATTACACAGAGCTCACTGAGCTTTTCTGTCGCGTACCCACTAAGGCAGTTACCAGGACTTGTCAGGATGCATTACTTAGCTTCACTGGGCATCAGCATTAGACAAATGCAGGGTTAAGTGAGCTACAGTGCCCCGCCCTGCTGGTCTCTCTGGCACAGGGGACACAAGGATGACTGGTCTGCCCTCCCTCACAGAGGTGTGCAGGGGCAGAGAATATGGGCAGTGAGAGGGATGACCATGCAGGGAGCGGACTGGTCCAGGTGTCCATGGGGCAAAGATTAGGCAAATCCTGCAGTACCAGCCCAGGACTCCCTCCTCAGAGCCCCACCACAATCTAATGTCTTTAATAGAAGAGGCGTGGTATAGAACATATCCAATAACACACATTTTTAATAGAAAAGTGTTTTGCACATGCCCTCTAGGTCTTACCAGATGGAGTACTCTCCAAGGTTAGGAAGCACGTCTGGCTTACCTTCACATCATCGTACACTCAGCCCAGCCTTGCACTCTGGAGGTGCTCAGCGAACACTGAATTGAATTGACAGAATAAGGTCGTTTCTCTTACTCTTTCCCCAGATCATTGTGTGGGGCCCTCCCCAGCCCAATGCTGTCCACCTGCTTCTGTCCCTGGGTCCATGGACAGGTCTCTTGTTCCCTTCAGTCTGGGCACCTTATGAGGACAGAGTTCGTGACTATTTCTTGGACTTCTTTCCATTCCTCTCCCCAAACCCCTGCCCTGTGAGCACTCTACACTTGAACCCACAAGTAACTCCCATGTCCTGGCCCAGGCACCACATTCCCCCTCCAGGAGAGAAAGAAGGTCACAGTGTCTTCATCTTTGCAAACCTTCTATCCCCTGTGTGTTCAGCACAAAAAGTGGGGAGCAATAGCTGAGGCATGAGTCACCTATTGACTGGGCAACGGTTGGCAGCCCTACCTGTGAGCTGGAAGCCAGATTCAGCAGGATTGGGTAGGGCAGGTGGAGCAACACGAGCCCCGGCAACTCTTCACAAAGTCCTCGCCTCAGGGTGGAGTTGAGGGAAGAATTCTGCCTCCAACAAAGCCAACGGGAATTCTGCCCACACCCCAGCTCTGGGTCCCAGCTTTGATCTCAGCTGGATTCTCAGGATGGCAGGACTTAGAGGAGACCGGGCCCTCTGTGGACTGGGAAGCTGGATACCCGCCTCTCCTCATGAAGCCGAGGCTGCCTGGTAATGCTGGGAAGCCACCCCACCAGCCTCTCTAGGACTTTCAGACCTAGAGACATAGAGACAACGAATGCCCACAGTAAAGCAACCTCTCTGCCCTGGGCTTGAAGGTGGTGCCATTACCTGTGTCGTGGGGACGGTGGGTCCCTGAAGTTGAGTTTTCCTGTGCAAGGGCCTCACACAAATTATGGGTCACAGCATAGGTACATAGGACCAAGCTCTGGGCCACATCATGGTCCTAATCCAGCTCTTAAACTGTGGGGACCCTGGGTGCATAGCCCAGCCTCTCCCTACGGTTTCCACCCCCTGGTGCTGAGTGATAGGTAGGCTGCACATGCAGAAGGAAAGGAGCCTGGGCTCATCAGAGGAGGCCATGCGAGCTGGAATTTTAATTTGGAGCTGGCTAGTGTTGGGCGGGAAGGGTGGAGCAGACATGCAGGGGGCTGTGGGTAGCAGCTTTGGCCCACACCCCTCAGATGTAGCAGGCGATTGGCACTTGTGGGGTGAGACAGCAGAAGAAAGTTCTCAGCCTCCCTCCAACAGGTCCCTGCAAGTCTGGGAAGTGTTCTTCCCTCATTTGAAGGTGTTTTGCCAATGGCATACCAAAGTCTTTGAAAATCCCCCTAGGTTGATTGAAACTATGGCTGGAAGTCAACAAATACTTTAACTAGTCAGAAGGACTAAAAAAAAGGATATACAGCAAAACCCTCTGTGCTTTGCTTTCTAATGGAGGGTAGTTTTATTTTTTAAAAAATAAACATATAAGGCTTACCACATGCCGAACTCTGTCCTACAAACTCTGAATCTTATACATCTAAAATGGGGAATAAGCAAAAAAAACCTTTTTTTTTTTTTTTTTTTGGCATTTGCTTTGGTCCTTACACATGGGTGTGTATGTGCCTGGTGCTCTTGGAATTTGCAGCCTTTCCCTACAGTGGAGGGGCAGGGACACGGTTCATCTGTACCAGGCTTCCATCCTTATGGGGTCAGAAACATGCAAGGGAGCATGTGTATTCTCTTAACCTCCCCAGATTCCTTTCCTCCCTGCCTCCTCCCACTGCGGGAGCCTCACTAGGGATGGGAAGAGGGAGGCAGGGACTGGAGCTGTGCTCCCGAAGACTCTGCTTGGCGTGCCGCATCCTGGTCCTCAGGGGCCAGGGCAGGGTGCAAGGGACAGAGTCTGATTTTTGTCTGGCTTTCCCTTCGGCTTTGGGTGAACTCCAATCACACGAGGTGAGTCAGTGCAGTGATGATATGATGGGGAAAGAAAGAGCCGATGGCACTGAGGCGGGAAAAGTTACCGCTCCCAGGGCAGGGCCAGCCATAGGAAACAAACTAGGAGTTAGGACGGTCTTAGAGACAAATGGACACCTTCCCAGTGGCCTTACCCTCCCCATCTTGACACCCCATAGGCACATAGACTTCTGGCCTTGCTCATTTTCTACTGGGACCCGCAGTCACTGTTGAGAGCTTATGAAAACAGGTTGGCTTTTCCCAAGAAAGACAGAGTATCAAAGGCAACTGAAAAAAGAGAGAGCACAGAAACACTTTTGCCAATTATTTTATCATTGTTTAATTTGACGTGTGTATTTTGAGCCATTGTGGGTGCCATGCACTGGGCCTCCACATTGGGGGTACAGCAGTGAATGGGGTAAGCCTTTGTGGTTGATGAAGGATCTGAGCACAGGGTTGGGCCTCCTCCCTGATCTCCTTGCCAGGCCCAGGACAGTGACCTACACATTCCATCTGGTGACTCTGAGTGCTGGCTCTGTCTCTCTTTCTCTCATTCTCTCTGTCTCTCTGTCACAAAACATGAGGCAAAACCCAAAGTGCATTTTCAGGCAGTCTCTTCTAAGTGGGTGAGACACATCTGATGTTTGCTGGACGGGCAGGGCACCTCTTTGAAACTCTGGACTTTCCATAATCCCAAAACAGCTCAAAACATAACACGAGTCCGTGCCCAGGATGTGCTTTGTGGCATGATAGAAGACAATAACAATGGCCACAATCACATAGCACTGACAATGTGCCAGGTATGGTTCTGGATGTATTAACCCATTTAATCCTCACAATTTCATGAGGTGGGTGTATTATTACCCCTATCTTATAGACAAGAAAACTGAGGCCCAGAGAGTTTAAGTAGCTGGGAAATGACAGAAGCCTAGATGAACCCAGGCTAGTGTGGCCCCAAAAGCCCTTGTCTTTACCTTTGTTGCCACTCATATTGTCGACCCATGACCCTGATTTGACCCTGAAGAGAAAGACTTCAGCTGTGGCTCTTGTCTCTAGCCACCCTGTGAGCACAAAAAACACAGAGGGCCTCAGATGCCGCTTGACAATCAGTGTTTCTTAGCATCTTCCAGCAGCCCAGGAGGAAAGAGATTCTATCCTCTAGTAGAGATAGGGAGATGGATTTGGAGGAGACCCCTCTCCTCCCTGGACTGTCAGAACCCATGGGCTCTGGAACAGTGGACTGGGGTCATCCTATACACCGTTCCTGGGGGTAAAGTTTGGGGATTACCTACTGCTACTCCTCTTCCTACTTCCCTATCACCAGATGCTTCTGTGCTGATGCCTTCCAGATGGCCAAGTAGTGCCTAGCAACCCCTGCACTAACACCTCATGTGTGTACCAGAGTTTTGGTTCAGCCTTCAGTCTTTCCTGCTAGTTCCCATCTTTCCTAACCTGGCAACTCCCTATGGCCAAGACATCCAGATGGCATCCTACAGAACTTTGCTCTGGATGAGTAGAGGCCATAAACAGAAGGGGATGAAATGGGATGACCCAGCCTGAGGTTTATTTGGCATTTCTGATTCTTTGGTATGGACCAAGCTAGCCAGTGGCCTCTTAAGCACTAGACCAACTCCTCGCATGGCAAATTAACCCCCTTTCATTCAGACATGAAGCCTCATTTCTTTTGGTGACATTGGGCCTGATATCCTCCAGCCCCTTTAGAATGGATGGCTATTGGAATGCTTATTGTGTGCCAGACATTATGCTAAGATTTAACATGCATCATCTTATTTACTACTTACATTATCCAGCGCTCATAACGTACTAATATTACCCCTGTTTTCTGAAGCTCAGTAAAGAAGTGTGTCTTATCTAAGGCCACACAGCTAGTAAGTGTTGAACTCGAGATTAGACCCCAGGTCTGGCTGTTCCTAAAACTAGTGGTCTCAACCAGCACTCAAATGCTAGTGACCAGGAGACCCAGAGGATCCTAGTACCCTGATAATCTCCATTAGCAGTCCACATACCAAAGCCTCCTCAATTAAACAGATCTCCTAAATGATGTGCTCCTCTGCAAACCATCTCTGAGACAGGTCTGCCATTCCATCACTTCTAATTAGCTTCTCAAGCACTACCCATGACGAAATTCTAGAGGCACCACTAGGGCCATCAATACCACAATGTCCCCATAAGCAGGAACTTCACAACTCTCTGAATCTCTGAGGCCAGAGTATTTCCACTCAGCCATAAGCCTTCCTAGGCAGGGTATGTGCCAAGGAGTGAACAAAAGCTTCATTCACAATGACTCTCCTTGCACCCCCACCATGCCCCACTTCCCTCCTTGGCACCCCAGGACTCCCAACTGGTTCTGAGTCTGCCCCAAGGGTTTGTCCCATCTACCAGCCTCCTCACCCTCCAGGCCTCCCAGGAAAGAGCAGCATGACCATCCAGGGTTAGGGAGGTACTCAGTGGCTATTCATGCCTCGCAACCAGAAGATCATGACCTATCCAGGCTCTTGATCAGTCTCCAGCCACCAGATAACCTGGGTATCTCTGATGATTGGGCTCCCTTAGTCTGGCACCAGCCATGGCCTCCTGCAGGTTGGCACACTGCAGCAGAGAACAATAACACATTATGGTCTGCAAGACCTCAGACATAACATGGCTCCATTGTTCTGAGTCTGAAAAATGATCTCATACTAACCCTGAGAAGCGAGGTTATCTCCAGTCCCTTAGTGAAGCATGGTTCTCCTTTGCTCAAGAATACATAGTAGCTACCTATTAGTCTTATACTGACCTCCTCACTCCTCCAACCTCTGCGTCCCCCTTCCTCACCATCCCTTCTACCATCTATGGTAGCAGAATAATGGCCCCCAAAGATGTCCACACCCTAATTCCCAGAACACGTGAATATGTTTTGCTACACAGCAAAGGGAAATTAAGGCTGCAGAAGGAATTAAGTTTGCTTATCAGCTGACCTTAAAATAGGGACATTATCCTAGATGATCTAGGTAGGTCCAATGTAATTCCAAGGATCTTTAAATGTGAACGGGGAGCGTGCAGAAGAGGAGGTCAGAGTGATGCCACGTGAGAACTTGACCATTTTTGCCAACTTTGAAGAAAGGAGGAAAGGTGCCATAAGCCAAAGAATGTGGGCAGCCTTTAGAAGCTGGAAAAGGCAGGGAAATGAATTGCCCCTAGAGCTTCCAGAAGAAATACAGCCTTGCCAATGCCTTGATTTTAACCCAGTGATATTCATTTAAAACTCCGATCTCCCCGTCTCTGAGATAGTAAATTTGTGTTTTTGGTCATTTGTTACAACAGCAACAGGAAATAAATACACGGCCTCTCTCCAGAGTCTGCTTTGGCCCAGAGATTCTACTCTGCATCCTCCACACCCAGGTTACCCTCTCCCAACTTCAAGATCTCTTCCCTGACACCTTCACCCAGCCCTGTCGGGCCCTCCTTCCCGAATTATGCTCTTCACATCTCCCCTCCTAGCACTGCCCAAAAGCTGCTCACCTTTTGTCGCATTGACAAGTCCACTCCACGTATTGTACCAGTAGTCCCTGGACTAGGTCCACAGAATAGCAGTGAACAGGCTACATTCACCATCTACTGGGGAGCCTCTGCCAGACGCACGTTTTCCTGCTGCGAGGTCTATATGCATTCTGCATTTTGTCCACTGGTCTCAGTTGGAGAGTGTTGACTTCAGATTGGGTTCCTGAGTCCACTTTCTTCAGTGCTGACCTTTCCCTCCTGACTCCGCCACGTTTCCTTGCCCCAAGGCTCAGCAGGCGCTTGTCTATTATAAGCTGACAGGTGCAGGTGCTCACTTGTTGGCTGAGGGCAGGAAGAACTCAGCCTGGAATCAGACCCATCTCTCAGATACCATTTGTTGAGAGTGAGCCATAAAGCTCATGCCTGCTCCATCCTGGATCTGGACTCTTGGGGTGGCCCAGGCTGCTTGGTGAAAAGCACCCTGCCTTGCCAGGCTTTGTCCTGTTTGTTTGAGGGGGTTGGTCTCTCAGGACCTTGGTGGTCTCACTTCCTGGCCAGCTGACATCTTCCATTGCTGCCTTCATCCATCTTGGGTGAGCCCCCATCACCCGATGCCAGCTACAAGTCTTCACGCTGCCAAGGCCAAGAAAGGGAAGATGGCAGTTTATAAGGAAGAGTCTCTGCTGGCTGGTGAAGAAATGTCTGTCCCGAAATATGACATCACCATCAGTGTCTCCTTGAAGACTGTGGCCTGGTGGACAAATGCTAACATTTCCCAGTGGTCTAGCTCCTTGTGAGGGAGGCAGTGGAAATCACCCCCACCCATTACACAGACAGTCCCCAGAGGGCTTACCCCAAACCAGAAAGGCTCTGTCCATCTTCCCAAAGCCCTATAGCCTTCTTGGTTGGCAAGAACAGAACCCTTTGTGTTAGAATTTTGACAGAGATTCTAGTGCTTGAGGAGAACAAGGACATGCCTAATGGGGTCATCTCATAATGACCTCATTTGGGCACACAAGCTAAAGATGGTCCATCACCTGAAAATAGCTCTGGGCTGCTCAGGAATTCTGCTTCATCCTACACCCTAGTGAAGATTCCCACAGTCTGTGACCTCTCCACATCCCTCCCAGGAAATGAGCATGGGTAATGGCTCTCCAACTGGTGTGGACAGCACCTGATAGAAGTGGAAGGAGCAGAGAAGTTTGCTCCCTGAGGAAACCAATCCAGCATGGACGTTCTAATACCCAAACATCAGGTTTGGATTAACTATCTGGGCTCCACCTTGTGAGTCAGCTGGGCAGGCACCTTCAAAGACCTCCAGCACCATTGATTACCTGCCTCAGTCTAGTACCAGGGTTTGAGATGGGCCTCAGGCTGGGAGGCAGATTGGCCACGTTCTTTATCACTCAGATCCAGGCTGTGGTGGTTTTCCATGGACAAAACCCTTAGATATCTGCGGTAGGATCTGCATCCATGAATCTCCTGAAGGCTGAGGGAAGAAGCACCTTCTCTCAGGTTTCAGAGTCTTGTTCTTCCTATTCTCATTCATCCCATTCCCAGCAATCAGAAGTGGCCTTCAACTGGACTGTGAAGCATCTCCCCTTGGGCATGTGGCTGGGCCTGGGAGCACAGGCGACCAGACCTGGACTCAGCCTGCCTCTGAGAACGCAGTGGTTGTCTCCCTTCTGCCTTCTTTCATTGGAGGGCCACAGTGCCCTTGCTGGGAGGAACCAGAGGGGGACCCCTTCCCCAGTTCCACCAGAAGTCAGTGAGGAGAGCTCTCCTCTCCTCAGACCCATCTTCAGAGAGTTTTCATTAGAAGAAAGTCCTTCTTCATCATGAATTGAATTGGCCTCCCTCCAACATTCACTTCTCTGTCATGATTCTGCTCTATGAAGTTACTCAGAAGAGAATTTATTCCTCTTTCCCCTTGGCCAATTTTTATGTTTGAGGACCCTTCTCTGACTCGGAGGACACTGACTTCCCAGGGAGAATAATGCATGTATATCTCAAGCTATCTACACTGCAGCAGCTTGTCCTGCCTTGCACTCTTCACAGTTCTCCAGAGCTGGCGGCAGGCAACCCAACCCCACGCTGGAATTCTGCCCTCTCCAGCCAGTGCCTCTTTGCCCCTCTCTAATATGTGTACAGCTCCTTAAATATTTCCCAAACTACAGCCATTCAAGGGCCACCATCATGATTTTGCCCACATCCACAAACGACCTGTATTGTTATTTTCTTTAATACTTTTTCTTTAAATTGACTTGCGAGTTTACCTAATATATTTGTTTTGTAAGGCAGCTTTTGTTAACTACTGAATGACATCTTTTCTAATTCACATCAATATAACACTGGGACTATAAAACAAGCTGTGACACAGCCCGAAACGATTTCATGTGCCAGCAGTGCTAGCTGTCTCTGCTTTGGGAAGAGTAGCTCTAATATGTCTGCAGGGGGTGAGCTGTATTCCAGGGTCCCTCCTTGATCACCTGTCCCTTTCCTCAAGCCTCTGCCCCAGACTCTTTCCTCACATACTTCTGATTTCCTCCTTCCAGGGCCCTGGGGAGAATAAGAATAGAGACTCCCTTGTTGTCTGACTCCCTGAGTCCATTCTCCACCTGAAAGGCCAGGCCTCTGTTCTCAGGCCTCATCTCCCACCAAATAGAGTCCCTTCTGTGACACTAGGAGTGGGTAGGGCCAAGGGACAAGGACAAGGAGCAATCCCTGGGCATAACCTCACAATGTACAGCTATGTGCCTGGACCAACAAGTACACCTGACCCAGAGTCAGGGAGGTGGTGAGTCCATTTCTATAATTATACGATCAAGTGTCTGGAAACCACAAATGAGCTCTTAGAACACCAAATTATAGTCCTTAGAGGGTGAGAGGGTGAGTGTAGCAAGTGGCAGATTCTGACCAAGCCGTCAAAACAACTGGGACTGTGGGCGGTTCTGCCCAGGTGTGTGTCGGGGCAGGAGAAGGGCTGAGGTGCCAACCCCACCCCCGCTATGATAGGAAGTGCCTTCCTAGAGTTGCTGAGAGAGGTCTCACTGACCGCAGGCAAGACACAGGAGAAACTCCTGAAATGTTTTTCACCTTGAGGCATTTGACCCTCCCCAGTGCACAAGGCTCATGACCATGTCCACACTGGCCACCCCTTAAGGACAGCCCTAACCAGGTCGGCATTGGGGCCTTTGAGTGGCCTCGACCTTATCTGGCAGCCCTGCCAGTTCGCACTTTGCCTTCCCAGACCCTATCGCTGTTTCCACACAGAGTCCCTAACTTTTCTAGAACACTTCTCCCAACACCAATATCTCAAATCTGGTTCCTCCAGACAGAGCCAAGCTCTGAAGCAGACACAGGGGGGCACAGTGACCTTTCGTATCCTCCTCCAGCACATGGTACAGCATCAGAGTAGGAGAGAGTATGGGAGCTGCTGACTCCGCCAAACTACTGGCTGGTGACCCTAAGCATGTTGCATAGTCTCTCTGGCCCTAAGTTTCATCATTTATGTAGAATGGAGTTGCTATTAAGGTTGTTAAGGATTTAATAAGGAAATATTAAATTAAAAAATTAATCTAGCCCGTGTTCTGGCACACAGGACATCCTCAATAGACAATAGCTATCATCATTATTCTTACTTTACAGCTTCTTTCTGTACTTCTTTCCCATCACCTTGATGAGCTCAGCACTGCCCCTTTGCCTGATCCATCCATCTGTTCTTTGACACTCAGAGTTCGGCCTAGGTGCCTAGTTCTGCTCCGGCCGGTATCCCGAGTATGGGTCCTGTATCTAGGAGCATCCTTCTGCTTAGTCACAAGGGCCACTACCCTGGACTCTACTTTAGCAAGCTCTGCTCTGGTCCCTTCCAGCTGTCCTCTCCCCACAGAGCAAGAAGTCTGCAGGGCCACAGGGACAAGCACATCTGGATCCACACTCCCCTTCTAGACCAGCTAAGATGACTCAGACCCCAGAATTCTCTGCCTAGTCCCCACTCTGTCTCAGCCTACTTATTTTACTATTGTCTAAGCTCTTGAGGTTATTTACATCTATTGAATCTATATAATGTAAATACTAAACAATCATAGACCATCGCACCTCTCTTTGCAACTCTGTGATCAGTGACATGTTAGTAGCTTGAAATCACCAGTGTGGGAGTATTTACACCAAAGAAATCACCAAAGACTGCAGATTTGATCTTCATTGATTGTTTTGTTGACTGTCTAGATTGCACTGTCAATCATGGCTGCCAAAAGCCCCAAGCGGCTATTGAGCATTTAAAACGTGGCTAGTCCAAATTTAGATAGTTTCTAAATGCAAAATGCACACCGGATTTCAAAGACTTAGTATGAAAAAGAATGTAAATATGTTGTTAATAGTTTTTATATTGATTACATGTTGAATGATAATATTTGTATATATGGCATAAGTATAATATATTATTAGAATTAATTTCATCTGTTTTTTTTTTCACATGGCTACTAGAATATTAAAAATTCTACGTATGGCTCATGTTAAACCTCTGTTGGACAGCTTTCGGCTAAATTTAATTAAATGATGGAGAAAATGTTATGCAAATTAACTTAAAAGTATATTGTGTCTATAACCATTACACTGTGGACAGCCAAAAAACTGATGATAAATAATCTTCCAATATTTAAGAAATATTATCTGATTTAGCAAAGAAGTCATTCACATCACTGAGAAATGACTGAAGTTCCAACCTTCATCGTCACTTTTGTGTAAATGTTCATGAGATGCAGGGGCACTACCAGGTGGAATGAAAGGCAAGGGCTCAGGTCTTTCAGAGGACGACTTCTCTTTCTTCTAAAATGTTAGGACGAAATATGAACGAATGTTCATGCTGGAGCTATTCCTGTTTGCCAGTTTAACCACAGGTTAGCTGTGGATATGAGAGCTTAGCAAAAGTCAGTCAGAAGTATTTTATGAGACTCAGTCGACTTTATAGAGATTAAAATAAAGAGCAGTGTATGTTTTATTATTATTTGTAAATTGTGTGCTACAAGTCACATATTAGTAAAACTTACAATAAGCTTATGTGCGTACATATAAATGTGTGTCCATCTACGCATGTGTATATGTAGGTGTGTGTGGGTATTTGTACTGCATAAACACATTTTTTTCAGACAGCTGATTGCTAAGCATTTACCATCATACCACTGTCTCCAAACTCCTTGCTACCCCAGCCCATTTCCCAGGCCCTGGCTTATGTGGCAGTGGCAGTCTGTCCTCCCCTGTCTTTTACTTTCCAGATCTACAGAGCCTCAGTCATGTGACTAGAGGCCCCTCTGACTTCTCCCTTTGTTCTACTCAGGTCACCTTTTTAGTCTATTCACCCCTCAACTGTCTGGGCTCACATTTCAGTTTCCAGACAGCAGCCCTAAAACATTAATCATAATGCCACAGATATCCCATTCCTGACCTTGGCACTGAACCAGAGCCCTGCCTGCTGGCTCTTGCCCTGGGACCCTCGCAGCTAGAAGTCAGCTTTGATATGACTACTGGCACACCTAGCCCTCAGGGTTGTCAGGTGGCCGTTTCCAGCCTCATCAAAGGTAGGTCTGAATGGGAACACAGGGGTGACTGAGCCACAGAGAGGGGTGTGGTGCAGGTGAGTGGTGTTCTGAGCTCTGTCCACTTCTTGGACCCACCAAGTCACCTTGTGGCAGTTCTGTGCTGAACATCGTACATGAAAACATTGCACCTCTCAGGCTCTTCCCACCAGGGACTCCCAGAGGAAACGAAACCTGGACCAAGACTATTGAGAGGCAGGGGGCACTTGGGGGGAAACTAGCAATCCTGGTTAAAGTAAACCGCCAACTTGGGAACATACCAATATCAGGAGCAAGGCATGGTTTTAGGAGGAGATTCCAGGGGTTTGGCTCAGGAGAAAGCACAGGGGCAAAAGCTCCATTATGGTTGAGAGAGACTGAGAAGGAAGCCGCGGGCTCTGAAGATCTAGGTTAGCTTCCTGGAGGTGGAAGCTTTGGAAATCTAGGCTCCAGTACATTAGTCTAAAGAACAAGATGAAGGAAGGAGGTGACAAGCATTCTTGTTTCTGAAAAATCAAATTTGGGTCAGAGCCTCCAGTGAACCCCTAAAAATTACCTGTGGTTTTCTAGGTAGCTCTCATGGTCTCTAATAACAGTAATAATAATAATAATAGCAATAACAGTTTATTATGCACCTGGCATTTCATGTCTGAACCACAACAATGCTAGGAAGCAGTTGCTGTTATTATCGTTATTATTCACATTTTTGCGGAAGAGGAAACAGACACAAAGAGGATAATGAACTTGCTACAAGGCACAGCCCTTCCAGGTGGAGTCTGGGAACAGAGCCCTCGCCCTTTGCCCCTCATGGCATTGGTTCTGCAGGATCAAAATCACTCCTTCATTTCATAGCTCATGCTATTTCTCTACAGGCTTCCCCTTTATTGTCCCTTTTGATGATTTTCTAAACACTGAGTCGTTGACTGAGTGGTTTGATTCTCATTGTTTAGATGAGGACCCTGTGATACAAAGAGGTTGCACAATAAATGAAACGCTGAGACGAGGACCATGCCAAAGCAGTTCTCATATACCTGGAGTTAATGGAGAAAAATAAGTGTGGTTAATTTTATTTAATCTAAGGGGCTGAACTTGCTTTGAGAGGGTGTTCTTCCTGCTGTTAAATTGTCCCCTTCTTATGAATTGGAGAAGGCAGTAAATAGTAATTGTTGCCCAATGTCGCATTTTAGCAAAATGAAAGGCGAGAAGCCCTAGCATCTGACTTGAAATCGTAGTTGATTGTGGACTCTCAGCATCCCACCCTGCTGGCCTGGGGCACAGGGGCTTGCTCAGCACTCACCACACACCTCCCTGGCCTGCGAGGACCTATGTGACTAAGAAAATAAGAAGGATGCTCTAAGGATGGTGCCATCTTGCTTGTCCTCCATTACCCCCGACCGTGGATGAAGGGGTCTCAGGGAACCCTGGCCCTGGGCTGACCTGCCTGCTGAGGTCTTTCATAGGGACACCCCCATCTTTCTGGCTTCAGAGAGTGTGCTGTTCCCACAAAATCTCTATTTCAAACCTGCCTCCGCCTGCCTGGGACCCCTTCCCCTGATGCTCCACTTGCTTGGTTGGGGGAGAAATCAACAAGTATCTTACCACAACCCACCTGTCCCATCCACTCCTTGGGCAGTCAAAGCCATGATTCATCCACCTTTTATTTGTTTTTGGGATTTTTCCATGGCAACCTAAAGGGCCCACTCTACTGATTTGGCTGGATTCCAGAATATCAAAGATCTGTTTAAACCAGAACAATATCAGGACCAAGTGAGGAGAGCTAGTTCCTAGAAGAAAAATGTTTTCTACTTCTTGTAAGTGAAAACAATCCTTGGATCATCTATATTTCTGAATGATCTGTTTCATGGCCTTCACTTTTGGACGGCATTTTCTCCCTCTTCCACTAGCAGTGCAGTAGACAGTGTTTATATTCCAGACTAAAATGGTGGGAAGGAGAAAGAGCTAAGGCAGAGAAAGAAAGAGACTTAAACTTACAGAATACCTTCTTGCCTCAAGCCAATGCTATGACAAGGTCACAGTTGAATGAGAGAACATTAGAGAATTGGGATCAGGCTCCATGACCTGAGAACCTTCATTCCTGAGAAGGCCAGTAGGTGAGAGAGGCAGGTAAAAAGCAGTCTTCATTGCTAGGTAAGGTAATAAGCTTATAGGAAGTCACTGCCCCATGTAACTGGAGGGGTGGCAGTCAGACATCTAAGGCCAGGTTATGAGACATGAGGACTCTGGAGTCTCCTCAGAAGGTACTCCCCCAAACCAGAGACCCCTCCAGGGGTGGCTGCAGAGGTGGCTGGACTGGCCACTACACCTACGTCTAGAGAAAAGCCAGCACCCAGAGAGCCCATTTTCATGGCCAAGTCTATCTCCTTCATTCTTCTCCAAATTCTTGCTGGTCTCGAATTTTATTTTGATGCTTCTCCTCCTAGAGCCCAGCCAGCTTCTCAGGATACATTGTCTAGCCCCACAACCCTGCTCTTCTTCAGCCCCGTTTCCTCCAAAATATGCCCAAACCCCACACTGGTTCCATTATCCAGCCCACCTCCACCTTCACCTCACAGCCTCCCTCTTTATCCCCTCCTGGTCTCGCTCTAGGGCTAACACTATCCATTTCCCTGGCTGCCTCTGGCACAGGAGACAAGGGCATCAAGGAGAGCTTAATCTAAGTGCTGCCCTAATGCTCTCATCATTGAGAGGACTGGATTCTATGACTGACCGGTGACAATGGGGCCATAACCTCTGCAGGCAGCCTGCAGTGAGGAAACTTGAGATGGATTCCATGGCAACCAGTAGAGAAAAGGGAACCCAGCCCAGTGCCTAGCACTCAGAGGTTCAGGCTTCAGATGACAGCGTATGATGGAGAGAAGTTCCAGGATAAGAAGCAGAGAACCCACAGGATGTCAGAACAGGGTGGAAATGGACATCAGTTGGGTGGGCAAAGGCAGATGATTCTTATACAGGGAACCAGGGAGGTGATGTAGAGTAGGGGCTCTGGAGAGAGAGACCTCACGGAATCCTGGCTCCAAGTACTGGCTGTGGCTCTGGATTTAGCAAGTTTCTGCTTTAGGAATAACAACACCCACCTCAGAGAGGCCATGCAGGTGGTGAGCCAAGTCCAGGGATATTCCAGCCCACAGTAGGTGCTCCATAAACATCAGTTTTCATTTCCTCTCTTCAGACCCCCAGATGGTACAGTGGGCCTGAGTGTAGGAGAGGGTGCTGGAGAGGAAGCTTCACAGATGAAGAACAGGAGCTGAGCTGTAGTCAAGACCAGGAGGCCTCAGCTCCATGATGGAAGCCCAGGTGCAGTGTGGACCTACTGAGGCATAAGATGCACTATAATAAGACTCCCAGAAAAGCAATATGCAAATTAAAATGTGAAAAGCATTGGGCTAGTCAAACGTTTCGTGCAACTGTTGAGTCCCTACAATACCCATCGAGAGTTCTTGAACTCTCGGACACCTTCAATAACGGCAAGCGCCTTACCTCTTAAATCAGTTCATTCTATCTTGGGTTTGGTTTACTCCAGTCCCTCAGCGCAAGATCTCCCCACTTCACCTTTGTCCTTAGCTTTCCCACTTCCTATCTTTTACTTCCACCCAACAATAGCTTCGGTATCTATTTCAGTGAATTTTCCTGCCCAGTTTTTATTAATATTCCTACCTGGTGTCTCTTAAGCCTAGAGTTCAGCACTGCAGACTTCCATCCTGGGTTGTCCAAAGGCAGGGGGAGCCCAGCCAGGGAGCACTGCAGAACCCCTGATCTTCCAGGACTTGGTCCTGGGCCTCCCACCTATGAGCCATCTTCTCTTGAGATTGCCCCTCAGTTGATGCAGCCAGGTCCAGGAGCTGCTTGTTGCCAATGGACAGGAGCATGAACATGCCCAAGGCCAGGGCCTGCAGTCCATCCACTCCTGGAGATGATGCGGGGCTCAGCCCAGGCCAACAAGCCATCTTTCCTGCCACAGCAGCATGAGGAGGAGCTCCATGACTTAGGGTGGCCCAGGATGTGCGTGAGCAGACCTTTGCCCTTTTGGTCTTCATACTAGCTGAGTACGAGGATCCAGCAGGAGTTGTTTTGTCAGGTAGTAACACGCAAGGAACCATGGATTTGGAATCAGAGGCCTGGGCCTTTCTGAGGCTCAGTTTCAGCATAAGCGAGGGGGAATTGGGCATAAGGTGTCTAGCCCCTGTATATGGTCCTGGGGGCCATGGGAGACGGTAGCCACTGAACAGCAGAGGAAACCAGGCTGTGCATAACTCAAAGGCCTATGTCATTCAGGAAGAGACCAGGACTGGCTTGGCTATAACTCTTAATCCCAGGGTAGCCCCAGTGACACTCCAGGGAAGCTGGTCTCCTGTATGATGTTTCCATCTGGGCTTCCAGCTCAGCCCTCCTACCAAAGGCCCCCTCACACCCTGAGGAGGAGGAAAGGCCATAGACCTCATCCCTACCCCTTTTCCTCTGTCTCTGTTGTTTCTGGAGAACCTGTTCCTTCCCTCTGCCCCTCCTAGGCTTAAGAGTCAACTAGCTGCACATGATGCACCCTCTGGCTTCCCAGACAGCCTCTGCCCTGCCACCCTTCTCAAGCTGCATTCTCTTCCAGCCTCCCTGACTCACATCAAGCCCCACCTGAGTACCATTGAACACTCTGAAATTGTTGGATCATATTGTTGTCCAGAATCTTCTCTGCTCCTGAGGCTACCCAGGTCCATAACCTGCCCACCCTAGGGGTAGCACCTCCTTACTCTTGTTGGAGATCAAGGCCACCTTACCACAAGTGTGTTGGAAAGAGCACAGAGCTTTGGGGTCCAAGCCTGGCTCTGCCCCTGACAACCCAGGTTACCTTAGGTTAACCCTCTGCCCCTAACTGGGTCTCGGTTCCTTCACTGGTAAAATAAATAGGGCAGTTCCTGCTGTGCCGTACAGAGGTATCCACAGCAGGACATCCAGGCCATGCCAGGAGTGAAGGCAGCACTGAGTCCTCCTCCACGTTCACCTTGCAGTCACTCTCCTCCTGAAACCTGCCAGGTGTGAGGAGCAGGCAGGTGGCAGCACTGCCAAAGACGAACTCCTGTCCAAACTCATGAGTTGAATCAGAGCCCTGCACCCACTCTTCACTCAGCCCTCTAAAAGGCAGGCTACGGACTGAGTAACTTTGGGATCTTCTCTATCCCAGGGTGGTTGTAGGGGGTCAGAGAATCTGATCCTCAGTGTTTTCATATGTAAGATGGCAATAGCACTGTTCCTTTACCCCCAATGCTGTGCTCAGGCAATAGGTGAGAAGCTACCTGCTAAACTGTAAAGCACAGGCAGGCACCAATAAGAGAGGCAATGTGTGTCACCACTTTCTCCTCTGTGGCCATTGCTAAACAATCATCCCATTCCCGTTCCCCTCTGGATATGGACACAACCTCAGGATCCTCAAGATCAAACTCTAGATCAGTGGTTCTCAGCCGTAGCTCACTAGAACCCTTATGCTAAGTATCCAAAGACACCAGTGAAAGCTTGGACCTACCCCAGCAGCCTGCCCTAGTCGGTTTGGGGTTGGGGCTCAGACATCAGTATTTTTTCAAGTTCTCAGGTTATTTTTCAACCTGTGTCAAAAGCCACCGCTCTTGACTACCAGAATCATACGATACTGTAGATGCACATAACATAGTGGTCACCCTAACTGCTAGTCATTGTCCTCAGTCCCTAAAATCATCCTAAAATCATCCACCAAGTCCTGCTTGGTCTGTAAGCCACATCCAGTTGAGCCTTCTCATTCCAGGATCTGATATAACTCAGGGCCCATCTCCTATGTGAAGCCCCACTCCATCCTCAGCACCTTGATCTGGTGCTCAAGAAAACAGACTCGGATTCCAGGATAACCTTACCCAGCTAGGAGACTCCTGTGAGTCCTGGAGTACAAAGGAATGAGGGAGAGTTCTTCACTTCCTCCCCAGGCCTTGGTGAGAAACAGGCAGCCTCTAGAGAAGAAGCCTTCATCCCCATTCTTGAGAATCTAGCATTTCTTCTCAGCTTCTTGATTGGAGAGTTTTTTCTGCTATCCACTTTAGCCCTTCGTGTTGCAAAAGGAGCAGGGGAGCAGAGGCAGCAGGTGTGTGTGGACTCTTTGTTGCGGAGATAGCAATGTCTACACTCGGTTCTGGAAACACACACACACACACACACACACACACACACACACACACACACACCTTGCTTTGTTGACCAGGGAAGCAAACTTGTTGGGTCTTGATCTGCTCTCCTTCCTCCATCTACACCTGCTGAGTGGTGGTGTTGACTTTCAGGTTGTGGGCAGCCAGGAGGCTTTAGCTGATGGTCACCTTTTAGGTGGCGGGGGCTTCGAGCCTGGCTCTGCGGCCTTGCCCTGAGCCCTGGTCACCACTCTGAAGTTCTACTTGCCAACCCAGCCCAACCACCCCTTCCTTCATTCTCTCCACCTCCACCTTTGGATGCCCCCCAACCCTTGCAAAGACTTCCTGGCTGAGGTTTGCCAACTCATGCTGGTCACTGGGGAATCTGCCCATCTGCCTCCTTATAGCCTCTTCACCGTAAGAACATGACTGGCCTCCACCACAGTGATTCCAGGATAAACAGGTGTCTGGGGAGGTGCAAACTACAATCCCTGAAGTTCACAACCTGCCCTGACTCCAACTCACTCTACCCCAGGTGAGCCTCAATTTCCAAAAACTTGTTCCCTAGCTTAGCTTTTCAGCAGAGAGATCCAAAATGTGTGGTCCTCACCAGCTTCACCCCTCCTAGGCATCCTGTGAGGAAGCCAGGCTCTGAGCGGAGAGGAAAGGGTTGAACAAATACAGATTGCTTGCCAGGCCCTCACCTTCCCTCTAGGAAAGACCCAGTTCTCAGAAAGAGGCCAGGATCTCTGTCTGGATAAGGACCAATCATGCCATTGGACAAAAACCAGGCTGTTCACCTACCCTTCCCATGTTTCTCTTTTCTTCTCTCCTGTGCCTTCCCCCTCTCTCTTCCCAGTTTCTGCTTCACATTCATCTCCCTGCAGCCCCAATGGTGCTCCCAGCCCCTCTGCCACTTCTGCTCCAAGAGCTCCTTCTGTTTCTGCTCTACAAGAAAAATTAACCTGGAAATATGAGCCACACAGGTGATATGCAGTGGTGTGCTTTTTGTGTGTCTGTGTGGTGTATGGTGCCTGCTCATGTGACATCTGAATGGAGGTCCATGTATACACCTTGACAACTCAGAGAAACCAAGCCATTGATTTGTGCTGTTTATTGAGGATGCATTGGGAGGGCCTTTAGGAAGAAAGGAGAAGCAAACAGGTCTCCTCTTCTCTGCTTTTGGGTGTATGAGAGTGAAGAAAGAGACCTTGTGTTGTGCTTGGTCCCACTCAGAATGAGGCGTGAGTCTGAGCCAGGGTGTGGTGGGGACTGGGCCTCTCTTGGTCGTTTGTCCTTCAGTCCGCCTTTTCTTGAACAGAGAGCCGGTGCCTAGCATCTTCAGGAGCTGGGACAAAGACCCCAGTGCGAGAGGGGGCTGGTCTGAGATCCAGGGGCCAGACAGAGTAATTAGTGGCTGAGCCAGAGGCTAGAGCCAGGGGCTGAGCTGGTGACATGGCTGGGGGACCACAGCCAAGGAGGTGAACGCTGGGCATGTGCGGAGAGGAATCTCACCAAGTTCAGTCATCCACACCTGTCTAGGCTCAGGAAGACACAGGTTGGGAGAAGTGGGGTTGCCAAGGCCAGAGCCTGAGGCACAAGAGCAGGGCTGGCAGGATGGAGATGAGGTTAACAGTGGGCTGGGGATCCAGAGCCCCTGCTGGGCATGCAGGGGTGATGGGAGGGCACTGGGCAGCCCTCTCTACCGACTGGCTTTCTTGGAGGGAGCACTCAGGCTGGAGCCCTTCCCCAGGGTATCCTTATAGTCGCTGGCACTTCCCCGGCTCCGGGCCTCCCCACCACGGACGCTGCACACTCCAGAGATACAGCTGCTGCTGTTGGCCACATAGCCGCCGCTGACCGAGCTGGGCCGGAAACCATAGCCACTGCTGCCACCGGTGCTACTGATGATAGCTGCAGAGAAACAGCTGATCAGCACCCCTCTGGCAGAGCTGGGGCTCTTCTTGGAGTAATGGGTTGGGTGGAGACTTCAGTCATAGCTGCCCCCACCCCACCTGCCCCACAGGAAAAAATATCCCTGAGACAGCTCCCCCATGTCTTACCCTCGGCTTGACAGTTTATACCCAATCTGGCTGATTCTTAATTCTCAGAAATCCATCTTCTTAGTCCAGGTACCAGTACACCTACCTGTCATTCTGGACACTCAGCCCTGGCCTTTCTATGAGCCTTTTTTTGCTTAAACTTCCCATATTCCAGCCTCTCTCTCCTGCTAGCTGTCCCATGGATGACATCTTTTGGAAGGTCTGGTTTAATTCTCTTAGCCCCAGTGAGAAACCTAGAGATCCACCCTTGTCAGCTTGACCTCCAAAATCCCCCATCTACTAATTTCCTCAACGCTTTCTAAGTCCCAGCCCAGATCTGATCACAACTTGCAGACATGGCTCCCCAAGCCTCACACACACCCAAACTCATTTCCTTGCAACATGTCTTTTGTCTCCTTATCCTGATGGTGACAGCCTTCCTAGCTGTCAGCCCCTAGGAACAGAAAGACAGAGTGACAAGGAGGAAAGAGCCCTGGACAGGGAGTCAGGAGGCCTGGTTGCTGGCCACACCTCTGCTAACTGGCTCTGTGATCTCAGGCAAAGTATTTCCCTCTCTGGTTCTTAGATTGTTCATCCCCACACACAGGGTATGACAAAGGCCCTTTCTGTCTGTAGATTCTACAATTTTAGGTCCAAGCATATAAATACTTACAGATACTGACAGGGGAGGGAAATTCTCCTGACATCCTGTTCGGGAGAGAAATAAAATAAGAGTGAGCAATCATGTAACCCATAATATATTAATCTGAGAGCTAGTGCCAACCTGATGGGAGTTTCTGAACCCAATGGACACCTGTGGAAATTCCAAGTCTTCTTCGGCATGAGCAGAGCCTGAGAAGTTACAGGGCTACCCCTGATTCTTTGGGGTAACCAGGTAGCAATCCAAATCAAATAATTGTTCCTATGAGATACACATGTGAGTGTGGTATGCACACTTCCCAAGGGTCAAGCCTTGGCACTGAGCCTTTCCTTCTACCAGGAACATTGGGGAAGCTGGAATGGTTGTCCTGGGACATCTCTGACAAGTTCATCTTGTACTCAGACAGGTAAGGAAGATGAAACAAGAAGGCCTAACACAGTAATGCAACTTGTTTGTTTGTTTGTTTGTTTGTTTGTTCTGGAGGGGGTGGAGGGTTGCCTAGGTACACCGAGGAAAGTTGTGAAGATTGAATGAGCTGTCCACTTAGCACGGTGCCTGGTACAGAGTAAGCACTTACACCTGAGTAGGGATTATTATTTACTAACATTATTCCTGTCATCCCTGGCCCTTCACTCCCCAAGAACACATCTTTTCTGGATTAGGCTGTGTTAGGCTTTCTCCTTAGGTCCTCCTCAAACCCTTGGGGGTCTCCTGCCAGGGCACAGCCCCCTCACCTGCACTCCTCGCTCTCCAGCAGCTTGCGGTAGGTGGCGATCTCCATGTCCAGGGCCAGCTTCAGGCTCATGAGCTCCTGGTACTCACGCAGCATCCGGGCCAGCTCCTCCTTGGCCTGGTGCAGGGCGGCCTCCAGCTCATCCAGTTTGGCCCGGGCGTCCTTCAGGGCATTGTCCCCCCGCTGCTCAGCATCAGCAATGGCCGTCTCCAGGTTGGAGGCCTAAATAAGGAATTGGAGAAGTTGGAAAACATAAAGGAGACATCAAAGTCATTCACATCCAAATCCCACTTGTCCTTTGAGATTCTTGGCAGAGATGCCCACCTTTACCCTTCACCCCCACCCCCTGCTCCTCTTCTAAGCTAGGGCCTCTTCTGTTGCAGGCAAGTCCTTCCTTAGCTCAATCTCCACTCTCTTGTGTTTAGATGGTGCTGTTCATGAAAACAGCACATCCTGCCCTCCTGAGATGATGGCCAATTCAGCACCATGTAAGTTATTTCAAAGACATTTACTTGGCCACCCTGTGCCAGGGATTCAAAATGAGTGTGGGTCAGACTGGCTTTCCGCTCTTGAGTTGTTTACAGCCTGGGAGTATAGATCATTGAAATTTGGTCTTGCGGGTACAATGACAATGGCTGCCTGGGTACATGGGACCACAGACAAGGGGCATAGGAAAGGAGATTCCCCAGGATTAACTCTTATTTCCCAAGTGCTTGCCATCCACCTGGCATGACACTCAGCCCTTTATCCTCTTTTTGTATACCTTAGTTCCTCTAGTTCTCACAACACCCTGCACAGTGAGGACAAGTGACTGGTCCAATGTCACAGACCTGATAAGTGTTAAAGCCCATGGGAGAGTAGAAGGAGCACTGGACTAGGAACCAGGACACCTTGGTTCAAATATTAGTCTGCTGCTTGCCTGCTGTGCAACCCACTTAACCTCTCTGAGTCTCAGTTTCCTTATCTGCAACAATAGGTGACACTTTCCTCGGAGTCTTTGTGAGAATTTAATTTCATAAAATAAGAACTATGACTATCATTATTATATATGCACATCTTGTCTCACCACCTGCTAAAGCTGAGGCTGTGGCCTATATTTCTGGCAGTGACTCTGAGTAAGGCCTTAATAAATACCCATACAGAAGGCACTTTAATGGGTTCCCCCTGAGCCCAGTTCTCCTCGATCAGTTAATCAATAAATGTGTATTAAGCTGCTACCAGGCATCAGGCTCTGTACTAGATACTAGGAAAACAATGGGGAACAAAGCAGACAGCTCCCTGCCTCTTTTCAGTCCAGTGGAAGAAGGGGCAGGCAGGTGTAATTACAGAAGCGTGATAAGTAAGAGAAAAGCACAGGTGCCAGGAGAGCACGTTTACTGGGGCAGGTGGGGCAGAGGACTGTGGTCCTAGCCCAGCCTGCGGGACACAAGAAGGCTTCCTGGGGAAGGGGACTCCAAAGCAGTGGTCCGTGGGGTGAGCTGAGATGCCCCAGCGGTGTTTGCTCTAAGTGGTCAAGGCAATGACTTTTGTCCCATAAGAAGTTAATGTCCTCGGCCAACTCTTCCAACTCATTCCCCCTCCAATTGTGCCCACCCGGCTCAGGCCACAGGCAACCAGACCCCTCACCTGCTTTTTCACATTCTCAATTTCAGAGCGGATTCTCTGGATGAGCCGGGTGAGCTCCGAGATTTCGTTCTTGGTGTTCTTGAGGTCATCCCCATGCCGGCCAGCTGCCAGCTGTAGTTCCTGGAACTGCAGACCCCAGAGCACAGAACCATGGATCAGCATGATGAGGGTGTTGTAGGAGTACGTGATATCTTGGGTTGGTGATGTCATGGGGCCAGGGCACATTGGACACTAAACTGGACGTTGCCTCTGTTCTGGGGACAGTCAGGACCAGCCCTCATGCCTGCTGGGGTTGCTCTCTCTGGCCCAGCTCACCTTGGTCTGGTACAAGGCCTCGGCCTCAGCCTTGCTCTTCAGGGCAATCTCCTCATACTGGGCCCGGACCTCATCAATGATGCTGTCCAGGTTCAGGTCCCGGTTGTTGTCCATGGACAGGATGACAGACATGTCGCTGATGTGCGATTGAATCTGAGTAATCTCCTGCAGGGGAAATAGGGAGAGTCTTGGGACTTGACTGTCAGAGACCAAAAATCTCCCCCAAGCAAGGTGAACAAATCCTGGTGATGCCAACTTCGTGGCTCTGAACTAAGGATATTGCTCTCTGGTCAGAGCGAGTTACCTCTGGGCCCCAGACAGATTCTTGCCACCATGGAGCCAGGGCCTGGCCCATTTTCTTCCCACCCAGAAGATAGAGGTTGAAGAGTCTCTCAGAGCTGAGACGGAAGATGAATGACTAACTCGGGGGTGGAGGAGGGCAGAAGTGGCCTGAGACAACATCCTCTCCCAGCTCCCAGAACAGAGTTTTGGGGCTGCCCTCAGAGGGGTAGAGTGGAGAGACAGACTTACGGCTTCATAGAGACACTTGAAGAACTTGATCTCCTGATCCATGGAGTCCACCTTGGCTTGTAGCTCCACTTTATTGGCATAAGCTGCATCCACGTCCTGAAAGATGCCCAGCCATCCCCGGTCACTGCCAGTGCAGCCAAGGAGGCCACAGTCACCCCAGCCTGGGTGCCCTGAGCAGGGGGTAGTGGCCCTCTTCTCTTTGGGGGAGCCCATGAAAAAGGAAAAGAAGCAGCAAAAGGCCCAGCCCTACCCCATCCTGAGACTCTGCTTCTTCAGCAGGGATTGGTGCCTTTCGAAGGAAGGGAACCCCAGCCAGGCTGCTGTCAGTCATCCCTGTAACATCTGAGCAGGCCCCAAGGCTGCAGGGTGACCCTGTGTATCACCCTCTACTATTCTTTGCTATGGACAAACCCTGTCCACATTAAACACTCAAGAAAGCTGTCATCCTCCCTGTCTTTTTACTCCCTTTTCTGAATAGTCGTTTTTTTGGTGTGTTTAGTTGTATTTTGTTGTTGTTGTTGTTTGTTTGTTTGTTTTTTCATGATTCCCTGCCTTTACTTCGCTTTTTCTGAATCATCTCACTTTCTCTGAGAGCAGATCGCATGGCAGGCTCAGCACCTCCTATTCCCAGGTCAGCTTGCTTTCCCACTCACCTTCTTGAGCAACACAAACTCATTCTCTGCAGCTGTCCGCCTGTTGATTTCTTCCTCGTACCTGTGGGAATCCCAGGGCTCAGTTAACACAACTTCCTGAGAAACATCATTTGCCAAGGGAAGACCCTGAGCAAGGGGCACTGTGCCTGAGCGGAGGGCACAGGTGCTGAGCGGCTGTGGAGTCCAGGGCCTGAAGGGCCAGCCAGGCAGGAAAGGCTTCCTGAAGGAGGGGATGTGGTAACCAAGTTTGGAAGAAGGAGATTGTTGAAAATGAGGGAAAATCATGTGGAGCAAATGTCCTGTGGGAAATCTCAGAGGAAGCAAGAAGCAACCTCCTCCCTCAAAATGGAATAAAGCTTTACAAATGAATTCCCCCAGTTACTCTTCATAGAACTTCTGGGAAGTAGATGGATGTAAAACCCCCTTTTACCAATGAGGACACAGAAGCTTGGGAAAACAAGAGAGGTCACCCAAGGTTTTCTTCACCCCAGAGCCAGAGATAATCCTCTCATTGTCCAATTAATTAGACATTTGTTCTAAGTGCCAGGCCAGAGGGTGGAGGGGCAGAGAGGAAGTTCCAGAGTTTTGTTGGGGTGATTTTTCTTAGTATGATGAAGAACACTGCCCCCATATGTAAAAGCTTTAAGCTGTGGTAGCTTCTGTGGCCCTGAGGGGCCACTCCTGCAAGATGAGCTCAGAGGGATGGAGCATTGGTCAAGGTACAGGGGTCCCCTCCTCACTCACCTCTTCTTGTAGTCCTCAACAACATCCCGAACGTTCCTCAGCTCCGAGTCCAGCCTCACCCTGTCCCCGGACAGCGTCTCCAGCTGCTTTCGTAGGGTGCTGATGTAGCCCTCAAGGATAGGCTCCAGGTTGTTCTTGCAGTTATTCAGATCCAGCTGCTGCAGCAGCTCCCACTTGGTCTCCAGCACCTGGTTCTGCTGCTCCAAGAACCGTACCTGGAAGCCAAAGCCCAGATACTACTAAGCCCCCACAGAAATGTCACACCTGTCACTCACAGGGCACTGTGCAAGCGCTCTACCTGCGTTCTTTTCCTTTACCCCCCACAACAGCTGCATGAGGTGGGCGAATTGTTAACTCTGTTTAATGGAGAGGAAACTGAGGCATAGAGAAGTTTAGCCTCTTTCCAAGGTCTGATGGTTTGATAGGTGGTGTAGCCCAGAAATGAACCAGACATGGGTCCCTAAGACCTGTGCATCCAGCCACTCAGAACCACCATGACCAAATCCGCACAGGGCAGGGTGTGCCTGAAGGGGCCAGGACAGAGTCAGGCTGGATCTATCTTTTGGAAGTTTGACACTCTGAAGAAGGGGTCTTCTGTTCATTACATAACATATCAAGCTCAATGAGGCTCCGTGGGCTGAGCTTCAGCTGTTCTAAATTCCAGCAAGGCCCCAACTCTACTTTGCTCATGGCCTCTTCCTTTTTCCCTAGTCCTGTTTCTCAGAACCATCTTCCCTAGAGCAAGCATGGCCCATGGTGCAAGCTACCTGTGCCCCTGTGGCCTCACTGGGCCAGAAAACTGACCAGAGGGGGTAGATCTGCACACATTTTTAAATGTGACTTCCCTTAATCTGCATGAGCACAATTACTGTTTAAATAAGATTATGTCCCCAAAAGTCAGAAACATAGACATTGGAAAACTCTGGGATTCAGTGTTAAGATGGGATTAGCCACCAAACACCTTGCCTCCAACAGATCAGCTAGTATTTGGTTTGGTTTAACCAATCCTGACTCTTTTTCATGTATAGCTGGAAAGGTGAACGAACATCAACCAAAGAGTAAGCCCTACACTCAGGACATCACAGCATATATCTAGACCACACACTGGACACATCTGTATCACCTTCTCTGGCTGCCTGGGTTATGGGATTGTACTCCTCTAGAGACTAAAATGGTTTGAGAACTGTCTAGGCTTCTCTCTCATCCTAGTCAGACCACCTTTGTTCATAGAGGGGATCATCTTCATGTTCCTCTTCCTTTTCATGTCTCTACACTTCATCCTTTAATAGCATTTGACCAGTCCAGCCAAAGATCAGCTACTCTCATCCCCCAGCCCCAAACCTCAGAATACCTTGACCTCCATATGTGAAATGGCTTAGAGCAGCAGTCCCCAACCTTTCTGGCACTGGGGACTGGTGCTCCTACAAGAATCTAATGCCTGAGGATCTGGAGTGGAGCTGAGGCAGTGATGCAAGCACTGGGGAGAGGCTGCAAATACAGATGAAGCTTCACTTGCTCGTCTGTCTGCCCCTCAGCGTCTGCTGCAGCCTGGTTCCCAACAGGCCAGAGACCAGTACCAGTCCGTGGTGCAGGGGTTGAGGACCCCTGGCTTGGAAGAGTAAGAAGCCACAGAGACGGTGCTGGTTCCTGAGGTGACCAGGGACAGTAGGGAATCCTTCTTCAAGAAGTAGAGAGTTGCATGGAGTGGGAGTGGGGGGCCAGGTTCTGATGGCTGCTGACCATCTCAGCCATTGGCATTCTCCTGGGCCAACCTGTCCTTGGTGCCTGACAGTCACAGAGCCAACAGAGCCCTCCAGTCCCAGGACTGGGTCTGGAGGTAGGAGGCTGAGCATGCAACCTCACCTTCCCACCCCCAGATGACCCTGGGCATGGTCTTCACCTTCATGATTTTGCCAACTCATAAAATAGGAGCATTAATTTCATATCTACTGAAAGTCAGGGCCCGTTTTCTCTAGGGAAAGACTACACAGGGAATCTTACACTAGTCTAAGATAGAGAATACCTGATTTGTTCACAGGACGTGCCTTTCCAAATCTAACCCCAATCCCCATTGCTGGACTGGATGACCCTGTGAGGCCCCTTCCAGACCTTTGCTTCCTCTCCTTTTCAGCACCCCTCCCCTAACCCTCCTGAAATAAAAATGATAGTAACAACCACCACTACAGGGGTGTACTCAGTATAGTCAGACGTTGTACCAAGATCTTCACATGCATTTCCTTTTACAAACCTAACAACAAACCCAAGAGGTAGGTTTTTATCTCCTTTGTAGATATGAGAAAACAGAGGCACAGACAGGATAAATAACTCCTTAAGCACACGGCTGGTAGGCGATGGGTCAGGGTGGAAGCCAGGCCTGCCTTCAGAGTGTCATGGAGCCCTCTTTTCTACTGCACTATTGTGCCTCCTGAGACAGAGACCTCAGCCAACTGAAACAGATGTCCTTAGAAAAGCCACCTGGGGATTGACCAGCACTGATGCTCCCGAGTCAATAGTAGAATGACTACTGGATGAGATCGGCTGGCAATGGATGTGCAGAGGACAGCTTCCCAAACAGGCCTAGGCTGAGCAATGGCAGCGAGAAGGCCCTTGAGAGTAAAAAACAGGACCCTTTCCTTAGGAGCCCCTGCCACTAACCCTGATAAGCTATGCCAGTAGAAATTGACCTGCCTGTCTTCTCTAGGGAAAGACTACACAGGGAATCTTACACTAGTCTAAGATAGAGAATACCTGATTTGTTCACAGGACGTGCCTTTCCAAATCTAACCCCAATCCCTATTGCTGGAACAAAAGCTTACTTTTTTCTATTTTTCTTTTTAGTCGAGGCAACCCTCGGTTGACCTCACAGATTGCAAGGAGCCTGTCAGTTTACAATCCCTTATTGTTTTATTTTTTATGCCTACAGCACCTGGTATTCCTAGGTGGTCTTCTATCCAAGTACTAACCAGGCCCGACCTTGCTTAGCTTCCGAAATCAGACGGGATCGGGCTTGTTCAGGGTAGCGTGGCCATAGACCCAAAAGCTTACTTTCTAAGAAGAGACAAAAAGGCTGTTCAGAAGTTTTCCAAGTCCTAGCAGACCCACCTTGTCGATGAAGGAAGCAAACTTGTTGTTCAGCGCCTTGATCTGCTCCCGCTCCTGGGCACGCACTTTCTGGATCTCAGGGTCCAGCTCCACGTTGAGGGGGGCCAGGAGGCTCTCATTGACAGTGACCTGGTGAATGCCTCCAGGCGGGCACACGGTCGGACATATAGGTCCCAGAGCTACACTGCCAAACATGCTGCCAGCAAAACCGCTGGCCCGGCCCCGGCCAAATCCATAACCTCCACTCTTCCCGCTGCCACTGGCCACGTTGAAAGAGATGTTCCGGGCGCCCCCCAGGCTGTAGAGGCTCCGACTGCTGAAGCCCCCGCTGAGCCCTTTGCCCCCTGCCCGGAAGGAGGATGAGCTGCCCCCTGCGATCACAGCTGAGCAGCCACTGAAGCCCCCCTTGGCGGCAGCTCCAGGCTTGCAGGTGAATTGCCGGCTCATGCTGCTGGTGGAGGTGGAGTTCAGACACGAAGGCAAAATCCCAGAGGGGTTCCACAGGTTGCTGTGAGGACTGCCAGGTGCCCTTCTTTATATGTACTTGGCACTGGGGCTCATGGATGGGCAGTCAAGGGCTTAATTCGTGGGTTTGGCTTGCCTGGGAGCAAGAAGTCATTTTCTCTATGCTGAGCTAAAGGCCAAACCCTCCCCACCTCTGAAACAACATGAAACCTTCAAAGTGCTGGGCTTGCAAGCCTTGCTCATGTAATTTGGGTCTTATCTAATTAACCTGCTGTTATAGGGTAATTTGCCCCAGGCCCAGCCTCTCCAGGGGGATGTCACTGGCCCTCCCTGATTCATCTTCCCTGGATTGTGGGATTCTTGGGGACTCAGGGAATAGGAGGGAATGGACTGCTCTGAACAGAGCAGGCCAGTGAGTAGAACACGTGGGGCTCCAACCATAGTTATGTCCTCCTCTTTCCAGGAAAGGGGCATATCATTCAGTCATGCACCCCTCCCCCAAACCTCTTGGAGGCACCCACTTCACCCCCCACTGATGGCCTCTTCTCCTAACAAACAGAAGACTGAGCTCTCTCTGCTGGACTATTAGGGGTGGAGTGGCCCCCTCCCCAGCATGGTACATTAGCAGCCCAGGGCAGAGCCAACCATGAACACAGGGGGGCTGTGTGCTTCTGCAAGTTACGCAGAGACAGGAGTCTCCACATTTTACCTCTCAAACTCCCAGAATAAGGCAGGCTAGAGGCTGAGCAAGGGACAATTAACGTCCCGTCCTTCAAACACTGAACAGAAATGGGAAAAGAAAGATGGAATTGGGGCAGGTGACTGAGAAATTCAGAAAGCCAACTGGGAGAAATGATAGGACAACAAGAGAGAGGCTCACCCAGGGCCTGGATGCTTCAAGGAAAAACTTCTGGGATGGGGCTGGGGCGGCAGAAACTATTTCATCATTCTTTCTTTCCTCTAATGTGTCTCTGCTAATGAGACTAGGGGTGTCTTGAGGACAGGCGCCATCTGTTTAGAGTTCAAATAAAGAAGTTGCTCTCAAGGCGAGACTGATCTGTTGTATCTCTCCAGACGCTGGGAGCCAAAAATGCAGGCTAGCTGGTTCCCTCCCCAGGAGTGCAGGCCTCCCCAAGAGGGTGGCCCAGTGAGCATGGCGCCATCCTGCTCAAAATGGTCCTGTGGTCCCCATGATCCCTGTTCCAGATTCCACCTATTGTCCCCTCCATCCCAAGTCCCTGGCTCCTGCAACGCATCCTGGTCCTCCCTTAATACTGCCATTGCTGCTGTGGCCCCGGCTCCTCTCATAGCTGACACCACCCCTGGAGATTGCCCATGCCCCAAGATCACTGCTGGGGCCCTATGGGTGGCTTGTGGCTCTTTACCTGGCTGTGGCCAAAACAAGAGAAGCATTTGGAGCAGAGCTGGAGTAGGGCTCTCTCTCCCACTTTGTTTGGGGTGTTGACCTGGAATCCATTCCTGCCTCCACCTTAGCACCCTTTCCTACCCTCCTTCTGCCATTTTGTCTTCATGGCTCTATTGAAACCAGCAGTATTTCTCTTTCCCTCCTGTCTCTCTTCCCCTTCTCTCCATTCCCTATCTATCCTTCCCGCTCTCTTTTACCACCTCTTGTTCTATTGTTTCCTAACTTGCCCTCATCCCAAGGATCTTCCTGGGTCAACATAGGCCAGCTCTGAGCTCCCCTCACTCCCTCAGCCCTAAGCATGTCTTTTTTCCTGTGCTAGAAGGACAGCAACTTTGTGGACAGCAACTTTGTGGACAGCTTCTGTGAGGTTCCTCTGAAGGCTGTGTCACATGTCATCTCAATTTTCCTTTGTAAGAAGATTAGAAAGTTCTACAAATTAAATACAACCTAGTACACTTCTCCTTCCTTTGCTCCCTACAGTAAACCTCTGTTGAACACCTACTGTGTGTCAGATTGGGCCCAGTGCTTGGACATGGGAGCATGTGGTCTAACTCTAAGGGCATTTCACAGCTCTTGGAACCCAGTCCTCACAGAGTGGTCCTCCTCCATGGCTTTGCTGGCTGGATGCTTCTCTCACATGCATGACAGCTTCCCAGCCCAGCCTTCAGCATCCCGCAGCTACTGCCCTGCCCTTGCCTTGTCCCATGACCTTCCTCACTGCTCCCTGCTCCAGCCAAAGACACTTCATCCACAGGCCTCACCTTCAAATACCTCCAAAATTTTGCCAAACTATTTCTACCCAACCTGGAACAACTTCTCTCCCTATCTCTTCTGATCCAAATCCTTCTGCTCTTTCAAATCACTGTCCAAAACCCTGAATTTAGCCCCATCTCTCCTCCATGCTATGGATTTCTCTGTCTATTGACACTTGTGTGTAGGCTGTTGTGTTCCCTAGGGCCTGGGACCTGGATGAGCATTCTGTGTCCCCCAGCTGACTGCTCCCTCTGTGCCTTCCTCAGGGCCTGGCTCCAGCCTCTTGACATCCCTCCCAGATGTGGGAAGACTGGTGGCTGTTGGAGCAGCAACTAAATGGCGGGAACAGTGCATCTTCAGGGAGCTGCTAGGCTGGCACCACCTAGAATGGCACCAGGTAAAAGAGCCTAAATTCTCCTCCACCACCTAGCAGTGTCACTTCGCTTAACCTCTCTAGGCCTCAGCTTCCCGGCTATACATGAGATAATAAACTCCTCATGTGGCAATTATGTGTGTTAATCCATGTAAAGCATTTGGTAAGTGCCTGATACATAGTCAATTACTAAAAATAGAGATTAAAGTAGAATTTAGGAATTGGCCTTTCTTCATCTCTTCTCCTTTCCTCCCTCCTTCCTCTCCTCTGGGGGAGGATGTCTGGATAAGCTTTATGTCAACTGCTGATGGACACAAGGAGACAATCTCTGATCATGGAAAATTTGCCATTAGAAATGATAATAATGATAAAGACACTGTCTAACGAGCGCTTACCAAGTACAAAACTCAGTAGAAAGCACTTTTCCAACATTAAGGCTCTTGGTTTGATCCATTCATCAAATATTTACTGAGTACGTATCAAACGCTGAGGGGGGCAGTACAAAGTATCCTCCCCTCAAAGAACTTAGTTTCTGGATCCCTCCAGATGCAGGTGTCCCTGGGAAAAACACCTCATCAAGCTATTAACAGGTCATTAACACCTTAGAGTGAATTAGTTAATCAGATACTGGCCATTAGGTATGAAACACCTAATGTTGTTGATGAGGATGATGATAGGACAGGAAGGTGAGTTTTGGGCCACCCACAGGAAGGGTGGGCCAAGGTGGGGCTCCTGGGATTTTTTGCTGGAGGAAAAACAGGGAGGGACTGAAGGAAACCAGGGCCGGTCCTCAGTTCCCCAAGATTGCCAAAGTCCTTCATCAACCTAATTTGAGATCTGGGGAGACTCAGGTGCAGAAAGAGGCAGGCCCTCTGCATCGGGAGTCCTCTTAGGCCAGTGAGGGAGACAAGATGTGATCTACCATATCTTAGCTTCATTGTCCCTTCATGCCCTTCTGTAGGCTCTCCCAGCTTTCTCAGTGGGAATTCAGTTCTGAGTGATGCTTGGACAGGTGTGGATACCCCTGAGCCACAGTTATATTCATCGTGAGATGATGAAAGGAAGTGTGTCAGATCCGAGAATAAAATCTTCCATTACCAGGGACATCTAGCTCAGATACTCAAGGAAATTTTAAATTGTATATGAAACAAATTACATTTGTATGTATCTTGGTTTTATGGCCAAATATTTTATTTGGTTCACATGAATTTGTAGCTTCCTTTGTATTTTTGTTTCTTTGTCTGAAGATAATCATTTTGACATGTTTGTTCTGATCCCTTGGCCCCAGTCAGGACCCACGGGCTCCCCGCTCAGTGTTCTGGGGTCTGATAAACCTCCAGAGGAGATGTCAGAAAGAGAAGGGCCAGAAAACCTAGTGCAATTCAAGAGGGTAATTGCTAAATGAGAAGAAAAGGGAATGTACAGAGGAGAGGCAAGACCTGGGAACCTTGAATCCTCAAGGGCTGCCTGGAGGACAAGATTTGGATTCAAGTATTTTAAGGGAAGAAGGCTTGAGTGGACTGGTAGTGAGGAAATGCAAAACCAGCCCAGAGGAAAGGACCCTCCAGGCTGGAGCAGTCACGAGAGTGAAGGTCAGCCATGGGTAGAGGGACCCCAGTCCCAAGCTTGTGTATGGGATAGAGTGAGTGCTCTGGACCCGCTGAGGGCTCTTGAGCCAGGCAGAGCCTGAGCCATACATGCTTCAGGAAGTAGAATCTAGCTGCTGTGTGGGTAGGAGTTATGGGGGTTGGGAAAACCTGGAGGCACTGAAAGAGAGGCAGGTAGTTCTCTCAGCAAATAATTGTCTCAAAAATTAGAGAGAATGAGCTGAGCTATTTGGATGACATCAGCTCAAGTCTTGCCAGTCGTCCTTAGCAGATGGGTCTGGAAAATTGATATGTTGTCTGTGAACCCCTACAAACCTCCCTCCTCGCACCTGCGCATCCTCCTGTAGTTTCAAGCAGGCAGGCCACTCAGCCCCTAGTCAGCTGGATGGAGCACAGTCCCTGGAGCATCTAGGGGCAGGACAGCTGTTCAGCAGTATTGTACCTGGCAAGGCCAAAGGTGAGCTCACCCCAGAGGAGCTGGAATATGGAGGACAGAGGAGGACTCTCCTGCCAGGCCCTCAGCTCTCTCCCATCCTTCAGTATGGCTGCCAAAGAGGTAACTTCCAGAGCAGTCCAACCCCCCTTGCTTCCTCCTCACTCAGCTCTGTGGCTACAAACACCTCCTTTGAGTTTTGCTGGCCATCTCCTTCCTCTAGCCCTACCCCAAGTCTCTGGCAAAGTGTGTGCGCTTGCAACTCTGAGGACCCAGGTTCTGGTCCTGCCATGTGACCATGGGCAGGTCACTCAACTTCCTGAACCTCTGTTTCCACATCTCTAAGAAAGAGGAGACTATTACCTGTTCCACCTACTCGCTGAGGTGGATGCAGGCACCTTGTAAATAATAACAAAGATGATGATGATGATGATGATAATAATAATAGTAATAATAAAATAATAATCATAGCTAACACACAGTATAAGCTCTGCCAGGCTCTGAGCACTTCACACATATTAACTCATTTAATTCTCACCAACAGCTATATGAAGCAGGTATCGTTATTACCTCAATTTTACAGATGAAGATCTGAGGCCCAGGAAGTTATGTAGCTTCCTTGAGTTCGCACAGCTAGTGAGTAGGTGAGCAAGGATCTGAGCCAGGGTGCAGCCCCGGCAGCTTGCTTGCGGTCCGTGCTCTGAGCTTCTATGCTATCCTGGCTTCCTTGGGCACAAATACGCAGCGCAGGTGCCTGCCCTATTCCAGGTACGCATGCCCTACTCTAGCCTCCCACAAGCGCTGGGTTCTGTTTTCTTCTGTCCCTCTTACATCTGCACCACTGTGTGAAAACATGAGCTCACGTTTTCTATCCTGCATGGGTTCTGCCACGCCATGAGTGCCCACGGCCCCACTCTCCCATTTGCTCCCCTCCCTCAGGAAGTTACCTGCCCTCTTTTGCCTCAGCTCTATCATCCACTCTCTATCATCCACTCTCTTGTATCCATGGCCCAGGCTATGCCCGTCCTCTCTCTCTAGAATTTGGGCAGTAACCGCTTGAGCAGTCCTCCCCAGCTCTGCCCATCTGACCCATTCAACCCATCTTGCAAGTCCACTTCTGACTTCCCCCACACTCTCTTCTTCCTGTTACAGGCTCTCTAGCCAGCCAGTTCTGACCCCTCATTCCCCTTCTCAGCCTTCTTTGCTCTTCTGAAGAAGATCAACATTAATTTCAGGACTTGGGTAAAGAAGGGGTGGGTGTGCTTATAAGACAATTATATGTTTCTCACACAGATCATGCTTTTCCTTGATGTCATGCTCTGGGTTGTTCCCCCCACCTCCCACCCACCAGGGCAGGCTTGCCCTGTCCTTTAAGGCAAACCAAGACACACCTCCTCTAAAAAGCCTCCCCGAAGCCCTCCTCTATTTCCACACCCGCTGTCAGGGTGTGCTGCACCTTGTTGCACACAACCTTGTTGCCCAGATGTTGTCTGCATTCCTCCAGCCTAACATTATCTAAGAGGCCCCTCCAATGCCAATACTCTCCACTCCTGGGGCCGTAGGCTCTAGGGCTTGTGGCACAAATTGCGAATGCTGCTTGCCAGTTGGCAGATGTGCTCCAATGTGTCCAAGGATGTGTGTGTGGGTGGTTGTGAACATGGACATGAGCATAACAGTGTCCCGCCAGTATGGACTAGCATGGCTGTCCCAGTTGTCTGTGGCAGACAACTACTGTGATGGGTTAGTACCCGATTGTACCTGCTATTAAATATTTTCAGTATGTTCCGTAGACATGAGCCTGTGAACCAACGAGGATGTGTCTATGTGTGTGTACACAGGTTTCTGATGGCCATCCACCTGACAACGGGCCCCATCTTGAATTAGCTATTGCTTGCATATCTTTATATCTCCATTCTTCTCTCCTAGTAGCACACAAGCGAGAGCCAATTGTCTCGTTTTCACTATATTCTTCTTCTATATAGCCAGGAGGGGATGTGGTGACTCACAGCTGGTGACCAAGTAAGGGAATCAAATTTATTCACTCAACAACCCTGAGACCATGAAAACAGGAGAGGTTCTGACCAGTTAGGCCTGAAAGAACACCCCTTCCTAGGTGTTGTCTGGAGGGATGCACACAAGGTGACTTCTTAAGGTCACAGAGCATCCATTTCCATGAGACTTTCTCTACCCAGTGAACATGTATGAATCAGTTAAAGCCTTGCCACATCAAGTTTGGAACCTTGGGAGAACATCTGTAAAGATCGGAAAATGGCAAGGTCAGAGGCAGAGGGAAAGACAGATAGGAATGAGCAGCAGGAAAGAGTGGATGAGGTTCCAGAAGACAGGGCGCAGACATTCTGACTGCTGTCTTCTATTGCAATCAGTGATTCATTTGCCAATTACTGAGCAACCTCTCTGTGCTAGGCATTTGCCACCTACCCCAAATCCCCCAGGCTTTCCCTTCATTAATCACATGGAGAGTAAGTTATCTCTTCCTCCTACTGGCCCAGACTGCTTTCCCTATCTTTATTCCAGATGGCTGTTAGCCATATGCTGGGAAAGGCTGGAGGCCCAGTCCAGGAACACGGTTTCTGTGTCCTCCTTTCTGCTATCCCCTGCCCAAAATTTTATTCTTTATTTGCATAAGATTCACATAAATTAAAGTAAATGATTCAGTAGCATTTAGTATATTCACAGTATTGTGCAGCCACCATCTCTATCTAGTTCCAAACATTTTCATCACCTTCAAATGAAATGACCCATTAGCTGGAGCTTCCCATTCCCCCTACCCTCCTCCCTGCAACCACCAAATCTCTCTGGATTGACTCATTCTGGACAATTTGGGTGAATAGGATCATACGATATGTGGCCTTTTGTGTCTGGCCTCTTTCACTTAGCATAATGTTTTTAAAGTTTACCGCACTATAGCATGTATCAGTACTTTGTTCTTTTTCATGACTGAATAACATCCCATTGTACAGTATATACCAATAATTTTTTATTCATTCATTTGCTGAAAGACATTTAGGATATGTCTTAGTCCTTTAAGTCTGCTATAACAAGTAGCACAGGCTAGTGGCTTATAAAGAACAGAAATTTATTCCTCACAGTTTTAGAGGTCAAGGCAGTAGCATGGGTGGATTCTGGAGAGGGCCCTCTTTCTTGTTCATAGCCAGTGACTTCTCACTATGTCCTCACATGGTGGACATATCAGAACACTAATCCCGTTGACAAGCTCTCCACCCTCATTACATAGGCCCCTTCCAAAAGCCCCACTTCCTAACATCATCACCTTTGGGGGTTAAGCTTTCTACAAATGAATTTTAGAGAGACGGAAACATTCAGACCATAGCAGGCTGCTGCTCCTTTTGGCTACTGTGAGCAGCACTGCTATGAACATGCTTGTACATGTGTTTGTTTACGTACCGATTTTTCAAATTCTTCTGGATATATTTACCCAGGAGTTGAATTGCTCTGCCATATGATAGCCTAGTATTTAATTTTATGGGGAACTGCCTAAGTGTTTTCTACAATGACTGAACCATTTTACATTCCTACCAGCAATGGATAATGTTCCAATTTCTCCATATCCTCACCGACACTATTTATTTTCCATTATTTTTTATTATAACCATCCTAGGGGGTGTGAAATGGTACCTCATTGTGGTTTGGATTTGCACTTGCATTTTCCTGATAACTAATCGTGTTGAACATCTTTTCATGTGCTTGTTGGCCAGATGCATATTATCTTTGAAGAAAGGTCTATTGAAGTCTTTTCTCACTTTTTAATTGGATTGTTTGTCTTTTGTTGTTATATATTTTGGATACTAGACCCTTATTAGATAAATGATATGCAACTATTTTCTCATTCTGCAAGCTTTCTTTTCACTTTCTTAATAATGTCCTTTGATGTACAGAAGTTTGTTTGTTTTTGATTAAGTTCAATATACCTATTTTCTTCTTATTGCTTATACTTTTGGTGTCATATCTAAAAATTCTTTGCCAATTCCCAGGTTAGGAAGATTTACTCCTATATTTTCTTCTAAGTGTTTTATGATTTTAGCTCTTATATTTAGGTTATTGATCCATTTTGAGTTCATTTTTGTATATGCTGTGAACAGGGGTTCAACTTCATTCTTTTCCATGTGGATATCCAACTATCCCAGCACCATTTGTTGGAGAAACTATTCTTTCCTTCGTCAAATGGTCTTGGCAGGCTTGTCAAAATGACTATAAAAGTATGGGTTTACCTCCAAGAAACCTTTTAAACATCTTTGTGCTGAATGAAAAGGTCCTAGGAATATCATCCTCTGGGTGTCTCTGTTAGGTGAAGCTCCCTTAAGTGTCTACTAACTGCTAAGCCCAGCAAAGAATAAGGCCAGTCCTTGCCCTTGGGGACCCCATGTCTGATGGTGATGGAATCAGCCACACGGAGAGATTGTCTCAATTGCATGTGGAACTATCACAGTAGAAGTGAGAAATGGGCACTGCAAGATCCTAGACGAAAGGCACTCTGCCCAGGTTGGGGGTTCAGAAAAGCTTCCAGGAATGGGTCCATGAACAAATTCTCAAAGAAGCAGTAAAAATTTCCCAGTAATGAAAGACATGAATGATGATCCATGCACAGGGACTATGTGGGCATGAGCATCACCAGGTCAGATGACTTAGCCCCTAAGTAGACCTTCACCAGAGGTCTCCACAAGGCAAGTGAACTAAATACTTACCCTCCTAGACAGTGAGTGGGACTCCCTCACTCCCCTGGGCTGCTCTCCAATCAAAACTCCCGCATGCACCTGTTCCTTCTTGTCTCTTTGTCTGGAAATGAAGCCTACGGAACTGAAGTTGGTCACCACTGGTCCTGTCACTATGCTTTTCCCTCTTGAGCTTCACAAGATTCTCCCAACTGGGTTCTAAAGCAAGAGCACAGCACCCTCTGTGCACTTCTTAAGCAGCAGTTGACAAAGAATCTATCCATTTCTCAGGCAGATAAGCTATAGCCACGAGAGCTGCCCCTTTGCCCTCCTTTACACCCCAGCACAGAACATGTTATCTCTGTACCCCAGGATCACATCCACCTAGCCCCTGGATCCTTCACCATGCCTCCAGGGCCAGGCACAGCACTTGAGCCTCACAGCCCAGTGATCAGGGGCATGCCTGCCCTGTGATTCCATGGACGACTCAGAGATTCCTCTAAAGGCTATTTCAGAATGTAGGTCCCATCCATCCCTTCACTGCAGCCCCTCTTACTGGGCCACCTGGAATTTGGTCTTTCGGGGAAAGACAGAGTATTGGCACTGGGAAGGGCCTTAGGGGTATCCGGTCCTGGGGTTCATGACCCTGGGAGGCTATGGATTGGCTTCGGGGGTCTGGGAACTCCAGAGCACTCAGACATAATTCTGCACACTTTTCAGGGGGAAAGGTTCATAGGTTTCATCAAAATTCAAAGGGGTTCATGACACATGCGGTTAAGAATCAGTAGTTTAGCCTAAATGTACTGGTGACTCAGCACTATTCCCAGTCCCTGGAGTGACGGCAACAGTGACATCAAAGGGAGGCATTTGGGCTAAAAATCCACCAGACTCCTGGACTCTTGTGTTTCCCAAGGCTCATTGCACCCTGACACACACAGGAGAAAACTTCCTTAACACATGAAAGGCACAGTAAGGTCAAGGAAGGTGGTAGCTTGGGACCAGAGGCCCCATCATTACAAGGCCCTGTCCATGTTGACCTGAAGACTGTAGGGGCAATGACTCTATACACACCTATCACACAAGACAGGTCAAAAGCTGACTAAAGGACTGAATTCTGCTGGGCAAAGTCCAAGGACTTGGAAACTCATCCAGGCCCACTACTGACTTCAGGAAATCTGAGTCCTCTTGCTTCCCCACAAAAGCAACACACAAAACCTGCACCTAAACCTACTGTGACGGTGTGATTTAAGTTCTCTCTCCAGGAATCCATGTGCCCATAGTTCTGGTTATTTGATTAAACTCTCCTCCTTCAGGAAGCCTTCCTTGCTTAGCTTCTCCATTTCAATCACTTCACAAGATTACTACCCTGGGCCGCCCTCCCTGACTTGTATGAGTGTGTGGCTGTACATGTGTGTCCGTCTCTCCTATCCCCTGAGATCACCCCTAGGGCAGACTTTGGTCTGCCTCCAGCCTCCCAAAAGGCTTGTGCCTTTGTGAGGTGAAACACATTATTATTAGGAATGAGCCACTAGGAAAGACTGACATGCTGGCAAGAGTGTACATCTGACATTACTCAAGGGAGTTTATTGAATATACAGCAGAAATTCAGAGTCCTTGACTGAAGCAAAGGAAGAACTGGGTGTTGGCATTCTTATGATATTTACATCAAGATCTATGACTTCTGGGCTGGGAGGTACCACCAGAGACAGGTCGTTTTCCTCACTGAACACAGCTCATGGCAACCGGAATCGAGAGACAGAAACTAGTCCAGGACACAGCACCAGAGAGGAGAGCGAAGATAAATTACATACCCACAGACCTTAATAAAAGGCAATGTAATCATGCTGCCCTCCTCAAAAGGACCATGAAATTGACACTTTATTAAAGAGGCGGTGACACACCATGGAAGGAACACAGGCTTTGTGGTCGGCCAGTTCTGGGCTTGTCTCCTAACCCTGGCACTTAGTGGGTGATAGGAAGTGGGGGCTAATTATGCAGCCTCTCTACCTTGTAGAATGGGTAAGAATTAGAGTCAATGCCTGTAGGCAGCCTGGCACATAGTAGCTGGTTGACGTATGGTAGTAAATATTACTGCTAATAAATGTGGTGGTGGCACAGGTGACAGAAGATCCCTAGTTCTCCTTTACTTGTTTTGTGAGTGTGGGTACAGCTGGTGGTCTGAGAGTATACACATTTTCTCCTAAATACTGGAGTCATTTTACAAAAACCTTTCCCTCTCCCCTTCTTTTCTTTCTTCTCTCTCCCTCTCCTCCCTCCCTCCTCTCCTCTCTTTTTCTGGATGATCGTAGCTTCCCAGGACCAAGGAGATAATTGTAGCTTGTGCCTCTAAGCATCCTGCCAGTTGAAGGGAAAATGAGAAGTCACAAAGTCCACATGGGACCTGAAGAAACAGGGAGATGACAGTCCTAATCAGAACTTGACAGTAAGATAAGTCACAGTGCAGACGGCCAAAGGTACTAGGACTCCAAGTGGAGGATTGGGGTGTGGCAGAGATCTTCAGGCGGGGGAGAGCAAGGGCATCTCTGGTCCCAGATGCTGAGGTGAGTGGGGTCATGTGGCTTATCGGGTAGCTTTCCTGCCTGGTGCGCTGACTGAGGTGCTCTTGCCTTGAGAGTCCTTGGGGTCTCCTACTTGTACCCCTTTGGTCTTGGTCTGCTCACTTCGGGTGCTACCAGAGCTCCCTGCAATACCACTGGCCCCAAGGGCAGCACTCACAGAGGAGCCAGGGTGGTAGCTGCTTGCACTGCTGCTGCTGATGACAGCTGAGGAGGAAAGGCCAAGAATAGGGAAGAGGAACAGCAGGGTAAGTCAGCAAGTGAGACGTCTCCCTTAACCCCACAGCAACTCTCAGCATCAAGAAACACCCCACAGATGAATGTAGACCTGACTGTGTGAGATGAGGACAACACAGAACAGACATGCTCCTGCCCTTTGGAGATTCTAAGATCATTTGACTCCCAAGGCCATATTCTCAGCCTTTCTCTTGATAGCAGTGCCCCAGGGGAGAGCCAGAAAGGGCATGGGGTGGTCATACTTTAGTCACTGTTTCCACGGGATAAAGTGGGGAAGGGGTTTCCTCTGAAGCCAGAGAACCTCCGCAAGACTGTAGTAATGGTTCTAGACAGCGTGAGACATTTAGTGGAGGAACATTGCTTCAACCTGGAGTCCCCAGCTTTCCCATCCAGCCAGAATCCCTACCCGACCCGTCTCTCAGAGATACTCACAGATGCTCACAGAGGATGGATTTTCACCAGACATCCTGAAGGACGGAAAGTTAAAGGAGAAAACCTCAGGGTAGTGTTTAGATTCAGCTAAGCCTCGATGGGCTTCTACTTCTATATGAATATTGCTTTAATTCACTTTTATAACAACCTGTGAGCTGATAATGGAGCTTATAATCCCCACTGTACAGATAAGAACATAGAGACACAGAGATATTAAGTAATTGAACTGAACCATACAGCTAGTATGTGGCAAAGCCAGTAATTAAGAGGCCTGTCTGACCCCATGGCTCTTTCGCACAGCACCAGCCAGCCACCTGGGCTTCATGACTCACGTCTGATCTTTCCTTGCAGAAAGCTGCCAAATGCCCCCTCACCCCAGCAGGGAGCCACCCACAGCCCTTTCTTCCTTGTCACCATGACATTCCTCCATCCCCAGTCCCCTTACCAGCACTCCTCGCCCTCCAGCAGCTTGCGGTAGGTGGCGATCTCCATGTCCAGGGCCAGCTTCAGGCTCATGAGCTCCTGGTACTCGCGCAGCATCCGGGCCAGCTCCTCCTTGCCCTGTTGCAGGGCGGCCTCCAGCTCATCCAGCTTGGCCTGGGCGTCCTTCAGGGTATTGTCTCCCCGATGCTCAGCATCGGAAATGGCTGTCTCTAGGTTGGCACACTGAAAGGCAAAAAGCAGGGAGATCATCAGAACACAAAATAAATTTTAGCTCTTAAAGGTTGGGTAGCACAACCCTTTCACTTTCCAGAGGATGTCCAAGGTGACAGCAAGCAGAGCCGAGCCAACACCAGACCCTGGCTCTTTTTCTATTGCAGATGGGTAGTTATAGGAGTCGTCATGAAAAACCGTTGGAGCAGTTGCATTTCAGGAATGGAAGCAAGACTTCAATGTTTGCAACGTTGTCTAGTGCCTGGGGTTGGAGGTCACCAATGGCTGCAGTTTCTAAGTAAGCCAGATCCAGGAGAACCCTACTGAGACTCCAGCCAGGACGTCTCTAAGGATCAGACAGCATGCCATGTGTCACTGTGATCAGATACCTGCCTGCAGCAAGTGTCCCAGCAGGAACCCTTCCCACACTCTGCAGGAAGGGTCTATTTAGATGCTCCCCAAGTCTGGCCTGAATGGGTAAAGGAGCCTTCCCTTAGGACAGGGAGTTGAGAGCCTGAAATTAGACCCGTGACCTCGGAAACTGAGCTCTGATGAACATCCTACAGCCCTGTAATCACAAGTAGTACTGGGGAGGAATGGTCCTCATGGAGTCTGTGAATCAGCCTTATGTATTGTATAGTCACAAGGCTGTCCCCGTGTTCCCCGCATTGACGGGCGTGGACCGTTGTGGGGTGCAGGGAGGAGAGCAGACCGAACTTTTAGTTTAGCGATTCTGTCACTAGCAGAGTTGACCTGGTTCTTTGGGGAGGACACAGGAGGGATTCCCCACCTCCTTAAAATCATTTCCCCACTGATATGGTGTTTAAGGTTTTGCTGCTTCCAGGTAAGACAGGGTTCCTGAAATGGAAATGGGACCACAGCTTCATCTGCTGTCATCCTCACTCAGTCAGTGGGACCACACCCCACCCTGAGGGCAGGAATTTAACATGTCCACACAGAGGTCTGGCTATGAACCCCACACATCCTACATGTATTGAGTGTCTAGTGGGAAAAGGATGCATGAGGCCTGTCCTCAGAAGACCACACCCGAAGGGGACATGGGATGGGCTTGTTGTACATAGAAAAAGTCTGATAACGAGGGAAAAAAGAAAAACTTAAATTTTAATATTGATTCTGTTTAAAAAAAAATAGCTGGGGACCCTGGGAAAGTCACTTTCCCCTCCAGCTCAGTTTCCTTATTTAAACTGTGGAGTCAGTTGAAATAAGCTCAAGGTCCCTCCCAATTCTGAGCAGAATCCCTGCTCTGACCTCAGAGGTATCCCAGAGCAGGGTGGGAAAGATGGACTGTAGATGGCCAAGGGGCTCCCAAGCCCAGGCAGCAGGTGGGGTGGGGAATTTGCTTTATACTAAAGGGCTCCAGTCTCTTCATCCTTCATCGCAGAGGGTGAAACTTACACACACACACACACACACACACACACACACACACACACACACACACACGGTGTTCTCTGCTCACTTGCTTCTTCACGTTCCCAGTCTCACATCGGATCCTCTGGATGAGCCGGTTCAGCTCTGACATCTCGTTCTTGGTCTGCCTGAGGTCGTCACCATGCCGGCTGGCTGCCAGTTGCAGCTCCTGGATCTGGTTTCCCACAGGGAGGAAGTTGGTGATGAGACAGAACTGTCCAGCTCCTCATTCAAGGTAGGGGAAAGGTCCTAGGCAATAACTTCCATAACTGGAGCAAGCCAAAGAGGGTAGCTCCAGAGCAGGAGGTGATGGAGCTAGGACCTGGGCATCTTTTCAGATGTTTGGTGGTGATTCTGACGAAAAATCCACCCACTTCTCTAAGCAGAACCTATTTGCTAGGCCTATCCTTCTTTCTCATCACCCTGCTTGCAGTCTTTCTTGGGCTAAATAACAGAAAGAAGCAATTCACATTTATTAGGTATTTCCTAAATAGAAGAAGAGCTCTGATCCTCTCCACTCATTTATTTTCTCTGTATAGAGGCATCTTTTTAAGGTCAGGTTCTGCTCAGGTACTGGGGATACATCCATGAAAAGAGTAGGTGTGGTTCCTGCTCCCCATGAGGCATATGTTCTCCTGCAGCCCTTTCATAGGGACAGACAGAGGGCCAGGAAAGCCAAGGGCAGTACATACCCTTGGGGTGGTGGGATTTTGGGCTCATGGCTTGTAACTCAAATCTTCCCCTCTCCCCTTGGCCAGTCCTTTGGAGAAGAAGGGCTGACACAGCCATGGACAGGGGCAAGGAGCCTGAGATCCTTGCCATTGGTGGGCCTTGATCAATGCAAAAAGAAGTGCTAAAGCAGGCAGGAGTGGAGTCCTGGTGGCCCCCAGGTAAAGGGTCTTCTCAGTGACGGCCCTGAAGCATAACTCCCCTTACCCACAAAGCTCCTAGAATTCTACTTCCTCCTCATGGAAGTCCTCCCACACTGATCAGAAAAAAGCTCCTGGCTTAGTATCCTTGACCACCATCCCTGTCCCTGGCCCACCCATCGCCATTCTCCTCCATGTTGGTTACTCTACTTTTGCCACATGGCAACATGTCCCAGCCCCTGGAAGTACATTTGTTTTACAACAAGGACACCTCATTTTTTTCTTTCACCAGAGAATTGACTGTTTTTCTCTGTTGGATATGCCCATCATACCAGTTTTGTGATTTATCTTTCATAATGTCTGTGCCAAGAATTCTTTTTGGGTAGAATAGCTTTAATTCATTGATTATAATTACTCTTTCATTTGGCATATCTACAAAGGTATCTCTCACATTCACTGGTGGAAGTATATTTTCCTAGGAAAAGAGGGGATGGTGGAGAAGGGACATCCACTCACACACCACCCGATGCCCACCTTGCTCTGGTATAGGGCCTCGGCCTCAGCCTTGCTCTTCAGGGCTATCTTTTCATACTGGGCGCGGACCTCAGAGATGATGCTGTCCAGATCCAGGTCCCGATTGTTGTCCATGGACAGGATGACAGAGGTCTCACTGGCATGGGTCTGGATCTGAGCCATCTCCTGAGTTGTGAGGTGAGAACAGAGTCAGGGTCCCTTGGCCTTCCTCCTCTGCCCATCAGTCATCCAGGCCTGTAGCCCCTGGCAGAATGAGCCAAAGGGGAAGAAAGAAGTGCCTGCTGGAGATCTGTCTGTTAGAGCCAAGGGAGAAGGCTCAAAGCAGCAGGAGGTACCCCACATGGGCAGCAGGCAGTGAAAGGCATTTTCTCCCACTCACAGAATCAAGAATCTGTGCTTTAGTAGGACTTCGTGGGGTCATTTTTTCCTGCTGACAGGCAAGGTCACTATCTTGGCTCAAACTGGATTGTCTCCTATATATATGGCCTTTGGGACTAAGATCCTACACTTCCATGGTCTCCCAGTGCAAGGTTTTGCACCTTTCCATCAAAACATCCTTCCTTCTGTTTATACTAAATTTCTCCTATTGGAGTCTCCTTGGAAAAGCTGGGCAAAGCCCTCTATTGGAAAGAGGCAAGATGAGAAGGGAGAGGATTGGCCTTACCGCATCATACAGACACTTCAGGAACTTGATGTCTTTATCCAGAGAGTCCACTTTGGCCTGGAGCTCCACCTTGACTGTGTAGGCTGCATCTGCATCCTGCCAAGGGGAACCTAGAGTCATCGATCAATACATCCCATCAGCTGCCCTGTCCCTGCCCCAAAGCCATCTGATTTCTTATGTTTTGTCCAGGAAGGGAAGCTTATTGATGAATAAAATCACTTAAAATTGCTTTTCTCTCAGACTCAATGAATCCTTGGGACTATGGAAGGAGAATGAGGCCTGCTCTTCCTTTGTTACACCTGAAGAAACCAAAGCCCAGAAAGGTAGAGTGAGTTTCCTCAAGTCACACAGTAAGGCTCAGCTGGACCAGAATTTCCCAGCTCCTAGACTCTTTCTGTCTCTGTCCATTTCCTAGGTGTATGTCCTGCCTCTCCAATATGCTGGAGGCCAGAACCGACTCCATCCTCATTCAGGCACCAGCCCCTCCCAAGGAGGCCTGGGATGAAGTCCTGTGCAAAGTTGGTTAGTATGAAGGTGCAAGAGAGATGAAAATCCATAGGCTCTTCTCTCCCTTACCTTTTTGAGCACCACAAACTCATTCTCAGCTGCTGTGCGTCGATTAATCTCCACCTCATACCTGTAGGCAAGGAGAGGAGATATCAGAGACCTCAGTTCCCTCAGCTAAGTAACCTCCTCTTCCCACTGGCTGGGAAAATGCTCAGAATATAAAGTTCTTAGAAGTGAGCACTGCAGAGGCTGGTGGGGACTGTACTATGTCTCTGAGTTACCTCACTTACATTTAACTCACTGGATTCTAGGAAAATATCCAGGTACCTATTAAGCTCCCCAAACCAGCCATTAAATCAGGCAGTGGATCAATGAGCATAGGAACTCTTTTCCATCCATCAGGTAAGAAGCTCTCATCGAACAGGATCCATCTTTCCTCCATAACCGGAGAAAGGGTGTGAGCCCCTGACCCTGGTGCTTGCTCTCTCCCTTCCTAAAGTGGCACAAAAATTGGGTGAGCCTAGGAGCCTCTGGGAGCATGACCCATGACCCTGCTCACCTCTTCTTGTAGTCCTCCACCAGGTCCCGCATGCTCCTCAGCTCCGAGTCCAGCCTCACCCTGTCCCCGGACAGCGTCTCCAGCTTTTTCCGCAGGGTGCTGATGTAGCCCTCAAAGATGGGCTCCAGGTTCTTCTTGCAGCTGTTCAGGTCCAGCTGCTGCAGCAGCTCCCACTTGGTCTCCAGCACCTGGTTCTGCTGCTCCAGGAACCGTACCTGGAAGCACAATGAATGCTATCATGTCCCATGGATATAAGCCATGGACTCCCCAGGTTATATAGATTTTCCTAAAGCCATTGGGCTCAAGTCTTGACTCTCCACTCATAGAATTCCATGCAAACTAGGCCCCTTACAAGGGCTCAGACTATAGCATCTAGACAAAACCAACCCCTGAAGGAGACTCCACAGCTTTATTCTGTTGCCTGACCCAGTTCCCAGGAGACATTCTTCCTTGTGTGACAGCTGAGTGTTTCTTCTGTACCATGAGTTTTTCCCTCTGAATTGTGCTAATTCTAGTAGTCCTTTGTTTTCTTTAAAGAGCTGGAAGTTCATCCAGCTGTCCTCAGAAACCCACCACTTCTTTCTCAAGATTTCTAAATGGCTACCCTTTGCCCAATTTCCCACCCTTGCCTGTAAAATCCCCAAAGAAAGCAACACATTTGTTTATTCCTTTGCGGCACCTGGCTTACAGTCTGTTCTCTTCATTATGACCAGAGAGCTTTTCCTGATGTCTAGCTGCACCCTTTTCATCTACAACGCTTTGTCCACTCCCAAGAAGCTGAGAATCACTCATATCTCATCCTCCTCTTATGAGACCCACCTTGTCGATGAAAGAGGCAAATTTGTTGTTGAGCGCCTTGATCTGTTCCCGCTCCTGGGCACGTACTTTCTGGATCTCAGGGTTCAGCTCCACGTTGAGCGGGGCCAGGAGGCTCTTGTTGATGGTGACCTGGTGGATGCCCCCAGGTGGGCACATGGATGGGCACACAGGCCCCAGGGCCACACTGCCAAACATGCTGCCAGCAAAGCCAGTGGCCCGGCCCCCTCCATACCCAGGGGCAGGCCGAAAGCTGTAACCTCCAGTCCGAACACTACCACCAGCCGTGTTGAGAGAAATACATCGACCCCCTCTAAGACTGTAGAGGCTCTGACTGCTGAAGCTAGCCCCAGCTCCTTTGCCATCCACACGGTGAGAAGTCACACTGCCCACAGCCTTCCTCAGTGCCACTGCCGAATGCCCACTGAAGCCCCCTTTGTTACCACCAGACTTGATGTTCAGTTGCAGACTCATGGTGGGAAAGAGGGAACTGACAGAGCTGCAGAAAAGCAATCGCCAACAGATGGAGAACAACGATGGGGCACCCAGAGCACCGGCTCCTTTTATCCTGTCAAGTTCCGGACACCGGAAAAGGGCGTCTCTCCACTCTCTCTTTTCCTCCTGCTGAAGGCCCAGGGGCCATAGGCAATTTGTGGAACAGAGATCTCCAAGCCCTTTGCAGCAACAAAGTGCCTCTGATATTGAGTGGAATATGCTGCCTTTGCAGACTGGAGGGGTCTAATCAGGCATTTATCTACGCTCTTAATTAGGGACCTGGAGTGTTATCCCTTCAGAGATCTCCTAGCTTTATTTTTCCAAGGCTGCCTCCTTCTAGCTTATCTTTCAGCAAGGGGCAAGGGAAATGCCTAGCTCTATCCAAGAAGGCTCCTCGGAAAACCCCAGATTCCTGGTCTTGTTGAGAAGCTGGGGAGTTAGTGCCAGAGAAGTACCAGGAGGTGCTCTCTGGGTCACTCTAAGGACCACAGCTGTCCAGCAATGGAACAGACCCCAGGAGGATAGTAGAAATGACTGCATGGCCCCCCAGGAGGGTTACTGCCTGGGGCTTTCTGTATGGGGCAGGCTTGGGTGGTGGTGACCTCAATGTTGCCTTTTCAAGTGAGACCCCTTTTAGGAGCCAGCAGTTTCTACAGATGAATTTTTCCTCCTGGACAAGGTGATCTGCTTCATCCTACAAGGTCAGGCCATGGAGCAGCCTCAGGAGCTGGGACATTAGCCCTCTTCTCCCTGGGGAGAAGGTCTGCCCCCCTCCCTGCTCCCTAGGGAAACATTCCACGTCCAGTGACCTAGGTACAAGAGACCCCGAGGCTCACTCCTGGGTTTGGAGTGGGCTGTTCTGCTGGTTTCCTATTACTTCAGGAAACACTCACTCTTGGAACAGAGAGAACAGCTCTTTTTAGCTCAGGTAGTCCTGGGGCAGGAGGTAGAGGGTGAAATACTAAAAAATTATTTCAAAAACAGGCACCTGATAGTTGCTTTAATGCAGAACTCTGACCACTTCTATAACTAAATTGAGAAGCCTTGATCTATTTGGATCAGCTACAGAGCAACAGACAACTGCTCTGGCTGCTTGAGAAGGGAAAGAAGATGGTGAGCGGGATGAGGGTAGGCCTGGGATGCTGCCTCAGATGATTTTCCCCCTCTCAGCCTCTGAGGCAGTGGTGGAGGCTTATTCTCCAGGGACCCTATCTCCTGACCTTCCTGGCAGGGCCTGGCCCTAAAGCATGAGAAGTGGGCTCTTTGCACTTCTGAAGCAGATCACAAGTGCTGATGTTCTCAATGTCAACAAATGGTCTAAGTCCTTTAACCAGAGTGACCAACGTATGACCAACGTATTCTGGGGCCAAAGCTCCAGAATAATATAAGAGCATTGTGAGCAGAGATTAGAGGTATGCTGGGGAGGGAAGCTGATTTAGATTAGGGTTTTTAGGGACCCCCAAAAGGCCAGGCTTATACTCCCAACAGCACTCATCACCTGGGCTACCTCAGAGCAGTGGGGATTCAAGTATGACTTGCAGTAGTGGGAGCAATGGTGTCAGCGGTGGGCTCAGTTGTCTTCACAGTGACAGTAGTAACAAAGAGAACTAACACTGACTGTTCACTTTGCGTGTGCCAGGCACTGCGCTGAACACTATAAGAATTTCTAATTTAAGCCTCCCGTTACTAACTTCACTTCACAGGTGGAAAAACTGAGGCTTAGCTATGTTAAGGAACTTGCCCATGGTCAGCGCATTAATAAACCAGGGCCAGAACTGGGATTCAAGTGTGTCTGGTTTCAGAGTCCTTGTTCCTAAACATCTCCAACACATAATGTCAGAAATGAGAGTCAGAACCAACAACGCATAGACTTTCTGATGCATGAGGCAGGCGTGGAAGCCATAGGCTCTGATTCTCTCTTGCTAGTGCTTCCCATGTGTTATTAAAACAAATTGATGACACAGGAGAATGGGAGGTTGCCCCTGAACTGGGGACTTATCTAAGGTGGTTGCTCTGGAGTAGACATCACTCTAGGGTTCAGGGGAAAAGTCAGCTTAAGCTGGATGCGAAGAAGGAGGAAAAGGCTCACTTTCACACAGGGCTACATTATTCTAGCCTACCCCCATCCCCAGTAGTCAGGCCTCCCCTGAGGGTCTCCCAGTGGGTAATACACATGGTTCTGGTGAGCTGAGTCTCCTGGGCCAAGTTTGTACCTCTGCTTTCTGGCTGAATGTGAGCCCCGATGTGCTAGGGGAGCTAGATCTCTAACTGGGAACCTTAGCAAAAGAACATTTACAAAGTAGGAAAGGTATGAGGCTGGATCTTCAAGGCTAGAGAAGACTTAGGGTAAATAACAACAGAGTTTCTGGTGCCCAGAATGAACTGAGCCCACCTGCAGAGAAGAGCCAGGACTAGAGCTGGGGTCCTGGCACATTTTGTGTTCACTCCACACACACTCAATAAGAACCTCTCTGTGCAGGCCCTGTGCTGAGGGCTGGTCAGTAAGGGTCTAGTGATGGTGATCATGGTGATGATGATGGCAACGGCAGTGATGGTCGTGGCACAGAAGAAAGAGGAGGGAGCTGAGGGAGATTTCTTGACAGAAGTGTTGTGACTGTGGACTCACACAGATGCACGTCCCATCTGATTCCTAGGGGTTTTAATTGCAGAGAATTTTCTTTGGCCTACACAGTAGAATCTCTGACAGTTCCAATTTTCACGGTGTTAGCCACCCTTTAATTAAACATCACACCCCACACCTCAGAATAGGTGCTCCCAGGCAGTGGGGATTCAAGTGAAGTCTTTGAGTTCACAGGACTAATGAGTGTCCCAAGGCCTGAAGAGATTGTTTTATTCAATAAGTACAAACTGAGTGCCTACTGTGTGTACTACTCAATGCTAGACACTGAGAGAGGGAGACATCTAAGATACTCTCCTTTCTAAGAAATTGAGATTGAACTGGATGAGACAAAATATAAGCTCGTTAAAGTTGTCTTGCTCTTGTTATTGCTGTAGCTTAACTCCACATGACAGTATTCAATAATCTGGGGTTGACTCAGGGAATGAGTGGCTCAGGTAAGCTGTTATTGACATTTTAATTTTTTTAAAATCAGAATAAAGTACATCGGGCTCTCTGAGGTGGGAGTTGAGAACTGGAAGGTTAGCCAGACTGGATAGGTGCACAGTGCACTTGAAAGGCAGCGAGCAGCCCAAGCTGAGTGTAGAAGATTTGACTTGGAGAGCAGAAAGCAATGTGAGAAAGATGGTGGTCAAGGCAATTCCCTTCTCCCGCAGACAGTGTGGAATCCTGTGAAGGTCCTGAGGGGAAGAAACATCACAAAGGGGAAAAAAAAAACAGTGTTTTAGATTAAAGAACAGGCTCTGTGTTACACAAGGAGAACTGCGAGAGACAGGACCCCAGAGACCCTCAGTCCATTGCACTGCAGTCTCTGTCTTGGTTAAGGATATTCCTGGAAGGCAAAAGTCCCGCTCCACAGAACACACCACACTGGGGATAAATAAAGTAGTGCCATGAATAATCCCAAATGAACATATCCAAAGTCATGTCTGCTCAGGTGGAGAATGGATCTTAAGGTCATTTCACTCTAGACCAGTGGCCTTTTGACTACTCCTGAGCACAGTCATGGGAACCAACGTTCTGTAGATCAAGGTTATTAATGGAGAGAGGAAGAAACATGAAGGATTCTTGAGCTAACTTTGGGGTGACAAGACTTCAGGGCAAACTATAGCACCTTAGAACTGGAAGACTTGAAAATGAGCTCTCTGATTATTTGAAACGAGCTCAGTGAAGAGAACGAATATTCTCTGCTTGTCCGAACCAGTTCGAAAGGAGCCGTTTTTCCATCCTCATCCAAAGCTAGCAAGCTGAAACAATAGTTCATCTGCTTTTCTCTCATTCCCTCCACACCCCTCTTAATACCCTTCACCTTCCTGACGTGAAATTCTCTGGATCTTGGCGAATCCAGTCTCACGGCAAATGGGAAATGCACCTGAGGGGTGGGGCAGAGCCCACTCTGCAGTCTGGGCTTCTAGACAGGGTGCTGGGGGCAAGGTGGGAGGAGACAAGGAGAGCGTGAGGTGGAAAGTTATGTGTTGGTAGCAAAGAGAAGGGGTAACTCTGGGCACAGAAGATGAGGAAAGTACCCTAGAAAAGATTATTGGGAGTAGCTAAAGGCAATTTTGTAGGATAATGAACTGTCTCAGTTTCCCAGGGCTGATGGGTTTTCCAAGACAGAGGGCTTCCAGGGCTACCACCTGCACAGTTCTAGAAAACCTTGGTGGTTGATGACCCAAACATCACCCACCAGAGTACAGAGTACCAGATTCTTCAGTAGTTTGTAGGGGTCATTGAAGTTACATCTCTCCAAGTCTGTAAAACTTAAATACTCAAGCAACACTCCCTCCATCCTTACTATCCCTCTTGCCCCTGCCCCACCCCTACACACATGTGTTAACATGAATTCTCCAGATTATTAAGAAAACAGGGAGTTGATCCCATTGATTTAAATTAAATTCCACTCTCACTTATCAAGTGCCTGCTGTTACAGGCACTGTGCTGAATAAAATCCCAGACAAGTAGTCAACATGGTCCAAATTCCCATTTCTTCATGGCACATTAGTGTAGAAGACATTGTGCATGAGCTTCTATTTATTAAAACTTGGCAAAGGATGTATAGTGACCTGACACATGGCAATGGTTCCCTCAGCCCTGCTAGTCTTAAAACTTTGTATCGGCACTCCTTGGCATCTCTCCATGAACACCTTTCTCTGAGTCTAGGGCCTTCTGCTGGCCTCTGCAGCATTAGCATCTCTTTCCTTCTGTCCGCAGGAGCCCAGCTCAGGAGGGAAGTGTCCAATGCTTCCTCCCTCAAGAGAAAAATATCACAGCAGTTTAACCAAGTGGCTGCAGGGCCCTTCGAGTGCCTTTGTGCCTATTAGAAAAGGTTTCCCTTCCTCTGGGCAGATGCAGCCCTTTGCCTAGGTGCATAGCTGAATTTCAGCCCCCCACCCCCTCACTCCTCACCCAGCCCTAGTGCTGGGCACAACCTGGACAGCGCGTGGGGCAGCCCTGGGTGACTTGCCTGCATCTCAAGGATAGCCTCATGTTATACTGGTGAGCTGGAGCCTCTGGCCAGAATTCTCTTTCTCCCAAAGGGAGGGTCACCAAAGTCCCCTGGCGTCTTTCCTGAGCTCACTTCCTCTTCCAAAGCTGGCTGAGTTCTGTCTTCCAGCCCTCTGAGTTTTCCTCTCTGAGCTCTGTGGGAAACTGATTCTCATTTTCCACCACTGTCCACTCTGGGTTCTGTCCACTGGGAACTGCCCTGCCCTGCTTCCCTCTGGCTGAGAGACCTGCAGACTCGTTTTCATTTTTCCCAGCCTGAGTGTCCTTTTGCCTAGAGCACATCCTGGCCTGTGTCTCACTAAGCTTCTTCATTCTTATGTCTCTCTCTCCTCCTCCCACCCTGGCTTTTCATGCACTGTAACCACCAGAGCCCTAACCCTTTAGTGTCGTGCTCTTTAGTCCTATTTCTATTCTCTTTTTTAAAAAAAGAAACTCTCTGAGCTCTTTACAATTCCCCCACTCCCACCCCCACCACCTGCCTCACCATCACAGGGAGACTTCCTCTAAGCTCAGTGCACAGAGGTATGTCAGGCAAGTTCGGTCTTGCTCTGGGAAGGACACATTTTCTTCCATTTACTCCTGGCAAAATACTGCCAGGCTCTCATTCCTGTATTATTTCACCCATCTTTACCACAGACCCCTCTCCCCACCCCCAGCCAGTTCTGGAGGAATTTTGTAAGGTATTTTCTAACCCCTGCCTCCTCTTTGTTGCATTTCTTTTTTCGAAAGAGAATGGAGAGGCTGGGGGAAGTAAGTGCCTTAATCTTTTGATCTTGACTATGAAGTTTGAAGCTTGATCCGCCTCTTCCTTTGCCCATTTCCAAAGCAAACAAGCTGTGCTCCAGTGCGGGTGGTAATTAAGCCAGTCATCACTAATGACATGCTCTCTATCTCCCATCGGAGCACAGTGCAGCCCTGTCCAAACAAGAGGAAGAAGACCAACCCTGCCCCCACCCTGTCCCCTAGGGGAAGCCACTGGAGAAGTGGGTTGGGCGTGGGGGAGCACCTGCCTCAGGTGTGGGGGAAATGGCCATAACCCTTCCCTTTGCCCACATTATAACAGAGCCTGCTGGTCCCTAGGCACAGGAGAGGTGAGGGACAGGAGAAGACAGGGCAGAAGCACGAAAGGGCACAGATGACCACAGGCAAGGTAGGAACTGGGAGGAAAAAATGTAAAAGTAGCATTTCAAGAACGAAATATAAAAAATAAGTATTTTAGGAACAGGGAACTAGAAAAAACTGGATCAGTGGGAAGAGGTGAGTTGGTCCTAAGCCTAGGGGCTAAAAATACAGGGAGAGTGAAGGGTGAGCCCAGAGGCTGGAGGCCCGGTCTTGAAATGAGCCCTTGGCAGTTCCACTCCAGCCTGGGTGGAAGGAATGAGTTACTTGCTGGCTGCAAGGAACATCCTCACTGCTGTGCTGAGGGGCCCTAAGCCCTACCCTCCAGAATACAAGTTTGCCAGGGACCTAGAGGATCAGGCAGGTGGGTCTCAGGCAATGCTCAATGATGACAACCGAGGGTGGAGTCAGAGCGTGAGCTCCTCCATCTGTAACTGAGACCACTGACAAGTTCTATCCGCCTTCCCTTGTAGAGAAGGAGACCGATAGACCAAGTCCACATCTCCCTGGTGTCATGGCTCCCACTGAGACAAGTAGGACTTTATGGCTAGGCTATAAGATGTGACAAAGAAGCTGTGGGTTCAGGGGACTAGTTGTGAAATGAGCCTACAGATCAGAGAGTAGGGGAGAGTGACACACACTAGGACGCAAGGGGTCTATAGGGGTGAGCCAGTGAATACAGGGGACTGGGGCATACTACCTCCCAGTCAAGGAAAGGAACAGCTGGGCAACACGCCGCAGGGTGGGCACTGCATTGCATAACAGAGAACCAACGGAGAGGACTGAGAGGAACCAGCAGACATGGGGGAGAACCTTCTGAAAATAGATGTGGGCTGCGTGGGCTGAGGAGAATGCGATGGGGGAAGAACTGCTGCCCTGGACTGGAATCCAGCAAGAAACTAGCCTGGCAATAGAGCCTCAGGTGTAGACACGGAGTGATCCTTTGTTGGAAGCTAACTTGATACATTTTAACTCATTTCATCCTCACACCAATCCTATGACAAAAATACTCTTATTTTTCCCACTTTACAAATGAGGAAACATAGGAGCAGGGAAACTGAGTTGCCCACGTCACGGTTATAAGTGGCAACAAAAACAAAACAACAATGGGATTCACTCTAGACTGGCCAAGTGCTAAGTGTGTGTCCTTATACACTGGGTGACTTCCTCCATTAAGGTCCCCTCCAGCCCTGTGATCCATGATGCTCTGGTTCAGGTCATGAGTTGGGAGCAGCTTTAATCTGGAAGTTGGTGCTATATCTGGGGTTTCAGCAAGAAGGATCTGAGAGCCCTCCTAGGTATAGGCCGATTAGAAGCAAGAAGGAGGGATTCAGGCAATAAGCCTCTAATTGGGACCCTGGCATCTACTGGGAGATGTTGTGTGGACAGAGCGGCGGCGGGGCGGGGGGGATGGAATGGGTGATAGAAAGTGGTTTGCAGGAGACAAGAGACTCTCCACATCTCTGGTGGTCCTGGCAGCATTTGCCAAACGTGACCTTAAGAGTCATGGGATGGCGCCATAAGCAAACTGGTTATCCTACAAGCAGTTGTCATCCAGAAGGTGGCCCAGGTGGTAGAGGCCCTGGAAGAGAGGCTGGGGGCCGCTGGCGAAGGATAGCTCAAACCTCAGAGCAGCTGCCAAATGTGATCTAAAAAGTCTTTAAGATGATCCCTCTCTCCAACAATTCCTATCTCTCTCACCTCCTCTAGGAAGCCCTCCCAGATTGTCTGTGTTCGGCTCTTAGCCTTTCCTTCCTCTTGGCTGTGCTTTGCTAGTGCCTCCATGCCTGCCCGAGAGAGAGAGAGAGAGAGAGAGAGAGAGAGAGAGAGAGAGAGAGAGACTCGGAGCGCCCCCACCCAACCCCATAGAGCCATGGCAGGGGTTTGCACACTGTGGGTGGAGCTGGGGAGCTTATTGCTGAGTAATGGCGACTCTCTCCGAACCTCCAGATGAACACCAAAATTCTCAGGCACCCGTTGAGGAGGAGCCGTCGGTCTGAAGGCCCTGAGTTCTCTGATGAGAGGTGAAGAGGTTTGGGCAGCTGCAGACCCCCCTCCCCCACCCACCTCCTGTGACGGGAGAAGTCAGAGAGGAGAGGGAGAGGGGAGAGGAGCCAGGGCCTGGGCAATACAGAGGCTGAGACCAGCCTGAGCATGCCCGGGGACGAAACAGCATCTCCTCCAGCTGGCAGCTCCACAGTGGGCACAGCGCCTGTCCAAGATCATTTCACACCCTGTGTGTCATGGGGGGCGGGGAGTCTCCAGGGCCACGCGGACGGAGAGTGCAGCACCCGGATCTGATGACAGAGGGCAGTGTACGCACAAAATCCGGACACAGGAGTTCTTTTTTTCCTGCTTGGAAACTAGCCATGGGTAACTGGATGGGAGTGTGCACCAATGAAGAGACCCAGATCCCTCTGCCCTGCACTCTGCGCATCTCAGCCAGGTGTCTGGGCACAGTCCTGCTGTGAACCGACTGGTCGTGAACCAGTGCATGGCTGGCGAGTACAGAGGCTTCAAAACACACGTTAACAGCAATTAGTAACAACTAGCATCTATTGGCTGCAAACTGTATTCCAGGCACTGTATTTCTTCCATTATCCCTTGTCACATTCTCAACTCTCCTCTAAGGTGGAAGTGTAACCGGACAGTGGAGATCCTCTCCCAGCGTGTTGTTCAGGTTCTTGAAGTCTCCAACAAAGAATTGAGCAAAACACCGAAATATAGTACAAAAGAAATGTTTTTTTAGAAGGAAAAGTACACTTCCAGGAATGGAAGCAGGCCTGAGCAAGAGGAGGCTGGCTCAAAAGGCCTGGTAACAAAGCCTTTGGAGGTTTTCTCCCTATTTGCTGAGGGTGGTTACTTTTCTTAGAGGGGTGGGCTTCCTTGATTGACAACTAAGTTGACAGGACTCAGTGATTCATCATTTTGCGTTCTGCGCATGTGTTCCCAGAATTCAGTCTGTTATGATGATGTTAATGAACTTCCAGGCATATGCATCATATTACAATGATGCTATAATGAGGCTCAGGTGAGTTGAAGGTTGTTGGGGTCTTCATTGCATAGGTGTGTAGGTAGGTACCGGTGACTGACCTGAACTGGGACCTGATTCTCTGCCTACTTGTTTCTTTGTGTGAGTTTTAAAAATGCCTTCTGGCTTGCTTAATTGTGGGGGGATAGGGCGGACCCCTTCTAGGATAGGATGACCTCAGTGCCTTTGCAGGCAGACCCGAAACCCCCTAACTTTCCTGCCTAATTCTTTTCCAAGAGCCAAGAACCATTAGTATGGATGTTGAGGGTCAGGAGGCCTCTTCTTTTGTATCTGCCTCCTGCTGAGAATGGGTGTAGTCCCTGCCTACAGGGGTTTCATGGAGCTCTTTCCCTTCCTGCCTCAGTCAGGGTAGGGTCTTGGGTTTCCTGCTAAAGTGCTATCTCAGTCCCTAGACAAGGAAAAGAAGATATAAACTTTTTATTTAAATCATATACCTATTGATTTTTATTTTTGATTTGTCTATTAAGTGAGTAAAGGGAAACAGGCTTGGTTAATACATTTCTTAAAGAGTAAAAAAAAAAAATACCTTTGGCCTAAAGTTCCCTCCCCTCTCAGACTCTAAGGGCCCTATCTGGCTTAACACCATTTCTGCTAACAATAGGCTGATGACCCTTATCGATAGCCAGAGGATCTAAGTCACCAGTTTGGAGCAAATATCAGGATTTGAGGAGAGGGCCTTTTTCCCTAAGAAAAGAAGAAAACTTAACTAGGTTTACTAAAAAGATTAAGAATTTTTACAAGTGATGTTCCTTCTCAAGTGTGGACTGTGGAATTGGACTGGGGTTCCACTCCCAAGTCTGCCATTACTAACCATGTGGGGCTGGAGAGGTTATTTAAGCCCTCTGAGCCTCAATATCCTCATTAGTGAGAAGTGCATTATTATAATAGCACCATAGGGTGATAATCCCTGCCAGGTTGTTGGGAGAGTTTTTCAAGTTAATTCTGAACAGACATAAACTGTTCAGACGAGTTAGTGCTAAGAACAGTACCTGGCGTATAGCAAGCACTCAATAAGTACCAGTTTATGTGTTTATGTCAATCCTATAAGGACATGGTCCTTCACTAGCCATTAGAAGAGCCAGGATTTGAAGCCAAGCGTATGACTGCTCAGCTAGTATGTTAGACCCAAAGGGGCTGGCTATCTGCCTGACATGGTGCTGGCTTATGCTTATTGTCTGAGGATCGAGTTCAGCATGTGTCCAGAATAAAAGTGTCCCAGTTTGGTTGACAGACATATAAACTGCATGCACATGGATGCATAGAAAGCAAATTTTTTTAACCTGAATGTGTTTCTTCTTTTGCATGCCAGATCATCTGGACATGCACGTACCTTGAGCTTTTTCTTTCCCATGAAGGTAAGCTAGGCTAAGCCACGCATGCCTATGGCAAACATATGTTGAGTGCTAACTGTAAGCTAGGCTTGAGGAACCAGGAAAAAGGAGCTGCGAGGGGGCAGGGTGAGAAGATAGACATGTGCACGGCTAACATGACACCAGGAAAATAAAGCATCAACTGTAATACAGTCAGGAATGGTGATGTAGGTGTGCAGGGCTGTGAACCTGGGAAGAGCACTTAGCCATCCGGGCCTACATTTGCTCCCCTATAAAGTAGAAGGACAGGAGAGAGCTACTGAGACAGCAGCTCTAATGTTCCTTCTCATTTAATGCTCAATGACTTCACAGAGTCCACCTGGAAGGACCAGAAAATGCATAAACACAGAAGGTGGCATTTTAGCTGGGCCACAAAGATAAGTTGCTTTTAGTAAATGGAGCATGAGTTCCCATGATTGAAAAATCCTATTTGCAAAGGTCTATGGGCTTGAAAAGTTCTGCCTGCTTGGAGAAATACTGGAGCATAAGGACAGGAAATGACATGGGAACAGAAGGGTTGTGGGCACCTTGAATGCCACTTTCCAATGAGGCTCATCCTGAGAAGTTGGGCTCGCCTTTAAGGATTCCACCGTGCTCAAGTCAACTGTGCCAACTGATTCTAAGAAAACAAACACTCTTGCAGAAACACACATACACACACACACATACACACACACACACACACATACACACACTCACACACATACCCCTAAAAGATCACCCTTCTTACCTGACTCAGTTTTTCTTCATAACAGTTATCACTACGGACAGCATATTATATATTCCTTTGTTAGTTGCTTATTTTTACTCTTCTCACCAGACTGTAAGCTCTCTGAGAACAGTGTCTGTGCCTGTTTGTTTACTGCAGCATTCCCAGTACCTGAGCAATGCCTGGCTCACTAAAGAGTTTCCAATGAGCCACTGCTATATATAAAAACTACAGATGCATCCAGAAACACATATACACACAGGCCTCAAACTTTAGGGTGAAATAGGTCTGGCTGGAAGAAAAGGAAAGCAAGGCCATTGTTGCGGAGCAGGTTTCGGGGGTAGGTTGGCAAGAGAATGAAGAGATGAATACAAAGGAGGACCAGTCCCTCTAACAATGAGAGGCAATTAGTGTGGGGCACTGAGTGCTTTTGAGAACTGGATGGAGGATGGTGTGAGCCTCTCTGTAACAGGGTGATGATGCCTATCTCACAGGGTCCGTGTGTGAAATAGGGACCCTAATGCACAGAAAGCCCTGAGCCTGTCCAGAGGTGCATCAGTAACAAATCTCAGCCTTTTGCTATGAGCAGCTCTCACTCAAAGTCTACCAGATAGCAAAGATCTGTGTCAGGCCAGAAACCAGAGGAAAGCAAGAATTAGAAGAAGAAAAGTTAGATGGGGAGATGCAGACTTCAACATCCTGGGCAAGAGACTGACACTGAGAATCAAATTGCATTGAGCATTTATTGAAGAAGCAGAGAACAAGACACGAGCCCAACCAGAGGACAAAGAGAATTCCTTGGTGATGAAGGCCCAAGAAAGACACATGGGGACACAGGGGCTAGCACCTGGCTGCAAGAAAGCATCCTGAGTATGTATGTTATCTCTGCATTTGCAGCAATGACCCAGTAAAAGATGGCCAAGGAGGAGGTCACCAAGCGCCCAAGGTTGGACTTCCTGCACAGGAGCATTGCCCCCTGCTGAGGACAACGGGGAGAGGAGAGGGGACTGGGATTGTGGTTACAGGGGCAACATGTCCTGACTTGGAAAAGAACCTCGGGAGAGGAGAGGAGGTTGATGGGTTCTGTAGCTTTCTGCCCTTCATCTGGAGGCCTTCTTTTTGGTTGCACAGCTGCTGCCAGAGTTTTTGGCAAAGGGATCCTTGAATTCACTGCCACAGCTGCCTTTGGTTTTGACATCCGCAGCCCCAGGTTTGTAGCCATAACTGCTTGAAGCACCAAAGCCCATGCTGAAGCCAGCCCCTCCTGCACCAGTGTTGCTGATGACAGCTGGAATGGGCAGAAGACGACACCCTGTCAGTCCCCCCCGGGCATCCTGGCCACTCCCTCAGTTCTCTCCCCTACGGTGGCTTCACATGGAGACAGATTCTCTCTATTGTGTATTTTTAGTTCACTTGGACATTTTCGTCAGCAGATCATTCTTCATGTACTTGGCCCCACGTATTTGACCTTTTCCTATTAGTCTATGTCAGCCTACCACTATCAGACTTTCAGCTTCCACAGACTCAATCAGAGAATCTCCCCACATGAAGAAAGGCCTTCATGCAGGCCTTCGGGTGCTGCTGCTGCTGAAAAAAGGGGCTGCCAGAGTGTCCCTGCTTCTCACATGACAGCACCTCCCTAGCTTTTTAATTCAGAGGAGGTGATTTCAGTTATTATTCCCCTTTCAGGTTCCCTTCAATAACCTCTTACTGCAATTCAGGGCTTTAATTTTGTTCTGGCCTCAGTAAAAATAGAATATAGACATTAAGCATTATTCTTACAATAGACTTTTGGATTACACACTGTTGAGTATCATTTGATCTTTTCACAGGTTATACTTTTGTGTTTCATGATATTATATTTCTCCGTCCATTGCTTCTCCTTGGTAACTAAAGCCAGCTCCCTCTTTGTGCCCCTAAGTCTCCCCTGAACCCACTCTGGTATTCTGACTTCTCCTTGGTGTCATGGAATTAGAGGGACTTAGACTTATAGTAAATGACCAAGGGTAGAACAGGGTCCTACAGGTACTTACAGATGCTCACAGAATTTGGGTATTCACCAGACATCCTGAAGAGAGAAAAGGAAAACAGATAAACCCACCAGAAGCCATCAGCCCATCTATCCCGGGAGGCTCCTCTGTGAATTAGTCTCTCCTCTCAGAACGTCCCAACTTCCACCCCATCCCAGACTACTTTCTTCCCATAAGGCTCAGTGGGACCTCTCAAGAAATGAAGAACCAAGATGAAAAATCTACTACAAAGAGTCAGCTTTCCTTCAAAGTGGCTTTAGGATTATCTGATGTGTGGGATAATTGTGTCTCTGCTTCCCTCTAGTAATGCCCTTGGTTTTAGACAATTAAGAGGAATGAGCTCACAGTTTCAAGGGCCCCATCTTTGCCAAAGCCACCTTGAACATATATGACTCTTGGAGGCTGTCCTGCCCCTCCCTCCACCTACCCTTTAAAAGCATCACAAAGGGCCAGGGATGCTCTGTTTCTCAAACGTTGCTAATGTTGATACTTCCTATCCTACCACCTCTCTGGGATATTTTATGACTCAGTTCTTCTTGCTGTCTAACTTTGGTCTTTCCTACCGCATCATGTCAAATCCATTTTCTATGACGTTTTACTTCAGTAGGAACTGAACAGAACCAAACTGTCTGTTTTCAGTCTTCCTAAGGCAAAGACAGAGCTGCTCCAGACAAAAGCCATCTATCTGGTCCTCACCTGCACTCCTCGCCCTCCAGCAGCTTGCGATAGGTGGCGATCTCCACGTCCAGGGCCAGCTTTGTGCTCATCAGCTCCTGGTACTCCCTCAGCATCCGGCCCAGCTCCTCCTTGGCCTGGTGCAGGGCAGCCTCTAGCTCATCCAGCTTGGCCCTGGCATCTTTCAGAGCACAGTCGCCTCTCTGTTCAGCATCGGCAATGGCCGTCTCTAGGTTGGAGCACTGAGGAGCAAACAAATTGAGCGCTTTGAGTCAGAGCACAGTTCTGAGATCTTGCTCAGAGGATCTCTCTTCATTTGAGGTCCTCATCACTTTTGGACATCACTAGAGGAGAACCTGTCCTTCCCTCAGTTCTAGGCATGGTTCACTCTAACTCGTGCTGTGGCATGTAACAATAGAGCGTTCTTGCCATGAAAGAGAGAAGGGAAAGGGCACTGAGAAGGCGGGCTACCTGGGCATGTGGAGCCTGCCTTCATCCTTTTGGTCTGTAACATTGGCAGTAAGATTCTAATGCCAACCCTGAAAAGTCTTCCGGGTAAAAAAAAAAAAAAAGTCAGACTTTAGTTCTGACCCACAGTGTAAAGGTTGTGTTAGGGGATCTTATAAACCATGACAAAAAAATTGGGGACCAATAAAGTTCCTATTAATAAAATGTCTGTTCGATAAATCTGCCACACTCACTTTCTTGCCTCCAAAATTCTTCATGCTACATGGCAGTAGCCTTAAAAGGTAGCTGACAGGTTTTACAAGCTTACAAACATCTGTTGTTTGGTGAAAACATAACTTGCAGGAGGAAACTGCAGGTGGAGCTCTGTGGTGTCTAAGGGAAAGCGTGGGGCAGGGAGCGGGAGCTTCCTGAGCCTTGTAGTTTTGGGTGTGTGTTCCGATCACCTGGCTGAAGTTTTGGTGAGATCTATGTATCCAGCTTCTCTTTCTGATGTGCCCCCTTCCTCTGGAGTCACATTTGCTTCACCACAAGGAGAGCAGATAATCCTGAGGCCGGATAGAAATCCAGACTGTTGTCCAGCTGGCATCACCCTCCTCTGCCAGGCAGGCTACCAGCCATGCAAATGCCCACAGCTTTTTGAGTGAGTGGCTCACAGCCTCAGTGGCAACACCTAAGTTGCCCAGCCAGGGAAAAGTATGTCTCATCTTCAGAACTGGGCAAGGCAAACACAGAGCAGAGCCCTGGGCCAAGGCTAGGGTGGGAGGCTCTTCCTTCCGCACTCTTCTCTAAAGTCCTTCCTCCGACATGGATTCATCACGTGAAACCTCTTAATACCTCTCTTTTATCTACTGCATCAGTTCAAAACCCCATTGCCCAGCTTTGAAGGAGCCCATAATCCGCCCCTTCCTACCTAAGGGTATCCTGCTCTCTGCTACCCCACGCATATGGACCTTCTGCTCAGAGTCCACATCTCTTCTCCCTGAACACGTGCTATGCACATGCCCACCTCAGGTCCACTGCTCCTGCTGGCTCCTTTTCCAGGCCCCTACCCCTCTCTTTTCTGCCTCTATTCCAGCATAAGCCCATCCCTACAGACAGTTCCAGCCCCTCAGGAATCCTACAGCACTTAAGAGGCATGCTGCATGATAGATGGATGCCTCTTCCTTCTACATGAGCTTGGACTGTTCTCTCTTGAATTATAAATGCCCAAAGGAGGAATCTTTTCCACTTTTAGTCCTATACAAATTGGTTCTCAAAAATCCTGTTAGCTGATTCATTGTGTGGAACCCACCTGCTTCTTCACACTCCCTATCTCTGAGCGAATCCTCTGGATCAGCCGGTTGAGCTCCGAGATCTCAGCCTTGGTGAGTTTGAGGTCATCCCCATGCTGGCCCGCCGTGACCTGCAACTCCTGGATCTGAGATTGTGGGATGAGATATGATGAGAACAAGAGAGCTGAGCATTTTAAGAGCATTCGGCATGGGGGGAGGGCCACATACTACTCCACATGTTCTCATTACCCAGACAGTGAGGGAGGAAAGAGTGAGAGAGAAAGGGCAGAAAGGAGGTGGAGAAAGACAACCCTTTCCTTCTGACCCAGTTCAGAAGGTCCTGACCCAGTTCAGCAGCATCCTCAGGTTCTTAAATGTGAGAGCCTTGGTGGAATTTGAATTTCTTGTCCTTATTTTGACAAAGTTGAAAACCAGAAAAGCCAAGATATCTGGATTACCCACAGAAATGGTGTCAGAGTCTTATCGGGGCTGTGGCTGCTGTGGCTCCCGCTGTCAACAAGGGCCACAGCAGAGGGAGGGCTAAGGCCCATACATTTGTCTCCAACAAATGCCAAGACTGTGGTTGATCTCCCTGGACCACAGGGAGGCATTTCTAAAAGGCCCAACTCCAAGACAAAGGAGATCTCCACCCAGCCGAATACACACACATGCACAAACATGCACACACGCACACATGAAAACATACACGCACAGCATGCACTCATGCACATATGATGAGAGGGCAGCACATGTGGTCACTGGGCCTTGACACAACTGGCACGCAGCTCACCTTGCTCTGGTACAGGGCCTCAGCCTCAGCCTTGCTCTTCAGGGCTATCTCCTCGTACTGGGCACGGACCTCGCTAATGATGCTGTCCAGGTCCAGATCCCGGTTGTTGTCCATGGACAGGATGACAGATGTGTCACTGATGTGTGACTGGATCTGAGCAATCTCCTAGCGAAAAGTTAGGGGGTCCCCATGAGGGGAGCACATCTCTCGATCTTCCCCAGCAAACTCCTCACTGACTTTTCTGCCCTCCTTCTGCAGAAGCCACCAGTGCCAAGGCACACTCGGTGTGAGATGCACACTTTGTCCCTTCAGCCCGTGTGAGACCATCCTCTCCAGCATGCACTCAGGACTGCTTCCACCCTCATTCCATACTCTATAGCAATGTCCACCCTTCACCCATAGAATCAAGTCTGACCTCCTTCTATGACACTCAGAGAGAGTCACCAGTGACCTTCCTTTCTGCAGGCTCCTCATGCTTTGGCACACCTCAGATCTCTGTATCTTTACTTGTTCTGCTCCTTACGGCTGGAGCATCATGACCCATGGAGACTTTCCCCATCTTTCTTCAGGAGCCTTCCCTGACAGCTCAGGTAGAATTTGCCATTCACTCTGCTCTCCCAAAGCTCATCTATATGCTGTTTTCCCTACCAGACTGGAATTCCTAGAGGATAGGAATTATTTCTTCTCCATCATGGTTTCCTCAAAGCCCACCTCATCATTCAGCATATAGTAGAGCCTTGGTGAATGTCAGCTACACTGAATTGAAAAGCTACTCTGCCAGCCTTTGGTCCATACAACCATCCAAGCCAAAAGCCAGAAGCTACTTGTAAAAGGGGCAGATCACACAAGGACGTCAACCAGGTCCTTACCCCTTCGTAGAGGCACTTGAAGAATTTGATCTCATCTGTCAAGGAGTCCACCTTGGCCTGGAGCTCAACCTTGTTCATGTAGGCAGCATCGACATCCTGGGGAACACAGAGAGTGGTCGACTGCCCTCCCTCCCCTTACCCCTCCCACAAGGAGCCTCAGGTTTCTTGCTCTCTTTATTCTCCCTATCCCATGCTCCACAGGGCGGCCCCATACCCGAGAGCAAAGCAACAAATGTACGGTGCAATGGTGCACCAGAAGTGTAGCAAATACCTGATTTTTAAGCTGGCAGATTCTGGAAATAGCATGCATCTCAGGCTTGGAGAGAGGATCTGGGAAATCGGAATCCCAGTCTCCCCTGTCCAAGGGATTGAGGTACCTACAGGGTCCCTTTCCTCAGCCTACAAACGTTACTGTGACATGCTTAGGGAGCCCTTTGGGCTTCCACTTGCCCTGTTGCTCCCCTTACCTTCTTGAGAACCACAAACTCATTCTCAGCAGCTGTGCGTCTGTTAATCTCCACCTCATACCTACATGGGGCCAAAGAAAGGGGAGAACTTGGCGATTTGGATAATTCAAGTCCTGCAAATGCTCGCTAAGCAGTTAGTGATCACCTCTATGTCAAGAGCAGCAGGGCAGTGGTCTACAAACTGGGGGTCCATATACCCCTTCTTTGAGGGGATGTGACAAGGACCGGTTTAAAGGAATTCATTCCCAGCTCCTTGGCTCATATTCAGTCTGCCCTAAAATGGACATGCCTGGGAATGTAACTGCGAGGAAGTCGTCATGCAGGTTCCACTGTCCTACCTTTCTTTCACAACCACCCCCTCCCCGAGACAGCAGAAAGACACATTTCGTTGCCATCTGGCACCATAGTACAGTACATTAACCCGAAGTGCAAACTCTCCCAGGCACCGAACAAAACACTATCCCGCCTTCAAGCTCTACGTTATACATGTCTCATACATATTTCTGTTCCAGGTGAAGCAAGGTTTTGGAAATAGGTGTTCAGATGAGGCTGGGATGTTTTTAATACATACATTGTGGACTAGGGAGGTAAGAGTGTTGATCATTTCACTTAAAGACTTCACTATCCCATCCCTTACTATTGTCAATGAGTGTATTACAGGACATTTGTGAGAGGAAACAAAATAGAGCATTGGAAAGAAATAATTAATGCTAGAAAATGGCTTTTTAAAATATACTTTAACATGAGCAAATCTTTTCGGCTTTTTACCTCTTCCTAAGGCATGTCACTGACTGCTAAGGGAAAAAAAAAAAGCTTTGTTGAATGGCTGAAGCAGTACAGGCTAGTGAAATAGGTTATTTAAATGGGACTGGAACATTTTCTGAGATTGCCAGATTTTTCTAGTTACACTGGATAAAACATACAGAAAACATTTTATGTGATTTGTCTCAGATCCTATGTGTATTTTTCAAAATACTTTTTATCCAATTATGTTATGAAATAGTTGTTTCTATTACAACTAGCTTTATCTCATTTTATCTTAGTAAATATTCAATTTTATCTTCCTCCTATTAACCAAAAAAGCATATGCTAATTGCAGACCAATTAGTTTTTAGCAGTTTAAATCCCTCTACTTTGTAAAATACATAGAAAAAAATTGATCATGATGGCCATCAAAACTGACATTCATTTGTTATAAACAATTTCTCATTATGTACTTCTAGAAACCAAACACCAGAGTTCAATGCACATACACACATTTACAAAGAGAAACAATACATTCTGTGATACTATTGGCTTTATAAATAACTTATCATTTTAAAAATACATTACAATGCATAATTGAAAGTTAAATCATGACAAAGTACATATCGATTTATCTTGTTTTAGAACAAGGATGTATTAATTGTATTAAATCTATATTATTGTAATCTTGAATATTTTCAACAACCTACTATACAAGATGTAGCCCTTACTTTATTGCTTAGTAGATTTTGTAATAGTCCCCAAAGCACATATTTATATTTTTATTTGAATTTAGAATGAAACCAGACTATTTCTGATAGAAAGCAATATTATTTCTCTGGTTTGACCATGAAAGCTGGCTTTCCAAATTAGGCTAGATGGCAGATGTTTTCTATAAATATGCAGCTTTAAAGTTTTGGAAATGTGTGTATGTGTATGTACACATACATAAAAAGTAGGATTAAAACATTTTTTTTAAATAAAGAATTGGCAGGGGTATATTAAATACTAACAATGATTTTATGTTCCCAGTCTTTTTTGGTCTACTGGATTAAGCACATTACCCAAAGGGACAGAGGATGGTAAAAAAAATAAATAAATAAGTGGCCATTTGACCAGTTTTGGTAAAACTGTTTTTAAAAAACTTCCCAGAAATTTGAAAAGTAAATGACTTTATTGACCTATCCTTTTTGCAAGTCAGATGTTTTTCAATTTTTGCTCTCAACAAAAAGAGTTGAGTTGTCAGCTGACAGCTTGTTAAAAATGATCTTTAGTAATGAGTCATAATGTAATTTTGACACAAAATGATTCATCTAAGAAATATATATCAAATATGGGATACTTTATAGCCACCGAGGAGAAATCAATAAACAAAACAAATATACCTGCCTTCGTGGAGCAGAGAGAGAAACAATAAACATAACAAATAAGTAAATTATATAGCATGCTAGAAAAGAACAAGCACTATGGGAGAAAGAAAAAGCAGAAAAACTGGAAAGACATTCAAAGAACTGAGTAACACTGCTCTTGCAAAACTCCCTCCATTAAAATCTATTTGAAAGAACAAAGTTTCCCAGCACTTAGATAAGAATGAAAAAAATATAGGACTAGAATCCTGTCTCATTGTTGCAAGAATCAATATGTATACATGAATAACTAAGCCACTTGGGGAAGAAATCTAGAATCCAAAGCTAAGGCTCTGACAACAATGCCTCCCATGTATCTAGCACTTTGGTTCTTTTGAGAACTGTTAATACATTACCATCTGGCTTTACCCTGTAAACCAGCAGTCCTCACCTTTTTGGCACCAGAGACTGGTGTTTCTATGAGAATCTAATGCCTGATGCTCTGAGGGAGAACTGAGGTGGTGATGCCAGCTCTGGGGAACAGCTGCAATTGCAGATGAAGCTTCTCTTGCTTGCCCTGTCAGTCACCTCCTGCTGTGAGGCCCAATTCCTAACAGGCCATAGACTGGTACCGGTCTGCAGCCCGGGGGTTAGGGACTTCTGCTCTAAATTGCTCTGGTAGGTGGCAAGGCAGGTATCAGTATCTGGTTTTTCTGAATATCAAAACTTAAGTTCACAGAGAATCAAGGGACTAACCCGTGGTCATTCAGCTAGTGGGTGGTAATTCTGGAACACATGGCCTTTCCACTATGAAAGGCCCAGAGACAGCACAGCCCCTGGATGCCTCTGACCTGGACATCTGGGCTGTGCTGGGCAGCCCTCTCTTTTTCCAATGAGCTCCGATATTCCCATCTTAATTTCCCTCAATCTCAATTCACACTGTTTTATTTCCACTGACTGAGAGCTAACTAGAAGTGTTCTTTAAGACTGTCTCCACAATCTGAGTGTTTTCAGAGGGCAGGGACCATGTCACCTCCTCGCTCAGGATCTCCACGCGGAGTTCTAGCTTAGGAGGACTTCAGAATAGGAATGGGCAGGCAGATCAAACATGGAACAAGGAAATTACTCAGCTGTGACTATCTCCACCCCTTGAATGTGGCAGAAGTCATCTATCTCCAGAAACCCTGGCACCTGGAAGCAAATCGCCCAAATATCAGTTCACACTCAGCCCGGCTATATCACTCTTTCTCCATTGGCTCAACTGGGGGGTAGAAATGCTCTCTGTTTCCAAGTATGTTATCAATTATTCTATTTAATGGTGGCATTCAGCAGCACAGAGATGATTTATCATGAAAAAAGTTTTAAAACTTATTTTTGCTTAGCTTTAAGATTTGTCCTGGGATTGGTGGGGTGTCTCATGTTCTGGGAATTCCCATAGAAAACTTCACTCAGGGTGACAAAGCCATTTGTGCTGTCCATCTGGTTTTGAGGCAATTCTCTTCCTCCCATTCCTCCATTCCCCATGTTAAAAATTAAGCACACCGTTTCCTAGGCAATTCAGAACACCATTTTGGGTAGCTCTTTTCTCTTCCGAAGTCTCATCCTGTCTGAATCTCTCTCTTCATTATAGGAAAAGAAGTCTCAGTGGGATCAGCAAAAGATCGCAGCAGGCAAAAATGCTGGCTCAAAATCAAAACCTCATGTGTAACAAGACTGTCCAGTGCCTCTCCACTCACCTTTTCTTGTAGTCCTCAACCAAATCTTGCATGCTCCTCAGTTCTGAGTCCAACCTCACCCGGTCCCCTGACAGCGTCTCCAGCTGCTTCCTTAGGGTGCTGATGTAGCCCTCGTACACAGGCTCCAGGTTCTTCCTGCAGTTGTTCACATCCAGCTGTTGCAGCAGCTCCCACTTGGTCTCCAGCACCTGGTTCTGCTGCTCCAGGAACCGCACCTGGAACCCAAAGGCGGTCACAGCCCAGAATCCCCATGCTGTGGCCTCTCAACAGTGAGAAGAGGACCCCAGAAATCAGAAGCAGTCATCCTGAGAAGGAGGTGGGAGACAGAAAAGATCAAGGCTCATTAGAGAGTGGATTTGGCCAAGGGGGCATGTCTGTCTGGATCTCCAGGATAAGAAATAAGATCCAGTCTAAAAGAAATTGGGAAATTGGCTTAAGTGGTGCTACAACTGCCACTGTGCATTATTATGAGACTGAGAGAGCTTCTTTTGCTACAAATGCTGGTGTTTGCAGAGTGAAGGGAAATGGGAAGCAGAGAAGAAACAGTGATGCAGGGATAGAACTGAGAAGTCACTCTGGTCGTTAGCATGTTCTTTCTTCTGTGCAGCCCAAATGGCTCTTCGTTGGTTTGTTTCTTTGATTTTCAAAGTTGATTATCACATCTTTACAAGGTTCCTTCCTACTTGAACAGAGGTTTCATGTTTTGGACTAAATAAATTCAAGTACTCTGCTACTCACCAGCAGTCTTCTTCTCACCTATCTCTGTAGCTTGAGGGAGAGAAGGAAATATGCTAGGAAAGAACAGACTTAAAGAAAGAAAGTTCTCAGGATAGTAGCTGTTTCTTCCACTCTTGTCCTCTCCCCTCCAACCACCACCCTTCCTTTTCCTGAGCATAGTGGTGAGGGACACAGTCTACAGCTGCCTGTTCTATCAACTGGGGCCTATTTCTTAGCCTCTCTCTGTCTCTCTGTCTTGTCTCAGCTATAAAGCAGAATGATAACAAAATCATGAATTGTGGATTGATAAATGAGAACCACTTGAGACAGTGCCAGGCACTGAGGAATGTCAGCTATTCTTAGTATTATGTCCCCTACACTCATGGTCTAGACTCTCTGCCCCAGGTGGAGACAAAAGAAGCCTATTCTTTGTCTCCTCCCCATTCATTGAGGTTACTACCTCTGAATCTCCAGAGACATCTTCCTTGTTACTCAACACACATACACTCAATGCATACATGTAACTTGACATGCCCTCCTCTGCATCTTCTTCTTTCAGGCCCGTCCTTCGATTTTCTGGCCATTTTCTCTCACCTCTCTACCTGGCTTATACCCTGTCCCACTTCCTACCTTCCAAATTCTTCCCCATGCACCAAGCATCAGGTCTTGTGACACCTTCTGGCCTATGTCCCTCTGGTGTCCTTGTCCTGGATGTGTGTCCCCATCTCCTTGTCTGGCATTGAAAGCCCTCGGAGGGTCCATTCCCTGCACCACCTGCCCCTTTCACACCCCTCTCCCTTCTCAGGGTCTTCTCCTACAAAGAAGGAATGAAGCTCCGATTTATCCAGCATGTGTGCCGGGCACTTTTCTAAGCATTTTATAAACAACAACTCATTCTTGTTACAGCCCTAGGGGGTAAGAGCCACTTTGGGGCTCATTTTACAGATGAGGAAAGGGACGCTCAGAGAGCTAACTAACTTGCCCGAGTTCCCATGCAGCTAGCTGTCAGGGCAGAGCAAGCACCCTTGTGTACAGTGGTCACCCATGCACAGACAGCTCCTCCAGGACCCACCTTGTCAATGAAGGAGGCAAACTTGTTGTTCAGCGCCTTGATCTGCTCTCGCTCCTGGGCGCGCACTTGCTGGATCTTAGGGTCCACCTCCACATTGAGGGGGGCCAGGAGGCTCTTGTTGACAGTGACCTGAGGGATGCCTCCCGGTGGGCACACCGATGGACATGCAGGCCCCAGGCCAGCGCTGCCAAAGATGGTGCCCACGAAGCCCCCCAGGCGGCCGCCGCCAGTGCCAGCGCAGTGGCCCAGGGCAAAGGTGCCGCCCCGCCCCGCAGAGGTGCTCAGGGCCAGGCGTCGGCCGCCCCCCAGGTTGAAGAGGCTCCTGCTGCCAAAGGCAGCTGTGCTCTTGACTCCGGCCCTGAAGGAGGCAGAGCTGCTGCTGACCCTGCCCGAGATGACTGTGGAGCAGCCGCTGAAGCCCAAGCGCTCGGCGCCGGGGTAGTGGAGCAGTTGGCGGCTCATGGTTGCCGGGATGTGCCGGAGGTGGCGCGGGGACAGGAGGCTGCACAGAGAGCCGCTGGACCTTCTGCCCTTGCTCACCTCTTAAATAGCTGCGTGCGGCCTGGGCGGGCTAGAGTTAGCCTAATTCATAGGTAGGGAACATCATTTAGGCCGTGTGGAATTTCTTGGAAATTACCAGCCCTCTCTGAGATTTTTGTCTCCTCCTTCCTGAACTCCTCATGAATCCTCTATAAAATGGCCCAGAACCCTGCATTTGCTTTGCTTGCCTCCTGCATTATAATAATTTGGCTGCTTTATCTCCAGCTACTGCCCTCCAATTACTGAGGTTATCAATGCTGAGATCTCCCGTGGAAGCTTCCAGTGGGTCTGGCCTCTCTGAGGGTGTGGGGGGAAGTGGGAGGTATAGAGAAGCAGATGTCCAGGCTGATTCTGCTTCAGAAGGATATGACCAGAGAATATTCCAGAGAAGCCTCCTTAGCCTATCCACTGATGCTTCCTTGGGCTTCTGGATGAGGATGGCTCTGTCTTGAGCACGGGAAGGGAGTTGGGAAAGTGGAGATTCTGGCCTCTCTGCAAGACTCTCAGTATACTGGGGGAGGCAAGACACAGTGACAGACTTAAGGTCACTAAGAATCCTGGTCACAAGTGCTGGGGGGTGACTTTGGGTCAGAGCTGAAAGATTTCTCCAGAAAAGTATTTCTGGAATAAGAGTGGGGAGATAATAGTTGGGAAGACAAGAAAAAGAAGGCCTGTGGAGATGGCAGGGGAAAACTTTAGGAAGGTGGTCTTTCCTGAGGTTTTTCTTAGTTTCTATTTTTGTTTTATTTCTTGAATAGCAGAAGGGTGTCATTTATTTAATCCAAGGAACCTCCAAATGGGATATTAACTGCCCTGGTGTCACTGATTCTGTATTAATATGTGACCAACTATTAGAAACAGGTCAAGAAAGGCTGAGAAAGATTCCTTTAATCTGAAATTAAGAACCAGATTCTAGAATTTCATCATATGTAGCTCTAGAACTTCTTTCTGTATTAGCTTTCTTCGATCCAACCCAGTTTTCTTTCCTCCAACTTAAGTTGCCTCCTATTCTTTTGTTCTCTTAGAAATGACCCCTTCCTATAGGTTCCTCTGGCACCCAGGTGGGGTTCTGTTTCATCACTCTTATTTCTCAGTATGAGTACTGGGTATATGCCCTATTTCCCACCACCAGATTGACAGGTCCTTCTGGATTAACCCCTTGCTCATCCCAGGCCTTGGTACCAGGGACATTTGAGATAAGTTTTAACCAAACTGCTGCATACGACCAGGTTTATTGCTGTGACCTCTGATACACCCTGAAGACTGGGATCCCCTTGGGGTCCTCATGGAGTGACAAGATGGTACCTGGGGTAACTGACACAGCCTCCAATGAGCCAATCACAAAGCATAATAACAACCAAGGTGTTTACCCCACGGGGAACAACTCTGTGGTGGCATTGGTGAGTGATAGAGATGGCGCCAGCCACAAATGAACAGGTAGAGGAGTCTGGGATGTTCTGTGTGAGGAAGAGGCTGGGCTCTCTGTGCTGCCTAAGAGAGATGTTATATAGTCCATTCCTGTAAAGAGGAAAGGGCCTATGTCACTATGGCTGGGTGACCAGCAGACTCTTCAAGAAATTCAAGGTTATTGAATTCCTTTCCACTACTTCATGAGATTTCTCCTCTCACCCCATAATTTTAGCCAGCTTTTCTCCTATGAACACAAGAAAGTATTTATTAATTCTGGTCATTGATAATAAAAAAAAAAAAGTAAGAAGAGGATTTAGATTGATAAAAAGAGAAACTTACATAGTATTGGCTGTCAAAGAGAGCCTCTAAAGTCTCCTTTTTTTCTGGAAACTTTCTAAGAAGCTGAGACACCCATTCATCTAGGACCACACCACTTCTGCCCAGGGTTAGGGAACAGGTAAGGTGACCCTTCCTTATCTTCTTGTAAGGGGCTGACTGGCTGGGTGAATCAGGAATTCCTAAACCCCAGGGCTCACCTTTCTCACAGATTATTCAGAGACAGAAGTGACACATCCAGGTTTAGAGGCATCAGATGTGTGGGCATGTGGGCAGATCAAAGGTGTCTGAGGCCTGGGAGGAGAGGTTCTTGTTGCACCTCCCTCTGATTGTCTCTTACTGTGTCACCTCGGGCCCTTTGACCATCCCTGCCATTAGTTCTGTGTGAAAGCAACCCCTAGATTGGTAGACTAGGGCAGCGACATCACCCTCTGACAGCAGAGTTAGGTAACATAAGATAAAGGAGACCACTCCACGAAGGATTTGCAATTACAGTGTCACCAATTACACTCGGTCTCATTTGCCCCAGAACACTAGTTCTTGCAGAAATTACTGTGTGTCCTGTAGGAAAAAATGTGTGGGAATAGACTCCATGATAGATCTAAAAAAATAAAAATAAGAAAAAAAAAGATGAGGCAGGCTACTTATTGCAAGACCAGCTTACTGCCACTTCTGCTGCAACAAAGAATGATGCCCTACTCAGCGTTTCCCACACGCAGTGAGTGGAAAGTGGGATTATCAATAAAGTTTATTTTTCCTACTTTTTAACATTTTTAAATTTTCTAATATGAACATATATCTATAAATGAATCATTTTTAAAAAAAAAAAAACTAGAGAAAAAGGGGGAAGAAGGCTGATGTAGTATCAAAAATACTCTTTATGTCAAAAAACAAAAACAAAAAACTCAGTGCAATCCAAACCTTTTTTTTTTGACCATAGAGCCCTCTCTTAAGTAAATATTTTATATGAACCAGGATTTAAAGAAATATACTATAAGAAGCACTGAACAATTTATCTCCATTTCACCATTAAATCAACTTTGAACTTCCAAAATTCAAACGTACCTACAACATTGCCTAAAAATGAAAGGAGATCTAAGTATAACAAATAGACTATGCAGCCCGATCTGGTTTATGGCAATAAGCCCAAGGTTACACTGTCAAAACCAAAGAGAAGGTATTTGCCTGGATTCGAGAGCATGTGCCAGCATCACCCCAGCATCATCCCAGCGCTGCTCAAGGGCCGAAGAATTCTCAAGCTGGTGACGGGTGTTGGTATCTACACTGAGGAAGGTTATGTCAGAGAATCCCAGTGTTCACTAAGTGTCCTCGTTCTCCTCCTCAGTTCTCAGCCTCCTTTGAGGTTCAATGGGAGCTTGGGGCCATGTTGGCCAATTAAATGTGAGTGGTATTGAAGTGTGTCACTTCTAGGGTAAGGCAGTTAAAAGCCCACGTGCCTCCTCTGTATCTCTTTTCCCCTGTCCCAGTAACCTTGAAGGCCAAGTGTGCCATGTGACAGGGCTACCAGGCAGAAGAGCCTAGGTCCCAGAGACACCAACTGGGAGAACCCCGTAGGAGAGCTGCCCCAACCTGTCTTGAACTGTGAGTGAGAAAACCTTTGTTGTGTTAAGTCGCTGACGTTTCAGGGTTGGTCCACTGAGGCCGTACTGAATCCAAGCATACGAGTAGAAATGCCTCTTAATACCAGTAATCTTTATCCTTAGATCATTTTCATCAAATACTCCTTTAATCATTATTAGACCTCCTCTACTTCTCTTCTTACTTAGCACCTTGAAAGAATAATCTGTCCTAGTAAATACTAAGAGTGGGAATAGTAACAGTGGTTTAATAGTAACCATTTACTGAGCACATACTATGTGCCAGTCACTGAATTAAATAATTCTTATACATTCTTTCATGAAATTTATTTCTCATGAAAACTGTATGAGGAACTACTATTAATAACCCCTTTTTACAGATGAGAAAACCGAAGCTTAAGGAGCAGAAGTATCTTGCCTAAGTCACAAAGTGACAAAAAAGAAATCAAACCTGGATCCATCTGATGCCCAAGGTATTAGCCTCCCCCATAAGCTCTGTAGCATAAAATCTCAGCTCCTTAGCAGAATTGAAAGGGCCTTTCTGATGTGGCTGCTGCCTTCCTCCCCAGCTCCAGGCACCACTGCACCCTCTCTCTCCACCCGCTGAAACTCCTGGGCCTTCCACTCCACACCACTGCAGCTGTGACCTATTGTCACCATGCTAGTGCCTCTGGCTACAATGTTCATTCCTTCCTCTTGTCTACCTGGTAAACTCCATTCTGTGAAAACTCTGCCTATGTTACCTCCTCTGTCAACCTTCCAGAACCTCCCCAAAGTTTCCCACTCTCTTCTGTGTTGCCTCAGTATCTTCTTTTGTTGCCAATATCTCACCATGTGGCAGTTATATTTTGATGGTTACATTTTTATTAAGGACATAGATGAGGTTTATACATCAGTGTATCCCGAGCACTAATGCGTACCAAGCACATGATAAGATAATAATAATGTTCATTGAACCGACGACAATTTTTTCACTGGCCCCAAGAGTGTATTTCTCAAGAACAGTTATTCTGCCAGCCAGTTCCTCTTTGGGCAATAAATAAATCTGCGTACAAGTTATAGGATGGTCTCTTTAGAGTTTGGATTTTGTGAATTGCTTTGCCAGCAGCTAAACACCTCTTTCAGCGAGCTAATGAAGTCAAGCTTTTGAACCAAAAAGATTGAGGACAAAATTCTGTTCCCACTAATCTTTATTAAGTATGAACTTTGGTCAGGCATTGCACAAGACATCTTCATGTTGTCTCACTTCAGCATAATCTGAGGGTAGTATTCTGTCTATTTAATAGCTAAAGAAATGAGGGTCCAAAGAGTTGATAGCTGTGCTCATGACCTCCAGTTAGATGCAGTCTGAATCTTAATTCAAAGTTATTGACTTGGGCTCTAGCACTCTCTCTGGACCCACAGTGATCCTGTTCAGATGCCCCTTTGAGCCCCAACCCAAATGTGTTCCAGCCTCTCACTTGCTCTTTGAAATTCGTTGCATTCTGACAGCATCATCATGGCCTGGGGACTTAGGAGAAATCTCTCAGCACAGACTGTTTGGAAGCTGAGTGATGTGTGTAACAGAGATAGCATCATGCTTAAACACAACTCAACCCAGTGAAACTTCACCAAGGACCAAGATAACATGGTCACTACTTAAAAGAGCATATACCTTTCACCTTCCCCCAGAGAACAGGGAACAGCCATAACTCAAGGCCCAGGCTTTCTGGAATTGCCTTCTGCTACCTCTTGACCCATTTTAAATCTTGCCACAAGACAAGCGTTGGCTCTCTCACCCTGCTGACAATCTGAATGTTCTTAAAGATCGGCCATTCACTGGACCATTAGCCTGAGAAAAGCATGACTTAGAAGGTGTATCTGCTGGGGACAAACCCTGAATATCACAAAATTCATTGGAGGTGAAGGTGGGACCCAGCAATTGTGCAGGGATCTCTTTCATGCCGATCTAAATATACTTTGGGGCTCTGTGGAACACACAGGACCTTGGATGCCCAGGTTTCAGGTCACCGACCTCCACGTATAGAGGAGATGTGGCCTGAGATGAAGATTCCCTTGGAAGATAGAAGCAGCCTGATCCTGCATAACTTTTACAAGTTCATTGGTGAGGTCCAGGAAGCAGGAAGGTGGGGCCTGAACAAGGACAAGAACTCACATATTAAGAGCACAAATCCCTTTGCTGATAGGACCAGCTCAGGGTGCTGAGTAGTCTGCAGGAATCAAGAGAGGTATAACCGATATCCAGGTGTTTCACATGAGCTGGTGTTGCTCTAACAGGAGAAATTCTTACAGGTCTATCGGTGGCTTGTAAGCTCATGTACCCATGGAGAACATGGCCTAGTAACTTCCTAATCAGGGCATGGAAAGCGCAGTAGGAAGACTGGGGTTACCTTTGAGAGCAAACCTTCCTCTGAAAGAACACATGCAGGCCAGCGAAAGGGTCAACTCTTCACCTCTGGCAAGGCTTCAGGAAGGGGAGGCTGAGTTACGAAGTCTCTTATTATGAAAGCAGAAGAATGGGCTAGGATACTGATTTCACATTAAGAAACACTAAGTCAGGGAGATGGGAGAGAGAAGATGTCCATGGCAAAGAAAAGCAAGGAGACTATGCTAAATGTAACAGAGGTATGTCCTGGAGAAGGGAGTCCAGAGGAGACCAGGGCAAGGCGGACAGCTGTTTTTCACTTATCGTGCGGTTTTCTTCGCAGGTGAGCTCAGAGCTGAGGTCTTCCCTGGGAGATCCTTGAATTCACTTGTACTCCCCAGCCTGGATTTGGCCTCCCCACGAGGGCTGCAGTTCCCACTGCCAGTGACACAGCCTCCAGATAGCATGCCATAGCCCACAGAGCTGGGCCGATAGCCATAGGTGCCGGTACCACTGAACCCAAAGCTGGGCCCTGTGCCCGCAGTCCCAGCTGTGGAGCTACTGATGACAGCTGTGGAGAATGGAGGGAGAAATGTTAAGTGTATGTTCCAGGACAGGGGTGGCTCTAAGTCCCTTCCAATCTCCCAACCCCAACTAACTTAAATGTCTCCTCCTTAAGTAACACTTCACATCAACCATGGATTTGAATTTAGTGACACACACTCAATGCTTGAACAGCTCAACCACCTGGAAAAAATAGCCCAGATCCCAGGGGACCCTCAAATCAAGCAGCTTCTCATTCTCTGAATGAACAGGAATACCGAGGATTCTCCTAAGGAACAGATGGTTTCTCACACATCATGTAAGCCAACAAGTCTTGCATTTAACTTTAGAACATATCCTTAACTTTTTTCAAAAAATTTCCTGATCAGTTGATTTAGGGGAGTGTTTGCTTGCCTATCTTAGAGTCAGAGCCGAGCCATGCCACGTGGGGCCAGAGTTAAAACTGGTCTCACACCACAGGGTCTGTGCTGGTCTCTACTCTCAATGAGCAGCAGGTGTGGTTCTTGCTGCTCACAGCTTCCCTCCTGGGGGAACGCCAGGTGGGGGTGACAGATGAAGGTGGAGCTGAGAGTTTCATCCCAGCATGGGAGACATTTAAAGGGAAGGAGGCAATGTGAAATATGTGAAATGTCTGCATGTGGTGGAGAGCTGACTCCATGAGAGAGGAGGCAGCAGGTCTCAACAAGGAAGCCGATTATGATAACAGAGCTCTACCAGGCAGAGCCCAGGCTGTCCCATGGGGGTCCTGAGGGCAGGCACCCACTTACCTTGAGTTTGTTAATAGACTAAAAATATTCCCTCAAAGGTGTGAAATACTCACAAATGCTCACAGGATTGGTGTATTCTCCAGACATCCTGCATGGAGAGAAAAGCACAGGTGAATCTCCATCACACGGAATCCCCTCACCACAGCCTGAAGTCAGCCAGACTGGCTCATGTCCAGGAGGCACAAACTGCACCTGTACATCTCCAAGCGCCTCCTTGTTTCTCCTCAGTCTACTCTCTCCACATCAGACGTGTAAACTTGCAACCTTGGCGCCCCAGTAGCAATACCACCTCCTGGGTCCCTCCTGTTGAATCCTTAGCCCAGTTCTTCATTCCTGAGAGGCTACCACCAGAATAAGTACACTTGCAGAAATGTGAGTACTAGGAGCTGCTGCTAATGTAACTGCAAGATTTTAGGAGCAATAATGTTTCCTTTCTGGGTCTCATGTATAAAGTGGTGCTAGATTAGAACAGAGTGTTTTAAAAGTCAGTACTTCATGGACCACCCTCCCACATGTTGCTATGATCATGTATAACTCATACAGTTAGTATTTTTCATTGTCTCTGACTTTTATAACAAAAAATGCATTTCTCTTAAAAAGGAGTTTTATATATCAGGATCAATAGAAACACAGTACAATGTGACAAAAGAAAGAGACAACAATAAAAAGAAACACAATGAAAATAAAACAATTAAAAATACCATATGATTTCATTTACATGCAGAATCTAAGGAACAAAAAGAACAAACTAATCAAAAATAGTCTCATAAATATAGAGGGCAATCTGGTGATGGCCAGAGGAGAAGAGGGTAGGGAGGCCGGGAGAATGGGGTGAAGGGTTAAAGGAGTACAGATTAGTAGTTGCTAAATGCACATGGGGATGGGGATCATGGTTTCCGGAATAGTTTAGCAGTAATATATTGGCTAGGTGAAGAGCCAGAGGAGAGAAAGAGTAATTAGGGGAATCATTTTGTAAACTGTATAAATGTCTAACCAATGTACTCTATACTTGAAACTAATAAAACAATTTTTAAACATTTTTTACTAGAGATTGTTGTCTCCCCAGAGACTCTAACCCGGGATTTATATCTCTTTATTAATAGAGATACTTGCAAGTGTCAGGGCAGTGTTAAAGGTGTAATAGCAACGCACTGAGACTTTCTCTCTGCCATAGTCTGACGACTAGAAGGAGGAGAACCATAAGGAATTTATGTCTCACCATATGCCATTAATGGCTATTTGTGGGTGACACGAAAAGCACCCTTGGCTCCCCCAGCAGCCTGCTCCTCATACTCAGTGAAAACAAGTCAGGGCATCCATAAAGTTCTTCCAGCTCTAGCATTTTAAGACCCGTCCCAACACCTACCGGCACTCCTCTCCCTCCAGTAGCTTGCGGTAGGTGGCGATCTCGATGTCCAGGGCCAGCTTTGTGCTCATCAGCTCCTGGTACTCGCGCAGCATCCGGGCCAGCTCCTCCTTGGCCTGGTGCAGGGCGGCCTCCAGCTCATCCAGCTTGGCCCTGGCGTCCTTCAGGGCACAGTCGCCCCGCTGCTCAGCATCAGCAATGGCCATCTCCAGGTTGGAGCACTGAGGGCCAGGAGGTAGCATCCCCCTGAGTTCTAAGGCATCCTAAGCATCACTTCAGCCCCCACGTCCTGCTCTACTTCCTAGAGCAAAACCACACCCCTGGCAACAAAGTCCTATCAACCTAGGACTGGGAGAGGTGTTATCCTCTGGTTCTTGGCTTTCCGAAAAGACCCTTCTAATTGTTCCAGATTTCAGATGGGAGCTAAGTGTGAAGGATGTGAGAGCAGTGGCTCCATTTGAAGAAGGTTCTGGGATGGAGGGCCAAGAGAAGAAGAAGGATCATGGAGGAGAATGTGTGATGGGCAGTTTATCCCTCCCTTGGGAGTGAGCTAGGAACCCCCAAAGCCCCTTCACCTGCTTCTTCACACTCTCGATCTCTGAGCGCAGCCTTTGGGTGAGGCGGGTCAGCTCTGATATCTCATTCTTGGTGTTTTTGAGGTCATCCCCATGCCGACCTGCAGCCAGCTGGAGCTCCTGGAACTAGAGGGAGAAGGACCAAAGAAGGACCTCGACTTAGGGCCTGGCTGATCTCAGCCTGGCACACCACACCTGTGTCTAGGGAGTGTGGCTGAGGTGAGTAGAGGTCCCCAACTTTCTAAAGCCCATCAATAGCCTCCCACTAACCATATGTTCATTGGATTTATTTATTTGCCTTAAGCACAGTTGATCTCACTGATAGTTAGATGTGCCCACAAGGACTGTTAAAAGTCTCATACTCTACACAGTGTGACTTTATCACACTCAACTCCAACTCTGGTACTCCTCTGCCTATAGTCCTTTAAAGTCAAGATCAAATTTAAACGCCTAATATGGCATCAAGGTGCTTTTAGATTTGGCATCCACCAGCCTCTCCAGACTCATTTCCTATTGCCCCTGCCCATGACCTACCTGGCTCTCCACCTGTGCCAAACAGTTCCATGTTCCCTAAATGTCCCACATGCTCTCATTTATCTGAGTCTTTGCATGACACTCTTCCTCCACCTGGAAAATCCTTCCCCATCCCTCTTCCCAGCTGACTCCAACTCAGCCAGTGCAGAGTCACTTCCTCTAGGAGACTTTCGTTGATGCCCTCGTGGGGTACCCTTCTGTTCCCATAGTCCCTTGCACACCAGTCCATAGGTCTCCCCACAGTGTACTGTGATCACATGTTTCTATGTCTTTCTAATCAGACTCAGAATGACTGACGGCAGGGACTTTTTATTCCTGAATTCCCACTACCTAGGACAGTAGCTGGCTGGTGCTCAGAAGAGGTCTGATGAGACAGAAAAGGATAAGAACCAAATGACTTCACTCATTCATGGGATATAAAAGAGAAAGTAACAAACAAACAAAACAAAATAAACAAACTCATAGACACATACAACAGTATTGTGGATACCAGAGGGGAAGGAGGATGGGGGAGGAGTATGAGAGTAAAGTGATGGAAGGAGATTAAACTTGGGTGGTGAGCACACAATGCAATAAACAGATGATGTATCATAGAGCTGTATACTTGAAACTTGTATAATGTTATTAACCAATGTTATCCTAATAAACTTAACTTACCTAATCAATAAATAGAACTGACACAGAAAAAAAAAAATTCTGATGAATGAACAAACAAACCAAAGACGGAGCTGGTGAGCTGCGCATCTGTATTACTGTGACTTCCTTCCATTCACTGCTCAGCTTGGCCCCAGGCTCCTGGCAGTAGTGTTGAGCGTGGAGGAACATTTTAAGTGTACGTGGTGGAGGTAGATTTGGCTGTGCCCCAACACCACTACTATGAATTTTGGGTCATCTACTAGCTTGGGGTTATTTCTGTCTTTGATGTCATCCATTGAATAGTTAACAGAGAATAGTCCATTTCTACCTCAGAATTCAGCTTAAGGGGAACACAAAAATAGGTGACATTCAGAATTCTGGTGGCTGTGCTCTGCTATCTGGGTGCTTGGGCTTGCCAGTCATCTCATGGATGATCCTAGCATAGTCTTAGATTCAGGATTTCTTTTACAGATGCCAGGTCCCAAGGCTAAGGGTGCTTCTCTCTATGCTCCTGTGTTTTTCTTTGGTACTAACCTTGAGACAATAAATGCTGGGACAGGACAAATGGCCTTCTCTTGCTTCTCTGCAAGGCTGTGTGAGCATGACAGCCCTCCCCACACACTAACTGGGATGGAGGCACTGATTCCCTAGTTCTGATACCAAAGAGTCTCCTGAGACAAGTGGGGAAGCAAACTCCTACCAGGCAGCTCTATACCCACCCCAAGCCCTCCTCATAAATGCTTCTCAAACAGTTACCTCCTGATTTTCTGTCTAACCACCATACAATTGCCAGTCAGTAATGTAGATTCAAGTCCAGCTCCATCACTTACCAACTAAATGACCTTGGCAAGTTAATTAAACTCTCTGAGCCCTGGCTTCTTCGTCTTCAAAATGGGAATAATTGTAGTAGGCCCTCATAGCAGTGTTGCTACACTAATAAAATTTTGTTCAATGAGTGCTTACCCCTAACTGGGGAAGTGCAGGTTTAGATAATTCCAAAAAGAAAATGATCCCTAAGTCATGTCTGTACAGACCTGCCTAATTCTTCTGGAAGGAGACTGAGGTTAAACACTGGTCACTGACAATCCAGAGTGATTAGGCCACACAGCCATAGCTTACAGCAGTAATGTGGAGGGATTTGGGGACTGGGGACCTGAGCTGGAACATTTGTCACGAAACCCTGGCCTGTGTTGTCTTCTAGGTTTTGAAAGCCTCCTATCTCCTGCCCCCGCAAGCAAAATCTTTCTGTCTAGAGTGGCGAGGAGGGAGGGGGATGGACAAGATAAGGTCTCAAAGGTGTGCATTTCCCTTGAGAAGCAGCCTGATGAACAGGAAGGACAATTAGGAAGTTGTCACCTAGATGTGAGAAACCACATTATCTAAAAAATCATCTCTCCACCCACAACCCATTAAAGGAGTTAAAAGCTAAGGGACTCAGATTCCCCTTTTATTTTTAGATTTGGACTTGAATGAAAAGGTAGGAGTTACCTGATCTCAGATCGCACTCAAGAGATCCCCTAATTTATTGTAATTAATGAGGGAGTTGAGATTCTAATTACCCATGTTTCCCACTTTCCCAGACTCAGTTCAAAACTCTGCCTCTAGAAGTTGTTCCTGACCTGCCTCACCTGATCCTAGTTCCCTATCCTCTGCCTCCAAGCATTCTGTTTGTGCTGCCTTCATTTGCACTCAGCTGTATTTGTGTGCTCCCATGTCCACCATGGTCTAAGGGGATCCTAAAACAGAGATGCATCTTTTCCTCCTTTCAGTCTTTCCCTAGTGCTGGGACAGCGCTAAGCTCCCAGCCAGCATGTGGGCCAAGGTGGGTTATGGGACTGAACCAGAGGCCTCAGAACAAATGACTCTGGGGGATGGACAGCCTACCTTAGTCTGGTACAGGGCCTCAGCTTCGGCCTTGCTCTTCAGGGCAATATCTTCGTACTGGGCCCGGACCTCTGTGATGATGCTGTCCAGGTCCAGGCTCCGGTTGTTGTCCATGGACAAGATGACAGATGTGTCACTGATGTGGGACTGGATCTGAGCAATCTCCTGTATGGGAAACAAGAAAGCATGAAATGCCTTTTGTCAGTAGAAGAAGGTGCCAAGATGATGGCCCTGTCCCAGCAGGGGAGCCTTCAACCCTCCTAAATCTAGGTGAGCTATATTCCTCAAAGTTTATAAAAATAGAGCTCACCATCCCAATGGTTTCAATACCACACCTAACACACTGAGTGGATTTGATGTAGCCCAGATCACCTGAGCTGCATCAGGAATGAAGAAAGTAGAGGAGGAAACAGCCTGGCCACCACGTAAGGAACGCTAAGGACGTGGGAACCCAGAGATGCTTTACCAACAGGCTGAAGCTTGAAGCCAGATGATCATGAAGGCAGTAGAAGGTTTGAGGATGCCCTACCTCCATCCCTGGGGATTCCTTCCCAAGACTTAAGGAAATACTCCTAGTGGCAGAGAGAAAATAGGCAGAAATGAGAATGAGCTCTGCTGAAGGTCAATAGGAACCCCCTAAGATCCCATGGCTTCCTAAAGGATATGACAGCAAAACAGCTGAAGGCCAGGATGAGGCTGATGGCCCACATCATTTGGAGGCGCCAGGATAGATGTCCTTCTTGCCTTTGATCTATAAAGCTCCTAGCATCCAAATGCTGGAGATCCCTGGGCTCTTAAATTTACTGATGAGTAAGTAACTTCTCATTCATATATCTGTCCTTCCAGAAGACAGAGCTGAGGATGGAGCTGGGGGAACCTTACCCCCTCATACAGACACTTGAAGAACTTGATCTCTCCATCCAGGGCGTCCACCTTGGCTTGCAGCTCCACCTTATTCATGTAAGCCGCATCCACATCCTATGGAAATCCAGAGAACCCCTGACATCGCCCTTTTGAACCACAGACAGGATTCTCCTGGGAACTGGCACCCCAGTGCCAACTTTGTAGCTAGCTACTTCAGGGAACAGAGTCAAGACCAGAGGCAAAAACCTGACCTCCACTCAATACCTTAAATAAGTTTCTCATACCTCTGGAACTCCTTCTGCCCTATCCCAAAGTGGGATCTTTGCACTAACTTTATTTTTCAACAAGAAGGTATGGGAGAGAGCCCTATTCAGGCCCCACCACCTGCCCAGTTGGTCATTCAGCAGTCAGAGCTGAGGGCAGACATGGCAATTTACCAGAGACAGACAGAGCTGGAAGATAACCCTGTAGCCTCTCTCAAAGTATATGACCTGTTTCCCGAGCCAAAGTAGGCATGACCTGGGGACTGACTAGCCACATCTGGGCTCCTGTCCATTTACACACAACATAGAGACCGATAAAGTGATATGCTCTCGATAAATATCAAGGTGTCCCAAGCAGCAATTTCCGCCATCTTCTCTGTCCCTTTAACTCTAGGCCCTTCTATAGGGACCTCAGTCTCCTCTGATGTCACCTCCTCTCACCCTCCACACTCCATTTCCTGGGTGACTGAGGAACCCACACCCCTTCCTCACCTTCTTAAGCACCACAAATTCATTCTCAGAAGTTGTCCGCTTGTTTACTTCCTCCTCATATCTGCAGGAAAAGTGTCATAGTTAGCAGTGCTGTGTGTGTGTTCTCATTGTGAAAAGAGAAAAGAGATGCCTATGTTATATATCTCTAATAAATATTTCTACATCTATGCCAATCTGTCCAACTCACTAGGACTGTTCGTTCAGCAGGTGAGCAGGGTTTGAAGCAACCCCTTCCCGGGCCATGTGACCAGATAACTTTGGGTCTGGATTTCCTCTGCTGCCTTGAGTAAGTAGGTCCTTCTTCCTGCCACTTAATGTCTAAATCACAGGAACACGTTGCTGCCCCTCTTATCCATGGTCTTTGTGCCATCTAGCTGCCTGACACCCTTACCAATAACTCTACCCCACCACTAAGCATGACTCTAAAGAAGACAGAAATGTCCCCTGAGAAAGGAAAAAGGAGCATGGTTCAAATGTCTAAGACTTGAGGGAAATGAGAGTGGAAGCCCAACAAAAATTCCAGCTCCCTGCTGAGGGTTTTCCTTGGGACTTAGGGGCAAGTGAGCAAGCTCAGGAACTAAAAGGCTATGGGGTATATACTTAAGCTCTCTTGAGTGGGGAGCGTGCCAAGGAGGTGGCCACCTGCCAGGACAGCCCTGCCACTGCACAAGAGGCTGGCTGTCCAATGTCCAACCCCCCTGGCTGCCCAAAGAAGGCTCTCATCTTGCCCAGGCAGAGGAGCTCAGGATGGGTCATTTTCACAGGAGCTCAGTTCTCCTGAGGCCAGAGACAAATGTCCCGGGCCCTGCTGGGAAAACCATCCCTAGGAGGCAGGTCAGCCTGGGTGCAGTGTCTCTGCTCACCTCATCTTGTAGTCCTCCACCACGTCCCTCATGTTCCTCAGCTCCGAGTCCAGCCTCACCCTGTCCCCGGACAGCGTTTCTAGCTGCTTCCGCAGGGTGCTGATGTAGCCCTCAAGGATGGGCTCCAGGTTCTTCTTGCAGCTGTTCAGGTCCAGCTGCTGCAGCAGCTCCCACTTGGTCTCTAGCACCTGGTTCTGCTGCTCCAGGAACCGTACCTTAGAACCCAGATCACCAGACAGTTATGGGGAGAGGCTGTGGGGTTTCCTTCTCTGGTTAGTAGCTGTGTTCTTTTATGCTGCATTAGCTTAAAGGGTAAGCTTCAGCCCTTAGAAAATGCCAGACTCTCTACCCAGACTCTTTGTCTGACTGAGGTTCTCTTTCTGGGAGCAGCCCCTAAGATCAGGAAGGGTCTCAACATCTTCGTTTCCTTCTAGTCAAGATCTGTCTCCTCTGCACCTGTCCAAACCTGCCTGGGTCAATATGAGTAGTCAGCCTGGGCCAGCTCTCTACAGAAAGTCCTTAAACATGCAAACTGGCTACTACTGGCTTTCACACTCTTGGGCAGCTCTTCTCGGGGCTCAGTGTTCCAGCTTGTGCTCTGCCCACTCTTTCCCCTTGGCCATGGCCTCTCCCAGCCTAGCCAGAGGCTGGTGCTCAGCTGATCTGCGGTCTTCAATCCTCCTATGTTGCTTTCATGTAACTCTATGATCTCAGAGCATTTTCCCAGGGGAGAGCTAGCATTCTCAAGTGGCAGCCTAAGAATATCGTACCATCCCCTTGCTTAAAACCCTCACATGGTTCCACGCCACCTACAGGGTCAAATCCAAATTTCTTCTTGGGCTCTTCACAATGTGTCCAGCTCCTCTTCCACCATTCAACAGCAGCCACACAAACCCAAGGTGTTTCCACTCTCAGACAAGTCCTTCATGCTGCGCACAACTGCTTCCTCTCCCTGGGTCGCCTTTTCCCACCTCTGACAAACTCCTACTCAGGTTTTACCATCCTACCTCACTGTCACCCTGGTGAACTTCCCATGCTCCCCGAAGCTCAAGAAGTCTCTGCCTCCCAAGACGTTTTCACTCTTTTGTTCCTTGGTAATTCTCAAACTTGGGTGTGCATCAGCATCACCCTGGGGCCTGGTTAGAAATGCACATTCTCAGGCCGCACTCCGAGTCTGTGGTTCACTAGGCATGAGGTGGGGCCTGAGAATGTGCATTTTAATGAATGCCCTGATGATGCTGATGCTGCCAGTTCAGGGACCCCTTTCGAGAACCATCACTTCAATGTCTCACCTTAAAATCTGGGTGTATTATAGGCTACAAGTCTGTCTTCCAACCAGAGTCTGAGGTGGTCTGTGTCTCATGAGAGGATGAACTGGGTCTCATGGCATTCCAGACATGAGAATAGGCTGCCATCAGCCTCTCCTTTGTCTGGCTTCTAAGTATGGCATGCCATCACTCTCCATCTAAGCTCAGGCCACTTTCCCTGTCTCCTGAAAGTGCTCCCGGACTAAGCTCTCTATCTCCTCCCACCCCTCTAGCCACCCCAATTCCTCAGCACTGACCCCTCAGTTCAGGGTTTGTCCAGTTCCTCCCTGCTCTGTCCTCAGCTGTGTCTGCATCCTGGGGATGTGTCCTGCCTTCCTCTACCTCAAACAGGGAGACCCCAAAGCAGTGATGGTGGAAGATAAGAGAGGCTCTATGTTTGTCTTTCTCTGGAAAGTCCCACCTTGTCGATGAAGGAGGCGAACTTGTTGTTGAGGGTCTTGATCTGCTCCCGCTCCTGGGCACGCACTTTCTGGATCTCAGGGTCCAGCTCCACATTGAGGGGGGCCAGAAGGCTCTTGTTGATGGTGACCTGGTGGATGCCCCCTGGAGAGCACACAGATGGACACACAGGCCCCAGGGCCACACTGCCAAACATGCTGCCAGCAAAACCGCTGGCCCGGCTTCGGCCAAACCCATAGCTCCCTGTCCGCCTGCTGCCACTGGCCACATTGAAAGAGATGCTCTGAGTGCCCCCCAGGCTGTAAAGACTCCGACTGCCAAAGCCCCCACTGAGACCTTTGCCTCCTGCCTGGTAGGAGGATGAGCTGCCTCCTGAAAGCACAGCAGAGCAGCCACTGAAGCCCCCATTGGTGGCAAAGCCTGACTTGCAGGCAAATTGGCGGCTCATGCTGGGAAGGCCAGAGACCTAGAATAAGATGCTAACCCTTAGCTGAGATGCAACTCATCAGCCTGTGATCTTAGGCTCCCCTTTATAGAGCTCAGGAGGGAGCCACTGCCCTAACTTGTGGGTTTAGTTTGCCTGGGAGCAAGAAATAATTTTCTCCCAGCAAAATCAGAGATACTAGGTAAATAACTTGAAAACCTCCAAAGTGGTAGGCTGGCAAGCCTTGCTCATGTAATTTGACTTTTATCTAATTAACGTGAGGTAATTAGCCTAGCCAAATTATCCCTAGAAAGATCTTGGCTCAATTGTCCTTCCCCAGGGAGTGGGAAGGTGGGAAGGAGTGAGGGGGGATTGCGGGGGTGCAGAGGAGAGACCATTAATTGACAATGTCGTCTGTGAGAGATCTCACGACTATATCAGCATCAGATGAGCTGCTTCAGAGACACAGGCTGAGCCACTTTTATGTGGTTAGAAAGAGATTCCATGGCCTAGTTTCCCAGAGTTCCTGGAGACAATTCTCATGGTGGCCAGGATCGTGGGAGATGAGCCCTCTAGGAGCCCAGCCCAGCCCTCTGGCTGCCTTCCCCTCTTGTGCCCTCCCAGGCAAGTTTCCTGCTCTTCTTTTCTGGGTAAGCTACCCTGCCCCCTCCTATCATTGCCACACTTGACCCTGAAATAATGATATTGCCACCATTCACCGTGGCTAACGTGGTACAGTGCTCTACAGCACTAAAAGAACTGGCATACAGAAGCTCATTTAGTTCACTTGGCCTAGGGAGGAGCTATGTGGTCCAAGTTTTACAAATGGGAAAACCAAAGCTCAGATAGTTAAGAATCCCAGAGGATGTAAATACCCAACAAAACCTAGGCCCCAGCCTTGAGGACTCCCTTGGCTGGTTTTCTGACCCTACAGTTAGAGCTATGCAGGGCTTACTCGTCTGTCCAGCCAGACTGCCAGCCATTCACCAGCTCATTCATTCATTTAACAAACTTCTGTTGAGGGCTGACTCTATCCTGGGTACTGTGCTAGGCTCCAGGGTCATAAATTAATAAAACAGAAACCTAGTTCATAATTCTATGAGGAGGAAAGGCACTTGCTTGAATTTCATTAAACTCTTGACATTACTAAAGTATTTACAATTCCTAAATTTCAAACATATTCACAGTATACAATTCCCTCCATAAAAATGCAATTATTTCACTAGCCAGAGTACTTGAATGAACAGTTTGCCAATTCTTCTTTTCTATTTCTGTACAAAGATTTTGGCCCTATTCTGTATTATGTATTATAACACATAATACTATTACTATTGTATCAAATGATTTCCATATTTAACCTTCCCTCTTTTTTATATACAAAACATCTATTTTCTAGTTACGAATAATCATTTTCTTAAACGGTTTCCATTTTGCTACCAGCAATGGCATTTGGCAATCTTTTTTCATCTTTTTTTACCAGACACAAAGGATTTATTACTTTGCAATTTCTCCATAGAGCACGAGTGAAGACTAAGGCCATGCTATGGTGGGGATGCCGAGTGTTCCATCCAAAATCACTTCTCAGTTGACTTCTTTCAGCTCACCAGAGTCAGGGTAGACGTGACTCAGACCTGTGATTCTGCGAAATGACAAACTGCTGTCACAGGCCTTGAGAACACTCTTTAAGGGTTGAAAGCAGCTGTTCTTACTGTGATTGCCAACTTGGCAGTGTGTTGTGTGAGTGTTAATGTGCAGCTAGCCCCTCATCCCTCATGGCCTTCACTTCCCCTCTCCCACCCTGGCCTTCTCTCCTTATGAACTTGCCACAGGGACGTTCCAGTCACATCTCAATTCAGCCACTCTTATCTGGTCAGCCTCCTTAAATTGTACTACTTCTCTGATCTAATTTGGTGTCTCTACCTGTGTTCCAGGTGTGTGGCAGTCTTTCCTGACAGCCTACAAGTTTCTGAGGACAAGTTCCATCCCCTCTCTAGTCCTCTTTACTCACTGCCCAGAACTACAGGAATGAGGGATTCCCATGGAGGGGCCAAAAAGACTCTTAAAGACCCCTGAAATCATACCCCTTAAGGACAGATCCTTAGCACCTGTCTTTAAAACTCCCTAGTGGGCCTCTTACATTTTACATCCTGCCACTGCTCTTGACAAGGGGAAACTCCATGCCAGTTGAACACTTATTAATCTTCACCCAATTTCTAAATCAGCCCCACTTTCCGTAGGGGCAGTGCTCTCATAAGCCTTCATCCAGGCCTCTGGGGCAGGTGTCTCTGATGGGTCCAACACAAAGGAGTCAGGAAATCAACCCCCATCATCCCCAGAAGCAATAAAATCATGTTGCAAAAGAATATTTAGTATTTTTCATCCTAAAAAGATGGAGCAAAGATACTTTACTAGACCCCACTCTCACAGGGAAATGGTGTGAACACTATTCTTCTGCTTACTAAAACTGAAAACTAGATATTATATATAAAACAGAAGTTATAAGACTAAAATGTGGAAAAAAGAAAGCACATCAGGTAGAGACCTCAGGAGCTAAGGAGCGGCCCGGTAGTAAATTCTCTGTTTTTCTGTTTGTTTCATATGTTCCAGACTTGGAAAGGAAGAAAGCAACCTGGAAGGGCACAGCTTTTTTAAAAGCCCTAAAAAAAGGCCTAATCTCTCTAGCAAAACTAAAGGAATGGGGCAGTCCAGCAAGCCAGAAAACATGCACAGTAGACTTGACTCGCCAAACACTACAGAACACAATGCAGCCGCACCCATCCACTCCATCTAAAGCAGAGAGGGAATCCTAGACTTTACACTCACTAGTGTTGCGAAATATTCTTAGATGAAGGAAAACTAAAAGAATTTGTTGCCAGCAGACATGTCTTATGAGAATGGCTAAAGGAAGTTCTCTGAAGAGAAAGGAAACGATAAAAGAAAAGTTGAAACATCAGAAAGAAGGAAAGAACATGGTAATAAAAAATATAGTAAATACAATAGACTTTCCTTCTCCTCTTAGATTTTCTAAATTATGTTTGATTATTGAAGCAAAAATTACAATACTATCTGATGTGATTAGAAAATATATTTAAGAAATTATATTATAAATAAGAACAGGTAAAGGGATATAAGAAAGTTAAGATTTCTTTTTTTGAACTGGTAAAATGATGACAAATATAGACTATCCTAAGTTTTATATATATGATATGTATATATAATATGTAACCTATTATGTAATATATTAAAGATGTGCAGCAAAAACTGAAAGAACTGAAAGAAGAAATTAATAAAACCACAAGTAAAGTTAGAGATTTCATATTCCTCTCTCAACAATGAGTAGAACCACTGGTAATTTTTAACATAAAGTCACAAGTAATTCAATGGAAGAAAGAGAGTCCTTTCAACAAATGGTGTTGGAGCAATTGCACATCCATAAACCAAAATTAAATAAACAAAAGCTCAAACTAAGTCACACTTTATACAAAAATTAACTCAAAATGATGACAGACTTAAATTTAAAATGTAAACTAAAAACTTTTTGGAGATAATATTCAGGATCTAGGGCAAGATAAAGAGCTCTTTGACTTGGTATTAAAAACATTATCCATAAAAGAAAAAAAATCAATAAATTGGATTTTATCAAAATGAAAACTTTGCTCTGAAAAAGATCCTTTTAAGAGGATAAAAAGACAAGTTATAGATTGGGAGAAATTATTTGCGGGCCACATATCCAACAAAGGACTTGTATCTATAGTATATAAAGAACATTCAAAATTCTACAATAAAAGAACAAGCAATCATTTTTTAAAATGGGCAAAATACAATAAGAGACATTTCAACGAAGAAGATATACAGATGGCAACTAAGCACATGAAAAGATTTTCAGCATCATTAGCCATTAGGGAAGCGCAAGTTTAAACCACAATGAGAATCACTACACACCTATCAGAATGGATGAAATAAAACAGTGACCACACCAAAGGCGGGTGAGGATTCCAAGAAACTGGATCATTCATACAGTGCTAGTGGGAATGTAAAATAGTACAGCTTCTCTGGAAAATAGCTTGACAATTTCTAAAAAACTAAATATGTAGCTGCCATACATCCCAGTAATTACACACCTGGACATTTATCCAAGAGAAATAAAACCTTATGTTCACACAAAAACCTGTGCACAAATGTTTATAGCAGCTATATTCAAATTGTCAAAAAGTGCAAACGCCCCAGATGCCTTTCAATGGATAACAAAGTGTGATACATCCATACCATGAAGTATCTTCATCAGTGACAAGGAACAATCTATGGATATCTGAAAGGACCTGAACAAACCTCCAGAATCACGCCAAGTGAAAAAGCCAGTCACAAAAGGCTCTATACTGTATGATTCCATTTATATAATTTTTAATTCCTGAAATTTAAAAAAAAAAAAAAAAGCAACAGATGAGTGGTTGCCAGAGGTAAAGAAAAGGGTCTCACAGGAAGGAAGTAGGCACGAGGGATCCTTTGGTGATAGAAATGTTCTGTATCTTAACCGTACCCATGTCAATATCCTGATTGTGATATTGTACTATATAGTCTTACAAGGTGTCGTCATCTTAAATTTATTGAACACTTACTAGATGCCAGGTACAGTTCTGAGCACGTTAATCCTCAAAATAACCTTCTCCAGGAGGTAGAATTAACATATACTTTTTACAGATAAGGAAATCGAGACACAAAAAGGTTAAAGTCACTGGGACAAGGTCACACAGATGGGAGCCGGAAATGGAAGCCAGACAGTCCACTGCAGAACCCATGTATTTCACCACTACTGCCTGGAATCGTCTTAAAATGATCCATTTCCCTGACCCTGAGATTCTTATTCAAAAGGTCTGGGGGCAGGGCCTGAGCTTGTAGAGTGTCTTATCCTTCCTCACACCTTTTATTCTGAGCTTGAACCCACTCTCAGGGGCTCTGCCTTTGAAGGTTACAATCAGCAGCACAGTATGATTTCAGCTCACATTCCATTGTCCAGAACTTAGTTTCATGGCCACAAGTATTTGTAAATGAGGCTTGGAGATGTAGTTTTTTTGGTAGGTGGTCAGGTCTCATCTGCAACTTCTATTTCTATAAAAGAAGAGGAGAAAGGATGTTGGAGGACAAACAGCGGGTTCGAGCACACTCTGTCTGCTGGGTAAGTAAGCACCCTTGGCCCTATATCACTCTGCCGTTTAAAACTGCGTGATGGGGTTCAAATCCCTTGAGGTCATGCAGCAGACAGATGGCCAATCATCCTGGCTTGCTGGGGATGAGTGAGTTCTCGGGACATGGTACTTTCAGTTTTAAAACAGGGATTGTTCCAGGAAAACAGAACAAGTTGGTCAGTCTAACCAGAAAGCCTCTCATGTCATGATCTGGCCCCACCCACCTCTCCTACCACTCACTCCTCTCTCCAGGTTCCACCAGACCTCACTTCCTTGAAAGAGCTCAAACAGCCATGCTCCTGTCAACCTTCTTTTTATGTATTCAACCTGTTGGCCACCTACTATGAGCGTGGCTTCCCACAGGAGATATAGCACCGCCATCTGAAACACTCCCTTCCCCCTGGCTAACTCCTCCTCATCTTTCAGTTTTCAGGTGTCAGCTTTCAGGGCTCTTCATCAAGGAAGTCTCCCCTTCCTTCTAGTCCGGTCCCTTGCTCCTGACATGCACTCCCTTGAAACAGCATTTATGTCACTGTCCTTTGATTGCACATTTGCTTGCCTGCCTTCCCAGTAAACAAAGATCTTGGTCACCTTTTTGTACCAGTGTCAAGAATAGAGTCTAGCACATAGTAGGTGCTCAATTAATAGTCGTTGAATGAATGCTGCCTCACCAGGAACCTAGGGCTTGCTCATACAAGGAGCTATGTCCATCCTCCCCCTGGCCACCTTCCTTCCTCTAAGTGCTCGTGACAGGAAACGTGAGACCCCCTCTCAATCCAACACTGCTGGAATCCATGGGGTGCTGAGCTGTTAACTACTTTCTGGGCAAAGCAGAAGACAAAAGCAACTGTTTTCTTCATGACCTGAGACCCCAGGCTGCTGCTTCCCACTCTACACCTTCTGGCCATTTATGTGATAATAATCCTTATAACAATAATGATAAAAACACTATTACCTTTTAATTAGGCAATAATGACACCAACTTGATTGCCAACCCAGGCTCAAGGACCTGAAGTTAAATATTTTTAAAAAGCAAAGCTTTCCCAATCAAGAGAAGTAAGAGTCATTTTTGCCCACCTTCCAAGACTAAATATAAATAACATGCTCTTCTGTCAGCACAGATAATTGGGCGGGAAGAATAACAAGTGAGCTTGTGTGGATGCATATGGGTGTGTATTGCAGGGCTGTAGGGCAGCAACTGGAGGTGAACAATATACTCAGGGCCCATCTGGTCAGTATGTATTTTAAAAATTCCCAACAGATGAGTTTCCCATGAAGTTTATTGGAAAGTGTGGTGGGGGAGGGAGGAGAAATGAGCGGGGTAGAGAGACGTAGGCAACTCTTTAAGAGGAAATAGGACACAAGGTCTCCACAGAGAGTACGAGCCCAGGGCTCTCTTCAGGCCCTTGTGGCCCAGTAGATCACACCAGACATTTATTTCAAACTGGACTTCATCTGGAGTGTGGTCCTAACACATATTTGCTTCTCTTCCATTTTCATCCTCATTTCTGGAGAACGCAAGACACATGAACAAGAACTCACATTGTCTCCAGGAGGATAATCCACACTGGCTTTCTCAGAAAAAGGGGTAGGATCAGGCTGGCACACCTGTACCCACTAGGTCTCCATAAGTCTTCCTCTCCCTTTTTCTCTTTGGTGAGCTCCCAGGGTCTGTGGATCTATGAGTACAGTCTCCTGATGCCCCAGAATGAGTCTCATGCTTTATAAAATAAAATCGGAACAAGTTCTTGATGAACCATGGCTGCAGATTATCCATGTAATGACTGACACCCATTAAGGTGAATAACTGAGTGTTGGTAGTAATCTCCGAAGAGGACGTGTGTGCATGCCTGTATTTCAAGACCAAAATAAAGGAGAGCTTTTGCTTCTACCCACAGAAGGGGACAACATGGACTAAAAGCACTACCAGGGTATAGGGCAAGGCAGGGAGAACGTGACTGAGAGCCCCGTAGACCCATGGAGACTGCATATGTTGGATTTCTATGGGCCCCCAAACTTTGAATGCATAAAGGAAAAAAAAACTTGTTTTGACCTAAAAGCCTCTCTCCAAATTGGCAAAGAAAATAAAATATGAGGGTAGATTCAGAGCAGGTACATATACTGTGAAAGACTCAGATTCATGGACATCATGAGGCCAGGGCCAGAGGATTCAACTTTGCCTACAGGTTTCTGTGTCCTGAGCTGGAGCCCTAGTTTCCTGTTGAACTTGCCTCTTCATTTCCCACAAAAGAACCAGTGTCTCCAGAATTACCAACTTGAGGCCTGGATGTTCAGGAGCTCCCACTGTTCCCTGAAGACCCCACAGCCCTAGATGCAGGCCTAGCAGCTACCTTGGGTCCTCTGAGGGGGCTACCTTCCCTCAGGGAGACAGTGCCCCCTGAGCTGAAGCCCCTTGTGGCTGCACCAAAAGTGGAGACTGCATTGTCATCACCACTGTGAGAAGAGAGGGAGAAAGGGTCAGAGCAGCTCCAGGCATCCCCACATGCCTTCTAAGTCCCTGAGCACCTATTTCACACACAGCACTGCAGGGCATCTTCCTGAAGTGTCCCAGAAAGGAACAAAGGCTCTCACACCAACCTTCTGTCTGGGCCACCTCTCCACCATGGGATTCAGTGGGTACTAAGGACCAGGGGCGAGCATGGAATCCTAGGGCCTTGAAGCTTTCCACTCAAATCCCCTCCATGGAGCCACAAGACAAGAAGCAACTTGCCCAAGACCATATAATCGGAGCATTCAGAGTGAGGCTGGACCCCCGGAGTCCCCAGCCTCCTGGCAGAGGGCTCCTCCTTCCTTATCTCAGGCAAGGGGAAAGGTGACTTCTAACTGTCCAACAAAGGATAACCCCCCATTCCATTATTCCCAGTAGCTCACATTGTAGGTGACTTGTCCAGACAGCCTGTTAGCACGAAGACGATCAGAATAATCAGTAAATCTTTTGCCCAGGCCTCAGAGCAAAATAATGACCAGCATGAAGGATACCTAGGTCTGATCCATAATTTGTAATTCAGTCTCCCTCTGGAAAATACCTGGGTCCTAGAATTGCATCAATTCCCACCTGGAGTAACGACAGCTGTCCTCATATCCCTTTTCTATAGTCCCACCCTCAGTGGGCTCGTCACCTCCTGGACTCTCACAACTGCTCCTTGCTCCCCAGGCCCCCTTGGCCCTCAAGTCCCTCTCCACCCTTTCCCCAGACAGGGTTCAGTCAGGACATGCTGGACTGGGCAAAGCTAAGGAAAGCTATGCCTTTTTTCTGTCCTTCTCAATGGTGGGGAGATCTCCCCAGGTTTCCTTTTGGTCCAGAAGTCCAGAAGGAACGACTGAAGGCATTAAGGACTCCAACATACAGGGTCAAGTTCTGCACTAACCATGTATAGTATACGCTGCACAAAGGCCCTGACTGGACACATATCCTACTACCCCCATGAAGCGCAGGTATTGTTTCAAGAATGAGCGAGTTCTTTAATTGTCCCATCGTACAGATAGGAATGTTGGTACAGGTCCACTACTGATGGACACTTGCCCATTCTCTCCTCTCTGGGTCACGCACCTGCTTTCCTCACCCTCCAGCAGCCTGCAGTAGGTGGTGATCTCCACGTCCAGGGAAAGCTTGGCTCCCAGCAGCACCTGGTAGTCACGCAGCAGCCAGGACTGCTGCAAGACAGCCTCCACCTCAGCCAGCTTGACCTGGGCATCTTTGAGAGCTACCTCCCCTTTCTGCTCTCCCTTCAGGGTAGTGTCTTGCAGGAAAGCACAAGAGATGAGGTATCTACCAGTATTTGGCTAGGCTTCTCTCTTGCCCACCTTCATAATTTATTATAAAAAATGTGAGAATACAGAAAAGTAGGGGGGAAAAATCTATCATAATCTTATTTCTCAAAGGCTTCCATTGCCAAGTTGGTGCCCCACCTGGTTCTTGAGGTTGGTGATTTCTGCTTGAAGCCTCTGGATGGCTCGATTCAGCTTACTGACCTCCATCTTAGTCACTTTCAGATTGTGACACTTTCTCCCGGCAGTGACCTGGAGCTTCTGGTACTGGAATCAGGAAAAGGTGAGAGTAAAAAGGTAACATGGGGAGAGCCTACCCCAGGACTCCTCACCCCCCAGAACTCTATGCCTCCTTCCCAGTCTGGTCTTTGTGGCCAAAACCAACTTACAGAAGAGACACACCTATCTGCTGAGAATGTATAGTCTAGCTGAGGAAACAACACATTCCTACACAGCACAGTCATGTGACTATCAAAGACCACCTAGCCACATCCTAGAAAGGAATATACCTGTGGTCTGATTTTCCCAGCCACACCTTGAAGGGAAAGATAACAACAGACAATCCATAATAGGAAGAAAGCACCAACTATTTTATATGTGAACCTGGAATCATTATTCTTGTCAAAGAATCACCTTATATTACACTCCACTCAGGAGAGTATTAGGAAGATCAGTCTTCCTGAAGATGTGCCTCCACAGATGTGGGGTGGGAAGGCAGAGGGGAGCATGAGCAGGTAGAAGGAAGAAGGCCTGGTTGAAACACTGGCTGCCACAATACACAGAATTAAAAGCTGACTATACCGGTTAGAAAGCCATTTAGGTATCTCTAAATGCACTTGAGTCTACATAATTGAGTTGGCTTCCCCAGCACAGGACCAGCAAGGCCCCCAGAAGCCAGAGCCCTAGTAACTTCCAGTAGTGGATGAGCGAGAGACTTTCACAGGTAGGTACTTTGACCACTCATCTCAGAAAAGGACATAGGGGGTCAGGTGACCCTACCAACCACAAGGCCAGTGGAGCAGGTCAATCCTTGTTGGCAAAGGTGGGATTCTTATATGCCCTTTGGGTATACCTCAGCACAGGATGCTTTTCCAGATAGGTACCTTGGTCTGGCACAGGGCCGTGGCCTCGGCTTTGCTTCTCTGAGCCACCTCCTCGTACTGGGCTTTGGCCTTGGAGAGGATGCTGCTCAGATCCAGGTGCCAGTTATTGTCCATGGAGAGGACAACACTGGTGCTCTTGACTGGCTGTTGCACCTAGGTCAGCTCCTGTGCAGCAGGGCAGGGACCTGTCCTCAGGAAATGCCCAGCATTCACCTTTTGGGGTTCCCAATGTCACCTCACTGCCAGCCATGTGGAAACTCAGGGGCAGCGCAGGGAAACTTCTTCCCTCTTCCTCAGTTTTCCAAGCATCCCAGAGCCTCTCAGGGAGCTTAGACCCCAAACTTATCATCCACATAGAAGACTTTTTCTCCTGCTGCAGGGCATCCACTTTGGTCCTGAGATGCACTTTGATCAAGAAGGTGCTGTCAGCATCCTGAAAGAAAGGAGGCAGCGGGCCTTGTGGGCTTTACCTGCACTGTCAGGATGCCAGAGGGAGAGCATCAATAGTGTTACCCTGAAACCATCTAAAAACTAATAGAGTGGGGACAATGCCAAATGGATTTGTCACCTAGTGGTAATATCCTTAAGAAGTTGAAAACAAGATTTTTGAGCCAGAAATTAGATTTGCCTTTATTCTTAGAACTTTCTAGCAGCCTTCTCAGCTCAGTGCTGAGTCAGCGGTTAAGTGCGGGAAGGGATTATTTGCAGCTGAGGAAACTGAGCCCAACGCAGAGAAGAGTGAAGAATGCCAGAACTGAGACCTGGGGAGAAAGCCAGCTGCCTCTCACCTTCTTCAGCACCACAAAGTATTATTGTTGACTTCTGCTTCATATCTGGTGGGATCCAGCAGATAAGACTGTTACGTCTAAAGATACTTTATTTTCTCTGCTCTCCTTTACCTCTAAACAGACATCCGCAAACGAACTCACAAGAGGAAAACACACAAGGATTTCTGTAAAGCAAGTCCAGTTCTATGCCATGGCACTCTTTTCAGACTTAGACCCTGCAGCCACAGGTATTTTGGTCGAATATCACCCTCCCACCTTCACCTGCTCACTCACTTCTTCCTACATTCCTCCACGGAATCCTGGATGTTCGTTAACTGTGCTTGCTGCCGATCTTCTCTGCCATGAATTTGTCTACCTGACTCCTGAAGGGGCTCCAAAATAGGCTCCAGGCTGGTGGTGCGGGTGCTGATATCCAGATGCTGCTATAACCCCACTTGGTTTGCAATATCTGGTTCTGCTGCTCCAGGAACTGCGCCCACAAACAGGAATTCCAAGGGCTCAGCCCCAGGGCACAGCCACAGTGGGCTTGAGAAGTCCTTGCTCACCTTGAGAGAGGGGCAAGAGATTCCAGTTTGGCCTTAATTCCCGACATGCTATGATTGAGGTTAATTAGCCCTATTATTTGGAGAAATTTCAGGTATTTTGCGTTTATGGCCAATTACTTAGAACTGTGGTGCTCAATACTCTAGAGAATATTTGAATCAATCACTTGGAAGATCATAAAAAACACAAAGGTCCAGGTTTCTTAATGTAGGACCAGGTCTAGGCCTTTGCCTGTTTATCAAATTTCCTCGTTGATTCTGATTCCCACCTAAGTTTGAGAGCCACTGGCCTAGATCATTTGTTCAGATGTCAAGAAGAGACTCATCGATGACCGAGCAAAATCACTCACTCTCAGGCATGTTCTTTAACAAACAACCACGACTATTCAATGTGGACAAAATACTCCCCTTCCCTGTCCTTCTCATTGTTTCGTGGCATTGCAGGTAATAGCAGCAATGTGGAGCAAAAGAGAAGAATCAACATAATGCCTGCCTTGAATCTGTTGAGCACCTTCCTGGTAGAGATCATGAGACATTTATTCATACAACAAAACTTCCCCTACTCATCCCCACCACACCCACCCTCTATCTCACAGCACAGCAGCCCTCTGAGGCCCACAAAAGAACATAGTTTAGTTCTCCCCCCAAAGCAAGCTTTAATCAAGCAGGAACCCCTATACAATTTCCCTCTTCTTCTTTTTTCAGTTTTATTCGAGGCATAATAAACAAATAAAATCATGAAATATTTAAAGTACACAGCGTTGTGAAACAACCCCCACCATCAAATTAATTAACACATCCATCGCCTCACATAGTTACCTTTTTATTTCCAGTGAGAACACTGAGGTTCTATCTACTCTCTTAGGAAATTTCAATTATGCGATACAGTGTTATCAACGATGGTCACCATGGAAGAACACAGTTCCTCAGTGCATTATCTATTTGGGTGAGACTGTTCCAAACCCAGAGCCAATTCTACTTTACTTCTTACCGGCTTCTCTTTATTTTTGCCCACCTCCAAGTCTTCGTAGTAGTGCTAATCCATAGCTGCTCCTCTCTAAGGAAGAGCACCTGCAAAAGGTGGGCTAAGCAGAACTGGAGTATTCCTCCCAGACAATTCTGACGTCCCGTTGGCGCAAACTCAAGATGCAGTCTTTCTGCTTCCTCACCGTCCCTAGGGCTATTCAGAGTAAACCTCAATCCAAGGCTGGTTCAAGAGCAGATTGTTGGCGTAGCTATAAGAAGTCTGGCTGCCTTTTGGTGTTAAGACCAGGAGAGATCTGAAAGTCAGAATTCCTCAAGGCTATGAACCTGGCTCATCATTCCCAGCCTGACCAACAGAATTTAAAAATCACCTGGCCAAAACATTTGCTTTGGTTCCACATTCCTTTTTCAGAGCCCATCGGATTCTGGTCATCTCCAGTAGCTGGGTTTGAGAGTGGAATGTCCATTTGCTCAGAAATTAGCTCCCGGACTCAGAATCACATGACAACTTACAAGGAAGAAACCATGTGCCAATATCTTAATGTGTCCACTTACAAGATCCCCACTGGTAAGTATATATTGAACTTTATAACAAAATGCCAAATTGTTTTCCAAAATATCTGTACAATTTTGCACTTTCGAAAGCACTACAAGAGTCTCACTTGCTCCACATTCTCTCCAGCACTTGGTATTGTTTGTTTGTTTGTTTGTTTGTTTGTTTGTGTGTTTTAGACATTCTAATAGGTTGCAGTAACATCTCTTTGTGGCTTCAGTTTGCATTTCTCTAGCGACTAATGTTATTGGGCATCTTTTTATGCATTTATTCACCATCTGTCTCCTCTCTGAAGAAGTATCTGTTTAAATCTTTTGCCCGTTTTTATTAATTTGTTTTTCTTGCTAGTGAGTTTTGAGAATTCTTTACATGTTCTAGATACAAGTCCTTTGTCAGATATGGTTTGAAAATATTTTCTTCTATTTCATGGCATTTTTTTCATTTCCTTTTAGTGTCCTCCACAAAAGAAAAGTTCCTAACCTTGATGAGATTTAGAGTTTTAATCTTTTTCTCGTATGGCTCATGATTTGTGTGTTTTCTATTTAAGAAATTTTGCCTAAGCCAAGTTCACAAAGAATTTTCCTTATTTTTTCTACTAGAATGTTTACAATCTATTTATAACTGTCTATTCTGTTTAATTAGCCTATGTGTCTGTTCTTTAACCCAGGTGTCCCCAAGCATGGGCTGCAGACTGATTCCAGTCAGTGGTTTATTAGGAACCAGGCTGCACAACATGAGTTGAGTGATGGACAAGTTGAGTGAAGCCTCATCTGTATTTGTAGCTGCTCCCCAGCGCTAGCATCACCGCCTCAGCTCCATCTCCCATCATCAGGCATTATATTCTTATAAGAGCACCAGCTTCCGGTGCCAAAAGGTTGAGGACCACTGCTTTAACCAATACCACACTATCTTGATTATTATAATAAGTTTGAAATAATCTGAGTCTTTCAATATTTTTTTCAAAATAATTTAGGTTAGTCCAGGCATTTTTCATTTCCATGTACATTTTGAATAATCTTATCAATTTCTACAAAAGAAAAATCTTGCTGTGATTTAGATTGGAATTTTACCAAACATATAGATTAATTTTGGAAGAATTGACATCTTAACAATATGAGTGTCCAGTTCATGAACATGGTGTGTTGCTCTACCTCTTTAGGTCTTGGATTTCTTTCATTATTATTTTTTAAGTTTTGAGCATACAGATGATGCACACATTTTTTTACCTGTATATCTAAGTGTGTTATGCTTTCTTGGTGCTATTGTAAATGATACTGCCTTATTAATTTTAATTTCCAACTGTTTATTGCTAGTTTGTAGCCTGTAACCTTGCTAAGCTCACTTGTTAGTTCTAATAGCTTTTGTGTAGAATCTTTAGGATCTTTTGCATTGACAATCACATTATATGAATAAAGACACTTTTCCTTCCTTTCTATCTGTATATTTCTGTGTTTTTTGTTTTTGGTTTGTTTGTTTGTTTGTTTGTTTGTTTGTTTTGTATTATTGCACTGCTTAGGAATTTTAGTATGATGCCAAATAGAAGTAGTAACAGCAGATGTCCTTGCCTGTTCTCAATCTTAAGAGAAAAAAATATTAAGGCTTTCACCATTATGTTAGCTGTTGATTTTTGAAGATATCCTTTATCAGTCTAAGACAGTTCCCTCCTACTCCTAGTTTTCTGAGTATTTTTTAAAATTCTGAATGGATGTTAAATTTTGTCAATATTTTTTTGCATCTATTGAGATTATGTTTTTTTTTTCTTCTATTATATGTCAATATAGTGAATATATTAATTGACTCAATGGCTGTTGAACTAGTCTTTCATTTCTGGGATAAATTTCATCCAAGCATGATGTATTATCCTTTTATAATTTGCTCATATTTTGTTGAGAATTTTCTAATCTATATTCATGAAGGATTTTGTCTTTAGTTTCTTTTCTTACAATGTCTCAGATTTTGGTATCAGGGTAATGCTGACTTGATAAGACAAGATGAAAAGTGTCCCTTTCTATTCTATCTTCTGGAAAAGTTTATGTAAAATTATTTTTTTTTTTAATTAATCCCACATATGGTAAAATCATTTCATTTATGAAGCCTTCCACAATTCTCATAGTACTATCTATAACTCTAATAATGGGACGGAGGAGGAGGAGGAGGAGAAAGAGGAGGAGGAGGAGGAGGGGGAAGAGAAGAAGAGGGAGGGGGACAGGAAGGAGAAAAAGAGGCCTATAGTACTGCATGTTTATGATGGCACAGGTCCTATATAATAAACCTTTATCATTTATTATTGTATATAACATTCCCAGAAATGCTATGAGGGAGATATATTACTGTTACTTCTTTACAAACAGATAAATCAAGGCTCAGAGTTACTGAAAAAAAAGTGCCCAAGGTCACACATTGTTCATCTGATCATTAATTTTTTATTGAGTGCCTACTAAACTTTAAGATGCCAAGAATTGAACCCACAACAAAGCCTGCCCCCTTATTCTCCCTTAGTACTTTTCCTGACCTGACCCTTGCATCACCAGCAACAGAGTCACCTAGAAGCTTGTTAAAAATGTATATTTCCAGGCTCCACTTCAATTATCTATAATGGAAACTCAAGGGAGGAGGACTATTGGAAACAGGAATGTGCATTTTGAAGGAAGTTGCAGGTGATTTCAATGCACTATCTCCACTCCTAGAGGAGCTCTTAATGACATGCTGTCTTGTATTAAAAGCATTTTGTAAATTTCTTATCCACCCCTCAACTGGACTGTAGGCTCCCTCAGGGATGCAGTGTGTTATGAGCATTGGTATCCTCAAAGTAGCCAAGTGCAGTACCTTGCTTACAGTCATTATTTTACACATAATCACTAAACTAAAATGAAATAGGATGAGGAGCTCCTCTCTACCTGCTAGATGGGATGCTGCCCAATTCACAAGTCACTGAATAAAGCCAATTAGATCTTTGAATTTAAATATTTATTTATTTAATAGGATGGAAATAACACAGACCTTCAGGTGCTCGTCCAAAACAATGCCTCTAAGTCTCCTTCGTGATTCTGTGTCTCAAATTCCCCCTTAGGCGGGGAAGCTTAAGGAATAAACCTGGCCCACCCAGAAGCATCTACAGGGTTCTTTTCATCAGAGCTGGAGAGATAGTAGAGATAATCTCATTTCACCTTCTTTAACTGATGCAGAAATCAGCCTTGGGAGGAAAAATGACTAGTCTAATGTCACACAATAATTCCCCTTATGACAAAGATCAGCATTTAAGAGTCCTAACACCTGGTACAAGGCCTTTCCACTTCACAACAAGTAGACGCATAAGTGGTCCGTTCAAGAGGGCTTCCTGGAGCAGGTGAGCTATCCAAGGACACTCATTTGAGTTGACAGGGAAAAAAGGTCTTGGCGGAAGGGAGGAAAGAGGCCTATTTGAATTCAGACTAGGCAGAGAAAGAGAGGGAACCACAAGAGGGAGGGTGTCCCAAATATTCAGCAGTATCATCAGGATATAAACATTTAGTCCAGTTACCTATGGAAATAGAGCTCATAAAACCCTCTATCTGTGTGCATCTCCCTTTGGAAGCCCAGGACCTGACAAGTCAATTGGTAGAAGAAAGGCAGGAGACACTGAGGGGAGGAATGTAGCCCAGATTCTGAACTAGTCTCCTGAGACTCCTGGGAGGGAGAGAAGAATCTCTGCCCGAAGCTGGCCCCTCATTCCATTACCTGCTTACAGTCAGATTTCTTTCAAGCTTCAGGCCTGTATCCATAAGTTAATCAATAAGCCTAATTTTGCTTGGAGTCCAACACAGAAGTGATATATGTCTGAGTAGATCTGAAAAGAAGCATTGTGCCCCAGGTGAGATGTAGGAGTGAGGAGCTATGAGCCATAGAAGGAGACTGACACCACTGATAGTCTCCGAAATCACGGTAGTTGATAATAAATGCTGCCACCTTACCTGCCTCACCTTCTTTCCTCTCAGAAAGTCATCAAATGGCTCACCATTCCTGAAGATTTGGCACAGTGCATGAATGTGGGTGAAGACCTTTGGTTCTATGCCCACCCTGGGCCTTACCTGTTTCCTAACATAAGCTGGAGGTTCAAATTCACTGATGGCTAAAGCTTCCTTCCAGCCCCAGAAGTCTGGAACACCAGCCCCTGTTTAAGGTCATGTTCATGTTTGCATAGTATACACACTGTAAGATAGCCAGGCCCCTCGCATTTCTTCCTAGCCTGCATCCTCACCTCTACAGACCTCTCCCACGTGACCAAGGCCTGGGAAGCTCTCAGGGCCATTCTCTGAGCACCAGATCCCCCTAGAACACAGCCTCATGTACTGTCACCTTGCCACCTCAACCTTCAGAGCTCTTCCTGCCTGGCACCCTCAAACTTGGGGCCAGCTGGTTGGGAGACAGGTGAAGCCACCTATTCTCTGTTACTGCCTCCCCTACTGCATTTCTCAAAGCCATCTCCACAACCTCTAGGAACAGTGAGAATCTCTCAGACCCTACAAAAGCCTCAATAAGATTTTGAAGCTAGAATAGAATGAAAAAGAAAGGAATCCCTCAGTATTTTTTTCTGAGTTGTTTTAAGCCACATCTGTTGTACCTGACTGAAGATTGTCCTAACCCAACCTAAAATATTCACTGCTGTTTGTGCATCTCTGGCCAGTCTAATGCCAACCCCAAAAGCCCATCCCACCTGCCCAGCCATTTCTGAGGTCCCAGGAAGCCGAGGCAGTGATGCGATCATCTTCACACCCACAGGAGAAAGACTCTAGAATTGGGATGTCCAGAGGTGGGGGCTCCCAGAGGGCTGCCGGATGAGGCAAGGAAAGAAAGGTCTATTATCTGCTGAATGTGTTGGGCGACTCCTCTGACATAGGGGAAGAATGTTCTGTGAAAATGGTAGTCATTTATTGTGGAGGTCACTTTTTAGGCCCAGAGACTTACTCAGACACTCTCCTTCAGCCTTGCTCAGAGCCTGGACAGAGACTTAAGACTGCAGGTGATGCAGGACTGGGCGAACCCCTTCTCCCTCTAGCCCGGCCCAGGCGGACTCAAGTCCTGCACCAGAGAGGAAGGGTACTTGACAGGGTACAAGAAAGAATTCAAGCTCATGCCAGAATTAGAGACAAAAGGAAACGTTAATTAGTGAAGGAATAATGTTCCACAGACAGAGCATGGTCTCCTCTCAGAGAATGAGGGAGACAGAGAGAGACCAAAGGAACGTTTATTAGAGATGAAACAGCACCCCATAGACATATCGGAGAATGAGAGAGACAGATCCCAAGTGTTTGAGGGATTCTATATGTCTGCATGTCACTCTTAGTTTCTATGGATTACAGCTTTAAGACTTTGGTCTCCTGTTTTCCTTTCATGGTATGGTATGGATATGCAGCATTAAAGGCATATAGCAGTCTCGGCCTTTGTTCTATAGGTCCCCAGGGGAATGAGTGGTTGAGTTTGTTTTGTGTAGCTTAGGACTTAAAAATTCTGTTTTCCTGTCCACCTCTTATAGCATGGGTGAATAGTTTATTCGTAATCTCAGCAGGAATCTTCCTCTGTTCTGTAGGCCTGATAGCAGCTCTTTGTCGGCTCTGACTGCAACTTGTCAGTTTATGTAGTTTTCTTGCCTCTTCCCTGTATCACAGGGATATGGAGAAGCTAGGCTAGGCTGAGGGAATTCTGTCCTGAAAGCTCAGAGCTGAGACGGCCTAGATGTGAGCTCAGGGGGCTTGGCTAGTCTGTCCTGAGGAGAAGGAGTGCTCAGGTCAGAGCTTTTGTTAGAAAGAGCAGAAATGGGGGGCAGTCTGTGGGAAAATATTAAAAAGAGTGGCTTTTTCTTGGAAAGAGAATTTTCCACAAATTTCCCTGTTGACCTCCTGACAATATCATGGTCCCTAGGTCTGGCAAGTACTTTCTGAGAACATCACACCCATCCCTGAACTCCGGAGCGGGCCCCTGATCACCAGGGTTCTTAAAGGGAAAAAAAAAAAAAAAAAACAAACCCTTGGCTTCTCCCAACCATGCTGCCTCAGGGTGACACGTCCCTCCTCCAGGAAGCCTCTCTTTCATCCTTTCCAAATCTCTCTATTTTCAGGTGTCTTAAGTTAGCAGCAATGAGTAATAGCTCCCGGCTACCCACTTCTGCCAAGGTTTGACATTAAACACACAAACATGCTATGAATTGCAAATGAAGTTTATTGTGCAGACACCAAGACCACAGTACTTTATAGGCAGAGCCAGCAAGACAGGCTATATACACAGAAACATGTTTCCCCTTGGGCACTGCCAGGGGAAAGGCATGGGCTTTGAAATGGGGTCCTCGAAGGAATACTTGTCAGGAAAAAGGACCACCGAATGGGCAATGCAAAGAGGCGCTGGGAACGGGGCGTGGCTGGAAGCGCAAACCTAGACAATGCAGATTCTTCCCCAGGGGACAGAGGCTGTCACCTGCTCCAACCAATTTGTTTGGAGAGGAGATATTTCAAAAACTGTATGTCGGCATCCCTTTCCCCAAATGGATGACACGTTTGGATTTGCTGTCAGTTAGGTGTACAGAGACAAGCTTCTACATTCTGGAGTGGGAGTCAAGGGCGGGACCACGTCTTTATCTAAAAGCGAAGCTCACGGTGGAACCGTAACCTTCACCTGAGCCAGAACCAATCCTGTCAGAGCTAGAGCCACCTGATTTAGAGCCACCTCCAGAGCCGTAACCCCCACCAGAGCCTCCTCTAGAGCCTCCGCCAGAACCGTAGCCTCCTCCAGAGCCAGAGCCTCCTTTGGAGCCACCTCCAGAGCCTCCCCTGGAGCCACCTCCAGAGCCTCCTCTGGAGCCACCTCCAGAGCCATATCCACCTCCAGAGCCTCCTCTGGAGCCTCCTCCAGACCCGTATCCTCCTCCAGAGCCAGAGCCTCCTCTGGAGCCGCCAGAGCCATAGCCCCCTCCACCTCCACTTCTGGAGCCTGATCCTCTGCCTCCGGAGCCATAACTGCTGCTTCCAGAGCTGTATCCTCCTCCAGAACCAGATCCTCTACCTCCGGAACCCTGGCCAGTTCCAAAACCAGCCTTGGATGCCACGTTCGAAGAAATAGTGCTGCTTGTCACGGCTGCAGAGAGAGACAGTGTTACCACAGTTCTGACCTCTGCCCTCCTCAACCCAACACACCACCCATAGGACAGGACCACATCCCTCACTTACACACAGTCACGTTGCTGCTGAGGTCTCCAGACATCCTGTCAGGGAGACAGAGGAAAGAACTCATGACAGAGCACTGGGTTCAGCATACGTGTTGTTCTACAACTGCCACCTACACATGTAGGCTAGCCTTTGACATCAGCCACCAGAGCCTTACAGAGCCCACCCTCTTCTGTACACCAGATCACAGAGGTGGGGCTGGCCCCACATTTCTACGTGGCCTGGCATCCCAATCCATCTCAATTTTTTGCTCATAAAAATGATGAAAACACAAATTCACTCCTGACTTTGCTCCCCCCCCCCCCGTTTTCGTATTTAAATCCATCTTAAGGAGTCTGATATTCAGAATCCAAGGCATACCAGAATTTTTCAATGCGGCCTCCCTGTATGAGCATTCAGTTCAGAAAGAACTGCATATCTGTCCAGCCTCCCTGTCCCACCCTCCTGCCCCACCCTTTTCATCTCCATCTGAAATCATTCCCATTGCCTCTTGCAAGCTAGGATAGGAGGCCTGACCTTGCAGACAGGTACAGAGTAACAGCCTGAGCCAAGTGACTCCCTCTCCGCCATACTGGCTTGCTGGGGGCCCAGGGCAGCTTTTCCCCTCCAGTATCTTTAGCCAGAATAAATCAGCAGGGTGCTAACAATACTGACAAAGCTTTCAGACCACAGAGGAAAGAGTCCCGTTTAGGAGGTTAGCAAATGGTTCTGTTTGTCTCTCCGGAAACCTGCAAAGAACTAGGGCTGGCACCTGCTCCAGGTGAGCATGCCCCAGCCAGTCCACACATTCCAACACACCGTCTCCCCTTTCTAGGTCAGAAAGTGGAGAGAGAAGAAGCTGCACACTCCACAGACCCAGAGACCAAGGTTTCTCACTGTCTGGAACGAACCCATTTTCAAAGCATTTTGATTTCTCTTCCAAAAAAGAGCAAGATTAATTTATTGCTAAGCTTAATTTAATTTAATTTAGTTAATTTAATTTACTCTGCCTTGTTAGTTATTCTGTATTGATAAATCTACCACGGTACAATAACACTTTATATCCTGAATCTCTGCGTCAGGTTATGGGGAACATGGCGACGTCAGCTTTCAGACATTAGAAGGCCTTGCCCCACCCCTGCTTTCATTGCCTTTGCCTCCAGCCCTGGTTCTAGGAGACAGGGGAGGGTGGACCAAGGTACCTCTGCTCTCCCATTGTTCCTCACCTGTACTCCTCGCCCTCCAGCAGCTTGCGGTAGGTGGCAATCTCCACATCCAGGGCCAGCTTGGTGTTCATGAGCTCCTGGTAGTCACGCAGCAGCCGGGCCAGGTCCTCCCGGGCCTGCTGCAAGGCCTCCTCCAGGTCGGTGAGCTTGTTGTTGGCATCTTTGATCGCGTGCTCTCCCCTCTGCTCAGCATCTGCAATGTTGTCTTGTACATTCTTACACTAAGAGGGAAGAAGAAAAGGTTTCTTTTGTACAGAGAAGTCTGCCTGGTGGAGAGAGAGAGGGAGCAGTGGTGTTGAGAGTGTGGGAAGCCAGAAGCACTGGATCTGGAAGAATTGGGCCCCGTCGAGTTAACGCAAGTCACGAACAGCTATGCTAAGACTTGCTGCTGACTCTGGGGCATCTTCTTCCCAAGCTTCATTTGACTGGACCCCTTATGTGTCCCTATAAAGACCTTTCTTTGATCCTCACAACACAGAGCCAGAATCATTATCCCGTTTTATAGTTGCAAATGAAAATATCTGATGTAGACTGCGTTATAAAATTCTGTTACTTGTGGAGTAGATTCTGTACCCGATATTATGTTTTCCAAAGCTAATACCTAGCCCCAAGCCACCTCCCTGTGACACTCACTGCCCCTTCATTCGGCATCTGGCTGTGCTCAGGGTCGCACCAAGCACGAGTGGAAAGCTACGGCTGCAATCCATGGCAAGTCCAATTACCTCTTTCTTTATTTGTTTCTTTCACTAGGATAAGCAATCAAAAAGTGAACACAATTCTTTTCCTGCACTGCTCCTTGCTTTACGATGTCCCTTAGGCCACTCCAAAAATTGTCATAAGCTTTAAATTGTGCTAAATTCAAAGCATTTGGTATTAACACATGCTAGGTTAGAATTTCTCAGTTTCTCCTCTCTCTCTCTCTCTCTCTCTCTCTCTCTCTCTCTCCCCACACACACACACACACACACACACACACACACACACACACACCCCTATACACAACCTCTCACTCTCCCACCCCACACTGACCCCCTCAATCAGTGGAGCTGAACCCGTCCTTAGGGCCACACCCACCTGCTTCTTCGCGTGGTCGATCTCCCCTTTCAGTCTCTGGATCACACGGTTCAGCTCGTTGATCTCCATCTTGATCTCTTTCACGCTGTCTCCATGTTTTCCAGCAGTAACCTGGAGCTCCTCATACTGTATGGGGAGAGGAGGACAGTTGCAGCTAGGAGAAAGCTCGAGCCAAGGGATCTCTCATACTGGTCCAGGGAGGGTCAACTAAGCTGAATGTTATGGCTGCATTTGTGAAAGGTGGGGGGCCATCACACACACCCAAAAGGACTTGGTGCAATTCTTGATTGAGGGCATTTGGGGTAGTATGGACATTTTTTCTGGGGAATAATGCCTAACTTCCATTAGATAAAAACACCAATAATCTTACTGTTCACTTTCTGGCTAATTAGAAGAAGCTATGACTCTCCCTTCACTTTTAGTACTTGCCTTGCTCTGGTACAGGGCCTCAGCCTCGGTCTTGCTCCTCTGGGCAATTTCCTCATACTGGTTCTGGACCTCAGCTATGATGCTGTCCAGGTCCAGGTTGCGGTTGTTGTCCATGGACAGAATGACGTTGGTGTCGGTGACATGACTCTGCATCTGAGACACCTCCTGCAACACACGGGAGTCTAGCCATGTCTTCCCTGTCCGGGAGGAGGCTGCCCCTCCCCAGGGTTTGGGAAACACACAGTGCACTGTGTGACATGTAAAGTGCTATAACCACCCTTCCTAGGCCCCTGCCAAGGTTGCTGTGAAAATTATGGAAGAAGGAGTCTGTATTTCTACAGTTAACAGCCTTAGTTAACAGACTTCACGATTTATACAGTTTTGATAAGTGCCTTCAGGTTGGTGGCAAATGCCTCAAGTTTTACTTCCTGTTTCATAAGTCATGTGAGTGCACTAGAGCAGGAAGCAGAGAGGTATGCTACATTTGACCCCCAAAATGTGTTAGACATAAGGATGGGAACAAGACAAGTCGCTTCCTAAGGAGAGCTGGACGCTTGGGGAATAGAGTGAAGGGAGGTTGTCCTAATGTTTCCTGAGCCTTACTCCCTGTGACATCAGAGGAGAAAGTTTCTCCAAGACCTATACCATAGAAGCCTTGTGGCCTGGAGTAATGGCAAGCTGAAGTCAGCCAGTCCATAAACCCCACTCATACCACATTTTACCCATTGGGAAGGGCTTTCCTTTGGTGGTAAGGGTAGACAGCAAGGTTCTATCCAGAAGCAGCCTCCTTACCGCATCGAAGAGAACTTTTAGGAACTCAACCTCCTGGTTCAGCACATCCACCTTGGACTGCAGCTCCACCTTGGTCATGTAGGTATTGTCCACATCCTACAAGAAAGGTCAGGGGCCAATGGTGAAACTTATGCCCCCCACCCATCTTGCAGCTTTCTGTATGTAAGCCTCACCTTCTCTGAGTCACTCTACTTCACCCAGTCCCTGTTAGCTGCTCTCCAATATCCCAGGCACCTCCAATTGGGCCATGGTCCCAATGGGACCTCATTGGACATTGCGTCCCTATGGGGGCTCCATGGTTCTATTCACTGATCATGCTCCTCCATGCCCCAGAGGTCTTATGGGCCCAAGCTTTGTCAGCCATTCTCCCCTTCCTATCTGAGACACTGTGTGTTCCCACTATGAGACATAGTGACCTCTGTGACTTTTAACAGTCCTCAACTCTCCCATCCTATCTGTCCATCCCACTTCTGAAAATCTCCTGTATTTAATTCCAAAACCTCTGCAGGAACCAGGCAAAGAACTCACACCTTTGCCTTCCAGCTCAAATCATTGTCAGCACAACCAACAGCCTCTTTCAGTAGGCATTCTAAGGAAGCCCCATTCCTTCTCCAGCCCTTTAGAAGAATTAAGTGTTCTCTGTGTTTGCATTTCTCATGATCCAATATAGATTGTGAGTAGGTTGTCAATAGGAAAATCTCTATCAAATTGCACGATATCTTTGAAAATTATCTCAAGAAGTTTGAGCTACAGAAACACTTTTGTTTTTAAGAGAACCAGCCACAGACATGCCTCACCCCCTCCCCTGACAACTGCTCTTTTCACTCAGAGTTGTTCTCCAGCCTGTCTATTTGGACACAATGGATTTCTGAAGCAGCCTAATTCCCACCCCAGCCATGACATGTTCTTGCTCACCTTTTTAAGAGTCACGAAATCATTCTCAGCAGCTGTGCGTTTGTTGATCTCATCCTCGTACCTGTTGGAAACCAAAAGACACAGCTATTAGATTAGTTCTACGTTTACTTTTTTTCTTTTCTTTTTTTCTAGTGGATTCACCAGAAATACCTTATTCTCTTGGCACAATAAGCACTCTTTAAGTGTCTACATTGAAACTATGATATCCCAAATGAGGACCGTTTTCTGTAAATTAACTCTCAAACATGCAAAAAAAATGATCCCTAAAACCCTAAATGTCTTCCTCACACAAAAAAAAAGGATAACGGTTCAGATGCCTCTCCCACTTATCACCACAAATGCAATTGGGAGATGAGTAGCTTTTGCTGGAAGAATGGTCAAATGGTTCATGTTAATATTTATCTCCACTGAGTTCATGTTAATATTTATCTCCACTCTGCCACCTACTTCTTCTTAAATTCCTCAACTAGATCCTGCATGTTGTTCAGCTCTAAATCTTGTGTTGTTCTTTCTGCAGAGAGCGAATCCACATATTTCTTCAGCTGGCCGATGTATGCATGAAAGATGGGGTCCAGGTTGGCGGAACGGGTGCTGACATCGATTTGCTGCAGCAGATCCCATTTGGTCTGCAATACTTGGTTCTGCTGCTCCAGGAACCGTACCTGCAGTGACCAGAAGGAGAGTACATGAGCTCCAGATCGCCCTGCTTCAGGATATGGAGAAGTCAATGCAGCTTCATCCTCCCCAGCTGAATGGCAGGTAACGCCCAACAAAGCTACTGAGCTCCCTGCCTCCGCAGTGGGAAAGTCCTACCGACTCCTAAAAGTTGCATCCAGCACTCTCCTGCACAGAACTCTTTTTTCTGCTTCACCACCCACTATTTTGTTTGCAGCTGCTCCCAAGACTCCAGGCCATTTCCCTCCCCAATCCTAATTGAGTTTCCGCCAAAGCTCCCATAAATTCTAGGGAAAACCAAAAGCAGGCATCCACTGGCACCTCCCCTAAGGGTGAAGAACAAACGCACTGGAATGCAGGGCTCCTCAGCCTGGTTTTTAAGAGCCTTATAAATTTCTGAGACAGGTTCAACTGCCCTGAAATAGAAGAAAACCCTATAAAACCCCACAGTGACACCAATAAAGACTTTATGGGTGGCAAAACTGAGAATGCTTCTCTTCAAGGTAGGAATTTCATTTATCGCCAAGCAAGATATGTTGGGTTTGGCTTCCCAGAATTTTATAGAGTCATAACTTCTAGGGAAGGAAGAACAATCATGGAAGATGTCTTACCAATCCCTTCTAGAACTTGCCATCACATGGCCTGAGCTATTTGTCTATATCACTTGTCCTAGGATTTTCAGAACTTTTCACAAATATTATTTATTTAGGCAAAAACAATAAAGCCAAGGGCACAAATAATTCTTAACTGCAAATGGTTCTGGAAGGTGTAGCCCACGAAGCCAGCACCTTTCCCATTGGGATATTGCCAGTAACCCAGGTTCATATGACTACACCGATGGCTCCTAAAAGAAATCTCTGTCATTTGCTTTTCAGTTAGCTCGGAAAGTAGGGCATCCTGAGCATCAGACGGAGCCAGCTTCTCGTGACTCACCTTGTCAATGAAGGTGGCAAATTTGTTGTTGAGAGTTTTGATCTGCTCCCGCTCCTGTGACTTCACATTCTGGATTTCAGGGTCAATTTTCACGTTGAGAGGCTGCAGGAGGCTCTGGTTGATGGAGACTTCGTGGATGCCTCCACCAGGGAATCCTCCAGGCCCAAAGCCACCGGGACCCCCGAAACCTCCAAAGCCACCGCCACCTCCTAAGCGGCCTCCACCAAAGCCGCCACCTCCAAAACCGCCGCCTCCGAAGCCACTGCCGCCTCCAAGGCCGCTGCCACCTCCAAAGCCGCCGCCACCACCTCCGAAGCCACTGCCACCTCCGAAGCCACCTCCGAAGCCACCTCCTCTGCCACCAAATCCACCACCGGAGCCAAAGCTTCCACCTCCTCCAGCCACACTAATGGAGATGCTCTTGGTCCCTCCAAGGCCAACAAGACTCCGACTGCCAAAGCCGCCTCCACCAAAGCCCCCTCCGCCACCGCCATGGCGGCTAATGCAGGAGAAGCTGGTGCCTGATCTCCGGCTCCCACCAGAGACCACAGCAGAACCGCTACTGAAGCCCCGGAATCCACCACCTCCTCCTCTTCCTCGGGATTTGCACGTGATCTGACAACTCATGATGCCTTTGCCCAGCACAGAAGGTAGAAGGTTCCTGAGAAGAGTTAAGGCTGGAGATTCAACTCTGCTGTTGGGAGACTGTCAGGGTCCTCTTTTATACTCTCTCAACTAGGTGTTGGTGTGCATGGGTGTGGGCCCACTTATGCATGGGTTTGGCCTGCCTAGAAGCTATTCCTGGTGTGTGATTACCAAGCTAATAGCCATTAAAAATCTATAACCATCCCAGGACTTGCTATGATTGCAAACTTCTCCTGTTTATCTAGCCATCTGTCATGCAATTTGATTTTTGTAAAATCATCAAAAGAGGAGATCAGAATGTGGGTTTCTCAATCTGAAAAGGGACCTTCTGCAGAATGCTGCTCCCTGCCCTGGACCAACCCAAGGGAGGCCAGCTACCACTTGGGCCTGTGCAGGCTCGTCACCCCAGTTCAGCTGATAAAAGAGACGACAGGTTTAGAGGCTGTAGGTGCCCCTCAATACCAGCCTTAGAGTTCTCTTTGCTTTTCCCTTTACCCCAGGAAGAGTTCTAACAAGCGCTTTTGCATGTGCTATGGGGAAATAGACATCCCCTTACAGAAAGAAGTTGGCCTAGGATACTGCACAAGAGTTGTCATTCTTCAAAATATCTTGACCCTTTCCTTCCCATCCCACACTAGGAATGCACAATAGTCAGGCATGGAGGAGAAGAGGATTTTCTTTTCTGTAACCAGAAATTTTTATAATCATCAACTCCATCATTTTTCTACATAAAAACCCAGAAGATGAGGGGCTTAAGGAAAGTGCCTGTATTCCTAGGCCTTCTCACTCTGGGCACCCAGGAAAAGGTTGCAATAAAAGGCTGTCCACAATTCCAAGATCCAAGTGTACATTGATTTTGTCAGTCAGTAATCGTGTATTGCCCAGTGATTCTGCTAAGTAACGAGGAAGTCGGGCTCCTCAATGATACCCAGGGATGAGTGAATATCAAAAGAACCATCAAGTAACCAAATGCCCAGAGCACTGGCACCTAAACTTAAGCACAGTCTTTTCTTTGTCCATGAGGCCAGGTATATAGGAGAGGCACTAGAATTAAATTTAAAGTCAGAAGTTCTGGGTTTGAGTCCCAGTTTTGCCTTTTAATATCTCTGCGACATTGAATTAAACTCCGAGTCCTGTATTTTTAGCTTTAAATTGGGGGATTCATCTAAAGTGCTTTTGATAACTGTGAGGCATAATACAAACGTTAGCTATCAACATTGTTTGAGGCGAAGCAAAGATTTCTCCTTTTCCTTCCACATGTCATAACCATGCACTCCACACAGTTGACTAAGTTACAGAACCAAGATTTCTCAGATCCTAGGACAGAGTTAGTATACAACCACGTAAAAAACATAATCTTTGAGTTTAAGTCCCAGCTTCATTATATTTTAGTTAAATGACCTTGAATAAATTCATAATCCTCTTTTAGCTTCAGTTTTCTCATCTACGAAAAGTGAATAATAAGAAGAATATGGCTGTTGTAAAAAAGATAATAAACATATGTGCTAAGTGCAGTTCTAGTTAATAACAAATTCAAGTGTCATTTGCCTTCTCACACCACCATCCCCAGGTCTCCAAACCTATGTAGTAACTATGTGGCCGAGGTGGGATAACAGTGAAGAACAGGGATTCGAGAGATTTGGTTTGCAATAAGAGAATACTGAAGGAAACAAATCCGTGTGTCTCCTTAATTTATTTTCCCCAGTCAAGCTTATATAATTATAATTATGCAAATAAATTACAAAGCTAAAAGCTTTGGAGAGAGCCTCAAGCCTTGTTATCTGTGGATATCTGAATCACGCCCTAATCATCCATTACTCCACCATGACTGTGCCAAGGCCATGCCAGCTTCTGGGGGTCTTACTCTTTCTGAGACAGAAAGGAACAAATATGAGTCGAGTATCTACCATGTACCAGGCTTCTTCCAGGCACACAATCTGCATGTTTTATTGCTCTGTAATTCTGCTTTCACCCCGATTCTCATTTCCCAGTCTCTCTGCTGGGCACCTTCCCTTTCTAGACCCTTTTGCAGTTTTTGAAAGTCAGGTTGTAAAGGAAGAGTCCTCCTCTTCTGTTGAAATAAGGAGGGTAAAATGATGCCACAGAGATATTACATAACATATTTTATTTCCACATTTTTTAACTTTACCTTTTACATAGTCTCAATGTGCTTGTCTAGATAACATGTTCTGTACTCTTTAAGGGAGCTAAATGGGAGTTAAGATGCTTGATTCCAGCTGTGATTTTGCAGCTGACTTCGATTTCTTTGCAGCAGTCCTCGATTTCTTCATCTATAAAATGGTAACATTCATCCTGGATCCCTACTGTCTCACAAAGATAGAGACCTGTTGGTATAATGGGCTTTAGCTTTGCTGGCTCTGAGAGCAGAACAGGAATCTTGCAGAACAAAATGCTTCTTTCAACAAGCTTCCGGTAAGCCCAAGCACCTGAATGCTTTTCCTTATAGGTTTTCCAAAGCACATCCCTTGGCTGGTGGAAGAGAAAAGCAAGTTTCCAATGTTAAGCAGAGAGAGGGTGAACTGTTTAGCCAGTGGGAAATAAATGTGGATGCTAACACCAGATTCTGCTGGTAGAAATTGGTTTTACCCTCCCAACTACTCCCTTAGGACATCTATACATCCCTTATGGCCGTCACAGCACTCCTTGTGTTACAATGAGCCATGTCCCTCAATTTCTGCAGAGCCAGGAATATATTTATCTTTACCGCAAACTTCCATCCCTTCAGCACAGAGCAGCCACTCAGGGAATAAGCCTACCATCCAAAAATCTTCTTTAAAGCTTTAGGTTTGGAGTTGTAGCTTTTCCCTGATGTGAAAATGTAATGTTAGCAATGCTTCAGTCTTCACAGTCTGCCCTGTACCTGCTCCCTAATGATCCCACCTGGACCTTGTCTCGGGTTTCTGTCCTGCCCACCCCACATTGAGGCTTCCCTCCACCACTAGCAAGGTGAGTCTCTCCAAAGACCCAAAGAAAGCATCAGTGGGACAGAGCTGCTGAGCCCTCGAGCCATCTGTTCACACAGCCCCAGAATGGAAACCAAGTGTTTAGATTTCAAAAAAAACAAAACAAAACAAAACAAACAACAAACCCTCCTCTTTCAGCTCCCGCTGCTGAGTTCAGGCTGCTCAAAGGGCCAATACCCATAGCGTCCAAGAACACCAAGAAAGTTCAGGTAGCAGAGAGGAGCAGCAGGCTAGAAACAAGCTGTCAACAGGCCGGCCTACAGCAGAAACCTTGCAAGGCGTCTGTACCCAGCTCCCGCACTGCTTGCTGAGCCCTGTGCATTCTATCAGAACCGCTCCAGCAGCTCAAAGGGAAGGTTTGACAGGAGACTTCCAGGCTCCCAACAGGAGTCACTTGCTCAATATCTCCTCCAGGGCATTTCTTTGTAGTGATTTGTGAAAACTGCTCACTCATCTACAGTCCCAGTCCCTGACCCAGTTCTCTATAGTAGCCTTGGACCTCCTTTTCCTTCTCACCTAATAGGTCATTTTTAGTTTAATTTTCAATCTATCTCTTTTCTTACTACCAACCCTGTGGCTATCGATTTCGAGGTGCCCTTGGGCAGACTGGTTTTAACTGAGAGGCCAGGCTGGTGGGCAGCCAGGCCCACCCACCACCACATTAAGTGCCCAAAGCCCTCCTGGGTAGAAAAGTCTATTTCGGAATGCAGGGCCTCCCAGACTCATCAAGAAAGCAGGAGGTGCTCGCAGCTCTGAAACAATGCAGACCCCAGAAAAAGAGGAGGAATGAGGACAGGGACACTGCCCAGGACACAGCAGGGCTTTGTCACATGCTGGTTGAACTAAGGAAGCAATCCAGCTATCAACGAAGGAAGCTTCCAATATCATGCCTGGCAGGTACTCAACAAATGTCACTTCCTTTCCCATTGCTGTGACCCAAATGTCACATGTAGTTCTAATTTTCTAATGGGACTCCAGAAGCTCTGGCCCAGGCAATGGGAAGTCACATGTCCTAACTTAGGTCTCCATGAAATCAACTCATAGCTGAATGGACTCATCTCCTGACTCGGCTACCGACAATGCACTGGGGCACATGCCTTGTTTGCTAAAATGCTGCCTAGCTGCTGAAATTACTCTGACATGTTTGCATGTCTGTTCTCACCTGCATGTCTTAATTCACAATGAGAGAGCCAAAAAAAGGGGATCTTCCTATGAAAAGTTCTTGCCGTTCCCAGCTCCAACCCTTATTCCAGGCACCAACGTTCTTACTCATGCCCATTATCATATAGCCACCCCAGCAAGAAAAGACAGGACAACCATCAAATAATTCATATCATCCTAGCTGTGATTTCTTAAAAGTGGGGTCATCATGAGTATACTACTCACAACTTCCTTGCAGCTCAAAGAGCCCTCCAGGTTTCCCTGGATTTAATGCTGCTCCCTTTCTACCTAACCCCTCATTCTTGGGGAGCCTTCCTGCTAATTCTATATTGCCGCGCTGCCATGTAAAACTGTAATTCACCATCAGTGTCTCTATCTGAACACCTGCTATTTATTCAGAAGCATCCCCATGTCAAGCGGCCACCTGACCCCTCATCCAGGAGACTCATCAGATGCTTTCAGTCCACACTTTCCCTCACACCTTCAGGCCCCATCTCCTCCTACTCCATCTCTTAAGGCTACCCACCATGTGATCTCTTCTATTGCTTTCGAAGCTTCCTGTGTTGAGTTGGCTGAGAATATCAGCAGAAAGAAGCAAGTGGAGAAAAATTCGCCACCACCCCCCAAAAAATGAGAAAGAGAGAGAAAATACTGAAAACAAATAGAATTGTAAAGCTCAAATAAATAGTTTCTTATCTCAAGGGATTCCTGCTCCTCAGTCTAGTGACAAAGCTCTCAAGATGTCTTCACACCTGTGGGCATGAGAATGCCTCATTTTGGAAGGAATAGCCAAAGGAGTTGATTCTGGTTATCTTGCTTGCTACAGGCATTTTTATCAAAAGAAAAAAAAATAACTGTTCAAAACTCTCTGAACAACTTTTTTTAACATCAAAGATCATGTGTCTTCAATACCTTTCTTTAAAAACAAATAAATTCTAAAAACTCAAAATAAAAAACAAGTGAAATCATTACTAATTAAGCAGTGAATGTTTAATAGAGCAAGTAGAGTCATTCGATTGGAATGTGTCAAATTTATGACACCAATTGCATTTTTATGAGCCATAGGCACACTTCATAGACTATATTCAAAGCAATTTATTTGTTCCCACTTAACAGTACTTTCAAAAGGGAGGCTGTGCGATAGACTGGGAAGAGTGCATTTAGCTACAAAGGTCAAGTCCCTCTGCCAGAAACTAACCATGTAACCATGGCATATCACCCTCTTGCCAGGCCTAACTTTCCTTACCTGTTGGCTGAGGGATTTGGAAACCAACAAGAACAGGAAGAACATCAGAAGAGGAGGTCAGAGAACTGACATTGTACTTGCAGCCCTGTGACCACTGCCTAGAGAACCTAGAAGCAGCCTGCAGCCTTTTTGGGCCTTGGTTTCTTCATCTGCAAAATGGAGACATTGGACTACGGATCAGTTCAGAAGTCAGTTTGTTCTTCAAGTGGACATTAGCCTAACAAGTCCTGAGAGCTGGAGCAAACTCTGGGCGAAACTTGGAAACACAACATGTAGACCCAGACCCTGCTTTCATTTATCTTCTCACTGAGGAACAAGGGAGGATATGGAAGCTGCAAAGCAGACAGGTCCCAAATCTGCTTCTTTCCTGTTATTCTGTCTCTCTCCTTGGCATCGGTTTACCAGTAGACCTAGGAGCAAGCAGAGAACTTCACCCCTTCTTCTCGGGCTCCACATTAGCCATGCAGAAAAGTTTTAACAGACGTTTGTCTGCCTGAGTTTTGGGGTCTCTGTGCCATAAAATCTCCAGGCTCTCTCTCCTCCCTGGAGCAGAAGTACTTATGCTGTTTCTGCATTTGTCTAAACACCCTGACTTGTTTGGTGTTGTATGCTTCAGAGTTGTGTCTCTATCACAGAGTAAGATCCAAAAATGGGAATGTCTAGTAGCCTCTCAACAAAGATCCTTGTGGGCAGGGGTGGAGGTGGAGGGTCTATGTGAACCCCACCTTCCCCACCAGCTCCTCTAAATCAACATTTCAGCTGGCACCTAAAAATTAGAGCATAATATGCTGAGGGCTTCCCGTGCTCCTGTCTGTCAAGTCAGACACCACACAGCCACACTCTCTGGTCAGGCCTGTCCTCTAGACCCCCTACTACGTGCATGAAGTTGGTATACGTCCACACATTGGAAGTCCCAGAGGGTGCCTGCTCTTCTCTCTGTAGGTTTAACTCCACGCCATTCACTTTTACGCAGGAGCAATGTTTCTCTGGTAAGAAAGATAAAGGTGATAGTGAGAGAATTTTACAAAGAGGAGGTTGTACTAGTGTTGTCTAGGCAAGTTCATGGTCGACATTTTCCATCGCCCTGCTTTGTAGACACTAAGCAGCCACAAGTCTGCCATTCATAGCCAGCGGAAAGGAGTATCAGGGTGGACCAAGCAGGTCTCCCTCAGGACCCCTCCCACTTGGGCATCTGGATTTTCTGACCCTGGAATAGCTTGTTCACCTGTTTGGCCTCCTTGGCAGGACCTCAGAGATCTCTCATTTGCACAGCACTTTGTCCTTCACTAGGTGTTTGTCTTTTGTTTTAGCATATATTTCTGGTCTCATTTTTAATCTACTGACAATCTCGTGAGGTGAGAATTATTACAGATGAGGGAATGAAGACATCAAAGGGTTTGCTATTGTGACCAGGGCTTGTGCACAGGACGTGTGTTTTGTTGGCCACAAAGATCCCCAACAACCCAAGACACCAGAGGGCCGATGTTTTGGACCCATCACCCCTTCCCCCTCTACCTCCCCCTACCCCCTTCTCATTTCCGCACATCCTGTCTCTCGTCATTTCCCCAAATCTCTCCCACTCAGAATTCCCCTTTGCTAGAAAGCTTTTGCTGATGAACCCCATGGAGTTCCCACCCCCACTAACTCTGTGCTCCCTCACTCTATACGTCCGTGCCTTTGTTTCTTCTTATTTATCTGACTTAGTACTCAAGTGGGCAAGCCATGTCTGTGGGTCTCAGCTCACACACTCTCAAGACGGTTTCTTAAACAGGAGTCCATGGAGAGTCCCTGGCTGGGTTCCGGGCAGTTCTTACAAAATTAAATGCTTGCACAGGAGTTGTGCAGTTTCTCTGAGGAGAGGAAATAAAGCTCTTCGGTATTCTCACTGGGCCCAAGATCCTCATAAGTTTACACAGTACTGTCCTGAATTGATCTCACTTCTTGTTATTTCTTGCCACCTGCCCCAGGCCCAGACTCCCAGAACGGCTTCCCATGTTGCCACAAATATGATGCCTGACTCTGTATCTCGGCCACTGTTTCTCGGCCATGCAAGGGAGCTCACAGGAAGAGGCTTTTGCAGGATGCTCCAGGTTTCTGCTCGCACCCAAGAGGGTGGAGATGGTGGGCGGGGAGCACAGAGGAGGGGAGGCTACTATGGGTGTGGGACCAGCAGGAGTGTGATAGATTATCAGATTGAGTGTGAGAAAGAGAGGTAGTCCCCTGCCTCCTCCAATGTCTCAGAAATCTGTATGTCACAAACTAGAAAAGACAAGACGAATCTTGGCATCCTTCCCCTCCATTCGAGGTGTGAATTCAGCTGGCAGTGGAGACATTGCGAGAGACAGCAGGGAGTTGCCGAGGGCCTCGGCACAGAGGTGCTGGCACAGCAGTGCTCAGGACTGAGCCCAAGTGCACCTTGACAAGAAGAGTAGCAAGAGAGGCAGACACCCTGCCCCATACCGGGAGTCCTGCTCCAAGGGCAATGGGAAGTGAGTAGTAAAAAATCAAGAGTATCATTTGGAAAGTCACCACCCACACTGTACGAGTCATTAACTTCTGGGGGGGTGGGGTCTCAGCAGTTGTGAGAAGGCTGGGAGCTACAGAGTGTCCTGGGAGCTGGAGAGCTATCCAAAGGCAGACACGGAACTAGGTGAATGCCCCTGAGAAGATCAGAGTGGAGTGAAAAAGAAGCAGAGGGAGTGAGGAGTTGGTCCTGCTACTCATCTCAGTGCTGTCGAAAGAAGGGCCAGTCTGCACAGTATTTCCACAGCTCCCACACCCATGAGGTTTGATCTCTTACTCAGCAGCCACCCTCCTCCTGTTATTTTCCACCTCCACTTCCCTTCTTCCCAGATTAGCAGCTGGGAGCTTGAGCTCAGCTGGATCCCCAGGATTATGCTGCCTTTTCCTATCCATGTTCCTGCAGGAGGTCCTACAATGCCAGTCCCACTCCCAAGCCCCGGTGAGGGCCTGGTGTCCTGGCCTTTCTAGAGGCAACTTCTTCCCAGATAGCATCACAACAGAGCAGTCTGGCTGCTTACATAATCTTGGAAAAGCACACTTTGCCTTTGCCCTAAAACTCGAACAACCATCTGCCAGGGGGTGAGCAGTCTCTCCTGCTTCCCCTAAGATCTGGGGAAGGAATAGTGCTGCCCGTGGAGGGGGAAGGAGTTAGGTTACCCTTGCAATGAGGCTGGGAGATGCCAGGCCAGGTTTCCTCGTCAGCATCTTAGCAGCAGCACTGGAGTCTCTTCCTGGCATTGGGGGAAGTGCCTCCCACCCCCATGCCAGGGCAGCCCAGGGGCCCATCCAAGGACCAAGAGGGTATGGCTCTATGTCTTCCCCTGAGAGCACCCTGGAGAGGAAAGTTGTGAGAAGGAAGCTTCTGAAGCTAAGTCCAAAGCTGAGCTGCCCCGGTGACAGAGACCACAGGCGCAAACAGAGTCTTTGGGGCTTCTTCCTGTCCATCAGGTCTTTCCCTTGCCTTCTGACCCAACACAAAAAGTACCTGCAATATCCCAAGAGAAAAGATCCTGAGGGATTTTCTGTTTAGGAGGAGAATAGTTATAATGATAAATTACCCTTCCGCGGTGCCTTGTACTAAACAAAGGGCGTGCTGTGTGGAATCCTGGGTGGAATCCCAGCTTCACCACTTGGCTTCTTGACCTTAGAAGAGTAACCTACCTTCTGTGGCCTCTATTTCTTTATCTGTGAAGTGAACAGAATAGTAGTATTCACGTTAGAGAGTTGGCATAAAAATAAATGAAATCATACGTGCAGCACTTAGCTCCCGGCAGAAAGCAAACTTGTCTGCTTTCCCACTGTCCCAGTTGCAGAAAATGTTTAGAGGTTCCAACACTGTGGTAATACAGTAAAAACGATGTCAGTTCCTCGGCTGCCACCTGACTGCGCACTCCTACCCAAGTCCCATAAGTCCACTTCTCCGTATCCCTCCTCCCTAGAGCTCCAGTCTCTTCCTCATCCCAGGTCCCAGAGGGAGGTCCACTCAGCCCTACTCATATATTAACCACCTACTCAGCTTGAGGTAATGGTTCTAGAATATGAGCCTTCCCCCATGCATGAGTATTTCTTTTAAAAGGACTCTTTTCAAAGGAGGACCTCAGCTGTGCCTCAGCTCATTGGCCCTAGCCCACACTCCAGCACCTTCTCAAGGAAGAACGATGGTGTAATGAGGGCTCCCTTCATGTCACACTTCAGATCACTGTCACAGATGTCATTTTATTTGGACCATCTCCTTCTGAACTAAGTTGGGCAAATATCACTCAGCCTATTTCACACATCAGCAAACTGGGCCTCTAGGAGAGTGAGAGACCTGCCTAAGATCAACAGCTGAGTACGAGACCGACCCAGGATCTGACCAATGTCTTTGGCCTCCATGTCTTTGTGTGAGACCCACTTCCACTCACGCGATGTCACTGGATGCAGAGTTGAGAGGAAATGCACTGTAGCACACCATCACATAGCAGTTCCACCCAAGTTACAGGAGATAGAAATCACCATAAGAGCACAGAGCACAGCAGGATGCAGTAGACGATTAGGACATGAAGTGTTCTGAGTATTTGTCACCATTGTTTTTAATATGACACATTTTATTCTAAATTTATATAATTTAAGTTTTGGTAATGGCCATATCTAATAACTGACTCAAAAATCCTAAAAATGTAACAATTGACTCTTGCAAACTGACATGGGCTGATGTCAACACTGAGATTTAATGAGAGTGATCTGCCCCTCTGAAAGGCTCTCCACCCCATTCCAGTATCTATACTCAAATTACAGCTCAGAGACACGCTAGACACCACCCTAACTAATACCTTCATTTTTAAGACAAAGAGGCCAACTTCAGTGATTTATCAAGGTCTCATGACTGAAGGATGAAAAGAGCAGGAACCCAGCCAAGCAGTTCTGCCGCCAAACCACACTACCCTGACAGCATGGAATTTCAGAGCCAGAAAAGGCCTCAGGTTGTCCAACCACAGGGGCTTAATAAATACCACAGTAACACCCAATTACCCACGATGATGGAAGATGGGAGGTAAACAGGAGCTGTGCCTTTTACAGGCTTCTAAATCTTATGCTGCAACACTTCCTCTGGCCTGTTAAAGTGTCACACTAACTGTTTCTTCCTAGTCACACACCTGTGGGTGGCTAGAGAAGGGGTTAACAGGTTGGGTCCAGAAGCAAGATAAATCCAACCCTTTCTCCATCACACTTTCAGTAAGCACGCACTGGTGAATGTTCTGCCATGGGATTTCTTACCCTGGTCCTGCAGGATGCACACCTCTTCACGGTGGCACGTGGCAGGTCACATGTGCCACTGAGGTGGCATGAGGCTGCTGCCACACCACCTTGCCTCGTAGTCTGATGTTCTCATCATGGAAACTTTGTTTATGTATTATCAAAGAAAGAAAAAAAATTACTGAAGAGAAAGGAGCCGAAACGGGCTTTCTCCCTGATCGCAAGCACACCCTAGCAGTTAGCATGGTATCATTGAAGGCTCTCAAATAGTAACCTATTGACAAGGGATGGTTTCAATTACAGAACCATCTCATGCTTCCTTCAGGGTCGCAGGGGTAGTGCAATATGTTCTCCACTTGCCCAGAATGTCCTTCTAGCTCCACTGGATGTAGGACAAAAGGAAATCAACTGTGCTGACCACAGTAGAAACTTAGAGCTGATAACAAAAAGGACTAATCAACTATTCATTGCATATAAAGTAGGAATGTGGAGAGTAGGAATGTAGGAGCTGCTGGATCCAGAAAGCTAAGCCAGGGACCTGCCCCTCCCCATACTCCTTCTCACCTTCCAAGTAATTTTAGTTAATTAAGGACCTAGAGCTAGAGGTGGGGCAAGAGGGCCTCACGTCAGTCTCTGTCTCATGCACACCTTGCCACTAACAACCCATGCTCAAGGACTGAATTCTGGCATTTTCTTAACTGAACAGACAAAAATGTTCTCCAAATAACCTATCGAATCAACTCGAACCAAGACCAAAATTTTAAACTTTTAAATAACTAGTCAAAATATTCTGGAAGTTGAATATGAGACTTGGGACAGGAAAAGAGAGAAAAAAGAATAGGGAGGATTTGGGGAAATTATAGGAAAAGAGGCAGCCATAGGGTCTCAAGTTGGAAGTGGTTCCATTCAGGATTCAACTGTCTTCTGAATCACCCTTGCCTCAGGAAAGACCAGTCTACTTGTATGTCTCCAAAGGAGACTCATGCATCATGTCACAGGGCAACCTCTACCACTGTTAGACACTGGACCTGGACCAAAGTTCTTCAGAGTGACCCTCATCACTGCCAAGCAAGAACAGGCCTCACCTTCTTCCTACAACAATGGTGTAGTCCATCTGCAGTGAATATGACTGTCACACCCACCCTCAGTCATCTTTGATCTCCTCCTAAGTCTCTTCTCTGCCCCAGTTCTTGCCCCTGAGTTCACACTAGTTTTTCAGTGGGTCACTCTGAACTTTTCAAATGCTCAGGATTGAGCTCAACATCCAGGAGGGGAGCTCTTTCTTCCACTGTCAGAGACCAAGAAGATTTAGCTTCTTCCCTATGTCTCTATAACCAACAGGACCAAGAAAAAGTCTTTTTAAAAAATCATTCCCAAGAAGTTTTCTAAAATATCCATATTACATCATCTTCACCACCCTGGGAGCCACTACAGTCTTGCCGTGACCAGTCGCATCGTTGTGTGTAAAGGAGCCTTTGTACCAGCAGAGGACACTCCATACTGTCTAGGCTGAACTAATTGGGTCCGTTAACAGATTGGAAACTGTGCGCAGGCACCAGGGAGTGGTGGGAATAACCCTACATGAACCTGGGAAGGTCACAAGTTGACTAAGACCGTGCCATTTTTCTGATAATGAATTGGCAAAGAGTGCCATATTCCCTCCAGCAGAAATGGGAGGGGCAAACACAGTGACACAAAGCATCCCAAGACACCTTAGGTATCCATACTTCCAACAAGCAATCAAAACCTGCCGGCACCACCCAAATGTCTCTTGGGCATCTTTAGCCTCCCTTTTGTCTGGCACAAAACTCCAGCCAACTGCAGCTCCGGGAAGCAACTTTATAGACCACATCTTTGGCCTCCAACTGTAATCAGTCTACCACACCCTCTTCACAAAGAAGGGTGTCTATAGTACCTACCACATCCCTTCCACCTGCTAAAATTCCTGACCCTATTTCTAGGCTCTTCTCTACGTAGCACCTCTAAGAAACTTCTGCTCACAATTGACTTCTTTTCCCAGCTGCTTTTCAGATGTGCTTCCCTCTTGGTTTCCATGACATCGTGCTCTCTCTTCTCCCATCCTCCATGACTACTCCTCTACACTTGTTACTGATTTCTCTGTCTTTGTTTGGTCCTTAGGCAGAGTAGACTTGGGATTCTGTGCTCTTGCTCTCTCTCTCTCTCTCTCTCTCTCTCTCTCTCTCTCTCTCTCTATCAGCTATCTCTATCTCTCTCATAAATTTATTTAATGAAATATGAAACAAAAACTAATGGAAATAGTTACACTATTCAGAGGTCTGCATAATGTTCTCTCGGATGGAGATATGGCCTTTCTACAACCTCTCCACGTAGCACACACACACGCACAGAAAAGCATACACCTGAAAATATGTGCTTCATAGTCTCCCCTGGATGCTCTAAAAATGTCCCCAGCCACAAAATATACCAAGGCATCAGTACTGCCAAAGGGATCTTCTGGAATTCTATGGAGACATTTCTTGCTTGTCTCTGTCATATGGGCAGGGCAAGCAGTGACATTTACTGACATTTGGTGAGCAGGATCCAGATTATGCTCAACCTCCTGCACAACTTTTGAAAGCTCCATCACTTATAATGGTTCCATCCAGAACCCAATTTCATATTAGATACACACTCAAGTATTTTTGCTCAGTTTCCAGATATACTGAGTTGCTAAGAAATGCAACTACTGTGTACATCAAGAGAAGGCTATATTTCTTTTCATTAGGAAGCTTACAAGGGTTTTTATCTTTTTGTAAAGTTGTGTTGTTAAAGGCAAAGTTGCTTATCATATTTAAGTCGCCAATACAGCATACCTTCATCAGCCTGCATTTGTAGCTAATTAAACTCATGGTAATTCCACCTGTTGGTGCAAATAACTGATGCTTCATTATGTCTTCTAATATGGTCCTGCCTGAGAACTAACAAAGTGAAGTCTGTATCATGTTATTACCAGTTTTTTTTCCTTTTGTGTCTCCTTAATATTGCAGTTAAGGCATTGTGCTGATATTTTTCAATCATATGTGATTGTACGGTATATTATCTATGATTTTTTTCTTGACAGTAAAAAGGTATTATTACTTCAACTTTTATTATAACACAGAAGTCCATGAGACTCATACCTTCACAATTACTGACCTAAAGAAAGAACCTTCTTTTTCAAAAGAAACCTTCATTACTGACCATAAACTCCCTGTTCAGATTTACACTCCCTGTTCAGATAGAACCAGGCAGTTGTATGAGACTTCCTCATAGTCCCTCCAAGGGACAAACAGAAGGTCCCCATTCCAATCTAGTCTGTCCTGGGGATTTGGTTTCTAAAATTTCAGGCAAAACTTAGGGTCCTGTTCAAAATTGCCTTTTGGAATTCTCTCTCCTACGAGCTAGTGAACAGCCCCTGAGGCTAGTGAAGACCTTCCCCCAAGGGAAGGAGTGGCATGGTGGTATTAAACTAAACTGAATGAGGATCTGAGAAGCAAAAAGAGTTGTTGAATTCTGCTGTTTTCCTAGGGGCACTAAGTGATTGTCTTGATCTTGGAATTATGAAAGAGGAGGCAGTTAGTGTTGGGGAGGAATGAAAGTGGGAAGTTTGTTTTTCCCTAGAGTTAGATGAATCCCAGAGCTCTGTTAGAGAGGTGGCTGTGTAAGAGCCATCCAGTTATGGAAAGAAACTTTGGCCAGACATGGAAGAAAGACTGGCCACCAAACTAACACTGCAGCCATTCAAAGAAGAAAGGCCCAAAGAGAGCCCCAAGTCTCTGTTGGTCAATGAATAGAGGGAGGACTTCTGTCCTTCCAGCTGAGACTTGAAGAGGGATACACAAGGATTTAGACCCAGGGAGAAAGGGCATGTGCAGATATTTTAAGGTTAAGAATGGCTGAGACTGGGTCATAGGCTGTGGCATACAAGCAGAAGCCACAGCCAGATTCCAAAAGGCGTATCTGCTGAAGAACATGCAATTCAAATCCCAATGGAGAAGAGATAGGCAAGTCTTCTGGGGTGGGAAGGCCAGGGTGGCAGGGCATGTGGAAAGGAGAATAGATATATATGTGCAGTTTTGCTTACACATGCTAATAGGAGAATTTTTATCTCACAGTTGTACTTGTGGATTTCCCTCCTTCTGAATGTTATTACTTGTATAAGCACCAAGCCTCACATCTACATCAGGCAGCCAAGGGTGAAATATTAGAGTTTAAGATTTTGAGAGGTCATCACCAGGTCTGGGGAGACCTCAGTATCTTGGCTGAAAGGCCCCTGAAGAATTGTCATTGGCCTCATATCTTAAATTTTCTTTATTTGAGCAAGCTGCTCCATGTATTTCTGGCTCTCCCACTGGAAATTCTCTGCAATCCCCTCTCAGCCCCTTCTTCCTGAATAATCTGTTGGTTTACTGTAACTTTCAAGTTTTGGTGACTCTTCAGTTTACACCTCTATCCCCAATAGTTAATAGAGCACAGGAACCTCAAAAGAACTAACTCATCGTTTCGCCCCACAAGCCCTCTTGCTGTATTCTCTGTTATTACCCAAGCCAGGAACGTGGAGCAGCCCTTGACTCTCCTTTTCTTACTGCGCCCCCACCACCACCCAGCATTCAATCCATCACCAACTCCTGATGGTTTGACTCCTAACTATCTCTAGAATGTATATCCTCAACCTCATTTCTGGCCACTACCACCACTAAAGACTTGAACTAAAGTGTAAGCTTTGATTATCTTTGGCCTGAATTTTTGCAATGATCTCTTAACAAATCTTCCTAACTCCAACATGGGCCCCTCCAATCTGACCTGAATTATCCTTCTAAAATATCAATCTGATCATGTCATTCTCTTATTAAATTCCTTTACTGGCTCTTCCTTACCTATCACAATGTTTCAGCCATAAAATACCTCAAAAAATTATATTTCCATAAGTAGATGTCCCATAGACAGGTGAGATTTCTTAGGAAATACTCAAGTACAAGATGAATTGTGGCTCATGCTTAATTCTTATTCCATTAACTGTAAAGCAACCCTTCTGTCTCCCATTAGCCCAGTATACAGCAGGTTGACGTTGTAATAAGCCAATAGGTCCCCAAACCTCATCTGAGGACTTCTGACTCACAAACTACAGTCCAGACTCCACTGAGTGCCTACAAGGCACTTCTTGATTGGATCTGACTAACTCTTCAGTCTTATTTCTTGTCACTAACTTCATGTTCCTTCAGATAGGCAAATCTTTGTGAATGTCACTCATCCAAATCTTTATCCATATTATTCTTTCTACCTATAATGTCTTTGTCTGCCTGTAAAACTCCTATTTATCCTCTAAAACCTTGCCAAGCATCACTTTTAATAACCCTCATAAACATAAGTACCATTTCTATGCCTTATATGCATTTTTATCATTGTGTGGGTCATTGTGTGCCTTGTAACAATGTGTTTACATACTCCCCATCACCCTAATCTCTAAGCTCTTTGAGAACAAATCATGTTATACTCATCATAGTACCTCGGTGTTTGGCCTCATCCCTGACACATGGTATGTGTGCAGGAAATATTTGTTGAACTGACCCAAATCCAGATTTTTCCTTTACTGTCTTTCTAATTAATACTAACTCACTTAGGCACTTGAATTTATTTAGTTCTACATTATATATGACTTACGTGGTGTTTCATTTACTCCTATGACCTTATAAGTTTGGTAAGTTTCACTGTAAATTATACTGTTCTCTGAACTTACCAAGAAAACCCAAGTCCAAACAAGATGAACAGGTATTCCCAATACTGAAATGTGGTGGTAAAGAAAGTTATACTATAAGAAAGAATTTAGAAAATGTATGTCAAAGTACTAGAATACATCACTCTTCATTCAATACTGTCCCAGGTGCTGTATCTGGCAGCCCCAGATGTTGGCTCTCCCACGGAGCAGGTAAACTATCTCCTCCCTCTAAATCTGCCTTTTTTGACTAATTCAGTTTCCCAGATACCTTGATAACAGAATGATATTTTAGTCTCTGCAAGTATATGTTTCCCCACTAGAAAACACGTGAACATTCTATTTAACACATATATTTTTTATGTTTTTGGTTCACAAATATCTGTCTTCCAGAGCAGATTCAATTTGAGTGCATTAAGAAAATCAATTTTATGTCCCGACAGAGCTGACCCTGGGCCACAGTGACCACGTTCCCTTATTTTTGGCCCTGAAAGCCAGACACTGCTTTCCATTTCTTTGTTATTCCCTTTTAGTTTCACTTAACTACTTCTGTATAACACATTTACAATTCACAAAGCATTTATCTTCTTGATATCTAAAGATAAATATTCTTATGCCCATTTCACCTTCAAGAAAACTGAGGCTCAGAATGGTCAAGTGATTTGTCAAAGGATCCACACATCCTGTAAGTTGTGAATTATTTTCCTTTGCCTGTTCCTCAAACCACAGTAGATGAAACTTTGGATCAAGTAGTTGGGAAGAAGTTTGGCAGTGAAAGGAGAAGAAAGTATTGCATGGAAAAGTAATTGTTCATGTGGAACAGCCAGTGATGAGAGGGGTGTGGGTAACACAGGGCCAGCTATTAAAGTCAGAATACAGACTTTGACCTGGGGAGTCAAAGAATGAAGAGTATTAATGGAGAGCTAGATACCCATCTCCCCTATTATTCAGGCCACTATCCAAACTCTGCTTAATCTAAGAAGTTCATTTGTGGGCATGTAGCCTCTACTTGTGAAGTAGTACAATGGGATAGCATAGTGGCCAGAGGCATGGATATTCGAATTCAGATATACCTGGGTTTAGATCTTACCACCACTGTTTACTAGCTCTGTGATAATATACAAGTTACAGACCTCTCTGGCATCAGTTTTATTTTCTCTAAAATAAGGATAATAATGCTTTCCTCATGGGAATTATTGCAAAAATTATATAAGATGATTAGCATATAGTAAGCATTTGGTGAGTGCTAATTTTAATGATAATGGTCGTGATGGTGGTGATGGTGGTGGTGGTGGTGATGATGATGATGATGATCTGGCTGTTGTAGCACTGCTGTTTGGTCTCCAGGCCACTCAGGAGATACTTGCTCTAAGGAACAAATGAACATCAGCTTCCCAGTGGTTCTATGATTATGAAAAAGTCAGTCAGCTTCTCTGAAGATCAGTTTTTTAGCTTCCAAATAAGGAAAATATTCCTAGCTCCATTGTCAACCAGAGCCGAGGGGAACAGAGAGCATAGATCGACAAGAATATTATGTAAATACAACTTGGTATATTCTATCCCTCTTTCCCATTCACCCCTTCACAAGAGCTGCTTCCTGTCTGGACTGATATGAAAGTCTGGACAGCAGTAACAAGAATAAGAATTTCATCTACTGTGTTTCAACTCCCCCATATTCCTCATGGTTCTAGGTTCTTCTTTCCCTCCCAGCACCTATCCAGGATAGACAACGCCATGTACAAAGGAGTTTGAGACTCATAGAGAATTTCAAATGCAGTTTATTGCAGAAACACAAGGAAATGGGAGTTTAAGACCCTTCCACAAAAGACAGTGCTCTTGCTTACACCGTATGTACAAAACCAAAACAGCACAGCGCTGATCGCAAGATACAGAATATTAAGGAGCTGTGCAGAGCGTGTGTGTGCTCTGTGCATGAAAGAACACCTGGGTCTAACCAGCCCTCCTCTGGCTGACTTAGGAGGTGCTTTGAAATGTGATGTGTGTAGTGGTGGTGGCTGAGCACAAAGCAGGGTCCTAGCCAGGGACTGAGGTTGCCAAGGATTTAAAAACTACTTGGGGAAGCAGGGCAGAATGGAGAGAGCTGGGGGATGTGATGAACCAGTATCAGTAATGGCAGCTTTTTTCTTCAGTAAGGCTGGGGCAGCTGACCTTTGTCTTGCCAGATGTATTTGGTAGAAATGGAGGGGGAGCGCTAACAGGATAAGGAGCACCTGTTTATCGGGAGCCTCGGGAATAGCTGGTGGAAACAAACTTCACGCTGGAACTGCCGCCAGAGGTCTTGGTGCCCCCAGAGCTGGACCCCCGGCCTCCCGAGGACCCGCCGAAGCTGCCCCCAGAACCCCTGCCGCCAGAGCTGCCGCCGCCCCCTCCAGAGCCACTCCTGTGCCCCCCACTGCCGCCGCCGCCGCCGCCTCCGGAGCCGTAGCTGCCGCTTCCGGAGCCGTATCCGCCGCCTCCGGAGCCGTAGCTGCCGCTTCCAGAGCCGTAGCCACCTCCCGAGCCGTAGCTACCGCCGCCTGAGCCAAAACCTCGGCTGCCACCTCCACTGATGCTGGTGTGGCTGGTGCTCACAGCTGCAACAGGACAGGGACGCTCCGTTATCTTCAATCGCAGCTCCCTTTCCAGCCCAGCAAAACCCGCACAGGCCCTGAGAAACAGGCTTGTACTTACATACACTCACGTTGGGGGCACACTCTCCGGACATCCTGCAGAAGAAGAAAAGGCCAATCAGTCCATCATCACTCCCCAGCTTCACAAACCACTTCCCCAGGCTCTCTCAGCCATCTCATGGCTCCCCGTCTGCAGCTCCTCCTTGATCTGAAACCCAAACCAGTCCCCTCTGACTTCCCAAACCTCTGTCATTTTGTCTCACGATCAGGGAGCCTCCATATAAATTAGACAAGAGTCTTGCAGCTAATGTGGATTACCTCTAAAAGCACTGACTTTAGGCCAGACGACATCTGAGCCAGCCCAGATAAAGAATAAGTTGCTCCAAAGCACTTTATAGAGACACTATAGCCCACAATAAAGAAAAGTGGGGGGCTCTAGCTCCCAAAGTGAAGCTAAGTCTTTCCTCCTGTACCATGTAGCTTTCCGTCCCCTATACACAGGAGAAGCTGCAGTCACACATCTGTACCTTCACTAGCAGTCAGCTTGCAATGGGAGGAAGCACATAAGAAGTGGACAAAGAGCCCAGGGTCCCTTTCTCACCTGTACTCCTCTCCTTCCAGGAGGGTCCTGTAGGTGGCAATCTCCATATCCAGGGCCAGTTTGGTGTTCATCAGCTCCTGGTAGTCACGCAGCAGGCGGGCCAGGTCCTCCTTTGCCTTCTGCAGGGCGTCCTCCAGCTCATTCAGCTTGCCCTGGGCATCTTTGAGGGCATTCTCACCACGCTGTTCAGCATCATTGATGGACTGCTGCAGCCCAGAAATCTGAGAAGGAGAATCCAGCATATTACGTACTCTATTATTATCTAATCCCACTTTGACCTTTTTATTTCATATTGATCTTTCCACCCCAGTGAGGCCAGTACTCCACCACGAGAGCTTAAGTCATCTCATGCATTTACTTGCCTCCAGACAACATATCACCATACTGACTTCCTCAAAATCTCTTGAAGGTGATGCAGCAGCCTCTCTTGGTCATGAATCAAGTCTCCTCCACTCCTTGATATTCTTCTAAAGACCTACCCTGAAACCTTTTGACTCCCTTTCCTGTCACTCACCACATCTTAAGTCTCACTTTGGGTCATGGGCTAGATCACTCATGACCATCACTTCTATTTCTCTACAAGGTCATTTTTATAAGTTTCTTTAAAGAGAACCCAGCATGATGGCTGAATTCTGGAAACTAATATAGTCACCAAAAGAACTAGGGATAATAAGATAACCATGGTATGGACTTAGGATTCAAAAGTATAAAAGTGTCCTCCAGTTAATTACCTAGGGGTCCCACTTCCCCATCCCACAGAGCTAAGCAGTAGAAGGACAAAGCAAATACCAGCTTCTTGACACTGTCAATTTCAGCTCTAAGTCTCTGGATAATCCGATTCAGCTCAGAAATCTCCATCTTCGAAGTTTTCAAATTATCCCCATGTTTGCCAGCAGTGACCTGGAGCTCTTCATACTAAAGATGGGGGATCAAGTCAATTAGATATGGCAGAGTACACTATGTCTCAAGCACACAAATATTAGAGAAAACACAGAATAGAAAGACAAGACGTTTTAGGAAACATGACCAGACAAACAGCCCATTCACCTTGGTCTGGTACAGGGCCTCAGCCTCAGCTTTGCTCCTCTGGGCAATCTCTTCATACTGGGCCTTGACCTCAGCAATGATACTGTCCAGGTCCAGGTTGCGGTTGTTGTCCATGGACAGGACGACATTGGTTTCACTGATATGAGTCTGCATCTGAGATAGCTCCTGCAAGACATATTAGTTCAGAGACTCTTATAGTGAGTATTAAAAAAAAACACACACACACACACCTTAGACAGGGAGCAGTGGGGAGGGTAAGGAAATGGAAGATCTATATCTATTCTTCTGGATAGTAGTGGGTTCAGGCTTTAAAGTTCTCCATTTGGTAAAAGTGGTTGAAATCGAAGGACTTACCATTTGGTAGAGTGTTGTAAGAAAATCAATTTCCTGACGCAAATTGTCCACTTTGGCTTGAAGGTCCACCTTGGTCATATAAGCAGCATCCACATCCTAGGGGAACAAGAGACATCATGAAGTCATAGTCTTTCCAGGACAAGTCCCTCTCAACAGCTGTGAGGGGATTTTCCAAGTAAAAAGTAAAGACTGCTCAGGGGTCTACTCCATACCTTTATATTGCATCACAGTCCCTAAATCACCCCACCCCTGGGATCACAATCACAAAGAAGCTTGCCTGGCTTGCTGAGAACTTGCCTCCCCGCTTACGGCATGAAATGCTAAGGGATCTGGAGAAGCAGAGTGCCTGGACGAGTCCAGGTCCATAATAATGTAGGGAAAAAACTGCTTCAGCTGTTCACCAGGCCCTGGTTCTCCACATCATGACTTATTTCTGCTTAGTAATTGGAGACCCTCTTTTATTATTTATTTCAGGTCCATCCTACAGAATTTATTCACCTTCTTGATGGCCACAAATTCATTCTCTGCATTTGTCCGTTTGTTGATCTCTTCCTCATACCTGAAAGAAAATCAGAAGTAAATTCAGAGAAGGCGAGGCCTGAAGTTCCACTTTCTAGACTAAAATTGGCATGGCCTGTCATTGCTTTTCTGTTAATAGCCTAAAACACCTTGACCACCCCTTTATTCTGAGCAATAAAACTATTAAACTGTTTCCGACTTCTAAGATGAAGATTTCTGAAAATGCCAAATTGATTTGCTTATAACCTAAGACAAGCCATTGTTACGCATTGTTCATAGTCTTAGCTTGCCACTTTCTGGAAATATTTTAGAACAAAAGTCGGGAATTGCCCAGCCTGTTTTCCTTACTTGTTCCGGTAATCTTCCACCAAGTCTTGCATGTTCTTCAATTCCAAATCCATTCGAGATTGGTCACTCTTCAGTTGGTCCAATCTCTTTCTAAGATTGTTGATGTATGACTCAAAGATGGAGTCTAAGTTGTAGGTCCTCGTGGAGGTATCCATCTGCTGCAGCAGCTCCCATTTTGTTTGCAGCACCTGGTTCTGCTGCTCCAGGAACCTCACCTAAAAACAAAAGACTCATCATCCACTGGTGCAGAAGTAGAGTTCTTCATTCACTGAGCACCAGTGTTACCACACTGCAAGGCCCATACCTCACTTCAAAAAGAACTTCAATCCCGTTTTTCTGGCCATAACAAACAGAAAAATAGGAAGAAGACAACCAAGTTAACATCATCTTCGTAACAAAACCCAATCACTGTTAATTCAGTAAAGTTTTACTACCCTGTGAATGGGAATTATAGTACTATTTCAGTGAGAACTTTAGGAGGGTAGCTACTCAAAAACTAAATAGCAAAGCGCAAATATATTAGTGCAATTAAACTTTCAAATAGATAGGTGACACTTAAAAGATTTGTTTTCCTTTTTTTTTTAGGTAGATTACCACAAAAATTGGTTTGCATTCTCTGAGCATACACACTGTTCAAAAGTATATTGGAGAAATCCAAAATTGAATTCCAAATCTACTGTGAATAACTCGAGCTGACATTATTGATGATTAAGCAAAAAGTAAAAAATGGTTTATATATTTCTCTAGAGCTGATACTTGGCAATCCAAGTATAAAAAATCTGAAGGCTGATCTGGTAACAATGTAAAATTCTCAGAGGGCAGGAAAAGATGTTTGGCACTGACTGCATATTTTCCATTACAACATCCATAGCACTCCGTTTACACTCAACTTCCTTTTTACAGTTAGAAAGACCTTCCCAAGGCTCTCATTTGCACCCTAGAAGATTGAGCTAGCCCCGTTTCTGATATGTTCACTCAACGTATGCGAGTACCAATTCAGCTCAAGAGCTGAATTTAAAAAAAATAAAAACATGTCAAGGTTTTGAAACTAATAATAAAATAAAATGCTTAACAGAAAAACACATCAAGGTGATGTCAAATTAGCACATTTTTGTGGACTATAGACCTCTTTGTCCAAGAAATTCTAGTCATTAGCATCACTCACAAACATACTTTTAACATATCTTCTATAAGACGGTTCCACAAAATACCCTTTTCATCACCTGAACACCAAAAACTGAAGCTCAAACTCAAAATACATCTTGGCTGTGTCAAATGGACCAGGGGAAGCTCTCTCGATGCACTGAGTAGATAAACTCACCTTGTCAATGAAGGAGGCAAATTGGTTGTTGAGTGATTTGATCTGCTCCCTTTCTTGAGACTTTATTTTTTGGATCTCAGGGTCAATCTCCACATTAAGGGGTTGCAGAAGGCTCTGGTTGATGGTGACTTCCTGTATGCCACCGGGGGGGCAGACAGGCCCAAAACCACCCCCAAAACCTCCACCACCAAAACCACCTCCACCAAAACCACCTTTACTTCCAAAGCTACCACCCCAACCGCCACTGCCAAAACCACCCCCAAAGCCGCCACCACCAAAACCACCACCCCCAAAGCTACCGGCGCTATAACCACCACCAAAACCACTTCGTCCACCTCCTCTAGCCACACTGATGGAAATGCTTTTACTGCCACCAAGGTTAACAAGACTCCGACTTCCAAAGCCACCACCAGCACCGCCACCACATCCTCCACCTGAAAATCTCCCACCACCTCCTCCACTACGGCACACGCTGCTGCTAGTGGTCCTGCGCTGTAAGCTGACCACCCCGGCAGACCCAGAGCTGAAGCCTCCTCCACTCCGGTACCCAGACCTGGAACTAAAGTGTCGACTCATGTTGACTTAGAAAGAATAGGAGCAAAGTAGAGAAGGAAAGGAGCTAACACTCCTCTACCCCACGCACAGAGACTTCCCCTTATATAAAGGGAGGGATTGGGCTTGGTCTCCAAGTCAGCGGGGTGCAGGTTTGGCTTGCCTGCAGGCATACAAGATTTTTATGAGTCTCAACAATACAATAAACACTACACACCTTGCTGCCAGGATGGTTCTCAAAATTGCTGTGCATGCAAAATCATTAGTGTGGTAATCATATTATCAGACAAAATCTCTCTTCAAGTGCTTGCGACTTTGGGAAAGCAGGACCCCACATCTACCACCTAGTGCTTCTTGACAGGATTTCATAACCACTTGTCACAAAAATATGCAAGTTTCCATTCTTGCCTTGCCTTTGTAAGCTACGAAGACTCTCTCTCCTCGGGCATGGTAGGTGCAGTTTCCCCACCCAAGTTTACTTGAATCTCAGGAGCTCTTTATCCTATTTCTGAGATCAGTCCTCCAAACTCTAGAGCTCACCAAGTTTTACCTCCTGACATGAAGTCAGAGCTTTAATACATGAACAATCAAAAGAAGTTATTTTTATTAAATGTTAGCTTATAAATGCACTGTATTACTATTAGAGGAGAAGAAGCTGTCCTCAAACAGGATAGAGTGGTAGTGATCTAGAAGGGTCTTTTCTAAGTTTTCCAGTTCCTCCTTTTCCTCCAAGATAGACCAGGGCAGAAGGCAGAGACACCAGCAACAGAGAACAGGTGCAAACAGAAGCATGCAAATCCCAGTTGAGAAAGCACTTAGAGAATTGGGATGAACAGATAGAAGCTATTTCATACATTTTGTAAAGCAAAAGGGTGAAGGTAGGACTTGACAGGTGGTTCAAGACTCATACTAAACTATGAAGAGAGATGAATACAGATTTGGAAGGGAGTCTGAAAACCTGATCTGAGAAGCTAAAATTATTCCTGGACAAGAGTAATGGCAATAGCAATAGAAATAATTAATAGTGATAATAATAATAATAATAGCATTGTTCTGCATATTTTATAGGTATTGATTTACCTACTTTTCACAACTTTGAGATAGATATTATTATGCTACCTATTTTTTAAATAAGGAAACTGAGGCATGGAGTTCGAATAGCCTGCCCATGTTTACCTAGATGGTGAGTGGTGAGGCTGGGATTTGAACGATAGATGCTGAGCTACAGGGTGCAAAGTCCAAACTAGCATGTTGTATACGACAGTACGGCAACTAAGTTCGGGGTGTGCTGCCCACTCTTTGTAAAGCCAGACAGCATAAGAAGTTGCCCCACTGCAGAGAGCTCAAAGGCAGAAGGTCCATTTAATCCCTTTGAATCTTTGGCTCCAGACACATGCAAGTGCTTAGAAAATGTTTCTTTGATTTGCTCCTAGAGGGAAGATTGGAAGTGCAGAGTTCATGGGGAGATTATGCTTCCACTCATGTGCAAAATTACCCAGCATGCAATGTGTAAGGCCAGGAAACCCCAGGAGCCTTCCTGGAGAGTAGCACTTGATCAATCTTCATGCGAAGTTGTGGCATTGAGATGTTTATTCCAAGACTTCTTAGAAGCCTGGCATGCTCCCCACACCTGCATATAAACACAGAATTGAAGACTCGGTGAGGAGAAGCCAGAGCTAACTTCCGCTAGCTCCAAGCACCTGTAAGTGGTAAATCATAATCCTGTGTGGGTGGTCTCCACTGTGGAATACGACATACGCGGGAGAAGGAGAATCTGTGGAGACCATCCGGTCCTGTCGCCCGGCTTCTGAACCAAGGCAGATAAGTGTCAGCCTTCTCCAGTCACTGAGACTTGTCCCTCGTCTTTTCTCACAGTTTTTGCCCTACACCCTCTTTCAGAAAAATGTTCCTCACTTCTCCACTGCTCCTCTCCTTCCCTGCCATCTCCATGGCATTGTTGTCTGAAACTATCTTAACACCAACATCCTTGGGCTGCTAAACAACCATCTCTGTAGGGAATGAGTAATTCAGATCTTGTTTCTGACTAGAAACAATGGGATCTGGGATGGTCTTGATGTGGTAACGACTATTGCCAAACCATCTTCTAGATCAGCATACTCCCTCATGAGAAATATCACTCTTCCTACTTGATTTCTTCTAGCTTTTTTGGACAGGCGTGCATATATGTATGCATGTGTGTGTGTGTGTGTGTGTGTGTGCGTGTGTGAGTGTGTGTTCATTCTCTCACCTCTGCCAACCAACAACAGATCTTTGCAGTGATTTGTACTTTCATCCTCAAACTGAGAAACTGATCAAGAGAAAAATCAAAGAGGTGGATGGTCAGGTAATAAATAGACAATTTACAGAGCTGCAAGACTTACTCTAGTTGCTACCATGAGGAGGAGGAGACACAGGAACTAGATGGAACAAGAAGGCATACGTTTGCATAGTTCACCTCACCAAAAACATGCACAAACACTATCCTGACAAGAGCCCTGAGAAAAAAGCAGTCAAGCTGTTTTCAACCCATTTTACAAAACAGAAAACTGAGGATCAGAGAGATTAAACAACTTGCTTAGACACTCTGAATTTATAAAATAAAGGCAAAATACATGCAAAATGAAAGAGCAAAGACGCATTATCTATAGGCAACAACCATGTTCAAGGAGCTAAAAGTCATTTAAACATCACAAAGTTAACAGAGTGGTAGTTATTAACCCCATTTTAAAGAAAAGCCATCTTAGGTTCATAAATAGGTGCCCCAGTTTCCCGCAGGTGGTAACTGACAAGCCAAGCTTGTTGAACTCCGAGTGCGTGCCTGTCTTCCTCCCATGCACGTTCTCTTGTCATCAGCCTGTTCCACTACCGGCATCACTTACATCTTTCATGATCACCCTCTCACCAAGCCTTACACCTTGACTTTTCTACTCCCATGCTTTACTGAGACTATTCAGTCTTCTTCTTCCCTTTTTCTCTGTTCCTCTCCAAGCCAACTTCTACTCTTCTATTCTCTGAAAGGCCTTCCAGCTGCCTTGGCAACTCTCTCCAAACTCTTACCTAGGTTATAACCTAGCTCTGGGGCACCTAAAGTTTCAATTCCTGAGAATTTGGGCCAGAATCTGGTTTAGGTCTGTCAGGCGCTGAGGGCAAATACCTATATCTCTGCTCTACCAGGCAGTGAACAGCCTGTCTCCTCCAGGGAGTTTTCCTTGATTAACACCACTCGGCTGCTCTACTGGTTTCTTTTTCTAAGCTCAGTAGTGCCAAATTCAAGTGCATACTTATATATCAATAGGCTCATTGTCATATGTGTGCACACGTGTGTGTGTGTATGTGTGTGTGTGTGTGTGTGTGTGTTTGCCAGTCTCTCAATTGCTCTGTAAGGTTTTTTTATTTAACACCTACAGCACCTGGTATTCCTAGGTGGTCTCACATCCATGTACCAACCAGGCCCGACCCTGCTTAGCTTTCAAGATCAGACGGGATCGGGCATGTTCAGGGTGGTATGGCTATAGTTTTAAAAAGCAAGACAAAGTCCTCCATGTCTTTGAGTGCTCTCCCAGCACCCTGTGTTTCCCCAGCCTTCGACATGGTCCCCCGCACTTGAGAGGTATCCCTATCAGTGATGGATAACAGAGACCCAGTGTACCTCCACCCCCAAGTACCTACACACACACATCCAGAACTGATCACGGAGATGAGGCTGCCACAGTCAGGCCACAGCAGGGACAAGGGCAGGTGTGGTGAGGTTTTGAGAGCTTTTTGAGGGATGGTGCTGAGAAAAAGAATTAAAGAAAATCATGCAATGACAAGCCACCCAGCCCTGCGGGACTCCACCAAGAACGTGGGAGAAGGAGATTTCAGGGGAGTGAGGAGAGCTGAAACCTTGGAGGCGTAAAGGAGAATCACAAACAATGGGGAGGCGGGGTAAGATTTTGACAGCTTGCAGCCAGCAGAGGAGGAAGGGAGAGGTGCAGAGCTAGGGGCAGCCTATTCAGGACAGACAGTGAAGAAAGAGGCCTCCAGAAGTCACTCACTAGCAGTGCTAGAGCGGAGTAGAGGCTAGAAAGGAGGAAGCCGCAGATAAGCATGTAGAAAACGCAGGTACAGGTTGTCTTACTTTGAGGTATAGCGTCATCCAGCCTGGACCCCACTCCTGACTGCTACTTTGTAGCTGTGCAACCCTATCCTAGGCAGACCATTTCCCTCTCTGAGCCTAAGCTTCATCAACTGTAAAATAAGAACATTACCTACAGGGAAATTGAAGTGTGATAGATAATAGAGAGAGAAAGAGGGATTCTTTTTTACCCTTGCACTTGGATAGACCCAGAAAAGATCTAACAATCGGGAAAAATTTTAGAACAAGTTCCTGCTTCACTAGAAACAGTGGAAAGACCCAGAGAGGAAGTTTAGTGTCTTGAAAGGAGACCATCTTGTAGGAGAAAGGCTTAGGGGGCTCCATAAATCTGTACCAGGGAAACTAAGGGTCCATCACATACAGGAAGGAATGCTGAGTTTACCTGAAGCAGAAAGAAGTGAGGCTAAAATGGAAACTACTCCCACTACGGAATGCCTGCTCTGCGGGTTGGGGATTATCCCCAGGGCTAAGCACACTGGGACAGCTGTGGAAGCTGGGCCACACACTTAGAGCCCCCACAAGTCTTTGAGACCTGGCTCTGGCATATTCAGAACTGACCATCCATGCTCGGGAACCTCCCAATATCCCAAGTTTCCAGCTCGACCTCATAACAGAGCATGGATCAACCCAAAGACATACAGTTCTCTGGACTGATCAGAAAGATGATAAAACCAGGGCACCAGATCCAACAAAATCATGGGGGCTACGCTGAGCTTGACTGTCGACGCACACAACTCATAATCTGAAGAGACATCCTGGGCCAACTGGCCAGTAATTGAGGATGAGGTGACATTCTTGAGAGACTTCCTTAGACCAAGGACTTTCCCAGCCCAGAAAATCACACTTTGTCCTAGGTCAGACAGAGTTGGAATTTTATTAAGCCAATGGTTGCTCTTCCTGTTCACCATGTCTCAAGATCGAAATCTATAAAGATGAAAAGCTGGTGGAATTAAATTTAGATTCCCAGAGCACCCCGCCCTGCCATGCCTCTCTGAGGGAGGGGCAGCTGACTAACTTCCCCCGGGAGTCCTGATGCCTGAGTGCCGTGTTTTCTTCTGCTGCCCCTCTGCTGATTAATAGCTGGGTCTCCCTCTGCGTACCTGCCTTGTGGAAATAGCATTGACAAGACGCAGGTATGGAGTGCTCCATAGTCCCCAGAAGGACCATAGAACCCCCACATATGGTCTCCCCAGCCCTCTCCCAGGGCCAATGAGAATCATGTATTGTGAGATAGTTCATTGGGAGCATTTTATATATGGTTAAGGGCTAGAGAATTAATCGCTCTTTGCTCCCAATGGGAGTGCTCCTTGTCTGTAACAGAATACTGTTTATCCCAGGAATTCTTCTGCAGTCTTTTAGAGCTGGCCCCCATTGCTCAGACTCAGAATATCACATCAAGACTTCTCATTTAGACTCCTACATCCTCCTGGATTAATTCCTCTTTCCTTCACCTTCGTTTCTCTTGCCCCTGCACTGTGGAATCTCTGTTCTAATATTCCTAGAATTCAGACCCACGATTCCCTCCTTCTTGATCATGACTGAGATGGTCAAGTCTTCTGAAGAGAAAAGGCAGGTCCATGTTTTCTGGAACAATCCCAGTTTTTCTACTCAGAAGAAGGTTAAGAAAAATGACCTCCAGTTGGCTTTGCCCTTGATATTTTTTCCCAGAGCCAACTTGGATTCCCTAAAAACATCATACACACAGGTATGATTTGGGGGTAACCAAATCCACACCCTTTAATAGTTCTACTGGTGCCAGAAAACATGGGTTCATTTTACGATCCTGACAAGAGCTGTTGGCCTTTCTATGACTTGATCCTTCCCTGGCATCTGATCTTACTCTTCCCAAATATAAAATAGAGAGTAGAATTTCTTTTTTTTCCTTTTTTTCTCAGGCTTCATCATGTGAATTCTTAAGGCATCAAAGATGTGAAATGCTGCCCTATGTACCCCCACCCATCCTTCACTTTCTCCCTCAACCTCCTGCCAAATGGTTAGCCAACCTCTGCTTGAAATGTGCTAACCCCTCTCATGGCCTTTCTCATCTCAGGACCAATAAAAGATGCTTCTTATATTGCACCAAATCGTTTGCAGTTCCCATCTGTCCATCTCGGTTAACCCCTCTTTGCTAGAGAAGATCTTTAGATCTAGGCAGTTAGCCATTTCATCTCCCCCAAAGACTGCTCTCCTTCTCCAGGGTCTTCTACCAACTTCATGTAGCCTGATTCACCACCACCACCATCTCGGCCACCATCCTCTGGATGGACCCCTATTTAGTAATGCCCTCAGAGTGTCTAACTACAGAAGACCCAAAGCAGTCTCTGTACTCTCATGCCTGTTCCCAGCAGCCACCACACCCTTTTGGCTCATGTGTTGTCACTGTCAGCTGAACACTTTAAATCATGTTTACACCTACTGCTGTTTATCCCTGTCTTCTCATCATTGTCCTCGTGCTCTTGGTCTTTGATCTCAAGTGTAGGAATTGCATCAGACTGCTCTCTCTGTCCTTCCCTTCAGGCAGCCCCTCTGCCCACCTTTCCTTTTCCTGTCCCTCCCCCCAACATAGGCCTGCCACCAAGACAGGTGAGAGGCCGGGAAACTTCTGAGAGGGAATGTAAGGGTGTGCCTGAGAACATAATGTCTTATCAATCTGAGTTGCAGTCATGTATGAGTGAATCTCATATCCAAGTTCCATCTGTACTCCTTCGGGGAATGAGAAAGTAGGTCATGTCTTTTATGTGACTTCTTTGCATGGACTCAGAAATATCACATAGGATGATGATAGCTTAACTTGCTCTATTCTTAAATTTCCGCATCTATGCTTCCCTCAGGGGTATTGGTGAAAGATGCCCATGCTCATGACCCCACTGGCTTAATGGACTCAGCCTCTCATCTCCCCAGCTGTTTCTCTTATGTAGCTGTCTCCTCTGACTCTTTTGAGTCTCTGAACAGAATGTTTAGAGGGTCCTTCTCTGACTCCCTGCCCACACTTGCCCCAACTCTGTTCCCCAGCTTTGCTCCACTTTACAGCCCCCCAAGAACCTGTTGGGACTTCCCTTCCCCAGCATCAACACCTGCTGAAGGTCTCATTGTTCCTGTTGTGTTGGGTCTGCCTGTGTCCACAAGATAAGCCCTGCTCCTGTCCTCAGGTTAGGAGGCCCATAGAGGCACATGCTCTGATTTCTCCTCCCTCTGAATTTTCCCCTCCCCTATATCATTTGAGTTGTCAGTGTCCTTCAGATTTCAACATGTATTCATTTACCATCACATTCCAGTGCTAGGGCTCTGGCTACCACATAGTAGGAGCTAAATAAATGCCTGTCAAACAAATGCGCAACTGACTTTTGAATGATCAGTCACTTTAAGGATCAGTAAGATTGTGTCTGTAAGGTATTTCAAGACTGTGTATTACTCATACAATAAAAAAAAAATAATAATAAAATTTACTTCCAAAATATGAATAATTTCAGAGGCCTGCAGAAACTAAAGGAGAAATAACTCATCTCCTGACCAAACAGCAGTTTGAGATCACATAAAAGTTTATTGTAGAAACACCAGAAATGTCAAGGTACCACCTTCCACCAGGAAAAGATGATGTTACAGAACTCCCCAAGAGACCTATGCTGAGCTCACCAGATGTCCCAAGAGAATCATGGATTGAGAGTTTGTGTTAGGACTCAGCAAGCAAATGAAGGTGACTCCAGATCTTAGAAGCAAAGACACCTTCCCTCTCTCAAGGCCCATCAGTTGGCCAATAGTTTCCTCTTCCTGTCCCCTCCGCACATCTCAAGCATCTTATGTAAGACTCAAAACAAAGAGTCAAATTCTCACAAAGGGTTCAGTCACAGAGAACAGGAGGCAGAAGAGACTTTGCAGTGTGGGAAAGAACACTAAGCTACCTTAAAAATAAGAGGCAGCTTGCAACCTGGTTCAGAATTGAACCTCCCAAGACCCAAGTTTTAACCCCAAACTCCTCAGGTCTGCACACCTGGACAGAACAAAGCTGGGCTGCATGTGCCTAGTCTGTTGGACAATTCTCAGGAGGGCTATTATGGAGCTGAGTTCAGGAAAGGCCGTGCATCCAAAGAATGATGCTCTCTGGAGGGACAAGATAGAACAGAACCCAATTGCTTGTCTCTCAAATCCTTCATTCACTGCTCATTACAGTCCTCTCTGTGGACAAGGACTTGTGCTCTCTGGTATGCCCCCACCTGGAGCTGCTAACCCAGAGGATGATGCTTCTTAAGATAGAGATTCAGAATCAGATCCAGACATGACCTACAGGTGTCTGATGTGAGCAGCCAGTCCATACTCTCTATCAACACCATAATGTGAGGCTACAGACCAAAAGGCAGGAATTGGTCTCTGCCTTGTCATCAGCCAGTCACCTAAAACCCTCATTTTGTGGGTCATTGAAGCATGGATTCTCATTCCTGGGGCAACTCGGGGATAGGAAAGGGAGCCTGGGACTGAAAAACCTGATGTGCTTGACACTGAGTCTTCACTGTCTGCCTTGAGATGCTCTCTACTCCAAGACTAAACTGGGCTCTGGGTGTCCCCAGGGACAGAAGCAGGGCCAGCTGGGTGAGAATGTGACTGGCTGTGTTCTGACTGCCAGCCAGTGTCCTCCATAGACTGATTTGCCGTTTAGGGTTACCCACCTGCTGCCCCATCTAGAGCGAAATTTATTGGAAAAATTGCTGAGACCCATCAGGAAAAGATAAGGGGGTGTCAGAAGGATGTGGAGGAGGGGACAGGGGAGACCGCCTCTATTCCACGATTCGCTTGTGGGAGGTGTTGGTAGAGGTCTGGATAATCTGCAGGCGAGAGGAGCCGCCGCTTCTGCCTCCGTACTTGCTGCTGCCTTTACTGCTCCCCCCGTAGTTCCCGCTGTCGCCGCTCCCATAACCACCTCCACTGCCCCCTCGGGAGTCCCCTCCATAGGCCCCACCACCCCCAAGGGAGCTGCCACCGCCATAGCCCCAGCTGCTGCTGCCACTGCCGCCGTAACCTCCAACACCGCTGCCTTGCGCTCCGCTGATGGTCATCTGGCTGCTCTGCACAGCTGTGGAGGAGAGGGCAGCACAGTCGATGGTCAAAAAACTGGATGGGGGCAGCTGCCTACATCTTTTATCACGGGCAGCATCTGACTTGCAAAAAGATATATAGAATGAAAAGTATTCCTATTTCCAAAGTATTCTTCATGCTACTAAGAGGTGTCAGGACTCATTCTCATCATTGAGGTATCTTAGAGAGCTCTAAGCCATGCTGATTATTAGGGGTCGTAAAAATTAAGGTAAAGAAGAGCTAAAATCACAATTCAGTTCAAGGAATTTCCCCAGGCTTTGCAGCTGTGTTTGCTCACTTGGTTCTCATTGTGTAGGACTGGAAACTAATGTGCCCGCTGCCAGCTCCCTGCTGGGCAACTCTGCTGAGCCCTCCCTCCACTCAGCACCAACAAGCCCCAGCCCTGGGCTCTGCTACTTACAGATGCTCACGTGGCTCTGCAGCTCTCCTGACATCCTGTAAAACCAAAGCACACACATCAGCCAGACATGCAGAGCCAGAAGGAAAGCAGGCAGCAGCTGGTGACATCGGGAGCAAAGATGTGCCAGGGGAAGCGAGAGCCTTGTTGTACATGGGAAAGGTAAGTGCATAGGCAGGGAAGTTAGGGGCCAGTAGGGCCAGAGGGGATTTTAAGCTTTTTCTTGAAGCATGTTGGCATTGGGGTGGTGGTGGTCACCACCCGGTTGCAATGGCTTAGGTTGGGATATAGGGACTTTCTGCTTAGAAGCAGGAGAATAATGACAATGACCCTGCCAAATCACACATCCTCCACTTCTGACTTGAATGTTTCTGCTTACCCTGGACTTCCAATCTTCCCAAAAAAGTGCTATTCTTTCCAAATAGTCAGTCGTGCTGCTCCAGGGGCACAGCCTGCACTTCAGCCCCAAAACACTGCCCACCTGCTCTCCTCGCCCTCCAGCAGCCTGCGGTAGGTGGCAATCTCCACGTCCAGGGACAGCTTGGCTCCCAGCAGCGCCTGGTAGTCACGCAGCAGCCGGACCAGGTGCTCCTTGGACTGCTGCAGGGCCTCCTCCATGTCCTGCAGCTTCTGCCCTGCGTCCTGGAGGGCCCGCTGTCCTCTCTCTTCTGCATCCGAAATGACTGTGTGCATCTGGTTAATCTGCTTGGGAGATGGTCATAGAGAAGAAGAATGTGGGAGGCTGAGTTTTAGGAGCCCCATTAGGCAGGGCATCAATGTGTCTGGCCAACCTTCCCTGAGCACCCATCTCACCTGCTTCTTGATATTGCTGATCTCTGCCTGAAGCCTCTGGATGGTGCGGTTGAGCTCTGCGATCTCCATCTTGTTATTGTTTAGATCGTCTCCATGTCTTCCCGCTGTCGTCTGGAGCTCCTGGTACTGAGGGTCAAAGGCAGCATCACGGTCAGCGGTCAGCCTGCTGCTCACCATGAGCCCCCCAGGAGGGAGTGGGTCTGCCATCCCTGACGCTGCCCAAGATCACTGTCCCCTGGGAAAGTGCCCAGAGTAAGCTCCACCCACAGAGCTATATCCCACACACACACCCACATTTGTACCAAACCTCCCTCATCAGAGCTGTGACCACGCTCACTCTTACACACCCATATCAAACCTCCCTCATTACCACCAGTCTCCGGGCCAGCCCTACACCTTTTTCCCATATCTAAGCCTTCACACTGGTCCTTATCCACTCTGGGCCCCTACCCCTCACATACTTTTTCCACCTCACCATATTCCTTCCTAACATTTTCCAGAATGTTTTCCCTAGAAATCAAGCCCTCATTTCCTCAGGGGCACTTGGCACTCTTCTCGTTTATTTGAATCTCCTTTTCTATCTCGTTTTCTGCATCTACATGTCCCCAGCAATAGGAACTCTATCCACAGGCCATGACTCAAAGAAGCAATGGAGAGGGTTGGCTCAAGGGACTCTCTGCATTTTGATGTTTTCACTGTTGGCCATTTGCCTCCCCAGTCTGATGTTGAAAATCATGCCATTCAGAATATCTGCCTGTGGGACGGTGGGACGAAGGCCAGCCAGGATTGGAGTTGGCCACAGGTAATCCATCCACAAAGCAGATCTCAAGTGCCAGGTGTTCAGAATTTAGTGACTGGCTCTGACCCTTACCCACAGAGGCTTCATCCTCCAAAAATGTCCAAGTCATCATATGTTAAGGAAGTTACCAAAGTTGTGCCCAAAGCCTTAATTTAAAAGATGCTTATCTGATAAATGAGGGTATATTCTCACTATAGATTCCATGTCGTTATTTAAAATGATGTAGCGTATTTAATGTCACAGAAAGGTATTCAAAGTGGCAAGTAAAAGAGAAAAGTACAAAACTATATTTTAAAAGATCTCATTCTGGAAAAATAAGAATACAAACGTCATAATGGTTGAGAGCATGGGTTGCTAGACAGCACACGTGAGATTAATTCAGTTCTGCCTGAACCATTTACCATCCACAAGACCTTAGGGAAAGCAGGCAATCTCACACTTTAATCACATGTAATACGGATAATGAAATTATCCTTATTGTTGTAGGAGTAAATGAAATAATATATGTAATGCAGCTAGTGTACATATGAGCTTTCAGTAAATGTTAGCTGCAAAAAAAAAACTGGTAGAAAATATACTAACATTAATAGTGGTAGAGGAAGATGAATGTTCTTTATATGTAATTTCTAAGTTTTCTATAACAAACGTTTTGCTTTAGAAATAAGAGAAAGACGATGCAAGTCCTAGAGCTACTTTTGGCTTGAGCATCGAGTCCAGACAGGGGACAGCGGTGCCCACCTTGCTCTGGTACAGCGCCTCAGCCTCCTCCTTGCTCTTCTGTGCGATCATCTCGTACTGGGCCTGCACGGCATCGATGATGCTGTCCAGATCCAGAGAGCGGTTATTGTCCATGGACACGATGACATTGGTGTCACTGATGTGGGTCTGCATCTGGGACAGCTCCTGCGAGGCATGGACCACAAGCTGACATTTCCCACTGTCCTCCTGGGGCCTCAGTTTCCCTCTTCTGCCCCTGAAGGCTCTCCAGAGAAGCCAGAAGCCTGGGTCAGGTGGGAGTCTTGGGGGAACGTTCTTTGAATTGTTTTTGTGCACTGGGAGGCACCTTAACAAAAGGTGAAGGTACCCAGACCTAGCCTCCAGGGAGAAGAAAGAGCCTGAACTCAGAGCCCTGTAGACACCACCTCCCCACCACGCTGCTCCTGTGCCCTGTATCTCTGCCTTACTCTGGCTTGCCCATCATTTTGAACTGGGCCCTCTGACAGGCAGACTTTCTCTTCAAAACCACAGGAGCTCTCAGAGACAGTGGAAAAAGGACTCCATTTGTGTAGCCACTCACACCTTTGAGTCTGGGCTCTACCATTGACTAGCGGGGTAAATGAGCAAGTGATTGAATCTGTCCATGCCTCAGTTTCCTCGTCTGCAGAATGGAGATACCCAGGTCTAAGTAAAGCTCCTAGTACAGCATCTGGCCCAGAGCAGTGCCCCCAGTGTAGACATGGTTGACGGTAGGATCAGGGCCGGTAAGAGCATTATCCCCCACAATTGCAGTCTTCATTTTCCACATTCTCCTCTCCTTTGGAGTTCCCTAATAGTGCCAGTGCTGGTGAAGATTTCTAGTTGGTTTTGTCCCTGTATATCCCAGGAGCTAACCTCGTTTCCCAGACAGAAGCGGGGACAGCTTTACCTTCTCCTGCTTTGGGACTCTCCCTGCCTCTCATCTCCAGTCCCCCCCTCCCAGGAATCCTGAGCACTGGGACTGGAGAGGATGGTTGCCTGCAGGCCCACAGAGCTGAGGAGACTGAGGCGAGGAGTCCCTAGTGGGCAACGCTGGGTTTCAGGCCTCCCCCATCTTATAGCCCATATCTCTTGTGAGATATGAGAACAGGCAAGCGTTTCTCATGAGGACGGAACTCACCATCTCAAATAAGTGTTTCAGGAAAATGACCTCCCCAGACAGAACGTCCACCTTGGACTGCAGGTCCACTTTGCTTATATAGGCCGCATCCACATCCTGAACAGCAAGCAAAGACAGTCTGACTTTTTCCTAGGCGTTACCTGCCACCAGCTGAGTAGGTGGACCGGGCAAGTGGCAAAGGCCCCCTGAGTTTATTTCCTCACCTGCAAATTTCCTCCCCTCACTTATATAAGGGACCTGCAAACTTCAGCTTTTCTGGCCTGAAGGAAGTGTGACACCAAGCTCTTCATCTCAGTCAATCACACACGACACCCAGGTTCCTCCCCAGGTCCCAAGGTCACATATAACTAACACTCAAACGCTGTCTGTTAATTTAATTTCACTTTCAGGATCCTGGATGGATTAAAAACTCGAGGATTCCTAAAGATTTATATTAGCACCACTTTCAGACTTTCCCCTTCGGTGTAAGGGTCCCAGCATTTGGGCAGCACACTCAACAAGCCAGCCCCCAAGGTCACCCTGTCTATTCCTCAGTCACACAGCATCCCACAGCAATTCCTCACCCTGCTAACCCTCCTGGGCTCATGGTCCCCCCGGGACACCTCGATCACTCACCTTCTTCAGGATGACAAAGTCGTTCTCATTGTTGGTTCTCTGGTTGATTTCTTCCTCGTATCTGTGGGAGGAGGTCAGAAACACAGACAGGTTGTAGGGGCTGACCTTGTCTCCTTGAGATTTTTTTCTTGCAGTGAGAGGCTTAGAAATCCTTAAGTTTTCACTGTCCTGGACTCTGGCTGCTCCCTCCAGGGCCTGCTACTCTCACTGACAAGCAGCTAGAGCCAGCGCCTGGTTCTCCAGGTCAACAAAGGGGACAACAACTCAATGTGGAAAACCCAGAACCACATAGAATGCCCTCATTTTTATTTGTACATTTGTCAAGCTCAATGTTTTGGGGGTTTTTTGCCATATGTTTTTAAAAGAGAAAAGAAATTCACCTATAATTCTGCCCCCTAACAATTTTACTTCTCCCTTGTCGATTCACACACACATGACCCTGTACCAGCCCAATGCAGTAAGCATGTCAAGGTAATATTAAGAGAAGCACCATGCACCCCCAGCACGGGGAGGGAGAGGCCACTCCATTGTCTGCAAGATGCAGGAGCAGCTGATCTAGAATTAGACAAGTCCTGTCACTCGTATCATTTTCGTTAGTAATACTTAGGGCTTACTGAGTGCTTATTACGTGCAGACACAGCCTCAGGACTTATTAAAAATAATTTCATCTAACTCAAAGGGTCTCAAAGTATGATCCCCAGTCCCCCAACATCAGCATCACTTGGAAACATTAGAAACACAAACACTCCAGCCCCATTCCAGACCTATCCGAGCAATGATTTTCACAAGCTGATGTACGCTAAGGTTTGAGAGCCATGGATCTATCCCTCACTACAGTCCAACAAGGAGGATACTTACTATCCCCACTTTACTCATGTGAAAACTAAAGGCTTAGGCAGCCAGATAGTAACAAAGCCCACCCCAGAACTGAGGCCTATCTGGTGCCAACATCCATGAAGCTAGCCTGCCCCTCCCTGTGCAATACCATTGACGACTCACTGGCAATACCATCCTACCAGAGCTACCACACGCCAGTTGTGCAGTTCAGAGCCTGCATGGCTGTGCCTGGTGGGCCTGCTCTCCCCCCTTACACATTAAACTCAGCAGAACATCTTACCCCGTGAATCAGTTCCCTGCCATGCTTCTCCCTGAGCCCTTTGCCCCGCCTGGAGCCTCACTTGTTCCTGTAGTCCTCCACGGCATCCTGCGCACTCAGGATCTCCATGTTCTGGCGCATCTGCTCTGCCTTGAGAAACTCCAGCTGCCTCCTCAGCTCGCCGATGTAGTTCTCCAAGACCGGCTCCAGGTTATTGGTCCGAGTCGATGTGTTTATCTGCTGCAGCAGCTCCCATTTCATTTGTAACACCTGGTTCTGCTGCTCTAAGAATCGCACCTAAGAGCAAGAGACCTCCAAGTTAACCCCAGGCAGTGGTCCGAGAAGCACCCCCACGTGGAGGAGCATGAGCAGCCCCACAGCATATCCAGAACTCAGAATCAGGAGGGCCCCTGTAAGGTCAGAGAGCGTCCCTTTCTCTGGGCTCAGGACGCACACAAGAGCCCAGTGTGGTACCTGACAGTTCACAAATAAATGTAAGATCAACTGGCTTAGAATTGACATTAAGCTAATTCTGGTAAATCCCTCCAACTGAAATTGTTTCCTTTAGCTCCCTGCATTTACATCACAGAGTTGTCACCCTTGCACTCAGTTTATCCATATTGACATAAGGAAATGGTGATCAGAGCATCTGAAGCACTGATACTTCCAAGGCTCATTTCTTTTTGTGGTTTAAATGCTTAATGTCAGGGGTCCCCAACCCCTGGGCCATGGACCAGTACTAGTCTGTAGCCTGTTAGGAACTGCACCACACAGCAGAAGATGAGCTGCGGGCATGCAAGTGAAGTTTCATCTGTATTTGCAGCCGCTCCCCAGCACTAGCATCACCGCTTCAGCTCCACCTCAGATCATCAAGCATTAGATGCTCATAGGAGCATGGGTCCCTGGTGCCAAAAAGGTTGGGGAGTGCTGATTTATATGACTGAGGAAGGAGGAAATAAGAAGAGGAAAAGAACAATTTGGCTTAGAATATTAAACTGATTTCTGAGCAAACTTGCCAGGTATCCCCACCCTGCAGGCCCAACTGCCTTTGCTGTCCACCAGTATTTCTTTCAGGAAGGTCGCCTCATTTAAATGCTCTTATAATTTTAAAATTAAATGTTCTCATTTATTTCCATGGTGTGGAATGCACTCCAGCGGCCCAAAGTCATGACTTTGAGGTTGTCTAGTGTTCAGGAACTACCCAGGTTGCTATTTCCTTCATTAGCATAGAGAATAGAAAGTAGATATCACCTGATATTCTCACCACCTCTTCCTCAAAACTGTGGACATGAAAGTCAGGTACCGTGTCCAGAGAGTTTGCTGGCTGTGCAGACCAAGTGCGTGTACCGTTCTTTGCGTGATAATGATCAACCCTCATCTTTCCTCTGCTGGCTGCCCACAGATGGAGCTCCCCACCCGCCATGATTTAAGGGAAGATCATGGAGTCTCTATGTTTTGCTAAGGAGTGTACACACATACCTTCCAGAGTCTGTCTAGGACCTGCATATGGGGCAAACCTACTGCTTGTGCTGCAGAACAGAACCCTGAAGACACCCCCCTACAACATGGCACTAAAGAGGGCGCCCAGAATCCCCAGCCCATCTGATGGTCCATCTGATGCTACAGCCTTTGTTAACTCATTTTGAATCTGACCCTCGGCTGGCAGATGTGCGCAGAGAACACTATTTCTTGTGGCTCATTTTGTTTGACTTATCAAAGCAGGAGATAAGGCAAACAGCTCTCACAGGTTTGTCAGCACAGTTCCTAACACCCCAGTGAGAAATTCCTGCCACCTGGCCTATTTTTACTCTGGTGGCACTCCCAGGGAGTGGAGAAATCTATTGGACACTCATTCACAGCTCTGTGCTCTGTGTTGTGGGGACCAGAAGAAGGATCTTCTGGTTTCACAGGGAACCCTCACATCAAACAATGAGGGGTCAGCCAGACAACTCTGGGTGCTTTGGGCTTAGGCTGAGTCCCTCCTCCAACCCCCTGCCCCAGTCAAAGAGGCTGGCTTCAGGGAATACCAGGTAATTTTAATGGGATTTAACCACTAGAAAAATCATTGAAAGCCATTGGGATTTTTTTTCAGGCCCCCCAAAACACTTCTTGGCTGTGTTTCTCATCAGCAATACTTAGGGGAAGCTCAGCTAACACAGATAAAACTTTGCATCATGCCGAGCTAAACTTCTGAGTGGCCTCTCATGCTCTTCTCCCTTTCACTCACCACGTTCCAGCCACGGAGACCTCCGGGTCTCTTCCAGCAGCCCAGATCTCCCCTTTATACCTTTTAGATCTCAACTAAAGTGATATTCCCCTGGTGTCTTCCCTTCATCAGGCCCTGTTCTTTTCCCCTGTGGTGTCTATTGTAATTTGCAGTCTTTTGGAAGTCCCAGGAAGGCAAACTCATGTCTGCTTTGCTCTCCAGCAGACACAAGGTATTGAGACCCATGGACACACAGACCCTAACACAGAGAAGGCAGTTCATGAGTATCACAAACTAATGAAATGCTAAGGGCTTTGGAATTGCCTGCTAGTATAGACTATCCAGACTACTCACTACCCTGGCATAGTGGATTCTAGGTCAGCCGAACAAAGTCAGGCCAGTGTCTCCTTGGGAAGGGCTGGATTCCCCTGCTTTCTGAAATCCTTTCCTCTTGTCATTGGTTCTAAAAAGGACTTTTTCCTACTCTCTGAGGGTCAAGGCTGACACTTGAAGGGCAGGCTCAATATTTCATTTAACAAAGATTTATTGAACAATTATATGTCAGGCACTATTCTGGATGCTAGAGATTGATTAATAGACAAAGCAGACAAACCTCTGCTTTTCAGGAGTTTATATTCTATTCACAGAGATAACTGTAAAGAAATGTGACACATGCAGTGTCAAATGGCTGTAGTGACTATGGAGAAAAGTAACCCAGGGATAGTGGATAGGGATGCTGGGCTGGAGGAGCCAGTTTAAATAGGGAGATAAGAAAAGCCCTCACTGAGATAGTGGCATCTGAGCAAAGACCTGAAATAAGTGGTGGGAAAAGCCAGCCCACTCTTTGGAGGGAGGAGTTTCAAGCAGAAGAAATGGCAAGTGCAAAGGCCTTGAGGCAGGACCACATTTAGGGTTTGGGAGGATGCAAGAATGCAATAGTGTGCTGGTAAGCAAGAGGAGAGCAGGTGAAGAGGCTGAGAGGGAGAGCAGAGCCACTGCAAACAGTGAGTTTATACCCTGGGGAGCTAAATTCCAGCCCTCACTCTGTTGACTAAACCTCAAGGCTTAAGAGCTGTTATATCCAGTGGTGGCAATGTTGCCTAGTTCTCACAGATGCAAGCCAGAGGTTGGCAGCAGCTGTGGGTTGGAGGGCCAGATCATATAGGACCTTATAGGATTTTAGCTTTTATTCTAAATGAGATAAGAAGACAATGGAGGATTCAAATGGAGGACTGATACGATATTTTTAAGGGATGGCTCTCATGTGGTGCGAGGAATAAGCTGGATGGGGTCAAGGGTAAAAGCAAGAGGACCAGATCAGAAACTAGGGTCAGAAGTCACCGCAATAGAAAGCTTCTCCCTTCCAGCCAGGCCAGAACCCTCCTGCATGGGGATTTATTCCTCGTGGTCATCATAAGTCATGCCCTTGAGGAAGGATGAGAAGCCACAGTTTCCTGCATCTTGGCCTCATCCCACAATCTCATGCCACGAAAGTGAATAGATGCCCTATTAAAGGCAGGAGCCACAGTCAAATAAGAGTCCCAGGATATCAGCTGCCAGCAGTCTGTAGCCATTTCACTGACCCATGCCTCCTCCAGCCTACTCTTGTCCCTGCTCTTCCCTTGGCCTAGCCTTAACCTTTCGGTGCTCTCTCCTTCACCTATCACCTTGCTCCAGTCAAGCCCTCGCAGTCTCTTCCTCTGCCTGAGGTGGATGATATTCAGCTAAATTTCCCATCCAAGATGATCAGAATTAGCCAGAAGCACTTAGCTCTGTTGAACTCCTTTTTGGCCATCTCTGGGCCTCAACAATTTTACCCTCCCTCTTGCAGCTCACATGCTCTGAGCTGTTCCCAGCATTTGCCCAGATATCAGAGGTCTAATACACAGCCCGGTGCTGGACTTTGGACATTGGCTACGCTGCAGTCAACCACAGGTCAAGCTCTGGTCTCAATGCAGAACTCCTACAGGAACCGAGGGAAAGACACTGAGTATCCAGGGGCCTTTGTGCCAAGGGTGCTTCCTACTACACCCCCAAGGGCAAAAACACCTTCTGGGGACCCTACAGTAGCTGCCTTGCCTCCACCTCTGGACAAAAGGAAATGCTAGAGAAAAATGTTTACCATAGGTCTTCCACCAGCCCCTGCTCAGCGTTTTGGGCCTGGACCAAACCTAACCTGAGGTTTAATCAGGAAACTAGGGAGAGAGGCTTCAGTGGCTTCATCTGGCCCATTCTTGGCCCTTACCAAGCTAAAATGAGGAACTCAGTCAGAATCTTACTTAGTATGTTGTTGACTTTAGCCCCCAGAGGTATCTATCAGGGCATTCACCTAGGCTCTGCTAAGGCTCCTTGAGGGTAGGACCTGTGTCATCCCTGTGGCATAGTGTCTGGCATATAGTAGATGCTTAGTAAATGTTTGCGGGATGGATGAATGGAAAGTGAACAATGATGAATGAGAATGAGGTGACTATACCACGTATTTTGTCTGTTGAGTATTTTTACACCTTTTATCTGCTTTCCTGCCAAAAGGAAAAGTTAGAGATAAATTCCCTTATTAAGCTGAAATGAGGCCTAAATAAGGCAAATCCTTTCCTAAGGTCCCAGGACACACACATCTGGAAGTAACTGTCACTACCAAACTGAAACAGCACAATGTGGTTAGAGGTGGCAAGACAATAAGTCCCTCTCAGTCATTTGGTCAGGGACTAGAGACTCTACCTGCCCCTGAGGCACTCACCTTGTCAATGAAAGAAGCAAACTTGTTGTTGAGAACCATGATCTGCTCCCGCTCCTGGGTCTTGACCCTCTGAATTTCAGGGTCCACTTCCAGGTGAAGTGGCTGTAGCAGGCTCTGGTTAATGGTCACCTCTTGGATGCCCCCCAGGGGACAAGATGGACCAAAGCCCCCAAGCCCAAAACTGCTGCCCCCAAATCCAATACCCTTAAAACTACCTCCCCCATAGCCACCACCTCCAAAGCTACCAACCCCAAAGGCACCACCTCCAAAGCTACCGCCTCGAGAGCCACCACCTCCAAAACCGCCAAAGGTGCTACCTCCAAAACTACCGCCTCCAGAGCCACCAACCGCCGCAAAGTTTCTGCCCCCTCCAAATCCTCCTCCAGCTCCCCCACCCTGGCGGATACCACTGGAGCTTCTCTCTACTAGGCTAACGGAGATGCTTTTACTGCCACCCAGATTGAAGAGGCTTCGAGAGCCAAACCCACTCACATGGCTTCCATACCATTCACCACCACCACACCTCCCTCGGCCCTGACACACTGCTGGACTCCCACCACCAGAGCCTGCAGAAGAGCCAAGGCTGTAAACCCTCCTGCTCCTTGAGCTAAATGCCGACCGAGAGCTAAACTGGCGGCTCATGGTTGCTGGAGCATCCAGGCAAGCAGACACGAGAAAAGCCCCAGCTGAAAGGAGGCAGAGACAGGGGTGGGAAGGAGCGATGATGACTCCTTTGCAAGAGATCTGGCTCCGTTTCTATATATGCATGCATTCACTGGGCGGGGCACCTTCTAAATTCTGGGAGGAGAGTATTTATGTTTAGTTTGTCTGGTAGCAACATCTGTTTAAAACCTCATACCTATGAGTTGCTGAAATTGCACTGTAGACAAACTTCCCCAACTTGATCATTTATCATTCATCTCTTACCATTTAGAGATCAGGGTGCAATAATCTCTCAGGATCGAGTTGCTGGAAACTCCTCTACAAGTTTCCCCCAAATCATTTGTTAATATCTTCCTAAGAAACTCCACCATTGAGTTGTTTATTCTGGGGGTGCGCCTAGGAGATCCAGGGTAATGCTAAGGGTTGTCTAGCTGCCTCAGGGCCAAAGTGGGGACACAGGTAGAGACATCTGCTGCCACAGAATGATGGTGAGGCAAAAGTTTTATTCTGACCTCCCCACTCCATGCTTCTGTTTCCCACTGTTATCGCCATGCATAGCCCAAATTTTAATCACATAAAGGCACAATATTGTGGTCAATGCATGCAAGTGGAAGCCAGGGGACTGTGCCCAAGACTGCCCACATTTTGCTGGGTAATCATTGCTTCTCTACACACTTCAGGCTGCTCAAATACAAAACAGATGAGGTCTTATAGCACTGATGGTCTATGGTGGTTGTAGATTCACCTAGCATCTACCAGGACTTAACATTGTCTTCTAGACCAAAAGACAAACTATCCAAAAACCTCTCTTTTTCTCTTAACAAGAGATTTTTAAAAAATATATAGACAAAACACAGGCCCCAATTTTTTATTTTAGATTCAACAGACATAAAATTGTTCTTTTTCTAAAATGACAAGAAAATTTTTTTAATTAAGTTCTTAAATGCTTGTCTTCAAATTCTGTATTTATCTCCTCTCAAACCAGTAATGAAGTGCCCCAGACCAGCGCTGTTGTATGGGGTCATATTCTGGGAAACATTGTCCCAGACAGCAAGCAGGAGGCAAAACTCATTCAACAAACATCAGTGTTGACCAACAAAAATGTGCGCTTGCCCTCCGGGCTCAAATAGATGCTAGCCATTATCCAAAACATCATGATGATGATGATGACAATGATGATGATTAGGGAAAACTTAAATGTCCACACCCAGAAAAATGGCTAAATGATGGCTTGCCCCCTGGGATACAATTATTTTAAACGATCATCATGGAGACCATGTAGCAGCATTGGAAACACTAGTGATACAATGTTAAATGAAGGAAGCTAAATACACAATGGAGGCTACGCTATGGACTCATAAAAATTACGAATGATGAATTTAGAAGGGTTTTTTCTTAACATTTTAAATGTCTTTTCCCTTTGTATTTTGCAATAAGTAGATAGTTTTGCAAAAGTTGAGGCTGAAATCACAGCTGCAAACAGCTATAGATGGTGGGAAAGAACAGGAGAGGTGTCAGAGAGCAGCGGTGAGGAGAAAGCATCCTAGGACTGCCTGGGAGGGGCCCTGTGGGCAGCCTCAAGCCTCCACACCTTCATATCTGCTCAGTAACTGTTTAGTGGACCGTCTCCAGGAGACACTGTGAGATAGAAGAGAGAGTAAGCCTGAAATTTTCCGTCACAAGAGCTGGTTTCAGCTCCCAGCCCTGCTTCTACTGGCCTGCCATCTTAGGCAAGTGGCCTGCTACTCTAGAGTCTAGGATACTTAAAAAAACAGAGTATCTATTTCTCAAGGATTCAATGCTTTAAGGCATGTGAAAAAAAGCACACAACACTAAATAACAGCGCACATGATACACCAAATAAGCATAAAGATAGCTACTCTCAGATCTTGGTAGATGACTAACTGCCACGTTGCCTGGTCTTTCAGTGCTCAAACCAGGATAAACCTAGGCAAATCAGGACATTTGCCACCCAAGTCTTGGCCTCAGGTCTCCACAGTTCTAATCCTGACCCTAACCTCTTCAGAGAGCTTCTAGTAGGAGAGAGAAGCCCCCAGGCACAGGAGACAGAGAAAACCAGTAGAACTAGAGGAAGGCAAAGGAAGTGGAGCTAGGGATTGGGATGGGCCCCTGTGAAAGAGTTGCCTGAAGGCAAGGATTCTGAGTCCCATAGAGAGGCAGAGAGGAGGTGGAAGGTATCTGGAGAAGGGAATGTGGATCCCAGGCAGGAAGCCACAGTGGTGTGGTGAAAGATCTTTAGATCCTTTGAACACCTGGCTTTGAATCCTGGTTCTGCCCCTTCCAGCCTGGATGGGCATTTAACTCCCTGAGCCTCAGTTTCCTGGTCTGCAAAATAAGAATAAAATACCAGCTTCACTGGGACAGTATGATGAGTAGCTGAAATCAAATATGGAAGAGTACGCTGGAAACTCCAAAAGAGTCATACAAGTGGAGTTCCCTCCCCATCACTCCCCGCAACCTTCCCTGAAGACTCCAGGCCGCCGGAGCTCACCTCTCTCTCACATGCTGCAAGGCTTTTTTGCTTCACTCACCTTCAACTACTGCCATGAGGAATGCACATAATTAACTCCTTTACCCCAGAATGTCTCTACTGCCAGCTAAATAAACAGGAAGTTCACTCAGCTTATATTTGCCTTCATGCTGAATGTGGGGAATTATTAAATTGTGATCAAAGAGGAAGCCCCAGGCAGCAAAATTTAAAAAGACTCTTTGGTCTCTGGCCATGACCAGCTTCCACCATCTAATACCAGTACTTCAGTCCATCTCCTGTGGCTATGTGGTCCCTAGGGGGCTGCTGTCACTCCCTGAAGGCCAAGGGTGCAATGCCCAGCAAATACTACTAACTTATCCTTTTATGTAAGGTGGCGTTTATTCTCTACTCTCTCAAAACAAGAGAAAATTAGCTTAAAGAAAGGCATGAGAGGTTTTACTTGTCTTAAAAGGGATACTAAACCCCAGGTTAATATTAGATGGTGGATGAAGTTTTTAGGACAAATTGCTATCCTTAAAGGCAACTCTTCAACTGGTTGGACAGCATTAGAACAGTGGTTTCTAAACTCACTATATGTTGGAGTCACTTGGACAGCTTCAAAACCACTGGTGCCAGTGCCCACCCTTAGAGACTGTATTTCACTGGTCTGGGGTATAGAATCTGGGCTTTGGAATTTTTAAAAGGACCAAGGTGGCTTTAATGAGCAGACAAATTTGGACACCACTGGCCTGGAGGAAACAGAAGGAAAAATAAAATTCAGTCTGAGAACAAAAAATAATAATAATGGTCATAATAATAACAGCTAACCTCTTAGCGAGTGCTTTCAGTGGTCCATACACTGTCTAGATCTATAACATGGATAGTCTCATTAAATCTAAAAACCACCATTTTAAGGAAGATATTATTATCCTCATCTTATAGATGGTGAAAAGAGACTTGAAGAAATAAAGAAACTAGCTCAAGAACACACAGATGAAAGTGGAGGAATGGAGATTTCAACCCCCAGATACTCTCACTCCGGAACCCACATGTATTGCAGAAGAGGTGGGGTCTTTGGAGAGAAAGCTCCCCACCTGCTCTCCTTAAAAGGAAAGGGGAAAGTCAGTTGAGAACTCCAGCTTGCCCTGCTTATCTCCCAGGCTGCCAAGAGGGTGAGGCCCCAGGCAGTTATCAGCCTCAGATCACAGTCTCAGGCAGTGGTGGGAGGCAGGGACAGCTGGTGCGACTGGCAGGGACAGCCCCTGCAGGCCTGCTTCCCATCTCACCCTGCACCTTTCAGGTCTGGAGGTGGATATCGCAGGGCAGCACAGAAGTATGGCAGGGGTGTGGGACAGAGGCAAGGCCCATTGGGCAGAGAAAGAGAGGGAGGGAGAATTTCACTCACCAGCCCCCATCTGGAAAGGAGGAGAGAGCTACAACCCTAGTGCAGGTATGGGGGCCTTTAATCTCTTTGAAATGGGAGATTTTGGACCTATGGGCAGCAGAGAAAGGCAATGATGTGGCAAGGGTCAGCGAGAGCAGCCTCCTGGAACTGAAATGAAGCTCATAGCCCTGGCTTTCCACATCTCCAACCACTATTCTCCTTGCCTAAAAGTGTCAGACCTGGATAGGCGACAGAAACCATCAGCCTGGTGTCTTCGATTTATGAGAAAAAAAAAAAAGGTACAAAGAGAGGAAAGAACTTGGTCAAGGTTACAGGGGAAACTTGTTGGTGCAGCTAGAACTAGTTAGATAATTTCCTTTCCAATCTGAAAAAGATTGGGGGAAGGGGAGTGACATAAGGAATCCCAGCAGCCTCTGTGCTCCTGCAACCAGGCTGAGGTGGGTGTATGGGGAGTATTCCTTCCAGTCTCTAACAGACCCTGCCTACAGGGTGAGATGGTGGTGCTGGGCACATACGAACATCCTTGGTGAATACTTGTTCTGATGTCTAGGGTAGGGTCAGTGTTTGAAACAACAACTAAGCTTTCAAACTCCTTTACAGGCCCCAAACCAGCCAGGCCCCCTCCTCAGATATTCTTTGACTAGAATCCCAAGACTCACCTGAAAACTAAGGATCAGTGTCATTCTTTCTCATTAAACCCAACAGGTGCTCTTGAGCCAGAAGGCCTTGCAAGGTCTCAGAGCAGCTCTACGCACTCTCATGGCCTACGATAATATTGTCCAGGGATAATATTGTTCCATCCAACATGCTGTAAGTCATGACTATTTTTACAACCACTTACAAAGCTGGCAACTCTCACTTGTCTCTGAGGCCCAAAGGAAAATAAGGCTTTAAGTTAGACTTGGATTAAATTCCGAGAAAAACTGCAAGGCCCCAGCAGGGGACAGGGGTCATCTAGGCAGAGAATGCTTCTCTATTTTAGATCAAAAAGGGAGATTGAACAGACTCAAGGTTACAGGACTAGTTAGTGGTGGGGTGGGGACAAGAATCCCAAATCCATGGTGGCATATGAAACCAGTGGGAAATTCTCAGGTAATGTGTCACTTTGCCCATGGCAGAAGAGATTCAAGTGCTATACAAATACAAGGAATTAACAATTTATTAATTTTCCTTCCATTTGAATAATAGGTGGGTTCCTGAAATGCTGGCCATAACTGGTAATGACCCTTTATTAAATTCTTACAATGCGCAAGGAGTTAAATAGATGACATCGTTCATCCCACACAACCCTATTTCACTATTTACTAGTGTTGAGTGACTGTCAGCAAGCTGCTCAATGCCCCTCACTACACCTACCCCACAGTGAGCAGTTTGCTGCCAGTCACACAACATCAAGTGGCAGGCCCAGATCACACCCAGGCCAGCCTGCTTCCGAGGCCTGAGAACTTCCCACTGCACTGTATCACTTTCTGCTTTCTGAGGCAGTTAGGAAGTCTTTGGGGTTAGGCAGCTGGAGTTTAAATCCTGGCTCCACCACTTATCAGTCATATGACCTTAGATAAGTTCATGAATCTCTCCGTGCCTCAATTTCCTCATTTGTAAAGTGGAGGTAATAACAATGCCTACCTCTGTGAAGATTAAATGAGTTAATGCACAAAAAGCTATTGGAGGAGTGCCAGGCAAATCACAGTTTTAGAAATTATTGTATTGCTACACAATATACACCAATTTCTGTTGACCAAAGTGTCTTTTCCACCCAGCTCTCCTTAACAAATCAGAAAGTTACTGCGAGTAAGGAAGTATGGCCTTGTGATGTATTGTAAATCATACAAAAGAGATAGAAAATCTTTTCTTCAATCATCTACGTAAAGGAATGTGGCAATGTCTTAATAAGTTTGAGACAAGTCAAAAGCATCTCTTCTGTCATTATGTTAAAGGTACATCTCTCCAGCTGCATCCACCTTGGGGGGATGTGTGGACAGCAGCAGGTTTGCTCTGAGAGCCGAGGCTATAGGCTTGTAATTCAGGCTGCAGTGGACAGGCCTCAGGCTTTCCTCTTTCTAAATCAGACTATTCCAAAGAAGCTATTCACTCTAGAGCTAGTAGAACATTCTGTGTCGAAGCTGCAGTTACATATTGTGCTTTGTTAGGAGGTAAGCATTTGGCTCTCTCTAAGCTTGTGTTTACTTAGCTAAAGGTTTCTATGGTCACCAAAATGTGTGCCCTTTCTGCTTATCTGACAAACTTTGTCAGTCTTTTATGCTAATGAGGCCATGCTTTATAAAGAAGGTACTTATGCTCATATTTATTTGTCAGCCTTTTACTTTGTTTCCCCACCTGTGGGCCACTTGTTTGAGAGGGTTCTCCCTGGCCATGCACTGAACCCATGTTCTGTCTAAGTACTCCTGGCTCTGCCTTGATTCTGTGCTGTGTCTGGAGTAGGGTGGAGGTGACCTGTCAGGGAGCCATCCTTAGTTCTTTGTCAGTTCTCATACTCTTCGTATTTGAAGGCATCACCTCACATTGTATCAAACATGTTAAAATATATCCTCAGCATATGTCATTTCTTGCTAAAAATCAGGTAAGGGAAGGGACCCTTTGCCCTCTTTAAGATCACAAAGTTGTTCTCTGCAACTGTGTGCTTGTTGATCTCCTCTTCATACCTGTGAAAAAAGAGTCAATTTCTGGTCTGTCCGCTCTGGGACTTCCCTAGGGCCTTAGAGTTCTTCCTGTAAATAACACGGACTCCAGGCTTCTTGTCCCATCAGTGTAACTCAAGCCCTGTGTCCCTTCAATGTACAGCCTTCGGGGTTCAGGTGTGACCCAGTTCATCCAGTGGACTTTACTGAGTACCTATCATGTGCCAGGTATCACTTAATAACAGTGATGGTAATTATTGGAATAGAGCCCTTTCCTAGTGGGGTCCTATTCTGATTAATCCTGGAAGGCTTCCTGAAGAAATTTGGATTTTTAAAAACTCTTTTTGGGACCAAAGGGAGATAGATGAGCTTCCAGGAGCTTTTAGGAGGAAGTTCCTGGTGCCAATTCTGTGTACAGCAAGAACAGAAGCCCATGTGCTCTTGGTAGATACTTATTGAATTAATGAAAACCAAGAACAGGTCACTAAGAATGTGCCAGGTCCTGCTTCATGAATTCTGCTTGTATTAATCACTCAATAATTCAATCTTCATTACAGCCAGTAGGGTAAATACTATCTGCATTTGACAGATGAAGAGACTAAGGCTCAGAAAAGCTAAAGCACTTGCCCATAATCAGAGCTGGTAAGTGGCAGAATGGGGCTTAACTGAGGCATTTGGACTTCAGAGCCTGTATTTTAACCATGAAGCAAGTTGCTTCTCATTTGGAAGCCTATTGACAGGTGAGATAAAATTCATTTTTTGAGGGGAACTTGGAGATATTCTGGCCCAGAGAGGATAAAGAAAGTTATCCGAATTGATAGGGTTCATGAATGAGCTTCAGGTTATCTTGGAAGGCCCCCAAATTATATGTATATATTCTCATTAAATTCCTAAAAAAAAATTTCTGCTTCAAACAAGCCATGACCTACTGTGTTAAAGACTGTAATATTGAAATGTTGTAATATTGAAAGTCAGAGAGGCAATGGTGGGAAAGGAAAAGAGTTTAAATTTCAAGCTTGCAGCCAGCTGGAACAGAGCTAAACTGGAACCCAGGCCTCCTTGCAACCCCCAGCTCCACCGCCATGGTCCAGGTGGCATGTACTTTTTCTTGAAGTCTTCAGCTATCTCCTCCGTGTTCCTCAGCTCCTCCTAAAGCTTGTTCTTCTCAATGTGAAACCCATTCAGGAAGTCCTTAAGGCTGCTAATGTAGTTCTCAAAAAGAGGCTCCAGACTGGTTGTTGGTGTTAGAACTGGAGCCCTGCTCCTGCAGGACCCTTTTCTTGGTCTCCAGGACCTAGTTCTGTTGCTCCAAGAACCGCACCTGCCACCCAAGGAGAAAAGAACATCAATGCAGCAAGCTCATGACACCCCAGAAACAAAATTTCAGGGATCTCCCCATACCTCCTACAGGGCTACACTTTGCATGCTGTGATGGTCTAGTGCTAACTCTACGTGAATTGGTGTAATGCAGGGGAGGTAGAGCCCTACTGCACGGATAAGAAGACTGAAGCCCAGAGATGCCCAAGGTCACACAACGAGTTAGTAAAATTAGAACTGAGGCTCAACGATCTTCCCACTGTATCATTCATTCATTCATTCATTCCTCAGTCATTCAGTACTCAACAAATAGCAGGAGATTCTGACATCCTACAGCAGATGCAGTCTCTGGAAAGCAGTTTATAATATATCTTAGTACACCACACTGAGGTGGAAAATAGAGAAAACAATAAAGAAATGGCTCTTAGGCAGGGCTTGTCCTGGGATCTAGGGTCCAGATGCACCTAGGGTCTACCCCTTCTGCCAAATCTAGTTAAATGCAAGGCTCAGCTGCATTTAAACTGGACCACTGGCTAAAAATGTCTCAAACTTCCATTTGCTACCATGCATTTCTGTTTACAAGTTCAAGGCCAACTATGTAAGCAGGTGGAGTAAATCAATCAATTAGCCATTCAACAAACATTTTCAGGGCACCATGTACCAGGCCTGATGCTGGACACTTAGGAGCCCAAGACTTGGGAATCCCCCTTTAAACATGATGAGAGATGCTGGTGAGCATGCCTTGGTAGACAAAACCCACCTTCTATGGAGGAGTAGCATTTCACATCACTTTCCACATTTCTATGAACAATTTACCTAGACACGCAGGTGTCTGCTGAGAACTAGCAAGTCACTTGACTTGACTTTCAAAAATTTTACTTATGCACATCTGACATTCCAACATGAAAAACAACTTCTCTTTCAGCTCTGCTAAGAACACTTGTGGATGGTGATGGGACCCCAAAGAGTCCCTACAAACCCTTTCTTTAAGGCCTAATATTGTCCCTGGATCACAAAACAATCTCTACACATTGTATTCAAGAGCACAGCTGAAACCCTCAGTTAGCACACAAACCCAAATACCCTCTAATCACCACAACCGTTGTCATAGTGTCCCTTGCATGGAGTAACCAGAGCACAGAATCCCTATGAACCATCTTTTCAGCCTAACTCACACATGGACACATATACACAACAGTCAGATGGCCTCAACATCTGCAGCTGCCCACACTGAAGTCCTCCTGAGAGAACCACCTAAGAGGAGGTACCCCTCATCCCCCATACCCCACATCCCCAAAACTCTGCATCCCTCTCCTCAGGCTGATGGCAGAGTAACTCATCTCTCAGATACAAACCCGACTTTGAAGTCAGCATCTTTAAAGAGCAATAACTCACAATTCCCCTGGGATAGAGAAGGACTTCTGTATTTGGGTTTCAAAGGGGAACAGTGATGCAACATCTGTGATGACAACAACTAGTCCTGGCAGTGCCTGTGATGAACTGCAGTGATGGGGCATATGGGGGGTGAGGGTGGGGCTGAGGGCAGTACTCCATCCAGTGAAAGACTGCCATTCCTCCAGCTGCTACACTAAGCAGGTCCACCACCTACTGATAGGCCACAGAGGCCTTGAGGTATAGGACAAACCCACAAATCCTTCTTCAGATTCATAAAGAGATGAGGAAAAAAAGGCCAACCTAATTAGGCCAGTTTTCTCACTGTCTAGCTGTCTCAAGATGAACTCACCTTGTCGATGGAAGAGGCAAACTTGTTTAGGTCATTGATCTGCTCCCACTGCTGGGCCTTGAATGCCCAAACTAGCTCCACACTGAGGGGCTATAAGACTCTCTGGTTGACAGTCACTCCCTGGATTCCCCCAGGTAAGCCACCGTGCCAAAGCCACCAGAGCTCCCAAAGCCACCAGGGCTTCCAAAGCCACCAAGGCCACCAAGGCTGCTAAAGCCACCCACTCCTCTACCAAAACCCCCAGCTCCTCCTCCAAAGCCTCCAGCTCCTCTGCCAAAGCTTCCGGCTCCTCTGAAGACCCCAGCTCTTCCACTGAAGCCCCCTCCCATTCCTCTTTCTCCACCTCCAAAATCTCCGCCTCCTAAACACCCACCCCTAATCTGCCAGAACCCACCAGCCTGGGAGCTGCCGCCAGCCATGCTAAAGGAAATCTTGTTCCTCCCAAAGTTGTAGAGACTCCTGCTGCTGTAGCCTTCTCCCATCATAGCACAGGCAGCAGACCCACTGCCACTCCACCTGAGCAGGAGGTAAAAGAGGACTTGCTGGAGCTGACCCGGCTCTGGCCCAATACCATGGCTAAGTGACCACTGAAGCCCTAGCTGTGTCCCCCACTAGAAGATCTGCAGGATTGTTGGCTGTAGCTAGTCCGGCAACTCATTGCAGACAGCAAGGTATTCCAAGGAAAGAGTAAACTCAAAAGCCTTCTGAGGTTCTGGGCCAGGAATGGCCCTTACATAGGTCTGAAAGGTTGGCTGGCTGGTGGCGCCGTCAACTAATTGAGGGATTATTTACTTTGGTTTGCCTGACAGGAAGAAGGCAAGTCCAAAACTCCCAACACACCTTGGCAATCACCCCAAATTTCCAAATTGCTTTGATTTCCTGGGGTTACTCATCTGAAATAAGCTTAAGCTGAGAGAGGGACCATCCTTCAGGGCTGGACACTGCCCCTAATCTCCAAGAGACTTACACTTCCATCCTGGGATTGATGAGAGAGCATTTCTCTACTTCTCCTGCACCCCCACAGCCACTTTGCCAGCCCAAAAGGCTAAAGAAGTTATAGGGTAAGTGTGAAGCCTCAGTAAGGACTTTGGGGGAGAAGAAGGGGAAGGGTTGGAAGGAGAAGGAAGATACAGAAGTTAGAGAAGATACAGAAGCTGCCTCTGGGGCTCTTGGCATCCAGGGAGGAGAAGGTACACATAAGAAACACACAATGAGGCAAGTTCTCAACCACAGGAGCTTTGTAAGGAGTGCTGAGGTAGGGGAGGAGAGAAATGTCAGTCTGAGAAGAATAAGGATGCACAATGGACTGAGAAAAAGTAAAGACCATTGTCAAGGATGGTGGGAAGGAGGGAGCAGACAGGGAGAGGGGGATGTAGGGAAGGGAAAGCTGGAGGTGGGCTGATCCAGGCAGGGAGAGGCTGAAGACGGCCTGGTCAAGACCAGAGAGACCACCAACCTTTGCTCTTCCAAGTTCACATTAGGAAAAGTAATACAAGCTTTCCAAAGCCTCCTTCCCTCAGCTCACCTGAGAGACACCACCTACACTGCCTAGGAAGCTTGGGTTCCTCCCCAGGAAGAATCAAGAAGAATGATGGCTAGAAATAACCTCCATTCTTGCAGCTGGGCTATGGCCACTTAACTTGACTCAGACCAAACACAAGTGAAGGCTCTTTTCCATCATAAATTTTCTGAAATATCTTTTTATTTTTCATCATGATATATACTACAGAATTAATTACTTCCAAATACCTCGTGATCTAGGGATAATTTTTTCCCTAAAGTTCTGTACATTGCTCTTTCCTTTATCTTAGAAACAAAATTTTCAGATATTTTTTGACTCGGTGTTCCATAGTGTTGGAACACTGTCATCAGTGTTTCTCAGTCCTGCTGTATACTTGCCTTTCATCTCTACTTCTTTTTCCAGGATGCATTGCATTGTTGACTAAAATTCATAAACTTTACAGAAACCCCATTTAATCTGCTTATTTCTCTTATTACTGTTAAAGTATTTTTAAAAATAATGAAGAATGAAGGCTATTTCTAAGGTTGTTGAGAGGATAATGTATGAAAAAGTTTTTTTATAAATTGTCTGGTGTGTTGTGAACATTAATCCCTTTTGTAGCACTTGCCTCCTACTTCCCTGCAGCAATGAAGACCAGTCTTGATGACTCCTGACAGGGAAACTCAAGGTGCTCTCAGGAAAATGAGTCTCTGTAGAGGCCATTCCTGTTTTAAATGAGCCTTCTCTTTCCTCTTCCAGTCTGACCTCCCATGTAGTCAGATAACCATGGGATCATCCTTAATTTATCTCATCCTTCCGTTTTTATCATCCCTTACCTCTGGCTCCTCAGCACCTACACTTTCAACCAAACGGCTTCCTTACAAACTAACTGGGAGGGAGGGCCAGTTTAAACCCATAACCCACCAAACCCTAGGGCAAGTCCAAAAGTTGTGTTCCTGTTCCCTTCAAACACACAGACACAAAGACCCTAAGTAGGCCTAGTAGAAGGTCTGCCTGATCCAACTTTCTCACCCCCAGATTTCAGTGTCCTAAAACTACCAGACAAGAGAGAGAGAGAGAGAGAGAGAGAGAGAGAGGAGCAAAACACAACACACATACCATGCAGTCACACTAACACACACATACAGATAAAACCACACATACACACACACACACACACGAACACACACACATCACTGATCCCTACCCAATGCTCTTCCCTGTGAAGCTGCGTATGTCACAGATATGCCCTCCTTGCCCTCTTCAAAATCTAGATGCCTGCCTGCCCCATTCCCCCATGACCCTGATCTTTGCCCAAAGCATCTGGCTAATCTGAGAAACCAAGAGAGAGCAACCAGATTCAAATAGAATGAGAGTTAGGCAGCCTAGGTCATATCCTGACCCAGCCTGAGTTTTCTTGCTGTTCAGCCTCCTCTGCTGCACAGCAGGGCTTTGGACTTGAGCAGGAGGTTCATGGTGGACCTACTAAAGCCTGCAGTCCAGAGAATGTATGGGGATAGTGCCTTAGTCTCATTGCCATGACCATCTCAGCCTGCTGACAACATGTTGCTGAGGATGGTCAGTCTAGGGAAAGTGGGTTGGGTGGTTGGATAGCTAGCTGTAGGGGGAGGGGAACTTTACAACACAACACATAAAGCCAGTTCTCTTTGCCCACATGTGAGGCTAATCCTGACTCCAAAATCCAAATAGGCTTTGGGTTCAAAGTGAGGCTGATGCCTTCATCAAAAGGGATTCTGGGAGCAAATCTGGAAATGTCCCATGCAGTGTTGCTGGCCCCCCTTACTTTTCTTTTCAATTCTTACTATTAAAGAGAAACACTTCCAAACAATTAACTGGTTTCTACCCCTTGACACATGCCAATGACCTGACCTAGTCTGAATATGCTGACAAGTCAGTTTGCATTTTAAACATCAATAATAAATTCCAAAAAGATTGGGGTGGAAGTTTGAGACTCTGTTGAGGGCCTACCTCAAATCTCTCCTTCCTGGCCAATCCCACTGAATATCCCCACACCTGCAAACTACAAACATCAAAGTATTCTCCCCCACACTACCCCTCATTTGCCTCTCAGGGAAAGACACAGTGTGCTGATGGCAGGGAGTCACTACTACTGCAGTTAGCCCAGATGGGCCTTTCTAAGAGGTGAGGGCAAAGGGGTCTCAAAAAAGACACCAGATATTGCATCCCTACCTCCCAAGTGGGCACCATGACCAAGAACCCCTCTGCTCTGAGGAAGCTGAGGGAATTAGGGAGGAAGAGGGGTACTTGTTCCTGCCCGCAGGCAGCCCCAATGTCTCTGAGAAACAGGGCACTTGGATGAGAGCCCTCAAGGCTAAAGACAGGCTTGGCAACACATGGTACAGCACTTGGTAGATGATGCTGGGTCAAGGACAGCAGGTGGATTAAGTAGAGCTGGGAAGAAGCTGAGGAAGGAGAAGCATGTGCAACTGCATCAGGATGAGGGACACTGGGTGAAGAGACCTTAGCAGGGAGAGGGACTGGTGGTGGCAAGGTGAAAGACTTAGCTCTGGTGCCCTGTGTTCTGCAGTTGGAGAGAACATTGCTCCATAAGGAAGTACTCTTCAACCCCAGGTGAGCTCTGAGCCAAGTTCCACCAAGGAGGGGTCAGCCTCAGGTTATCTGGACTCTGGAAAGGTCTTTTGTCCAGCAGCTGCAGCCTTGAACTTAGCTCTGCCCTAAAGAAGAGGGCCCCTGAGGGGTGAGGCAGCCTCCTCAAAGTGACCAGACTCTCCCACTCTAGGAGGCTGTCAGATCAGTGCCATAGAAAGCACAATGGACAGACGCAGGAGGCCGCAGTTCTAGGCTCCAGATCCCTTAAGGGTTCCATTTAGCCAGTCATAAACTAGAGCTCATAAACCTCCACTCTGCCTGTTAAGTAGAGAGGTTGAGAGGTGAGTTAAGTACAAGAAAGAGCTTTATAAACTCAAGAAAAGGAGCTCTGTATTAACTGAGGGATTTTAATAGCAGCGGAAAGGCAAGTCATCGGGTGCTGGGTAAGTGGCAGGCTCTATAATTAACATGCTATGGCCCACTTCCCATTTGGTTTGCATAGTAACCCTATAAGGAAAGGTTTGGAGTTCTATTTTACAGATGAGGAAAACTGGGGCCCAGAAGTTAAATAACTTTTCCAGGGGTCCATAGATAGTAAGTGACAGAGCCAGGACTCCAACTCAGTTCTGTCCCAGTCTGGAGCCCCTGCTTATGGGACAGTCTGCAAGACTCAAGCCCCTGGGAAAGGCTTCCTGCAGATCCCCACAGAGCATTCGGTGTCTGTTCCTTCCCAGAGCTCAGCACGGAATAAGCCCTGACTGAACAATTGACTCAGATTTTATCGTATTTTGGAAATGGTAGATGAAAACAGAATGCGGAATAGGAAGAAAAGACACGAATAAGGCCCCCACTCATTTAAGTACGGTCCCCAGGAAGGGGCTTTGCACTCAACCTAGCAGATGGAGGAGTTTGTGCTGCCCCATCTCATTCCTTGCTGGTCAGGGTCATGGGCCTGATTTTGCAAGACAATGGGCCAGAGGGTGGAGCCATGGACAACCATGACGCTAAGCAGTTCACAATGATCTTTGCCTTCCCCCAGCCTCTAAATGAGGCCCTAATGTGAAGCTCCTCCACTCTCCTTCTCCCCATTCCTCATCCAGCACTTCCTGAGCACCTCTCCATGCTTACCTCTTCTGTCTGGCTCTCCCTCTGTCCTAAGGATCAGGAAGAGTCCTCTGACTTAAAACCCTTCTCCCCCTATCCCTTACATGCCAAACCAATCCATCATTCAGGTATCAGCAAGTGGTCCCACCCCACTATGATGCCTTATATGACCAGCCTGGTCCTTTGAGCTCTCCTGCTGCAGATCCTGAGATCCATAAGTCAAATGAGAACATCTTTCTTCCCTTCAACCAGTGTAGAAGCCATTGGTGGGCAGGTCCCAGACCTGGGACAGCTTCCCAGCACCTAGCACCCAGCCAGCCTTGTACAACTCGGGAGGTTCTTGGTTCCCCAAAAAAGCCAAGCTACAGCCTCACAAACATCCATGCCAACATTTAATCATATCTGACATGTGTGGAGTGTCTTCAGCTTTTTAGAACACTTTCATTTATCTGACCTGACAGACAAATGGGCAAACATGCCACACACAGACATACACCCTCTGTGACTCACAGACAAAATGCTTCCATACACCAGTGAACCCAAATAAAATGACAAAAGCATTTAAGCATTAAATAGGTTTTAAAAATGATGCAATCAGAAGGTATATGGTATCCTAACCTACCCAATGACTTCTACCATGAGACATGAAAACTAGAGCAAGGAATGAGGGTAAGGCACAATGTTCGGAGAATTCAGACAAGAGTGTCTAGCCCTTGTTTCCCTAGGATATCATCTCTTCCAAGGGATACAACATGGACCACTCTCCAAACATTCATTCATTCTCTCAGCAATCATTTGTTAAGCACCTACAATGTCAGGCATCAGGCTATCTAATAGGAACACAAGGATGCCCAGGACAGGTTCCATGGTTTGGGGAAGCTCACAGTTGTATTGAAGGAGGGGTCAGTCATGTAAGCAACTCCTTACAGCACGTTGAGGTCAATGGTTTTGACAGCAGATCAAACAAAGCACTATGAGAATAAGAGGAAGAAAGGCTATGCAAAGCATCATAAAGGAGGTAATTTTGAGCAGGGTATTGAGAGATGGATAGGGGTGGGTCCAGTGGGTGGACAATAGGAGAAAGACACCCCTAGAGAGAGAAAAACACTTCAAATATAAGTGAGAGGAGAGTATTGGTGAGAGATCCTACATGCCTGTAGAACAGGGGACATGGAAAAGGAGGACAGGTGCTGGGAAAGGAGTTGAAGGTATAAGTTGAAACTGATTATGATGTTCTCTCTGTTCTATACTGCAGAGGGGACTCAGTGCTGACTGCACATCAGGAGCACTGGGCAGCTTTTAAAAATTTATGTCCTCAAACTCCACTCTCGACCTCCTGAATCAGAATCTTAGGGAATGTGGTCTAGGCACCTGTATTTTTTAAAGCTGCAGTTTGCTGTAATTCAGGTGGATTAATGCCTATAATTTAAGTAGCTATTAAAAGAGGAAAATTACATGTTTTTATTAAAGGCTGGAGGGGAAAAAAAGAGAGAGTTACCTGTCCTGTTTTCAAACCACATGCAGAGTTTTACCTAGTCAAAGAGGCTGAGCTAAGCCTCTAGATGCAGGCACAAATGCTGAAGACTGTGAAGCACCACCAGAGCAGTTAAAACGGGGGCAGGAACTTCAAAACACAGAGCTGAGAACGAGAAAAAGCAAACCATAGCCTGAGCTAAATATTCACAATGCAAATATCTGATGGATCTCAAAAAAATTCACGATGAGCAAAAGAAACCAGACATAAAAAGAATATGTCCTGTATGATTCCATTGATATGAAATTCTAGAAGAGGCAAAAGTAACTTATAATGACAGGAAGAAAACCCCTGCCTGAGCCTCAGGGTTGGTGGCTGATTGACTGCAAAGGGACAGCATTTGGAAGGCATCCTGTATTGCAATTGTGATTGTAGTTACACAAGTATATACATTTGTCAAAAACTCATTGAAATGTGCTCTGTGAATGGGTGCATTCTTATTGCATGTAAATTATACCTCAGAGAAGTTGATTTTAAAAAGGAGACAAGAAGAGGAGACAGCAAGGACAGAGTACTCACATTAAAGAAAACATGAGCTCTGAGCTGTTCTTTGGAATAGTTAGTCCAAGAAAATGTACTGCATTTATTTGTTCCCATGTATACCAGACCATAAGTCCTTTATGGGGACAGGCATGTTATATTCGTATCTGTAACAAGCAAGTTCATTGTATATTGACTGAATTGGTGTTAGTGAATGTTTTTTAAATGGATGAATAGAATAGAAGTAGGCAGACTCACCCAGGAAAAACATGTAACATGAATAGAATAGTAGATCAAAAAGGAACCCAGGGGAACATCAATGCTTAAATATTTTTCATGTTAGAATATTTCAATTATACAGAAAATAATATAGCAAACGCCTATGTGCTCACCACTAAAATTAACCAGCTGGACACTTCTCTTTTAATAATCAAAGTGTTATAGAATCCCCAATTTGATATTCATGTGAAAAAAAAATACAGAAAAGTCAACTGCAGACCTGAATGTAAAAGGTAAACAGTAAACCTTTTAGAAGACACCAGAGCATGTCTTCCTGATCGTAGAGTATAGAGCAGAGTACAGGACACAAAACTCACCACACAAAAGGAAAAGAATATGATGAATTTGACTAAGTAAAATTAAGTAACTGTTTATTAAAAAGCTCCATTAAAGAGTAAAAAGGCAACCCACCAAGTGGAAGAAAAATATTCATATGTCATCAAAGGATTTATATCTACAATACATAAAGAACCCCTATAAAATAACAAGAAGACAGACAACTCACCCAAAAGAAAAAATGGGCAGAAGGCAGGCATGGAAAAAGCTATTCAAATGGCCAATAAACATATAAAAAGAGCTCAAAATTATTAGCCAGGATGGAACATGTAAATTAAAACCACGAAGATATACAAGAGGCTAAAATACAAAAGAAAATACCAAATGTTGGCAAGAGCTTGGAGCGATCAGAACTCTCCTACCCTGCTAGGATGACTAGATTAGAAAACTGTTTGGAATATCTGCTATAACTGAACATACTCATAGCCTATGGACTCAGCCATCTCACTCTTAGATAGACACAACACCATTAAGTAAATGCATGTGGTCACCAAAGACATAGACTAGAATATTCACTGCAGCATTGTTCATAATAGCTAGGAACAGGAATCAGCCCACTTCCATCAGTAGTAGAGTATGTTAATAAACTGGGGTTTAGTCCCATAATCGTGGATTCTGGCTCTAGTGGGAATTAGTAAGAATGCCAGGGAAGTGACATGATTTGCTTGTTGGAAATTTGTCATAACTAGGTAGACTCTGCCTTCTAACTCTGCCTAGCCACCAGACTTCAGCATTGACTTAGCAGTGCAGAACCTACTCAGTAATAGTGTTGGGTTTTCTAAGAAGAGGTTATGTTGCATTGTGATCCAATAAAGAATTTCATCTCATATCCTTTCTAATTACCTCTTCAGTATTGAATAGTGAGGGGAGGTGGGGAAGAAGTGGCAGAAGGTGAGATGCAACCTCATTCACAAAGAACTCCCCACTTGATGAGGGGCAGAGAAGCCCCAACCAATCAGGACATTAAGAGACACAAAGATGCTAAAGTCAAGGCAGAGCCATGAGCTTCAGGACAAGTGCCCAAGATACTTTGGGGGAGATCTTCCCAAACACACACATATACCATGAGATCTCAGGGGCCAGCAAGGCTTTACTAAGGACACATTATTACAAACAAAATCTATCTGATTTTCAATAGAGGCAGCTTACCCAGTAGATCAGAGGATACCACAAATGTAGGGAAATGGTCCCAGCAAGATACCTGCTAGGTTATCATGAGGTGGGTAGAGAAATACCTGGAGGGAGTATAGCACTAGTGGACATACCCATATTCAGCTAAATCCCATGCTCTTCTGGACAGTGGCCCCTGAAGGTATGCTTCATCCTCAGCTCTTATCCATTACACATTTATTTAGTATCTACTCTGGGCCCAGAGCTGCAGATGCTGGGGTCACAAAGACAAAAATGAACTGATGCCTACTCTCAAGGAGGTCACAGTCTAGCAGGGGAGACAGACAAGTATTATGCTCACTGCTGGGCCAAAGACAGGACTTGTGCAGGGCCTGGTGGTGATACAGACAAGGAGTGAGCAACTCTGCTGGTAGGTGGGACGCAGCCATGAATATCAATCAGCAAAAGCAGATCTCAGAGTAAAAGGAAGATAGGGAAAGAGAATCCCGTTGCAAGGAAGCATATCAAAGGACCAAGACTTGGAATAGCTCAGAGTCATTAGGAAAATGTAAGATCCAGGTAGTCAAGAAAGGGATGCAGTGTTCGGGAATAGCATTAGAGAGAGAGGCAGAGCCCCATCAGGAAGGTCTTGTAAGTCATAAAAAGATGTCAGATTGTGTCCTCAGGCAGTGGAGAGCATTAAAGGGCTTGCTGGGGAAATGGTATAGTAAGGTTCATGTTTAAATGTAAATCAGATGTCTTCGAAGTCCTCCAATCTTCCAGGGTCTCCTTCCCTTTAATATTCAACCAAATGCCCAAGCTCCGTTCCAGTTATGCAAGGAGTAAAGTGCCACCTTGCACTCCACATGCCCATGGAGCCCGAGCCATTCCCCAGTCAACCTACAACACAGCTCCTTTCCACTTGCTGGGGGAGATACTTAGTAGGACACTAGCTCTACGAGACAAATTGATGCAGGACATGGCAAATTTCCCCGAGTTGCGGGGAGACCGAGCCCTGCACCGAGAGAAGAGGAGGGTCCTCTGGCAGAGAGTGTAGAAAGAATCAACACATATGCTAAAGTTAGAGTCAAAAGGAAAGTTTATTAAAAGGGATAACACTACACAGACAGAGTGTGCTCTCCTCTCAGAGACAAAGGGTGAGAGGAACAGTGCAAGAGACAGAGTAAATGCACCGTGAGGGACCCTGAGTGTTCTGGGAATTCAGTTTATATGGCATTCTTTAGTTCCTGCAAGTTATTGTTTAAGAAGAGACTTTGTTAACCCATTTCCTTTGATATGGACATACAGTGAGGAAGGAGAAGAGTATGTACCAGGAAAAGGTAAGAATATGTAGAGTGAAAGGCCTGCTGGCAGTTCCTAGCCTTTAATCCAAAAGTTCCTCATGGTTTTAGCCATAGGGAATGACTGTTGGTTCCTGTTTCTACTTCACAGGTGTGGGGAATGGGTTGTTAGCAATCCCAGCAGAAATCTTCTTTTGTTCTGAGGTGTCCTCCTGGCCTGGCTGCAGGGCTGATCAGTATATTGCAGTCTCTGACTGCGGCTTTATTAACATTTTAATTTTCTTGCCTCCTCCCTACATTAAAATAACCAGGTTTCTTCAACAAATAAATTACAAGGACTATGAAAGAGCATCTATACATATGAACCAATTGCAATGCATGAACATTATTTAGACCCTGATTCAAACAAGTGATTTCTATGAAAACATTTATGAGACATTATGGAAATGTAAACTCAGACTAGCTAGTTGATCGTGTTAAAGAATTAATGTTTATCTTTTTAACAGTGATGTCATTATGATTATATTACTTAAGTCCTTATCTTTTATAGAAACTTACAAAAATATTTATAAATAAAATGATACGATGTCTGGGGATTCACTTCAACATACCTGGAGGGAGGGGTAGGAGGGGCGGGTAGAATAGAGATGAAACAAGATAATATGTTAGTTGTCAAGCTAAGTGATGGGTACAGAGAAATTCATTACACTATTCTCTCTTTTTTTATGTTTGTTTGAAATTTTTCATAATAAATATTTTTAAAGAATTATTTCCCCTGAGATTAAATATAACCTTTTTTCTTTATTATAAATAAGCAGTTTTTGTTTTAAATAAAAAGCTTTTTTTTTTTCCAGTATATTCAAATAAGGACATCTTTGTACGTGGCTCAAATTTATTATTGGCCTGAACCTAGTCAGAGTAACAAGAAGTTGGATGGCAGGAGAAGAATCCAAAGATAATTCAACAGTTCAGAGCTTGAGCCAAATCTAATAAGATTTAACAGACATTAACGTAAATTAAAACCTTATACATGTATTCAAACAAAACAACTGTATAGTTCAGCAAAGGGAGACATGGTTTCACAGTAGCTTATATAAAACGATGCCAGCTCATGAGTCAGCAGCAGAAAGGTACTGCCAGTTCACCTGCAAGGTTGGAGGATGCACAAAGAAAAGACCCAGACCCACTCTTTTCCTGGGCTAGTCAGGCCTCATTTGGAGGTTTGGTTTGGGTTCTAGACATCCAGAGGATGTCTATGGGAGAGCACCCAGGATGGCAGGAAGAACCCCCTAAAGCAAATGAAGAAATAGACATTTTCTACTTGGAGATAGAATTTGATAAAGTGAAAAGCCACCCTCAAACATCTGTAGACTCTTACACACAAGCAGACTTATGGTTGTTCCCTATAGCAACAGAGGAAAAAAATCTTGGGCCAATGAATGAAATATGTAAGGTAGGACTCAGCTTATCATTCTCTATGAGAGAGGAGATACCCACCACAAGAGGGTGGATTGCCAACTGTAGAATGATGTTTCAGACAGAACCCAGGGTCTAAATGCAGAGTCCTCTTCAGTGCCTCTGAAGTCATTTCTATAATTTGAGGGTCTGATTCCATAGAAATCAGTTAACAGTGGTGACCCTGGAAATAATGATGGCAATATCTCCCATTTATTGAGTATTTACCTCAATAGTTCTAAAAGCTATGCCAAACTCTAGAATGCATTATATCATTTAATCAGTCTGTCAGTCAATAAGCGCTATGAAGTACACATTTTCTGTCAGTATCATGTAACATACAAGCAATGTATGACATAGTCCCTCTCTTTAAGAGTTTCTAATCTAGGTGCCAATCAAATTTGCATACACATATTACAATATCTGTATAAATACCTTTCATTTTATAAAATGCTTTTCAAATAGTATATTACTTTATGTATTCCTTGAACATCCTTGAGAGGCAAATCTTCTTTTTATTAACACATTAATGAATAATAATAGCTAATATTTTAAATCACTCTCTTCCCATACAAGTACCCAGGTTCCAATGTTGCTCAGCCTGAGCCTAACCTCAATCAAAAGAAAACTAGCTTTTTAATGTTTTTATTTTTATATCCCTCTCATCTCAATAATAAAGAAGTTAGATTTAAAATAATAATTTATGTTAAAAGAGAAAAAAGTATTATAATCACCCAATGACAAATACTCCCCAGCAGCTGGAGCAAAATGGAAAACATGCTAAGCTAGATAAATTTCATTATCCACATATGCTTTGAGAAAGAGACAGAAAAAAATTTTTGATCTTGGTTTTAAGGAGAACACAACAAAATACACAAAGGTTGTGCCTGTTTTAAAGTTGAGCTTTCAACCAAATGCTTATTTGATTTTAGGCAAAAAATCTGTGAGCAAATGAAAGTAATTAGAGCTAAAGTAGGAACTAGGAGGAGTCAAGTTCGGAGAGAGCTATGGTGAGCTTCAGCCTCCCGAAATAGAAGATTCCCCCAAGCATCTGGACCCAGTTTCAGCACCAAGGACAGAGAAGGATTCTGACTAAAGCAAGCCCCTAACCTTCAAAGACCAGAGACACCCCAAACCCCAAATTTATCTGGAAGAACCAAAACTACATGTGTGTTATTTGTATAGCGTTGGGGTCACAAGCATGGATTCTGGGATCCTATTACCCATGTTCAAACCCTGACTCTACCTACCACTTGCTAACTATGACCTTTGGCACAGTGTGAACTTTACCTTTCTATGCCTTTTTTCCTCATCTATAAAATGAGGATAATTATACCTACTTTGTGGGGTCAATGTGAAAATTAAATTAGTTATATGTGAAATTCTTGGAACAATGTCTTGGCAGGGAGTAATTACTAAATAAAACTTTATTTCATTTATTTATTTTCCAAAACCTTGAGATCTCAGGACATGGAGGGGGCAGGAAGATAGAATGTTGTAGAAAAAGTCATGCTGGGTAGAGGGATAGCTGCCATTGAATCATAAGGAATGAAGATAGAAAAGCAGCTTTTGATCACATTCTCTCACCATGCTGGCCCAAAGACCCCAAAGGGAGAGATAAGGAAAGGTTTCCCCAGAGATGACCCAGACTGGACACTGCAGTTAGTCAGCTGGTGGTCACTGAGCCATTTGGAACCCTTGGACAGACCACTGAAGCCAGCATGAGAAGTGTGCCAGCCTCAGAGTGTGTCCTGCCCTGTGATGGATCCAGAAAGAGTGAAGCACATGATGGCAGCTGAACAGATTACACAGTCTGACCCAGTTGACTTAACCCCAAAGACGCCTTCAGCGTGCCCGTTTTTTTCTCTTCTCTTACCCACTCCACACAAAGCTGCTAACATAACTTCCCGCAGGCCACATTTTCCATATGTTACCCTCTGATTCAGCAAGCACCATAAGACCTTATTATTCTACAAAATCCATAAAGCCAAATGCATCATAATACATTGCAGTTTAATGAAGAAAAGACAACAGAGAGCTGAGAGTAGGCAAGACAGAGTGTATATACAAGGGAACAAATGGCAATAGCAGAGACGGCGGAGGCCTCAGGGACAAACTTCTGACTTGACAATGTCTACTTGGGCCCCTTTCTGGCTTTGAGTCTCTAAGGGGGTGAGATTAGAGTGTAACCAACTCTGAGAAAAGAATCTATTGCTGAGAGGTGTGGCTAAAGGCAGGGGCAGTTTCTGAAGTCTTATATGAGGTCCTAGTCTTGATATTTGATGCAAGGGTGCTAGTGACTATTGGAGGTGATCTTCACAATCTTGGCTGAAGGGAAGCAGCGGGAGGAGGATGAAATGCTGAGTCTGAGACTCTGATCCATGCAATGCATGTGCTTCTGGACTAGGTGCTTTTCCCAACAGTCACAAACTCAGTGTTCCCTCAGATGCCCTGGCCACCTCTGTTGCCCCTGCCGCCACTGCTGCTGCTGTTACTTCACCCTACACTAATGTTCTTGCTGCTGGAGGTGTGGTTGACAACAGCTGCAAAGAAAATGAGCTGCTCAGTCACATCAGTCTATCTAAATGCCATTGCATGCATTCCTGTGAGGAATGAGTAGTAGAGGAAATCCAAAAAGAGACACCACCCTCCTATGAGAGTTCTTTTTTCGAGGGTAATGAGGCCAGGACATGCATTAGATGAGGTGTCAGATAAATCTTCCCTAACTATGACTTATGTGACTCTCCCTTGTGCCCCTTTCTTTGTGTTACTTTGGGAACTAAGCTATAGAAAGGGCAGTTTGGGGAGTAGGAAAGCTGATGCAAAGCCATGAGAAATCATCCAAAACAATAGAAAAGGAGTGCACAAGACCCTCACAGATATACTCTGGGCTTTGACACTCCCCAGACACCCTGCTTGAGGAAACAAAATAAATATCATGGAAATGTCATGGTGGTTTCTCCGGGGATCTTTCTCAAAACTAATCCCTGAAGTGCCAGAGTACAATTATATGAGCTGCAGCATGAAGGACTAAGGTTAGACATGAGAATTGGCTTTCCTGAGATTCTAGGATAGGGATGTGGAGAACAGAGACACAATGTGTCTCTGGATATTTGGCTCTGCCATTACCTTGGCCTTGGTTACATCATCAGCAAAACTGAAACAAGTTTGTTGTGAAGAGTAAATTAAGCCACGTAGAACACTTAGCAAGGTGCCTGGTCAATACCACAAGTGACACAGCTCTTATTTGTATCCTCTTTTCTGGGCCCATAAACACCATTTAGGTGACTTTTCTAGATCACTGTGCCTGATAGCATTCACAGATATGGGAAAGTGAGGCAGAATGACTGGTTCAGAAGGAAGCAGAAACTTCCTTTGTTCTGAAGGTGTCCACCTGGCCTGGCTGCAGGGCTGATCAGCATATTGCAATCTCTGACTGGGGCTTTGTTAACATTTTGATTGTCTTGCCTCCTCCCTACATTATAATGTGATTGAGCACTGTAAGTATGTTGATTTGCTATTAAATTTTCTTTTTCTGTGAATTGTCTCTTCATTTGTTTAGTCCATTTTCTCTTTGAGTGGTCAATTTGTTTTTCTTATTAATCTGATCGTCTGAGGCAAGGACTTGGACACCACCAGAGCCACTCAGGGGTTGCAGGCTACTAGGACTACCCAGTACTCATTTTTGTATCCTCTATACCAGAATTGGCTGGCAATAGTCTTTGGGGTGCACTATATGCCTCTTCAGAAGCTCTAAGTGTTCTGCTTTAACAAATATACAGAGGTGGTATCCCTGAGCCTAAAGGGAGAGTGTAGTGTAGTTCAGATCATCAAGGATTTGTTGAGATTCTCCCTTGTCCCCTGACACTCCATCGACCAAGGACCATACAGTCTTGTAAAACTCAGTTCTCAAGTTGGGTTCCTTGCCTTGGCCAGAGCCCCCACCCACTTTCACTCCCCACCATCCAGCATCTTCGAGTAGGTGGCAGTCTCCACATCCAAAGCCAGCTTGATGTTCGTCAGCTCCTGGTCGTCACAGAAGAGATAGGCCAAGTCCTGCTGAGGGCTTCCCTGAGCTCTGCCAGCTTGGCCTGGGCATCTCTGAGGGTCAGCTCATCGCAATGGTCCCTCGAGCCCCTCCAATTGATCTCACAGGTTGTCAAATTTTGCTCCCCCACAAAGCTGTATGGGCTCCACTGCCAAAGGTAGTGGCTCAGGCCGTGGTGGCACTGCTTCCTCCAGAGCATAAGGCCAAGTGGGACCTGGTGGAGCTGACATGGCTCCAACCAAACACCAGACACCTCAATGGCAGAGTGGCCACTGGAGCCTTCGATGGCCTGGACGGCCTGTTAGACTGGTGACTCATCATCTTTTCTGGAGGCAGGAAGATGTCCTGGTTCAGAAAATCTCTGAGAAAAAGGCACCTCTGACATAAGGCAGGGACGGCCCCTTTTGTAGGTCTCAGTGAATTGGTTTATTAACTGGATGATTCCTGGGTTTCATTCTCTGGCTAAAACTAACCCCCACACCAATTTCCTTTGCCATGATCCCAGAGTCTCTGTTTCAGGCTTTTTCTATAATTAGCCTTGTGTAAACTTTGTGCAGGACTGAATTCGGGCCCTGCCTTGATGAATAAGCTTGGTTCCTACCAGGCATAATGCAGCCCCAGAGCCCCAAGCACCAGCTCCTCAGGCAGCAGGCTCCAATAGATGATTCTGTGGCTTTTTCATTCCCCACAAAACTATAAGCATCCACTAGTGTCACTGCTCTCTGCCTCCCAGGAAAAATAAACGAGACTCACACAGGAATTTGGGAAGAGCTTGGGAAGATGGGATGGAAATTGGGTTCCTCCTAACTTTTGCCAGTGTGTATCCGTGAACTCCCCAGAGAGCCTCGGATGGCTCATCCCTGTGTCTGAAACACAATTAGCACTTCTGCTATCCCAGTAGCAGAAGGAGGGTAGGTAAAGTCCAGAATGTTTTAGACTGACCTGGAGGCCTGAATGATATTTACATGAGCTTTGGCATTGCTCGCCATTGTGGTGACCAAGAGAGTTCTGAACGTCCCTTCTGTCCCCCTTTTACTCCCTCAATAATGCTGTTTCTCCTGTTCAACTCACTGTCCCAGTGGCCTCCACATCTGGCTCACTCCCATGCCCAGGCTCTTCTCCTTTCAAACATACCTCCTCAGTCTCTTTTACAGGAAGCCTCTTCTTCTAAGGCCCCTATGGGTTCTCCTGCCTTCATTCCATTCCTTCCTCTACCCTGCATAAATGCTGGAGCCCTTACCCCTTGAGAGTAGGTGCCACAAAGCCACGGCCATGCCTTTCAGGTTCACTAGTATTCTCCACTGCTCAGCACAGCACCTGGCCCACAGTGGGCTCACAGGTTTTACAGAATGAATGTCGTCCAGCCTCTCTGGCTGGACACTGCCCCTCTGTATGGGCACTGGTGTGTCCCACCCCAACTGTCACAGACGAGAAAAGTCTTGTCCCTCTGGACACTCCTCTTATTCCAAGTTCAGGACAGAGCCCTGCATATGTGAGCTCAGGATGGAGTTTTGAGAGACAACTAGCTAAATCACTTGTTATTTGTGTGACGGTCTTCCCTATCTGCCAGATATGCCACCTGTATATCCAGTCCATCTCAAGAGTGCAGAAAATGCAGCCTATAGGTAGGAGAAGAGACCCAGCTGATTGGAAGGCCCTGAACCTCTCTTCAAACTCTCACACTTTCTTAGACCTTATAGGCCCCCTCACATCTCAGCTTGGATGCCTGTCTTGACAACCTGATCCTCTCGGGGACATGGGAGAGAGGCTGCGAGGCTGCAGATTGTCCCAAAAATATACAAAAAAACATGTGATTTCAATAAGAACTCTACCCTTGTAGCCATCCTGGCTACAAGAAGAGATAATGAGAATCTGGTGATTTCTGGTGAACACGGGCCAAGGACAAGGACACACTACAGTAGGAGGAATGCCAGAAGGTCTCCCAGGCAGAGGGGTTAGGATAACTGGGGCACCCCTGGCTGCTGTGGCATCTCCTCTGGAAAGAAAAGAAATTGTGATTGGATATCAGAATGGGCCTGCTGCCATCTGACCCTGGGGGAGATAAACAACTTGATGACTTGAATAGCTTCTCATTATAGGTAATAGAAAGGAGGGCGGGAGGGAGGAAGGAAAGAAGGAAGTCTGGGTGTACTGGAGGTTACAGAGTTTTTCCCACCTCCAGTAGGTCCTTATACTGGGCTTGGAACAGACCAAGGAGAGTAAACAAGAGATTAGGGATAGTTTTTCTCCTCCCAGATCTCAGGGCTCAGACACAAAACCACCTGGGCTACCATGTACAGTGGTGCATGTTGTATTCTGCACAAGAGCTTCAGACCAAAAGTATGAAAGAGTTAAAATCCAGCCCACATTCTGGTCACCAAACTGAGTGCTATAGCATGGGCTGCGTCCATCCAGAGCACAGTCACCTTTTACTTTGCACAAAGTGTTGTCCTTTGCCAAGCCATGTGTCTGTGGAGCTGTGTCTGCACAGAGCAAATACCAATTTCTAATTCACAAAAACACCAGAGAGGGCAAGGAGACCTCAGAACACCAGAGCTGGACATTTTGAGTCTTGGGATAAAAAGAATCCACTACTAGAAAATCTTCTCTCCCCACGTATCTCACTGGCCTTTGCGTCAGTAGAGTCATGTTGTAGTAAAACTGCCTGAGTTCAAATCCTGGCTCCCTACCTCCTAGTTACATGACTTTTGGCAACTTGTTTAACTCATTGTGCCTTGGTTTCCATCAATAAGATGAGGATAACAATCTACTTCATGGGATTGTTGTGAGGATTAAATTATTTTGAAACAGGACCTGGTGCATAACAAGGACTCAATACACATTAGCTCTTAGCTACTAGTGTCATCCTTATGTACAATGACAGAAAATCACCTCTCACGCATCGACCAAGCAACATACGCGCTTCTCACCAGGGTCCTCATTCTCCAAAGTTCAGGAGCGTGTTGCTAATGTTTTTGTTGCCGTTGTTACCATCATTACAGTTTAGTGCCTCTATTTCAAAAAGTTAGTCGAGTGAATGTGAATGTGAGTGAATGTGAGTGTGTGTGTGTGTGTGTGTGTGTCTAGATTTGTGGTGGGTGAGGCAGGCGTTGGAAGACTCAGGGCATCAACCAGGTGTGGTTCAGCCTATATTAAAAGTTGTACTTAATTCCATCTAAACATGAATAACAATGCAAAGCTGGAAAAAAAAACTGTTAGAAATGCCTCAAGTCTAGGTTTTCTTTGTACTTCCATCACACAAAAAAAAAATTATTGTTGTCCAGCTAAAACCTTGCATCTTAATTAGCAGTTTCTCAGGGCAAAAAGTGAATGAAATAAATTTGTGGCCACTCAACTGTAAACTGTATTGCCTTGACTGTGAGTAGTAACCCCACCTTGAATGAGGCAGAATGTCTGATTTGAAACAACCAAACGACTCCTCTGAACTGGGGGAATGAGAAAGGAGCTCTAGTGCATTCATTTGCTAACTGCTCTCCACAGTTGCCTGTAAGGGTGGGTTGGGGAAGGTCAGCCAGAGAAGCCTGGGAAACAGCTTATCTCTGTCAGCCAGAGATCAGCTAACCCTCAGTCATTTTTTCAGTGACCTTGGGCACCAGAGTGTGGACCTCAGAATCTCAGCCAATGGGAGAGAGGATGCCCAGAATGGACAGAGAAGGCAAGAGAGAGGTGGAGGTGTCTGACTCAATTAACACATCTATCCCTGCCCCAGCCACAGCTCAGCTTTCCTGAATGTCCCAGGCAAAAGTTTATAGCTGATCGGATAGCAGCAAGCCAGGGACACCCACTCCCCTCTCAATCCTACAGAATTTAAGTCTTTTGTACATGCAGTGTGCTGCTCACTATCCCTGGCCTTTCACCTCCAGGGTCTTTGAGGATCTGGGGTCTTCTTCACTCTCCCCAGGGCACTAGCTCTTACTGGAAGAGAGGCATCCCCACACCCACCCCCATCCATCACCCATTCTAACAGCCCACTCATACGGGCTGCTCCCTCTGCCTGTCTCAGGCAAAATCCCCAAGAAACAGACTCTGAGATGAAGATTTGTGGGCAGGAAATGTATTGGGAGTGTTCGTAGGGTCAATGCTATGAGGAAGTGAATGAAGCAGGACTGGGAGTGGGTGACCATCCACTTCAGACCTCTAAACCCTGTAGGCCTGATCCTGCTTCTGTTTCTCTCTTAGCCTCACCCCACTCAGTCATCTCATTTACCACGGCTCTTGGAGGTAACTCCACCCCACAACCTGATCTCACCTCTCTGCAATCCAGTTAGTCCCCCTCCGACCTCCCTCTCCCTGGGCTAGGTCCTGTGTTCCTCACCCCACACTAGCTAGTCTTATGATCCCCATAGCGCACTAATTCTGACCTAATTCTGCAAAGAATCCGGACTCCTGAGTGGCTCTGGTGTTGTCCAAGTCCTTGCCTCAGACAAGTGGATTAATAAGAAAAACAAACTGACCACCCTAAGAGAAAATGGGCTAAACAATGAAGAGACAATTCACAGAAAAAGAAAATTTAATAGCAAATCAACATACTTATAATGCTCAATCACATCATAATGTAAGAAGGGGGCAAGAGAATCAAAATGCTGATCTGCCCTGCAGCCAGGCCAGGAGGACACCTTCAGAACAAAGGAAGATTTCTGCTGAGATTGCTAACAACCCATTCCCCACACCTATGAAAGGGAAACAGGAACCAACAGTCATTCCATGTGGCTAAAACCGTGAGGAACCTTTGGATTAAAGGCTAGGAACTGCCAGTAGGACTTTCCCTCTACATATTCTTACCTTTTCACTGCTATATACTCTTCCCCTTGCTCTCTGTATGTCCATGTCAAAGGAAATGGGTTAACAAAGTCTCTTAAACCATAACTCACAGGAACTAAAGAAGGACATAAAAACTGAATTCCCAGAACACTCAGGGTCCCTCACAGTGCCTTACTCTGTCACTTGCACTGTCCCTCTCACTCTCTGCCTCTGAGAGGAGACCACACTCTATCTGTGGAGTGTTGGTCCCTTTTCTAATAAACTTTCCTGTTGATTCTAACTTGGGCATATGTGTTGAATTCTTTCTACAATCTCTACCAGAGGACCCTCTTCTTTTCTCGGTGCAGGGCTTAGCCTACCCCCACTCAGGGAAATTTGCCCTGTCCTGCTTTAATTAGTAATCAAATAAATTAAAATCAAACCTAGAAAATTATCAAAAATTAAAAAGAATATCACAGTGTTCATAAGACTGGAGAAATCGGAAGTCATATACATTACTCGTAAAGGTAATCGATTGGTACAATGTTTCCAGACAGCAGTCTGACAATATAAATCAAAATTTTAAAAGTGAACTAGAAATGCCACATTTAGGAAGTTATAAAAAAATAAATAGGACAAGTGTTCAGAGACATGTGGGTTCATCGCAGTGATGTTTATTATTGTAGAAAAGAAATACCACATGCTTCAAAATGTGCTGCATCCATACAATGAAATATTGTACAGTCTCTAAAAATAATGAGCTCTGCCATGGTGACAGGAGGCAGGGTGCAGCAATGGGGACTAGGTGGGAGGCCCGGCAGCTGGCCCTGGCCAGATGGATACAGCAGAAATGATGGAAGCCTTGGAGGAAGAGAGCTACGCGCTGGCTGTCTCTTCTGCCTCTAAAGCCGATTTTGACTCTGTGGCTGGCACTAATAAGGATATTATCAATGAGGACGCCGAGTTCCAGGTCCAGCAGAGAAATTTCATGGACAAGTACTACCAGGAATTTGAAGACACAGAAGAGAATAAATTCACTTACATGACAATTTTTAACAAACACCTTTCTTTGGTAGAAAAGTATATTAAAGAACAGCTGCTGGAGCAGATGCCAGGATTCGACACAGCAGCTTTCACAACAATGTGAAAGCACCATAGAGATGAAGTGGCTGATGACATATATGACATGCTGCTCACATTTACAGGCTTTCTGGCGTGTAAAGAGATGCTTGTAGACTACAGAGCAGGAAAAGAAGGCCGAGGACTGGACGTAAGCAGTGATTTAGTGGTGACTTCGTTGTATAAGTCATCTTCTGTGCCCGCTTCCCAGAACAGTTTACGACACTAACCTCCAGGATATGGAAGCCTCTGGACATAATGAACTCATTAGGCTGGGAGAGGTGCCTGCTCGTGATGACAGGACAATACCTCTTGGAAAGAATGCAACTTTTCATTCATGTTAGATATTGATGGGTTGAAAAGATAATTCCCTGACTCTCCAGGGACTTTTGCTTTTCCTGAATCACCTTCTTGTATTCACTAACCCCTTTTACTCCTGCCAAAGTAGACACCTCTCTCAGATGCTTCTGAGGGTAAGACTGCCCTGGGGCAAGACTATGTCTCGCATCCCACCTGGAAGGCCCTTCCTCCAGCATACAGGCTTCCTGTGTCAACAAAGTGGAATAACTGCCATCCCAAACCCTCCTTGTCTCAAATACCACAAACAGGCCCTGTCTGAGTCTCCCCTTTGCTCACAGCTCTTTCGCTTGGGTAGAGTTTCAGTGCTTCAAAACTAGTGGCCACCAGTGTGGAGTGTTTGACCATTGGGGAGTGCTTGTCTAGATTGCTAAAACAGCTGTTCCTGTCCTCATATTTCTGAAACTCCTATTTTCTGTCCACCACTATAGGAAAATTAGAACTAGTTTTGGCTGTGGGAACAAACTAAAAAAGATGCCCTCTTTCCAAAAACTACATGTGAAAATCAACTCCTCGTCTTGAGTGTGCAGTTCTTTTACCTTTGTCTTCTAGCCCTGACTAGTCCCACTGTTTCAAGAGAAGCCTCTTTTTTCTTTAAAATCATTTTGTAAAAAAAAAAAAATTTGTATCGATGTTTACTCAAGCTAATCTAGTAGATAATCATGGGATTTTTATGATTGCCCGCTTAAAGATCTAAATATAAATGTTTGTACTTTTTAGTTGTTAGTGCTACGAAAGCAAAAATGCTTTCTCCATTGAAGTTGCTACATTGATTGATGCCAATGAATATATGCTATATACTGGATATGGACTAAAAGGTATCCTTTTCTTATACCATATTAAGGTGTTATGTAGGTTTAAAATCCTTTTTTTATAAATCATTTAGGTTTTGGTTGGAGTGTGGGTGTATCTGGTGAAAATGTAATTCTACAAGCTCTGCAGTTCCAACTCTCTATTCTTCTTGTCAAAATGGCATTCTGCCCGTCTAAGTCTGCCTCAGTAAGGCGGGGTGGCAAAGGTCTTTGATGGTTCTCTGGCTATGGTTGAGTACAGTGGTTCATAGAGCATTACTGACTAGAAAACATGTATGTCACACCACTGGAAAAAAGGGGGAAAAATAGTAGGTTCATTCCCAATGTGTACCTCTGATTTTTTTAAGTAAAAATAGAAATCTGCACTGATAAAGAAAATGATAGTTTCCACCTATATTTGTGGTTACAGAAAGATGTTATTTGGTAAATTTCTTCCCAACTAGACTGCAAATTCTATGAGGGCAGAGACTGTACGTCTTCCCTCTACTCTTGATCTGGGTAGTGGCCTTGAATATGGTGAGCACCGGATCTAGCTGTTGAATGATTAAATGAATAAACCCCACAGTAGATTTAGTAAAAAAAATCAGGTTATAAACCAGTATGTCTTGTAAGACCCTACTCTGTAAAATATATTTACATTTACCTACCTATCTATATGTATGTATGTGTGTGCAAACGCATACACATCAGAAAATGTCACAGGGTGGTGAAATTATAGATGATCTTTTTTTTAACTTTGCTAAATTGTATGCATTTTTGCTCTAAGTATGTATTGCTTTTATAACCTAAGGGAGATGGGCCAGAGTGGGAACAGGCCAGAAGAGTGAAGGATAAAGAATAAAAGATAAAAGATGGGGGATAAAGAAGCTGTCACCACTGGCAGATGAACTTTTTAATTCTAAAGACATAAGTGATAGGATTTCAGGTGTCAACTGGTAAAATACCTTCTATACATACTGCAACTGCCTTCAAATGCAAAGAGCTGCCTCAGCTGTATCTTCAAATGGGAGGTACATTTGAAGGACTCCTCAAGGCTCAGGAAGTTCAAGATGTCCAACCCCCTGTTACCTAGAAATATTCCTCCCTAGCTTCTAGCCTGGCCTCAGACATGATACCCACACCCTGGAAGCTTCCCTGCTCCACTGGCACATGGTTTAGTCCCAGCCTCTGTCAAGACAGAACATAGTTGCTCATCTAGAATTCACCTGGGATTTGGTCTGGATATCTCCCCTGAAGCCTGGCCCTTTCTCCACATTGCCCAGACTCCCCTTCTCAGGTCTGTTCTAGGCTTCCTCTCCAACATGTATCTCTCAACTCCAGTATCCTTCCATCTTTCATCGCCCCCCTCAGTAGCCCACTCAACCATCTCTCCTAGCAAGAATTTACAAGAGTGTCCTAGGCTCTCACTGTCAACTTTCAGCTCCATCCTACCTTGGAGTGTGACCATCCCATTTTCCTTTCAAGCTGGGGGAAAGGGGTAAGACGTCCTGCTCTCCTTATTCATTTCTATTCTTTCTTTCAGTTCACCTCCAAACTTTTGCCAAATGTACCCACACCCTCTGCAGAGGCCTAAGATGGCACTCAAAACCAAGCTTTCCACACATGAAACAGATGGATAAAGAGACTAAACAACATCCCCAAACCCTGATGCTTCTGTCTAATGAGAAGCTGGGTAAACCAGGACAGTCAACCTCTTCCCAATAAGTTAGGAAACATGGATCAGAGCACCTGAGGATTGGTGGTATTTCTTATAATGTCTCTAAAAGCCTGATGATAACAGCAATCCAGAACAGCCTGCCCTTCTCCTAAAGTTCCCAGAGTTATGCCAAGCATAAATGGAGAGAGGGGCTACATTCTGCCTATTGGCCTTGAAAAGATGAGCTAGGATTTAGTGAACACGCAAGGGAAGGAACTTTAAAATGTCTCCTTCTCCAAGTCCCAAGACCAGGGCTGCTATATTTTGGAAATCAGATTGGGTGAGCTTAGGAAATACAATTGAACTCAGGAATATAATATGAGGCCAGGTCCTGGTGCTCTCTTTGGATAATTAGACAAAGGTCATTAGTCCAGCTCTGATCTGACTTCTAGAGGGTGATGATGATCTACCATGACTTACAAACTTTTCTCAGTGTCTTATTACCCCTGTCTTCCCTCGGTTTGGGTTTCAACTTTCTGAGAGCAGCTGGAAAATGCCAGTGAAAAATCCGGCATGCATGCATCTTCTCCATTTTACATGTGTCTGGAGTGAGCTTCACTAGAACAGCCCTCCTACCCTCTCTCTTGCCTGATTAGCGAATGTGGAAGAAAGAACAGGGCTTGCATAGCTCTGCTCCTCCATCTCTTAGAATCTTGTTGTTCCTAACAATATTATGTTCCACTCATCTATGTACCATGAGGAGTCTGACCCCATAGGAAAAATGGCCCTATGCTGCTTCTGCCCAAATGAGAAATCTGACTTAGTCCTGATGTCCTGTAATAGCAATTCCATTCCAGCAAAGCCACATTCTCCAATATCTGTTTTGTTGGCAATAAAGGCAATGTTGGCTCTTCATTTGCTCATTCTTTTGTCTTACTTTTTAACTGGCTTAGAACCTAGTCAGGGAAAAGAGTGCATTACGTACTGACCCCGTAGGCCCCAGGAGCTATGTCTGTAGAAAAAGAACTTGCTCTGTGTCTGGCAGGCCTGGGTGTAGAGCTAAGGAGCCAAAGTCCCAGTGGAATCTATTCCCTCGATGAATTGTATAAATCCTCTTCCTTCAAGACTTGATCACAGGGGCCTGCTCAGAAGCAGGAGGATGAATGGGAAGACTTCTTTGGTCGTGGTGGAGGAGGAGTGGAGCGGAGCTCACTTAAGCAACATAAATACTCTTGGGCAGATCTATTACAAGAAACCCAACCTAATGAATAAAGGAGAAGCCAAGACTACCCAGTGTTCTTTATATCCATTGCTGAACATCTGGAAGATCACCATCCACACCTGATTTCCCTCCACTCTTGGGTCTCGATTTATTCTGTGACTCCATGAATGAAAGCCAAACACCAGAATGTGAAATACAGTGCAATTTATTGAGAAAAGAAAGTGCAACATAATCATCACCAGAGGATCCACAGCTCAGGGAACTAAAGCAGCAGAGGTCAGAATATGCTCCCCAGATGTGGGGAGGGCACCCTGGGAACCAACAGTCTAGAAACCTTGACCATCCAAGCCTCTAACACTGGTTCCGGATCTCGCCCTTTTGGGCAGGGCTGAAACACACCAGTTCAGATCATACACTCCCAGTGAGAGAGGGAGATGGGCCAGAGTGGGAACAGGCCAGTCTGGGAAGGTGCACGCTGGTTCGAGCTCAGGTGTTGCTGTCCAAAGTCAGAGGCCATCACAAGGGCACATCTAGGGGCATCATCTGCCCAGGCTAGCAACTAGACCTCCCTGGTCTGGAAGATATCTTGGAGATGGAGCAGCCAGAAAGAAGTTCAGTACCTTCTCCAGGGAACTTGAGGAAAAGCAAAGTTGAAGCTGGCGTCTGTTGGTGCCAAGCAGAGAGTGGGAAGTGCTGTTGCAGGCTGAGAGCGAAGCAGGCAGGCATGGAGATTGGGCCCCAGAAAATCACTTGGAGCTGTGCTGGCCTGAGCTGGTGCTCTGGGAGAAGCGGATATTGGAGTTGCCTCCACTGCCAGACTTGTAGCCACTGCCTCCAAAAGACTGGATGCCGCCGGAGTTGGAGCCACTTCCACTCTGGCTCACAGAACTACTGCTTCCACTGCCGAGCCTGCTTCCACTGCTGCCACTCTGGTAGCCCCCAATGCTGCCGCCGCTCACACCACCGTAGCTACTGCTGTCACCGCTTAGGCCTCTGTTGCCACCACTGCTGCCTCTGCTGGTGCTGCTGCTGTCACTGCCTCTGTAGCCACCACTGCTGCCTCTGCTGGTGCTGCTGCTGCCACTGCCTCTGTAGCCACCACTGCTGCTGCCACTGAACCCACCGAAGCCTCCACGGCTTCCGCCAGAGCTGCTGCTTGTGCTGGTGACATTGCTGACCACCGCTACAGGAGAACAGGAACTCTATTCAGGCTGACGGCCTAGGTCTACATCCCAGCTCCACCCTGCTAGGGTGTGTGACTTAGGAAAAGATACCCAACTTTTCTGAGTCCTCAGTTGGTAAACAAGAGTGAGCCTGGCACTCTGGTGCCCTTTCTGAAGAACAAGAGCCAGCAGTATCCACAGAAATTTCTGGTTCTCCAACCTAAGGAATTCTCTAAGACCATAGGGGCTCAGCTTTGGCCTGAGAGTTTGCCAGCTTACACCAGGGACAGAGAACCCCTAAATGCCATTTCATGGTCTGGCTTCCTTGCATTGGTCAAGCTCTCTTTCCCAAAGGTCTATCAGGGAGAATGTTTCTAGTTCCCCTTTTTACAACCCGGGGGAAAGGGTTTTGAAGGGCTACTTACAAATGCTCACAGCACTCTGACACTCTCCGGACATTCTAAAAAAGAAAGGAGAGGTTTATTACTTTTTCAATGAGTTATTAGCTGAAGAGCTGAGTGTCTATAACTTTGGGAGCCACATTCCCCCATTTGGCTAACAACGGGTCAAGTTCTCAGAGGAAGAAAGGCTATTCCAACTCTGTTTCCTTGACCAGATCTCCCCAGAAAGGGGAGATGCTTCAAAGCGATGAGACGTCCAGAAGCTACCATACTCCATCTCTCATCTTCTTTCCTTTAGTTCTCAAGATTATCTGTTGCAGGCAAATCCCACTTGATTAGCCCTCATCTTCATCTCTTCTCCTCTGCTGAGATGGTCTTGCTGCCTTAGTATGCTCTTCCCCTCCTCCTCCACCCAGCCCTGGCTTTTTTATTCCTGATTTCTCTCTTCCAGCAAGTCTTCCCCCGTGAGCCCTCCTGGGACAGTGGTAGTGGTGGTGGTAGTGATGGTTGTTCAAGGTGGGTAAAATGTGAGAGGAACTGACACACAAGACATGATGAATTTGGAAATGTCCTGCCCACATTGCCCATCTTCCTAGGCCTCATTCTTGTCCATGGAACAGGAATGTTCACATATCCGAGCAGACGTGGAATGTGTCTATACATCTTACCAGTGTGGGCACCACTGGTGTCGACCACTCCCTCCTCATCCTGCAACTCCCAATACATCTCGCCATCTTCATTCTCACCCTTTTTCATAGAAACTCATAAGAAATCCCTACATTTTCTTCCCACACTTGAGTTCTGCTCCCTCCATCAGATTGGGTGCTGCATAAGGACAGGAGCTATGAACATGGTCTGCATGGAGCAGCAAGTCAGCAGAAAGAGCTCTCGATTCTTGACACACCTTTGGCATTTGATATCCATTCAATAACCCCTCACCTGCCATTTGATGTTATGTTATTTTTCCAGAGTATGTATCAGCCGTCTCTCTATATGGACTCAGGCTTGGGTAGGTGATTGAAGAACTGTTTATACTAAGCTGTCTAATATTATAACCACTAGCCACATGAAGCTATTTAAATTTATTAAAATTAAATTAAATGTAAAACTCAGTTCCTCAGTTGCACTTGCCACATTTCAAGTTCTCAGGTGGCTAATAGCTATTGTATTGGACAGCACAGATATAGTACGTTTCTGTCATCTCAGAAAGTTCCAGTGAACGGTGCTATAATTTTTGTCACGACTGCAAAGCACTGTTTCTTATACATGGTACATGGTAAGGCTCAACAGATGTACATAATACAATATTGATGGTCACAATAAATTGGAGTGTTGGTTTATCTCAAATGACAAAAAATGTGGCTTGAACCTGAATGCTGTCATTTAGGGGATTCTTTATGCTTTGTCTAAATTGTCCTCCTCTTATCATTTTGCCCTCTTTCTTCATTGTCAAATTTTAGTCTAAAATTATATCCAGAGAAAGCTGACCCCACAGCCCCCTCACCTGCACTCCTCGCCCTCCAGCAGCTTGCGGTAGGTGGCGATCTCCACGTCCAGGGCCAGCTTGACGTTCATCAGCTCCTGGTACTCCTTCAGCAGCCGGGCCAGATCATCCTTGGCTTTCTGTAGGGCAGCCTTCAAGCCTTCGAGCTTGGCATTGGCGTCCTTGAGGGCCAGCTCCCCACGCTGCTCGGCTTCAGCAATGGACGCCTGAAGGTTGGCATTCTGGGGCAGGGAGAGGTAAGAAACCAATTAGCACTGTAACCCGGAAACAAACAGCTGACCTTTCCAGGGAGGAGATCTCTTCTCCATCCAGCATCCTTCCCTTCCCTTTCTTAGAAATCCAATAGAGCAAGCTTAGAAAAACAGAAGTTAGTTTTGTAAGGAGTTCATTCATTGTTGGTCCATTGAAATTAACTTATGTCTCATCAAGAAATGGAACACTAATTTGCTGGTAAAGGTAGTAGTGATGTGGTGTTTCTTTTTTGTAAGACTGTTTAAAAACTCCCTTTTCTAATCACTTCATTCCAGTGACACAAAGTAGCCATTAAGGTTATGTGAAATATGTGACAAATAGCTCACCCAGGGCAGATCCTACTGATTGCTGAGTGTTTAAGGCCACCCCTATAGTTGCAAGATTTGCTGGGCAAACCAGAATAAGTAATCATCTCTCCACAGGGAGACTTCAAGAAGCCCAGCCCCCAGGAGGAATACTTGGGAGAACAAGGTGTCCCAGAGACTGTGCTATCCCACTTGTGACAGACACCATGAAACAACAGAGAATGCAAGAAGCAGAGACACAGCTGTTGCTTGTCCTTCTCCCTAGGGCCTGGAAGACCTCCAGGATCTCACCATGAAGCCCAGACCCACCTGCTTCTTGATGCTCTCGATCTCAGCCCGCAGCCTCTGGATCAACCTGTTGAGCTCCATGATCTCACTCTTCGTGTTCTTCAGGTCATCCCCATGCCTTCCAGCAGTGTTCTGCAGCTCCCCAAGCTGACAGAAGAGAAACCGATCAACATTGTTTTGTAAAAAGTGGGAACATTCTAGATGAAGGGCAGCAGAACCTAAAACTAGAGTGTGAGAATAAGGTGAGGGCTCCCACCTTGGTCTGGTACAAGGCCTCAGCTTCGGCCTTGCTCCTCTGGGCGATCTCCTCGTACTGGGCCTTGACCTCAGCAATGATGCTGTCCAGGTCCAGGGAGCGGTTGTTGTCCATGGAGAGGACCACAGACGTGTCACTGACATGACTCTGCATCTGGGACAGCTCCTGTGGGGAACATGAATGGTCACCTTCACTATCTCCTGACCTCAAGAAATGTTGGGAATTAAATCCAAGAATCTCCTATTAGCAGAGATACCCCAACGATGAAACTAGAAGTGAGATGGAAAAATAAGCTTGCATTTCAGGACTGGCTACAGCTAAAAATGCCAGACAACAAAGCTAAAGGAAAAAGGAAATACACAAATATAATCAGGTGTCAGCCCGAAAGTATCAGCCAGTGAGCATCCTGTGTGGGTTTCCATGGGACTGCAGCAGGGAGGAGTACTCTAAAGGAAATAGCCATGGCATTGGTATAGGAGCAGGAGGGAAGGTGTAGAGCGTCACAGGAAAGTAAAGAGGATAGAGAGGGGCCCTAGCCCAGTGGACCAGATCTTTACAGGCAGGGGGACCTAAATTAGATCGCCTGGGTGGGGTAGAGCTGAGCTCTGAGCCCCGTCACTGCTTTTGTGAGTGTTCTGCTACTTGACTGTCCCCGAAAGTTGTACTTGAGAAGCATGTTTGAGGAGATGCAGACAGGAAGGCTCTGGAGCTTAGCAAACAAAGGAATCACCATCTCATAAAGGGTCCTCAGGAAGTTGAGTTCATCGGTCAGGCTGTCCACCTTGGCCTGCAGCTCTACCTTGTTCATGTAGGCTGCATCCACGTCCTGGGGGGATAAGGGAGGAAGCAGTCAGAAACCCAAAAGAGTGACCCTCTGCTCCCCTGCCACCCACACCTCTTTCTTAAATCTTCATCTCTCCTCTTTGTCCCTCCTTCTAACTGTGACTCCTCACCTTCCCTTTTAAAAGAAAGAAACAGTGTTTTTCTTTCTGTGAATTGCTTGACCAATCAAATCCCAATGCCGTAATAAACTACAAAACATGGTAGCCAGGCATGGTATAAAGGTAGGAAAATCACATTTACCTAATACGTGATTTTAGTTATAAAGTACCAAAAACCCAGCCTCCTGAATAGAAGCGAAGGTATTCTTCTCACTGCTTCATCTTTATGATAACTAGTTCAAACAAGTTACAAGTATTTATGAATTGTTGTTAATAATAACATCCAGGTTCGTTTGTCGGCTAGAAACCCTGATTAATGCTTTACAAAAAGCTTTGCATTATTAGTTGACATTACTAATCAGTTCATCAGTCACCTTGTAAGATGTCTTCCCTACCAGCAATGTGCTTACTCAAAGCAGCTGTCCTCATCAAACACCTCACTTCCCTGTACGCAGCCTAGGGTCACTGTGCCCAGAGCTGACTCTGCTCTCTCTCCATGGCAGCAGTGCCAGAGCCTTGACCTGCCTGTCCCAGCTCACTTACCTTCTTGAGTCCCACAAACTCATTCTCCGCCGCAGTGCGTTTGTTGATCTCATCTTCATACCTGAGACAGAAGGAGGCACACATTTGGACAGTGACATTTCAGAAGTAAAAAGAGAGAGAAAGAGACTCTCAAGGACTTATGCAGAATCTCTTCTCCTCACTCAGAGACAGGACCTGGGCTCAGAAGTTCCTCATACTCAGTTTAACAAGGGTCATGCATTTTCACTTTGCACTGAACCCCAAAAAGTATATAGCCAGTTCTGCCTAGAGGCTTTTCAGAGCCCAGGCCACTTCCTCATTCTTCCCCCTCTAAGTCTCTGTGGCAGGGTGAGGTATGGCAGGTAAGGTTGCGGGAGGCTCCAAGCCGGACCACTAGTCCAGCTGACAGACATCACAAAGCACACTGTGAGGATGAGAGGCCCCGAGAGATATTTGCTCAGAGCCACTGTTTCTCTTTTCATTAACTAGAGTTGCTTCTTATAGAAATTTGGCATACCAGTGAACTCATATGTTCTGATGGCATCAAAGTTATGAGCTTTGTGCCTGTGAATGACTGAAATCTCCCACCAAGAGTTTGGATTTTATGAAGATTGAAGACCAGAATAATTCCAGGAGAAAACAGGTTTTAGGCAATGAGAATATGAGTTGCCACTGGATTCCCAGAACCTAGCAAGGAGCCTGCCACATATGGGTGTCCGCAAATTTGTGCAGTTTAATTGGAACGGGGCTTCTCCAGAGCATGTGTGCCCACCTCCAGGGGGTCCTGACCTTTAAGGATGTCTGGAGCTCCTTTTCATCTTGAGAGACCCTGTTTACCCCTCATAGACCTCAGATGGTGTCCACTACAGCCCCAAACATGCAGGAGAAGTTTGACTGAAGCTGCAGAAATGGGATTGGACGGGCACACATAGAGTGCTGTACAAAGTGGGGCCTGGACCATCTGCCCAGAAACCCCAGGAGATTTGGGGCACTCAGAGTCCTAGGAGCTGCCCCACACCCATTGCTTCAAAAATGAACAGGGCTGGAGCACAGGAATGTGCATATTTGACAAACTTCAAAGGGAATTCTTATGTACAATAAAGTATGGAGGTCTCTCCATCCTAAAAGGCTTCAAACTCTGGGAGGCCTCTTGTTCGTCTGGGCCGGTGTAGGAGGGAGCCTGCTTGGGGACTGAAAAATACATCTTAATCAGCCACCTAGAAATTTCAGTTTCCATCATCTCCCCGCCTTCTTCTTGCTCATGCTTCCCTCGATAAATCTACCCAAGAGTATTGACTGAAGGTGTAGCTGGGAACAGTTAAAATCCCAAACTGGGGCCACGCCTCCCTGCTAATCCCCCAGGAAGTGAAAACTCCTCAGTCGGAGCCCTCACTTCTTTTTGAAGTCTTCTACCAGGCCCTGCATGTTCTTCAGCTCTCCTTCCAGGTTCCCTCTCTCTCCCACAGCCAAATCCAGCTGCCTGCGCAGGTAGCTGATGTAGGATGCAAAGAAAGGCTCCAGGTTGTTGGGGCCCGAGCCGGAGGCCGTGGTGTTCTGCTGGAGCAGATTCCACTTGGTTTCCAGGACCTTGTTCTGCTGTTCCAGGAAGCGCACCTGGCCAGTGAAGGAAGAAAAGGGGGTCAGCCTCTTGAATTGAGCGGGTGGGGCCACCCATCCCAAAGAGTAGAAATGTAGAACATGAACCCAGTTTTTCAAACTGCAATAACTTCTGGGGGTTTCATTGTTGCTGTTTTGTTTGTTGGCTTTTTAGAATTTTGGAAATTGGGGGATTTAGAAAAGGGAGAGCTAGAATATGTTAAGTGCTTACTATATCAATTTTTGCATTTTCTGTCATTTAATCCTCACGACCACCTATAAAGGAGATGTTATTATCCCCATTTTATAGATAAAAAAAACTGAGGCTCAAACCGGCCCAAAGTGATGTGGCTACTAAGTGACAAAACTAAGAGTCAAACCATGCACTACCCTAGTCTACCGGGATCTTTCAGAATAAAACTAAAGGAGGGCAGCATAAATAAAGTTACTTATCATTGTTTTTTAAGTGAAAACTTGTTCACCTCTGTACAGGCAGTAAAAATAGCCAACGAGATCTAACTTTCCCAATGTTGTTTCAAATTTTTCTTAGCTGTTTCCCCTCTCAGTTACGCAGCTTCCAGCTGACTGAGGCTTAACTTGCCATCCCAGGCTCACATTCCAGACCCAGCACACCCTCTCCTGTTCCAGCATGGACCACTCGATTTAATAGCGGCTGAAGCACAGCACCATTTGGAAAGTTAAGTCAGTTGCCAACACTCATCACTGAGAGGCAGTCCCAAGATGGATGCTAGTGAAGTTTATTTACCAGCTAGTTTAGATTATCAAGCAATTGCTTTTCAAGAGCAATTAAACAGTAGGCAAAACAGTTTTATGACTAATGCCATATTCTCAAAAAGAGCTAAGAGCATGTTTGGGCCCTCACCTCATTTTCTGTCCTCTCATTCCTAGGAGGAAATCTGAACCCAGAATCCTTTCCCCATTTCACAGCTGGAAAAACAGGGCCCAAAGAGCAAGAGAGGCATGCTCACTATCCTGTAGGAGCCAAGGCAGAACCAGAACAAGAAGCCACACCCCTGTCTCTAAGCCTGGCAGATCACACTGGCATCTTTCTATACCAACCCCCTGAGAAACCCAAACCCACCGCAACACCTCTGGGCTTTGTTTGCCCTCACCTTGTCAATAAAGGAGGCGAACTTGTTGTTGAGGGTCTTGATCTGCTCCCGCTCCTGGGCCTTGACCTGCCCAATCTGGGGGTCGATCTCCACATTGAGAGGCTGCAGGAGGCTCTGGTTGACAGTCACTTCTTGGATTCCCCCAGCGAAGCCACAAGGCCCAAAGCCTCCAGACCCACCAAAGCCACCAGACCCTCCAAAGCCACCAACTCCACCAAAGCCACCAGCCCCTCCAAAGCCACCAGCCCCTCCAAAGCCACCTCCCATTCCTCTGCCACCACCAAAGCTACCTCCATAGCCACCCGCAAAGCCACTGCCACAGCTGCTACGCCCTCCCCCAAAACCACCAGCCCGGGAGCCACCAGCCACACTGATGGAAATGCTCTTGTTGCCACCCAGGTTATAGAGGCTGCGACTGCCAAAGCCACCTGCTCCGCTCCGGTACCCGCAGGCCCCTCCACCTGCTCCCCCAGAGCGGGCCACACAGCTCGTCCTGCTGCTGCCGGAGATGATGGCAGAGCGGCCAGAGAAGCCCTGGCTCCCACCGCTGAAGGACTTCTTGCAGACTTGTCTGCTCATGGTGAAAGAGCTTGGGGTTGAGCTAGCAAATCACTTAGCAAGAGCAGAGAAGGATAAAGGCAGAGGATGAAGGCAACAGAGGAGACTGGCCTTTATATACCAAGGAGTTTAGCTTGGCAGAAGGAGAGGCCAGCAATTAGCTGAGAGTCATCTTGGGTTTGGTTTGCCTCCCAGGCAATAAGTTATTTCTACGTTCCCAACACACCTCAGAAATAATCCTCTGGACCAAAATGACTTTGCTTTCTCAACTTAATCACCCAAACTTGCCTTAGTTGACAAAATACTAGAGCTCTCCTCCCTCCCTTTGGATGATTTCCTCAAGGGTCTTAGGGAACTCAAACAGCACCTGATCCAGCAGGATGATTGGGTTTTGACACCAGGGAATTAGGAGCCACGGATCTTCATGACACAGGGGTGAGGATCAGACAACCTCTTCCAGGTGGGCTGGGTCATTTCCTGCAGTGCCAGAGTGCCAAGGCTCAGCGACTTGTCATCTATGCCCATCTCTTCAGAGAAATATCCAGAGGAGGACTTTGGGTTGGGTGAGGGGAGATAAGAGGTACACTGTCCCCACAGGGTGCACTCGGGTACAACCTCAGCCAAAGACATCCATGTAAGCCAGGCTGCCATTTGAGCTGAAAAATGCTGCTCATGGGAAATAAAATTGGAGATAACGTGTCTGACCCAAGGGAAAAGTGAGGGTCATATAGGAAGCAAACGAGTATGAGCCTTGGGAAGAAGAAGTGGACGTGGGCAAAGAGGAGTCTCTGACCAAGCCCCTCTACCACCATCCTAGACCAACAGCAGGAGATTTCCAGATCCGAAAGCAACAGTGGACAGAATGTAGGCATCCTCCAGTTGGCTGATGAAGTCAGCTCAGAGAGCCCATTCATGTCAGGAAGAGACTGTGTGTTGCATCAGATCTGGTGGCCTTATGACCTCCTATTGCCTTAACAGTCTGGTATGAGTTAAAGACCCCTCTCCATTTTCCCACCATATCTTGTACTTTTCCCGTGATGGCCATGACATAATGTATACGTCTGTTTTTTGTCAGTATCCCTCTAGGCCTTGAGCTCTTTGAAGGAGGAGATTGAGTCCTACTCATTCTGAATCTCCAGCTTCTTGCATAGGGTCAGCACAACACAAACATGTGTTAACTTGGCTGATGACCAGTGTCTAAGAATATGAACATCTAGACTCAGGTTCCACCTCAGTCTTATGGAATGAAAATCTTCAGAGGAAAGGTTTGAGAATCTACATTTTTAATAGGCCCTCCACGTAATTCTTAAGACCAGGGAAGTTTGAGAAGCCCTAGTCTAGTATAACCTAAAGGCATCCCAGCTGGGGTGGGGAGTGAGGGGATGAAGGACCCTTGGTGACAGAGTGGGTACACTGATGTGTTACTTGTCTAACATCCAACAGCTCAGCAGTCCTAAACCCCATGCCAACCCACCTACACACCCAACCACAGGGCAAGAGACGTTTTTCAAATTGCTATCTACATAAGGGATTTCATGAGATATGACAGAAGTAGAAGAAAGTGATTGTAGACTCCCTCCAGAAATAGGTGGTTGGTATATCTCCAGAATTCCTGTCAAATTAGCAGCAAGCACTCTGTCTTTCTGGGATGGTTTCCAGACAAGGCAGTCTGGGGAGAGGATTGGTCTAAAAGAACCTCAAAATGAGCAATTTTAAGTGCTCTGCAGATAATTTTCAATTCTTTACTTTGTCTAGAGCCAGACTACTTGGTTAGACTCCCAGCTCCACCACTCGCTAGTTCTTTGATCTTGGACAAGTTATTTACTTCCACGTGTCTTGATTTCCTTAGCTATAAAATGAGAATAATAATAGCAGGTACTTCACAGCGTTGATGTGAGCATTAAACAAGTAAATAAATATAAAATGCTCATTACGAGGTTTGACACATAGTAAGCACTGCCCATTTAGCAATTGCTAGTACTCTATTTCAGGACATGAAGGAAGGGAATCGCTTCTGTTTTGCCTTCGCTGTTCTCAAGAAAACTTTACACCCCTGAGAAACAAAAAAAGATGCTAGTGGAAGGAAGCTGAGTGTGAGTGGAGAGTAAGAAAATCAAGCTGGGAGAGTAGAGTGAGATCTCTGCTGGGATAGATTTGAGTTGGGCAACCTTGGGCTGTGATTTAAGACATAAGTCTGTGTTTTGATCTGTCAAATCCCTTCCTACCTCATTGATTTGTGGTGAGCCCCACAAGATATATATATATGTGAAAGTCCTTTGAAAATTGCAAAATACCACATGAAAGTAAGGTAATCACGGTCTAACAAAAAGTTTCAAATCCTCATCTACCTCTCGCTGTGTGGTGATCTTGGACAAGGTACTTGACTTCTTCGTGCCTCTTTTTCCTTATTTGTAAAATGAGGATTCTACTCCACTTGCAGGATTGTTTTGATATTTAAATACTGTCCAGTAACAAATGTTTGAATTTTTAAATCGAAATTATCCATTCAGACAATCCATGAAGAAGATTCTTTGTTAGATTTTCTTTGGACATTTATTCCATCCATTAATTGAATGTCAGTCCCTCTTGGTAAGGTCTTTGTTCATATTCTCTAAAATTCCTTTAAAAGCAGAAGATCGAATGCCCTCTCTGGGAAGAAAGCTGAGCCAGGTTCACCTGAAGTCCCAGGTGAGAGCCCAAAGCAAACAAGAACAGACATTAGTGCCTCTGATGCCCTTCCCCTCCCTTGGCTCCAGTGCTGAGACAGCCGTGTCAGCCTCTTCAATGTGGCTCACCTCTGCCACCCTGGCATGTGCTGGAGTATAGGGATGGAGAGAGGTGATGAGCAGATCACGAAAGCATGGGTTTGGGTTGGGTTCCTCTAATCCACAAGTCTGCCAAAGCATTACCTTATTTATCCGGTTGGGGTTGTTTTCTCAGCAGTTGACTGAAGCTCCTGGAGATATCCCGAGTGAGCATCCTTGGCAATATTTTTGTTATTCACTGCAGGATCTTTTAGAGCAGTGGTGTCTAAATGGGCTGCCTGCTGCCAACGGTCTGAGTTCTAGTCATTTGCCTGCCAGAACATTCTGTGTGAAGGTTGCCAAGTGGCTGAGCACTCGGGATCCTTATTTCTGCACCTATAAAATAGGGGAATTGTCACCATGCAGAGTTATTCCCTCTAATGAAATTATTATCTGGCATTCATTGAAGTGAGAATGCTTAAGAGTGGCCTGTGATAGAATTGTGAGTGGAGGAATCATGAGGCAGTAGTCATTACCTCTAAGTCAAAGTGAGCAGACCTACATTTGTACCAGGAGCTGAGGTGAAGGGCGATAGTTATATGTCCCTTCATGTGTGTGGATTCACAGATCCAGTTTTCAAGATCATCAATTTGTTCTCCTCCCACAAAAAAACAAAAAGCAAAAAAAAATGAACAGTGATTCGGGATATGCTGCCCCTGGACTGATGATGGTCATTGTTTTCTCCTTTTCACCATGTTAAAATAAAAATTTACCACTACTGAAATAACTTTATTTAATGAATGAAGAGTAAAACTATATTATCATATAGAGCTAGCTAACTCCCTTTATAGCTAAAACTTGATAAAAAAGTAAACATCTAAATACAGCTAAATCTTTTACTTAGTAAATCCTTTAGAATTTAGCTGTTAGGAAACACAATTTATTTTAATTCTGGACTTATCTCCAGACTTAATTAAAATACCCTTCAACTCACCCAATTAATCCTTATCTAGTACTAGATTATCTCCCAGGGATGGCCAGGGCAGAATTTCATCTCCTAAGATAACTGATAAAAAGGTTATGTGGTCAAAAAAGTTTGGGAAATGAAAATTCTATAGCTTTCTCTTAGGGTTTTAATAAAGCTCATTTACATATTAAAAGCCCTGAGAAATCCTATAGAAAAGAAACATTTACTTTTACTTAATTAGAGCTTCCCAAACAAATTTAAAAACAAAACTTTTCTCTCTTAACCCTTGTTAACATGCTGTTGAATGTACTTAGAGAAACACTAGCTCAACTATGCATCCAAAAAAGGAAAGAATGTGCAGATAGGGCAGTCAGAGGGTTAAGACATATAATGTCAAGGAGATTTTCCTCATCCCTGGAGAGAAAACACTTGCTCAAAGTGAGAGCATTCTTAGTGCAGGGCGAGCAAGAGAAGCTCTCTGGGATGTTGGAAAATGGAGAAGATCCCTGGGGACCAGATTCTCCTGTCAATTTACATTTCTCACCCGCCACAGACCAAAAAGCTGTTACTCTTCCCTCAGAAAGCACCATGGAAAAGGGGCCTTATCCTTTTTCATTGGCATGCTAGATTTTGTGGAGTTCAAATGACAGCACCTCCCCCTTTTCTTTGCAGCTTGGAGGAGTGGGAAACATGGAGGCCTTGGAGTTAAGTGAGTTGTTATACCCCCAGGCTTCAGTTTTCTGGTCTTTAATTGGAATAGTATTGCTTCTTATCAGGTTGCAGTGAAGACTACAGGAGGTAGTATTAGAAAGCCCTCATACAGGGCACGTATTCAGAATTTGGCAGCCCTCGTGATGATGATGATGATGAGGAAGAGGAGGAGGAGGAGGAGGAGGAGGAGGAGGAGGCTGATGATGTAGGAAGCCCTCCAGGAAGTTATCAATTTGGAGGCTGAAGGGGAGGGTGGAGTTCTAAGGATAGACCAGTTTTAGGGTCAATGAAGCATCGAAGCCTGATTTTTTGTGTAAAATTGCAAGGAGTCTGCATGTGAATTGCAAGTTAAATAAAAGCCATTCTGCTGTTTTCCACTCTGGGGTTCATCAGTAATGCAATCCATCAATCAACAAACATCTATTGAGCTGCTATATATGTCCCAGAATTATGCGGACTATGATTTAGTGAAAATGATGTTTTTTTCCAAGAATTTACTCTTATCACCTGCCTGTGAAAAAAATATAAAAATGACTGAGGTTGATTGAGTGCCTGCCATATTCCAGGGAGTGAATTAGGCTGTTTACAAGTATTGTTGCAGAAAAGTTGCAAAAAACTCACACCAGCAAGAAATCAAGCAGCACCCGAAGGTTTGGAGTAACTCAGTTTTATTACACTGGCAGTTCCAGAAGGGCTAGTGCTCTGAAAGTCGAGGCGCAGAGTTTAGGGGCAACTCCACTTTTAACATCGTTGTTACAGTTGGTGGGGGCTGATTTACAGACCCCTGAAATTGCTATGGGCAGTTAGAGATCACAGGATTTTCTATCTAACAAGCACTAAAGCAATACATCTTTAGGGCAGGGTGAGTTCTCAGTCGACCCCCGAGATCTCTGGCCTTGCAGCAAGCATGCTTACAGAAGCAGAAAAAAGAACTGATTAGAAATGCTGGCCAATTAAGTGTGAAATTCCTCTTCAGTATCATTTCTCATTGTCATAAAAATTGTGCAAAGTTGTCATTTTAATTTCCATTTTACAGATAAGGACACAAGCCTAGTGAGGTTAACTAACTTGCCCCGAGCCAATTAGCTGACTGAGCTGGGATTTTCATCAGACCTTCCAAGTCCAAAGCCTGTTGTAAATTCAGGGATCGTTTTAATCTATGTGGACTTTGACAAGTCAATATGCACCATCCCAGAGCGAAGAGTCCACTTTGACATTTAAAGAGCCGACTCATAGAATGTAATGGACAGCTAGCTGTGCCTTGATGTATCAACTTGTGTTAATGAAAACAGTTTTAAACTTACTAATTTCTCTTTGGCATCAGAGAAAAACCCATCGTTGTCAATGTATTTCTCCCAATCAGTCTCTCTGACTTCTCTGCCAGAGATTAGAACTCCCCAGAGTTGACCATGGGCCCACCCACCCTCAGCAGGAAAAACCTCTCCTGCTAATATAGAAACATCAGGTTTGGTTTCTGGTTCCTCAAGACGCCAGAGAGTTGTTAGCACCGCGTGCCAGAGCTGGTACAAGAGAGGACATCCAGGAGGCTGAGAAGTCAGCCAGCCTTGTTCAGCAGCATAGCACAGCAGTTACGAGCGCAGCCTTTGGATTTGAGGCCCAGATCTGCCACCGCCGTTGCTGACACCATGTTACCCTGCCTCTAAGCCTCAATTTTTCATCTGGAAAATGAGGATAATTATTACCTGCCTCCAAAAATAGTTGTGGAACTTGAATGAGATGGCATGTACAAAATACCCAGTGTATGAACCAAAAAGTTAGTTGCTTAATGGTTTTGTTTCTGTTAAGTATTTAACATGTTAACAATTTAATATGTTAAATTGGACAGCAATTGCACTTAGGAGTCTCCCCTACCCTTTATAAGCACCTCATTAGCTCAGTGACAGTTACAGTGCCCACTATGTGCCAGGCACTGTGCTGGGCATTGAGAAGTACAAAGATGAAGAAGGCATATCCATCCCTTCAAGTAACTTCTATTCTAGTTGGAGAACAGACACTGAAAACAGTCATTTTAATATACTATGGTGAGTGATTTGAGAATTAAAAGAGTGATAGGAGCACAAAGAGACATTCAGGACCAAATGGAAAGTCCAGGAAAGCTTTCAGAAGCAGTGCCTGAGTGATCTTCAATGAGAAGTCAGGGCTAATCAAGTAATTGAAAGTAGAATGAGTATTCTTGGCCCAGGGGACAGATTGTCAAAGGCACAGAGGCATCATAGCCAGGTTTATACAAAACCACAAGCGCCTCAAAGGCTACTGGCACAGGATTTGAAAGTACCCACATAAAGCCATAGTGTTTACCTGGCTCGTTTCCTATGCCTTCATCCAGAATAAAAGAACATTTCTATTTTAAAACAAACAAACCTCTCAAACTGTATGTTTCCCTCAAATTCAAAATGGTCTCTGTTCAGCTCAGCTATAACCAATATCGCAACCAAGGACCCTTTCCGAAAGAGAGAGGTGAATGAAATGACTTCTTGCTGCATGCAAGGTTTCTCAACAGCAGCTCTATTGATGTTTAAGGCTGGAGAATGCTTTGGGGTCTGTCCTGAGCATTGTAAGAGGTTTAATAGCAACCAGGCCTCTACCCTCTAGATGTTAGTAGCACTCTCCCAGTTGTGACAGCCAAAAAAGGTCATCAGACTTTGCCATATATTCCCAAGTGGGAGGGAATTTGCCCCACTGAGAATCACTGATTTATTGCCACCTAGAACCACCTTTTCTTGCCTCCGACTTCTCCAGGAGTTAACGAAGTCACCACATTTAGTGATGTCACCATGGATTCCAAGGGTACCAGATTGCTCCCACCATATCTCCATCAGTGATTTCATAGGAGAACCAACTAACCTTCAGCCTTCACCCTGGGCTGAAAATGTTGGTGGGTAGTTCACTTAATTTTGGGCACAACGGAGGTGTACATTGTACAGTCTGTCGCCAGAGGGGCTTGTGAGGGATATAGATAGACTACATGAAGAGGTATTTTTAGAACTTAAGTGAATTTTCCTTCATCATCCCAGTACTGTTGCTAGGTGTCCACATTTCTGGTCTTGGCTGCAGAGAGAGAATGAACCTGGGTTAATGAGATAAGAAGGCAGAGAGAAGAGGCAGCCCAAACCCCAGGAGATACCTGATGATTGGCTAACAAAAACCCCACCCCACTCTGGACTAGACAGACAAGAGTCACATAGAGATTTACCTGCAAATTACCCAAAACTTTATGTGCAAAACGTGATCATCAGCAGTCACATCTGGATTATCAACCAGCACGTTCTTGTTAGAAACAATCCCCTGATTTCCTTGATTGAGCCTTTTGTGGCTGTGTCGCCATCACTGTTGCTACTTGCTCTGGCCTGTAGTGTAGCCTGCATCCCAGAAGGAAATAGAAGAAAATAACCTGAAATCTTAAAACAACTCTAGGTCTCCTAAACATCAAAGGATGTCTGAACCAGTGAGTCAACAGGCTCGTAGAACAGGAAGGTGCTGTTTTGAGCTTTCTCTTCAGTGTATGTGTGTGGCGGAGGGGGTGGGGGGTGGTCAAGAGAGGAATAGGCAGAGAAGAAGGAATGGTGGTAGGAGTGAGGCAGGGGGATAGAAATTGGGTCCTCTTTGTCATCACAGGAGGATGTACCACTCCACACCCAAGGAAGAGAGATGTGGAACAAAGCAGAGAGCAAAGGAAATACTCAAACATTGACCAGTGGCTCTAAATCCCAGTTTAGGGCCCAGACATACAAGTCAGAATTAGTCAACAATCTCTGTGAGATCACCCTCTGGGCAAAAAAAAATAAATAAAAAGAAAAAAATGCCTTAGAGGATTGGACAAGAATGGACAGCCAGCACCAAGTGGCTTCCTACTCAAAGAATGAAAAGTCTAGTCAAGTACGAAAAAGCAAACCCAAGCCCAGTGACTAAAGAGCACTCAAAAAGTCACTATACAAAGGAATTCTGTAAATTCCAAGGAGAAAGGAAGAGAAAGAGCACTCAGAATCAGGTAAAGCTCCCTAGAGGTGTTTCAGCCTGGATTAGAAATACTCAGGTCTGGGCTGAGACTATCCAGCCAAACATAGAAATATCCCCTTCAGTCTCAGGTCTTGGCTACTACCACTGGCTACTCTCTCGTTTAAGAAGCCGTATGGATTCCCCCTAGCCACTGGAGGACCACTTAGGCAGTAGGGGTCTCCTATAAACTTCCACAGGGCGAACGGCCAGTTACACTACAGGGAGAAACAGCAAAAGCAAAGGCCACAGTCCAAATGTGAGCCTGGAGACCAGTGGACAGCGTCCCAAAAAAGACTAGGCCTGTTCTGGGCTTTTCCTGGAGCCCATTTAGAAACACCTGACCTCTTAGATAGAGATATTCTGGAAAACCCGGGCCAGGCTTACTGCCTAGCTGATTGTCCTCATGTTGCAAACTCTAAGTGCTGGGCTTCCTTGGAGCTCAGCCTGGGCCCTCTTCTCTTTCCTGCCTCAGGGAGAACCTATCAGTTCCATGGCTTTAGGAACCACCCTAACCATCCTTGTGCTGATGTTGTCCAAATGTGATGTCCAGCCCTGACCGGCCTCCCTTCTGCATCCACCTTCATATCTCTGACGGTAGCCTGGATATCTCCACTCAGCTCTCTCTTGAGCAGCTCAAATTTACCTAAAGCACAGTCCTGATATTCCTCCTCAGACATCTCACCCTCTTGCTGGGAAACTGGGCATCCTGATTGAATCTTCCATGTCCTCTACGCCCCACATCTAATCCATTCACAAGTCCCATCATTTCTCCAGTTCAGAAACGGTTTCTTTTCTTCATACACTCCTCACAACTTGAAGTTCTTTTATTTTTGTTGTTGGGCTTCCTCATTAAAACAAGAGCAGGAGGGAACATTTTATTTTTGCCCACCGATGCATTTCCAACATGTAACCCAGTGTCAAAGGGTAAACACTTAATGAACATGGGTTGAAGGAAGGATTTCAATAATAATGACTTCGTCCAGGATGAAGCCGCTGTCCCATAACTGGCCTGACTCATTCCCATAGGGCCATCCCTCTGAGCTGGCACAGGCATTGGGTCTCCCCACCTATCTCCCCTTGACCCAGAGGGATACCAGCCAGGAAAAACACCTTCCTGCCCCGAAATGAGGCACATGACTGCTAAATCCCACCTCCTTCGTAGTGCCATCCTGGGAAATCGGAGTGAAAATGGCACGGTACTGCTCTGCCAGGTGTGGACAGGGATTTCCACACGAATCTCTTCAGGCCCCAATAGCTGGTTTTCTTTGTTTCTTTTTAACTGTCATTTTCCTTTTCTGAAATAAATTGAGCTTTGGCCTAAGATGAATACACTGCGTCCCCGGCCTTACCTGGCTAAACGTTTCTACTCCATCGCCTGTGTGTTCTGAGTGTCCCCTCACAGCCAGATGCGCCAGGAGGGCAGCAATGCAGGCTCAGAAACAGTGTGGGGAAGTGGAAGGAGCTTGGGTCTACCTCTGGCTCACACCATCAGGTGTTCTATGATCTTTATACTACCCTAAGCAAGCCACTTCACTCTCAGAGCCTAAGTTTTCTCATTTCCAAATGAAGTTCTTGGGCTCTTTGCCAATGAGTCCTTTCCTGACACGACAGTCCAGACAGCACTCTGCATAGCTAACTGGATGCTTCCTGGTGCAGAGCAGACACCAGGACCTTCTGTGGCTGGCAAACACACCTGGGGACCCAGAGAGCATGCAAACAAACAGTGCTCAGGTGCAGGACATTTTCATATAAACACCTGAGGTGTTTATAGTTATTTACCAGGAAGGGGGTGCATCTGTGGAAAATACTAAGCTAAAGGTATTTAACAGGTATTCCTTGCTATGAGACTTCTCTGAACCTCTAATATGTGCTCCAAAGAGAGATTAATGGACACAAACCCTTTTTTGCAGAGCTCCCTAACAGACTGGGTCAGACGTTGAGGTTAGTGGCTCTCAGGAAATCCCTGCAGCCCTGGGCTTCTAGAAGGTCACACTTTCCCAGGTGCAGCTCAATGCAGGAAAAGCTTTCAGGTTGTCAGCTGGAGTGGGGACCAGCGTGAAGAAAAGAAATCCTCTGCCCCCAAGCCCCTCAGCAACTCAGAGCTCTCTTAGGTTCCCCCAAATGAGAGAAGGCAAAGAGGAGATGAATGTCTGCGTGGGCCATCTCCCTCCTAGAGTACGGCCTCCTGGAGTGTGCTCCAGCTCGAAACCAAGTGCTCAAAGAACAAACGAACAACCAGATCTTGCCCTTTTAGATCCCATGCAATGGGCAGAGGAACAGTACTCCAGCTGTTCTGAGTATGCACAGCCACATGGAGAGAGTTAGAGAAGTCAGTCCAGAGGGGGAAAAGGTGTCCAGAGAAGACTCAGAGGCCCAATGTGAAACACAATGCACTTTATTGGCGACAGAATGAATCAGTAGAGGGGCCTGTGTATTATAAACCAGAACTGTGGCAACCATTCTACCCCCAGAGGGGACCCCAAAGGCAGCAGAAGGTGGCAGCTAAAGCCACACCTAGACAATCACAGACACAGGCTGGAGCCAGAGAAAGCCTGGAGTTTTCACGGCTGTGCTTGGCCAAGGATCTGGATGGAGGAGCTCAAGGCCAGGGTCTTCTAGCTCCAAAGATCAGCCCCCCTGGGAGGGAGTGGGAGAGCCAGGGGAGGCAGGGGAATGGCGCTGAGGGTGCTACTGGTGCCTTGTCAGAGGGGAGGAGCAGATGGGGACAGGAGGCGATGGGGCGGCAGCGGTGCCCATGAGCATTATTTATCTGGAGCAGCGCTGGGAGGACTGGGAGGATGTGATGCTGCCACCCCGGTTGCTTCCTGAGCTGACACCTCCGCTAATGATGCCACAGCGACCCCCATAGCCAGAGCCAAAGCCGCTGCCTCCAAAGCCATTGCTTCCGCCGAAACCACTGCCACTGCCGAATCCAAATCCACTGCCTCCTCCCATGCTGAAGCCACCGCCGAAACCTCCTCCATAACCACCTGCAGAGGCCGAGGTGGTGTTGCTGCTGCTGACCACGGCTGCAGGGGAGAGGGCAGTACAGGGATCAGCGCTCAGTGCCCATGACGCTGTGTTGTAATTAATGATTTGCTGGGCCCAGGATGATGGAGAGGTGATCAAGGCAGCTTTGCACCTGATGACCATCATGATACAGTCTAATGTCAGAAGGTGTTCAGCCCCAAAGTGTTAAGAGGTCATGAATTGTCCAGTGGTTCCTTCTACATACAGTCAACTCTTGATGATGCCCTCAGAGGTTAATCAGAATTTCTCCTCCCTTTAACAGGCTCCCTGCTGGATATTCCCCATGTGTATAGACCTATTAATAGTGCCTAGAATCCAGAACAATTACAAAAGCATATCTGCTGCCCTTTCCACCACCTCCAACACCCATACCAAAATTCTTTAAGTTGATTGCTACTGCCCCATATTACTACAGATATTTCAGAATCAATTCTCATTGTCATGGTTGCTTTAGCTACTTACAGATGCTGACAGCATTTTGGCACTCTCCAGACATCCTGTATGAGAAAACAAGAAAAATCTCCATCACAAAGCAAATTTCCAACAAGTCTAAGAATGAAGGGGATGAATTCAGCAACCCAAACTAAATTCAGAAGCCTGGCAGATCGGTCCTGTTTCCACGTGGTCCTGCAGGCCACAACAGAGACCCCTAGGCACACTGGTTGAACATGTGTTGTCTGACTGTGGAGAGAGTGGGTTGATTAAGACAAACGCTTCTCTGCGAGGCCTGTGAAAGGTGGAGGACTCTCTCTATACAGCAGGCCTCCATCCCCATTTACGTGGTCACTTATCGGGCCCTCAGCATGTGACTTGTGTCAGGGGAGATAGGGAGTTGGAATTGAAGACCCACCTGCTCTCCTCGCCTTCCAGCAACTTGAGGTAGGTGGCGATCTCCACGTCCAGAGCCAGCTTAACATTCATCAGCTCCTGGTAGTCACGCAGCAGCCGAGCCATGTCATCTTTGGCCTGCTGTAGGGCAGCCTGCAGCTCTTGGAGCTTGGCATTGGCGTCCTTGAGGGCCATCTCCCCACGCTGCTCAGCTTCTGTGATGGCCGTCTGAAGGTTGGCATTCTGGAACAGGGGGAGATAGGAAAAGGATGAGCCCAATAAGAGGGTCCTGGGCTTGCTGAGTCTTTGAATAGATTATCCCAGAGCAATCTTCTTAAGGCCACTCAGCATCATTCCTTCACTAGCACCTCCATTTCATCTTCTTCCATGGAGCTATTTCCCTTGTGAATTATCAACTATTCAGACTGACTTGGTCTTTGAACTCCCTGGAAGCAAATACTGCCTGAGATGAGCCCAGAAGGGCATCCCAAACTAGGAGTCCTGAGATTCTAGCCCCCACCCTCAATGGTCAGCCCAGGCAGCAGTGTCTATTGCCATCCCACCTGCTTCTTCACGCTCTCGATCTCGGCCCGCAGCCTCTGGATCATCCTGTTGATTTCCATGATCTCATTCTTTGTGCTCTTCAGGTCATCCCCATGTCTGCCAGCCGTGGTCTGCAGCTCTCCCAACTGGAGAATAGAAGGAGAGATGGGATGTTCATACGGCTTTTCCTGACTTGTTTCTCCATCCCTAACATCATCCATCCACCCTTGAAGTGCTTAGTAAGTGTTTGTTAAAATGACAGAGTTATGTGTCAGCAGGGACACCTCTGAGGCCGCAGGAGAGAGAATATCTGAGTTGTTGTCGTAGAAGAGTCTCCCCCCCGCCCCCCGCCTGCAGTCCCTGAGCAAGCTAAAGTCAGTCCATGTGGCCTGGCAGGGGACAATGAAACCACCTCCCCCCAGAGGGCAGCACTAAAAAACCATTTCTGCAACTTAAAAACCATTAGAGGTATGTCTTCAGAGAGCAGAATAGGGATGTATCCAGTGACACTAGAAACTCATCACCTAGGAGTCCTACAGGCCACAGATCCCCTGAGACCTTCAGTGGATCCCCTGAGAGGTGCCTAGCTCCCACCTTGGTCTGGTACAGGGCCTCAGCCTCAGCCTTGCTCCTCTGGGCGATCTCCTCATACTGGGCCTTGACCTCAGCAATGATGCTGTCCAGGTCCAGGCAGCGGTTGTTGTCCATGGAGAGGACCACAGACATGTCACTGACATGACTCTGCATCTGGGACAGCTCCTGCCAACACAGAGGATCCTCTTGACTCTTGGGACCTCTATAATAAGCACTCAGAGGACCAGAGAGACTCCTGACCCATTCACTACTGACTCAGCTTTGAATGTGATCTGCCCCACCCTGCTCCCCAGCTTATCCTGCAGAACCCCAACAGTGGGGTTTATCTCTAGGCTCAATCTTCCCAGGCCCTAACACCAAATGCCTCAGCCTCAAATCTAAAAACATCTCACCCTCCCTCTCTCCCCCTCTTAGTGGGAAATGCCCTCACCATATCATAGAGCGTCCTCAGAAAGTTGATCTCGTCTATTAGAGCATCCACCTTGCCCTGAAGTTCCACCTTGTTCATATAGGCAGTGTCCACATCCTGAGAAAGACAGAAGCATAAAGGTCATATTCCCCTAAAGACCAAGCAACAACTGTAACTGCAGCAGGGAAGAGTCGGGAGAACCAGGGCTGGCGATTGATTGGTCTTTGTTTGAGGTTGGTCTCCACATGAAGGAGTAATATACATCTCATTGAGGTGGTTTAAGTTCAACCCTATTCAAAAACTAAACAGAAATGAACTGACTTATTTAGGGACCTTTCCAGACCAAGTTGCGCCGGGCTGCTGTTTTTTGCCCCAACTGCCTGAACTTGGCAGCTCCAGGGCAATGGAATAAGGAGATTTCTCCCAACCCAGCTGGAAACCTGCATCTACAAGCCCCAGGGACCTCACATACAGGCCTTACCTTCTTCAGGGTCACGAATTCATTCTCAGTAGCTGTACGCTTATTGATTTCATCCTCGTATCTGTAAGAGTTAAAAAAAACTGGCTGACTTTGGGTTTCGAGGTAGTCATAAACACCACTGTTCTGTATAATTCTGAACAGTCATCTCTTCCACCTCTGTCCCTCTCCACCCCTCTGAGATGAATACATCCTTTTTACTATCTCCCTTTTAGGAGAGCCAGCCATTCTGATCTGTTCAGGCAGACTGTCCCAGGTTTACCATTGCAAGTCCCATGTCCTGGGGAAACCTCTCAGTCCTGGGATGGCAAACTGAGATGGTAGGTCAACACACCATGAGTTGTCCCAGAATCCTTCAGATCCTAGAACCAGGATCTTCCCCAGCTTGGCTTCTGAAGAACTGCTCCCTCAACTGTAAACTCATCCGGCTAGACACGATTTCATTTGCAAAGAGCTATCCTTGGAGAAGGAAGGTGAGGTGGAGCCTAATGAACCAAGCTGTCCTCCATGAAGATAAGGGGAAGAAGAGTGCAGTAAAGGCTGGGACTTTGAGACAGCGTGGCCCATGGCATCTGCCCACTCCTGCCCCTGTCACTTACTTCTTCTTGAAGTCCTCTACCAGGTCCTGCATGTTCCTCAGCTCTGAGTCCAGACAGCCTCTCTCCACCAGAATGCTGTCCAGATAGCTCCGCCGGGAACTGATATAGTTCTCAAAAAGGGGCTCAAGGTTGTTAGTGCCTTTGGTGAAACCGGTGCCCTGCTGTTGGAGCAGGTTCCATTTGGTCTCCAGGACCTTGTTCTGTTGCTCCAGGAACCGCACCTGCAGTGCATTGAGTAAAGCAACATCAAGCAACTCTTGTAGCAGAGGAGTGGAGGGGCCTTGGCTCAGGCAGGACAGAGTGTCTGTATCTCACCATCCCACAGCACAAAGGCCTAGAAAGGACATGAAGATAGGCTTCTACCATAGCTGAAGAGGATACTGTCAGACAGTCACATCGGTCAGGCCACTAAGCACGCAGCATGGTTTGGAAAGTTACAGAAAGAAAAGAGATGGGAGAGGACAATGAAAGGATTTCCCCTCTGGACATAGAGGTAAAGATGACCTCTCAGTGTTCCTGGGGATTTCATGACTGTATCTAACTTCCAAAAGTACAGTAGACTGCAAAAATGTACTTAAACCTTAGCAGCATCTTTTCCTTCTAAGGCTCCACTAACATTCCGGTCCTTTGAAGGATGTGAGTCACTGGGACCTGATACTGATTGAAATGCCATAATCATCGTGACAGGAGAAAGACAACTAGTGTGACCTCTCCTGGTCTGGAGGTCACTGACCACCCCTCTCTTTCTGACAAGATTGATTAGGGCTGTAGACAACGTTGCCAGTTGCTCCACAGCCCCTTGGGACTAAGGTTCCACATAAACCTCTTTAATTCTTTCTCAGAGGCATATACCTCTTATGCTTGGCACAGAGACATAAAAGGAACAGGCCTCCTGGAAAGCCTCAGGGGGCAGCTTATATTTGAAAAACCTCCAGTTCTGGGTCAGACCCTTCCCTGACAGTGGTCATGGCCCTTACCCTGCGCTGCCAGCTCTGCCAGCCTAGGCCTAGATGAGGCAACAATCAGGAGACTTGAGCAGAGAGTAAGACAAGCAAAGCTTAAGGATGTCCAGGTCCACACAGAGGACTGCTGTCCATGACCATCACATGATCATGTGGAAGAGCTTATTGGCCTTGAACATCTTCATAAGCCCTAGAATGCTGCCTAACCCCACCCCTGCCTCCAGCCTTGCCCATCCAAGATTGATACTAAACACTGTGTCTAAACATCAAACTCAAAGCCCCCAGCCTAGAAATGAGGGCCCAATCAAAGTTTCATCACCTTGTCAATAAAGGAGGCGAACTTGTTGTTGAGGGTCTTGATCTGCTCCCGCTCCTGGGCCTTGACCTGCCCAATCTGGGGGTCGATCTCCACATTGAGAGGCTGCAGGAGGCTCTGGTTGACAGTCACTTCTTGGATTCCCCCAGGGAAGCCACCAGGCCCAAAGCCTCCAGGCCCACCAAAGCCACCAGACCCTCCAAAGCCACCAACTCCACCAAAGCCACCAGCCCCTCCAAAGCCACCAGCCCCTCCAAAGCCACCTCCCATTCCTCTGCCACCACCAAAGCCACCTCCATAGCCACCCGCAAAGCCACTGCCACAGCTGCTACGCCCTCCCCCAAAACCACCAGCCCTGGAGCCACCAGCCACACTGATGGAAATGCTCTTGTTGCCACCCAGGTTATAGAGGCTGCGACTGCCAAAGCCACCTGCTCCGCTCCGGAACCCGCAGGCCCCTCCACCTGCTCCCCCAGAGCGGGCCACACAGCTCGTCCTGCTGCTGCCGGAGACGATGGCGGAGCGGCCAGAGAAGCCCTGGCTCCCGCCATTGAAGGACTTCTTGCAGACTTGTCTGCTCATGGTGAGAAGACTTGATAAAGGAAAAGTGTGTGAGTGAAGCAAAGACACCTAGAGTCGGAGGAAGAGGGAAGGAAACTGAAGACCTGCGCAGAATAAAATCCCTTTATATACATCTAAGAGGTTGCTGGGCTCAAATGAAGGAGAGATAATTAAATCTCAGATAGTAATGGGTTGGGTGTGCCTCCAAGGCAATAAGTTAGTTCCAGGCTGCTAAACACACCTTGAAAATAATCTGAAATGGTAGAAGTGCTAAGGTGGCAAGCTCACCTGACAGGGGGTGGTACCTGGCATTGCTCTATTCCTGGGGCATGGCCACCTCTTTGCTTTGTCTGACAGGACCCAGAAGGCAAACTCATCTGTATCAGCTGCTCAGCAGCATCTGTCCGCCTGGTCCCCCTGGCCCTGCCGGAGCCAGCTTCAGCTCTAGGAAGGATGGAATGGAAGATGGATTCTGGAGGTTCTGGTCCTCTGAGTAGTAGAGACAGTGAAGCCCAGCCAAGGACTCAGGGAAAATATCTCAGTAGAAAGGCTGATGCAGTTCACTCCACCGTCAGCACAGGGTCACTGAGAGCCCAGCGTGTGCCCAGCTCTGTGCCGGATTTGGGGATGAAGTGATGACCTCTCTTCTTTCCTTCCTGGAAACAAAGCCCAGAACCAGCACAAATCTGCCTCCTGGGTTTCCTCTCTCTCTCAAGCTATAGTTCAGGAGACAGAAGCATTTGGGTTCATGACTGTCTTCTGAGAAAAAGGTCAGTCAACATCTATGCACTTTGATGAGACATTAGCAAAATTCAACATACAAAATGTTTGTTCATTTGTTTTAAAAACTTACCAGCAAAACTACACACTAGCCCACATCTTGGAGCAACTCTAAGGCTTTCTTTCTTGTTCCCCACATTTTTGGCACTTCTCTGCTTTCAGCCCAAGTCCCAAGGAACTAAAAATTTAAATGTTAATTCTACCACCAATTCAACAAATATCGACAGATTGCCTAACTCATGCCAGGTACTGTGGAAGGCACTGGAGACTCATGAATGAGACACACAGGGCCCCTGAGGGGCCATTCTCTGGTTGAGGAGCTGTGCTCCTGGGAGCTATGTGAACTCCCTACCCAGACCTGCCACCAGCCTCAGAAGGCCAGACCTGGCAGAGCCAGCAGCACTCCCGTAGGTGTCTGACTTCAAAACCCTGAGAATCTGCCAGGCTGGTGTTTTTCAGAGGCTTAGGGACTGGGTTTGGCTTGTCCAAGAGAAAAGCCTTCCTGATCAGCTCTGGAAGTTGCCGAGACAGCCGCTTATCTCTCCAGGACTGGTCTTTTTCTGTCTGTCTGCTGCACACTAGGCCCTGCCAAGGATGTGGCATGTGTGGCCTTGGCAGGAGCCTCCTCGGAATGGGGGGCAAGGAGGAAAAAATGGGGGATTTTTCAACTCTCACTGGGCAGGGCTGGGACGGCCCAAATACAGAGGAAGTGAAGGTTCTTCAGTGACCTGATTCTTCCACTTTGTTCTTCTAGCCTTCATTTGTTACCCCTAGGCTACGTGACATCCTAACCCCTTCCCCAGATGAAAGCTGTAAACTTTCCATGAGCTTATGGTCTTGTTAATAATACACTGGATCTCTTGGTTCTTAGTGCTGTGGTTTGCCAATAATAGATGCTCATAAAGGTTGGTTGAATGAATAAGTCAACCAATCAATCAGTTGACAAATTAATGAATAAATTGTGCTTTTATACTGGATTACAACCAAATAAAATCAGTAAAAAGCGAGTTCAGATACCACTACAGGAGGTAGCCCAAGCTAATTGAGATCACCTCAGCATGACAAATCCAGAACTCTCATATTTCATGTTCAGATTTCAGAAATTGCACGTGCAAACTGAGTGCCATCTCCTTCCCACATGGAAAAAATGTGGTAGAATCACAGTATCAAAAAACAATCAATCACAGAATCATCTCGAAGTTAACTGGGCTTTTGAGGTCATGCAATATGCCCCCTGCCCAGCACTGGAATTTCCTTCCCAGTACGTCTTACTTACAGCCCTGATCTTCCACAGCTTCTGTCTAAGGTTTAATGGCATGTGAAATTAGCCCAAGGCCTTAAGACTGGCCACACAGACACCCTCCTCATCTTTGCTCCCTCAGAGGAACCAGAGTTTAAAGAATGAACCAAATCCAGATCTGGACCAGCCCCTCCCTATGACTAACCATGACCAAGGCTATTTAAATTCTTTATGTATCAACATCATTAACTATTAAAGATGGTCAATCATCTCTGCCCCTCTGGATCTCACAGAAATAGAACTGGATGAATAAAATCTCTGTCAAGTGTTTCAATAAATATATCACAAAAATTAGGCTATATTTTTTTCTCGTAATATGTAAGAGTATACATTTTGGAGTCAAACAGACCCAGTTTTTTATTACTTATTTTTAATTAACATACAACATTATATTAGTTTAGGATATACATAGACCCAGTTTTTAAATCTCAGCTTTGTCACTGCTGTCCATGAGCAAGTGCTTTAACCTCTCTGTGCCTCAGTTTCCTCATCTATAAATTAATTTATTAATGTACCTCTCTCATAGAGTCATTGCCATACCTAAAAAGTGCCTAGCACACTATTCGTGTTCAATTAGTGTTCCCTATTATTTTTATTTGAAAGTCACATGGAGAACTTCAGCCTGAATACCTGTTAAAAGAATCAATACAAAATGAGGCTTCCATTTCAAAATTATCCATTGAGGTCATTGGGATGAGAGCACAGCTTAGAGACAGAGAGCTAGAAATTATATCAACTCCACAACTTGGGATAAAGGGAAGCAGGCCTCAGCTTCCAGGCCAAAAAATAGAAATCAGTGAACAAATGGGAGGAGTGTTTACTGAGCAGAGAACCTCTTGGTCACCATGTGAGAAACAATGGTTTTCAAAGAGCTCACAATCTAGACAACCAAACAATACACAGCTGTGTAAAACTAGGTGCTACGGTGCAGGTGCTGTGGGAGCATGGAGAATCAGAAAAACAAGGAAAATGTAGAATCACATGGGAAGGCTTCACGAAGGGATATAAGCTGAAATTTTTAAGGAGGGCGGGATTTGGAGAGACAGAAGGAAAGTCATTTCAGCCCAGATGATCATGAAAAGGCTCATTGTTGTAAACAAGCACGATGGGATTCAGGAAGTGGAGACTGTGAGGAACTTCTGTCATTTGTGACTACACAGCATTCTTGAACGCCTTCCTACATCTGATTATTTCCCATATTGTGATCCCCGCCTTCCTGGGGTAAAATATAAAACACAAAACACACACTACCAGACAGACACCTCTGCAGCTAGGGGCCAGGTCTTTCAATCTTTCAATGAAATAGACCCTCGTGAGACTTGGGGACAACATAAGGAGATGGCCAGAGAGAGCAATAGATCTTTCCAGAGAGCACAATGATGGAGACAACTAGGTCTCTGTGATCAGAAGTGGGGTTTTATCATTTTGCCTCAAGCATCATGGGTACAGCAGCAGTTTTAACCAGATTAGACCCTAAGTGTGGCTGGGAATAGTTCCAAGCTATAGAGCTCCCAGAAATGCCATGAGCAACGATGTCCTTTAATAAATTTTTTCAGTTGCATTAGACAGAATAGATGTTCATATTTGTAAGTATAAGCCTTTATTAGATACACCTCGCTAAAGCAGAAAGAGGTTGTGGGATAAAACACTGGAGAAATGGGTGAGAACAGGATGGAGGGCCTGCCTTTTGTGCCAGACAGAATGAGGCTGCTGTGTGGCCAGGCGTGGGGCCTGAAGTCTAGGGTAATGGGAATTCTTAAACTCATAGGGAATCAAGGTACTTAACTTCCCTGACCAGGACAGATACCAGCCATTGCCAGAGCCCACTTATTCTTGTTGTTCCTTTAGATGGAGCGCTTGGAGATGAATCTTTGGGAAGCAGAGTCACACCCACCATTGTCCTCAGCTAGTCCTAGATCTGGGACCTCCCCGGCAGATGTGGAAGGAGTGGGAAGATAGGTTTGATATAGTCTTATTCTGTATCTAGAATTGTGGAGAAGACATTGCACCACAAGAAAACAGGAAGCAAACCAGAGTTTTCAAGTACATGAGCAGAACTAGAATGTCAATTCTGACTGGAGAGTCATGAGTGGTGCAGATAATGGAAGGGGAGGAAGCAATCAGTGACTTGAAATTCTAGATGACCGGGCCCATCTGGACTTGGAGAACCCAAAAAATATTTTGAGAAAACGGAATTGGCTTACACTCACTCTGAACGCCTGGATTATTTGGAGCTTAACTACGTATCTTAAGCACTGATAGATACTTGAGTACTATACACATAGTACTCCAGTATCTGGAGAAAAGAGTGAGTCCCTGTGCTGCCATGTATCAAATCAGAGCCTCATAGGATGACGCAAGCCAGGAGTCTGTCCAGTCCACTCCTTTACTTTGAAGCAGGCCCCTGCTTCAGCCTTTCCTACTCTTCAGGAAATTCACCAAATCTCCTGGCTTACCCAGGCCAGCAAGGCAACACCCTGACCGGAGGAAGGTCTTCATGATCTAGCTTTAATGTCTTCAGCTCCAGTAGGAGCCTGACTCCTCTTCATGGGATCAGTAAAGTTGGGTTGGCAGAGGCCTCACCCACCTGTCCATCATTACCATGGCACCCAATCTTCCGTGTGTGTGTGTGTGTGTGTGTGTGTGTGTGTGTGTGTGTGTGTGTGTGTGTGTGTGTATATATATATATATATATATATATATATATATATATATATATGTCAGTGGGGCAGGTCCCAGACATGAGTCCAAAGCTCGTCATGGGCCTAAAGGCCACACCCTAAAAGTAGATAGCCCAGAGTCCCCTCCCTATCTCTTCCAGAGCTTCATCTCTCATGTACACCTTATTCTGAGCTTGTCCAATCTTGGAACATGAAACCCAAGCTCCAAACAAATTGAAACCAATGGCCCAAGCCTTGGTCCTCCACAGCCTGGCCTCGATCTACTTCTCCAGTGTTTCCCTCCCACCACTCCTAGCCCTTAGTCTTGAGGGATGCTAAGCTGCATTGGGTTCCTACACATACTACACAGTGCCACACTTCCCTGTCTTTATTCTGATATTCTTGCTGCCTAGAGTACCCTTCTCCCCTGCACCTCTCACCGCAACTTTAAATCTACACACTTAATACCAGGCTGACTCCTTTTCAGGCTTCAAGATTTACCTCAGGTGTTACTTCCTCCAGGGAGCCTTCCTTGAATCCCTAAGCAAAAGGTGCTTTTCCCTTGGTCTTCAAGAGCCTCAGTGTTTACATCTACTATCACTCTAACACTGTCCTGGAAGTATGGAAAATCTGTATTTAATGTGTCTGCCTCCCCAACGCTCTCCATACTCACATACACATAGTCACATTGAACTATATTCTCCTCAAGGACATGGACTCCACTGTGATGCTTGTTGAGCTGAAGCTCTTAGGCAGTGAATTTGCAGACAGAGGAGCTTCCAGTCTGATGAAGGAAATACTGCAGCCCTTCAGGACACCACACAGGGAAGGGAATGTGATCAGAATGAGGCCTGAGGAGGCCTAGGGGTAACAGAGCAATAGGGTGAGCCAGTAGGGTGGAGCCACTCGAGGGAGGGTCCTGGCAGAAAGGACTTCCTCTTAGAAGAGATTAGAATCCTGCCCACTGTCAGGTCACTTCCCCCCATCTCTAGCACCCAGGCCTACCTGTCCTTCAAGACCCCACTTAAATGCTACCTCCTGCATGAAGCCTCCTGTGATTGCCAACCTCCTCACACATCTAAGACTAGAAGTATGAACTTCCATAGTCTTTGCTTGTAACCCCCAAGAGCATTTTTCTGTCTATCTGGTTACCAAGTTATTTCTGTGTATATTTTTATCTAGACATTATCATCTAAATTAAAAATTCCTTGAAAACAAAGTCTAATTCTTATTGTAACATTGCCTAGAACAGACGAGGCACTCAGTAAACATTTGTTCATTTATTCAACCAACATGTCTTAAATGTCTACTAGTGTCAAGCACAGTGGCTCTGACATATCAAAATAAATAAAGCATGATTCCTGCCCTAAGAATTCAAAGGCATTAGCTAATGAATGGGTGGGTCAGTAGAGGGATGGTAGATGGTACGTAAGTGACTGACAAAGAGCAATAAAACTCTTTCTCCAGAAAACCTCTTTCTATTCATCTAGCTTATCTTTAACCTTCTTAGAATTCTTGAGGATCAAATCCACAACACTTCAATTTAAAAAACTACAGATGCTGAACAATTTTACCTGCACTAGAGTCAACCAGGAAACCATGGGCAGCAATGAGCCAGGGTCTTGGGGCTTCTGCCACCACCAAGACTCCTCATGGCCATTGTCCAACCCTCTCAATCTTTTTCTTCGTGGGATAAAAGAGATGACTGGTCATTGCTTGGGAGCCAGGGGCCTGAGCCAAACCAAAGATGAGGTTGCAGTCAGGGCTAGAAGTCAAGAGCTTGGAGAGCTAGGCAGACAAGCCAAACAAATTAAGGTTAAGATCTGCCAACCCATGGTTGGGCCATTATGACGTGAGAAGTGATTTCAGCACACCTTTAGGTAAAGCATTGCAGGTGGGAGAGTGTGGGCCTCCAAGAGGCAGGTAATGCAACCCCTGTCTCCACAGTTCCCCTGAACACAAAGAGCTGACCAGAATCCAGTTCATAGAATCTGAGAGAAGGGTGGTGCCAATTATCTCAGAAGTGAATTTTCTCCCAAATAATTCCCTTTGATTAGCCGGCCAGCTTCAAACCTATGGCTCATGGCCAGGATCCACTCCCTTGGGCTGTTCTGAAGTAGAGGGCAACATGAATTTTTTTTCTTTCTTTTCCGTACAGGAGTCTTCTTGTATAAATAAAATAATAATAATTTTAAAAAAAAACATAACTGGTTACCTACAAATGCAAACATGTTTATTCTAAGACATACATGCACATTATAACCTACAACCTGACTTTGTGTGTAAATCATAAAATTCAACTGAAGAGGCCCTGGAGACATAGCAGTGCCACTCAGGCTGGCACTTTGCTTCCTCAGAGGGCACGAGAAATTCCTTAACCTACCCAACAACCCCCACCACCACCATCCCCAGCCTCTCAGTGTGACACCTCACAACTTGCAACTTCCTGGTGGGCGAACTGGAGAAACCGCTCCCCTTCTGTCAACCCTTGACTCCTCCTGGGAACCCCAGAAACTCAGAAAAAAGCAAGTCCAGCATTTTCCCAGGGGAGGAGTGCCGTGGTGGGAAGAAGTCAAAGACTTCCTGCTCTGACACTTGGTGTGAGCTCAAAGACAAAGAGGAGATTAGGGTGGGGCTTGTGAAGGACCAACGAGTCCTGCCCAGGGAGTGGCTGCTCCTGGCAAAAGGCCCCTGCCCAGTGATCCCAAGGCCCTGAGATTAACCCCTCACCATTCTACCATGCTACCCTGAGCCTGCCTCCAGTTCTGCATGAAGGCCCTGTGGTCAGAGACTGGCTTTGGGCAAACTGCGCATGGGGAACTGTGCAGTTTTTCTCTGGAGAAGGAAAGATTATGTTCATCCAGATACCTTGAAATTGATTTAGCATAGAAACAAGGTATCCACAAAGTTTATACTCAGACCCCCACCTCTGACTATCCTCACCCCCATTCTGCTTTTCACCAACCAGAATCTCCAGGGCTGGCCTCAACCAGGCAGCTTCACCTATACTGACCCAGAAGAACCACCTCACCTCCCCTGCTCCCCTACTACCCAGGGACTCCCACCACTCCCCCAGACACAATCACCTGAGGAACTGGGGAAGTAAGCACAGCATGAAAGCTCAGTGAGGCTGACATGCTTTCTCATCTCCTTCCAACAACTGTGATCTTGTTGATTCTTGAAACCAGTTCCTGAAAGCCTCGGTGGTCTCATGAGATTTAGCTCAGTGCATGGAATTTCATAACTATGGAAGCCTTGTTAGATGCTGAGTATGAACACCCATAGGCTCCATAACCCCTTGTTATATTTTCAATAGTGACCCCTGACTGCCTCTCCTCCTACCCGCTCGACACCCTACACCTTCAGACTTGAAACTCTTCCCTCCAGGTTCATTACAGGCTCCACCCAGATTGCCTACAGCTGGTGACCTTTATTATAATTGTTGGTTGTTTTGAGTCTGTGCCCTGTTCTGCAGGCAGCCTTCAGTCTCCATACACTGTACTTCTCCCTCAATAATCTGGGTATTTAGATGAAGAGACCTTTTGAGTTCAGGAGACTTCTCCCCAGTGAAGAACAATTGCTCAGAGTGAATGACAAAAGCATTTTATTGAAAATTCACCCGAAAATGGATAGATGGAAGGAGAAAAGTTGAATGGGACACTGGATGGTTCTTGTCCTGATCATGCAGGGCCAGTTGCTGCCAAGTGATGGGAGAGTCAGTCCTGATATAGACAGATGTTTGAGATCTGGTAGAAGATGGCACTAGGCTGGGAGGGGACATGTGTGACTCCAATAATTCTGGACGTGATGCTCCTAGCTGTGTTCTCCTCTGTGCATGGAGGTTGAAGAATCAGCTGACACACCTCCCATTCCAGGTGAGTCACCAAGCCTAAACTGAGAAGAAGCTACCAAACTCCAAGAGGACAGAGTCCACTCCCTAGCACTGAGGCGACACTGGTGAGATGAGCTCCAGAAGGGGAGGGTGCAGGCAGAAGTGAAGGAAGCACAGAGACACCAGGACTGGGCCCAGGTAGGCTCAAGGGACTGCAGGGTCCTCATTTCGTCTATGGGTGAGATCTCTTGGTCAGGGTGGAGCTAGAGATGATCTTGCTGCTAGAATTGCCACTGACACCACTACCAAACCCATAACCACTTCCAGAGCCAGAACCGAAGCCACTGCCCAGGCCAAACCCAGAGCTGCTTCCTAATCCTCCACCAATGCCTCCTGCACTGGTGGCACCACTGACCACAGCTGTGGGAAAGAGGAAAAAACAAGGTTATTTCTACAACGCCAGCAACCAAGAGTCACAGCTCAAACGAGGGTGAACAAATGGACACTTACAGATGCTCACAGCATTCTGGCATTCTCCAGACATCCTATGGGGAAGAGAAAGGGCGATGAGCCACAGCAGAGCCCAGAGGTACATGTCATTCCATCAGCAGGTGTCAAGTACCTTTCCCATCTTTAAGCAGCCGAATTTAAGGCCTGATTGTGAACCTGTTATCTCACACTGTCCTGGTTCATAATGCACGAGTGCAACATTGAAGCAAGTGGCTCAGCAGAAGTGCCCTGGACCTTCCATGGTCTCAGACCTCTCATTCTTCATGTGACCACCCTTCCTCCCCTCCTCACCGGAACTCCTCGCCCTCCAGCAGCTTGCGATAGGTGGCGATCTCGATGTCCAGGGCCAGCTTCACACTCATGAGCTCCTGGTACTCGCGCAGCATCCGGGTTAGCTCCTCCTTGGCCTTCTTCAGAGCAGCTTCCAACTCTGCACGCTTGCTGAAGGCATCTTTCAGGGCCAGGTCTCCACGCTGCTCAGCATCAGCCACAGAGGCCTGCAGAGTCTGGCACTGTAGACAAGGGCAAGAGACAGGCAATCATCAGCATCCTACTGTCAAGGCCTCTGCATCTGTCCCTTCTCCTGTAGGAGCTTTGCATGAGTTAAGATGTCAGGGTTCCGCCTGTCCTTCTCCCCACCTTCTCTGATTCGTATGCATTTCATCCACTCCAGCAAAAGCCTACCAATGCCCTCATCAGATTGATAAAAGAATGATGAGCAAAATCCTACGAAAAAGACCAAAAAGCCTTATGACCTGGGGTGGCACGTTATGTTAACTGTTATATTGCTAAAAAGATCTGGGTATGACTTATGCAAAGAGCAGACAAGCTCAGGATCTTCTGGCCTGATGTCTTACCTGCTTTTCTGCTGTGGAGGTGTCTGCCTTAGGACCCTGGCCCTGTACAGCGTCTGGAAGGAGAGACCACCTACCTGCTTCTTGACATTCTCGATCTCAGCCCGCAGTCTCTGGATTATTCTGTTGAGTTCTGCAATCTCGCTCTTGGTGCTCTTCACATTGTCACCATATTGGTCAACTGAGATCTGGAGCTGCTGGACCTAAGGAGACATAGGAAATGAGGGATCAGGGATGTTTGGGTAGGGTCTATTCTCAAGTCAACTCAGTAAGAATAACCACAGGTATCAAGGATAATACAAAATGTCAAATAATCTCAAACTGGACCAGAATAAATGCCTAGAAGAATCAATTTATCTCTGACTTCTCTTGGGCACCAACTGATGATTGCCTGCTCACAGACATCAAAAGAAGAGCCCCCAAAAGCCACACTCAACTCCTGAGAGAGCCCCAGCACCCACCTTGTTCTGGTACAAGGCCTCAGCTTCGGCCTTGCTCTTCTGGGCGATCTCCTCATACTGGGCACGGACCTCAGCAATGATACTGTCCAGGTCCAAGTCCCGGTTGTTGTCCATGGACAGGACCACGGATGTGTCACTGACATGGTTCTGCATTTGAGACAGCTCCTGTGGGAAAAATGTTTCACATCAGGCCCCCTATATAGTCCTCTCTAATCTCTGACACAATAAATCTGCTACAAGCTTAGATGGAAGCAGAGTTGGCTTTCCCAATATGTAGGGAGGGGGAGGATGGGCAAATTTCTATATAAAATCAAGTGGCTGGTGACATCTCAAGACAGAAAAGCAATGCACATAGTCTTTACTGTTGCTCCCTGGGAAATATAAGACAATCCATGTCAGTAAGCATCCAGTTCAATGGGTGGAAGGAGATGGAATATGTCCACTTCACTAGAGAAATGTTAAGTGGCAATAAATTCTATCCAATGCAGTCTTTAAATCTAATCATCTCTTCTAAGATAGCATCCAGTTTTGACGACCTATTTGTGACCTTGCAGAGAGACCACTGCCTTAAGTGAAGGAGCCAGAATCCTTCCAAAGAACTGTGAATTCCAACCAGCAGCCTCATAGATCGAGGATTCCCTTCCTTGGATATGGGGGGATGGAGTCCTCACCGCAGCATAGAGGACCCTCAAGAAGTTGATCTCATCATTAAGGCCGTCCACCTTGGCCTCCAACTCCACCTTGTTCATGTAGGCAGCATCCACATCCTGTGCCAGAGGAGGAGGGATAAGAGACAAGGTACAGGAATTACAACAGGGAGCAGGGGATGTTGAGTGACACACAGAGTTGTTCTGAGCAGCATTTAGGAAAGGCTTCTCAGCTCCAGGTACAGCATTGAGAGAGTAATCATATTCTGCCCCTAAAACCACCTGAAGACATGAGAGTTAATTATCCAAATGGACTTTTTTCCCAGCCTTAATTCCTTAGGACCTGGTTCAGTTAGATCTGGATAGTCCCAAGTGGGGTGGAGATGAGGCAGAGATGGACCAATGCCATGATTCCAGACAAAGACTGCTCCCGAGAGAAGAGTGTCCTTGCTGTACTTCCTGCCCTCCTTCATCTCTTACCTTCTTGAGCACCACAAAGTCATTCTCAGCAGCTGTGCGTTTGTTGATCTCATCTTCATACCTGGGGGTGGGGATGGGAAGGAAAAGACAAAAGTGAACCAGTGTTTCTCAGCTCGCTGATGCTGCTTTTCAAACATCTATTTAGAAATATCCAGCTAACTGGCTACATTTCCCATGTTCATACAGATATTCATTCAACTTACATTTATTGCATAATGACCCTGTATGAGGTACCAAACTAAACCCTGATTTATTCAGAAAAGTGAAAACTAAACTTTAAAAAGATCGTTTTCAAGAGATGAGATGTGAGGAAAACCAGCAAAGATCTGGTCGATTTTATTTCCATAGAAGGGCTGTCCTTTGAGCCATCTGGTGGATGAAATTCTCTTTGTTTCGTGTGAGAGTAAATTGAGAGAGGGGGTTGGTATCTTCTCAGCTCCACCTCAGAGTGAGTATATAAGAACTATGGATCAAATGTTCATTATATGCCCATCACTATGCTACCTGCTTTCTCTACTTTATTTTAATTTCATCTAATTATCAACCTATGAGGTAGGACTATTATCCCTATTTTAAGTATGAAGAAAACTGAGGTTCAGAGAGGTTAAGCAGGTCACCCAAGATCACACAGCTAGTAAGTAGAAAAATCAGTATTCAAACCAGGTCTACCTATCTCTACAACCTGTATTCTTCTGACTATGCTATAGTACTTTTCATCCATTGGATTTCTAATCTTGTTTACATATGACAAGCAAGCCCAACTCCCTGAATGTATCATTTATTTTATGTTTGGGACAACTTAGGGTTACTAAACTTCACCCCCATTGAAATATGACATAGAGATGTCAGACTAGAGGACCTTCTTGACCCCTTTGGAACATCTTCAGAGCCTGGGATTCTAAATGACTGAAGGAGAGCCCAGGGATCCTGGGGCATGGCTAAACAGATTTGTCAGATGGCATCCCCTCTTTCTCCCTCACATACTTTGCCTTGAAGTCCTCCACACTGTCCTGCATGGTCTTCAGCTCAGACTGAAGGCGGCTTTTGTCGTTGACCAAAGTATCCAACTGCTTCCTCAGGGCACTGAGGTAGGCCTCAAAGAAGGGCTCCAGGTTTTTGCTGGTTGTGGTGGTCGTCTGCTGCTGGAGGAGGTTCCACTTGGTCTCCAGGACCTTATTCTGTTGCTCCAAGAACCTCACCTGTGTTTAAAAAGGTACAGGCCAATTGATGAGGGCCTGAAGCTTTAGCAGGAGAGTTAGCCAAGGCCAATACCAGCCCTATCAATCGAAGCCAATCAGGTGGCCCAATCACCATCTGACTAGGGCTAACATGTCATAATTCCAGGAACCATCCACTGGGGTCAATATGGTGGCCCCACTCATGGGTCCATAGCAACAAATGGACCATGTGGGTCATAGAGAACAGAGCACAGCCGGAGCAGCAGGGCCTGACCATGCAGCAAGAACAGCTTTTCCTACTAAGATCCAGAGTCCCTGGGAGGAGATGTTGAGAAGAACACTGAACTTCAATGAAATAATAAAATAAAACAAAAATAGGAGATACAACCAGTCTGAGGGCCTACATTCAAAGTGATCCTGATCCACAGTAAAGAAATGATAAATTCACTGCAGATTTTTTAAATACACTGACTTATAACTGGACCTGGTATGTCCCTGTGAACCTGTGAGCAATCGAGTATAATTAAGATCAAGGCCCTAGACATATTCTGAGCCTTAGCTAGACCCAATTCTGCAAAGGGACTTCCCAGAACTTTTCCTCTCTCTGTGAAAAGATCTAGCCAGATAAATCAAGGTATCAGCTTAGCATAACATTTCCAATTTATGGGTTTCAGAATCAAAATAAAAGCAGGTGAGGGTAACTGATCACAGTCTGAACACAAAACATCGGATGACACAAGGAAGCACAAAACCCTAGGTCTTGCTTTTATATCTTCATGTCCTAGAGTCACAATAAAGCCTCTTTAAGCTACCATAGGTCTCTTTGAACTAGCAAGAAGAGCAAACATTCCCACTGAATCTAGTCCAAAGTTGCTCATTTTTGCCCCATACATCTAAGAAAACTGAGACTTCGCCGCACAGAGAATTGGGGCATCTTTGACCAGATGTGTTACTCATCCATTTAGTCATTAATCACTGGATGACTCAGCTGTCTACGGCTGATCTGCTTGCTATCATCCATCATTTTTGGCTGGAATTAAGCTTGAGGACCTGAACTTCTAACCCTGTGTAGAAAAGGAAGTTGGTCAACAAAAAGAAAAAGGGAGACCCATCCTCTCATCTCTTCTAAGAGACTCGAATAAGCAGTGTTGCCCAGAGTCAAGAGGATGAAAGCAATAACCTTACAAGGTCTTGTTGGGATCTAAGTTCGCCATTCTAGTCAGTTCCTTTTTCATTTGGGAAATCAGCCTGGTTTTCTTCTGCTCCAACAATAGAAGTGACAGCAGTTAAGTTATTTTTATTAACTATAATATAATTAAAGATTAGTTATTAGTTAATTATTAAATTATTAACTCTTTATTTCTGAAACCAAAATCTGAAAAAAAGCAGGGAAACAATGAACCTACTTTATAGCTGGGCCAACTGGACCCAGAAAAGTTGAATGATTAGCCAAGTATCACACAGAGCATCTAGAAAACTCCAAATATTGAACCGCTTTGACAGACTATCTTCCCACCAGCCATGGGACAAGACAGATTCAAAATAATGACTCCCCTTTAGCAGCTGGAAAATGGAGGTATAGAGTAGTTCAGTGAATTTCCTGTGGCAGACTCAGAACTGAAACACCAGGACTCAGGAATTCTGGCTTCCACCACCTGGTCAGGCCAAAGCGATGGCTCACCTTGTCTATGAAGGAGGCAAACTTGTTGTTGAGGGACTTGATCTGCTCCCGCTCCTCAGTCCGGACCTTCTGGATCTCAGGGTCGATCTCCACATTGAGCGGGGTCAGCAGGCTCTGGTTGATGGTAACCTCCTGAATACCCCCAGCAGGGCAGACAGGGTAGCTGGAACCACCCCGTCCATTGAAGGAGCCCCCAAATCCACTTCCAAAGCTGCCGGAGCCGAAACCAGCACCAAAACTGCCAGCCCCAAAACCTCCAGCAGCCCCAAAACCAGCACCTTGCCGGCATCCAGCCACGCTGATGGAGATGCTCTTGTTCCCCCCGAGGTTGTAGAGGCTCCTGCTGCCAAAGCCCCCAGAGGAGCAGCGGCCCGCGCCCCCAGACACAGAGGCCGAGCTGAAAGCAGCCCTTTTGCCCGCACCTACAACAGCCGAGCTACAGCTAAAGCCCTGGGACCCGCCTCGGACACGCCGCTGTCTGGAGATCATGGCTGGAGAGAGGAAAGGGAGCTCGGAGTTGTCAGAGAGAAGCACAAAAGGACAGCCCAGTGACTGTCACAGCCTTAGCCTGGGTCTCTTATATGTGCTGGAGCAGCAGGGCTTGGTTGCAGGGGCATAAAGGGAAAAATCTGAAACATCTCTGGGCTTGGCATTTGGCACCAGCCCATCCTTCTCTTACCTGCTGAGCATGTCACTAAACACACCTACAAGAAGTCATTTGGAGGGCACAGTTTACTGGATCCCAACACTCCCCTCCAGGAGAGCCTGCATCAGTGCCCCAGGGCCTCCTGTGTCAGAGGCCCTGCCTGGCCCAGCCCTTCAGGTCCCCCACCCACTGCACTTCCATCTCACCATCCTCCCAATCAGCCTCCCTGCTCCAGACAAACAACTCATTGCCCATTTATTCACTGCACAGAATTTGGAACTTAACAGCATGGGTTCTAGCACACAGCCTGCTCTTACTAGCTCGGCATACCTGGAGCAAGTCACTCTCTGAAGCTCAGTTGCTTCGCCCGTAAATTGGAAGTAATACAAATATTTACTTTTACCTCCTCTCACGATGCAATGAGATTACAGTTAGTACTTTGTAAACTGTCAGAAGCTGCACATATATTTGTTATTATTGCCATTATTATTCCTCCATGTGCACTTGGCCCTAAATACACATACAAAGGGGGAAATCCATATTTCAGCCTTATAGCCTTCCAAACCTAGATCAAGACTCACCTAGACTTGACACACAATTACATGCCAGGCATGGAGTTAGGGACGGAACAGAGCTAACTCTGCCTTGAGTCCTCTGGCCTCGTGTTTCTTCTCAGCCTCTGTTCAGGTCTCTGTTTGCAGGATTCTAGATCAGTGTTCTCCATGCTGGGTCCTCATTGTGTGCAACCTGCTGCTCCATTTGCTGCCCAGTTCTGTGCTTGCCTCCACCAGGACAGAGCCTGTTCTGTTTTCCCATAATGGCCCCAACAGTCAGGGCAGGACTTTGTAAATTTTTGGTGCTAGGCACCCCTTTAGCAAAATGGTGAAACCTATGAGCGCCTTCTCAGAGCAATATTTTCAAGTGCATTAGCTTCAAGCCCTAACTTAAATTCTTCTGCACTGAGTGCAACAGATCTGTGTTCAAATGTCATCTGTTGCCACTAACTAGCTGTGCAGTCTTGAGCAAGTAATCTCTCTAATCTCACTCAACCCATCTTCTCATCCATAAGATGGACACCTGTCTCATAGGTAATAAGACAGGGCCTGGCACATAGTAGGTCAGCAGGCTTTTATTCTTTTTCTTGCCCAGGATTTTCCATTGTCACTCACAAGGAGGAATTAGGTGAATCTGCGTCCCTCTCCTCCATTTAATCAACCCCTCATGAGACTGCTCATCCAAATCTGGGGAGCAGCAGTGACAAGGGTCTGGATAATTCCCACAGGCCCAAGCTGACTGTGACCGAATGAAAGCTGGCCATGGCAAAAATGAGTATCTCCCTCCACGCAAAGGGACAGGGTAGGGCCTGTGAGGTAAGAAGAGGTCAGTGAACCCAGACCTTGGGGGCTGGGTTACAGGGAAGCTAGAAGACTGGGAGCTCTCTCTTCTCTGACAGCTCTTCCATTCCCCACCTCCACCTTCATGCCCTCTTCCTGTCCTCCTCTTACCTCTACCCACAATCTGCACGTCACCCTCTGTCTCATATACCTCGGCTTTTGCTGAGTTCTCCCTGTCTTGCCCTCTACACAAATGGAGAGTGGATGAAAAAGCTGTGGCAGTGAGGACAGGAGGCCCCTGGGCTCCATCCAATATCCACTAAAGAAAGCCCAAAGGGTGGTTCGTCTACTTGTAGTAAGCGGGCATTCTAGAGCCAGGACCATCTCCTATAAGGAATGGGATTGAATGTTCACTCATCCTTTCAATGAGTGTTTAGTGAGTACCAACTTTGTGCCAGGCACTGTGCAGGATACCTTATATGCATGTGATCATTTGATCTTCCTCAAGCTCTATGCAGTAGGTATCATTAGCCCTGCCTGCAAATGGAAACCTGGAACCTCAGTGGCGTAAAGTAGCCCTTGAGTCACACAGGGGCATGTAGTGGAGCTGGGACTTGATCCCACATTAGTCTGGTCCCAAAGGCTCTGCACTCCCAGGCCTCACCCACACCATCCCCTCTAGTATGAAATCAGTTCGAATTTGTGCAGAGGCCAATCTAGAACTGGGCACCTAAACAAACCTGACTAAACTGACTGACCCAGTAAAGGGGGCTCTGAGGGCCCTAGCAACCCAGAATCTACCGATTTCCATAGTGACCCCAGGAGTGGGCCCAGCTGGGAGGGAAGGTAGAGCCACCGCAGGTCTCTGGGGTTGCAGCGGCAAGAGCAGAGGAGAACCCCTGGCTGTCCCTGGGGGTTGAGGGGACTTTCATGGGCTAAGAGGAAGGATTGTATCCACAGAGGTGAAGCCCCAAGGTGGCCCATGACTTGTCCTTTGTATCTTATAGTCTGTAGCCGTGAACTCCACTACTAGGAGAAAATGATGGGTGCCTAGAGGTGTGTCTACTTATGTCCAGCGCCCAGAACAAAAAGCAAGTGGGGCTGGAAGAGATTTAAGAGGAATTGGAATATGATATGCATTCAGTCTTATTTTGTGCCTGTGGGGCACCTGAACTACAGAGCCAAGATTGAGGTACTTTCTGTGAAGATAACTCTAAATTGAGATAGCCACTATTCCAGAGACAAAAAGTAAGATGAAGGAAGACCACAGTGCTTTTCAGGTAGAAGGGACTCTCATTTAGAGCTGTCATTATGTGCTAGACACTGGGTGCTTTTCTTATAATTCCTCCATTCCTCACAACAACCCTGAAGAAGAGGTGTTGCTATGCTCCTTTTAAAGCTGCAGACTTTGAGGCTCAGAGAGGTTATGTAACTTGCCTGAGATCAGCTAGGCAGTGGTGGAGGCGGGGAGGCCAGTCCTGACTTCAAATCTTATAAACTTAACCTCCACAGTGCTTTATATTGGTGCCTCTATCCCACATATAACCTGCAGAAGAAAAAAAAATTATGGAAACTTATAAAGACCCATAGCTTATGGTCCATCAGAGCAGCAGTGAGGTCTTGAGCAGCTCACTTGTGCAGAGGTGTCTCTGCTCCTTCTGTCCTTGCTCTTGTCATACGATTGGTTGTCTGGTTTGTGTGGTCCTGATCTTACAAGTACTCAATTGGTATGACACCATCCCAAGGAGCCCGTCTTGAGTCTTCCAATTAACTAAATTTAAATTAACTAAATTACAAATTCTATAATAAACCCAAACCAAACAGGAAGAAAGTTCAAGTTTAGAGCCATATTTTGTGTTTTTATTATTGTCAGAATTGCCAGAAGTTCACAAAATCCTCAAACTGTAGCATGAGAAACTAAAGGTAGACATAAGAAAGAGCTTCTTATTCAAGAGAGCTTTGGCCCACAAGTAATAAAAACAAAGAGAAGAGTTTCTTTCTCAGAAAATGGGAAAGATGCCTCCTGTCTACCTGGGCCAGAAGCTGGGGATTGGACAGCATGACTCTCCCCGGCAGCAGCAGCTGAAAGCTGGTCCTGGCCTCACCCCCAAAGCTTCTGCTATTGTTTTCTATGACCCTTCCTTATCTGGCAACTGTTACAGACCTTGTCAAGAAAAATGAACAGCTGACAGGGGTGTGGAGCAGGTGGGTGTGTTAGCTGAGACCTTTCTGGGTGAGGGAGGCAAGCCTTCCATTCAGCCCTAGGATTATGGGGATCGCGAAGTCTTTCACTCTCAGCCCCAAACCTGTGTGTGGTGTGAGAAAGCACCCCCGCCCTCTTCGGCCGGGTCCCGGCCCTAGCCCAGTTCAGTCACAGTAACAGCCTCAGCAGCCCCACTGTGCCTGAATCACTCTTTGGGGAGCCAGAGCTAAGCTAAGAATCACGCAGTCTGCAGAAAAGAACCAGCCAGCATTTCGAGAAGGGGCCAGTGAGAGGATGGGGACTCCTTAGAAGGGGGGCGAGGGAGCACCCTGTGCACTGGGTCCTCACCTTCCCAGGCGTAGAGAGCAGCCTCTCCCGGTTGCCTACCCTGGACATGTGCAAGCAGAGGTTACCCAACACGTAATAGGTTTGTTCAGACTTTCTATTTCTCCCTGATTTAGTCTTAGTAGGTGGTATGTTTCCAGGAATTTATTCATTTCTTCTAGGTTGTCCAGTTTACTGGCATATAGTTGTTCAGAGTACACGCTTTGATCCTTTATAATTCTGTGGTACCAGTCGTAATGTCTCCTCTTTTGTTTATAATTTTGTTGATATAGGTCCTCTTTTTTCTTGGTTAGTATAGCTAAAAATTGCAAATTTTGTTGATCTTTTCTTTTTTTTTTTTTTTAAGTTTCAGGACAAAATTTATTTACAGTGAAATTCACAAATCCCTCCACCATTGCTGGGTGATTTCTTGGATTTTTCCCTAGCTGTATGGCTTGTTCATCTAGACCCCAGGCAATTTTTCCTTGCTGCTGCTCCTTGTTACCATGAGGAATGAACAGAGCCTCTATCATCTATGCCAGTTTTTTCTTTCAATTTCGTTTATCTTTTCAAAAAAATGTTAGTTTTATTAATCTTTTTTATTGTTTTTCTGTTCTCTAATTTATTTCTGCTCTAATCTTTATTATTTTCTTCTTTCTGCTAAATTTGGGCTTCGTTTATTCATCTTTTTTCTAGTTCCTTGAGATACAAACTTAGGTTGTTTATTTGAGATCATTCTATCTTTCTGATGTATGCGTTTATAGCTCTAAAGTTCCCTCTTAGAATTGCTTTTGCTGCATTTCATAAGTTTTGGTGTGTGCATGTTTCCTTTTTTTTTTTGGTCTCAAGAAAATTTTTTATTTCTCTTTTAATTTTTTCCCTGATGCATTGATTGCTCAGGAGAATGTTGTTTAATTTCCATGTATTCATAAATATTCCAGTTTTTCTTCTGTTACTGATTTCCATTTTCATACTATTGTGGTCATAAAAGTTATGTGATGTGACTTATTTATTTTTTAATTGTTTTTTAAATTTATTTATTTAAATTAGTTTCAAGTATACAGTACATTGGTTAGACATCTATATAGTTCATAAAATGATCCCTCCATTTGCTCTCTCCCTCCCCTATGGTATGATATAAACTCCTTAAATTTGTTAAGACCTCTTATGGCCTAACATGTAACCTATCCTAGAAAATGTTTCATGTACACTTGAGAAGAATATGTATTCTGCCATTGTCTAACCAATGTGAACTTTTATTGATGACTGGTTGAGAGAGCTAAGAGAGAAATTATCTGACTCCAGAGTGACCTGGGAAACCAGAATCTAGGGAGAAGGAAAGCAAAAGGAAGCTCTTGTCAAAGCTGGGTGCTTTACACATGCTCCCATCACACACTATTTTTACAAAGGATAAAACTGGGTCTCAGAGAGGTGAGGTAACTTGCCCAAGGTCACACTGCTAGTAAGTGGCAGAGCTGAGATTTAAACCCAAGTCTGCCCAGTTCTGAAGCCCAAGATCTCTCCACTGAAAAATCCTGCTGCCTGCCCCGCAGAGTGAGTGGAGGGCTCAATAGCATCAGGTGATGGGCTGGGTGACAGGCAGCTGCTCAGTAACTGGGTCCTGCCTTGAGCAATTTGCATATTCCCTCAAGCTTTTTATGACTCTGTGAGGGAGAGAGTAAGAGCAAAGGCCTAACGTGGTGATGGTACTGAGCTAATGTGCTTTCAGCATCATGATTGGGGCACAGTGAATATGTGGTTACCGCTGCCTCAAGCACCGGGGGCGTTAATCTGTTGACAATTTCAGTTCCCCAGGCAAAAAAGACGAGCCACAGACAGCTAGCTGCAGTTGCCATTTACTGAGACACATCATAGGCACAAAGAGGGGAAGTGGGTGTGGGTAGATTTAGGGAGGGGTGTGTTTGGTGGGAGACTGGGGAGGTTGACAGACATTTGGGGACCGCTCCTGACTTCTCCTCCTCCCCCAGCCGGCCCTGAGCTCAGATCAGATGAACAGAAAAGGTGAAGGAAGCTGAGATGGCCTCAGTAATCCAGCCTTCTCTCAGTGGTCAAAAAGTCACCCCTAAGTCACCCAAACACATTACTCAGCTAGTGGCTTTAACCAACTCTCCCATCCCACCCAGCTCAGAACCAGGGAAAAACCTGGGTCGAGTTGAGCCCTTCCCAAAATGCAGATCACATGCAAAGAGTCTGGCATGCAAGTACACTGGAACTGTGGTCCTGGGGCTGTTCCTGCTCCTAGGAGGTGGGTGGGAGGTAGCAGAGGTGGGTAAGTGGGGTGGGAGAGGACTACAGGGGCCCCAGCTTGCAAAGCTCAGCAGCTAATATCTCCGACTGGACGACTTGACTGTGGTGGTCTTCCGCAGGATGGAGGTGCCCGCAGAGACGGGTCCTCCCTTAACCGTGCTGTAGCCCACACTGGTGCTGAAGCCACCCTTGCCAGTGCTCCCACTCCCACCCAGAGAGATGCCACCACCGAAGCCAGCCGCACCGCCTCCGCACACAGTGGTGGAGTTGCCAGTCATTGCTGTAAGACAAAGGGTCTGAGTGAGGCAGGGCAGCTATCCCAGGAGACAAAGGGGTTTCTGGGAATCAGTGAGGGGTGGGAATGAAATCAGGCAGTGGAGCCATGAGAAATGGATAAAGAGGCCAGATAGGAAGCCCATTTTCCAGGGACCTCTTGAACGTGTCTCCAGGGGCTCAAATGGAGGGAATGTGTGCTTTTGGCCAAGGATAGATTGAATGGACTAGGCAGAGGACTGGGGCTGAGCCCACGGCAGGGCAGCAAAATACTCACAAATACTGACAGCACTGGGACATTCTCCAGACATCCTGGGGGAAAAAGAAAAGCCAGAAGCGTCAGTGGTTCCTCTCCCTCCCTCTCTGTGCCTTTACAGTGGGTTAACTTTGTTGGTCAACTCTCAAGAACCAGGGCCCATATGACAAGACCAGGAGACATGAAAAGAATGCCCATGTGGCCACACTGGGCCAGGGGACCCTTCCTGCAGGCCCTAAAGCCAGGACAGCAGAGAAAGCAGAATTGCAGCAAGCCATGCTGCCCTCCCCCTGCCCTTCTGTTTCCCCCAGTGTGGGCCATGGACAATACCCCTGCTCTGGTGGATGATAAATAAAGCCTATGCCAAAATAAAGCTCCCCAGTTCCTGGCTAAGTTGACTTTCTCTATATCTCATGCCCTCCCCAAGGACAGAGATGATGAATTTTTTTCAAAGCTTCTACTGGTGGTGAAAGCTGGTGGACTCCTTGGAGGAAGAAGCCTCACTCCTGTTGTCCTGCCAGGCCCCTTAAGTATTACCAACGGTTGTGCTGACCAAAGCGATATGCAGCAGAAGCAGCGAACACAAGTGGGAGAATCTCCCTTTGGAGATGAGTTAGGAGCCCAGCTCCTGGCTCCTCCCTTATCCTCCTGCTTCCGGCACCAGAGCCAACTACTTGGGCTCCCTGACAGGGCACGGCGGGGAAGCCCTCGGAATCAGGGCAGGAGGGAACACCACCTGCTCTCCTCGCTCTCCAGCAGCTTGCGGTAAGTGGCGATCTCCACGTCCAGGGCCAGCTTGACGTTCATGAGGGCCTGGTAGTCACGCAGCAGCCGGGCCAGGTCTTCCTTGGCCTGGAGCAAGGCTGTGTCCAGGTCCCCAAGCTTCTTCTGAGCATCCTTTAACGCCAGGTTTCCGCGCTGCTCTGCATCTGCGATGGCCATCTGCAGCTGCTGGCACTGTCCAAGGGATGAGAGGTATTGGGAACACCCTCCAGGGTCATCATGCTCTTAGCCAGGCATCGCCATCCCCCACCTGCCCCCACCACAACCCACTTGGAAAGAACAAAATCAGAAATATTCAGCCAAAAGAAGAGATGCTATTTCACAAGCAAGGGCATGTGGCACCAGTGGAAAAGTCCTCACTAAAGTCTAATCTAATCTTAGTCCTTTTCACTGCAACTCAGCCTAGTGCCTCAAAAGAGATAAAACAAATAATACACCCTCACAATTAACCAAATATGATCTGAGTGGGAGCCCACGCTTTTCAGCTAGACCCTAGATGGAGTCAGCAGCTATGACCTGGACCCTCGAAACTTTAGCCACTGCTCTGACCTCCTGGATGTGGGCTCAATCTCCTTGGAGGAAGTCACCCCACCTGCTCTACCACTAATATGCTGTGTGACCTTGGACAATTCTTTTCCTTCCTCTGAGCCCCATTTTCTTCTCTTCTAAAAGAAGCGTGTTGATTTTGATTGTCCAGTGTTTGAGGTGTCCTGTCCACCAGGAGAAAAGCAGATCTCGCCCTTCAGGATGATAATAAGAAGCACCCCCCACCTCCACCAACACCCGGGGCCAGTCCCTCAGGCTCCCTACCAGAAGCTCACCTGCTTCTTTGCTGCATCCACCTCACCCTGCAGCCTCTGGACAGTGCGGGTAAGCTCAGCAATCTCGTTCTTGGTATCCCGCAGGTTATCCCCATGCTTCCCAGCTGTCACCTGCAGCTCCTCATACTGGACACAAAGGAAGTGGCGGTGAGCTATCAGATAGTTCCAGGCCCACATGGTAACCACTGGCCCCCAGGCCCATTTTCAAAGCTGGAGGTCCCCATGTAGTCTGCCCTCAAGGAGCCCAGTGGCCCAGGCCTCTCACAGTAGGGAAAGAAAGGTCTGTGGTCAGTTCTAGCCCACACAGCTGAGCCAGCCATTCTTCTCACCTTAGTCTGGTACCAGGCCTCAGCCTCAGCCCTGCTCCTCTGGGCAATCAGCTCATACTGGGCCTTGACTTCGGCAATGATGCTGTCCAGGTCCAGGTTGCGGTTGTTGTCCATGGAGAGGACGACGTTAGTGTCAGACACATGGGTCTGCACTTGGCTCAGCTCCTGCATAAACAGAAATAGCTGCCTCCAGGTTCTGGGAAGCAGTCGAAAGATGAAGGGCAGGGGTCCAGTGACATTGGTAGGCCTATGCCTTCCCCAAGCTCTACCCTAGAAGGCCTCAGTGTCTCTGGCAGTGAAATGGGGCTCCCATTTTACAGATAGCATTTCTTTTTGTGCATTTACAGGCTCCCAAGAGATTGAAAAATGAAAAAAGGAATGTCTACTTATTGCCAGCACATTCACTAGTCCCTTTAATCTTCAGAACACCCTGTAAGACAGGCAAGGCCGTGGCTGACCCACAGAGTGCTTTTGTGCAAATTGGGAAAAGGCTCCCCTCTGGGCAGAGGCAGTTTATACCAGAGACTGGGTAGTTAAAAGGGGCCTGATTCAAACCTCACTCGCCACTCAGTCAGTTAACAACCAGCACCATCACCCAAATTGGTCCTGACTACAGGCAGGTGAGGAAAGAGGCTTGGAAAAGAAAAGCGACACATCCAGAGTCACCAGATCCAAAGCCAACCAATCTAAGTGGGGCCCAGATAAACCAGTCAATTGAGTGACAAAGCCCAAATGGTTTCCTCTAGAAGACACTGACAGTTATAGACCTGGGTGATGTTCTCAGACCCTTCTTATGTTTCTGGGACCATGAGCTTTCACATATACAGGCATTTAAAGATGCCATTAACAGCAGGTTTGCTTTCTGTGTTCTGGCTTTGAGACCAGCTCTATAGCTAGGTCATGACTGTGTTGGCTCCCAGTTGGGCTATGGTTTTGTCTCTTCCATGGTCGTCCCTTCCCCAAATGCCAGCTCTGTTCAAATTGGTCTTCCGCTCAGTGGTCTTGAGTGCCTTCTCAAGAGGAGAGAATCTTCCCTCTAAAAGTCATATCCTTGTCTCCAGCTTTTCTCACACATTGACCCTTCACTACAGCCAATGAGATTATAATAGATAGAGACAGAATAATAATAGCAACAGCTCTCATTTAGTGAGCATTTCCTGTGATTGGGCCCTATGTTAAGCACTTGACAGATACTAACTCATTATCCACTTTTTTCCAATAAAACAAAAAGAAACTTCCCCAAAATCACAAACTAATAAATGAGGAGCCCAGTCTTAAACCAAAGGAGTTTGACACTAGAACCTGATATGGCATAGACTAGAGATAGACAGAAATACAGCAAATTGCCAAAACCAAAGCTGATGTCCATACTGACATAGATTTAGATTATTAAATTAAATTATCTTTTAAAAGGTGAAATGGGTAGGGGAGCTGGGGACAGAAATCTAATCACTGAAATATTTGTGGTTTAGTGAAAAGACATGAGCTCTAGAGAAAGCCAAAGCTAAGTTCAAGTCTCCAGCCTGACATTCTCTAGTTGTGTGACTGAGGTTGTCACTAAGCCTCACAATGTCTCAGTACCCTCTAATGTAAAATGGGCATGATGTAACATCATGCAGTTCATGTGAGGATGCAGACCCATACATAGGCAATGGTGGGTGCTCAGTAAAATGTATTATTTACCCAGACTTCTCTGAAGGTCAGTCAAGGTGCCCATGAAGCATGTGTGCTACAGATGATGACAACCCATCATGACAGCACTGCCAGCATTATCTTCTAGGATCATCCCCTCAGCCTCCCCAGCTCAAGGACCCTCTACAACCCCATGCCAGAGTGTGGTCCTGAGGAAAATCAACTTAGAATTTTTAAGACAGGGAGTCAAAACCTATCTACTAGACACCACTAAGAATGGGTGAGGGTCTTGCTAGAACCAGGGAACAGAGAGGTCAGGCTTTCCAAAAAAACAGAGCCAATGCATGCAAAGAGAGAAGAGCTCTGTGAATTAAAAGACATGTCTCCTTAGCCACCAGGGACCCTGAAGAGAAGAGTGGATGGAGAGCATCTGGGCAAGGGGGAAAGAACCAGAGAGGCTGAAGTGATGGCACTGGAGCAAGGCTGGATTCTTCAGGGAGCCCCACACACACCAGGCCAAAGGGAGGCCATAAAGCTCATTTCCTGCCCTGGGAAACATGCCCAGAATTGGTGGTTGATCCTTCAGATTTCCTTAAGATCGGGCTGGACCAAAACCAGACCATGAAATTAATTACCAAGTGCCACAGAGGCAATCACAGTAGATTCTCCCATGAGACAGAAAGGCAATGACTGCTCTGGCCTTCATTCTCACTCCCAAAGGAGGTAAAAATAGGTGATGAGTATCTCTAACAGAAAGTGGCCATAGCTTGGTCCCTAGTTCACCTTCCCTGTCTACCTCTTTACCTAATTTTCTCACCCATTCAATGTCCAGCCCGCCTGCTGTTCCCCAAACACACCATGCCCTTTGGTGCCTCCTCGTCACTGTGCAGGCTTAGGCCCTGGCTGCCAGCTCTTCCTGCTCCTCTTTTAGAAACTCTGCCCTTCTTTCAAAATCAACTCAAATGCCATCTCCCCTGAAGCTCCTCCAGACCCCCAAGAAGGACCATCTTACAGCCTGCTCGATGCACCTGTCCCTGTCACTGTGATGGCTCTCATCACATGGTAACCCAGCATAAGAATACAAGCCCCTCAAAGGCAGAGACTTTGCCCTTCTGTTGTCTTATGGAAGGTACTCAGTAGATATGTATCAAATGGACAAAGAATTGCAAAAGAAAGGAAGACTGGGTATGTCAGACATGTGCCTTAGAGAGTGTGAAAGCTAATTCCTACACATTCAGAAAGGAAGAGTTTAGGAATCATTGGCCTAAAGAGATAAGAATCTAAAAGAGAAAATGAGGATACCTCCCCCCAAGCAGTATCTACCAATGACTATCAAAGATCCCAGTAAAGAAGAAACTGAGGAGGACATAAGAAATCAGCATGAGAGCACAGACTATCTCCCAACAAGCTCCATCCAGATAAGCCATGTAGAGATGCTGGAAGAAGAGCAGCACTGTCAAGGATGAGCCAGAGAATTCTAAAACCAGTGGACAGGGGCTGTTGGATAAGCTCTAGGCAAAAACAGCAAGGAAGGCAGCATTAGGCTAACCCTACAGAAGACCCAGGCAAAGCCAACAACTCAACTGCTATGTCGTTTGTTCTTTTCCACAAAGGGCAACAGTCATCACACTGGAGAGGGCAAGATGATTGAGAAGAAATGGAAACCCAAAACAGACACAGAGAGTATGAGAGGCTTTGGCCTTGTTGGGCATCTCAAGGGTCCAGACCAGAGGAACATATCCGAGGAGGCCATGGAGATAGCCAAGATGATGAAAAACCTCTGGTGATCCTTGAGAAATATGGAGAGTGGGAGAGGTTCCAAAATCCAGAACTCTAGACACGGCAAATGTCCTCATTTTCAAAGGGGAAAAATTTTGACTTCTCCAAGTTAAACTTGACATCAATCTCCTATGACCCTCTAGTTTGAATTATAAAATGTGTGTGAGAGGCTTGGAGCCAGCAGGACTTCCCTAAGGAAAAGTCATATCAAACCGATTTTTTCTGTGGTTGCATTGCAAAGCTGCTCAAGGACTGCCATGGACTTTGTTGGACCAAGCCAATTTTTTTGAAAGGTCTTTTTTTTTTTCTTCTCTTTTTGAAATGCTTTTTTCTTTTTTCCTGGCATTTAAAAAAATAAGACAGAAAAATGTGGGCCAGATGATGGCATGGCTAACTGGACTTTCAGGTAGCTGAGCTACTTACACCACAAATTACTGAGTGGGGTGAAGTAAGGCTCCTGGGAGGCACCACAAAAGACTTAGTTTTCAGACTAGAACTCTGTTATTGTCTGCTTCAATGTGTTTACCAATGATTTACACTGAAATGATATCAAATAACTAAACTGAGAGTTCATCAAGTCTGCAGATAACCCAAAGCTGATGTATCACTAATATATCCAATTATCCAATTGGAAATCTCTAATATATAGATACAAGAATCCAGTTTCTAAGTGTCCACAAAGACCTAAAACGATGAGATGAAACCTCAAGAACATTTCACAGGAAAAGGAAGGAATCATCAGCTCTTGCATTCGGTTTTAAAATTCAGTTTCCCAAATACAGGAAGTTGGGAGACAGTGGATGCCTGTCTCACCTGAGAGCACTCATGTGAAAAAATCCAGGGGGGGTTAAGAAACAAACATGGTGTAGTTTTTTCTAAAAATAACACATAAACTAGTGCAATATTAGGCTGCATGAATGGAAGTCTGTATCTGTAACCTCCCACTCCACCTCTTATTTCTCTGAATTCTAGACTCAGAACCCTGTTTTCTGAACTTCCTCACATGCCATACATTTCAATCCCCTAATCATCCTGACTTCTAAAGGGCAGTCACAGCAGACATGTCATATATGAAAGACATATGTCACATGGAAGATAATTGGATACGTGCAGCCCATAGGGGACAAGTGGGGTCAACCAAGAACAGAAGCCATGGGAAAATGGTTCAAGTCAGCTTTCTAATAGAGTTGTGCAACAATGAAAATGCCTGCCCCCAAAAAAGTAGAAGTATTCAAAAAGAGGCTAATATCCCCGTCAGAGATATTAGAGAAGGGCTTTGAACTAAGTGAAAAGCTTGCCGTGAGGTCCTACCTATTCTGAGAGTCTTTGATTCTAGCATCAACTCATGTTCAGTTCAACCATCTCACCCAAGTCTTCAAAGCCCCTTTGTTTCCTGGGACCACCTCCTGGAACCTTTGAACTTCCCACTACTCACACCTCATCTTCCTGCTCCAACCTGGACTCTCAGTCCCCATCTCAGCTTTGCCCATTCCTTGCACCATTACAAACTGGGCAAGAAGGGGAACCCAGTATAACATGGTACCAAAAGTCAGACTTTAAAGTCCAATAACTACGTTTTAACTCCAATCCTGCCTCTAACTAGGTATGTGACCATGAGCAAGTTGCTCTGAGCCTCAGTGTCCCTAACTATACATTGGAGACAATGAGAGTACTTATATTGTGGAATTATTGATAGGATCGTGTAAAAAGCTTATCCTAGTGCCTGGTCTACCTTAAGTACTTAATACGTGGAAGCTAGTATTAATTAAAGGTCTAGGTTCCATCTTCTATCAATTAAATCACACTGATGAATTTAGATCAGAGCTCCAGGGGGACTCTCCAGTGTTGTATGTAATTATCCTTGTCCTTTGACAATCTCACCATTTCATAGAGATGATTCAGAAAGTCGAGCTCCTCGGTCAAGGTGCCCACTTTGCCATGCAGATCCATTCGGCCCATGTATGCAGCATCCACATCCTGGAGGTAAAGGAGAGAGCAAGGCAGACATCTTAGTTCCCAGTAAGCCGAGCACCATTGCAGCCAAAGGACCACGTGCCCCCAATCCTTGCCACCCTGCTCACCTTCTTGAGCACCACAAACTCGTTCTCAGCGGCAGTGCGTTTGTTGATTTCATCTTCGTACCTGTTACACAGAGAAGACTCAGGCCAGGCTCAGCCAAGTTTTGCCTTATAAGGCATTGGACCCTCTTGGCTTTAAGGGAAGCCATTATAGGTCCCATATTGTCCAAGAACACCTTTTGGGAGCAGCCCACCAATGAAGAAACTTAGGGTATGGTCTTTAAATTTCCCCTTTTGAGGAAATGGGCACACAGTATTTGTGCAATGCTGCAGCAGTCAGGAGTAGTCATCTCTTGAGATCATAGCTCTTAGGAGGCTTTATAGTAACAGCTGGAGATATGTCAACAGTGATTGAATTTTGCCTTCACTTTCAGCAATAGGATGGCATTTCAAACAACTAACTTCTTTCCAACTGCATTTGCTGAGACTTTAAAGTTTAGAAATTGCCTCTGTTGAGTTGCTGAAAAAGTTGTGAAAAATTATACCTTAAAATTATAAATATACACATTAATCAATCATAATGTGTCAAACGTATTTGGATCTTGATTTGAACAAAGTGTATTTTTGTAAATTTATGACATTAATGGGATAATTGGAAGCTCAAAATTGACTGGATATTTGATGATATTAAAGAAGTGCTATTTCAAAAATTTTAGGTGTGATTATGGCATTGTGTTTATGTTTACTAAGTCAAGTTATGTAGATGAACTATCTGAACATTCCCAGTAAAATTTTTGTGAATTCAATGACACGATGGCCAGGATTTGCTTCAAAACAATAAGGGAAAAGGGAAAGTGAGTAGTACAGATGAAAGAAGATTGACTACGTTGTTAATTATTAAAGCTGAGTAATGAGGACATACAGGTTTATTACACTATTCTCCTTATCTTGTAATAAAGAATTTTCGAAATTATAAACGTGAATACACAGACAAGTGTGCCAGTTCTACAGGAGGCAATGCGCCCAGCGCCTCAGCCCCTGAGGGAAGCAGCTCTGACTGTGCATCCCCCAGGCAGGTCCCAAGGCCCTAGGAATGGGGCAGCCCTCTCTAAGGAAATTTCCCACGAAGCCCCCACCCCATGCCCATATAACCCCAGCCTGTCCAGCCCTCCTCACTTGTTCTTGAAGTCCTCAACGAGATCTTGCATGTTCCTCAGCTCCGAGTCCAGCCTTCCCTGCTCTCCCTGGAGGTTATCCAGCTGCCTACGCAGGTTGCCAGTATAGGTCTCAAACAGGGGCTCCAGGTTGTTCCTTGTGACACCTGAATTCTGGCTCTGCTCCTGCAGCAGCGCCCACTTGGTCTCCAATACCTTATTCTGCTGCTCCAGGAACCGCACCTGAGCCAGAGCAAGAAGATTGCTGGGCTGGTATCATCCCCCGGGGCTGGGCTGGACAGAGGAGGGACTGAGAATGGAGCCCATTGCCAACATCTGTCCATGATGAGGACATTGCAGGGGCAGTGCAGGACCTACATCGTGCTGAGGAGAGGAGTTCCTGAGAGAACAACCTTTGCTGGAAAAAAATAGTCCAATATGATGACAACGACCCTAAAGAGTTAACGAACATAAAAGCCTCAGCTGAAGTCATTTACTAATTGGTAACAGACAAGTTCCCTTTCTCACTTGTCCTGGGTAAATTGGACTAGATCAATGTTTCTAAATACAATTCTACATCAAAATCAACTGTTAAAAATGCAGACGCATGTGTGTATGTATATATAGTAAATAGAGCTATATTTGTATATATTTGTGATTATATATATATACACACACATACAGAGAGAGAAAGAAAACAAATATGACAAAATGTTTAAAATTGGTGAATCTGAGTGAAAATATGTACAGGAGCATATTATTCCATTCTTGCAACTTTTCTGTAAATCTGACTTCTTTTTTTTTAAGTTTTTTTAAATACCAGCCTTATCTCAAAAGACTCAGAAGGGGGCTCTTGGCATGGGGAATTCTCTGCCCAGCTAAGATTCATGGACACAAAATACAGACAACCAACCTTTCAGGCCTCCAGCAACCGGGCCATGATTCATATGGCCCGAGAGAGAATTTTTGCTTATTTAACCTCTGGGACAGTTCCACAAAAGAACCAAAAGTCTCTAGGTGAGAAGGTGAGGAAGGTGGGTGGAATGGCTTGCTTCACTCTCTGCCATCCAGCCTCTCCAGGTCCCACCCCCACAGCACCCCAGGCCCACAGTCACATGGCCCAGGGGACACCATGCAGCAGATACACCTGCCATGAGCAGTAATGAGCCCTCTTAGTGCCAAAGACCATGAGGTTCATGACCCTGAGTCCAGGCCCACATCTGCCTCCGAGTACCCATATGAGCCTGGGCAAATCACATGACTTCTCCAAACCAGCTTTCTCTTCTTAAAAATAGACACAATATTACCTATTGTGATTCCTCATGGGACACTGTGGGTATCATATGAGAAAAAGGACATGAATGTCTCTTGGGAACATACAAATCACTGAACCAAGGCATAGTCAATCACCAGGATTTTCCTCATCGTGATGTCACTGCTTGGGGTTTAGGGTGAAGGTAGACATTGCCAGCCAAACTGAGCTAGAAATGCTAAACAACAGTACAAGAGCCACCTCAACCCCCTCCTGGATGCCAGGGAGGGAGCCAGGATGCTACCAACCTGGGCCAGATCAAACTTCACACCCCAGGTCAAGATGACCTGGTGACTGCCCTCATCATATCCACCCCAAACCGAACTTCTTGGCTGAAACAGGGAGGAAGAATAGGGAAAGCAAAAGGGGGACCTCCCCAAGACTACACCCCCCACAATCACATTGTGTCCTGATCACATCTTTGTCCTTAGGCCTCAACCAAGACTGAGAGAATAGGGAACAGATGGAGCTTCTTGGGTAATTCGTTTGACACTTGAACCAGTTTCCCAGCTGTCAAATAACAAAAGGCAATAAGGGCCACCCGCTAAGAGGAGCAATGAAGACAATCCACTGTGTAATGTGAGCTAAGGCTGCTGCGTAATGTTATTAATAATGACCTAGGAAGGGCTAAGCATGGTCAGGGTGCTCTTGGTCAATAGGCTTCATGAGTAGATGCAGATTCACCTGAGCAATTATAGTAAAAACCCAGAGACTATCTCCTGGCGACCACATCTGGGCATCCCAGGCTCAGGCCAGCAGGGCTCCAAAAGTCATCCCATAGACACCCACCTGAGTGCATACGGACTATTACAGCCTCTGCCGAGCCCACCCTTAGAGGCCTCACTTCTACTCCAGGGGCCCTTTCTACCTGCTTCCACCTCAGCCCACCTTGTCGATGAAGGAGGCGAACTTGTTGTTGAGGGTCTTGATCTGCTCCCGCTCCTGCGTGCGCACCCGCTGGATCTCCGGGTCTATCTCCACATTGAGGGGCGTCAGCAGGCTCTGATTGACGGTGACCTCCTGGATGCCACCAGGAGGACAGACAGGCCCCATTGTCTGCCTTCCAGCACCCAGGCCCATGTAGGCCCCACTGCCATGGCCAAAGCCTCCTATGGTTCGCCCTGAAGAGGCCCCTCCAGCCACACTGACCGAGATGCTCTTGCTGCCCCCCAAGTTATAGAGGCTCCGGCTGCCAAAGCCACCCTTGCTGAGGCCAGAGCGGAGCCCTCCACCACTGCTCCGGGACACTGTCACCGAGCTAAAGCTAGTATGGGCCCTGGACCCACCACCTCCACCGGCAGAGTTGGAGCTGAAGCCCCCTTTGGTGGAGTACATCTGCCGAGACACAGAGGACCGCATGGCTGTCAGAGTGGTCAGAGCACAAGCTGAGAGAGCTAGGAGGAAGCGCAGTGAGCTGCTGGGCCACTGATGGGCTTTTTATCTTTTCCCAACTGGGCTGGAACCCCAGTTCCACAGACACTCCTGCCCCATTGCCCCAGGAGGAGAGGGAAGGGCCCTGTGGGCTGGGGGTGGGGGTGGGGAGTCCCTTCTCCTCAGCAGGAGGGAGGAGCTGCTCAGTTATCACCTGTGCTCCAGAGCTGGGGCTGAGTCAAGACTGTTTGGGGCAGGATGCCACCTTCTCCCCCCTGCGGCTCTTCTGCCTTGGAACAGGATGATACGGGTTCCCATGGCCACCTCCACCACCCAGTGGCTGGTTTGGTCTCCTCCCACCCAGCCCTGGTGGCCACCATCAATGGGGCTCTGTTCTGTGGGGTTTGTCCCTGGCCCCTGTTGTAAGCCAAGGCCCCGGGGCCCAGGCTGTGCAGGTGGTGAGGGAGGGAGCATTGGGCAATGGGCTGTGGAGAGAGTGCCCAGGCCTGCTCCAGTCCCGCCTCCCAGCCCACAGCCTCATTGCCCCCTGTTGGGTCTGGGTGGGGGACACAGGTGACAGAGCAGGGGTGGGGGCAATCTGTTCTTTTGCCATACACTGGCAGACTGTCCTCTGGGCAGAGGCCTGTACTGAGCAAAGTGGACGCAAGGACACAAAGAAGGTTTCTCCTCAACCATGGGACTTGGACATATCATGAGGATGTGAAAAGACCTGGGCTCCTTAGGCAGCGCCCAGAAGCAACAACAGTGAGGGGCAAAGCATACTCTTCTGGGGGCTCAAGAGAGGTAGGGGGCCTCAAACACCACCTGAGACCCCCCTCCCTACCCTCTACTTAAAGCAGAGCCTCTGAAGAAGGACCCAGCCACTTTGGAGGGAGCTGGAGGTAGACGGAGAGCACATCTCATCCTGGCTGGACATAGATACAGATCCAAGAAGTACGTATTCAACAAAAGCCCCAAGAGGCCCATGGAGAACCCTACATTCCCGTCCATAAGGAGCCCCAGTGCTTGATTCAAAAAGAGCCAGGGGACTTCTCAAGTCATTTCACACAGTCCCCTCTGCACAACACCCACCTCAAGCTACTGGGACCAAACACAGGATCAAAGAAAGGCTTTGAGACAGATAATGTTAATCAAATGTTAAAATGAGGGAGAATTGAGTAAGTGACCTTAGAGATTGTCCTTTCTCACATACTTGAGCTTTCAGCAAAAAAGGGTTGCAAGGGTCAGAGAAGAGGGAGACTTGTCTGAGGGAAGGAGTGAGGACAGCACTGTCTGTGCTCCTCACACAGCTTCCAGGGCTAGGTCCTCAGGATCCCAAAGGAGAAGCTGTGGGACCACCTCCACAGCCCAAGGAAAGCAGGCAGAGAGTAGGCCTACTCCAGGCCTAGAGGAGGGAATCCTTTTTTAGGGCCACTAGGAAACTGTAAGTGACTTCCAGTTTCAAGAAGTTGAACCTATTCCCATGAGGCATAGGGTGAAGGGCACTCATAGAACTAGTCCCTTAACTCCCAAGAGGGAAAGATTTTCCTCCCTGCTTGGAGCAAGGATACCAGGCCTTTGGGAGAGGGGTAAAGGAAGAGAGAAATTCCCACCAAGCTGTGTGTCCTCAGTCAACCCTCAACCTCTCTGGGCCTCCTTGCTTCTGCCTGTAAGCAGGGCCCACCAATGAGACCTTACAAAAAACACTGGCCTGAGATTGCAGGACAGAGCAGTCACTTCCCACTAACCTTTGTCTCCCGCCCCAGAGGCTGTGATCACTTTCTCAGCCTCCCTTATCTCTCCTCAATGGGGATGTGGGAGGGAGAGACAGTTGTGACTGGGGCCCCCCTCCCTGAGGAAAAGAGTGATGTCAGCCCTCTGAGTCAGGAGCAGACAGGGTAGTGGGAGTAGAGTGGGCTGCAAACACACATTCCACCCCTCCCCAGAGACTGACATCTACACATATTTACCTGGCACTCTGTGCCAGACTTTGTGTTGGAAGCTGGTGACAGACGAGCAGGCAACCTAGGGCCTACTCCCACAGTTACCTCCTGGAGACATCCTCCCTCTTACCCAGGCAGGCAGTCTCACCAGTCCCAGCCCAGAGAGAGTTCGGGAGCCACTGTACCTCCTGCCCTGACTCTCCACTCGACTTTCATACAGGACACCCAAACTCAGACCTTCTTTCTGCAACCCAAGGAGGAGCAGTTTCCTCCTGCTGATGCTTCTTGGTTCAAGGGCTTCCATCTCCGGAGACTGTCACCTGCCCAGGGTCCCTCTCTGCAGCAAGACAAAAGGTGATGGAATGATATATGAAGCAAGACAACTGAGCACCTAACATACACCAGGATGGGTACTGAGCAATAGAAAAGGTACAGGAGTAAAGAAAACACAGTTGCTGCCCTTGAGGAGCTATCATACAGCAATATGACCTTCGAATCTAATAGTCATGATTATTATGCTCAGCATTTATTGAGAACTTACTATAGGGCAGACAGAAGCCTATGCATTTTCTATGCAATGACACCTTTAGTTTCCACATTGGATGTTTGCCTCCTTTCCACCTCGTCTCCATTTGCCAACACTAGTAGGCTGCTCCCTTTTTTTTTTCTGGTTTCCAGGGGGGCTTGCCAAGGGGAGACCCTAGTAGGCCATCTAGGAGGGAGGAAGAGAGAGTAGGTATTTCTTCCCACTCCCTCCCTGCCTCAGTGCTGGCTGTATCCTTTTTCTAGGCGGTGTCCCTCCACACTTCCTGCAACTCTATCATCTAGTCACTCCACTTCTGTCTGTCCAGCTCTACTTAGTGTGACCTCCTTGTCCTGATTTTCCCAGGACTGTCCCGGTTTAGCAATTAAAGTTTTACCTTCCAGAAAACCCCTTGGCCTGGACAAACCAGATGATTGCCACCCAGCTCTAGGGCAGCAATGGCTTCCCAGTCTCTGCACCCTCAAGTCTCTGCATCCTGCATTTCTTCCCTTAGCCATGCCCACGCCTCTGTAAGTAATCCTTTTGTTAAAGTCCATTGAATGGAACTATCTTGGGTAAATTGTTTTCTTCTGGGACCCCAAATGGTACCATCCCTACATGGCCCTGTGAAATGGGTATTATTATTAATGTCTTTTCACAGATGAGAAAACTGAAGCACAGGAACAGTAAGTAACTTAGTCAAAGTCACCACTAGTAAATGGCAGATTTCTTGGGATTCAAGCCCTAGAATTCTAGCTCCAAGAGCCTTATGCTCATCCATTCATGCCTCCTTCACAAAGTGCTGAAAAGCCTCTTTCTTGGGTACTTTTGATGTAGAGACCCAAGATCCTTAGGAAAGGGATGACCTCCCCTTAACGCAGGGAGGAATGGTGTGACCTTCTGGAGCCCAGGCCATGGAGTCTGTAGTAAGCCCAGGTGGAGAGGGAGAAAATGGAAGGATCAGTGCAGGAGCCAGTGCAACAGCTGTGAAAGGGATGGGGGAGGTGACCCTCCCTCCCCTCCTAGAACCTGATGCCCACTCTCCTGGCTTCCTACAGAAGAGAGGAGAAGAAGCTTCCAGTCACATGTTCAGACAGGCCCATGAATGGGATAGAGCCAAGGGTATGGCAGATGGGGCCTAGTTCTAGTCCCAAGTTCCCATCAGAGCCCCCAGCACAAGCTAAGCTGCTGATCCTTGCCCCAGGTGCAGGAAAAAGACACCGTCCAGAGGACCCAGGCTAATAGAGAAGCTAGGTTGCAGAACAGAACAAACAGAAACAGAGCCCCAGAGAGCAACAGGAGCAGCGAGGCTGTGCCGGGGACAAGAAGAGTCTGGTGGATTCAGACATGGGCAATTAGGAAAGGTTCCCAGGAGGAAGAAATTCTGGTGCATGGGAAGAAGGAGGAGCAGGGCTGAAGAGGGCTGTTCTGGGTCAGGAATAAGGCCTATTCTGGGGAATTAACCAGGCAACAAGCTATGAGAGATGCTAAAATATCAGTGGAGATGGAGGAGATGGAGAGCACCTCAGGGAGCTTACTGGAGGGCTAGAAGGAAGCCTCTGATAAGCTGATTGGGCTAAGATAGGATATAACTCAAACAACCACAGATATTCTACAGATCGCCTTCTATGGAGAGTGGGTTGAGCAGTGGCACAGCTTTTATTTTGCTGGATGAGATGTGCAAACCTGGGGGCTGAGCTGAATCTCCGGAAAGAGTGGCAGAGATGCTGCATGTTGCCACAGAGAACCTTTGTCCCTGCCCTTCAGTCTCTCATCAGAATGCCCTAGGAACACATATTTAAGACTATTGTTCAGCATCAGTGCTGAATTATTAACTTTCCTGGGACATCTCTGTCCATGAGAAGGGCCGAGTCAAAGCTCAGAAATGAGAGATGGGACTGAGGTGACAAGACTCAGGTTTGCCATCCTGAATGGAGCTGGAGCTGGGGCATCATGAGGAGAGGACTAGAAGAAGGAATAGGACACAAAAGGGCCTCACCACAAATCCCCATCTCTCAATCCAGGGTGTCTGAATTAACCACCGGAGGCTGGCCTCTGGCCTCAGATTGGTCTGCATGAGTGGGGGGCAGTGGGGGGTTATGCTAGAGACACCAGAAACTGAAGGAGTAAGAGAGACTGAACCCATTAGGAGGGCAAGCATGGGTTTTGTCTTGCTTGCCAAGGTAGCCCAGTCCTAGAAAAGTGTCTCAAATGTGATTTGCACTCAATACAATTTGTGAGAGGGAGGGAGAGGGAATGTGGGTGGGAAAGAGAGGAAGGAAGACTTATCTCCAGGAAGAATTGGGAGCTGTTTCAAAGGCTGTAAGAAATAGAGAAATAGAGGCCCAGGAACAGGTGGCCTTTGGTTCTAGCTTCTAGGCTCCGGTCAGTGGTCTTCAGACCTTCCCCAACCCCCAGAAGAAAATACTTGGGATAGGGATACAGTTTGACCAAGCCTCACCCAGAGCTTTCCCAGCTCAGCCTGAAGGCCATGGTGAGAGAAGAGGATGAGGGTGACTGGCTGGAGGATGAGGCACTGAACACCTTGGCCTGGGGCGGGCACCAGACAAATTAGACAAATCAGTATTCAGGGCTAGACCAGAGTAGATGAGCACTCAGAATAGCAGGCAGGCATAGCTTTATTGACTTTTGCAGTATCCCCTGTGGGATGGCTCAGGTGGTAGGCAGTGAACACAAAGCTAGCCAAGCAGGGATGGGAGTGATGAGGTGGGGGAAGGGCTGAGAACACTTGAGGAGGCAGAAGAGCACGTTGCTGCCACGGCACTCAGTATGTGATGGATGTCTTGAGACTTGACTCCACTGTCTTCATCAGGATGGTGTGGCCGCTGGAACTGGAGCCAGAGCTGGGCACAGAGCAAGATCCCACAGCAGGGCCCTGCTCAGCGTCCAGGATGATGTTGGATCCTCCAGTCACGACGCTGGAGCAGTTGGACCCAAAACTGCCTTTACTGCCTCCAAGTCCACAAGTGCCCACCAGGCTATCACCAGCTCCTCCAGACAAGATGGCACTGTCTCCCCCGATAGCTGCCAAAAAATGCACCAAGGTCACTGCAGGTCCTCATCTCCCCGTGGGGACCCCTCTCCCGAAGTCCCCTGATACTCACAGATCGTGACCTGGGTGGTGCATTCCCCAGCCATCCTGGGGGAGAAAGGACAAGAGGAGGAACTGCTAAGAAGGGCTGTAAAGAATGCATTCCCAGTACTCTTAAAGCCACTCTGAGCAGCTCACATACCCTCTGTAGTTAAAATCCACGGTCCCCAATTTAAAACCCCTCTTAGTAGAATGGGTTGCCTTCAGTGGCTTAAAGTGTCAGGAAGTCTCTCTGAATCCCCCTTAGCAAGGAAAGCTCTGTGTTGGCATTCCATCCTTCACCGACCCTACCCTAGGCACATGTTCCCGGGTCCCTCTGACAGGCCCCACCTGCACTCCTCGCCCTCCAGCAGCCTGCGGTAGGTGGCGATCTCCACGTCCAGGGCCAGCTTTGTGCTCATCAGCTCCTGGTAGTCACGCAGCAGCTGGGCCATGTTCTGTTTGGCAGTTCTCAGAGCAGCCTCAAGATCAGCCAGCTTGGTCTGAGCATCCTTGAGGGCCAACTCCCCACGCTGCTCAGCATCGGTGATGGCGCCCTCCAGGTTGGCATTCTGGGAGGGGTGTGGAAATGAGGGAGGAAATGGCTGTACGCACAACATGACCTCCCAAAGCACCTACTGTGGACATAACTTGAAGGCTGGGTGTACCATAATTTCATAATCTCAAAATTATCCTTAACCACCTCCCAGCTGCTCGCATCCTAAAGGAAATTATTGCCTCTTCTCTTCCTTACCTCTTATAATGGGTTGAATAGCGCCCCCCAAAATGTCATATCTACCTAGAACATTGAATGTGCTCTTATTTGGAAATAAGGTGTTTGCAGATGTCAAGATGCTATTGTATTATATTGAGGGTGAGCCCTAAATCCAATGACTGCTGCCCCTAGACAAAGATGAGAGGACACAGAGACAGACAGAGATAAAACACTACACAAAGACAGAGGAAGAGGTTGGGGCGATACAGCGAGCAGCAAGACAAGGAATGCCAAGGAATTGCATGAGCCTCCAGAGGCTAGGAAGAGGTAAGGAAGGATTGCCCACTAGCTCCTTCAGAAGGAGTGTGGCTCTACCGACACCTGATTTCATACTTCCAGTCTCCAAAATTGAGAGAATAAATATCTGCTGTTTCAACCCACCAAGTCTGTGGTACGTTGTTACAGCAGCCATGGGAAATAATCCAACGTTTTGCCACCTCAGGTGATCTCTATTTATTTCCACCCCCAACCCTCAGCACTTACCTGAATCTCTCCCAGGGTACTCCAAGCTCTCCCTGTCCTGTTCAGGCTATTATCTGCAAGTCTCATCTTTAGAACCACCGTGTTCCTTGATATTTTTTAGAACAGCCTCATTTCAAATATTCGATCTTATTTTCAGAGTTTATCAGACCATGTGTCTCCATTTCTGGTTTGAAAAATACACTCTCTGTACTTACCTTACCACTCCCATGGAAAACTAGTCGTTGAACAAGACTGCCATCTAATTGGCCATCCAGCTGATTGACCCCCACGTTTGGTTCGGGAAAGAAGGCATTCCCTAAAGGCTCTCATTATTCTATTCCCACGCAAGCACCCTGCAGTTGGAGAACATCATCTCCATTCCACAAATGAAGACACTGAGGCTCAGAAATGTGGTCAGTGGCAGAGCTGGGACCCTAACCCAGGATAGCTGATGTCCAGCCCACCGCCCTAACTGTAGCCTACAGGGCTCCTCCCAGGGTCTGGAGCAGGGGAGCTCAGTTCATCAGGCTTGAACTTAAAGAGGGAGAGTAAGAGGGGCTCTATCCACATGAGGAGTTCTCACAGAAAGTGTTTATGGGGGGAGGTGCGGTCCCCAGGTGTGGGCAGGTGGTACCACTCCTAAGTGCTGGCAGCTGGGCTGTGAGACCTCATGTGTTCATGTCACCTGAGTATACTTAGTTTAGAAAGCAGTCTTGGAAACCTTGACTCCCTCAGTCTGACAGGAGGCCCTGGAATCTGCATTGTAACAGACACCCCAGGAATTCCAAAGCAAGGGGTCCAAATTTATGGGAAAACACTGTGGCAGCAAATTGAATAATAGGATTTCTGGTCCTGCATCACAATCCAAAGAAGAGCACATAAGGAGGCCAGACACAAGAGTCTGGCCTTTGAATGAACTGTGGCCCAAGGACTTTCCCAAGAGGGCCCTGCTGGGAGAGGATGGGCCACATGTCACTGGGAGTCAAGCTGAAGTACTTGAGGAAACCACCTGACTCTGTTATCTCAGCTCTCAACGCTGGTTCTTCAGATTTGAAGAAAGTCAGTTTAAAGACGGTTGGAAACCTAAGAATTTGAAACCCTTCACATCTAGAAATGAGGTCTCCAGGAGGAGTGGGAAACCACCTCCCTGCTCTTGCTATCCTCTCCCTCCACCTCTCCAGCTCTTTCCTGTGTCCAGCACCAAGAGTGTGACCTCCTAAAGAGGACTCAGCTCATCCCACTCTACTGTCCATGTCACCTGCTCGCTGAGGTCCTGGCTCTCACCTTCCTCAACAGGGGACCAGGAAACTCAGTGCATGGCCTTAGAGTCTTTGCTGAGCTTGAAGAGTAAGAGTCAAAAGAAGAGATTTAAAAAAAAAAAAAGGACAAATTAACCCCTTCCCCAAGGAGCTTAGAGTAAGATGTACACCCGGACATGGAATGCAGTATGAGCAGTGCCCCCCGGAGTTGTTCAATGCGGAGCCCATGCACCTTGAATTCACAGGAAGGAGGCTGAAGTCCGCTTAAATGGGGCTTAAAGTTCTCTCCATCTCATATTATCAAAAGCTCCAGCCAGCTATTAAGGTTTCACACGAACCCAGTGGTGACTGGCACAAAAGCCATAAGAGGCAGGACTTCAGAAGCTCTGGGACCCCCACCTGCTTCTTGAGGTTCTCAATCTGACTCTGCAGCTTCTGAATCGCCTGCTGCAGCTGAGAAATCTGGACTTTGGTTTCCTTCATGCTGTCCCCGTGAAGCTGGGCAGATGCCTGAAGTTCCTGGTACTGAGGGGGAACAGAGGTAGCGCCATCAGTTGAAAGGACCCTGACCTTTGACATCAAGACCATGAGAAATCCCGTGTCCCCATTCTTTTCCTCCTCACATCCTCATTTGGAATGTGGGTTAAACACAACACCAGGACAAGGCGGGATGTGCTTGCAGAAGTCCAGGCTTGTTTCCCACAGTCTCCCTGGGTTGTCTCCCTCCTGGAGAAGGGAAATGGTCATGCCCACTCAGCCCTGGAGCTTCAGGGAGGTTATCCTAATGGGACTGAGGTGCACGATCACCCTGGGATGTGAACATAGAGACCCAGCCTTTTCCAGCATGGAACTGCCCTCTGGACCCAGCACCTTGGTCTGGTACAGCGTCTCGGCCTCGGCCTTGCTGTTCTGGGCGATCTCCTTGTACAGGGCACGGACCTCAGCAATGATGTCACTGAAGTCCAGACGGCAGTTGTTGTCCATGGACAGCACCACAGACATGTCACCGGCCTGGGTATGGAGCTGGCCCAGCTCCTACAGGGAAGACTGACTCAGTATCCACCCACCGCCCAACTGCCTTTCTCTCTGGAGCCCCGTAGAGGTGGGCAGGATGACTGACATCCCACCCATGCTCTTTGAGTAGGCAGCCCTCATTCACACTGGGTGGCAATGAGCATGCCCTGCCTTCTGCATGGCTGTCTCCTCACCAGAAATGAAGGCTATAGGAGTAGTCTCCAGTGGCTCTTGCAGCTGGGACATTAAAAGAAAACGTTCTGCAAGGCCAGAAGTCACCTGGTCCCCATCATTTCTCCAGCCTCTTATCACTGTCCCCTCCCTCTCACCTCTGCTGCCCCAGACACATGGCCTCCTTATATTTTCTAAGACACCATCACACTCTCTGGCTATAGGCCACTCCCTCATCCTAGAATCTCCAATTCCTGCCTGCCTGGCTAACTTCCTCACCTTCAAAGCTTTTCTCAAATTTTATCTTCTAAATAAGACCACCCCGACCACCCTATTTGAAATTGCCACCTGCCCTACTCCCTACATCCTCAGTTCTCTCCCTGTTTTAATTTTCCTTTTTTCCATAGCTTGTATCACCTTCTAACATACTATATAAATTACTTATTTATTAGGTCTCTCATTTATTGTTCATCTCTCAAAAAAAAGCAAACTCTGTGACTTTTGTCAGGTTATTCACTGGTGTATCCCCAATACCTAGCAATCTCCATAGTATATTCTCAGTAATTGCTTGTCAGCTGACTAAATGACTGTGATCTAAGTCACCCTAACCAAGCTTCACCTCCTGGCCCCTCCTACTATAGCTACAGGGAGCCTGCATCCCCTGTCACCTCCCTCACTCCCACCTGCCCTTGGAGACCACCACTTCTGCCCTTGGCAGACCCTCACTTCTTCATACAGACGTCTCAAGAAGCAGATGTACTCTCTGAGAGCCTCCAGCTTGCCTTCCAACTCCATCTTGCTCAGAAAAACCTCGTCAACATCCTGGAGACAAAGAAATAGAAACCGTGTATCTCCACCTTCCTCTCTGTGGACCCTACTCTGCTCAAGAACCACCCTTGGCCATCTCTGGAGACCCACACCTCCCTCCTCCAGCCCCACCCTGCCTTGCTCTCTCTTTTCCCTGACATTGACCCACACCGCCTTTAGGTAGCCTTTCCTGATTAATCCCAACCAGTTCTGCTTCTTTTACTTCCTCTTCAACCTCTCCAGCAGTGACACCCAAAACACATCACATGGTCCTCAAATCTTGTCCTGGGGTCCCTGTGTCTAGGTAGAGGTCCCATTACCCTGGGGGACTCCTGCAAGCAGCACGAGAGTATATCCTGCACTAGGATCTCCTGCCACCTGCCCTCCCAGCCCAAGACTGGGCTCTATAAACCATGGGTGCTCAGGATCCAAGTGGAGCAACTAACCCAACCCTCACCTTTTTGAGGACCATAAAGTCGTTCTCGACCGTAGCGCGCTTGTGGCTTTCCTGTTCATACCTGCCAAGTAAGTACAGAGGGATGCTGCTGAGGTACCAAGATCAGAGCCCACATCACTCCCCCAAGCACGACCTCCCTGAAAGGCCATTCTTGCCTTTAGATGCTCCAAAGCAAGACAAACAACCAGCCTGTGTCTCTACTTTTCCTATCAGGAGGTTTTGTCACATCCTAGCTATGACCGGCTCTACTCTTTCAGCCCATGTCCCCTTAATGAAATAAGGCCACTTTACTTCACATTTCTATAAAGCACATTCAAGCACCTGTTCTCAGTTATTACAGTCACCTGAAGCAAGCTGTTTGGATTTTATCAGTGAGATTATACAACTTGCCCAAGTCATAGATGATTCACCAGTCACACAGACCTAAAACCCAGGTCTCCTGGCCCCAGTCCTGGGCTTCTTCCACGGCCCACTTCACCTCATATCCCATCCTCTCAACTGCTCTGGGAGGTAAGAAGGTCAGGTGACATCTTCTCAGTTTTCAGATATGGAAACTGAGGCTGGGCTAGGTAAAATGCTTTGCCCAAAGCCACACAGCTACCCCGCTTGCTCACAGTCACTGAACCCAAGCCTCCTGTAGTCCAGGGCTTTCTCCACGCCACCAGGTGACCTAGGTGGCGAGCCCAGAACCATAGCCTGGGTGTGAATCATGCCAAGAGCCTGGGGATGGTCTCATGAAACGAATTCCCTTCTACTCCTAAAACCAGAGAACATCTGAGTCACTTTAGCCCACAGCCTGTTCAACAGGAATTTCTCAAGAAAAAAACCCACTAAGACATTGTTTAAATAAGCCCATCCCAGGGCTGACAAGAAACATGTGCCTGGGATCTGGGGCTCTTGGAACTGAGGCTCTTCAGACCTGAGCATCACCGTCAGCGGGGCCTCCTCACCTGCAGCAAGTGGGGCACCCTGAGAGTCAGAGGGAATGGGATGCAGAGGGGCTGGAGGGGAGCCCAATCATATGTGTGTGGGAGACCCTCAGCTGATAACCCTGATACAGCCCTCCCAGACCCTACCCAGGCCCCATAGGGAGCTGTGATCTGCCTACTTGGCCTTGTACTCCTCCTCCTGGTTCTGACAGGACTTCAGTTCAGCGTCCAGAGCCCCACGTTGTCTCTGGAGCTCTTCCAGTTGCTTCCTGAGCTGGACCAGGTAAGCCTCAAAGAAAGACTCCAGGCCCTGGGAGCTGTCCCTCACTCCCAGCTGCTGCAGCAAACGCCACTTGGTCTCCAGAACCTTGTTCTGCTGCTCTAGGAAACGCACCTGCAGCAAAAGCAGAGGGTGCCTGAGGCTTCTGTGGAACTCCTTGGGCATAGCCTCTGAAAAGTAAAGCCTCAGGGACCCTCCAGTCAGCCCACTTTTGCCCTGCCTCCCAACCCAGACTGGGCAGGAGCTGCCTCATGCCCTAAGGCCTGAAGACTAATGAGAAAGGGCCTTCCCACTGCTGGCTGGCTATTTTCTGCCACTGAGCCCCAACTATGGAACAGCAGGGTCTCAGCATAACCAGAGAGACTCCAGTTAGACCACAAAGGAACTTCCTTGCTGCAGAAGTAATTAGAAAAGTGATAGGCCAGACTTTCTCATTCTCAAGGCCACTGAGAACAGTTTCTTCAAGGGAGGCACTGAGACTGGGGCCTAGCTGAGTTGACCCTCACCTTGTCAATGAAGGAAGCAAACTGGTTGTTGAGAGTTCTGATTTCTTGGGTCTCCTGAGTCCTCGCCACCTGGAACTGGGGGTCAATCTCAATCTTCAGTGGGGTCAGCAGATCCTGGTTGATGGTCACTTCCTGGATGCCCCCTGGAGGGCACAGCAAAAGCCCAGGCCCACCACTGTCCTCCCCGAACCACACCCCTAACCTTCCCCTTGACCCCCAGGTTCTTCCAAGAGAGCCTCCTCGGCACCCCCGGGAGGAATTGAGGTTCCTGCTTCGGCCCCTGGAACGAGCAGAACAGGCTGAGTGAGCGCTGAAACCCCTCCGGGCCCGGCACGGGAAGAGAGACATGGCAGAGACCCACAATCACACAGCTGCAAACAGAGAAGAATCAACAAGTATGAGTTCCTGCCCTGAGGCTCTGGCACGAGACTTTTATCCCCTCCTGTGCCTGGGCTGGGCCTTGGAGAGCAAGATGCTCTTGGCCTGACTGTGTCTGACTGTGACTGGGTCCAGCTGACCTATTCTGACACACCTGGAGAATAGGTGCCTGGCACGTGCAGAGCCCAGAGAAGTAGGAGACTCAGACCCTGCCCTCAGACTCCCAGGCTGTGGGAGAGCTGGGAATGACCCCAAGACAAGGAAGCAACTAGAAGCCTGAACTTCTGTGCTGGGGATGGGGAGCAATAACTCTGAGCAACATCACTGAGGATCATTTAAGAAAGTCTTCCTGGAGAAGGTGATGGGAAAGAAAGGAGAGACGTTCAAGGGGAAAAAAGACGAAGGGAGTTCAGATGGAGTATCTAAATGCCCTGGAGATGCTGGACAGAGAAGAGTGAAACTTCTCAAGGAAGAATCTACCTACAAGAGTTAGAGAAGAAAGGCATTTTGCAGCACTAAGAGAAGCTAGGCGGTTAATAAAGGTGTTACTGTCACTGGTGGCTAAAAGACACTCCAGGATTTGGAAATGAAACAAAAAACACGGTGTCCAAATCCCTCCTCTTGCCCAACCCAGCAATCATCCACAAGTTACCACCCCATTCAAACCAGGCATCTTCATCCAGGATCATTTCTGAACCCAGCCTTCGTTCCTTCTACAAACGCCCAGTGCCAAGTTCATTCATCAAGTCAAGCACTGCATTCATTGTCAGGTTACAAATCGAGGCTCTTAGGCTCTGAAACAAAATGTACACTTAGAAACATACTCCTTTGGGGCACTGGGAGCAGAAACAGAGCGTTAGGATTTCCCACAGGATAGATTCTGTCTTTGCCCTGAGAGTCTGTTAAGTGGAAAAGCCCCAAAGTATACCTTGTATTGAGTGAGGCTTCCACCTGCTGCAAGATTCCTGGAAGGAAACATCAAGCCATCCCCACTGAAGCAACGGGCAGCTCTGATTTTCAGAAATTTCTAAAATTTCCTCTTTACATGGCAGGAAAACTATTTCTCCCTGCCCCCACCCTAGCACCTAGGATATTGGGACCTTTGATAATATATCATAAAAGAAAAACAAACAGAGACTCAGAATAATGAACACTCAAGACATATGCTATGAGGAAGTCAGTCCTAGCAATGCGAGAACCATCCCATAGATACTCCACCACACCCACCTACCAGTCAAATGAGAGTCCCCACCCTGCAGAGAATGAGAAGCCCCCTTTCTCCTTGCCCTAAATGAAATTGAATGACAGATGACCTCAAGGAGCAGAAGAGGCCAGACATTCGGCGGAGAGAACAAAGGAGCTCAAGGGACTGAGGGGCCAGGTGAAGAAGAAAAGAGTAGAGAAAAGACCCAAGCAGGGGATCCAGGTGCAGTGAGGAGAGGCAGGCAGTCTAGAAAGAGAATCTTGGAAATGAACTGAATCCTACTAAAGACCCACCTCCAAACCCTACTTCCCAGGGACCATTTTGCAGAGACAAGGAAGGCCAAGTACCTTCCTTCTAGGTCCCACATGCTTGACATGCTTGAGAAACATGTTTGAGAAAGATCTTCGTGGACCAGACTCTATCACCCCGCCTCCCACCCCAGTATTAAAAGATGGAGGCCAGAGGTCACACTTGGGATAAAGCCAAAACTGCCTTCCTGGAACTTCCCCATATTTGTAATGTTATAGAATATTCCAGAACCCCAGCGAGCTTCAAGGTTCAGTGCCCTCATTTTATACTTAAAGATTCTGAGGCCTCATAGGGTATAGGGTTGGGTACAGAGACTATACACCCTTGAGTAATTAAAGATTTCACCAGGTGACCTCTAAGCCTACTCTGAAATCGCTCTATGGCCTGAGTGACTTGCTAAAGGCCATTCATACAGCTGACCAGACTGGAGCCAGGACACCTAACCAGCTCAGACCACTGCCCCAAAGAGCAGCCCACTAAATCCTTGACCAGAGCCCCACCATTTCTCTCTTATCCACCACTCTATCTAGCTCAGGGTCCGGCATACACTGAGTAGTAATAAGCACTTGTTTTAAGACATGAATTCTTATCCACAACAGGAAATTTCTTGAATCCCCAGGATCTCAAATGCTACCATAATATATTTTCCCCTGTTAGAAAAAATATGGTACAGTGACGGAGAGAACAACAAAGTGTTTAGAGATTTTAATACTCAGCCCCTCACAGGCTGAGTCATTTGTTCCTGCACAACAAGGTACACAAAGGGATCCCAATTCATGAAGCAACAAGGTGCAAATTGCTTGAACCCTGGGTATAAAGTCAGTAATGCGAAGGCTCTAAAGGGGTATATCTGTTAGGTTATATTCCTGCTCCAAGTTAACTATTCTCACCCACACCTCATGCTCTGCAGCCCCTGCCTACCTTGTGCTGCCTTTGATAAAACCCTGGCCCACTCAGCTCCTCATAGCTTCGGCGTGGCCCCTTCTTTCCTCAGTGCACACACCTAAGCCCCCCACCCTGTACCGGCCTCAGCTACAACTCTCCAGCCTTTTCTCTCTAATTGCTCTCAAGGCTGTTCTGCTTGTGCAGTAAATTTTTTGACCAAAAACCATTTAGCACACTATTTATTTACTCAACAAGAGATGGTTGAACACCTACTATGTGCCAGGGCCTGTGCTGAAGGGAATTGTATAGGGACTGAGGCCCAGCCTTGTACCAAGAAAGCTTAAAAGGTAATTAGACAAGTAGTTAATTGCAATTATGATTGAGAAAGAAAAGTACAGGGCATGAAAGAAACCTAACCTAGTTTACCCCCTAATTTATTCTTGAATATGCCAGGAACTCTCCTGACTTCACACTTGCTGTTCCCTCTTCCAGCAATGCTCCTCCCTGGTTACCCACAGAGCTAAAAATCACCTTCCATGGCCGCCCTCAACCAAAATTGCAGCACTGAGGCCATCCCTCCTCTGACACTTCTCATTTTCTTCCTGTTTGCTTTCTTTCCATTTAGGACTCACCCCTGCCTAACACACCATGTGTTCTATTTACTCATTTTATCTGTCAGTCTCCCTAAACTAGAACATGAGATCCATGAGGGCAGTATTTTGTCTCTTTCCTCATTTCCGTACCCTCTGCACTTAGAGCCGTGTCTGGCACACATACAGTAGGTGCTCAATAATTATTTCTTAAATGAATGGATCCCACTCAATTTCATCTCATTGATTTCCTTCCATCTTTCAACCTCTAGAGATCCTTGTGACTCTTAATGCTGTTCTCCAAAGCATTAATCATTCCCCACCTATCCACCCAAGGCTGAGAGCTGCATGCATTTAAGAAACATGGTCTTGTTAGTGTGTGTGTGTGTGCGTGTGTGTGTGCGTGTGTGTGTGTGCGCGCGCGCTCCCTGCCTTTACGCAGCCTTCCTTCCCTGACTACGGACAGCCCAAAGACCTCCCATGATCCGGGAACCATGGAACCTCCCTTCAGTTAATCTTTTACAGCTGAGAAATATATGCCACATTCTAACCCAGAATATTCCATAGGTCCCAAACATCAGTCATTCACATTCAACCTTCACCATTATGCCATATCATCATCCTTCTATGAGAACTATTATGTATTTAATATTTCTCTTTAAATAGAATCTAAATCAATTTACTTTTTTCCTTATCCTGACCCTCAACAATAATAGCATTAAAATTGTGTCTTTTGTGTGCTAATTCTAATTTTTCTAATTCACATTCAAATAAAACCAAACTATTAAAATGTAAAATGTTCATCCATTTCCCAATGGCTTACACAGCACCCTCTAGGAAACACAGATCAACCTGGCACTGTTCACTGCACCAAAGCTGGAAAGCTTGAAGCTGCCCCAAAACCAGTGAGGGCAAGAATAGAACAGCACCCTTTACATGTAGCCCATTTCTATCGGCCTCATAACTGCACCTCTCTTTGCCTCTCTAGGGGCAGGACTGAGAAAGGAAGAGATCAAAGAGACAGCCCCCAACCCTGCCCCAGACCAAAAGAGCACATTTGCTCTATCCCTGGCACCCTTGTGCCTGCTGGGCTGGGGGGCAGGTAGCCCCTACCCTCCTGACTGCACTGGCAATGGCGTGTGGTGGTATAATCCAGAGAATGGGCTGGTTTCAACAGGAAAGGGACGCCCACAGGTGAGCCGAGCTGCCTCCACTCCCCCTCCATACCCAGGTAATGAGACTAAGGGACTCCAGGGAGCACATTTCCAAGACAGAGGCCTTGGAAAAAAAAAAAGAGTTTGCAAAGCTTGCCTAGGAGTTCAGAATTTAAACATACGTCTTCATGTTCTGGGTTGAGGGACAATGCCAAACTCTAACTCTGGAATCTAGTCGTGTGTCACTTAACAGTAGGGATACATTCTGAGAAATACATGCTTGGGCGCTTTTGTCGTTGCGAGGACATCATGGAGTGCACTACACAAACTTAGCTGGTCTAGCCTCCTACACACTTAGGCTGTACAGGACAGCCCATTGCTCCTCGGCTACAAATCTGTACAGCCTGTTACTGTACTGAACACTGTAGGCAGCTGTAGCACAATGGTATTCGTGCATCTAAACATATCTCAACATGGTAAAGACACAGTAAAAATACCGTATAAGAGATTTTCAAAATGGTACACCTATAAGGGCGTTTACCGTGAACGGAGCCTGCAGGATTGGAAGTTGATCTGGTGAATCAGTGAGTGAGTGAATGTGAGGACATTGCTGTGTACCACTGCAGACTTTATAAACACTACACTTAGGCGACATTAAATTTACTTTTTTAATGGCATAGCTTTTCACTACTACATTAACGACAGCTACAACATCACTAAGCTATAGGAATTTTTCAGTTCCCTTATCTCATGGGACCAATTCATATGTGTGGTCTGTTTTTTGACTGAAACATTGTTACGTGACACATGACTATACTAACCCACACACATAATCGTATTTTACAAAGCTCTTCTAAATTTTCAGAATACTGAGGACTCTCTGAGTGCCATCCCTGAGCCAGACCTTTGCAGATCTTTCATCTCCTGTAACCCTCACCACAATCTGAGAAGTTCACTCTAAAGACACTGAAATAAAAGCGACTGCCCAAGACCTCAAAGATAGAGAGAGGCCAAGTCATGTAGTCTTACGGGAACACCACAGCATCCTCCAAGACTCCGTCATGCAATATGTATGTGTACGTGTTTCCTTATTCAACAGAGAACCAGAAGATTCCCCCTTGCTAGAAGAGAACCCAGCTGGGAGGGGACTCTCTGGGCTTCTGGAATAAGCAAGGTCTGCTATTGTGTAATAACTGGCTCTCTGCTGGGTTGGGAGAGCACGTCTCAATTTTGAAGTGTTTGCCATTTTCTGGGGTGTAAACACACATACCCTGGCTGATTTCAAGCTACCAGCATGATGTCACTGACTGTGGTGGCTATCACTGACTACAGCGTTGTCACCAACTGCAGTTGGGAAGATGTGGACACAGTCAGCTCTCCTGAGTTTGCATGAGCTGGCTCCAGCACACCAGGTTCATAGGGGAGGAGGGACAGAGAAGAAGGTGGAGGCCCTCCTGCGGAAGGAAAACTGTCTCAGATCGGGGAAGCCAGAAACACACATTTGGGAGCAAACTGATGAGGCCTGGAAGAGGGAAGGCGGCTGAGCTGAGAGGGAAGAAGGAAGTATTCAGACCAGAAAACCTGAGTTGAGAGTCCTGACTTGCCCATCCAGGGCTCAGCACAGAGCCATTGCCATGCTCACCCAATCAGGTTCAGCCAGTTCGGTGCCTTGCTCCTGGGTTAGCAAATATTTATGAGGCATGTTACTAAGGACAGCTTCCCAACACCCCAGAGGGTGAAAGGCCCATGAGGCGAGTTCTAGGGCAAAGTTCCCCAGATTCCTACAACCTGGAAAAGTAGAGGCCCCAGCAGGGACTAGGCAATGAGGTAAGGGATTACCTGCTCCCTGCCCCTCAGCTCCTCTCACTATCGTCCCTCCCATGGCCATCTGACGAGCCGCGTCCTAGGTATGGGACATGAGGGGTGAGGGTTAATCTTCTGTCCCCATCCCCAGGGAAGTTCAGACTTAGAGAAAGGTATTTTTAAAACTGCAAGTTACAACCCAGTAGTGGGTTATGAAGTCAATATAATGGGTCTCAAACAGCAAATCAGAGTGCATGAGAGGTAACACGGGCCATATTGCACCATGAAATTGCATTCCATACGCGTGTGCATGTCTGTGTAAGTGTGTACAGAACTATGACATACAATGAATTTCTTACTAGGAATCATTGCCCAAAACAGTTTTGGAAGCTCTCTGATAGAGGCAGTGGTTCCACACCCAAACATGGGTCAACCCAAGACAATAAGACTGGAAACAGAAGCATATGTCAGGACTGGGAGATGGGAACTTTTCCGAAAGGGAGAAAAACTGAAAGCAGGATTGGGACAGGGGAAAGCAGAGAGCAAGGACTTCTCCCAATCCATCCTAGGAGGTAGGAAATTCTCCTAATATCTAATCTAATCCCTAAACCCACTAGTGTGTGCTCTGCCCTGCAGCCCACCCACTCCCCAAAAAAAGAACCACAGTCCCCTCCCCCCTGTAACTACAAAGTCACGAACAGTGACAAGGACAGGAACTATTGGTTGGGTCCAGGGAGGGTAAGGTCAGCTGGGTAGGGGAGAACTGACCTTACAGCAGCAAGCTGAGTTCAGACAAGGCAGGAGGTCCTGACTGTGGGACTACTAAGGGCCAGGCTGTATGTGCTGTGGCTACAAGGACCAGGTCAGACCAGGCCTGCCCTTGGTGAATGCAGACTCTGGGTAAAACAGCCACAATAATGCACTACAGAGCAATCCAGCAGTAAAAATAGCCCACACATGCAGAGCACCTGCCAGTTGTTATAGAACGTCAGAGCAGAGAGATCTAACAGGCTATCTTGTCCAACACCTTTGTTTCACAGCACAAGAAACCAAGGCCCAGGGAAAGAAAGCGACCTGCTCACGGCACACAGCAAGGATGAAACTATAGCCCACAAGGCCAGGACTTATTTCACCCTCCGCTATAGAGATCAATGAGACTAGGATAGAGACCCACAGACATCTGCGCCTGCTTCCTTCTAGGGAAGAGTGGCTCTGTGACCTCCCTGACCTTCTCCAGACACTTATTGCTATCAGGAAGTTTTTGGGTCTAACCTCACACATCAGCCCAGTTCCTCTTGGCCCCAGAGGCGCCTACTTGTCACTCTGGCCTGGCAGGTAGAGAGGGTGCTCGAGCTGCCCAGGGCCTTCTCTTGGCCCCTGTGTCAGCCCATCCATTGTTCCAATCCATTGTTCCAACACCTTTGCCTCAGGTGGTATGAAAGCCTGGAGAGCTGTGCCCGCAGAGGATTGTGGGCGCGGAGGGGGAAGAGAGAGAAGAGGACTGGCCGAAAAATGTTGAGTGGAGAGGAGGAGAGGAAAACCACCCACTGTCCAACTTCTTAAAGTCTAGGTTGTTGTTTTCAATTTGCAGAGGAAGAAGAATATCCTAAGGTCCATGGCGCTTCCTTTTCTTTATATAAATAATACAAAGTTATTGTCAAAAAATTCTAAACAACAGATAAAATAAAATTAGGGAAACCAAACTCTTCCAAAATGCTACAGTAGTCACTGGTAACACTTTAGTGCATAATCTTCCAGACTTTTCCGTGTGTAAATATTTCATTATTCATTCAACCCATATTTATTGGGCACTTTCTATGTGCAAGGTATTATGCTAGCTCTAGTGATAAAGCTGTAAATGAAACAGATAAAAATCCATGCCCTATGGAGTCTGCATTTCGTGATTATGGACATGTGTATATGTAGTCAGTCCTCTCTATTCATGGGCTCCACTTGCACAGATTCAACCAATCTCAGATTGAAATATTTAGGGGAAAAGGTTACATTGTTGCTGACACGTACTGTGTAGTCATGCCTATGATGGTTGCATCGATACTGATCATGTAGACTTTTTTCTCATCATGCCCTAAATAACACAGTATGACAACAATTTACACAGCATTTACATCGCATTAGATATTACAAGTAATCTAAAGATGATTTAAAATATACAGAAGAATTATTTAAAATACTTGCTATTTTATATAAGGGACTTCTTGAGCATCCACAGATTTTGGTAACCAGTCCCCCACAGATACCGAGGGACAACTGTATATTCATATGTCTAGCATAGCGCTGTGCTGTACAATAGAGTAAACACCATTTGTTCATATAAATATGTATTTTCCAGAGCAGGATATTACACATATGAATTTATAGCCAGTCCCCCTACCCCGTGTCAATAAATGTACTTTAGATTATTGTAAGTGGTTCAGAGTATTCCCTTGCATGGATTCTCAGGGCACTGAGTTCTTTCCCAAAGGAGACATGATGAACCTTGCTCTGGAAGCCCCGTCTGAATTCTCATGTACACACACACACACACACACACACACACACACACACACACGAGCATGCATGCACACACTCCAGCCTGTGGGAGCCAGCTGCTGACTCGCTGGACAAAGCAGTGAAATCCAGTCCTAATCCCAGACTTCTTTCAGCGATTTTCCAAGGCACCGACACCTCCCTGCAATCCCTTCCAGGCTTTTCCCACTCTTGACTCCCCCTGCAGGTGGTCCAGGCCCTTGCACCTGGAGCGGAGCCTGGGCGCTGTCCTGCACAAGCCAGCCCACAGCAAAAGCAGGTGCAGATCATGGTCTCCCTGAAGTTCCCTCCTTGCCATCGCCTCCCTAGCTGCCTGATGGCAATATCAGGCTCCCAAATGGGGACCTAAAGCGTCAGTGATTCCTGGGTGTTTTCTGAATTTTAAGAAGTCCCAGCTGGCCCTGGGCCAAACTGGGAAATCCACGGTACACAAACTCCCTGGAAGCTAGCTCCTGGGGTTTTTGGGGTTCCTTGGGCTGAAGATCCTGCTGGTGGTTAAGAGCATGGGTCAGTCTGCCCGGGTTCAGATGCCATCTCCACTACTGACTAGTAGGGTGGCCTCCGGCAAGTGACTTAACCTCTCTGTACCTCCACATTCCTGACTGTAATAAAAGGATAACAATTCTTATTTTATAGCATTGCTAAGAATGTCAAACAAGATGATACACATAGTGCTCAGAACAGTGCTTACAGCGCAGGGCGGCATCCACCAACTATTAGCCTTTATCATTATTATTATCCTCTGAGCCCCCACTCACCAACCAGCTCTGGCTTACTAAAGGCTGACTTTTCTGGGTCCACTTCTTTTGCTCTCACTGTCATCTGAGGACAATTGGACCTTCTCACGTTCTGTGACAAAAGAGAGAAAAAGAGAGAAAAAAGTAGGGATATCGTGTGTGTAAATATGCATGTGAATACTTGTGGGGAGCATATCGCGGAGAGCTTATAAATAAATGTGGGGGGATGAGTGTGAGTGTGCAATGTAGGATGATCGGATGCTCATGCAGAACCTTATATGTGCACGTACAAGTAACAGTGTAGGAGCTGTGAAAGTATAGTTTGTATGAGAATGTGTAAGCTGGTTGTATAGTATAGGGTTGGAATGTGAATGTATAATTTCCATGAATGTGTATCGGAGAAGACACTTGGTACATCAGTGCGTAAGAATGTATGTGTGGGAGAGAGGGTAGAAGGTGTGAGGGTGTAGGGGTGTGTGTGTTATGAATATGTATGTCTGAGGTTGTATGTGAATGCTCACATCTCCCAGCCCCAGCCCCAGCACACATCTCTTGGAAAGGGGGCTCCGTTAAAGATAAAAATTCCCCACACTGAGAGAGACAGTGCCCCTGACACAGTGTAGACCAGCCTTGATGTTTTTCTCTCTTCAAAGCTTTCCAGTTTCCTAGATTAAAGCTGCTAGTTCAACAGAGCCCAGCCTCAAACCCGCCCCGATGATCGAAACTCTCGGGGAAGGAAACAACTCCAGCAATCTCCGCCCTGCACCCCCACCCACCCCGCTCAGGAAGACACCCACACCTCACCCCCCACCTCTCACCTGATGCTCTGTCTGCTCTTCCCACCCTCTCCCTGCTCTCCCCAGTCCCCCAGGATACCTGGGGCAGCTCCCAGCCACCGACAGAAAGCTTAAGCCCCTCTCCAGGCTTTGAACCACTTTGCCTACCTGCCCAGGCAAGCCCGTCCCAGGGGCAATGGCAACTCCCTGCCAGAGGTGAACCAAGGCTGTGAAAATACAGTTTGTGTGTGGATGGGGTAGGGGGACCAGTTTCAGGACCCACAATCAACTGTCCTCCCAGGAGGCAGGCATGCCACCTCACCCTGCATCTCCTAAAAAGGCAAAATCACAATAAAGGACTGGGTTGGGAGGGTGCCTCAGAAAGAAAGATCATTTGGAGGCAGGGGCTGGACATCAAGAAGGGTCTTTCTTTTCATTTAGGGGTTCTCTCTTCCAGGAAGTTGTCTCAATTGTTAATACTATTAAATGTAGTAAAAATAATTATCACTAATGCACAACTACTACATGTCAGGTGCTTTACACACTGTACCCCTAATTAACCCATTTGTAGATGGGGAACCAAAGCTCAAGGTTAAATAACTTGTCTTAGATCATACAATCAGTGGTAGCAGAGTCAGAATTTGAACCCAGGTCTGTCTGTAAAACCTAGACCCTTTCTCAGTGTGTGCCTGCATTCACCTGTCCATTCTCAGGTAGAATCGACACCTCAGTTCTTCCCCCTTCATCACAGAGGTGGGGAACCCAAAGAAAGACAGACCTGTTCAGACCAGAGGGAACAACTAGGAGGATCATGGGACTTCCAGAGGAGGGGAGCATGAAGGGGTCTCAGTAAGCAAGGGGGAGAGATTGTGGAGTGGAAGGGATTGAAATTGATGTGGAAAGGGACCCAGGCCTCTGTGCCACCTGTCCAGGGAGGACTGGTGCATGGTTCTATGCAATAAGTCAGAGTGGGGAGCAGAGATTTAGGGGTAGAAATTGAGGCCTGGTGGCTGAACCCCCAAAATACCTGTCCCATCATCACTATCCCCAAAGAAGCCTGACTTATCTTCCTCATACCCCTTCTTGGGTTCCAGAAGTCTCCGACCCCAAGGAGCCCAGGTGCTGGGCAGCTGAGCACCTCCAAACTCTAGAATGTACCAGGGCCTCATTCCTCAAGCTGACTCACGCCCAGCACCAGGGAGGAGCACTCAAGCCCCTGGGCTTACAGAGGGAAAAAGAAACTCAGTGGGACTCCAGAATGACCAGCCAAGGTGTCAGGAGGGACAGGCCCCTGGCTGAAGATTCAGGAGAGGGGACATGGGCTGGGGCCAGGGAGGGAGTGGGAAGTGGGAGAGACAGCAAAGCAGGGTGAACAAAGGAGAAGGGATGGGGAGAAAATGGGGTTAAAAATGCCATGGGGCCCATGGAGGGGGGTTACTGGCTGAGGCTGAGGCAGAACACTGAGGGAAAGGGGCAGGGCAAACCTCACCTGGTCCCATCCCCAGTCCCCTCCCAGCTTCCCCAGTTCCAGCCAAGTCAGGGAGTACCAGTGTCAGAAATCCAAGGGAACCTGAGCAAACTTCCACTCAGCCTTCTCTCTCTGTAACTCTACTCTAAGAAAGTGACAAGTGTCAGTCCCCAGGCCTCGTGAAGGCCTTTTGCAAGAGGGAGGTGCAGAAACTGCATCAAAACCCCCTTTTAAAGTTCTTTAAAGAGCCTAGCCCACCACCAAAGTAATGGGCCAGTGCTGCTCAAGGGAGACTAAAGCCAAAGCGCTGACACAATTGAGGAAAGAACAAAGTAAATTAGCAGTGGGACTAGATCAAGGAGACTCAAGTCAGGCAGGAGAGACTGACCCACAGTTGCAGGGTAAGGCTCACGATGACTCCCCCACGCTTGACCCCCAGGAGTCCTTTTGTGCCAAACCACAAACCAGAACCGCCATCTCGGGGACCTCTCAGAAGGGTTCTGCTCCCAGGGGGCAGGGAATCCTTTCACATTCTGTTTAAATCCACCTGATACCTGGTGATCTGTGAGGAAAAAGAGGAGAGACTGAGAAATATTAGTGTAACCCCATGGGAGCCATATGTACATGAGAATGATGGTCCCTGCCAATGGATTATTGGAACAATTAAGTTCGTTATATGAAGCAGGGTCCCCAATGCCCAGGCCGTGGGCCAGTACAGGTCCGTGGCCTGTTAGGGATGGGACCGCACAGCAGGTGAGCGGCGGGCAAGCAAGCAAAGCTTCATCTGTATTTGCACACCCCCCAGAGCTAGCATCACCGCCTCAGCTTCATCTCAGATCATTGTGTGTTAGATTCTCTTAGGAGCGCCAGCCCTGGTGCCAAAGGTTAGGGCCCACTGACCTAAAGCATTTAATACATCCTGGCAATTAGCTACTCAGAGGGAGCAGCAAAGATGGGATCCTAAAAGCCATAAATGTATAGAAAACATAAAGACAATGTCTCTCGGTACCCCAGGGCCACAGAAGAGGGGCCTGGGCCCAAACACGCTCTGGCTCTGGCCCTGGTCAGGGCTCTTCTGCGTATCATTCGCATGTGCCCTGTCGGGACACACGTTTCACCCCTGTTGCTTCAGAGCCTCTGGGCCCTGCATCATCTTCACCCCTTCCTAGCGGACCTTCCTAGATTCTTGCGGGCTGGAGGACCCCAGAGGCAGAAGAGAGCCCAGGCTGGGGCAGAGGATCTGAGATAGGACCCCGGGTCTGCAGAGGGCCTGACGGCACCTGCAGGCAGGAAGCCTGGCTTAGGGCGCCCCCTGCGGGGCGCTCCCGGAACAGAGACGGGGAGGGACGGGCGAGCCCCAGCTCCTCCCAGTCCCACGGGAGGCACAGCGGCCCAGCCCCTTGGCCTCCCTGGCCCTTTGCTGCCCCTAGCACCGAGTCTGGGAGCAGCCCCACACCAGATGCTCACTTCCCTCCCCCAGTTAGCCAAGACCCAGGGGCTCAGTGCGTGCTGTAGCAAACACCCAGGCAGCAATGTGTGGGAGCTCCGCGCTGGCAGCAGCACCCCCCTCCAGATACCTCCAGGTCGTCCCCAGTGCCCACCTCCGCCACCACCCCACCATCCTGCAGCCTGGAAAAGGAAGGTGGCGGGGGTCGAGATTTTACTTTTGGAAAGAATTTTACTTTTGGAAAGAATCGTGAAGCAGTGGGGGGAACTTCACACGGCCTGTAGTGAAAGAGGACCCACCAAGGTCTCTCCAGCTGGGGCCTCACCCCACAAGGCTGCAGCTGGCCGGATTGAGGTCAAACCAGGAATGGATTTTCCCACAGGAGGAGGGCAATTTGGGGGCCCCTGGGAGATACCTAGCTCCCTTCCCATCTATTAGTTCTGCCCATCTAGTTCAGCTGGAACAATAGAGATGGCAACATTTGACTAGGGGGAAAAAAATGTCAAAAATGCTCTGAGCCTGCAGTTTGCATGTTGACATCTACAGATGCTCACAAGCTATGCTTTCCCGTTGGGCTCCCTCCACCCGCCACCCCTGCCTTGGCTGGGCGTGTGAATGGGGGCAGAGGAGAGGGCAGGGCAGAAGGGTGTGTGTGTGAACAAGTGAAGTCATCCTCTCTGGGTGGCTCCTTTTAATTAACACTCTGAAAAACTCCCAGCCAGCAAAATTAGCTCTTGCCAACTGGGAGCCCAACCCTTCTGGCTCATCCAGGCCCTGGGGGCAGAAGGGAGCAGGAAATCTGAGAGCAGGAAAAGGGGTCTGTCAAGGCTTGGACATTTGAGAAGCTTCCCCAGTCTTCTGAGGACCCATTGGCAGAGCCAGATGGCCTCTGGGAAGCTTGGATTCTCTTTCTCCAGAGGCATTGGTGGAACTATCCCCTTGCCCCTGGCTTCTCCAGGAGACTAGCCCCTGAAAGTGTTCAGTGTCCCGGTCCTGGAGGTTACATCCAGGTCCAGGCTGGAGTAAGACATTCAGGCCTCCCTCCAGTTGTACCCAGCATTCAAAGCAAAGAGTCACCTGGACCCTCATGGCTAACATCTGGTCCCCAGGGTGAGAAGCAGCAAGTTTACTCCATGAAGGGAACAGAGTAAGCTTCATCCATCTTCCCTCAAGACCCCCAGCCCCATGGTCCAGAAGCCACCCCTTAGACTTATCCATGTCCATCTTCTCCCTCGAACCCTTCCTCCAGGCAGCGGCCTAGTAAACCTCCCAGAGCCTGTGAGAACCTTCCAGTCTGGTGTGTTCAGGTCCCATCTATGGCACACGATTCTCATTTCCCTGGGTCTGACCCACTCGTCCCCCATCAGGGTGGAGCTCCAGAGGATAGGACCTGAGTCCCCTTCTTGCTTTAGTTTCCATCCTCAGCTCCTAGGACCAGAAGTCCATGGGAGGGACACAGATCTGCTCACTGTGAAAATAGACCTGGGGGAAGGGGTAGAGGGGAGAACTGAGACTGGGCTTTTCTGGATGAGGAGGCAAGAGTCACAGGTTCCATCCCACTACTGCTTCTACGGAATCATTTTGTGACCTCAGACTTAGGGCCTCTATCTCAGGTCTTGACTCAGTAACCTTGAGGGTCCCTTCCGGCTCTGACAACCTCTGGTACTAGGATTATCCAGTATCCTAATGTGCCCGGGACTCCAGGGCAATGGGAGAATGCTGGAATGGGAGAGTATGGAAGACCATGCTAGTGAGAACATGGCTTCCTAGGAAAGGACTCTCACTCCCAGAGCTTTCCCTGAGACTAGAGAACCGCTTCAAATGTCTCCAGCTCTGGGTAGGGGTAGGGGAGTAAGTAAAGGTAGAGGTTGGTTCAGTTATGCCAGGTAAGTTCCAAAGAGCTGCTTCACAACACTATGCCTAATATACTGTGTGTGCAAAATGTGTTAAGAAGGTAGATTTCATTCTTACCACATAGAAATAAAATAAAAAGTAGAGAACAGCTATCTGAAACCTCTTCAGAGCCCAGTGAGATCTGAGCCCAGAAGGGTAGCCCCCGTTTCAGCGGTGCCCCCTCTGGCTGCTTCCAGGTCTCAGCGGCCAAATCCCCAGAACCCACCAGCCCAGAGAAGTGGTGAGGAAAAGACCACCCTGCTGCCCCCAAGCCCTACGCAGAGAGCCAGGCCATCATGTCTCCCCACCAACCATTAGGGCTCCAAATCTTCTGGGGCTCTGGTTGTTGGGAGAGGGTGGGGCCTGATTTCAGGTGACAGTAGAGAAAAGATGGGGTGACTGCTCTCGGGGAACAGAGTGAGGCGTGTCAGAAGAATGAAAGCGTCCTTTCCCTGAGGCTGAGTGGGAGGCAGGGCAGAGCGGGCACCGCCCGACGCTGAGGCTTCCGCCCCCCCCACCCAGCTGGGCCACTGTTCCCATCACACCCTGGGCAGTAAAACTTGCTTTTATGGTAGTTGCGGGGGTTGCTGTTTTCCTTAGGGGTGCTGTTTGTGTCTGTGTATCTATATGCAAACACACCTGGTCCTCACATATGTATGGATATCTGAGGTTTGACATGTGTTTGTGTGTATCGGTGTGTGTCCATGAGTGTGTTTGTGTGGATATATCCATGTGGGTCTGAGAGATCGCCATTGCTACCTGTTCATTGAGTTATTACAGTGTACCAGGCATTTTCCAGCTGTTATTTCCTTTCATCCTCACAACAACAGCTGAAGGAAGGTACTCTAGCTATCCCCATTTTAGATAGAGAAACAAAGAGATTTGATAATCCACCCGAAGTCAGATAACTCAAAAGAGACAGAGCTGGGACGCTTGCTTCTCAAGCCGAAAATGTCTGTGTGTGTCTTCTAATAGACGTGAGATTCTGGGCATCCGCAAGCCTGTCTGTGTGGGTCTGTGCGTCTACACGGTCTCTACCTGCTCAGCGAGTCTACGCACATCTGCATGTGTGTCTGTGCCAAGCCCAGGCCCTGACCAAACCAGGCTTAAGAGCTGGGGTCACCAAACCCGTAGGAACAGTGACCCTTTCAAGAATAGTAGCTGTATTTTCTGAAGCAGAAGGCAGGTCCGCAGTGTGTCTCACTCAACAGAAAACGTGTGCCACGCAGACAGTGGCGGGAAACGCCAGTGGGCAGCCAGCACAGTCCCCGGGCCTGGGAAACAGGGCAGTCTGTGCCCGTGGAGGAGGGGCTGAGGAGGAGAGAGAATCTGGGAAGAGCTCAGAGGGCAGCAAGAAGAAGGCGATGTCCCCCGTGGCTGGCAGGGCCACCCTGCCCCTACCCAGCAGAGGAGGGGCGGCAGGCAGGCCTCGCTTCTGGAAGGGGAACCCACCGACTCCCCGGCTTCCCGGGAGCGCTCTTCCCTAGGATCCCCCCTGCTCTCCTCCTACAGCCTCCCTCCCCAAGCACCAACCATGGGCGCTGGGCTCGGGGTCGCTCGGGCAGCGAGGGGCCCTTGCACCGGGAGGCCTGAGCGGTCGTCCGGGGGGCAGCCGCCCATTGGCCGGGCCCTGCGCTCCCACGGCCGCGGGGGCCGGGGCCAGGGCGGCTCCGCCGGGCCCAGCCGGTGACTCACCCTCCTCCCCACCCTGGAGCTGGCGGGGCGCCACGATGCTTCCACCCGAGCCCCGCCTGCTGAGCCGGGACAGCCTGACTCAGCAGGGGAGAGCCGGGCCTGCGCCGCCCTGTCCTCCCTAGGGGCAGGGGCAACAGTGGAGAAGCTGTTTCTGTCCTTCCGGGAGAACTGGGTCCTCTGCAGAGGGGGGCATTGGTGTCTGTCCTTAGGGTGGTGGGGACCTTTGTCCCTCTGAAATGGAAAGCGGAGCGCCTCTCCTTGGATAGGTGTCTGTTCTCCCTCTCCGGAATCTTTGTGAGGCCCGCTGATGAGCTCTGGGCTTTTGGGGTCTGTATATTGGTCCTTTGGGGTGTTATTCCATAATTACCATTTCAAGATCATCTCTGTACACCCCTCACCACCCTTTGCAAACACACCCGGACAACTTCTCTATGCCACTGTCTGAGATGGGTGCAAAGCCTGGGACTGGGCCTGTCAGGGCCTACATTTGGAGAGTTCTCCTGCCCCGGCTCTGCCCACCTCCACTCTGCCAGGCCCCTGAAGGTGGGAGACTATATACTACCCTGCAGACAGGCTCAAGGCACCACCTCTAACCCCTGTGCCCCTTTCCTGCAAGATCTCACAATGATCTCAAAGTGATCCCTTAAAAAGAAAAGGATCCACATTTTTCCAGAGACTGCCATGCACCAAACCGTATGCTAGGTCCACCTCATCTATTACTTCTAAGAGCAACTCCAACAATAAAGAGGAGAAACTGAGGCATGGAAGGGTGATACGGCTACAATAGTGAGAGTCTACATTTGAACCCAGGTCTGTCTGACTCTGAAACATATGCGCTTTCCACTGACTGTGACTGCTCTCTGAACTCCTGGCTGGCAGTGGCCTAAACCTAGCCCCATTCTACTAAAGCAAACTTGGGGAAACCACCAATTCCACAGAGAGGCCCAGTTCTCAGCTTCGCCCAGGGTTTCCCATCCCAGGGAGGGTCCCTGATGGATGTGAGGAGTAGGGTGGGGACGAGGGAGGGGAGCAGAAAGAAGCTGAGTGTCAGCACATGCGGGCTTTGGAGAAGACAATAGGACATATGTGCCAGGTCCCCAGAGGGGAGAAGGCTGAAGAGGAACATTGCTAGCTCAACACATACTTCACAGGACACACAGATACATACACAATGATCAGGGGACCCACCTGCACACCCACAAATGCATGTACCCAGTAGTTTGTAGGGGTTGTTGCACATGGACACATACATAGAAGTGTGTGTCACACTTATACACGCATGTTTCAAGGGCTGCTCACATGGTTTCTAGGGCTGCTGCAAGCACATGTATAGGGCTCAGTAGAATTGCTGCACACAGACTCACAATGATGGTTTGTGGGTCACACATACACACACACACACACGCACACACTGTCAGAACCACCAAAAAGGAGGTGATGGAGAATAGGAATAATATGTGAATTTGTTGCAGAAACAAATTGGTCCCAGGGCCTGGACAAGCCCTAATCCAGGAAGCCCAGGCCCCTCCCTCCCTTCACCCCCTCACCCTGGATAGGCCACTACCAACCACTGGCCCTCTGCTCTCTGGGCCTAAGATCTGTACTACTCACATCCACATGTAGACATGCACACATGCACGGAGACCTTAGAGAAAGCTTGCCCTGACTCATGTAAATGACTTCCACAAACATGACATACACAGGCCTTTCTGATAAGGGCACAAACATAGCAGTCGTGTGAGCACACAGCCTTCTCACAAACATATCCATGAATGACTCCTACATAAACATGCCCAGGTGCCAGTCACACACACACAGAACCACCGTCGGCCCCACACAGACCCACGGATACATGCACACAACAGAGGAGGAATACAAATGCATACACAAGTCAAGTGCACATAAAATAATGGGAGAAAGTGTGCATGGATGCACCTCCCCATCCCAAAGAAATCTCCCCCAGCACAGACCACTGCCCCTCAACCTTCTATCTTGGCCAAACAAAGCCCAGGCTTGCCCCATCGGCTCTATCCCCATCCTGGCCCAAGACAGGCCCTATCCTGCCTGCCCCGGCCTGCTTGGGTGGGGTTCTGCCTGCTCCCCGCTGCCAGCTGCCAGCTCAGCACAGGGCACGGTGCCCTGTAGTGCTGGCTATTGCTCCTGCACGTCGCCAGCCCCACCCCCTCCTCTTAGGCCTGCCACGTCAGCATCTGGGACCTCACCTGGGCTCCACCTAGCCCATTTCTGCAGGCAGTGGGCAGGGTGCCTGATCCCCAGAGCTGGGGTCCAGGAGGAGAAGCCTGCTGACAAGACCCCAGGGGGAAGGGAGAACCCAGGAAGAGCTTTCAACCACCATCCCGTTTCCTTCTCCTTTTTTCAGATTGACCCCTCCTCACAATATTGGGCTTCCACAGTAACAGGTCACTCCCTGACTGCAGTGCACAAACACCCAGAGCTACAACTCCATCCACACTGTCTCCTGACCCACAGATATCTGTCCACGCACGAGGGCTTTTAAGCACGTGTGCGCGCGCGCACACACACACACACCCAGCACACCTTCTCAGCCCAGCACGTAGCTTTGCACATACAACCACTCAAGCACACACTCCCAGCCCATCACACCCTGTGTCCCAGCACCTCCAGCCACGCAAGTCTCCATCACAAACACATGGTTTCCTGTTGTCTCCATAAAATAGACACAGTTGAAAACAGTGCCCCTCTATGTGTGTATTCTCATAGACTCATACTGTGTCACTAAGCATTTGTAACTGTCCCAAACAGCCATTCTAGGGGGTCGGTCTCTGTGCCCCCCTTGTGTTTGCAGTTCCAGGACATTGGTTTGGGCTTCATTTTATCCCTGTTCTGGAGCTATGATAAGCCTGGCTGGAGCAGAGGGCTGGGAGATGTCACCCTAGAAGTCATGCCCTCTCACAGACTGGCCCTCTAGGCGTGGGGAAGAAAAGCAAAATTGGCCAATGGCTGATGTAAACACAGATCTGCAGAGACCCCATGGCACCTGAGGTGGACTGGAGAAGAAGAGTAGGCCCTGGACCAGCTACCCAAGGAGGGAGCCTTGCAAAGGCTGGCAGCCGGGATTATAGGAGGAAGAGAAGCAAGGACAAAATGGTGACAGAGGTTTCAGGGATAGAGGCCAGGATCAAAAAGCAGTAGAGCTCCTAGAGCAAGACTAGGAAGGCCCAGACCCTGGAATGAGACAGGAGGTCTGAAGACCCCAGACTCTCCCCTCCCCACGCCTCTCTTTCTCTCTCTCCCAGCTTGAGAGTCAAGCAACAAGCATATAAAAGCTCCCCCTGTGGACTTCAGAGGCTGGCCCTGCTCTTTCTTGAGGTAGGTGCTGGTAACATGACGTGTTTGGTTTGTGAAAATTGTCAAGCCGTACATTTAGGACACAAGTATTCTCTGCATGTATGTTACACATCGAGGAAAGTATTTTTTATCAAGTAAATCCCCCACTGTGTACAGGGCTCTGTCTTTTCAGGTAGATGTGAACAGTCTGTACCTGTCTGTGCCTGTCTGTGCTTGTGCACAAACAGCCTCCCATGCGAATTATTCTTTGTCTCTGCTGCCTAAGGCCCCCTGTGTATGCACTCATGGCACATACATGTGCACACAGACACACCAGCTCCCCACCTGTCTTCCCTCTGTGACGGTGCAGCTGAAGCCGAGGGATGGGGGAGATGTAGTCAGGCCTGCCTTTCATTTAAGCAACAGAAGTTTACGATCACCGGCTCTGTGGCAGGCTTGGGGACACAGGATGCATTTCAGGCAAGTTCACTGTCTGCTGGGGAGACACAGCACAGTGTACAGGCCATATTTGGGAAGACAAGGGAAGGGGGGAGCCCAGCCTCTGAGGTGGAGGTGTCAGGGAGGACTTCCAGGTGGGCAGCACAGGAGAGGTGCATTGCAGGCAGGGAGAGAGCACACACAGACTCGGAGATGTGAGGGTATGTGGCTTCCCCCAGGAAACTGCAAGGAGCTCAGCTGCTAGAGTGGAAGGGGGAAGAGGCAGGGAGACAGTAGGGCTTGTGGCTACAGAGGCCGACTTAGGCCAGGTCAGGCAGGGCCTTGAGAGCCAAGCCTGGGGCATCTCCAAGAAAGGGATTGGGGCAGAGTGTGACATGATCCGAATCAACCCAAGGGAGTGCTATGGAGGCAGGAGCACTGACTGAGAACCAGGACACCCAGGTTCTCATCCTGGCTCTACCTAGACACTCACTGAGTCCCCTCTCTGGGCCTCCAAAACAGCAGATCACCAGGCCTCTGCGCTGCTGACCCATAGTGCCAGCTGTGTCCCCTCCTGCAGAGCCGGGAACCTCCCCTCCCATGCCTGCTGTGCACATCCTCCGGGATCCTGCACACCCCTCCCCAGCTTCACCTGCCAGCCCTTTATGATAAGAGGGCATCGCCCTCCCACCCTGGCCTCAGCCAGCTCTGCTAATGGAGCCTGCCGCCTGCCGCCTGCCGGTAAGGCAGGATCCAGCGACGGACCCGTGGCAGTGTGGGGCCCTCTAGTGGAGCGCCTGTCACCTCTCACCGGGAACTCAAACCTCCAGGGCAATGTAGCAGAAGGCACACACCGGCAGGAGCACGGCTGCCCCCTGCACCTCTCTGTGGCCCCAGCTCCCAGCGCCCCACCACAACAGTGTCTCCGGGTTTGCCAGGTGTGTAGGGAATTCATGAATGGAGACTAAAATCCACCCCAAGCTCCATTCACCAAGCCACACCCTGGCCCAGGGCTGCACCCCCAGAAGGATGACAGCCTCTTCTGATTTGCACCAAAGCACCCGGCGGGCTTGCGATGGTCCTGCAACCCAGGGGCCTCTCAGGCCTGGCTTTTGGAAAAGGAATAAGCAATCTGGCCACTCTGCTCCAAGGAGCCTGTAGAGTTGCTTCTTCTCTGCTCCTCGGCTGCTCCCCAGTGGACACTTGTTGTACCTCCTGTTTGCTCACATCCTGCCTCCTTCCCTCAGACTATATAGCCAAGGCTTAATGCCCATTCTTTGGAGGTCCAGACATGCTGTGCAGCAGGCTTCAGGGAAGCTGAAAATCCAGGGCTTTCTGTGTCCCTCGAGTCCCCACCGCTGTGCTGCCCCCTAATAACAATACCGGACTCCCAAAGTCTGGCTAATGAAGGCAGGAGCTGGTGTTGGAGATTTTGCCACCCTTTTTATCTGCTTCCCCTCAGTCCCTCCTATGCTGGTGTGAGCTTCTATGCTGTGGAAACCAAGTCAAGCTTTGTCTCTCTGACCTCAGTCTCCCTACTTTAAACCAGAGCCCAAAGATATGTTCTCAGTGGCTTGTGTGATCTTGACCAGGACGGTGTTTTTTCTAAATTTTTTAACTGGCTGCATATATTTAAAAATAAAAATATTTTATGTAAAAATCCAGATTTCTGATTTCTGTTGCAAAGTTGAAAGTTCTGGACACACTGGGACCACATCCCTGCATGACTACAGTGAAGAAGCTGCCCCCAGCCTGACCCCGACATTTGGGGGAGCCAAGGTGCAAAAGGAGGCCCAGAGCCCCCAGTTTTTCCGACCCAGTTCCCTCCCACACCTCCTCCCACACTTGGAGGAGCCTCACACACCAGCCCATGGACACCCTGACAACACTCCGAGGGCGTCCGTAACAGACCGATAAAAGCATAATGGAGCTACAAATGTGAGCCATACATGGAATTTTAAATTTTCTCATAGCCACATCTATAAAGTAAAAAAATAGGTGGAATTAACTGTAACAGTGTATTTATTTAATTCAATATATCTGAAATATTATTTCATGATGTAATAATATTTAAAGTTATTATTTTACATTTACTTTTTCTCACATTGTCTTCAAAATCTGATGTGTTTTTTGCTTAAAGCACATCCCAGTTCAGACTAGCCATATGTCCAGTCCTCAGTAACCACATGTGGCTAGCGGTTGCCTAATTGGGCAGGGCCGTTCTAGACACTCCCCTACCCCCAAGTCAGTCATCCTTCAGCCACTGGCCACCGTAGGGACTACTGTGTGCTGGAGGTGGGGCCCTGGGAACACACCCAAGCAGTTTATGGAAGTGAACTCGGGGCTGTTTGCACAGGGATGGGAAAACACAGGCTCTGTCTGGGTGGGCATGTTCCTTTGGCCCCTCAGACTCCTCATTTGGGTGAAGGGGCACAGTCAGAGGGTCACGGAGCAGGGCTGATAAAACATAAACTTCACTTCAGGGGTGCCTCTGGCCCAGGTATTATAAGTCATTCTAGTTTGCCATAGTCCCCACCATTCCTTTTTACCATCCCAACAACGAAGCTGAATGTCAGAAGCCATGTCTATATTTGGGCCATCTTATAATAGAGAAACTGTCCCTGTGTCCATCTTTCAGTCATCAGTTGGAGAAAGGCTGGCAAGTTTCAAAAAAAAGACAGTGGAAAGTATAATTCTTTGCAGACAAAAAGAATATTCCCACGTTTTTCACATGCAAACGGCACATCTATGCGTGGTTTCTCACCCCAGACCCACGTCCTCTTTTACCTTACCTGTCTGGCCCTTATGGGCATTTAAATTTTAATATTCTAAATTTTAAAAAAATCTTCCAGTTGCCCCCATTCGCATTGTTCCAATAAGCCCCAAAGGTAGACCAGTAGCAGGAAGAAAGAGTAACATCAGGGGAAACATCCCAAAGCCAAGAGCCGGCCACAGTGGGGAAGGCAGGTGGCTGGGCCTTCCCTACACTGTCCTCCAGAGGGCGCCTGGAGCCCAGTATAGTGACCCACGGGCCTTAAGGTGAACTTGAACTGCCATCTTCTTCCCTGCTCTGCAGTGTGCCCACCAGAGTGGTTCACCCCTTGGTCCTTTCTTCAAATCCCGCATGTTTCCCCTAGACTAACAGGTCTGGGAAGGTAAAATAATATTGGAAAAGCTCCAGGTTTAGAGCCCCTTGTTCTGATACAAGCTCTGCCACCAAATAGCCAGGCAACCCTGAGCAAGTGACTTCCCCTCCTAGGGCCTCATCCCTCCCCTGTGAAATGAGAACTGAACCATCCTCACAGAGGGCAATGTGAGAATCAAAGGGGGTGAAGCCTTCATAAGCACTTGGCAAACTGCGAAAGCCCAGTGCAGAAAAGAGTAAGGAAAAACAGCAGAGGTGGGGTAGAGAGCAGAAGGCAGGCAGCGGCCTTCGGGCCCCTCTGCCTTCTTTCCAGACCCACTGAGTCAGGGAGAGCACAGGAGAGAGTGGTCAGGGGGAGGCCTGGGAGGTGGGTGGAGACCAAGCAGGCTCAGGCTATGAGCCAAGTCAGGACTTGGGGCTTTATCCCAGATTTTAAATAGGGGAGTAATCAAGTCTGATTTATATTTTTGAAACACAAGTATACAAGCAACTCTTCTGCAGTACAAGAAATGTTTTATATTACAGGTGTGAACCTAAGTGGAAATCTATCAAGCACTTTCCTCATTTTACTGTATTTGTTACAATAAATAATTTGTTGCTCCCATAGTAAGTGAAGAACAAAGAGGCCTGTGACTGGCCAAGGCTGGCTCCTCCCACCATTCTTGTGGGCCAGGAGAGGTGACGTGACTGGTAGGCCCACCAGAACCACAGGGATGGAGCTAAGAATAGTTCTCGAAAAGCACGGGGATATAGGGGAGGGAGTAGATAGACAAAGTAACTAATACCCACCAAGATATGCAATGAGAGAGCACAGTGGCTCACCCAGGGACCTCTCAGCCATGCTGGTCCCTGTTCCACCCTCCCCTTCCAGGGTACTGTTCCCAGTAGTACTGCTGCATTCCCACTCCCTTACATGCTAGTTTGGCCCTCATTCTTAGCCCTCGTTACAATCTTCCTGCTAAGGTGCTCATGGACCATTTCCGCCCAGATCATCTTGGGCAGGGCAAAACCCTGAAATGACAATGTATGAAGAGTGTTGGAAGACTCATCATTTCACTCCTGGAGGGAAGAGGTAGGGAATAATGCCTGGTTCATCTGGCAGGGTCAGACATGGGACTTCTACATATGTGGATCTTCTAGAAAGCTAAAATTTAGTCCCATAACTAGCCCTTTTTGGTCTGTCAAAAATTTGAATGTACATACACTTGGACTCAGCAATTACAGGAATTGCTCCTATATCCTCACCGTGGGTGACATGACATGAATTCAAGGTATTAGCTGCAGCACTGTTGTCACATCATAAGGATGAAAACACCCACCAACTGGGGACCAGTTAAGTAAATTGTAACACAGCCTTACACGGAACATTAAGCAGATGTAAAAAGAATGGAGCAGCAACTTACATACTGGTATAGAAAGAACAGGTGTGGAGTGAATGTCAAAGTAGGACATATAACGCCACGTATAGTAGAGCACCCTTTGTGAAATGCATATACATGTATGCATTTAGGAATTCTACATAAACTCTGCCTGAAATGAATTACAAAAAGAAAAAACAGATAACAGTTTCTATCTCAGAGAGAAACTGGGTGACTGATGAAGTCCCTTTTATAATTTAGAGTTGTATACAAGGGATATTTATTAACTATTCAAAACAAGGTTTAAATTTTTGAGCTATGTATGACATGTGTACAAACGATAAAAATCTAGTATTGTCAAAAAAGCAGTAGCCAGAGCATCAGGATACTATTTCTATCACTTACAGTGTAACCTTACTCAAAATCTGCACAAAATGAGGATCTTAATATCTGCCTCCCAGAATCACTGGAGGGTTGGAATGTGCTGTAACACAAGATCTGCCATCAAGTAGGTATTTTAGAAATAAATGGTAGTGTCTATCCTACCTCAGTATCTTCATCTAAATGAGAATTAGCTGTCCAGCTCTTATTTCTATTTGTTTAAATACTGAAAGGTAAATGGGGACAGTGTCTCCTAAACCTAACTGTCCTTGATCACATAGTAGGTGCACAATAACCTGGGAGAAGGAAAGAGAATTCTCCCTGGAGCTTTCCCGCCTTTGCCTGAGCTAAGGCCTGGGATGTGGGAACTCTGTGAGACTATCAAAAGGGCCCATGACTGTCCCTGGTACGCCCGCCTCCTGGGGCCAGGACCTGGAAAGACAGATGGCCAGCTCCTGCAGGGATGCGTGGGGCACAGCTGAAAATATTGACGTGGGGCCTCAGGGAAAGAGGTTCCTCTCACAAAGTGCTACACTCATCCTGGCCTCTAACTACCCTCCTGGCTCCCGGGACCTGGTTAATAGGGCCAGTCGCACATCATCAGTGGGCGGAAGGTTAGTATTTTATGAAATTTTTGTGAATTTATTTATGTAATTTGCAGATTGTGATAAAAATCAATTTTTTACTGCAAGCTGCCAAAATAGTTAGAGAGCCACAGTTCAAGGTAATGGTGCTGTTAAATTTTATCACGAAGTTGTAGAGTCCTTTGTTGTGGCACAGTCCGGAAGCCTGGACCTAGGCCTGGAGCTGGTGGTGGAGGTGGGAGGTGGTGGAGGCAGAATGCCTGGGCTCAGTCTGAGAGCAGCAACTCTTAAGTGCTCAAGGAGTAGCGAGGGTAGCACTCGAGTGGGGGCCCGGGGTCTCGGAAGTCAACGGTACAGTGAGTGACAAGAGTCCTGGGGACCTGAACCTAAGTGTCTCGAGCCCGGCTGTCCCTACTACTGCGAACGCTGCATGTGCTTGTCTATTCTCCCTTGGTGTTTGTCTGAAAATGTCCCCATCTCAGTTCTATGGGCTTGTGCACTTTATATGTGCTGGGGGGCCAGCATGTCTGCCTACAACTCTGTGGTGGTGGCAGTAGAGCCAAGTGCCACAGATGCACTGCTCCACTCAGCTGTGCCCCATTCCTATGCTTGCCCTAAGGCTTAGATAGAGACTGTTCCAACAAAGATAGGCAAATCTCTTTAAACATTTATGGAACCCATACATGCCCATGTACACAAGCACACCCTCCACATGCAAACAGCACACGCCCTTTACATACTCAGCAAAATGTATGATAAAAACACTGCATTGCATGAAGAGTAGAAAGGTTAGCAAGGAGGAATGCAGGGTAGATGTGACTGAGTGGAGCGGTAAAAACCCATTTATCAATGCCAAGTCTTATTGTTTCTTGGTTTCTGGAAACTGTGGGTCTTAAGAATGGACTCTGGGCCTCTGAAGGGAGAAGAAAATGAAGATTCCTTAGTCCCCAGCTGCAAAAGAATAAAAATGGTAAAAAGACATCTCTGGCCATGAAGGAAGCACCATGGACCTAGCTGAGGAGTACAACCTTGAGAACTAGACAGCCCTGGGTTCGATCCTGTATCTGCCACATTCTAGTTAGGTCATCAATTGCTCTCTGCGGCCAGCCGGCTTTCCTTATCTGCAGGTAGTGCTGATGTCAACTTCCTGTGGTCTGTGAGAAGAGAAACTGAACTCTCTTCTGACGACACCATCTGAAACCTGCTCTGCCTACCTCCAGGGCTTGCTGCACAGATAAAGAGAAACGGGTTGCTTGAGAGCACGTTAATGACCAAGGCTTCATTCTACCAGCCTGGATGAAGGAGGCCAGTCTTTCCTCCCGGTGCCACCCCTCCCCAGGGACCCCCAGCTTCCGATTCCAGTGACAAGCCTCGTGGTCACCTCTCTCCCACCCCATGGACAAGGGCTACACACACAAGTAGAGTTGGCAGAGCCAGCTGAGACTTTATTTTGGAAAAAAACACTTGATTTGGCTTTTAGTTGGGGGCATGGGTAAGAGGCGGTCCCCCAGGCAGTAGACTCCCCACCCAGGGTTGGGCTGAGGATTGGGGGGCTGAGCTTCAGGTGAGTGTCCTGTGCTCAAGGCTCTCTGCACAGCTCCTTTCCCACAGGCTTGAAAGCCAGGAGGGACCAGGTAGCCGTTTACTTAGGCAGGACATCAGATGACTCAGACACCAGCTTCCCATCACGAGTCTCAATCTTCTTCACCACCACGGTCTTGGTAGAGCTGGTGCTAGTGCGATTGAAGGAGCCGGAGCTCCCCCCGGAGCCGAAGTTGGACTGGAAGCTCACACCGTAGTTGAGGCCCGGGCTTGTGAGGTTCCCATAGCCCGGGAGGTTCCCATAGCCCGGGCTCAGCCCACCTGGTCAGGGATGGGCAACCACATGAGCTCAGGAGCCCTGCATTCATCAGGCTCCAATGACCCCTTCTCTCTTCACTCCCTACACAGTCCCCAGGGATAGAGAACATCCCTGGTTCACTACTCTAAGGAATACCAGGAGCAGGGTGGGAAAGAGCTTTGACATTAGCTATGCGATCTTGAACAAGAAAGTTCATTGGGCCCCAGCTTCCTGAGATGTACAAGATGGGAAAATATCAGGGTTATAAAAGAGGTCCTGCCCTCCTATCCTGCACCCCAGGGCCAGCACACTCACCTGAGTAGCCACTGGTAGTCTTGGTATGGATACTCATATTCTGCATCCCAGACTCCAGCCTGTACCCAAAGGATACATAGGGTATCAGGACCAACTCCTGGCCCAATCCCAGACAACAGAATCCAAGTCCCACCCCTCCCCACCCCAGGTCCCAGGGATGGAGCACCAGGGCCAAAGCCCCCCATACCCACCGGCTCTCCTCGCCCTCCAGCAGTTTGCGGTAGGTGGCGATCTCCACATCCAGGGCCAGCTTGACGTTCATGAGCTCCTGGTACTCGCGCAGCTGCCGGGCCATGTCTTGCTTGGCATTTCTCAAAGCAGCCTCCAGCTCAGCCACCTTGGCCTGAGCATCCTTGAGGGCCAGCTCTCCACGCTGCTCGGCATCAGCGATGGCAGCCTCCAGGGAAGCCCTCTGTGGGGGGAGGAGAAGTTAACAGATAGAACAGAGTGTGGTTCCCTCATGGCCCTGCACCCGCCCTCCATCCCCACAACTCTAGAGACCTCCCTCCATCACCTAGACCAACCAACTACCCCAGCTCAAAGACAATGCTACCAGTAAGTTCCAGAAGCAGAAAGGGGAAATATGAGCAACTTGTAGGCACTTCCTTGCAGAAACTTCTCCCCTAAAACACTAAAAGGTATTATCCCCACCCTAATTGAACTACATCTCTGCTTTCTAGACTTCCTAAAAGCACCGTTCTGACCCTGATATACAAGACATAAAATAAAACAGGCTTGAGGGATCCATCCTGGACCCCAACCCTACTTGCCAAGCCCCCTCTGACCCCTGTCACATCCCCAAAGACATCTTCAGGAGCCCTCAGCCTCCCAGGAGCAGTCTGAGAAGCTGGACGGTAGCTTCCCCTTCAACTCCCACACACTCTGGTCTAGGATCCCTTCCTTGACCCCAACTCCTCACTCCCCTCCTGCCTGCATTATCTCCTCTCATTGGGACATGTCTGAGGATCCTCTTCTAACCCCAGTCCAGCCCATACCTGGCCTTTGAGGGCCTCAATTTCAGCCTGGAGTCGGCTGATGTTCCGGTTCATCTCAGAAATCTCTGTCTTCGTGCGACGCAGGTCATCCCCGTGCTTCCCAGCCAATGTCTGCAGCTCCTCATACTGCAGATGTGAGATGAGGAGTTAAGATGTCCCCCTGGAACCCAAGGTATCCTCCATCCAAAGGAGAGTGTCCTCTCAGCTAAGTCACCAGAGCCCAAGTCATCTCACCCATCCACCCCCACCCTCTCCATTCACACACTGAAGGCCTTCTTGCAGAGTACCAAGCCCAGGGACATCTCAATCTCCCCAGCACCCACATAGCAGACAGGGTGGCATTTGAAATCCTGCTCCCTGCTCATAGACTAGGGCACAGAAATGGCCAGAAGGGAACAGCCCACCTAATGACCCTGCTGTTCACCTTGATCTGGTACATGGTCTCAGCCTCAGCCCGGCTACGGTTGGCAATCTCCTCGTACTGGGCCTTGACCTCAGCAATGATGCCATCCAGGTCCAGAGAGCGGTTGTTGTCCATGGACAGCACCACGGACGTGTCAGAGATCTGGGCCTGCAGCTCACGGATTTCCTACAGTGGAGAGGGGAGGTGGTGAGGCCTGGTCCTTGCACAGAAAGAGACCCTCTTTTGCAGAGGGCCTTCCTTAGGGGAACAAGTCAAGGAGGGCAGCAACGGAGGAGAGAACTATGTCAGTATGAGGACTGCAGAGAGGGCAAAGTTCCTGAGGAAAGAAGATGGGGTCAAAGGTCTTGAACCTGGTGGGATGCAAAAAGAAAATAAGGCCAGTAAAGAAAAAAAAAATATTAGTTTTGGGTGAGTAGCCAAAGGGTAGGGCCCTTCCGTGCTCTCAGCAACCAATACTGAGCACCCACGAGGGCTCCCACACATGGTGCAAAGATTCAGAACAAATTCAGAACAGAGAGGGCCCAAGTTGTCCCTGGGTCACCACTCTGTGTATAACGATGTTGGACAGGCTATTTTAGTTCTCTGAGTCCATTTTCTCATCTGTGAAATAGGATTATCAACTCTCCCTCATGCAGGGGGACAAAAGACACAGAATGTCTATGCTGGGTTATTAACATCGATAGCTGTAATTATTCAGTGCTGGGCCCTTGTCTGTTGGTGCACCGGGGGCCAGGAGGAGCCTTCGACGGTGTCAAAGGAACAAGAACATACCTCTTCATACAGCTGCCTATAGAAGTTGATCTCATCGGTTAGCCCTTCCAGGCGGGACTCCAGCTCTACCTTGTTCATGTAAGCTTCATCCACATCCTGGGGAGTGTGGGGAAAGGAGAAGCCTGAGATGAATGCCCACATTGGACTCCAAATTCAGGCATCCAATGGCCTGGACCTAGAAACTTCTAACTACTGCCTTGTCCTCCTCACTCTGTGTCCTGATCCTCTATTTAGGCCTCTGCCCCATTGCACCTGCACATTCCCAGCTCAAACACCTTCCTGCAGCCCTCCTCCTCCTCCTCCTTCTCCCTCTCCCCCTTCCCCTCCTTCTCCCTGTCTTCTTCCTCCAGGAAGCCTTCTGTGGCCAGATCTCCAATTCTACTGCTCCATTTTTAACCATATCCCATTATCAATGTCTAGAGTTCTGTCCAAACTCACTGCCTTAACTCTGTGTCCTTGCCTACCTTTCTATGCTGTATATCTAGGAAGCACCCAAAGTTACCCATTACTTCTTAGGGACCAAACCCAGAAACCCTCTTAGTCCAAGCCTCTAAGCCCCAGCCTCTAGGTGGAGAGGTAAAGGACTCCCTCACCTTCTTGATGAGGACAAATTCATTCTCCAACTCTGTGCGCCTGTTGATCTCATCCTCATACCTAAGAAAAGACTTAGAATCAAAGCATGAAGGCAAAGGGGAGGTTGCTCTGAGTCTTTTAAGGAGGGCAAGAATATCTAGAAAATTCAGTTCATCAAAATGCAAGATATAAGAGGACTGGACTGGTGCTTCTGCTCATCAGCCAATGGGGAGGCCTGGAGCAGGAAATCTCTCTCCAAATCCATGAATACACATTGGATTAGATACAGTAGACATACTGGAAGGCTAGCAACAGGGAGTGGCATGAGGCTTCAGACAGAACTTTCTGGGTTGTGTTGGAAATCAGGGCCTATGGGCTATCTGTTTCTCCCATTTGAGGTTTACTACATACACATTAACATACAAATTTGTTGTCCAAATCTAGACGATTCTGAGATGAAAATGGGGTTGGTGCTACTAAAAATTATGCCAGCATAAACTAGAGCATAAACTAGACTGTCTTGAGAAAACCTGGTCACATGATGACCCTAATTATATAAGAATGTATTGCCCAACAAGCAGACGGTGATGGGGTATTAAGACTCTAGCTCCCTGAGGTGGGATAGGATGGGAAGACTTCAGTTGAACAGGTGGTAGTGAGAAGGTGGGCAGCTCACTTATTCTTCAAGTCTTCCACCAGCCCCTGCATGTTGCCAGACTCTGCCTCCAGCCTCAGTTTCTCCTGGGCCAGCGTGTCCAGCTGCCGCCGAAGGTTGTTGATGTAGCTCTCAAACATGTTGTCCATGTTGCTGCGAATCGTCTTCTGCTGCTGCAGAAGGTTCCATTTGGTCTCCAGAATCTTGTTTTGCTGCTCCAGGCTCCGTACCTGAATGAGGGAAGACAGAGCAAAAAGGTGTACATCAGGCCAGGGCTCACTCAGTCTGGGGAAAAGCAGTGTTTTCCACTCCCAAACAGTGGGTCTCTCCAGAACCCAGTAACCTGGTTAGTTATAACCTGAGAGAGCATGGTGAGTGGGTAAGGTAGAGAGCCACATCCTTCTAACTCTAGGGACGGGGACAACACACGGACACATGGTTGGAAGGGGACAGCTAGAAGTCATGCTAAAGCTGTGTTTGCAGAACAAATAGGTCTTCTTGACTTAGGCTATATATTATAGGTCAATAAAAATAGCCAAGTGTTACAAGACCAAAAAGTAAAGTGTAGATTGTAACAAATGCTAACATTATCACCATTATTACCTGGAATGGCTTTGAAGAACTTGTACAGTTTAGAGAGAAACAATTGCCCTATGGCCTGAAGATCGAGGTTTTAGCCAAACACAGCTGCTAACCTGGGCTGCATAACGTTGACTTGCTTCCCCTCTCAAAGCCTGGGGCTCCTGAGCCCTGCAATGGCCTAGAGGAACTTAGGTGGGTCCTTTCAGGAGCCCCATTTCTGTGCAGAAGTCACTTGTGGTCAGGGAAGAGAAGAGACTAGGGTGGAAGATTTTCTCCTACCCTAGCCCCACCCTATTCCACCTGAAACCACAACTCTCTATCCTGCCCCAAACACAAAGGTCCTGGGTTCCTTGGGCTCAAGATTTTAGGATAAATTAAGGCATGTTAGAAGGGAAATGTTTAAAACTGAAACAGACTGCTTTTAAGAAGAATAATTGATTTTTAATAATCAACTCAAAGTTGTATCATTTTTAAATTGGGGGGAGGACTTAGAAAAAAAATGTTGACTTAAGGGTCCAGCCTAGATCCAACAAATCCTTCTCGGTAAATCCTTTTCTTCCCCAGGTCATTCTGCCCCAAAATTATGAAAATAAGTGATTGTAACCCTTAGCTTTACTGGGCTCCTTAACACAGGCCAAGCACGGCCAGGCTATTTACCTACATTACATGCTTGAATAGGCAACACCTCTGGATTTAGGGCTGATCGCGCCCACTTTATGGATGAGGAAATCAGGTTCAGCAACAGAGCCCATCAAAGGAAGGGGCAGGCAGAGCCCTGAGAATCGTGAATCGGGACTCGGAGCCCGTGCTTTGCTACCACTCACGGGGAGACTCCGGGGCTAGCAGGCCTCAGTCAAGCAAAATCAAGGGTGCTCAGAGCTAAGGAACTAGAAGCCCGCTCCCCTCTAAGCTGGGGGGAGCGGGCTGCCTGGGGACTCTAATCCCAAAGGCGCTAATCTGCCCCGGGATTTCGCCCCTTCCGTGCCCACGAGGCCTCCAGGAGCCGGGCAGCGGGGCGGGGCCCTCGGGGCACCTGCCGACTGGCCCCGAGCACACCCCAAGGCTGCGAAGCGCGACCCAGTCTCGACCCTGGGAAGCGGAGCCGGGCCCCTGGGGCGGAGCTGGAGGGGCGAGGAGAGGGGCCGAGGGCCGAGCGGGAATCGGGGCGTCGGCGGACAGACGCGCCATCGAAAGCCACGAGCTCCCAGGTTTCCCAGGCCAGGAACCTGGGCGCAGGGTCCAGCGCCCTCAGACTTTGAATCCTAAATGCGCTTCCTGAAGTCAGGCCCCGGCGTCCCCCCCCCCCCCATTCCACCGCGACACAGACTGTCCCAGTCCCACAAGGTAAGCGCTGCCCAGGTGGGGCCCCGCCCGGCCAGACGGCGGGCCTCGGCCCCTCACCCACGGCTGGGGCGGTCTCTGGCCCTCCCGGCCCCGCCCGCTGCAGGCGCCAGGGCCAGGGCCAAGCATGACTCATCTCGGTGTCCCCCACACTCCGGCCTTGGGATGCGAGAGGCCTCACTCCCTCAGCCTCAGTCAATATTTGCCTGTTTGAGTCAAGACCTATCCCAGACCTATCAAATCTCCATTTAAATAATTTTTTTTTAAGCCCAGGAGCACCTTTGAGAAGCTGCTGGGGTAGTGCCAAGGGAGAAAGGTGTCCCTGGAGTAGGGGCTCCCTTCCCCCCGGACAGAACAGCTGGGACTCTTCCGGGCTGAAAGCTTTATCCAAAGTCGGAACTCGGGTCGGGGGGAGAGGGGTGAGGGAGAGATTCAGAGTCGGAAGCCGCCCAGACCCTCTTTCCATCCCTGCGCCAGCCAAAACCAAAAGTGAATGGGAAGAGTGAGTCATAGGGTGGGTGGAAGTGTGGCCAGGGTGGGTAGGGCTCAGCAGGACGCCAGTGGGAGGCTGGAGATGTGCCCACCGACGGGGTAACCAAGAGATAGAGCATGGACCCTCGTCGGGCCCCAGGCACGGCGTTAGGCAGGGGGGGACCCTCACCTTGTCGATGAAGTTGGCAAACTTGTTGTTGAGGGTCTTGATCTGCTCCTTTTCCTGGGTGCGCACGGCCTGGATGTTGGGGTCCACCTCCAGCTTCAGGGGGCTCAGCAGGCTCTGGTTCACCTGGACTGCTGTGATGCTCCCCATCCCGCCAGCTCCGCCGTAGCCCCCAGCCAGGTTCGCGTTGATGCCTAGGCCAGCCCGGTAGCCGCCCCCCCGGGGAAAGGGCGAGAAGCTGATGCGGGAACCCGGAGCACTCGTGTACGAGCGGCTGCTGAAGGCCCGAGGACCTGAGGTGGACACCTTGTAGGTCTTCTGGGTCACCCTCACGGACATGGTGGAGGTTGGAGTGAAGGCGAGGAGGCGAAACTAACAGACCCTTGAGGAGCCGAAAAGCTGCTTCCAAGTGGGGGCCAGCGTGGCCTTTTATAAAAAGGAGCCCAACCCAAAGGGAGGGGGATGGGCCCGGTACCTGAGTGGCTAAGCCTGGAGGGGGCCGGGCCTAACTCGATACCTGCCACCTACAGGCCGGACTCAGGTGGGGGCAGCAGAGAGCTGCTCCCACCCTGAAGCCCATTCCAGCACCACCCCAGAAGCCCAGGAAAGAGCAATTCCGTGAATGTGAAACTGGCAGGATCCAGTGGCTGCACAAGTTCTCCGTAACAAAGAGACGGGGGGTGTCACTCAGCCACTGCAACCCTGACTCCTGGGTCTTGTCTCTTTCCCTCCTATGGGAAGCACAGCAAGAAAGAGATCTCTGTTGTTGCCATCTGAGCAGCTGACATCCCAAAGACACCACCCTGTGTTCTTATCTCCATTTTGATTATGAAAGTCTGCCCAGTCTGGAGGACAGGGAACCTGAGTTCTGAATCCTTGAGTTCTGAATTCTTGAACTAGAGGTCAACCATTTGCCTAGTCTCTCCTGAGTTACTGTGGTACCCTCAGCACCTAGTATAGTGCCGAGAGGGGCAGGGTAAATATTTGTGGAATGAATGAATCAGTGAATGAGCACACACACACAGAAGCTATCTTCCCTCTGGGTCTGTAGGTACAGGATAATGTGAAATTCAACATAGCACTTTTCCTGGACACAACCAAGTGCCTTCTCTCCTCCCAAGATTTCAGGATTCCCAGGGCCAGGCTGAACACTGTAGGCCTGCTGAAGGGCAGAGAGGATGAAGAAACAGAGCAAAAGGGGTAGAGGAATGGGGGGAGCTCAGGAGAGAAGAAGCTGAGTTGTGGTCTTCATAGTTCTCACTGCTTCTTGGGGGGAGTCATTCCCCTAGTTCTCAATGGGTGATTTAGGAAGGGAGGCAGGATGGAGTGCAGAGGAGTGGAAGGGGGGGACACTGATCTGCAGCCACCTGGGCCCTCCTTCTCTTCCTAGGTCCCCAACCAGCCTGAAGAGATGCAAGAAGAGTCCCTGCACCTGTCTCCCTGAACCCATTAACAAAATGAGTCAAGAGGGCAGGCTGAGGCACAGCATGCACCTGCAGGTTGGAGACTGGGGAGCTGAACAAGACACCCCAGGCCTGGGTGAGGCTGGGTGGGGCAGACCCAGTGGGTGGAAGGCAGGAGATTTGTTTGGGTCCCCGAGGCAGAGATTCCAGCTGTAATCACCTGATGGGTCTAGAGTCTCTGAAAGATCCTGCAGGGCATGAAGTGGGTACTGGATGGCTCTAACTAAAAAGACCAATGAATGCCAGTCACCCAGATACCCTGGGGGAAAGGAAGAGGTTGCCCACCTACCTAGAGGGCAGTTATACAGACTCCTCCCCATTCTTCTCTAGAAGAGGCACCCGGGCTCCCAGAAGGTCAGGCACAATAGACCCCTACAGAGGAACAGAGAGAACCAGAAACCCCCTCCAGGCAGGGCAGACACATAGACAGGCCTCCCTCAGACTACACACACACACACACACACACACACACACACACACACACACACACACACCAAACACCCTCTTTGAAGTCCCTTCCAGAAAAACAAATCCAGAGACTTCAGAGGGGGACACAATGACTACATTCCTTTCTCCCTCCCCTCTTTTCTCCTCCTCACCCTCCCCAGGCTCTGGCCTCCTAATGTGCTAAACCAGTCAAGGGGAAATCCAGTTAGCACCTGTTTGCACCAGGCCCTCTCCCAGCCCCTTTAAACAATGCTTAATTTTCCAAAGAGTGATTTGAATGCATGCCACCCCCTCCCCAACAAACACCCACACCTAGCAGGACAGAGAGACTTCTTCCAGAGACCAAAGGGACGGGTATGGGCCAGGTGCCAAACCCAGGACAGAGAAAGCAGAGGAAAGAGGGAGTGGCCGGTCAGACTGGTATAGCAGCCATGGGGAGAGAAGACAATCAGCTAGCTTCCCACTTCTTCCCCTCCCCCACAGTGTGTTGGGTGAACCTGGGCAGATTTGGATGGGAGGGACCATACCTGAAGTCCTGAGCACAAAACAGCAACCCAGAGTCCCCCTGAAATGTTAGCCCCTCCACTACCACCCCCCTGGTTCCCTGCTTCCAGCAGTGCCTGTGTTTAAGACAAAGGGCCTACAAGGGACCCTGTGGTTATCAAGCTACAGGGCTTGCCCAGATCCCACCCAGGCAGAAGCCCCACTTTGCTGGGGCAGCCCAGAACAATTCAGGATCAAAAGTGTCAGCATCTCATTTGTCAGCTTCCTATTACCCAGAGGCTCCAGCCAACCCATCCCCCATGTCCCAGGCCAGCCTCTAGGGAAGAGGCCAGCGCTGCCCTTTCCAATGGCCCTGCCTGAGGTTCCGCAGTGGAGGCAAAAGGGGAAGGCCCCAGGACTAGGGCCAAGTGATGAGGGAAGAGAAAACCGGACTGGAGCAGCCTGTAGGTACAACTACTTGGAAGGCTGTCTCTGGCCACTGTGCTCTACGCACCACACTGCTGCCTGCCCAACAAAGGGGAAAGTGTTTGTGGTGACTGTGCCTCACCCAGAGGACTCTGCCCCAAACTGCTTTTCTGGAGAATTGAAAGGAGAAGAAAGAGACACTCAGCCACCCCCCACCCCCAGTGGCAATAGTGCAGAATGAGTCAGGGAGTCCTTGAGCCCTGGGCATCTGTGTCAAGGCCGGGGGCAGAGCTGGGTGGGCAGGGTAGCTGTTATCATTACATCATTTCCAATCATTGGAAAAGATGGTCTGAACAAGTTCTCGGTGCTCAGGACCGATGACTCAAAGACACCACATTCACAGCAGCACTATTCGTAACAGCCAAAACAGAAACTACCCGAACATCCACCATTTGATGAATGGATAAATGAAATGCGGCCTTATCAATCCAATGCTGTATTATTCGCAATAAAAAGGATTGAAGTCCTGACACATGCTACAGTGTGAATGAACCTTGAAAACATTAAACAAAGTGAAGCAAGTCAGTCACAGAAGGCCACATGTGGCATAATTCCATTTATATGAAATGTGCAGAATAGGCAAATCTATAGAGACAGAAAACAGATTCACGGCTGCCCAGATTGGAAGGAATGGAGGTGATTGCTAAAGAATAAATACGGTATGTTTTGGAGTGATGAAAATTTCTAAATTCGATTATAGTGATGATTGCACAAGTCTGTGAAAATGCTAAAAACCGTGCTTGTACACTTTACATGGTTGAATTGGATGGTATATGAATTACAGCTTAATAAGCTTTTACCAAAAAAAGATATCACAAAAGGATATATTAGCCACTTACATGAAGCAAGGACTTTGTGAACTAGCATAGGGATCAAGAGATAGAAGAGATTTCATTTAGATACTGAAGTTAAGGAAATTCTCCACCTCTAAGTTAATAACCAGAGTAGTGTCTTCAAAACACTAAAGTCGCTTTAAAAGACGGACACTTTAAAATCTTATTGGTGGCATAGCAAGAGCTGAATTTAGCACCGAGCAGTGAGCAAGAACAATTAGTGTTAAGTAGGAAACTACCGTTGGTGAGAATGCCCGTCAATAAGCCACATCATGAATAATAAAGTTGATGGTTGGTTTTTATGCTGTGTGCCTCAAGGCTAGCTTTATTCATGATAAATACTCAGTAAGTAGTGATTATTTTTCTTTTAACAGTGGCTCTACTGATTAAAGCCAGCCAAATCGGAAGGGACTGCCTAGGCAGGCAGCAAGCTCCTATCCCTAGAAGTCTTAAGGCTGAGGCCCCAGACCTGCTAGCTGTTCGCTGGGTTCACCATAGCAGGATTCCTCGGTCAGGAGGCAGTTTGGACTGTAACATCCAGATCCTCCCCACTCTGAGAGCCTTTGATCCATGTCTCACCACCACAGAGCTTTACACATAAGATATTAGAAGTCCACAAAAGTTCTTGGGCTAGAAATTTGGATTTTGATAGGAGATGTGATTAAAAGTTATTAGAACAAGGAACTTCTTACTTGGGGAGAAAGGCTGCAAGATAAGCCTTATTACAGAGGAAAGGAGACATAAGCCGGTGGGGGTAGGGAAGTCCCCTCCCTTCCCCTTTGGGTTCTTCCGGCTGGTTGAATAATTAAAATTACATAAAGCAGATTAACAGGAAAAAACTCAAGTTTTAATACATACACATGGAAAATTCACATAAGCGTGAAAAGACAACAAGGAAAAATGAGGTATACCTGTCATTCTGGACTGAGAGGAAGGCAGGGGTCTGAGACTTCAAAGGAAAAATAGACAATTCACAGAGAGATGAGAAAGAGCAAACGCTTAGTAAACAAATGTTTGGCAGGCCACCCAGAAGCACTGGAATGCAGGAGTCTAACAAACAGACTTTGCTTGATTCCTCCTTGGCTGCCACACTGAGTTCATATTATGCTATATAGAGTGAGAGCTCTCTTCTTAGAAGAGGTTTTTCTTTCTGAATTCCTTTGGGCACGTGAGGAGGAGGTAAAAAGTTCTTGAGTTTGTTGGGCTTTAATTGTCATTGGCTCGAAATAATCCAAATGCCATGGTGGCAAGTTCAAGAGAGACTTGTTCTAAACTCCTACAAGCCCATTGGCCTGGAGATGATGAGGTCTCCCTCCCCACTGCACATCCTCACACCCTCATTTCCATTGATACCAAACCAGAAGGGGCCATCCATTGATGGCAGTCAAGCCAGGCGGGAGGGATCCAGTTGTGGCTCATCCCTTGAAGACTTTCCCCATAACTCTAGTTCTCGGTCTGGAGCAGGTACATCAAAATCACTCAGACTATATTCCATCTGCATTTTTTGAAAGGTTCCTCCGTGGTGCCAGGGTTGAACACCGGGCTTTGGCTCTGGTTCCACCTCCAAGACCTCCAGAAACACACTCTTCCTCTCCTCACCAGAGCACCACAGAGTCCCCACTTATAGAGGACAATATACCTGCCTCTCAGAGAGGAAAACAGAGAGTGCCTACCCCAGAGCCTGACCAGGTACATAGAGGCTGAGAAAAGGTCTGCCCAGGTCCCATTCATGGTGGTGAGGACAGCAGTGTGAAGGACCTGAATGATGGGAAGTGGAAGGCAGGGCATCATCAGAAAAGGCCACTCAGGGGATGAGTCTCTGGAAGAGCCCTCAGTAAAGAGTCATACAGCCCACGGCACCACACCCCAGCTCCACTGCAGGAAAAAAAACGCTTTCCTAAAGGTGTGTTCAGGTAGCCAGACAGGAAGGAGTGCAAGAGGGAGGAAGGAAAGAAAAGGACTTGGAGACCAGCTACATCATCTGCCCCCACCCTTACCCCATCCCCCATGCTCCAGCTCCAATCCTCGGCCCTTGGCAATGGAGCCATTGTCCAGAGGTCTCCTGTTCTGAATTTCCTGCAGGGCAACCCAAAGACCAAGGTAGGAATGGGGGCAGGGACCAGGGAGACCTTTATTCCCTCCTGTTTTTATTCATTCAGTCATCTACTCATTTGTTTATCAGACATTAGCCTAAAAGGTTTGAGGAAATAGCTCTTCGGTTCCAGTTAGGTATAGGTGGGATCCTCCTTTGACCAAAGAAAGATCTCAAAGGTTCCTATTAAAAAGTGACCATTAGGAGTCCTTAGTTATTAATTAAGCATATTGGTAGCTGACTGTATACGGGCACATGCTGGGTAGGCTCTGAGAGAACTGGGTCCTTAATGGTCTTCGCTATATGTTGGAGGAGACAGACGGACGCACAATGCCACTTATTCTAACATTATAATAATTATACTTAAGTGGTACGAAAATGACTTGTGAATATTCATTCATTTAATCTTTATAAGAACCGTATAAAGTAGGTGCCATAATCACCGTTTTTACCAGGAGAGGTTAAGTATCATGCCCAAGGTCACACAGCAGTGGCTCTTTCTCCATGTCCTTAACCACTCTATCATGCTTCCAGTTATAATGATGGGGAGCAAGAAAAGTGGTGTGGTGGTTTAACAGCCCAGAGACTGTCCTCAGATCAGCAAACTGACATTAGCAGGGCGGGCCCTGAGAAAGGGGACTGAGGACAGCACACTTTGATGGGCGGAGGAGCAGCGTCAGCACTGGGCCCAAGGATCCCACAAGGCGTGAGAGAACTGGTGGCATAGTGAAAGGGTATGCTGAGGGAGCTCCCTTACCTCCACATTGCCTAAATGTGGTCTTGTTTGGGATGAAAACTTCTGAGTCTCCATTTTTCAGCCTCTAGCCACAATTCTTCAGAGAAATCTATGGCTCTTCTTCTAAAAGGGACCCCTTTATGGCCTGGAAAATATTTCCCAAACACCCCTTAAAAACTCATAATTCATGGAGCGGAACAAAAACCTTTGAATGCATTGATACCCCGTTCTTGCCAAGGAGCCCCAGATTAGGGCCCACTCTCATACACCCCAGATGCCGGCCCTGGCCCCTGGGTGAAGAGAAGGGCCCCTTTCTTGTTTTCCCGATACACAAGAGCAGTGATTCTTCCATACCTGGTTCAGAAGAGAAAGTCACACAACATGTAGGGGGTGTGAAAAGTCATGGGCAAGGCACAGTCCTCTGAGAAGTGTTCTCCTGGTCTCCATATCTCATCTCACCCAAGGATATGGCCAAACTTAGGGCATTCTCAACCTTTTCCACCATCATGGGTCATGGCCTACATGAAATAAGCATTTGTAAATGGCAGGCTGGGCTAATAAAAGGCTTTTTGGGGGACCAAAAAGCTGGCCAGAAGCTACAGCTGCCCCAGGCCTCACTCAGACACTCAGAGGGTTGATAGCCCCAATATATTGCACAGTTAGTTATAGCCCACTCTTGGCACAGCCAAAGTCACCAGGAACCCTGGCTGGGAAGCTCTGGCGTGGGGAGACCAGGCTGTTTTGGACCTATAAGGAATGAGATGAAAACAGGTAAAGCCCAGCCCGCCTTGGAGAGGATCAAGGGCATCCATCAGACCTAGAAGCCTTAAACCCCCAGGTATTCTACCCAGTCATAAATACTAGGCTGAGGTTAAAATAATGTAGGGAGGAAGCAAGAGAACTAAAATGTTAAATCAAGCTATATTCAGAGACTGCAATAATATACTGATCAGCCCTTTAGCCAGACCAGGAGGAAACCTGCAGAACCAAGGAAGATTTCTGCTGGTATTGCTAACAGACCATTTATCCACAAGGCAAAGGGAAAACAGGAAAATAGAGTCCTTAAGTGGCACCTTACACAAAATAAAATTCTTCATTCCCAATGGCTAAAACCATGGGGAACCGCTGGATCAAAGGCTGGGAATTGCCAGCGGGCCTTTCATGCTACATATTCTTACCTTCTCGCTGCATACTCTATCCTTTCACACTGTATGTCCATACCATCAAAGGAAAATGGGTAAACAAAGTTTTTAAACTATAATTCACAGAAACTGAAGAATGATATATAAACTGAATTCCCTGAACTCTCTGGGTCTCTCTCAGTGTCTTTCCTCTATCCCTCTCAATGGAAGATAATGACAATAAGATGGTGTTTTATAATCATAGAAACACAAAGCTCAGCCCCTGCCCTCAAGACAAGCAAGAGCCAAGTGCTCTGCCCAAACAAATAACTATATATGTACACTGATAACATGCCCACCCCACCTGTGCCCACACAACCTCAGCCTATGCCACATGTCTTCTCAGCCCCCACATGTACCCTCACAGATAGTCACTTTCTCTCCCTCTCTCTCTCTCTGTCTATTCATCTCTCTGTCTCGGTCCCTCTGTCTCTCTCACTGTCTCTCTCTTTCTCTCTCTTTCATCATCCTCACATGAATACATACCACCTCTCACTTCTCCCACCCATCACAGACATATACACACCACTCTTCAATGCACATCACACATGCACCCATGCACACACAACCATAACATTCAAACCCAGCACACAGATACACATTATTGCTTGGGACTCTTGATTGCAAATGACTGAGACCCAACTCAAACAGGCTGAGGCACAAAAGATAATTAATTGCTCACACAGTTGGGAAGCTCAGAAGTGCATTGGGTTTTTGGCGTAGCCGGATGAGGAACTCAGTGATGGTACTAAAATCATCTTGACTTTTTCCTCTGGGTTAGCTACCTTCTCAGGCATACAACCTCTATGCTACAGCAAATGCCTCTTTCCCAATCCTTCACACTAAAGTTCCAAGGCTCAGTCTCCTTAGGCTAACAGGCCATATGGTCACCCCGGAAACAATCACTGTGGCCAGGGGATTAGAATACTATAATTTTGACAAGACTGGATCATGTGCCTGGCCCCTGGTGAGAGGTGGTCAGCTCACCCAAACTATATAGAAGGGAGCAAAAAAAGTGGTTTACCAAAAGAAGAGAAAGAGATGTTGAGCAGGTGAAAACAACAGATGTTCACTACCTACTCTGACCTGAATGTACACAAAGAAGATCTGGAAATCTTGAGGGCTGCAGTTTACATACTGAGCCCTTGCATAAATATAAGTACTGTCTAACCAAAGTCCACCTTCTGCACCTTATCAACGAAATATAGATTTCAGATAAATGAGTGATTCAGACATATGCTACAGGACTTCAGAGGAAAGGAAAGAGCTGTTTAAAATGGGTTTGGGCTTGATTAAGTTGAGCTTAGAAAAAAAGTAAGATATGGATAGAAAGATCCAGAAATGCAATGAGCCATTGACCAGGAACAGGATTCCTAAGGCCAGACAGAGTCTATCCTGTAGGTCACAGGGGCCAATGAAAGTGTGGGGCAGAAGAGTGACATGGTTAAAGTAGTGTTTTAGGAAGATTAAGCAGACTGAGATATGCAGGTTAGATGGTAGGAGCAAAAACTGAAGGCAGGAGACTAGACGAGGGGCTATTTCAGAATGCAATTTAGGAGGCATGTGGTGTAGTAGGAGCAGTAGGAGGGAACAAAATACAACGGATGTTGTAAGGAAAAACCAACAGATGTGGCATGGCTGAGTCCAAGGTGAAGAGAATCAAGAAGGTAACTCCCTGCTGAACCGTAGTGCCTTCTACTTCAGCCAAACTGGTGCACACATTGGCCATGAGCTGCTGAATCCAGCCAAGCCATCACATTCATCCCATGGTTGTCAGACCACAGCTCCTGGCAGACAGGATTGGGTCCTCTAGTGTCAGTGTCTTGTTCCTATCTCTGTGCCAGCTTCTATCTGGCAAGACTCCTGCCCATAGTAAAGGCCTTAAAGTAAATATGCAGACCCTCCCGCCCACCGCCAAATACAAGGTTTACACCTGCCTCTTACCTTTATCACACATGCATGCACACAAGCACACATGCCTTCACTTCACACTTCACTAACAGCTTGATGAGGCCACCATAAACCCTCTACAGTACTTGGCAGTAGATACAAATGTGAGCAGGCACATTTTCTCCCCTCTGACCATGCCATGCCTGTAGAACAGTGTTAGGATCTTGTCTGACTCTTAGGAGGCACTCGTACAAATGGGAGCCGATGCAAGATGTTTGAGATGGAAGAAAGGGAACCATGTACCACAGAGACACTGCTATCGGACCTGGGAGTGCAAGCCCCGGAGAAAAAGAGGAGGCATGGACTGCCAGGAGGAAGAAGGGACATTCACCTATGTGGCCCAAGGGGTATAACTAGAATGAGCAGGAAGAAGCCCTCAGAGAGACGTCTTCCACAAACTTCCCAAAACCAAGCTTTGGGAACTGGTCTCTGTGGTGTGTCCTGGGAAGCTGTGATTTCCCCTGCATAAAGAAAGATTCAAGCAGAAGGTCAAGGGCACCCAAGCATCCGATGGATTGTGGGAGCTCCAGAAACATGTCCTGAGGGCCTATCACATGTGCTCCACACTTCATTCAGACTCATAAAGACCCTGTCAGGCAGGGATGGGAATGTGCCCAGGTTCACACAGCTGTGAAGGGAAGAACTGGATTCCGAGAACTCCTCACTGGTGGACTGAAAGTCAAAGGAGAGTGAATCCGGTCAAAGCAATTCTGGAGTCATTTCTTTACTGAGCAAATTACTTAACCTCTCGGAGGTTCCTCTTCCTCACCTAAAAATGCAGGTAATAATTACATAAAAGGACTGATATAAACATGAGATAAAGGGACAGTGCCTGATCGGTAGATTTTCAGTCAATTTTAGTTTGACTCTCACCACACCTCCCTGCCCTTCCTCTTGCCTTTCCTAAAGCCTCCCCCTGTGCAGCTTATCTCACCCCTTTACTGTCTTCAAGACCACCAACTCCACCACGGAACTTGTGTTTGCACCAGCTTTGACACATTTGCCTTGTGAGAGTTAAGTCCTGGTGTTACCTTGGAAGGATGGGACAGTGTCTCATGCACCTTTGTGTTCTCAGCAGTGTCTGCCTAGCCCAAGACAGGTTCCCAAGTGGGAGAGAGGGCTGGCTCAGAAAGGTTGAGGTTAACTAGAGGGAGGTGGCAATTGGGGCTATAAGGAGGCATCTTATAGGAGAGTAATAAAGGATAACATGCAAAAATCTGCCTCCATGTAAGGCAGAAGCTTGCAAATCCAATTTCTAGGGAGCTAGCCGTGCAAACTGAGCCCTGCCTATTGACACAATCTTCCTTTCCCCAAATTTCAGCCCAAGTCTCCTTGCCTTGCTGACCCTGGTGGTGGTGATGGTGGTGGTGGTGGTGGGAAATGATGGTGATAATGATGGCAGCTCTTATTTATTGGATTCCCACTGTATCAGAGTGTCAGATCTCATATATATTATTGGTAATCTTAAAGTAATTCATGAGAAAGGCAACATTATCCTCATCTTATAGATAAGGAAAAAGTCCTTCGAGACTTGATCTCAAGTCTGGGGTAAGTCCAAAGTCTGAGCATACTCTTTCCAGTAACGTTCTCTTATAGTGGGTGTCCAATTCTCTCTATCAAGGGAAGCAGAAACATGGATAACCCAGAAAAAATTATTTAAAAACTTTTTTCTTATTTAGCAATGAAACATATTTTCATACACACACACACACACACACACACACACACACACACACACAAAATATTCATTAATTAGTATTTGTGGAACACCTAAATTACTTCTCTGGCTTTTGGAATTTAGACAGATTTAGGAAATCCTCTCCCCACAAAAAAAAAAAAAAAAAAAAAACTCCATAAAGGCAGGAACCCTGACTGTCTTGTTAACTACCACATCTACAGTGTTCCAAGGTGCCTAACAGGCACTCCATTCCATCATGAATGAGGAATGAATTCACAAATCATTGACTCAGACTATACTAGTGTGTGTGTGTATGTGTGTGTGTGTGTGTGTGTGTATGTGTGTGTGTGTGTGTGTGACACAGAAAATAAGAGAGGGAGAGAGTAAGTAGCTCAGGTCAAGGAAAGCCCTGCTACCTTCCACTCAATTACCAACCTCCCTCTTGGATTCCAAAGTGGGACCCAGCTCTTATGACTAATCTTCTGACCTGGAAGGTGAAAATGCGCTGGGCCTGGGCCAGCCAAAGCCAGTTTAGCCTCAAGGAAGTGTCAGGTAAGTTCCCATGGCAACACAATTCAGTGTGTGTTTATACATTTCCAGCAGAATTCCAAGCTAAGGCCATCTATTCCCTAAGGCGGCACCAGCCCTTCTTCCTTGTCTCCCCAGGTGACCATCTTAGGAAGCTAAGAGAAGCTCGAGCAGCAAAGAAGCCTTCAGAACGTGGAAGGCAGAGGAGTGAAAGCCCCACCATGGAGAGGGCTGTTTCCATCCTATACCAGAACTTCTGGCTCACAAGTATCAAGTTGTAGAAATCAAACACCCTGGGCCTCCTCCTAGACCCCTGGGCCCATGGCTCCCAGGTCCAGCCCACTAATCCTCCACCCCCAAATGCCCCTCCTCACACATGGCCTAACTCTGCTCCACTTGGCAGACAGCTCCCACACAGACTCTTTCTTCACCTATATAGTTCACCAGACCAGGGATCCTCCTCCTCACTCGCTGTTCCTCCAGCCCAAACACCTTCTTCAGGGAGCCCTCCCAGACTTCTCCCTTCAGCTTTCCAGCGTGGACTCTAATTAGGCATCCCCAGCTCTGACCTGGTCTCCCAGAGTTGGGCATCGGTCCCGATACCCCTTATGGCCTAGGACTTCCCTTAAAGAGGGAAGGACAACTTTTAATCCCTACAGAGACTATGAAATAAGCATTATCTCCATTTTAGAGGTGAGGAAACAGCCTTAAAATGAAGAATAGCTTGTGCTCTAGCAGTTAGCAAATGGGAGAGGCAGAACTGGACCCTGTCTGCCTTCAATGCCATGCCTCGCCTCCCTGCCTTACGCCTCCCTCTAGCCCTGTTCCTCCAAGACAGTACCATATGCCAGGCACTTCCTGTACCATAGACTTTTTATAACCCCATTTAATCCTCACAATTAAACTATAAGGAAATAGCCTCATCACAGATTGAGATACAGAAGCTCAGAAAATTTCAATATATTTCCTAAGGTTATAGAGCACATGAGGGCCAGGATCAGAATGCAATCCAACTCTTTTAGTTTCTTAGGTTTCCCAGGCCCCTGAGTCTAGCCAGAAACAGGGTGAGAGAGACAGGAGTGGGGAATGCAGACTCTCCAGGCCAGCATGAAAGCTTTGACTCTGACCAGCCAGCAATTCTGATAAAGGAGGATGCCTTCCAGAAGGCTGGCAGAAGTTGCCCCACTGATCTGGGGAGGCCTAGGAATCCCAGGACAGCTGCGGGCTGGCTGGCTCAGTTGCCAGTATCCCACCCTTCCCACGCACCCTGTGAGCTGACACAACCCCAAGTCCTTTCACTTCTGCAAATTCCTCCACTACTTCCAAAGTACTCTAGGATTTGTGATGAAAATGAAATTAAATTTCAATTAATTTTCATCTTGAGAATTGTTCTAAACGATTCTTGAAACAATGTGAAATAGCTAGAAAACATAAATTTGGAAATCAACCTGTGTTTTAGTCTTAACTCGGTTTCTAACTTGCTATGTGACCTTGGACAAGTCACTTCCTCCTCTCTTAGCTACAGTTGTCTTATCTGTGTAATAAAGGAGAAGTACCATTTATTTCTAAAATTTCTTGAAATTACGTTTGATTATTAATTGCATTTAAATTAATTTGGATTTTTTAGAATTTCAGAATTCTCAGTGATTAAGATGTAGTGGGGAACACATTAAATTTAAAGTCATACTTGACTTGGGCTCTTGGCTTTTATTCTCTCATATATAAAATAAATTATATGATGATAATGTTTGTAAGATTTTTCTTGCCCTCGGTAAAGTTCTGATATAGGACCCCTACTGTAATGGAAGAAAACTATAAATCTCCAAGAATTCACCATTCCTGCTATCTTTCCTCTCCCCCTCACCTTGCCCCTGCCCCTCAGGCGAGATCAAGGGATCTTTTGAGAAAACACACCCTCAGCTGCACTCCAGAGTCTGCCTTAGTTCCACCCACTGCAGAAACAGTCAGTGAACATACCACCATCTTCTCCTTTTCTAAAGTATTGAAAGAGAACAAAAGGATAGGCCCCAGGAAGGACTGACTGAATGGAGGAGGAGGAGGAGTGGAAATGAGTGACTAGGGAAGTGAGAGCTCCTTTGAAGAGGGATCTGTCTGGGTCTCTGTCTTCTCAGACCTAGACTGGGTCAGGCCTGCCCAGAAGCCAAGAAACTTAAGAGTGGAAGCAGCAGGCCTCAATGGGGCAGGAATAGAACAAGGCTGGGAGGACGGGAAGATAGCCTTTAGGGGAAGAGGTGCTGAGCAGTTTTCTGAAAATTATGCTCTCACATGGTTGCAATTCTTGAAGAGACAGAGCAAGGTAGGATAAGGCCTGGGAGGAATGCAATTGGAGGTATGTGTACACAACAGACCACAGAGAATGAGTCTGTCCACGACCATAAACCTTATCTCCCACCACAGGAAAGCTAGGATAGCTATCTCTGCATTCCTAAGAGCTCAGGCTGAGTCAGGGCTGGGGTATTGGGGTGGGGGTGGGGGGTCCTGGGCAGCATACCTGAGTCACTCCAGGGTGTGTGGTTTAACTGGAAATGAGAAGGAGCAAAGGGGGAGACGAAATGAATCAAGCCGACTAGTGCCAACAAAGGCTAAAGGTCTCAGATTCCTAACAATCAGTCCCAGACCAGAAATTTCTTCCCAGAAAAGTTAGGTCCCGGGGATGGACAACATCTGTTATTGAGCGCTAGGGTTCATCCTGCACAGCAATTCCGGGCGCCTAATGGGTTCTTACTCTCTGCCACCATTAACTACCACTTCTCTAGTTTTAAAAACCACAGTTGACTTATCTCTTGGAAGAATGAAGCAGGACCGAGAAAACCAAGGGACTCAGGTCCTAGCTCCAGTCCTGTCCTCCTCTCTCCCTCCCACCCCATTACTCTGAGCTCCAAGATGTCTTCTCACAGTGCCCAGCCAGACTAATCTGTAAACACCACTTTGATCCTGTAACTTCCATGCTCAGAGCTTTCTGTTGCCTTCAGAATAAAGGTCAAATTCATCTGGCAGCAGAACTGAGCCTTTCCCACCTGGCACTACCCTGCCCTAGCCCCAGGGCTGTGCCCTTCCTTCTCACAGTACCTCCCTGTCAGCTGCACCTGCCGAAACCTTACCCTTCATGCAGGCCCTGGCTCCAGCACACTCCATTCATTCTGCAAACATTTACTGAATGAAAATCACACACTAGGCACCTCCCAACGGAACCGCCCCAGACACAGTGCCAGAAGTGGCCGCACCCACAAAGACCCCAAAAATGGGCCTCTGTTACACACTCCTAGGCTGGGTTACAGATGCCTCAGCACCCCTTCCCGATCATAAACCTGATCTTCATATAACATACGTTGAACATCGGCTAATATCTCGTGTGGTTCTCACAATGACCTTCAGAGTTCGATATCATTATCTTTACTATGGATGAGGAACCCAAGGCTCAGAGAAGTAATTGGTCCAGAAAGTAGTTGGAATCAAACCAGAATCCTTAGATTCCAAGTCCAGGGCTCTCACACCCGCACCAAGTCACCTCCCTTAAAAGCAAGGTCGTGTCTTATACATGTTTCTGTTTCCCTCAGCAGCCAGCACTGAAACTTGTTTGATTCATTGAATGAATGAATGAATGATTCTATGATTCTGTTCTACCCAGATGAGTCCTCTTCTCCCCTCTGATCTCTAGTTCTTCTCCCTCACATTCCTTTTTTCTTATCTTCTCCTCTCTTTCACCTTGGGCCCCAAGAATCCAGAAGGGAATAAAGAAGCTGTAATTGCTCTCACTGAGACCAGGGAGTAGATAGGCCTCAAGAGGGCCTCCACTGACCAGAAAGAGACCAAAGGAGGTAATCTGGGACAAAAAGCTCCTCCCTACACCCTACAACCCAAGTTGATAGACCACAAGAATCCCAGCGCTGTTCTCCATCACTCTCCAATTCCAGCAGGACATAGGTGGGGCAGGAAGGAGCAGCGGAGTCATCTAGAGAACAGTGAGGGGGTGGAAAGGGGTCTAAATTTGATGACTCACCATCCTTGTGCTTCCACGGGGGTGGGGGAGAGGGAGGCACCTGGACACTTAAAATTCCAGCCCTGGGGAGACACTTGGGTGTCAGTAAACTGGTAATGAAGAGAACAGGCTCTGTTTATACTAAACTAAGGAGTAGCCATGGTGACAGAGGCCAGGGCCTTCGGGCAGGGAGCAAAGGTCCTGGGCCAGAGTGAGGGCCCTGTCGTCAGCCTGCCAACTGGGCAGGTTGCCCAGACCACGCCAGCCAGACCTTCTCTGGTGGAGCACCACCTTGTGGGCAGAGCCCATCCTGAGAGCTGGGGAAGGGCAGTCCTGAGGAAGACACCACCTGGTTTACTACACATGTCTTCCCATCCCCTCCCCATCCCATTCTGTGAGCTTTCTTTCCTCAGACCAGAGACACATAGACAGACACTGAACCAGAGCAATGGGGAACTGAGCCAACTACTAGAAAGGGCCAGTGTGGACATGTTAGTCAAGGAAGGCTTCCTGGAGGAGGACAAGGCAGAACATAAGAAATATGATGTCCCAGGCTAAAGAAAACGCAGTGACATCTTCAGAGCGGAAGGAGTCTCTTCAGCTGGTATGGAGACCAGAGACACACTGTCACCCCTTTCTATCTTCTAGTCACTAGAATCTTATACTCTTGGTGCCCAAAGGGGCCCCCATGGCTGCCATTACCATCTTTAACAATGCCTCCCTCACCTGTTATCTATATCCATTCCCTCCTTTCCCTCCTTCTTGGAGGTGGAGGTTGCTACCCCCACCCTTATTTCAGGATAATTTTTTCCCTCTACCAGTATCCATGCACAAGCCCCTTCCTCCTTAAAAGAAGAAAGGAAGGACGGAGGGAGGAAAATCATCCTTGACCCCTGACTCTTCACTTTCCTTGCCTCTGCAGCCAAACTTCCCAAAAGAGGAGGCCATGTTCATTGTCATTTCTCACCTCATTCTACCTACCCCCACCCCAGCCACCATCCACAAAAATTATTAAACCCACTATTGATCAACTAAGAACCGAATTTTGTGGGCTATTTTCAAGCTATCTCATATCCAACCTTTCTGAATGTTGCAATGGACACCAGTGACTACTCCCTCTTTTTAGAAAGACTATACATGCTGTGTATGTACAAAATAAGACAAGATATCTTGGCTTCCTGACATCTCCTTCTGAATTTCTAACTATCTCACTGGCTTCTCTTTTTCAACCTTCATTCCTGAAACCTCTTTAACTACACACTGCTTGTACCTGCAGTCCTTTATCTTTTGGGTGGGCCATGCATCCCTTTGAGACTCTGAGGCACAATCATAGCTCAAGGGGCTCATGTGCTCAGGAAATCCATACAAGAGGCCAGATTAAGAATCTCATCTCCAGCTCTTTCCTTGGGCCAGTCCCATCCACTCACAGGATGATAGCTCCTGGACTGCCATCTCCAGACTCTGAGGGGAGCTGCAGACCCCGGTTTCCAATCACCACATGGATGTCTCACCCAAGTCTCAAAGTCAGTAGGTTCTAAACTGAAATCATTATCTAATGCCATTCTCCTGGCCTCACTTTCTCTTGTCATTCTTATCTGGTGAGCAGCATCATTCCCTTCAAAGGAGGAAACCTGGGAGTTACCTAAAGTCCCAGGGATAGTATTATAACCTTCTTCATATGGTTGTTATGGGGCTAAATAAATTTGATGGGTGTAAAGCTTATAGAATGGTGCCTGGCACCTCATAGGTGTTCAATAATTGTTAGTTATTATTGTTGCTATTCTTACTTCTCTTTTCCCCATAGTTGCCAACTCCAACTTCTAAATTTCCCTTAAATCTATTCTCTTCCCTATATTTCCATTGATTCTCCCTTAGTTCGGACATTCATTGTCACTTGTGGACATGATTGCTGTAATCTCATCTTGATCCCTTCAAATCTTTCCAGGACATCCAGGTAGAACAGTCTTGCCAAAATGCAACTCTGATCATGACACTTCTCTGCTTCGAGTTTCAATGTCTCTCCAGTTCCTAAAACAGTAACCCTCAGCTTCCAATGTATCTCTAGGGAACTTGTTATGAAGAGAGGCCCAGACCCTAACCCCAAAGGGCATTATTCTGCAGATAGAGGTGGTACCTAAGTACATGTTCCCCAATGTATCCGGTACAAAATAAAGTTGAGAACCAAGTAAGTGCAAACCTTTTATGGTCAACGATGCCTTCTTGATCCAATTCTTACCAATCTTTCGCACTTAATCTTCTGCCTCTTCTTTTTCTCTGCTACCAAGATATAAAACCTAAAACTATAAAACTTCTAGAAGAAAGCAGAAAAAACATCTATGTGACTCTCAGATTAGCAAAGATTCCTTAAATTCAGCACTAAAGCATGATCCATAAAATAACTTGATAAATTGGACTTCTTCATAATTAAGACCTCTCCTCAAAAGACACTGTTAAGAGAATGAAAAGACAACCACAGACTAGGAGAAAATAATTTTAAATCGCATATGTGATGAAGAAATTAAACCCACATTTATTTTTTAAAAACTCTCAAATTCTAATAATGATTTTTAAAAATCAATTTTTTTAAATGGACAAAAGATTTGAACACACACTTTATTAAAGAAGAGATACAGATGGCAACAAATGCACATGAAAAGGTGCTCAACATCATTACACACTAGGAAAAAACAAATTAAAACCACAATGAAATACTACTATGCACCCATCAGAAAAGCTATAGTTAAAAAAAAAAAAAAGACAATACAAAGTGCCAGTGAGGATGCAGAGGAACTGGCAACTGGAAATCTCTCATACATTATTGGTGAGAATGCAAAATGATACAGCTACTTTAGAAAAACAATTTGGCAGTTTATCGTGAAGTTAAACATACACTTTAATAAATATGTAAGGGAGAAGAGGAGTACTAGATTTAGTGGGGTGATCACTCTGTGAGTCGTATAGATCTCTAATCACTCTGCTGTACAATTAAAATTAATATATTATTGTATGCCAACTATAATTTTAAAAAATTATTGAATTGCACAGCGAATCCAGAAAATAAATAAATAAATAAAATGTGCCGAAATGTAAACTGAAAAATAAAAAAAAAATAAAATGAAATAAAAGAAAACACAAAGACATATATTTATATAACCCAGCATCCCATCCCTGGGTATTTTATCCAAGAGAAATGAAAATAGTTATTTACATAAAGACCTGTACACAAATGTTTATAAAAACAGCTTTATTCATAATTACTAAAAACTGGAAACAGCTCGAATATCTATGTACTAGTGAATGGATAAACAAATTGTTTTACCTCCATCTAATGGAATGCTTCACAGCAATAAAAAGGAGCAAACTACTGATACATGCAATGACATGGATGAATCACAAAAGCATTATGCTAAGTGAAAGAAGCCAAAGACAAAAGACTACATACTGTATGATTTAATTTATATGACATTCTAAAAAAGGAAAACCTATAGGGACAGATCAGTGGTTGCCAGAGCTGGGGAGGGTGAGAGAGACTGACTATAAAGGAACACAATGGGACTTTTGAGGTGATTAAAATGCTTTACATGTTGATTTATGGTAGCAGTTCTACAACTGTATTTATTTGTCAAAACTTACTTAACTACATACTTAAAAAGGGTAAATGTTACTATATGCAAATTGTACCACAAAATCTGAATTTTTTAAAGGCAAGTTAAAAAAAGCAGATGCAGGAAGATTATCCATTCAGCCTTAGATCTGATAAGTTTATGATTTCTTTGAATCCTCCAATTAGGGATAACATTTAGTGACCAGCGGGAAATACAGTTCTGAAACTCGGTGGTGGAGAGTCTGACGGATGCTATAAGTGGTCACAGTGCTAGTGGTTCTATGCAGAAAGTCTTTTCCTTGACCCCCTTGCTCACTAGCAAGTTCTTATTTATTTTTTGAAGATCTGTCCAAGCATTTCCTCCCCATGAGGTTCTCCTTGACCCCATTCCTTCAACACCTAGAATGTGAGTTCCGTGAGAGCAAGCTAACCAACCTATTTGACTTTTCTTGGCTACATCTCCAGAGTCTGAAACATGTCTGGCATATGGCAGGTCTCTTACAAATAGTGAATGAAGGGATGAATTATTCCCTCCTTTGATAGTACTTTAGAGATTTTCATATTTTGTTTGCCAAATTACCTGTGCCCTGTAATTATCATTTATTTGATTATTATTTCTGTATTTATCTTTGTATTTCCAGCTCATTGTGAAACAGAACCAAACTGAGAGGCTTAAACCTTCATGCTGATGATTCTTCAGCAGGGTGACACCCTTGAAAAGCACATGCTATGCTTCAGATCCTATTATGTACATTTAATTCCTTCAACAAGAATTTAAAAAAAAAAAAAAAAAACAACGAACATCAGAAATAGAAACTCAGATCTAACTCCAAAATCTATGCTCTTTTCTCATCATCTCTTTTCCTTGAATCCTTAACTCCGTGATTTTCAGCACCTTCAGCCACTCTCAAACGACATCAACTGCTCTCACCCTAAACTCTGATAAACCCCTCTCTGACATGCCACATCTCATGCTCCCTATATAGCTGCTGTCATCCGTCATGTCAACTCCCAGTTCCTGGACTCTTCTTTTTCAACAGGGGTCATCTGGTTGCCTTTGCTTCCTCACTCAACCCTCCCTAAGAGTCTGTCATTTCAATAATGTTTTAAGCCTAGACTCCTTTGCTCCTGGGTTTCCACCACTCCCACGCTCTCATTTCTCAGTGAGGGATGCCCCAGGATACAGATTGTTTCTTGGTGGTTGCTCTCGTCACTGGGCCATGCTGCGTAACCTCTACTGGGACCTCAAAATCATTCACGTATCCTTTCATGCTCTGTGGATAGACCATGTTTCTCAGCCCCTGTGGGGCAGTCTCCTCCTTCCTCTGTTGCACTCTTCCCATTGGTAGAGATGCAAGAGCACATAGTGTTACGTATGTCGAATCCCAGCTGTGCCACCTACTAGCACTATCACCTTGCAGGTTTTAGCTTAAATGTCAATTCCCCCAGGATCTTAGGCTAGGTTAGCGGTTGGTGCAATAGCCACCCATTTTTCCCTGGACTTGCCCTGGCATAACACCAACCACAATTTATCATTATTTCTTGTTTAATTGTCAAACAGCTTGGCTAAACTGTATCATCCTAAAGAAATCTTCCATCAACCTTGCTCTTTACAAGATATTATTCTATTTTCTCCTTTCCTTCCCTGACAAACTTCTTAAAAGACAAGTCTATGCTCTGCCTCCACTTTGTCACTAACCACTCACTCCTCAGCCTTGCAGAACCCAGCTTTAGTGTCCATAACTTTACTGAAAGTGCTTTTGTCCTCAGCCTCCTTGATCTCTCTGTGTATCTGGCCTCTGGACTGCCCCTCCTAGAAACTCCTCCTGGGCTTTCATGATACCTCTCTCTCCTGACAGCCAGCAGGAACCCGGGCCTTCTCCTCTTTCTCCATCTTTTCCCATGTCTTCCTCCTCTTCTTGCCTTAGCTCCCACCCCCTGCAGACTCTGCCCACTTCTTTTGTCTGACCCTTTTCCTTAGGTCATCTTATTCACACCAGGGTTTCCCAAAATTTCTAGGTGGGTGACTCCAGACAGGATCACCACATCTAGCCATGCAGGTTGGTCAGTGCTCAAGAATACTAGGCCAAGGAGCCAAGGAAGAGGCCACCTTTGTTAAATTTGTGCAAAAGTCCTAAGGGCAGGCCTTGGCCTTGAAAGCTGCATCCCCTATTACATGCTTCAGACAAGTCTAAAACCAAGAGGAGAGAGATAGATAGAAAGACGGCCGTGGGCAGAAGAACTTTCAGATGGGTTTTCAGCCACTCTATTGTTCAATTTCACCCCCTTTTCCTTAGACTCAGTCTTAGCTGCCCTTACCCTGTGCCCAGTTTGAAAGGAAAGAAATAGTGATGAACAGGGAGCAGAAGGCTAGAGAGTAGTGAGGGTGAAATAAGGAAGCTGGGAAGAAAAGGAATAGGTGAGGGTGAACCAGACAAGAGAGAAAATCAGCTGGCTTTCCAATCGTCAAACTCCTCCAGACAGATTCTAATTTGATCTTCATGAAAACTCTTGGAGTAGATATAATTATTATCCTTATTCTATAGCCAAGGAGACCAAGGCAAGTAAATTTGCCCAAGATCATCTAGCCAGCAGTGGGACCTTGAAACCAGGTCTCAGGACATCAAGTGCCATGCTCATCCTGCATGCCACCCACCTCTCCACAGATTGGGAAAAGATTATAGGCTGGGGTAATGGCACTGAGGTATAGGAGTTGTACCTGGAGGACCGGGTCAGAAGAAGAAGAGGTCATAAGACTAAGAGAGGCCCCCTCTTGCAGGTGAGAGCTAGTTTTGCCAGAAGAGGTTGCAGGGGAGCCCAGGGAGTAGAAGGGGCTCACAGAAGAGTCGGATTCCTAGGAATCCTCTCTGAGTTTCACCACTAAAGATCCCTGGATAGTCACGTGCTCCTCAGCACCGATCTTTCTTTATCCCTGGGGAATGACTCCTTGGGTGCAAACCCAACTAAAGCAACAACATAAAAGTGTCAGAGCATTCTTTGACCCTCTCAGCCCTCAGGTAAAGGGCCAGCCTGAGCCCTCAGAACCCCTCCCCCACTCCACACTGAACAGGTCAAGCCAGGGCCTACAAATGTGACAGGAGCACCCCCAGAGAAATTCCCAAAGTCTTGAGAGATTAAGACTAGGTCCTACACCTAACCCAGCCACAACCCACATCATCCCACCAGCCTCCACAGCCCACCTAACCACACTTGCTGGTCCCCCAACACCCCCCAGGTGGCACCCCCTTTTCATTGATTGTTTAAATCAAAACATTTCCAGTAGCCCTTGGAATCCTCCTGTGAGGGGCCCGCTGGCATGCTCTGGGCCATCCAATGAGGAGAATTGGAGGGAGCCTCCCAAGGCCATCCTCTCACCCATCTGGCTGCCTCCAACCTTCCCCAACACAGGGACCTGTCACTCTCTCCAACACACAATCACACCTTTGGAAAAGAGGATGGGAATCAGTCCCTTCCTATTTGGGCTCTACAACCCCACCCCCACCACACTCCCATACCTCAGTTGCTATTCTAAAGTATTCTGCCTCCTCAATTACTATTCTCCCCACTCAGAGTTGAGCAAGAAATTTTCAGCCTAAATGATAAAGCACAACGTGAAGACTCCAGGCCTGGCGATCCTGCCTAATCCCCTAATCTTCCACCATCTAGTTTCCCCAGGGCCTTTGGCTCCAGCCCTCAGAAGGAGAATGTGGGGAGGAGGAAGAATGAGCTGACCCAAATTTACCAGGGGGATCATCTTGGAGTTTACTCAAAAGTTAAACCAGCCCCCCAGCTTTCCCACTGTCCCTCAACAGGACATCGGAATGCAGAGCAGGATGGTGATGGGGAACCACTTCTCCCCTTTCACGGCTTCATTCTGCTGGATCTCTTTATTTTAAGTGCCTTTTCACTTTGTTCCAGGAACCTCTCACCAGGGCCCCTCCTGCTCCCAGGACCCGCCTCCCAATCACCCCTCCCCCCTTCCCCTTGCCTCCCATCCCCACACTGTCTGAGAGCCCCAGGGCTAGGAATCCGAAGACCGAAACTTCTCCCTCACGTCATCTTGCCCAGCTCTTCCAGAGCTTCTCAGGCAGTGTGGGGGGCGGGAGTGAAAATGCCCTGAACCACAGAGGAATCTGGAAGTGGTGGAAAAGGGCAGGCTGGTGCTGGAAACCTGAGGTCGGTATTTGCCCCAATGCCGCAAGAGGTCAGGAATGTGGCCACTGACATGAGCTTTGAGAAGGAGATAAGACTCAACTGGCAGCTCTCCCCCTCCTGCTCCTGGACTAAACCTCCACAGACCCCTCAAAATGTCCTGAGCAGCTGGAGTGGGGGAGGATGGATCAGAGAAGGATCTGGGAAAGAGCTTGGATAAGAATTCTGGAATTTGGGCCAGATCCCCAGTGGAATTCAAAGTCCCCCAGGCCTCTTAGGTGACTTTACATCTTTGATCCATTTTTGCAATTAAATTGACGACACTTCCCTCTTCCCCTCCCCCAACCTCTGCCCTCCTGGATGTTTTTAGAGACTTACTCTGCATTAGGTAATTGGTATTTGTTTAATAAACGAGTGATCATTAATATTTACATCCACTGCCACCCCAGGAGATAGATCGGACAAGTTTTATTAGTGCCCCTTTATAAGTGAAGAAACTGAAGTTCAGAAGTGACTTTCCCAAGGTCACACAGCTAGCAAAGTACCTAAACTGGCTTACTTCAAGTTCAGTAGAAACAGTAAAAACAATTATCATATGTTCAATCTATACACCTTATTGTGCAATTCTGCACATGTCAATTCTAGAACCCAGTGGGGACTGTGAGGGTGACAGCAAGAGAAATCCCTTTGACTGGTTGGCACCTCCAATCTCCCAGAAACCACCCATGCAAAATGAGTGGACATTTGCTTGTATGCTATTTTGCATTTCATTTGCCTTTTGGCCTTCAGCAAGCCCTGACACTCCCCTGGCCAGCTTCCACTTTGACCTTCTGGCCAGTTCTCATTAAGTACTATGGGGTTTTCCCCACTGGAAAGCAGCAGGCCTGGGCCAAGGCTAGGGCCAAGACCCCATATCTGAGATGTGCTTCCTCCCTGGGTGGTCTCATGGCCCAGGCTCTCCCACCCAGGTCCTCTTCCCTTCCCAGGCCTAGTCTTCTGCCTATTTCCACCTCTGTAGTTCAGCAGGCAGCTCGATAAAAATCAATAGGTCCACTCCAGAGCAAAGAGCACAGACAAATATGTAATGCCAGACCCTGCTGGACAAAGAAGCTGCTGGTGGTGACAGACTTGAAGGCCCAGTTCCTCCGGATTCCCCCAGTTCATTTAGCAGGGGCTGGTCATCCACCCTCAGGGGCACAGGGAACAGTGAGAACTTCTCTACCTCCATTCTTCTGACCTGAGCTTCCTAGAGGAGACAGACCCCTGGGGACAGGCTTGGGATCCAGAGAGCCTTTTGAGGAAAGGTGGGGGCCTGCAGAAAAGTCCTAGTAAGGGGGGCTGGCCAAAAGGGCTAAGTCGCAGCTGGACTGTTTCTAGATGTGTGTGTCTGTCCTCTGAGGCCCCTCCATACCGTGTGGGACATATTACAATCTCCACGAGGGAGTTTGGTCTCAATTACTCACTGCTGTTCCCTACTGACATACAGTGGTTACCCCAAAACTATTAGTTGAACTGTAAGCTCCTGGTAGATTTGTTTACCCAAGGCTGTGAGCAAGGCTGATCCATAGGTGTGTAGAAGAGGCGAGGATGTGCCCCTTGTTCAAATTACAAAGTATCCCACAGAGTCCAGGCCTCCATGGGAGTGAGCTGGAGAGGGGTGAGTGTGTCTTCAGGAGGCTGAACATACTTGGTGAGTGAATGTGTTTGACAGACGCAGGAGTTTGTGCCAGTGAACGTGTTCAGGTGGGCGTGTTTGGGAACCACATGCGAAAGGGTAGAGTGTGTAAACCAGCAGATGTGAGGCTCAGAATTAAGTTTCTTTTCCTCTTCTCCGGCCCCCAAGTTTTCTTACCAGGACTCCTGGGGCTTCAGGATCCCCCTCGCCCCAAGATCCCCACAGCAGGAGAGAACTTGGGCTTCAGGCTGAGGACAGCTACGGAGTCTCACACCGAACTTCACTTCTCAGCCCCCAAAATCCAAAGTTCTCAACCGGCCAGCACCTCCTCTACCTGGGGACGGGTATCATGACATCATTTCCTGCCCAAAGCTGCCAGAGCCAACACCACCTGCTGCCCGGGGAACGGTAAGTCACACGCTTTCTGGGGCAGTGAGGGGCGGGGGAGGACCGGGGAGGGTCTGGGGTGGAGGACGCGCTGTCTCCACTGAGGTCTACCTGTGCCTGCGGCCCAGGCTTGCGTGGCGACTCAGGGGCAGAGGCGGAGCCTTCCCCGGCCAGACCCCTCCTCCTCCCTCCGATATAACTTGGGTTGCAGACCCGGCACTCAGGTGCGCCGCGGCTCGAACCTGAGTCTTGGCCTCTCACCTTCCTCCGTGGGCGACATGAGCTTCAGCACCCGCTCCAGCTTCTCCACCAGCTACCGGACCCTGGGCTCGGGGCAGACGCCCAGCCACCGGGTCCGGCCGGCTAGCAGCGCGGCCAGCGTGTATGCAGGTGCGGGGGGCTCGGGCTCCCGGATCTCCGTCTCCCACTCCACCAGCGTCCGCGGTGGTTGGGGGCCCGGGGGCCTGGCCGCGGGGATGGCCGGGGGCCTAGCGGGCCTAGGGGGCATCCAGACCGAGAAGGAGACTATGCAATGCCTGAATGACCGCCTGGCCTCCTACCTGGAGAGGGTGAGGAGCCTGGAGGCTGATAATAGGAGACTGGAGAGCAAAATCCGGGAACACCTGGAGAAGAAGGGACCCCAGGTCAGAGACTGGGGACACTACTTTAAGACCATCGAGGACCTGAGAGCTCAGGTAAGGGGGCATGGAGGGAGACTCCCAGCCCTGGTTGCCTCCCCCTCTCCCCAGGACAGGAATTTTAATAGGGTAGGTGAATTGACTCCTTCCCCTTTTCTATCTCCACCCTGCCTCCTATTTATTGTCCAAGGGGAGTGTTAGGAAAGCCCTGGATTTCCACACACACCCCTGGCCACAGGGACCCCGAGGGTGGTGGCTGAGCGTGGGAAGGTCCTTTCCTTGGAGATAATGGGAAGGGGGAGACAGGAGCTTTGCCTGGGAAGCAGACATGATAGAGGGAGGTGAGACAAGGCCCATAAAAAGGACCCAGACCCTGGCTTCTGGCCACGTGAGGACAGTTGGAGGGTTAAGCGGATGTGGTTAAGGCTGAGTCATCTAAGAATAATCTAGAGGCCTACCTGTGGGGGGAGGGAGCAGGTGCATTAGGAAAAAATCTCAGGAGAGGGCCAGAGAGGGGACTTGTTAGGTGCTTACTCCAAGCAGGCTATCCAGCAGAGGCCCTGAAGGAGGGGCAGCAGGAGACCGGTGGGACCCCTGACATTAGGGACTCCAGGAAAGGAGGGAACAGGGTGAGGGGCACAGGTGGAAGGTGCCTATTCCTGGGACCAGGAAGTTTTCACTGAGACATTTAACGCCCCCAACACACTCAGCCCATCCCGTCATTGACTTCCCATTCATAGAGCAACATCTCTCACCAATCCCCCCAGATCTTTGCAAGTTCTGTGGACAATGCCCGCATCGTTCTACAGATTGACAATGCCCGCCTTGCTGCTGATGACTTCAGAGTCAAGTAAGGCTGGAGGGGCTAGGGAGCTGGGGGTGGAGCTAAGAATGTTCTGCTCCTGGGGCTGGGTCAGCTAAGGGCTCACAGAGGGATCTTGTTCAACTGTGGGTGGAGGTGGGTGGATGAGAGTTAGGCTCCATTGGTTTATTTATTATGTAACCCAGCTTGAGACTGGCCCCCAAGTGCCAAAAATGGTGCTCAGAGGATTATTATCTGATTTCTGACTCGGTTGCCAGTTTGTAGTGGGTATAGTGCTGCTCTTAGGAGGTGAAATAAGTTGAGAAGGTTCTGGATCAGAGATGGGGGCCCATGTGATCGCCTCTACTCCCACAGGTATGAGACAGAGCTAGCCATGCGCCAGTCTGTGGAGAGTGACATCAATGGGCTCCGAAAGGTCATTGATGACACCAATATCACTCGACTGCAGCTGGAGACAGAGATTGAGGCTCTCAAGGAGGAGTTGCTTTTCATGAAGAAGAACCATGAGGAGGTAAGGAGGGGCCACTGGCCAGGCCGGGAACCAGGGGCCAAAATAAGTCTGGGAGGGCAAATGGATGGATCAGGCCTCCGACAAGTAGTCTTACAGGGATGTTTAGAACTACCAGCCTGGGCCATATTTAGTGTGTCACCTGAGTTAGTGTGATGAAATCAAGAGGCCATGGGTGAGAGAACAAGATGAAGACAAAGGTAGAAGCACTAGGAGTGAGGGGTGATGGAGGAGTGAGAGTAAGTGGAGCTGGCAGGGCTTGCTGAAAGAAAGTAAGGAGGAGGTTTATGGAAGGAGCTAGATGGCGGACAGGGGGAAGTGAGGAGAGAGAAATCGCCTGTGAGTTACAGGCATGGTCAGTGAGTGGGTGATATTTTACCCATCTGGAGTGGAAAGCCCAGAGTTTAAAGCTGAGAGTTTCCTCTGTTCTCCAACTGATCTCGTAGGCCTAGAAGAGGCAGTTGCAGCTCAAGAGCCTTACTGGAACTCTACCGTGACCCCCTCCTCATTTTTTTGTCCCTCCCTCCCTTAGGAAGTAAATGGTCTACAAAACCAGATTGCCAACTCTGGGTTGACCGTGGAGTTGGATGCCCCCAAATCTCAGGACCTCAGCAAGATCATGGCGGACATCCGGGCCCGGTACGACGAACTGGCTCGGAAGAACAGAGAAGAGCTAGACAAGTACTGGTCCCAACAGGTACAAGAGGGGAAAGGGGTGGGATGCCTGCTCAGCACAGAGGCCCAAGGGGTTGGGTGGGAGGCAGGCAGGCGGAGAAGGAGGGACCTGAGGATCATACCCACCCTGCAGATCGAGGAGAGTACCACAGTAGTCACCTCGCAGACTGCTGAGATAGGAGCCGCTGAGACGACACTCACAGAGCTGAGACGTACAGTCCAGTCTTTGGAAATCGACCTGAATTCGATGAAAAATCTGGTAAGAGCCCTCGCTTCACCTGCTCCAACTTTCCCTGGCCACTGGAGTCTGTCGCCCTCAGGCGCAATCCCATTTTAGCCTAATCCTTCCATGGTAAATTCCTTTTGCTCAGAGTTTTTTCTCTTTGCATTTCCTCCTGCTCCTACCCACTACCCTCGCACCTGGCACAAAGTAGGTGTTCAAAAAAGTTGCAAAGAGTGAAGACCTGGGTTCTGAACAGCTCTGCTAAAAGTTTTAGACTCTCCCCCCACTGTATGTCGAGGCTCACCCAACCCTTCCCCCTGCAGAAGGCCAGCTTGGAAAATAGCCTGACAGAAGTGGAGGCACGCTATGCCATGCAGATGGAACAGCTCAACGGGATCCTGCTGCACCTGGAGTCAGAGCTGGCCCAGACCCGGGCAGAGGGGCAGCGCCAGGCTCAGGAGTATGAGACCCTGCTGAACATCAAGGTCAAGCTGGAGGCTGAGATCGCCACCTACCGCCGCCTACTGGAAGAGGGGGAGGACTTCGAGTAAGTGGGGCTCTCCTCCCACCCACAAAAACTAATGTCCAAGTATCACTTCTCCCTAAATCTTGAGCTCTTGGTAAGGCCCACTCAGCACTGAGCTGATGCTCAGGGAGTGCCCCTGTGTCTCCAAGGGAGTAATGGTTATGGAGGTTCGGAGATTAAGGCGGGGATCCAGAGGATTTTTCCCTCCACTTTCTTCATCTCCTTTCTCTGTGGGGCTGTTTATAACTGAGGTTTTGTCTTCTGTTACAGTCTTAGTGACGCCCTGGACAGCAACTCGATGCAATCCATACAAAAGACCACCACTCGCAAGATTGTGGATGGTAAAGTTGTGTCTGAGGTCAATGACACCAAAATTCTGAGGCGTTAAGGCAGAAGTGGAGCATCCCTTGGGAAGGGCAGGAAGTCAATAAAAAGTTCAGAGATCTTTAAACATCACTTTGCATCTTCCTGTTTTCATACTGTGTGCACATCCCCTTATCTAATAGTCCTATATCTGATCAGGCAGGAATCCCCTCTGACCCCAGGTGTTTCATTATGTGGGGGAGTAGACAGAGGGTCTGTGTTGTTGGAAACACCTTCTCAGAGAAAGAGGAGAGAATGGGCCAAGGGTAGTGAGAAAAACTACAATGGAATTGTGAAATTCTAGCCTTGAAGATCATGAGGCCCCAGTGTGACATGTGCTCCTTAGAAATCTGAGCCCGAGAAGGAAGTGGACCCAAGGACAAGGCAAAAGAAAGAGAAATGCAGGACCAGAACACACAGCTGGCCCTCTCCACCTTTGCCACTCTGCATCCTTGATCCAATACCAAGTGCTTCCCACCACCAGCTTCTCCCCCAAACCCTCCCACATTCAGCCCCCAAACCTGTGGTCCCTTATGTTCTGTTCCTTCACTCAATTGGGATATGACTGTTAGCAAACTACAGGTCTAGCTAGTAAAGGCGATCGATCATTGCAGGTGAAAGAATAATCTATTCTAGTGGTACCCATCTAGGTAGGTGGTTAGGTCATGCCCCTAAGGAAGCACCCAACTGGGTAATGAAAAGCACCTTAAAGCTGACTGAAATGTCAGCTCTGTGCTTTCATTTGGAAGTGTTATCTAGGAGTGAAAATGGATGTCTCAAATTAATCATACGCTTCGATTGGAATAATTTATCTTTTTAAATTAAAACATACATAAAAGTACAAAATCCAAAAGGAAATAGATTAAATACTTCCCATCCCACTCCCCAGAGGTAACCACTATAAAATAGTTTCTTAAACTAGACATACACATTTCACTTTATTTGTAGGGTCATATTCTTCTGCACCTTGATTTTTAAACTCTTCATTTCACAATGTATTCTTAGACACCTTTCTGAAACAGCTGTAGACCCACCTTTTTTTTAAATCCAGATGATATTCATGTTCCATTTGGAATCTATATGATATGCATATTCCATTTACCAGAAGAAAATTATTAGTCCAATTTTGGGGAGGGGAAGCATAAAATTGTGATTATGCATTCTGTCACATAAATCTGTTCTCAGTCTGCAATAAATACTATGTTCCAAATATTTTCCAAAAATCAGAAGCTTGATTTGTTAATGTCTGATAGTAACCAGACCAATTTGACAAATGATATCTAGGTCTTTCTTGACTCTTGCCTTAGTAATTTGTCACCAATCTAGTTTGAGAGACATCATACAAAATGTATCATTTTACATAAAACTTCTTATTGCATCTATATAGAAATGGTGTTGGGATCGCTATTTTAGAAGGACCCCCAGAACATTTTTCTCTCAGGTCTCAGCAACCAAAATCCAGTGAGAAGAGCCTATTATATTTAATTTCCTGTATGTCACACACCTCATTCTTTTTTAATCACTGCCTATACTCCAGTGTTTGGAGTATAAATGTACTTAACCCAGGTCTTCTAGAAATAGATGTCTTTGTCATCAGTAGTTTCAGTTTTTGCAAAAATGCTACAATTAAAATTAATTAGTATGCATAGTGATTAAAACACACTTTGTAAGCATATCTATAGAGTAAAGTTCTAGAAATGGTAGGCCAGGCTGCCATATTAACAAATATTTATGAAGTACCTACTTTGTGCCAGGCCCTATGCTAGGCATTGAGCACACATGTAGAATTGTTCACATGAGCAACTGAGCAAACAAAAGGGGTATTGCCCCTACCTCATGGAGTTCACAACCTACTGGTCAAAGGTATGTGCATTTCAATTCAGTCTTTCAACAAATATTGAGCACATACTATGTAGCAGCCACTCTTCTAGGCACTCAAAATGAACAAAGCAGACGAAATCCCTCTGCTCATAGAGTTTATATTCTGATGACCAGAGACAGATAATAAGCAATAAGCACAAAATAGCATGCTAACAGTGATAAATGTTACAGGACTGGATAGAGCAGGCAAAAAGAGTTGTAGTGGGGAGAGGTAGGAAAGTTAAAGTGATGCATGATGATCCTAGGTAATGAAGCTTCGACTAAAATGGAAACCAGGTTTTACTAAGAAATATAGAATGTTTACTCTGCAATCTCTAAAAATACGGGGATCCTTGGTAGAGAAAAGCTAAACTGTTCAAGGCCCTTTATCCCTGGGAAGCCCAGAGAACAATGCCAGGACACGCAGCCCCTGAGGGTGGTGGGGAAGCCCCCAGTGAGATGGGGTGGAAGTCTTCATCACTGTAGGGCCCTGAGAGAAGATGGGTCAGGAGAGGCCACAAGTGAACAGAACAAGGGCTGCCCTTTGTGAGTGAAGGCTGAGTGTGAGTGACATAAGAGGTTACCTGGGAGCTTCTATAGGCAGGGACCCCTGCGGCTTCTGGGTGCCTGGGTTCTAGCTGGAGGAAAACATCCTACCTGAAAGCAAGGTGTCCTGGTGTCGACCCTTCTGAAACCTGCCTTCCCTTAATTAACAATCACCTGCCCCACTCCCTTCCATTCTCTCCCCAACCTCTACTTTGTCTACCCCGCTCCTCAGTCTTTGCAGGAGTCTACATGAATCTTTGGGGAAGATGGTTGAACTTTAGTTTCTGAGATTTGTATTAGAAAGACAATCAGCAGTTTCTCTGCCCTGTCCACCCCTCCATTTTCCAAATGTGTAAGTTTAATACAAAATGTGCCCGCTCAGACCCACAGGTAAATGATGAGCACCCCTAAAGGGTTGCACTAGCCTGGCTGGCCATCAGTGTAATTTAGTCAGGAGAAATCTAGCCTTCCTTGGGCCCCTAAAAAGGAGAGACTGGTGGCTCAACTGCCAAATGTGGGACAGGGAATGGACAGGCTTGAGAATAGACTGACCCCAGCAAAGGTGATGGAATGGGGACCTGCCTGAGGGTGAAGCAGAAAGTCCCTGGCAAAGCCTGAGCAGGGCTCGCAGCTGAGTCAGACTGATCAGAGTAACTCAAGACGACGCACCTGACATGACTATCTCTCCATCAGACAATGTCCCACAGTTCCCAGGGCGCTTATGTATTTGATCCTTATTACAATCCTGCGAGGTATGCAGAGCAGTGGGTATTACTGGCTCTAGTTCAGAGGTAGGCACTGAGGTTCACAGAGATCATGTGACTTGTCTGAGGCATAGAGCTAGAAGCTTAAAGCAGGAAACCACATCTCCAGATCCCCTGTCCCAAGTTCTGTCTTCTGTGTATTATAACTTAACCCAGGGGGTTCTTAGCCCTGGCTATAATTCAAGTCACCAGAGGAATTTTACAAAAAATACCAAGGTCCAAAGCCCATCTCCTGAGACTCTGATTCAATCGTTCTGGGGTGGGGTCTCAGGGTCCAGGTAAATGTTAAAAGAGCTCCCTAGGTGATTCCAATAGGCAGGCAAGGTTGAGAGTCAGACCCAAGCTGTACCTAGGGCCAGCAGCACAGCATGCCCTCCTAGAGGAGGTCATGGATGTGCCCATTTTAAAAGGCACACCGCTGGAAAAGCCCAGAGCCTTTGGGGCAATCTTCCTCATTCCCAAGGGAAGACGACTGCCTGAGAGGCAGCCCAGGCAGCCCATTTTGTCCCCCAAGTGCCAAAGGGAAAAATTAGCAAATCCAAGGTTATAATATGAAATCATCTGTCCCATGTCACCCAGTCCCTGTCTAGGTGCAATGCAGACCAGATACTAAATTAAAAAATGATACTTGAAGGGGCAGAACAGCAGTTATCATGTACTACCATTTGGTTTTTTTTAATGACAAAACAACAATAATACACACACACATATATATATTTATATTATATATATTCATATGAATATATCCTTTATATGCAAAGATCTCTGGAAGAATATACAGAAAATTGGAATTAATGATTGCCTCTGAGGAGGAAAATTGGTATCAGGGAAACCAAGGTGAGAGGGAGACTTACTTCTATTGCATATCCTTTGTACCTGTTGAATCATATATTGTTAATTCAAACATAAAAAAGAATGTTTTCTATTAATTTTTATAATTGTACGGTAACCTACTGCCCCCAGGGAAGGAGATGTTGTACCCATCTCATTCATTCAATCAGTCATTCAACAAATATTTATTTGAGCACCTACTATGTGCCAAAAATTGTTCTAGGATCTGGCAATGAAGGGGTAAACAAAATAGGTAAACAATCCTTGCTCTTGTGGAGCTCACATTCCAGCTGATGGAGACAGACAATAAATGATAAATGTAATAAGTAAATTATATAATGTTACAAGTATTATGGCAATTTGGAGAAAATAGAGCAGGATAAGGGGAATCAAGAGTTGAGGGTTTCCTATTACTGCTGTGACAAATAACCATAAACTCATTGGCTTAAAACAATACATATATGCTATCTTGTAGTTCAGGAGGTCAAAAGCCCTAAGATCAACATGTGAGCAGGGATGTGCGCCTTCCAGAAGCTCTGAGGGAGAATGAATTTCCTTGCCCTTTCCAGTTTCTAGGGGCCATCTGATTTCCTTGACTCCCGTCCCATCTGTTATCTTCAAACCCAACTGCATAACATCTTCAAATCTTTCTTTCTCTGACTTCTGCTTCCATCATCATCATTTCTCCTCTGACTCAGACCTTCCCGTTTCCCTCTTGTAAGAAGGTCCTTAGGACTATATCTGGTCGACCTGATGATTTAAGATAATCTCCCCATCTCAAGATTCTTAACTTAGTCATGACTGCAAGGTCCCTTTGCCATATAAGGTAGCATATTCAAAGGCTCTCTGGATTAAGGCATGAACATTTTCAGGAGAGGGGCAATTATTTAGCCTACCATAGGAGGAGAAGGGCAGGCTGCAATTTTAGGTTGGGCAGTCTGGGTAGAAGGTGGCATTTGAAGGAGGTGAAGAAATCAGACTTGCATGTCTGGGGAAGCAGGAGTAAGGAGGGAAGCTGCCTGAGGTATGTAAACAGCATCCCTTTGCCCCTGACCTTAACATTTAGGTTTCCACCTGCATGTGCCTTTTGGTCTCCTGAGGTCCCAGAGGGGATTGGGAAGGGGTAGACTGTCAACATACGTCACTCCAAAGCTCTCTCCTCTTCCCTCTTACACCCTGCCACTAAAGACCCTCAAAGTTCGAGTCCAACAGCTTCCTCTATCTGATCATCTTTTCAGCCTGTGGCACCTGAGCCTGAAGCCTGCTGCTCTTGGTATCAATGCCACTGCATTCCTCTGGTCCTGCCACCTGTGCCTGCTCTGCATCCTCAACTGGCCCTCTGACATAGGCACCTCAGTCTGTCTGCAGCCTTTCCTCTGCCTGAGCAAACTTATTTTTATTCCTTGATTCTGCTGTCACCTCTGAGCTGATAGGTCAATGTTTATCTCCAGACTTTGTCTCTCTGGAGCTTCAGAACCATATATTCCAATTGCCTTTGTTTCATTTTACCATACAGCATACTTAGCTAATTATTTCTCACTTCCTCCATGAGATCGTAAATTTCTTGAAGGCAGGTACCCTGTTTTATCCACCTTTGTTTCATCCTGAACGGATTATAAAAGCACTGGCAATTATAACAATAAAAACTAACATTTACCAAATACTTTCTATGTGCCAGGTACTATACTAAGTACTTCATAGATTAATTTATTTAATCTTAACAACTAACCTATGAGATGGGTAGTATTATGAGCCTCATTTTACTGATGAAGAAACTGAGGCTCAGAGTGGTGAACTGATTTTCTCAAGGTCACACAGCTAAATAAGTGGCAAAGCCAAAATTCAAACCTATGCAGTCTGGCTGCAAAGTCCAGTCAGCGGATGGGATTGGCTCTCAGCTCCATTTCAAATTCATGCCTTTCTGCTTCAGAATCTACAAAGCTAAAAGGTACATTTCCCAGACACCTTTGCAGCTAGGATGTGAATTGTATCCTACTAATTAGATACAATTAAATAATATTTGGAAGGTGGAAATGAAGCAGAGACCCTCTCCTGCTGCTTGGTTGTTTCTGCTGGCAAGCCTAGTCATGGGACTGTTAGTTTTTCTGGGGCAGTGTCCAGTGTCCAGTCATTTGCTTTGTGAGTACTGAGAGGCAACTCTATCTGGAAGAAGTAGTGACTTCCTGATCTGTGGGTCACAGCTGCAGGAGTATGTTCATGGGGTCAGTCAGCTTCCTGATGCACACCAGCTAGAGTGATTGATGTTTCCTAAAACTAGAGTCAAGTATGAGGCCTTCAAGGAGGAGACCGGGGAGCAGTTATCTGATTTGACTGTTTGAAAGCAGTGGGGTCCCGGTTATCACATGTAATGGGAAACACAGTAAACCCAATTTACCAACTGAGGCTACTAGGAAGGTAAGGCTTTGGCAGACTACACAGATGTCACAACAGATCATATGGTGAGGAAAAGGAAATCAAGGGCTCTGGTGTGATCTGGCTTCTTTGGTTGCACTAGTAAGCTTGAAGAAAGGAAATGGGAAGTTCAAAGTTTTAAATTCCTGGCTCAGGAGGACCAGGCTGCTTCTAAGGATTCTTAAATAGATCTCTCAACATCTATAGCCACTGGGGCTGAAGCTTAATGCTGCAGGTTGTTGAATTACATCAGAAGCCAAAATTCCAAGCAGTTCTTATGCAAAAGCCAAGGCATGGAGAAGGAATCCTAAGAATGGGCAAAGAGGCTTTGGGATATATTTCAGGATGCTGAAAGCCCAGACCCTGCTAAACCTTACTGGCTAGCAGATGTAGTCCCTTCTTCTCTGTCTAATGAGGCTGGTCCTGTCTTGCTTGGAGACCATAAGGGCCTCACCTGAGGTAGTTAACATGCAATGGATGCTTCAGATGCCTAAGCAGAGAGACAAGTACAAAATCAGACACTAAAGGAGAAGACATAAAAACCGAAAGGTTTTGCTAGTTTATGTAACACAAATTTGGGGAACAAGTGTGGGGTTGGATTCTAAAGGTGCTAAACCAAAGAGGAAGAAACACAGTTTTAGACTGGGCTGAACTTACTGACATGGGTTTATTTACATGGGTTCAGAGATTCCAAACTCGGTGTGCTGACTCCAGCAACTGGGACTGACTTTATCTTTTTCCTTGACTGGTTAGCTAAAATCTGGACTCATTAGTGGCGTACAATAAATGAAGCTGAGTTACCAGAAATCCAACTGCATGACTCAGAGGAATTCAAAGAATCAGGAAGAAGAGTAGTGCTGGAGCAGATTTATCACATACAATTCACTCATTCACACCTAAATAATTTATTTAAGAGAGGCTAGAGGGTATTCCCTTCTTTGAGGCATCGAGAAATATACTGGTAAGAGACGTAGTTCTTAAAAAGTGCGATGCTGATTTTTATCTGCATGCTCGAAGAGGAAGATAGAAGTGGTACTATGGAAATGAGCTTTCTGGTTCTGATAGCAGTTATGAGATCCCAGCACGGCAGAGACCAGTTAGCAGCAAAACGACCACCAGAGGCAATATGGGTATAGTTACCTTAAAAGGCGACAGGGTCAGAAAAATCATCAGAATGATCTGACCCACAGGCATCTTTGGCAGCAATTACAGATCATAGTGTTCTAGTTCTAAAATAAGTGGGCAATCTCTGAAAGTCATCTTTTATTTTACTCTTATAAATGTAACAACTAGAACAAAAATTTTTAATTTCTTTTTTAACTTACAGACAATAAAAATTATCCTTTTTGGTATACAGTTCTATAAGTCTTGACAAATACATACTCATATAACTACCGCCACAGACAAGATACAGATCGGTTGCCTCGCCCTGAGTGTCAAACCTTCCTCCCCACTCACTGACCTATTCTCTGTCTCTATAGTTTTGCCTTGTCCAGAGTGTCATGTAAAAGGAATGCTACAACATGTAGTCTTTTGAGTCTGACTTCTCTCACATAGCATGATACATCTGAGATTCATTCATGCTGTTGCATGTAACAATACTTCATTTTTTATTGCTGATTAATATTTCACTGCATTGGTGTATCACCATTTGTTTTCCTGTTTATCAATTGAAGAACATTTGGATTGTTTCCAGTTTGGGGCATTTATGAATAAAGCATCTATAACTAATCATATATGCATGGAATTTTGTGTTTTCATATTTAATTTAATTCTTTTAGGTTGTTTTCATTTCTCTTCAGTACCTAGGAGTGAGGTTGCTGGGTCATATAGTAAGTGTATGTTTAATTTTATTAAAAATTTCCAAACTATTTTCCAAAGTAGCTGTTCCATTTTATATACCCATCAGCAATGGTGTTTCATTGCTCTGCATCCAATAACCTTAGAACATAAACAAAGGCAGAAGAGCAACAGAAAGAATAAAAAAATATAAATAAATACGCTTTCCTTCTCTTGAATTCTTAAATTATGTTTGATGTTTGAACCAAAACTTATAACACTATCTCATGTGTTTCTAAATGTATGGAGAAAAAAAATTAAAACAATATCTTATAGAGAGGTAGGGCAAAGAGAGGTAAAAAGAGGTCAAGTTTCTATACCTCCCTCAAGCTGGCAAAATGATACCAGAAGACTATTATAAACTCTGTGTGTGTGAGAGACATAACTGAAAAATAGAGAGAACAAATAGAGAATGAAAAATAAAATGGAGACTTAAGCCCTAATATCTCAATAATTACTTAAAATGATAATAAATACACCAATTAAAAGGCAGTTATTGGCAGAGTGGATTTGAAAAATGATCTAACTATACACTCTCTACAAGAAACTCACTTCAGTATGTGAAAGTAAAGTGTGAAATGAAGTATGAAAGTAAAACGATTTTTAAAAAGACAAAGTCATGAAAATTTCAATCAAGAGAAAGCAGAATTCATATCAATATTAATATCAGATAAAGTAGACTTCAGAGCAAAGAAAATTGCCAGAGATAGAAAAACACAATCCACCAAAAAGACATAGCAATCCTGATGTACATATATCAGAGCTCAAAAATATGTGAAGTAAAGAAAAAAAAAACCTAATCGAACTGAAAGGAGAAATAAACAAATTACCATTATATTTAGAGACTCCAACACCCCTTTTTTAACAACTGATAAAATAACTGGACAGAAAATCAGCAAAAATATGGAGGAAGACAAAAAACATCACCAAAAGAATCTACTTGACATTTACAAAACACTCCACCACCAACAGCAGAATACATATTCTTTTTAAGTGCCTACTGAACGTAGGCCATATTCTGGGCCATAAAACAAACCTCAAAAAATTGAAAAGAATTTAAATCATACAGAATGTGTTATCTGACCACAATAGAATCAAACTAGAAATCAACAACAGAAAGCTAACAAGTAAATCTCCAAACATTTGGAAACTAACACACTTCTAGTAATCCATAGATCAGAGAAGAAGTCAGGAAGGAAAAATGTAAAAATACACTGAATTGAATAAAAATTAAAATGCAACATATCAAAATTGTGAGCTAGAGATAAAACATTGTTCAGAGAGAAATTTATGCTTCCATTAGAAAAGATGAAAAGTTTCTAATCATCTCAGCTCCCACCTCAAGAATCTAGGAAAAGAACAGCAAAATAAACCCTAAGCAAGCAGAAGGAAAAATAAAATAAAATTAACTTAAATCAGTGAAATTGAAAACAGAAAAACAATAGAAAAATTAGTGAAACAACTACTTTTTTGAAAAGACAAATAAGATCAACAAACCTCTAGCAAAATCTGACAAATTTAAAGAGAGAAGACACTTATTACTAATATCGGCAATAAAACAGGATATTTTTTTGTAGATAAAGATGAGATTATTCTAAAATTTAATGGATAGGCAAAGAAACTAGAACAGCTAAAACAATTATGAAAAAATGAGAAAAATCAGTCCACATGATTTGAAGATTTATTACATACCTACAGCAATCAAGATTGTGTGGTTATTGGTGGAAGAATAGATGCACAGATAAATGGAACACCAGAGAACCCAGACAGATCCACACAAATATGCCCAACTGGTTTTTGACAAAGGCATAAAAGCAATTCAATGGAGAACACATATCCTTTTCAACATCCATAGCCAAAAAAAAAAAAAAAAGAATAACAACAATCTTGATCTAAGTCTCACACCTTACATAAAAATTAACTCAAAACTGGTCACAAACATAAGTGTTAAACATAAAACTATAAACTTTAAGAAAAAATAGGAGAAAATCTGGGAGCTAGAGCTAGGCAGAGTTCTTAGACATCAACAGCATGATCCATAAAAGAGAAAAAATTGGTAAATTGGACTTCATCAATTTTTTAAAAATTTGCTCTGTGAAAGAAGCTATTCAGAAGATGAAAAGGCAAGCAACAGACTAAGAGAAAATATTTGCAAACCACACATCCTATGAGGGCTAGTAATTGGAATATATAAAGAATTCTCAAAACTCAATGATAAAAAGAAAACAATCCAATTAGAAAATGGGCAAAATACACGAAGAGACATTCCCTGAAAAAGATATACAGAAGGACAAATAACCACATGAAAAGATGTTCAACATCACTAGCCCCTAAGGAAATGCAAATTAAAATCACAATGAAATACCACTACACACTGATTAGAATGACTAAAACACCACCAAATGCTGGAGCAGATGTGGAGAAACTTCTGGGAATGTAAAATGGCACAGTCACTCTAGGCAGTTCCTTAAAAATCTAAACATTTAGCCTAGTGACTGCACTTCTAGGCATTTATCTTAAATTATTTATTTATCAAATAAAAACTTATGTTCCACAGGAACCTGTGCCAAAAAAAAAAAATTATCCTTAAAAGCTAAAAACTAGAAACAATCTAGATGTCCTTCAACAGATGAATGGGGTTAAACTGGCATACATCCATATGGTAGAAAACTACTCATCAGTAAAAAGGAATGAACTATTGATACAAGAAACGGCCTGAATGAATCTCCAGAGAATTATGCTAAGTGAGAAAAACTAGTGCCAAAAGGTTCCATACTCTATGATTCCATTTTTTTATATAATGCTCTTGAAGTGATGAAGTTATGGAAATGGAGAGTATTTTAGTGATTGCCCAGGGCCTGAGGAGCAGATGGGGCCAGAGGGATGCAGGTGTAGCCAGACAAGGACAAGGCCAGGTATCCTTGTGGTGATGGAGATGTTTTGTATCTTTACTCTGTCAATGTCAACATCCTGTCTGTGATATAGAACTATAGTTTTGTTTCCATTGGGGAAAATCGGGGAAAATGTGCTTGGGCGTCTCTCTGTGTTATTTACAAATAAGAGTCTACAATTATCTCAAAATAAAAAGGTTAAACTTTTAAAAAATGGTATGTAAAATGGTTTGCCCTTATTCACCTCCTTCCCACAAAAAAATAAGGTGGTTTCGTACTATTCACCTCTTAGCCTGAACATGCCCGCGCGCGCACACCCTGAGTGCGAGGACACAGAAGAGCTCCCCTTCTTACGGCAGGAGCCCCGGGCATCCCCCTGTTTTCTCGAGAGTCCCGGGACAAACGGGAAGCCAGAGGACTCCAGCTGGGTGCGAGTGAAGCCAGGGTGCGGGCCCCAGCTTCCGCAGGGCCCCGGGCTCGGGGCTGGCGACCCCCAGGCGCTACCCGCCGCGTCCACGCGGGCATGGGGGGTCGGGGGTGCACTGTCAGCCGCGTCCGGAGGGAGAGAGGACGCGGCGGAGAGAAAGCCGGGGCGGGCAGGGATGCGGCTTCCCCACGCATCATTCCCCATGGGAAATGAGCCGAGACGGCAAGTGGCGGAGAGCCAGGGCACCTTCCCGGCAACAGAGAGCTCTGCAAGCGGGGTTTTGAGGGTCCAGGAGCCCTGGTCCTGCCCACCCGCTCTCTGGCGGAGCCCACCTGGCCCCGCGCCCCGCGCTCCCGGGCTTTGACGCCTTCTCCCGGTTCCCGTCCTCACCACCGTCGGGCTCCCATTGTGGCTGCCGCTTTCAGGAGAGCCCCACTCCGACACAAAGCTGCTTTATGTTCTTGCGGTTCCTTTTCTCCCCTCTGCCCCGCCTATGAGGAATGCGGCCTTGGAGGAGGCCTCCGGAGTGAGCAGGTTGGAGGAGGGTGAAGCAGGTGCCAGGGCAGCGGGTTGGCCAGGTGCCCGCTGAAGGAGGGAGGGAAGGAGGGAGGGAAGGAGGGTGGACTGTGAACCCGAGAGGGGCCGAGGCCAGAGTCTCTGAGAAGGAGGCAGACGTCGAGCTATGCTTCCTTGGGGCTCAAATCTCTGACAAGCCACTCACTAGCTGGGTGACTCTGGGCAGGTTCTTTATCTGTCAGTGCCTTTGTTTTCTTCTTCCTGGAATAGAGCTAAAAACAGTGCATGCTTCCCGGGGTTGTAGGGAGGACTAAATGAATCAACATTAACATATGCGAAGCTTTTAGGGCTCTGTCTAGTCCACACTAAATGCTATATAAAGCTTGATTATTATAAGTACTTGAGCACCAGGATTCCGGCGTCCTCTTCCCAGGTTCTAGAACTGCCCCTCCTCCCCTTCCTCTCTGGAAGGGCTGTCACCATCTGGTTATGCTCACTGGTCACCAGGAATGAGAAGGGTGGTGCACAAACCCTGCCACCCAGTCCCCTCACCCTGGCTCAGGAGACCCTTCCCTCTCCCAACCATGGGGAAAACTCTAGCTCTCCTTGGTGTAGGGATGTTCTGGTCTCACTGGTCTGGGTCACCCACCAGAGTGAAAAAGCTGGAAACTCTAAAATCTGAATCGCTGTCCCAACCCTGTTACTACCTCTGTGACCCCAAGTCAGCCACCTCCTGGGCCTCATTTTTTTCATGAGTGAAATAAAGATATTCTTTTCTTGAGCACACATTTATTAGATGTAAGACACTGGCCTGGCCTGCACTAACTATTTTAAAGGTTGTGACAAGCACCTGAAATAATGCAGGTAGAAGTGAGTCATGAAGTGTCGTTCCACTCTTTCTACAATCCTAGAATTGTAGAAGGGCTTCCAGGTCACTCAATGCCTGTCTTCCTGTTCTTTCCACCTGCCACCCATGTCAACTCCAAGAAATTAGGGATTTTTAGCTGTTTTGTCCTCAGATGTGACCCGGCACCTAGCACAATATATATGAGATTGTCAATAAATGTGCATTGAATGAATGAATTAATGAATGAATGTTTTAAATTCGGCCTCTCAGGGTAGGAATCTTCTTTATAGCCTTCCTGACATCTGGCCTCTGTGTGAAAACTTAAAAATAGGTTTTAGGTGACTTTAAGACAGTGCCCACTTGGGTACTCTAGTTATTAGAACATTATTTCTCCTCCTACTGTGTTAAAATCTGCCTTCTTCTAAACTTCAAGACCCAGCTCTGCCCACTAATATTACACAGAACTCCCTCCTCCATAAGATTTCATATATAAGGGGTTATTATTCTCCTGTGTAGAGAGAGACCCAAGCATGGTGTAGAATTTAGTCCCACTCCACTCCTGGCCTCAGGTCCCACCTGCCTGGAGATGAGCTACACAGGACCACCTCAAGGAATTAGAATTACAGTGATCCTCAGATCTTGGGAGTCTGTTTCTCCCAAAAGCCCTGGTCAGAAAGAACATGAGGAAGTATACACTCCACTCTTTCTCCATTCATAGGCAGGATGCAGAGAATTTCTAAAACCTGGAGAATGAAGGAGAGAAGGGGGCTATATCTGAATGGCCATGTAGAACAGAGCCCTCCTACCAACTCCAGCTATGAGAAAATGGAAACAAATCTAGTCAAAGGCTAAAATGGAAACAAAGAGAAGTTTTTTTAAACAACAAATACTAAATATGTATGCCAATGTACAGCCAAGTTTTCTTCTTATGGTTTTTTTTTTAAGTAACATAACGATATTATACAGCACTGGAAAAGAATAAAATATAGCTGCATATATCCAGTTGGATGCATCTCAGAAAATATTGAGTGAAAAAATCAAGCTGTGGAAAAATTCAGTAATTCCATTTATATCAACTCAAAACATTCAAAACTACAGAGTATGTGAGAAACTATAAGGAAAGGCAAGGGAATGATAACCCAAAATTTAGTGTAGTGGTTTCTTCCAGGAAGCAACATGATGACAGCATGGAATGGCACATAGGAGACTTCAAAGGTGATAAAAGAAATTTTTTCTAATCCTGGGTGGTGGCCACATGGTTGTCAATTTTATTGTAATTCACCATACCTTATACACATGGTATAATTATTTCTTTGTATACATTCCATTTCTAATAAAAACAATTAAAAATAAGTCGAGAACATGCATAACCTAATATACAGTGAATTTTCCTCCTGTAAAAAATAAAGAAAGATAGAAATGTGATGAAGTCCTTGGTGCTGCAGCAGGAGGAGTTTAGGGTCAATTGGGGACTCTGAGACAGCACAATGCCCTGTTCCTAAAGCACAAAGAGTTCTCCCCCAGCCCCACTCTAGGCAGCAGGGTCTAATTGGCTGACCTTTCTCCATCACCTAACCCCTTAGCAACCTGACGAGCTTCATTTACATTGTTGAGCTTCCTCTAGGCCCTTCCCATGCATGCTTGTTTTTGAGTCCTTATTTGTGTTCACTGCTAGACCTAGTGATTTACACTCAGGGCCAAATGAAAGGGCTGGGGAGCCAAGGGGAGGAGAGAGGTGGGGAAAGCAGAGACTTTTAAGCCACCCAGGGGTGGGGAGTGAATTTCAGCCCCTTGTGGCCTATGGTGTTCCCCCAAATTAGTTCCCTTTGCCACACTTAAACTGTTCTTTTCCCTCTTACCTTTCCAAAAGCCACTGCATTCTATTCCAGGAAGCCTTCCTCACCTCACCTGTATCACTCTTCTATTCTCTACCCCCACCACCCTGCCCCATCCCCACTAACATCTAAAGCATTATTTTTCAAACTGAGGTTTATAAGAGTTGACTAATGAGCATATAAATAAATATATTTTTAATAACAAATAGAATAAAGTAGAATAAATTAGATCAGAATCTTCCCATGTGGTATGGGTGAATACCACTGTTAAATTGTTTCATGAAACTTCTGAGAGAGAAAGAGAGAAGATAGATCTGTTTTATATATACATATAACGGATTTTAATTTTTTAAAAAAGTGTTTAAAACCCACAGTCTAGAGCACTTGGTTTTATCATTTTGAAGGTCTGGTAGTCTGAGTCTGCATATATGACCCATCTTCCTTGCCTATTCCTCTTCCTCCTCCTGCCTCTACCCCAGTGTCCCATGGAACAACAGAACTTTCTGCAGTAATGAGAAAATACTATATCTGTGCTGTCCAATGCTGTAGCCACTAACCACATGTGGTGACTGAGTACGTGAAATATGGCAACGGATGAAATAATTTTTTGACTACATTTAATCTCAATTAATTTAAATGTAAATAGCCACAGTAGTGGTAAGTGGCTAATGGCTACCATATTGGACATGCAGTGCTATACTATAAGGTCCCTGAGTGCAGAGACCAGGCTCCTGTCCCCCTCGGACTTAGCACAGTTCCAACATGAGCTAAGTCACCAATAACCAGTACGCGAGACTGTTTTTGTTTCTGAGACAAAATTAAGTAGCTCTGGCCTGTAGCATTTGCCAATAGCCATGGTGTAAATATTACCACTGTGGTCTATTTCAACCTACTAGTGCTTTAATTATGGCAAGAAAAACTCCTGAATTTAACAATCAGCTCTCACTAGCTTTTGAATAAATGAGTGAATGAATGAACAAATAAATGAGCAAATAACCTACCAGGATCTCCACATGTAGAACACCTAAGGGTAGGAGGAAGAAGAGTAGAGGGATCTTCTAAGCTGTCAACAGGCATCTTTCTTCCTTTGTAGCTACTCCTTTAACAATAAACAGAAACTAATGGGAGAATGGCTGAAAATGGCTTCCTTTGTCTATGGCCCCATTTTGCACCCCCTACATCTTTAAGAAACCCCAGGGCAGGGGTTTTCCAGCAGGCCCCAGTCTAAGTCATTTTAGCCAGAGGAAAATCCTGTATGTTACAAACACTATTAAATGATTATTAAAGCATGTGGAATGAATACCAAGCTCATGTACGGCTACTGCTCCCTTTTTTTCCACCTAAGTACAGAAATTACACAGCCTCCCTCCATCACTTAAACAGCTTTTGTAATGGAAAGGTGCTAAACTATAAATGTTTGCTGTCAATTAGGAATGCTAGTGCAAATATTTAAAGGCCCCAGGCACAATTTTCACCTAACCTTGGAAGAGCTTTACAGTCCTCACCTGGAGTCACCCCTGCATTCCACACATGCTCAAGGAAGGAGTGGCAGGGGCTACTTTGGGGAAAGATTGGACCCTTGGTTTTAGCCTTAACTGATGCAAAACACAGAATTTCAAATAAAAATACAAGCAACAAACATAAGGCAAGGAAACAATAAAGTACACAAGGTGAATTTAAAGCCAAGGAAGGGCACAGCAGTAAATGCTACAGGCATTCAGAGTAAGGATGGTGATCATGATTTATAGTAGAAATGGAACCTGAGCAATGCTAGGACTTTTGTACTAGGAGAGGTGTAAATTTCAGAAGAGAGAATGAGAGTAAAATCCCCAAGGTTCAATTGCAGTCCTAGCACATAGTAGGTACTCAATAAATGCATGTTTATTGAGTGAATAGGGCTTCAGAGAATCTGAGTCTGCTCTTGGCTATAGCAGTGGCAAGAGAGCATGGTTGGGCAAATGCTAAGCCTCAGGCAATACATCACCAGAGTGATAACCTTGAGCCGGCTGGAGTAACAGGGGCATAGGTGGGGTTGAGCTGAGCCAAAAGCACTAACTGAACAGTCTGTTCCTGCAGCTATGAGATGCCAACCCTCCGGCTCCCCCAATGCCCCAGGCCTAAATAAGGAGGTGGCTCTGCTCAGCCAGGCTCTCAAAGGCCTGCTGCCTGCCTTCATGCTGCCTTGAGCCCTGTCTGGCCCCAGGCCCAGCCACACTCTGTTCCTCAGAGCTATCAGATCCCTATGTCTGCAGAGAGTGATTAGATGGTCACAGGCCTTGTCAAATCAATCAAAACTTTCCTGGGATCCCCTGGAGCTGTCACTCATGTGCCACATTCAAATTTCTATCGTCACCTCACTCCAGCCCTTCTCAGCAAGTTCTCTGGCTTGTTCATGCTCCCACCAAGTAATATATAAATCATCCTTACAAGGCAGTATCTTATTGTTTAATCTTTTATCCCAAAATTCTAAACTCCATAAAGCTCATAATTCACTTACCTGCAAAACCTGATAGGCTATCTACAGTTTTTATATATCCCACTTAGTGTGACTATTGATACCTTCCTCTGCAGAAATATTGATGTGTCTGATTCCATGATTCCAGGTGCCACCTCATCCCCCACTGTGGTTTTCCTTACACATTAAATGATTTACATGTCTTTTCTAAAATCTAAAAGGTTCTGAATCCCAAGAGTCACCTGGACCCAAGGCTTAGGTAAAAGGAATATGGACTTGCAGCATAAACCCAGGCTTAAGTTTATAGTGAAAGGATTTTGAGCTTGAATGCCTTCTCCTTAGGGTCAATGTCGGGGAGGGCTTCCAGGAACATAAGATGAGGTGGGAGGACTTGGACAGCTCAGGCAGTGACTATTTACCACTAGAACTCAAGTGCTTTAATAAGAGCAGTGCAGGGGTATACCTGCTTCCCAGAAGCTGTGACTTCATCTCTTCCTCACCTTCTTACCTGTCTTTCTTCAACATTTAAATGAAGGCTTGGGTAGGGATGAAAGGAACTGAAGCTTATAGCAAGCACACTTAAGGAACTCTATGGGTACTGGCTACTTTGATTGTCCCTTCATCCAGTAAGTATTTCTTGACCACTTTGTTCCATGTTAGGCCCTTGGGGCCAAGACAATGCTTAAATTACAGGGTGAACTCAAGGTAAAACAGAATGTGCAGACAATTATGAGCTAAATTGGACTGAGCAGATTAAAGTAAGATTTCAGAGGAGAGGAAGAGTTTGCCCTGGAGAAAAGAATGGCTGGGAGGTAAAAAATGTGCTCTGGGCAGTGTCAGGAGATCAAGGTTGGACGGGCTGGTTCACTGTGCAACAATAATCCTGTCCTTTCCCCTCTGAGCCCTCTTTTACTCACCAACAAAATGCAGATTTAGTCTTTGATCTCTTTTAACTTTCCCTTCACTTTCAGTGACACCAATTACCCGAAGGACTATCAATTAAGAGAAGAGAAATTAGAAGCTAGTCTTTGTGACTTCCAGGGGTACCTCTAGACCAAAGTGATGAAGCTGCAGCAGGCTGATTTCTGCTCAAATTAAGGAGTTTTTAAGACACTGTCCTACAGTCAGGAGGGCTGCCTGCCTCATCATCATCCCAGAGAGGCAGTCTAGGCTTTGGGCATCAGGCAGGGAGTCAGAGCAGATGGCCATGTGGCCCCCGCCCATCCAAAGGGCCTGGGGTTCCATAAGTTGAACCTCAAGAGAGGCTTGGTATTTGCAGAGCATTTGCCAGTATAGCAAGTGGCAATTCCATCTAGTTCCATCCTTGAGGGAAGTCTGGAAGATAATGAGGCAAGAATTCAAGTCCCAGTCTTCAAGGAGGCATTGAGGCCCAGGACCCTGAGTGCAGAACAGAAATAGCCTCCTGGGCACCTGGATGTTTAGGGAGGGGAACTCATAGTTATCTATGCACATAAAACACAAAATGCAAACTATGTACCAAGAATGTAATCAGTTGAGGGGGTTAGTGGTGACAAGGGCTGGCAGGGATTAGGGGAGGAGTCCATGCATGTCCTCACTCTTGCCCTCTGATGTCTCTCTCTCTCTCTCTCTCTCTATCACACACACACACACACACACACACAGAGAGAGAGAGAGAGAGAGAGAGAGAGAGAGAGAGAGAGAGAGAGGCATTTTTGGTTCCTAGCCACATAGGAACCAGGTTACACTCTTGCTCCAAGACTGAAGGGGCTACAGACAGCACCCTTGCACCACGTTCAGAGCTGAGTCTGCATCCTCCACTTTTCTAGCCCTGTCCTGAAAGAGAAGTGGGTTGGGTGAGGAAGTATGACATGAAAAAAGGCAAGTGGCCTGCACTGGGACAAAGGGAGGAATGACCGAAGACTCAAAGGTCTGGAATCCCAGCACTCACATTAAATACATTTCTGTTCCTGTAATAGCAGCTCCAAATGGCCCCAACCCAGGCTCCCAGAGAGCTATCCCTAGATGGAAGTCAAAGAGCCCAGCCAGGGCCCCCACAAGAACAGTCCTAGAAAGGTCACTGCCTCCATTCCCCTACCTCTGAGGCATTTGCCCAGACACTGGGAATCAGTGTGAGTCTGCATTCTGGTGGACTCTTCCAGGACCTGACCTCTGGGTTATGAGCAGAAGGAGAAGGAGTGGTAGAGGTCAGTGAGGTCTGGGTCTGGGGTCACCAGGAGACAAAGGAGACACTCTAAGGAGCACCTGTGAGTAGACTTTACCCTGGGATATCCCCATGAGCCCAGAGAGCTCATTCCAAACCATCCCTTTTGCTTTTGAATCTCTGCCCTCTGCTTTTCTATTCCCCACGCCTACCAGAGGTGAGAGCATGGAGAAGCAAGGTGGCATGCAGTGACCTGAGCTCTTCCCTGCACAGTGCCAGGCCCTCTGGCCCAGAATAGTTCATCTTGTCTTGTGGTACCTGGAAGGCAGGAAAGGCTTTGAGGTCCAAAGTCTAGTGTGGATAAACCCCTGACCAGGGGTAGACACAGGTCTGAGAATCTCCAGACTAGGAGACGGGAGACAGTGTCTCTCCTGGCTCTCTCAGTCCCACTTATCCTGGATACTCACTCATGGTACTTTCAGGTCCCTCTGGGACAGTGGCAACAGCTGAGGGTGATGAGTGGGGCAGATGAGGGCATGAGACCCTCACTTCTCTACCCTGAATAACAGTCCACACTTTCTTTCCGTAATTATCTTTAAATCCATATCAGTCTCCCAATACCACTTCTCCTCCTCCCACTGTAAACACCTGTGATGGCTTCGCACTGTTGAAAGTATAGAATCCGATCTCCTTGTTCTTGCATTCCAGCTCACCCACCACCTCCATATTTATCTCCCTACTTAACCTTCCAATCTCCTTCTTCACTAAACCTTCTGCTTTACTTGAGCTCATCCCGACAATGCTTTTTATACTGCCTTCTGCCCATTCCTCCGTGTACCCTTGCTCCTCTGTTTCCTACATCCCACACTTCCCTCAAGGCTCAGCGCAAATGACACCTCCTACCTGAAGCCTCTCCCATAACTCTAGCACCCACTGCTGGTGTTCTCTCCTTCTCTGGACACCTCTAATTAGCACCACACAATACATGGGTGCCTGGCCCCATATACTGGCTGGCATAAATTATTTGAATGGAGATTTTATGGGTCCAATCATGGTGCCTGCTCTACCATCCTAAAAGAGACAGGGTAGTAAATCACATAGCAGTGGTTAATAACCTCCAGCTTGAACCTAAGAGATGTCTATGCGATGAGACATTCCCCCTCCAGGTTCAGAAGTACAGGCCCAAGATGCAGGAGCCATAAGGGGTGTAAAGACCCAAAGATAGATATGAGCACTGAGGTAGGAAACATAGAATGAATGTGGGAGATAAGTCCTCCCCCACACACGCCCCCACCCCAGGGTAGAGGATAAAATTCAGGGACTAAAGGGGACAGAAACTAGTTCCTGGGAAAGAATGTGTTATCTGTCTCAGAAGAAAGAAAATAGAAGCTTCCTGGAAAGGAGGGGTCCTGATCTTATCTGATACTTACATTCCAGAGGGCCCCTGCTGCTGCTTCTTAACTCAACTGGAAAATATCTGAGAATCCCTGCTACGTGCTGTGCTGGGAGAAAGGAATTCAGGGGCCTCTCCTGACCTTCATCCCCACTCCTGTTCCCTTCCCTCTGACCTCTGAGCTTGTTGTATAGATGGACTGATGGCAGCAGGGGCTCTGACTGCATTTGTTTCTTTGTCTGCACTGGGCTGATCCTTTAAGCTGGTTTCCTTGAGAGATTATGTGATGGCCTGGGAACTGTCAGGGCTCCACTCCTGCAGAGAGAAAGAAAAAAATTTATACATATATATTTATATAAATATATAATATATTATATATATATGTATATGTATATATATGTATGTGTGTGTGTGTGTGTGTGTGTGTGTGTGTGTGTGTATATATATAGAAATTGCCCCTAAGAGAAATAGTCAATTCTCTCATTCAGTTGGCCATCCTCCTATTATCTTCACCCCACTACAGTGATGTCCATGGTGTTGACACTTCATCCATTTACCCATCTGGCTGTCCACTCAAAATCACTCACTAGAGTTGGCTATATATGTGTCAGACACAGTACTAGGGTACAGACACCTCTGTGAGAGTGTCTGTTCTCAGTAATATATGATAAAATCTAGAATCCAGCTATAAACACACTGTGAATGGGTGGAGGCAAAATTTTGTCTTGTAGATATCCCAGAAGCAGGGACACCTGAGCTGGTCTTTGAAAAAGCCATACAAGGTAAGCATCATAGGTAAAAGGAAAAGCAGAAGAAAAGGCCTAAACCCCATGCCCTTCCGTATACCATCAGCTGACCTTCTTCTTCCTCCTACATAGATTTGTCTCTCAGTCTGGTAGGTCTTTCCCATTAGCATTCAAACCTGTTCTAGTGGTGCTCACCTGAAAACAAGCTTTCTGCACTACCTTCCCCAGCAGCTCCTTCCCTAGCAATCTGTTCCTTTCCACAGGCTCCCCGCTTCGCGACCCCTGTTGACTCCTCACCCCACTCCAGGCTGGCCTGGGCTCCACTGCCCCAGAGAAGTTGCACTAGCCAAGGTTCCCAGAGACCCCACATTATTAAAGTCCCTGGACACTTGACATTTCTTATATTCCTAGATCTCTTAGCTTTCAACAGCTGAATGCTTCCTCCCTGAAATGCTCTCTTTCCCTGGCCTCCTTGACACCTCGTTTCAGGTTTTCCTCCAGGTATACCTTCTCAGTCTCTTCTCCTGTGCCAGGACTTGGGAGTGTGGTCTTTGCCAGTCACACTTGACACATCCACTCCACACATACACATTGAAACTCACTTAGCTCCCTCCTACCACATCCTCAGGGAACTTTCCCTCACCTTCCCAGGCTCTGGATAAATGTCGTGGTACCCAAAATGTGTTCAGTGAATAGGGGGTCGGTGGCGGGGTGATAAAAGGGAGGAAAGATGGAGTGAAGGATGAGGCTTGGTGAAAGGGTGGAGCTTAGCACAAACGGGACAGGACTGAGGGATGAGCCTAAAGAGCTACCTTAAACTCTCCCTCTAAGCATTTAGTTTCAAACCTGCACCTGTTTGAGTCCCTGTTTTGTTCCTGGCACTTCATCGTTATAATATTCCAATTTATTAAATAGCAATTGAAGGCGTTGTAGACTGGTGACTCCAGAGGGACCTGTGGAAGCTGCACGCCTCTTGCCTCTGCCTCCTGGTGGCCTGCCAGGTGAGAATGATCATTCCAGCCCAATTTGGGACTACTATGCTGTGCTTTGATTTTCTGCCTTATAGCACCATCGTCTGGCTGAAGTTGCTAATAGTTGGCTTCTTCACCTCTAATTTCTTTCCAACTTCTCCAGTGGGCCGAGGTCATAGAAACATAGACTCTTGAAGTACAGGCGACATCAATAGACTGAAGTCCCTTCCAGAGCTTTGTCCCATGCTTGAATTTTATTCCTGAGGGCCATACTAGAGATGTGGATAGAGTGACAAATGACCGTGGTCTAACAGTCAAGGAACTGGCACTGTGAATGCCAGGTGTGGGGTCCCCAACCCCAAAATCTCCCTTGTGCCCAAGCTATCCCAGCTTTCCTGGTCTTGTCCTTGATCTGATTCTCCCCTGCCATGCACATCTCTCACTTCTGGGCCCTGTGAGGAAAATTAGAGGTCTCTTACTGGGTGCTTTTCCAGATTAGCTCAATCCTACTAACACAATCTTTGATCTTTACCCAACTGACTCTCACACTTTAAAAAATAAATGTTGTTTTCATTATTACAATAGCAGAACATGTTCATTGTTGAAAATCAGGCAACATAGATGAGAAGAAATAAGAAAGCATTTAAAACGTCCAGAATGCCAACACCTGGCAGTAGATATATGTATCCTTCAATATCTTTTAACATACACTTGTTTGTTTCACAGAAGTGAGATGGAATTGTATCCACTGTTTTGTAATCTCCTCTTTACATGTAACACATATAATAGGAATTTCTTTCTTTATTAATATAATTTTGTTCTACATAGATTCTAATAATTTTTTAAAGGATTAAATACTATTCTCTCGATAAATGGATATAGCATAATTTATTTGACCAGTCCCCTTGATTTTGGATATTTACATTGCTTTTAGTTTTCTGCCATCATAAACTGAACTTCAACAAACAAACATCCATGTGGCTATTTTAAAGTAATTTTGCATTGTAAATGTTTCTGTAGGTGGCATGTTACCCACCTACATGTTAAACTGCGAGGACCCCAGACATAGACCCACCTATACCTCTTTCCCTGATGCAGAACCACACTTCCAGTGATGATGGTCCCACTCTAAGCACTGGAACAGGTAGACGACTCATTTTTCATCTAACTCCCACCCACCTTAGTTCTCAGCTTCTCCAGGGCTCCCATGTTTCTAACTTTGTTCTTACCTTGGAGATGTCAGTTTCCATCTATAAATTAGTGTCAAAGTAAGGTGACATTTTTACCCTAATATTTAGGTCCCTTGTAATAACTAATATATGTATAATGCTTTGTAGTTTATCAGCTGTTTAATACAAAACTACCACTCCTTGTGTTCATACTATATGCCAGGTACAGTGCTTAGAATTTGAAATAAAATGTCTCTAAGCTCCCCAAGATAGATAAGTATTAGGGGTCTTATGTTATTGAAGAGGAAACTGGGGTTTAAGGTGAGGCAAAATGACATAGTGGAAAGAGCTTTGAAGTCAGCCCACCCCTACAGAGTCTCAAACAGAAGCTCTGAGTGTGAACACAGTTAGGCAGGGCACACACTCCTTGGTCTCCACAGTCTGCACCATTCTCTGCGACTTAGACGCTTCACATGTTTGCCTCTCTGAACTCTAAACAGCATTTGAATGAGACACCTGAGAATATTATCTCATTTGATCTTTAACAAGGACCTTGTAAAGAGATTAGGGCTCTGGGATAAGTTCACCCTGGGTTAGGCAGTAAGGGGGGTGTATTGTCTGTAGGAAATTTAAAAATAAAACTGACTAAAAATCTGTTTTTATTATCTTCACGTGTGGGCAATTCTAAACAAGGTCAAAGATAAAACATTCCATGAGAAAATCTTTTGTTAGTCTAAGTTCTAAACAATTGTTATCATTACTGTTGAGTTTTAATAATAAATGAGTAAGCTTCAAATTAACACACTTCCGTTACCTATTTTTTTAATAAACATAGTATTCCATATGGAATGGACACCCAATGTTTTCCACCATACTCGTTCATTTTGAGAAAAGTTTGTAATAGTTGAGAATTGTTCAAACCTTTGTGGTAATACATATTCCTAGGTTTAAATGGTAGATGAGAAATACACAGTAACCACACACACAGTGATTGTAAGGAAACAACATTTGAGTTACTCCAATTCTGCCATTCTGTGTAGAAAGAATTTTCATTTGTGTTTGAAATTTAAAATAGTGACAGTGCAGACTGCAAGGTATAACAGTCTGCTTTGTTAAGTGCAGACATTAGTTCATACATAAAACATTTTACTGTATTTGAACATATTTTAAGTTAAATAACATTTTTAATTGTTAATTATTCTAGAGCTGAAAAATGAATCAGGAAAATAATGATTCCTTCTAAAAATAATTTTGTCCTTTAGAGGTAGAGTTTCAAATACGCAAAGTATACCACTGGAGAAAGACATAATTTTATTTTTTTAGATATGATATTTATTGTCTAATTAGAATTGTTATGAACCAATCATTTATTTCTTGGTTAATTAGTATTGTTATTGAATGAATAATGTTTGCCCTATGATTACTGTATCAGTCACAGTTCTCCAGAGAAAAAGAACCGGTAAGACATATATAGATATATATAAGAGGAGAGTCATTATGGAAATTGGCTCATGTAATTATGAAGGCTAAGAAGTCCCATGACCAGCCATCTGTAAGCTGGAGAATGAGTGTAACTACCAGTGTAATTCAGTTCAAGTCTAAAGGCCTGAGAATCAGGGCCTAATGGTATAAGTCCTAGCCTGAACCCAAAAGCCCAAGAATCAGGAGTGTCAATGTCCAAGGGCAGGAGAAGGTGGACACCTCAGCTAATGAAGAGGGTGAATTTGCCTTTCTGTTATATGTAGGCCCTCAACAGAATGAATAATGCGCACCTGCACTGGTGAAAATGATCTTCTTTACTCAGTCTACTGATTCAAATGTTAATCTCTTCCAGAAACACCCTCATAGACACACCTAGAAATAACATTTTACCAGTTATCTGGGCATCTCTTAGGTCAGCCAAGTTGACATGTAAAGTTAATCATTACAATTATAAAACTAAATGGTACAAAAGATATACAATGACCCAGATGCCCAGACCCACACCTAACTCCAAATGCAACCATTATTTAAAGGTTTTTTAATGTATAAGGAAATATAATTTTAATCCCATTTTACAAATGTGTAAACAGACTGAGAGAGATTGAGTAAACTACCTGAGATCATGTAGTTGATGGAGCTAACATAACTGAGCTAGACCTTTCCTTGACACCACACTGTCATCCTGACATCATCCTGAGTTCATATGTATGCCTTGGGTGTGTCTCCTGAATCAAGGATCCTTGGAGAGAAAGGACTGCCCATTGCACCTGCTCTGGGCAGTACCTAGCATTGAGCCACTGTGTACTATAGCAGGAAGCCTGGGATATGACCCATGATTAAGCTGCTATGTGGTGCTGGGCAAATCTCTTGATTTCCCCAACTGTTCTTCTTACCCACTGGGCTAAGTTGGGGCTCAAAAAAGCAAGTAGAAAAATGTTTGGAAAGGAAAAGTGTCATACAGATTCAAGGAAGGGATGGACCAGATATTGATGATAGGGTTAACTTTGTACTTTAATTTGTGCACATGTCCATGTTCAGATGTAAATTTCCTAGAAAGGTGTTGCTGATTCACTGCCTCTCTTCTTTTGAAGAGGGTTGACTTCCATCCACTTCTCTACAAGTGCCCAGCCAAATGTAGATGATGAGCCTATCAAAGGGGCTGCATGGGCACCTAGATTTGTGGCCAAACCACACACCCAGGTAATGACACTTCCTTCAAGGAACAGCACAGGCAACCCAACCACCTGGAGTGCAGGATGGCTGAGTCAAGAAATTCAACCATGGGAAACAGCCTATGTCCCCAAAGAAGAAACACTTGCCCCCTGCCCCTGGCTGACATTCTACAACTACACAGTTAGCTCTGTATCAGTTTACCCTTCGCTGCATAACAAAACACTCCAAAATGTACAGGCATAAAACAATAACCATTTATTTACTCATAACTCTGCAATTTTAACTGGGCTCAGCTGGGCAGTTTTCTGTGGTCTCACCTATGCTCATGTGGGTGCAGTGACCTGGATGAGGATGACCCCAGATGGCCCTACTCACATGTAAGGCAATTAGCTGGGGCTGTCAGCTAGAGTGCCTCAGTTCCCCTCCATGTGGCTCTCCAGTAGAATAGTCTAGGTTTCATACCAGGTCCCAGGAGAGTGAAAGTGCAAGGTCTCTTGAAGTCAAGGTTCCATTAAGTCACACATTGTAACTTCTGACATATTTGTTGGCCAAAGTAAGTCACAAGGCAATTCTAGATTCAAGGAGTAAGAAAATAGACTCCTCAAAGAAGAAGAAGCAAAATATTTTGGTCATAGCTTTCAATCTACCGCAAACTTTATAATCTATCAATAAATAATTCTCATCAATCAACCAGCCTGCATTTATCGAACACCTAATATATGCTAGATATTGTGTTAGATGCTGAAGAATAAAAGTACTCCAAGACCCAGTCTATGCAGAAAAAATTTGAAACATGCTAAAGATTACTGGGTGCTTTTTGAGTAGGATTCTGGACTTTCTCTAGGGTTCTTCACTATTATTTGAATCTGTAGGGGTCTGCACCTTGACTTTTTTTTAATTTATAAAAATTGTTTATTTTAAAGACTTTCACTAGGACTTCAATATCTTATTTTCAGATACACCAAAAAAATAATCAATACATTCAATATACCTTTGTTTTCGGCTAGACTTTGTAAGTTGGAAAAACTGATATTAATGCAAATAATTTTTATCCATAGAAATAAAAATAAACTTTGTTCAGTGAGATAAAAAGTGGTTTCTGCCCCACGAAAAGATAACTCCAAATATTACATTTTCATACCTGTATTTAACCAGTTTTGTACCTATTAGCAAATTCATTTCAGCATTCCTGATTGCCTATAAGTCTGCTCTTTAGATTATTCTTTAAATTGGTATTAACAAATTTCAGTTTTCCTCCTTAATTAGTGAGTTAAATAAAATATTTGATATATGTTCACTTCACATTTATATGAGTCATTATTTTACCTTTTTGGAAATTATCCTAATACACAGTTGGCTCAGCTGACAAATGACAAAAATAACAGTACCTCTCCATAAATTGGGTGGATGAAATTCAATATAATATATATAAAAATAAATATACACATATATATATCTCCATGATACCAAGCTCATAACAAATGCTTGATAAATATTATGTTTTATTGTTATTATTCTCAAAGGACTTAGAACTTAGTTGGGAAATCATAAAAAAACAGAGGCAAAGAGTTTAAGTATGTCATTAAACTGTGTGATAAATGTTTATTAATTCTGGTATTCAAAACATGTTAATGGAGTCTGGAATAATCCAGGATGGCTTCCTGGAGAAGAGGTGGTCTTTGCTGATCCTTGAAGGATGAACAGGATTTTGGACGAGGAAAGAGAAGAGGGAAGAGACTGTCCCAGACAAGGCAGGGTCAAGATAAGAAAGAATATAACTTGACCAGGCTCTGTGATGAGTTCATCCCTAGCTTCATCCTCTATTGCATTTACCTATGATTTATCTATTAAAGAGTACTTCAATTCTATTTATTTCTCCTATATGCAAAGACATACAATAAAAACATGAATTAGGTGAATTATTTTCTTATCAACACCTGCCAAGAGCAAATAATTACCTATAGACTTGTAAACTAGGGCCAAGAGTTGGGCCTTTAGCTGTTTCTCAAAATAATTCAGCATTAAAGAGTCTGAACTGCTAAGTGAGAAAGGAAAAAGGGAGAACCTGAGTCAGCTACTGTCAAACAAGCCTGTTCTAATGAACAACCCCAGACTGCTCTCCTGCCTGAGTCCAGAACTGGGTTCAGGTTTCACAAACCCAAACACAAATCTCTAACCAAAGCCTTCCCTGGTCTCTCCTTTGAACAACAGTATTCAACCCAGGAAGTGGGAACTATGGCATCTTTGGTGGTGATTGGGTTTGGGCCCGCCCATATTCCTCAAGCAGAAATCCTCATCAAAAAGAATGTTTACAGGGTACAGGCCTTGAAGGAGAGGAAAATCGAACCTGTATAAAATACCCCCCAGAGTTTATAATCTAACTAGGAAGATAAAACAAACCAAATGCACATATAGTAGGAGACAAGGCCAGAAGATGTCTTGGGACGATATGTTGGAGTAAGTAGGGCAAAGAATTTGGCAAATATGAAAAGGTACAGAAAGGATGAAGAGAATAGTGAGTAACAGTGGGAAAGCCCAATGTCTGCTCTGGGCAGGGCAGAATGTGGGGACAACAGATAAGGTTGGAGAAGCAAGCTGAAGGCAGATTATTAAGTGCTGTCTATACTAGGGAGTGGGTCTTGGAAAGAAATGCGGTATCAATCAGGGAAACAGAAACAATAGGATATACAGGAACAGATATAAAAAAAAAATTGTTATGGAAACTGGCTCATGCAACTACAGAGGCTGAGAAGTCCCGAGATCTGCCATCTATAAACTAGAGAACCAGGAAAGCTGGCACTGTAATTCAGTCCAAGTTCAAAGGCCCGAGAACCAAGAAGCTCTGATGCCAAAGTCGGGAGAAGACAGGTGTCTCAACAAAGCCAGAGACAGTGAATTTGTCCTTTTCTGCCTTGTCATTCTATTCAAGTTCTCATCAGATTGAATGACAACCACCAGCATCGGTGAAGGTGATTCTTAACTCAGTCCACCAATTCAAATGCTAATCTCTTCTAGAGATGACCTCACAGAAACACCCAGATATCGTATTTTACCAGCTATCTGGATACCTCTTCCTAGTCAAGTTGACATAAACGTTAACCATCACAGAGCCCTGTTTTAGGAAAATTCAGACAGGCACTGTGTGCTAGGTAGACTGGGTGAAAACAAAATGAAGTGAAATACTCCTGAAGTGACTAGAAGGGAAAGGAGAGTCATAACTAGAGCAGAGGCAGTGGGGCTGGTGCAGAATGAAAGGATGGGCAAGGTTTGGAATTTTCACCAAAAAAATCCTTACTTCTTGCTGATCTTTTAAAAACCAGAAGATCTGAATTCTTTATATGATATCGAATAACTGTAAGAACTTCGTAGTTATATTTCTCCAAAAATTCCATTTGCTATTTGAGTGAACATATATAAACCCCGTCTCTACTGTGGGTTAATATTAATACTGTGGGCTGACTAATTTCAAAAGACTGCTCCTCAACTTTCTTATTTATACTAATTGATATAAAAATATGAAATCTCCAGATGGCTTAAGCTTGGAAACAGGCAGATATTTGGAATTACCGGTTTTCCTAATGACCTCATCACATGTAGTACTGAAGTTCTCTGACTTTCTAAGCAATATGCTACCACCAAAAGTTCACTAGCACCTCTGGGCTTGTGAACAATAGGACCCAGCTCCCAGGAAACAATAACGTAGTGCATCAGAGTTGTCTCTGTTCAAACAAGAACAGAGCACATGAGTTTGGCAAAGGAGGTGTGGTGAGAGAAGAGAGAATTCACAGCCACCTGGAATTGCAGCCACTGAGATGTAGAACCCATTCTGTAACTATAGGCTGTCTGTATACTGTCATAGAGTCTTCCCAGAAGTCTGAAGGCTGCAAACAAGAAAGACTATTGCAATGACCCAAGGAGTCTAGACTTGATTGGTCATCATCAGCCAAGACATGATTATGCATCAGGTCAGTGCCTTTCCATGCTGAATTGTTTGCCGTGTTTTGGCACTTTTCAGTAAGCTTCGATGACTCAAAATCTGTGTGTCTTCTTCCAAAACAGCTGTGCTTTTCCTTGGGGCAAACTCTTCATCAGAGAGCTTCCACTCAGGGTTGCACATAGGTAGCAGCTTTTTTGTGGTCCTGAGACTCTTACTAAGATCCTCCTTGTAGCAGAAAGAAGCCGAGGACTGGAGGGGCGGTGAGAGTCTCAGACAGCTCAGGCTTCACGGCATAGGGGTCTTTGGAAGCTCCAGGGGGCCCTCAGTTGATGGTGATGTGTGGAGTGCTGGGGTGGGAGAGGTGGAGCAACATGTGGTAGGTGGGTATCAGGGGCACCGGCTTGTTGTCTGCATGCTTGCTGGATGGGGTGATCCAATGCAAGGGGAGGATATGAGACCACACAGAATGAGGTTTAATGGCAGGGGTAGGAAGGTTGCTGACAGATGTGAATTTCTTTTGCTTCTATAGATGGTCAACCCATTCATGAAGATCCTGCTGGTTGTTGCATGACACTAATATCTACTCGATCATGCTCCCTGATATTTCAAAGGCATTTCTACGGTTTTCACTGTCCTCAGGCTTTGTGATTGTCATTCCTGTCCTTGGTAGCTTTCCCTGATAGATAAAACCACTCACCCTAGGCCTGACCCACAACATTGGCAACATATTTAGGAAGAGTAGAAGGTATCTTTCATTCTTTTCCTCACCCCTGACACACTGAATCATGACCTGGGACATGTAAATGATGTTGCCCAGGATCTTAATGTCATTTCTCTCCCAGCTCCAGATGGCTTCCATCAGAATCTGCAACTCCAACTCTTTCCTTTTCCATACATCTTGACACTGGGCTGAAAAGATTTTGAAGGCAATCGTGGATTTCTGAATATCTGGTCTATCTGGATGATAATCCTCCATGTGTCTCTTGAGCTCCTTGAGTAGCGTGGGGTACTTTTCCGGTTGCATGAATGGTACACTGAGGCTGGTAGTCAACACAAGAATCCCTGGGCTGTCGGCACCTTTCATTTCCATGAATTCTCCCAACTCCTCACTGTGCTCTGTGAGAACATTCACTGCAGATTGGTGAGTAATCACCTTTTTGTTTGCTTCGAAACTATAATAATTGGTGCATTGGCTTAGATGCCTTTGCTATGCCTTAGCAAACTTGGGTTGCCTATGTCATGTGCTATATATACCACAGCATTGAGTACAGTTGCTGCACTTGGATTTTCCTCTAACACTAAGTATCATTGGGTTGTCTTAATGAGACAGTTTCATTTTCTATATACCAAAGTTTTGACACTTTCTCATCATTCCTTTTGTACCAGTTAAAGTCATCCCGACGATGATTTTTGTTAATGTTAAGATGGCTGCAGAATAACAACCTGGCTTTTATGTTTATTTGGATTTGTATTGAATGTCTGTGACCGTTAGCTCTTGCGACCTGGTTGGAAGCATTAGGGTCACAGGCCTGAAAACAGTTCTTGTGTAGCAGTGGTGATATGGTATCCAGAGGGCCATGTTTCTACTTCTGTGGAACTTTAGTCATACTGGAATAGTATTTTATGTTTATGTAATTATGTACAGTTAGTATTATAATGAAAGGATGAAGAATCTGGACCAGAAAGTAGGTTTAAGCCATTACCGAGCCCTTTGCAAAGGGCCTAAATGGTGTTCTCATTGGATTAACACTTGCCACAAGTATATAAGCTACACTGTGTTTTGCACAAAATTGTCAAAACACAGTAATGTGTATGTACTGGTACAAGACCTGGAAAAAATTATATATTTTGCTTTTTTATCTGTGAATGGGAAAACCATTTTAGTGGGTGACTGCCATTTGAAGACTCAGCTGGATGTATACCTGAATGTTGCATTGTATTGTACAATATGCATATTATTGTGGTTGCATATGGCAATAAAGAGTTTGTTTTATATTTTAAAAAGATATCTGTTACATAGTTTAAATAAAATGTACACTTGCTAAAAAACAAAAATAATAAAATAAGTAAAAACTGGAAGATCAGGCAATGCTGGGCCCACATTTCACTATATAGTAAGAGTCGGGGCTGAGTTGTGACAGCTGCCTTTAGAGAAAGTGTACATGTTAGGCTAGGCTATGATACCAAAATAGAAGGGTACTAACACAACGAAAATTTGTTTCTTTTTCAAGTAGAGTCTGGGGTGAATCAGGTAATTCTCTTTTGCAGCTTTCCTCTTACCAATGACTCAAAGATCCAGGCTGCTTACATCTTATGGCTCTACTATTTCGATTTGTGTCCTCCATGATCACATCAGCAGGGAACAAAAGCATGTTAAGCTTTTACATGCTTCCAACCTAACAGGACACATGTTACTTCCACTGACAGTCTATTTGCCAGAACTAGTCACATGCCCCCCAGAAGGGGGCTGAGAGATGGGAAGCCCATGGATACTGGGGGAGAGCAGTAAATGTGCTCTGCCTGAGGTTTGCCACAGTATCTACCAGGCGGCTTAAATCGTTCACATTATCTGCCCAACTCCTGCAGGCACTGTGCAGTTGCAGCCTTGGATGCAAAAGTAGAGGAGGGCTTGAGAAGAGAACTCTGTGGAATGTTGTCAGAGAGAAGCTATAACAACAGAATCCTACACTGGCCAGGTGTCTTCCTGCCTTTCCTCTCCTCCCTAAAGTAGTTGCTATAAGCGACAGAACCTGGGAAGTGGCCTAGCCATATCTTTCCCACACACCACTGAGGGGATACCTGCTTCTTCTCCAGAGGTGAAGATTCAAAATGTTCTTGTGTCACAACCATTTACATAGTTCAAATTCTTCATAGTTAAGAAAACTTGTATAATCTCTCTACTTTACTTCCCCTGGTATTGTTACCTCGGTTTATTCTTGCTCTACGGAGCTAACTGAAAACAGCTACAATGACAACCTGGCGTACCAGGCTCTGGACAGTATGGATCCTCGTGAAAATGTTACTCAGTAAAACTGAATGTGTGTGTTGTCCCTCAAAAGTGCTTGTTTTATATATCTTATTTTTACCCTGTTTTTTTTAAATTATTTTTATCTGTTCCCCCTTTTGTCTTCTTTGGGATTATTTAAATAATGTTTAGAATTCCACATAAATGCACATTTCTTTGCATTGTTTTTTAATACTTGTTCTAAGGCTTAGAATATACAGCCTTAACTTTTCACAGCCTACTTAGAGTTAATATTGTATCTCTTCAAATAGAAAAGCCATCATTCTTTATGCTGTGGTTGTAATATATGCGATATATCTAAACACATTATAAATCCCACAAGACAATGTAATAATATCTGTTTTTAACTGTCAGCTGTATTTTAAAGAAATTAAGGCGGGGGAAGTCTTTTGTATTTTGTATTTATTCAGCAATTTACTTCTGATGCTCTCTGTTCTTTCCTGAAGATCTGAATTTCTCTCTGATATTTCTTCTCAGCTGAAAGAACTTTCCTTAGCTTTCATCACAAAGTAAGTCTACTGACAACGAACTCTTAGCTTTCTTGAATCTAAAAATGTTTATTTCACTTTCATTTTTAAAACAGCTTTGAGATACAATTCACATACCAAATAAGTCACCATTTAAAGTGTACAACTCAGTGATTTTAGTAATTTCAGAGAGTTGTGCAACCATTGTCATAATTTTAGAACATCTTTATCATCCCACATAGAAACCCGATAACCTTTAGCAGTTTTATCCCTCATTCCTTCCAACCTCCCAGTTTAGGCAGCCATTAAATATACACTCTGTCTCTACTTGCCCATTCTGATCATCTCATATAAATGGAATCATGCAATATGTGGTCTTTTTTGACTGGCTTCTCACTTAGCATCTTTTCAAAGTTCATCCATGTTGTAGTATGTATCAATACCTTTCTTTTTATTGCCAAATTACACTTTCTCTGGATAGAGAATTCTAGGATGCCTATGCCTTATGGTAATTTCTTTCTTGGAACTTTAAAATTTTTGTTCCTCTGCTTTCTGGCTTCCAGTTTATGGTAAGCCCAAGGCCATTCAAAGCATTGTCCTCCTGTATGTGCTGTTACTTTTTACTGAAGGCTTTCAAAATGTTCTTGTCATTGGTTTTTACATTTGACAAGCCAATACAATTTTCTTCATATTTATACTGTTTAGGGTTTGCTGAGTTTCTTGATTCTTAACCAAATGTGGGCAGTTTGTGGGTATTATTTTTTCAAATATTATTCTACCACATCTCTCTAGCTCTTCTCTAAAGACTCCAGTTATATCTTACATCTTTTGATATTGTCCACAGGTCCCTGAGGCTCTGTTCACATTTTTCCCTCTCTTCTTCAGGGTTGATAATTTCTATTGATTGACCTTCTTATCTCTAGTTTGCTTTTAATCCCATCTGATGAAATTTATTTCAGATATTTTAATTTTAAAATTTCCATTTGGTTCTTTTTATATTTTCTATTTCTCTGCTAGTATATTTTACTTCATCTCAATGAGCAGTTACAATAGTTGCATTAAAATCCTTGTCTGCTCATTTCAACACCTGGGTCATCTTAGAGTTGGCCTCTGTTGTCTTGTTTCTCAAGAATGGGTCATATTTTCCATGTTCTTCGTGTGTTGAATAATTTTGATTGTATCCTATACATTGTAAATGTTGTTTTGGAGACTCTAGATTCTGTTATATCCCTCTGTGGCAGGCAGAATAACAGCCCCCTCAAAAGATGTCCACATCCAAATCCCTGGAATCTTTATCTTATGTTACATGGTAAAGGAGAATTAAAGTTACAGATGAAATTAAGGTTGCTAACCAGATGACCCTAAAATTGGAAGATAATCTTGGATTATTCAAGTGGGCCTAATGTATCATGGGGGTCCTCAAAAGTGAAAGAGGGAGGCAGAAGAAAAATGAACCAGAGTGAACAATGTAAGATGGATTCAACCCAATCTTTCTGGCTTTAAAAATGGAGGAAGGGGACCATGAGTCAAGAAATGGGTGCAGTATAGAGAAGCTGGAAAAGGCAAGAAAACAGATTAAAGCTTCCAGAAGGAATGCAGTCTTGTCTGCACCTTGACCTTAGCTCAGTGAAACCCACTGCAGACTTCTGACCTCCAGAGCTGTAAGTGAATAAATTTTAATGTTATTTTAAGCCACTAGGTTTGTGGTAATTTGTTACAGCAGGAAGAGGAAACTAACACATCCTGCAAAGGTGTTTGGTTTTTTATTTTATCGAGCAATTAAATTGGTTAGACCCAAACTGCAAACTCTCACTTGAGGTATATGACAGCTCAAATTTGTTTTTCTTTACAGGACACACACACACACACACACACACTTTCTGAGAGCAGACACTGCCCTGGGCAATATCTTCCTAATGGCAGAATTTGGCTATTTTCTAGGGAAACTTCAGCCACTGTGGACCACCTCACGTCATTACCCTCTTCCAAGTTTGAGCTCCTCTCCAAAACCTGCCTGCCTTTCTCCACAGCTTTCAGATAGTTGTGGGGTTTGTTTATTTTAGTCCAGAGTTTATTGTTGTTATCTATGACAGGGTTGATCCACTAGAACCTTATTAACCATACCAGAAATAGAACCCCTATACAATCTTGATATATATTTAAAATTAACCTTATGCATTCAAAACTCAGTGATGAAAACATGTATTTTAGAGAAATACACATTTTTAAAAGTGACATATTTTGCTTGGATTATGCAGACATAAAGCAGAAAACAGTAATAATTTGATTATTTCAGCTACTCAAGCTGAACAAAATAAAACTAGCTTATGAACCATATTCTTTTATTAATGGATTAACTTAGTTCTGGTTATCTAAAGAATATCTTTGCCAGCTTTATCAGAAGATTCTAATATCTACAATTAGTATCTCAAGTTCATAAAAATGCAAAAAAAGATCTTTGAAATCATCTAGTTAAATGCCTTTCTTTTACATTAGGATTCTAAGGCTCAGAAAGGGAATGCTTTATTTAACTAAAATTTATTATTAATGTAGTTGAGACTTAAAATTTTTTAAACTGTGCTGTGTACACACACACACACACACACACACACACACACACACACACCCTTCAGGGTTGTTTTCAAAAGAAAATTTGGATGACTTCAACCAAACTATTTTAAGAGCCTTAAATACTAAGTTAAGCCAATTAGTTTTATAAGTTCAGTCTGGAAAACAAGTATATGTGTATTTACTTGTTTGCTTTATTTTAATTTAGTTTCCAAACATTTTTCAGTTTGAAATAGTCTAAAGGGGGAAGTCATTTTTGCTTCTTGCCTGTGAAAAAAAGCCATTGTTTTTAAGGGCTATGTTTTCCATTTTGATGAACATTAAATGAATCCTGGCATGTAAGTCAATGTGTGTTATAACTTCTTGGAAACCTCAATGAATGTAATGTCCCTGAAAGTCTGATTTTAACACCAACGAATATATATTGAGCACCAGTGTTCCAGATGCTAACACACAGAAAACACAAAGATAATCAACATGGATGCTGCCCTCAAGGAGCTGACAGAACAGAAGGGAAGGGAATTCAAGGAGGAAGGTGACAAATGACAAAGAAAGTGCAAGCACAGTCCTGGTTTCAGGGAAAGCTCAGAAAGGTTCCTAGAAAAGGTGATATTTGAAGAGCCCTTGAATAGGTGGATTGTATTGTTGATCCATTTGGTAGTGAAGAGGAAAGAGTATTCTAAGTGAAGAGCAAAGGGAAAAGAAAGACTCAAAGTTGGGAAAGCACAAGGTGTACATGCCTGGATGATAGCAGAGAAGGGAGGATAGTAGGAAGTGTGGACCAGTAATTTGGGACTGGAATATACACAGCCTTGAATGTCTGCCTAGGCCATGTAGTCATAGAAAGTTTGTCAGCAGGGGAATGTGTTCAGACCTAAGCTTTAGGAAAATAAATCTGGCAGCCATATCACATGGATTGGAGCAGGGAAACACTGTAAGCAGGAAGACTCGTTAGGAAACTAATGCAGTGGTCAGGGTGAGAAATGACAAGGGAAATAATAGGAAAATGGAGAGGAAGATATGAATATGAGAAACTGCAAATATCAAGACTTGGCAAGTGATTTTCAGTAACCAGTTTCTGACCCAGAGTCTGACCCACTGGGTTTCTGACCCAATGAGATAACAAATGTTTGTTGTTTTATGCCAGTGTTTTAGGGTAATTTGTTATACAGCGATAGATAACCACCAGTTTATTCCTTCTAGATTTCTTCAGACAAATGCCACAAAGTGGTTGTCGTACACTTATTTTGTGATTTTAAGTTTTCAAGAAGTCTCTGGGAAACTGAAAAGAATGTGGACCTGATAGACATTTTTGGGTCTGCAGCTCTGCCACATGCTGGCTGTGTGCTCTTGGGTAAGGTAGTTATTCTCTGAGCCTGGGTCATTATTTAAAAATAGGATTAACAGTATTAACCTTAGAGGACCACTGTGAGGACTACATAAACTAGCTTGTTAAGTGTTATAATCTGGGGACAGTAGGTGCTTCGGAACTGTAAGTCCCTACCCTATCTGTCTCTAACTTATTTGTCTTTTCTCAGAATTTTCTGAAATCTACTGTCTCCAATGGTAACTGGGTCAATGGTTTTTTTTCTTAATTCTCAGATATTATTCCATTTTAACGATCCGAACCCAAAGAAATACAAAATCACAGGTCCACCCTTGTCCTACTAATTGGAATCTGGCTTTTAACAATTTTCCCAGGTGATTTCTACAACGTTAAAATATGAGAAGCACTAAACTAGTAGTTATGGCAAATTTAATATGGCCAAAAAAGAGCCCACACACTCTCCAAATCTGCTCCACTCCAGACTTTACCATCTAAATAAATGGCATTACCCAGCTGCTCATGCCAAAAACTTGGTATTCATCTTTGATAACTCCCTCCCATGCCTTTCACGTCTAATCAAACACCAAGTCTACTTCCAAAATATGTATCTCCATCTATTCCTTTCCATCACTATAACGTCTAAATCACCATCTTCTCTCACCCAGATTACATACAGCAGCTAGAACCAACTTACCTAGTCGGCACAACAGACACAGTGCCTAAACCCACCATACTTTTAGGGGCCCACAAAAACATTTTAGTTTACTGCAAAATTTTAATAAAAACAAACTTTCAGGTAAAAGAAAATGTTTTAATGTATAACATTATTTGTCTTTACACCAACATAATCATACAATTTTAAATAGTTTTTATGGAGAAAGGTGTCTATGAAGGCAAAAATGCCCAGATTCCACGAAAAGTTATAACAGGGTCCTGGCAGCAACGACATTTTAACTGGTCTTTCTCTTCCATTATTACATCTGTATAATCCATTCTCCATTCAGTATCCTGGATATTCTTGTTTTGTGTGTGTGTTTTGCATTGAAGTATAAATTCTATAAAGTGCACTATGTGATGAATTTTTACATAAATACACACTCATGTAACCACATCAGGATAGTAATCCTGTTCAAAATTTTACTTAAGTCATGACATTCCTTTGTATAAAATCCTTCCACGCTTTCCCAATCCACTTAGAATAAAATCCAAACACCTAAACCTGGTTTACAAAGCCTCACATGATCCAACCCCTACCTATCTCTAGAACTTCATCTTGTACCTCTCCCCACTTCCTTTCCATCCTCCAGCTACCAGCCTTTAAATTCCCCAACCTGCCAAGATGTTCCCGCCTCGGAGCTTTTGACCTAGCTATGCATCCCCTGCCTTCTCCTAAAACTCTTCCTTCTAAACATGCCTAATTGCAACTATCTTTACCCAGGATATTGGGCTTGTTTTGCCTCAACAAAAAGTGATTTACAAATAAATTCTGAATCTTCGCTTCCAAAAAAAAAGAAACCTCCCTGCGGCACACGCACTCCGAGCTCCAGCTCACCTTCACCAGGTCCCAGGGAAAGGCCTTTGGCCAACGCGGTCCCGCCCCTTCCGCCTACCCCAGCGACCGGAAGTCAGCTGATCAGGAGACCCCGCCCCGAGCGCAGACCCGGCCCCTCGTCCGCGCGTAGCCGTACGCGTCTGGGGTTTCGCGACAGCCCAGGCCCCACCCCTTTGGCCACATGTCGCGCAGGTCTTCCCGGCGGACGCCGCGCCACCGCCTCGTGCTGCTTTACGAACCTAGAGCGGAGCTGCGCCGCCCCGCCTCCTGTCTCCCGCCTCACCTCCCCACCCCCTCCCAGCTTCGCGTCTCCTAGCCCGACGTGCCCGCTATCATCACGTGATTGCCTCATCCGGGTCCTTTGCGTTCTCTCTCCTTCTCCCAACATGGCGGCCTCAGGTGAGTGAGCGGCTGAGCGCGGCCAAGCACCGTCCTCCTGAGCCACTCTCCGAGCCTGATCCACTGGTTCCCTGGAGCCGGGGAATGGGCGGGAGCGCGTCCCTTCGGATGTGGGGACTGCGGCAGGCTGGCGGCTTGGCCCTACGAGGTTATCGCCTCGGGATGTTTCGGGGTGGGGGGGAGGGGAAGGACACCCTCCCCCCTCACACCCTTTTCACCCCGTCCGCGCGAGGTTGGAGCGGGCAGTGATGGTGGACCCTGGCTTGAGTTGGAACGAGGAGGAGGCTCAGAAAGACCTGCGAGAGACGTGAGGCCTCCTCGTCGACGCGAAGCACTGTGTCCGCGTGGAGGAAGGCAGGAGGCGGTTGGCGCGCGGGCGAGTGCACACCAGACTAGGTCTCCGAGGCGCGAGGCCGTTGCGGACGGGAGTGGGGGGTAGAGGGATAAAGGGGGGGGTCAGTTAGAACGCGGTCGCGAGTCGGTGGAGGGGCGGGGGAAGGCAGCGGTGCGCGTGCGCGGCAGGAGCGCCCAGGGTAGTGGAGAGCGGCGCGCCTTGAAAGCACGCGCGAGATCGCAGATGGCAGGATTTTCCGCGCCTCTGTGGGTTTGCGTTATGTCTTCTGACTTTTTGCCCTTCCCCTTTTGGAGAGTGGCCCGGCCCCTGTACTTTTCCAGGGGTACATTTGTTAGGTTTGGAGGCCGAAGCTACTGGAGTCAAGTGGGGGTGGGGAACGCACTGTGGTGCGCCCACGTGTTGGAGGAGAGGAAGCAAGGGTAGAGACCCAGTTTTCTAGGCTTTTTCTGTTAATTCAGTCACCTCAGTTTTACCGAGCTCAAACTATGCAATATTCGGTTCTGAGTGTTGGAAATACAATGGTGAACAAGATCAGATCCCTTGGCAGCTTCCATTTTTGAATTTTTATAGTTCCAATGGTGGGGTTCAGCTCTTTTTTAATTGCACAACTAGGAGGTACCTTTAAAATAATACTGGTGGCTGGAGTTGGTTTCTTTTTTAGACTTCTTGGGCGGAGGGAATATCACTCATGAAAGCCTACTTGCATTTCTGATGGACTTAGCAGTGAGCTTTGCAACATTTTATAGCGTTTTTAGTTTTGGGGATACTCTATCAGCGAATTGAACCTACAAGGATAGAAAATACGGGAGGATGTTACTTTGTTGCTGATGTGTGCAAAGTAGTTAACCTCTGATAGTTGGACTGAACACGTATAGAATTTTCTGGCTCTTTAAACAATACAGTATAACAACTAACAGCATTTACATTGTATTAGGTATTATAAGTAATGTAGGGATGATTTTAAGTATATGGGAGGATGTGTATAGGTTATATGGAACTACTAGGCCGTTCTATATATAGGTCTTGAGCATCTGAGGATTTTGATATCCACGGAGGTCCTGGGACTATTCCCCCTACAGTAGGAAGGATTAGTTTCTTTTCCTTGGCATAACCCTGTATTCTATAAAACGTTTAACCCCTGCTATCCCTGGATGCTCATTTCCCACCAAGAATTTATCTTCTCTGTTATTACTTAGGAAACTAAGTCTTTGGAAGATGTTGAGGGAATTGAGGTGCATTTGAACATACTTTTCATTGGTGTAGCGCTAGGCAGTTGACCGAGCACTTTTATGACTTGTCCCATTTGATTCTCTGAGATAAATGTACGTGGATGGTGCTATCTCCTAGCTATAGAAGATGAAATTATGTGTTCAAGGTCACACTGTATGCAGTGGCAGAACAAGGTCAAAATCTTTGAGACTCCTGACTCTTCTCCATTATTCCCTTGGAAATAATGTTGGTTTCCATATCAAAAATTTGAGGTGCTTCCCAAAAGCTTCATCTGAAGTAAGGTGTTTATTTGGCCTGAATATGCCATTCTTCTGGCTTTGTTTCATAACTTAAATGAAAAGCCTATACTTCCTTACTCCACAACTTTTGTAGAATTTTTAGAAGTGGAAGACATGTTAGTAGTATTTTTCCTTCACTTTACATACAAAGATGAGTGAAATCCAGATTAGTTAAAAGAATTTGCTTAGTGATGTCTCCTGTTCTTGTATAGTAACTCTACCCCCTTGGAAGCCCTCATCTCTTTTAGTTCTCCTTTAATTCCATAAATTTTCCTAGAATGTGTAATATATATTAGGAACTCTGCTAGTGTCTGAGCTTAAGGTTACATCTGACAGGTTGTCCTTGAGGAATTGGGAGATTTGTTAAATTTCTTTCCCCACTTTAAATCTTTTTCAGTCAATCACATTGACTTTGCTGAGTGACCAGTATTCCCCAATATCGGTCACTCAACCAAATTAAAACTAAAAATTTCAGTGTATTTTGGTATATTTTTTTTATGTCAGATGTGTTTGATACAGGTTAATAATTATTGAGACTAATGCTTTAAAATTAGTAATAGAGTTTGCCTATACAAGACCTTTCATTTGCGTAATATTTTTCAAAATGCTGTTATGTGTGGGATCTTATGTGATTGTTTTTATGGAGGATGGTGTCCAATAGTTTTCCTACAATGCTTATCCTTATAGTGAAAAATAGTTTTGTTTATTGCCATTTATGCTGTTCACGTATTAACCTATTTTCAAATCCCATCCTCTACTATGTGCTTTTCTGGAAGGAAGATGCCCAGAATCAGAAGGCCAAGACTAAAACTCTCTATGAAAATTCAAGTGCAAAGCAAATACAGAGAGTAGTGTCAAAGTAAAACAGCCTAAGTAATATTTAAATATATACTTTTAAATAGCTTTGGGGTATAATTCACCATGTATGTATTTGTCTCAAAATTTCTTAGTATTCTCTTCATGGTGGTGAGGGAAAGAATGAACTTCAGAGTATAGCTTTTTAAAAAAACTATGCTTATTTATAATAATGTGTATGTGTGTACATTTACAAGTATACACACCAAAGTCAGTGTCTTAGATTTGAAGTAGATATCAATATGGTCCTAATGGTAAAAAAAGTTATTTTCAAATATCTCCTCTCTTACAGAGAAGCTCCAAGTTCTTAGTGTAGTGGTTAGTATGATGTTTATTGGATGCTTCTTTTATACCTTTTTAATGTAAATGATCAAATTGGAGAGGTGAGGAAAAGACAATGTGGCATTTTCCTCAGATTGTGTCAAGATGAAGAAATTAGGGCACAGAAGTCATAACTGAACACAAGTTGAGGTGGTGTAGTTATTAGTTTTGACTTAGTTTTTATTCTCTGCTGTGCTGAACTATAACACAGTTAAGGCGAGGCCTCCTGACATGATATTGCATTGGGCTATAGACAGTGTAATTACTCTAGTTTTAGGCACTCTTGGTATGTGGGTACATTGATTGCATTTATACAGTATTGTTTCTTTAAGGATCTCTTTGTTGACTATTAATTAGTTTTTAATCCTGGAGTATTTGGCAGTATTTACTTACCAAAAAGAAACACCTTACCCATTAGCTGTCATTTATCCTCACCCCAATATTAACTTACTGATGCTTTGTATTTACCTATTCTGAACATTTTCTATAAATGGAATCATACAATATGTAGACTGTTACTAGCTTCTCTCATTTAGCATGTTTTCAGGGTTTATCTGTATTGTAGGATGTACGAGAACTTATTCCTTATTGCTAAATCCAGTCATTGTATGGATATCTACATTTTATTTATATATCAGTTGATGGACGTTTGGATTAGTTCCATTTTTTTTTTGCCTGTTAGACTAATGCTGTGATCTTAAACAGATTTTTATGACACTTCTTTCTTAGCCTCTGGTTACTAAAACATTCAGTAGAGTTAATAACTCTATAAAATAAGTTGGACTTGGTGTGACAGGATCTAAAATTAAGAAGCTTAATTTTTGACAAAGCCTCATCTGAATGTTAAGGTTATAAGAATTCATCTTCCCAAATAGGAAATACTAGTTTAAGAAAGATGCAGAAGTAGGGTGGCATGGTACAGCAAATCAGCTTTATTGCTTATTGTACTGTAAGGTGTCCGTCCTCTATTTTGAAATAAGAACAAGCACCTAGTCTCTAGACTGTAACTCCAGTATCTGTCAGTTGGTGCTTTTATTACTAATACAGTGGAGTAATAACAGGAAAGCATTGTGAGAAATAAAAAGGAATCATTTCTTACACTCTACACAGCAAGACTTGGTTTATTGTAGTCGCTTTTCTACTAATGTACTTTAAGGCTAACATTTCCTTTTGTTTACCCTTTATTGATGTGAAATTAACACTTAAAACAGTGGTTCTCAACCAAGGGGTAATTTTTGTCACCCACTTAGGACATTTAGCAATGTCTGGAGGCATTTTTGGTTGTCACAGTGGGGTGGGGACTTTCCTGCTGGCATGAGTAGAAGCTGGAGATGCTGGTAAACACCCTATAAAGCACAAGGCAGCCCCCTACAAAGCAACAACAACAAAAAAACCCTGAAATGTCAATAATGTAGAAATTGAGAAACTAAGAGTAAAGTTTATTGTATTTATTTTTGTAGGTATCAAAACAAGCCATCTGTATTAAGAAAGCTATAGATGTATTCTCTCTTACTAAAGGACTTGTTGACTTAAAGTTTTGAAAAATTCTTTTAAGATTTTTTATTTAGCCTGTATGAGTACATAAAGAGCTTCCTAAGTACAGTCTTTCCTCTATACCTGCACGTGCATTTGCATCTGCAGATCCCACCGATCACCAGTCCCGGATCATATACATTAGGCTAAAAAGGTCACAGCTGATGTGTACTATAAGCTAGTCCTGTGATGCTTGCATTTGTACTGAACGTATACAGACTTCTTTCTTGTTATTCCTTAAACAATACAGTATAACAACTATATAGCATTTACGTTGTATTTGGTATTATAAGTAATCTAGAGATGATATAAAATGTATGGGAGGATGATTTCAAACATCAGTTCCCAACATTTTTGGCATCAAGGACTGGTGCTCCTATGATCTGATGATCTGAGGTGGAGCTGAGGCCCTGATGCTTGTGCTGGGGAGTGGTAGCAAGTACAGATGAAGCTTTCTTTGCTTGCCCACAGCTCACCTTCTGCTCTGTGACCCAGTTGCACAGTTCCCTAACAGGCCACGGACCAATACTGGTCCTGGGGATTGGGGACCCCTGATTTAAAATACTATACCATTTTATATGAGAATTGAGCATCCGAGGATTTTGGTATGTATGTAGGGGAAGGGGGATCCTGGAACCAGACCCCCATAGATACTGAGGGATGACTGTACCTGGTGCTTGTTAAGTGAACTACAATTGTAGTTAAGGCAACAGGTAGAGGATTTAATAAAATTTCTAGGAGATTTGTTTTTCCCCCTTAGTTCATGTAGGTTTGGTATTAAATAATTGGAGCACATTTTTGTTTTACGAGGTGGTTGGTTTAACTTTTTAACCAGATAACATTTAAAATTAAGAATTGGAGTTGTTCTATCATTGTGGCAATGAATGATACACCAGGAGCATTTAAACAGTGTTTTGGTTATAAAGAAGTGGAGAATATTATTGAAATCCTAAACATGTGGGCCTAGATATTGGAAGAGCAAAGGGCATAGAGGATTTAGAATACATCATTTCTCAGTTATTGGAATAAAATAGAGTGGAACAAACATTGGCAACCACTTTGGGTTTATTGATTTTACTTTTTAAAGGCTAGTTCCATTAAATCTGCTGCTTATGCTTATATTGAAACTCTGAGTCAATGTTGCTGCTAGAGTTAAAGAAACATAAATTAGAGATCTCGTGGAAGAATAGATCCCTTCAAAAACCTGGTTGATCATAAATGATACTTTTGAAGCAGGATTAGTATTTGCTTGAACGAAGCATGGAGATTTTACATTCAAGGCCATCTTTTCCCTGTATTATTGCAACCAAGTTCATCTGGTTTGCACATTGAGACTGAGATACTTCTTATTGTGTTTAGAAGATTGTTTATAACATTCATTGCAAACAGGACTTTATTTTCTTTAAGCTGGATTTCTGAAAGGCAGGTACCAAGTAAGCATTCTACAGCTAAGCAAATGGTGAATCAAGTTACAGATTCTTGGTCCTCTTGGATTGAAAATTAGATGAAAATGGGAACATGGAAGAGGAACTCAGGATTATAAAAGCCATGAAACTGATCTGTGTTACATCAAAGTGGCTTACTTTTTTCTTAACATTTAGAGGATGCTTTCAGGGCTGGTTTTGGAACTTGAATTAGTCTTTTCAGCTCTTCTGTATTAGCTGTTGATTGGTGTCATCTCAGAAATTTTGAGGACTGGATAGAGAGCCAAGGTCAGTCCACTAAATGGAGTTATATTTCATAGCTGCAGAAAACATTTAAATGTGTTGGTTCTTAAGAATTTCTTATTTGTTCCCTTTAATATAATGTCTTGTCTTCATATGTGTTGTTAAGGTAGGCAAGGAGACAATTTGTTTTTTTAGAGGGTGAAACAATCCAGCTGTGTGTGTGAATCTTACATTTGAACACTTTCAAATGAAAGTGAGTACATTTTACCATGGTTATTATAACATACCATAGAACTACTGACAAGCTTCTTAGATAGAGGCTTGGGCTCCTGTGGGACGAGCCCTAGACCTGGGCTCCAAAACCCTGGGCTTAATTCTAGTTCTGCCATCTAGTAGTTCTGTAATTTTAGGTTAATTATTTGATCTCTCTGAGACTTAGTTTTCTTTTCTGTAAATTGATTGTAATGATTCCTATCTTGTGATTATTTTACAGGTATCAAAACAATCCTCAAAAGTTTCATACAGAATATATTATTAGGGGTAGAAATTTTGTTTTATTTCTTTGTATCCCAAGAGCAACAAATGTAGTGATTGTCTTAAGTAGTTGCTAAATTAAGAATCTCAAATGATATATGAGTGAATGTACTAGGAAATCAAAGGTTGTGCCCACCCAGCTTTACTCCACAGAAGGGACACTATTGAAAATTATTTTAGACCCTTTTCCATACTTAAGCATAATGTGTGTTTAAACAAAAGGTACTTATATAATATGTATTCTGCACTTTGGACTGTGTGTGCCAGTATATTGTGCTTTCTCCTTGTTTATATCTGCATAGTATTTCTTTGTATAAATGTGCCATAATCCAGTTCTTTGATGAGCCTTTATGTTGCTTTATAAATATATTTAACAATACTGCATTGTACAACTCTGTAAATACCGAAGTATTAATGAATTATCTTTTTCTTGCCTTTTTAAAATAGCAAAAAAGAAGAATAAGAAGGGGAAAACTATCTCCCTAACAGATTTTCTAGCTGAGGATGGAGGGACTGGTGGAGGAAGCACCTATGTCCCCAAACCAGTCAGCTGGGCTGATGAAACAGACGACCTGGAAGGAGATGGTAGGTTTTACTTTCTATCATGCTTAGAATTTTCATTATTTTCTAGAGAGACCCTATTCTGTAATAGTGGCTCACACTTGCATTTTGAAAGGAACTTATTTTGTAGAATCTGGAATATTAAGTATTTTATGGAATTTTATGTTTAGGCTTTAAGAGTTTGTGATAGAGACTAAATGGTGATTCAAGAGCTAGTTTCAGCTCTTGTACTTAACTTTTCTCAAGGTACTCTTTTTAAGCCTCATTTTCTTCCTTTGAAATAGTTTTGTGGGGTTTTTTTAGGTTTAAAATTCTATGATGTCCTCATAAAGTGATATTTCAGTGTAAGCTATTTATACCCAGAGTCAAGGGGTAATTCATTCTAGGAGCTCTAAAGTCACAGTGTCCCTAGGTAAATAAAAATGGCCTGAGGAAAAGCTATAGAAATAGTAATTATGGGGGGGAAATACAGAAGTCATTGGGGTATCATTTAGACAAGCTCTGTGCTTTCAGGAAGTAGCCAGGAACAGGCAAGAGCTAAAAGAAATTTCATATAGTTGGTCATAGGTGTTCATAAGTGTTGGTGCCTGCAGGGCAAATTCATGCACAGTGCTTTAGGGATGGAATTGATTTTTCTTTTAAATGAAAGGTAAACCATGAAGAAAATACTTTTCCAGCTGAAAGGTAGGAATATGAGAGTTGTCCATGGTGGTTAAATACATTTGGAGTAACAGGCTATGTTGGAATCCTAACTGCCAGGATTGGCATCTATTGCTCTATGACCTATATGACCTTGGGCAAGTTACTGAACCTTCCTAAAATCTGAGTTTCCTTCTTTATAGAATGGGGAACAACCTCACAGGATTGTTAAAAAAGATAAGATGGGATATGACGAATATGAAATAACCTAGCACATAGTAACATTCCATAAATAATAGTTGATATTCTTCATTTCTTTGCTACATAGGAAATAAGAGCTACTTTGATTCTGTTAACAGAAGCCTAGGCCTTGAAATGCTTAGAAACAGGCAGTGAATACTGAGTCTTTCTGCATTACTATTCTGATTCTAACATTTCAGAAGCGTTTTCTCTTTGTAAAGTACTGTTGTTACTGAGTCCTCACTTTTTTTACCTGTCTTTCCTGATATAGCTTATTTAATACTTGGCACTTAGCATAGGTCCTCTTACTCTACAACAGTAAAGTTTCCTGTAATGTCTCATGTCCACTTTTCTATCCTAGTTTCAACTACTTGGCACAGTAATGACGACGATGTGTATAGGGCACCTCCAATTGACCGTTCCATCCTGCCCACTGCTCCACGGGCTGCTCGGGAACCCAATATTGATAGGAGCCGTCTTCCCAAATCGCCACCCTACACTGCTTTTCTAGGGAACCTACCCTATGATGTGACAGAAGACTCCATTAAGGACTTCTTTAGAGGATTAAATGTAAGTCTAAAGGTTTTAGGCAGTTTACGTAGAGAGTAGCATATTGATAGAGACTGTCTCTGATTGTCTGTATTGAGAAAGATCTAAGGTTTTGGCTAGACTTAGAAGAGATACATGTGTATTAATTGATTAAGTGGTGTTTAGGTTAAACCTAAACACCACTTAATCAATTAATGCATGTGTCTCCTCCGCTGAGAATGTTCTCATTGGACAGTGTTATCAGCAAAATTGATATTTTGTTCCTTTTTCTACTATTTCATGAGTTGAATTAAACTAGAATTTAAGAGACTATAACAAAATCTGTATCAGGAACCAGAATAAATTATCAAATCAGTGATATAGAAGATAAACTTGAAAATATTCATGAAGAAGTAAATCAGAAGGGTAAGAAAACGGATGTGGAAGATAAGATGATGGCAAGAAAAGAGTCAAAAGTATTTGAAACCAGTCTTAAAATTGAAAACGGAGAATGCATACCTTGTTGTAAATAATAATTAAGAATTAGTGCTAGGGAATGTTTTATGAAACTTTGTAAAGCTAAAAGAAAAAATTCTGCAAACTTAATATTAAAAAGCACAAGTTCAAATTAAAACCAGGTTACTGTGAATTTTTCCCTGTACTTCAAAGAGTAAAATTCAGTGGTTTGCCATCTCAGAATCCAGACAGGGTAGGTATGAGGGAGTTTACAATCCACTGTTTGAGTCTACCAAATTATTGTTAATGTATGAAAGCAATATGTTTCTCAGGTAAAGTTTCCAAAAGATATATTGCCCAGAAAACTTTTTGACAAAAATTAAGTCAACTTTCTGAAATATAAAAATTATAAATATGTCTAAATCAACTAAAATGTAGGCATAAAAGAGAAGACTAAAAAAATTGTGGAACAGGCAGTTGCTGTTAATCGAAAAACAATTAAAAACTAGAAGCAGAATAAAGCAAAAGTCATACTAGGAATATACTGAGCTCATGTTGAAGTTTCATATTCAAAATGAAAAGGTTTGGGCATATCATGAAATCTGTTTTCTATCCCTTTGCACCAGTTTTTTTGCCTAGAGACAACCAGATTCTTGTGTACTCAGAAATTTGCATATACAGTGGTCAAAAAAATACAAATGAGTAACACTGAATTGACAAACATTTTTTGTTTCTTTACTCCTTCAGATCAGTGCAGTGCGTTTACCACGTGAACCCAGCAATCCAGAGAGGTTGAAAGGTTTTGGTTACGCTGAATTTGAGGACCTCGATTCTTTGTTCAATGCCCTGAGCCTCAACGAAGAGGTAAAGAAAATAAGGGTGGGGAGTTTGAGGGATAGGAGCAAACAAATCTCATGTTTATCAAACTTGATAATTTTTAAGTTGGATCACTAGCTATTTAAAATATTTTTATAATATCTACAAAGAAAAGCCTGGGTTATTTAACAGTGTAACACTTAAAAGTCATACCCCACTTCAGCAAGTGCAGCAGGCCTGAATGATTCAGGGAATACTTAGGTGGAAATTTATGGAAGATATCCACCACAGCAAGTCTTCATATTGGAATCTCACATTTGTTCACTCACAGCTTTTGCCTCAGCTTTAGTAGCTTTGCTTTTTCAAAATAATCTGACTGGGTAAAGCCAAATAGAAAAATCATGTCAATCGGTTTAGTATTAAATGGCATCGTTTTGGAGGGAAGTATTTGTGTTTTTTATCATTTTAAGAGGGTTCAGAAAATTTCTCACTTGGATGTCATTGTGATAAATATATGCTCCTAGGAATCTTACAGAAGAATGACAGTAAACATTCAGTCCTGCTTTTTAACATTGCCCATAGATCGTTTTCTATCCAGACACACCAGAGGTTCAGTAAGAAGTAGAGATTCGTCTGTTAATACATAAGAGGGAAATAGAGATTAAATCTAATTGTAATACAGTTAATTTCTGTGATTGGTGTCATATAATGAGTGATTCTTAGGCTAGCCCAGGCAGGGTACGGAAGGATTTTTTTACCTGTTAGTGATGAAAGTTTCTAAGATACGAACTGCAATTATGGGTTTGGGGTTTTTGTTTGTTTGTTTGTTTTTGGTTTTGTTTTTTACCTCCAGTGACTGTAGAAATCAAACTGTATCTGAGAAGAAAAAAAGCTGTTTTTTGTCTTTTAATTTTAGAAACAAATTTCCAGTGCCATTTGTGCATAATTCTATAGCCCAGGTCTGCCATTTGACATGATTGATTTTAACACCTTAAAATATTTTTCCTATCTCATAATCGAGTGCCACCATGATAATTGAAGTAAATGTTAGGTAGAAATAAAAATCCACACACACACACACACACACACACACACACACACACACACTCTTGAATATATGAAAAGCTAAAGTTGTTCTAGAGTTTTTCTTCTCAGATCATTTTTTAGACTTTATTAACATTACTAATTTTTAACTTCTTGATCTGGATATAAAAAGAAAGGCATACAATTGTTATCTGATATTTGCTGGCTTAACTGTTAATGTATAGTGTTCTCATGGTTCAGACTTAAGAATTAGTGTGTATTTAGAGATATCATTATAGTGGTATTTGATATAATCCCAGACGTTTTTAACTGAAACTCACTGCTACCCTTCTTCAACTGTAGTTTCTACTGTGAAATGAGGAAAAGTCAGCAGTAGAATTAATTGGGTTCAAAGTATATAAATAATGATGTGGGAAAGGGAAATCAGAGGGTATCCTGGAAGAACTGATTTAGCCAAAGGTAATATTAAGTGAAGGAACACAGAGACAGTGGTTTATGCAACTTTGTAATATATAGTAGGGGTCTGTAAATGCTTGAATGAATAATTACTGTGGACATGCCTTTTATTTAACTAGTTGTCTGGGAATTATTTTTAGTTTATTGCACTTAATATTAAATTGCCTTTTATGGATAAAAAGTTAACTCTAGTCTGTGAAATTTGGCTTTATAAAAATAGTAAGTTAATTTATTTGACATTATTTAAGCCCAACTTAAATTTGTTAATTCTAAGGTGTTGTTTCAGTTTTCAAGTCTTTCTAAAGGATTCTTTAGCCAACAGATTAGAGTGTTGGCTAGATTACAGTATTTTTCCTTTATCTTCCTTCCCCCAGTGCTTCTGCTATGCCCAGACGTTCAAGGTCACTCATGGGATTTGTGCATAATGGGGCAAAAGGTTGGTTAATATGGTCCTATGCTCTCAGTCTCTAGGTAACAGGAGAATTCGAGTGGACGTTGCTGATCAAGCACAGGATAAAGGTAAGAAACCTGAGAGAAATTTTCTCGTTTTATTATGGTCCTAGGATGACAAAGCACAGCTGCCCTTTCCCAGAAATTTTTAATAGAGGTAGATAGTGGTAGGCCTACCATAATCTAGAGCAGTTGTTCTTAACTGAGCACACTTTTGCCCCATAGGGGACATTTGTTGACTTTTGAAGACATTTAGGGTTGTCACTACTAACATCTAAATAGACAGAAGAATCCAGGTACTAATTGACAGCCCCCTACAACAATGAATAATCCAGCCCAAAATGTTAATAGTGTTGAAAGTGAGAAACCCCGTTTGATGTAGGTGAACATTCAATATATAAGAAATATATTAGATGCACAGCAGCACATTGTACACAAGGGAAACCTAATTCATGTATATATCAGGGCACCTCCAGAGATAAGCATTAAGCGGATAGGAATAAATGTGAGGAAATAAATCACTCATTTGAGTTGGGTAGTGTGCTTAGAGGTCTGGGGTAAACTCCATGACGACACTGTGGTATGAGTAAGAAATACAGTAAATTAAGGGTTGGGAGGCGGTTCTCTGCATGCAAGAAATAATGGGCAAAAGTATTTGTGAGCTTATTCGTGTTTTTTTTATCTTCTTTATCTATAGACAGAGATGATCGTTCTTTTGGCAGAGATAGAAATCGGGATTCTGACAAGACAGATACAGACTGGAGGGCCCGTCCTGCCACAGACAGCTTTGATGACTACCCACCTAGGAGAGGTGATGATAGCTTTGGAGACAGTAAGTTCATTTTTATCAACTTAGTTTCTTCTGTGTGTGTTTGGTTTTGAGAGAATGATTTATTTTAAAAAATAACGGATTCTACAAAGTAAAGTACTTAAATTAATAAGAGTTCAGCAAGATTGCTGGGTTAAGAGCTATATACAGTAAGTTCTCAATGTCATCAATAGGTTCTATGTGACTTTAAGTGGAACAGCATATAATTTTACCACAGGCTAATTGATAGAAGCAAGAGTTAAGTTCCTATAGTATCTCATCAACACAGCAAAACAACATTGAACAGAACTACATTATTCAGGGACCTCCTGTGCAAAAATTAGGTGCAGTACTAGCAGGAAACAGTAAATTTTTTAAGTACCTTTTAAAATAACAAAATTCATTTGCTTCTAAAATAATAAATGTCTGCCATGTGCCAGATACTGTCCTAAGCTTAGGATACAGCAGTGAACAAAACAGACAAAAACCTTGTCCTTGTTGGACACTGCTTATACAGGGGAAAAAGGAACAATCGGCATATAAACGAACTTAATTTAGAAATGTGGAATAGAGAGTGTCATGGGGTGGGAGTTGGGGTGAATAACAAATTTATATACCACCTAAATCCAACAAAAGCTTTGTAAAACCTTTATTGAAGAAGTTATGCAACTTTATTGAAATGATGTGAAGAAATGATTCAACACTGGTTATTTTTAAAATGGAAAATATCTAGTTTTCAGTAAAGAAATAACTAGGTAGTGGTCTGTCCATACAATGGATTACTTTATAGCACAACATACATGTAACAACAAGGATAGAATTCAAAACCTATTACATTGATGGGGAAAGCAAAAATGTAGAAATTTGAAAACAATTTCATATAGTGTTAATATGTGAGCTGTAAAAAATGTATGTGTGGTAATGTTACCACCTTCATGATTGTGGAGGGAATCCTTTAGCTGCAGCTATAACAGTTGCCCTTTTTTGTAACATTGGTTAAACATACTGCTTTTAAATTTAAAGACTGAAATAAACATGGCAAAATATTGACATCCACTAAACCTAAATAATAGGTTCATAAGTCTGTTATAATCAATTCTATACTTTCCTGTATGTTTGCAGATACAAGTAAAAAGAAATCGAAAGAACAACTTAAATTCACAAAGATTTTAATGAGCTTTGTACCAAACATAATTGAGGAAGCAGTAAGAGATAGATTTTTGTTTGGACAGAATCCTCCATAATGTAATAAGATGTAGGAGAAGGAAGAAGGAAATCAGGTTTGCATCTGACTTTATGATCAAGATTTTCTGACCCAACAAAGCCTTGACCCGAAATCTGAGTTATTTCACTAACATAATAGAACATAAATGCAAGATCTAGTATCAGGAAGAAATGACTCTTGAAAGAAAAATCAGACCAAGGGTCCCATTTTAAATCCTACATTTTCTCACCTCAAACCTTGAATTTAGAATAAGCAGGATGGATAGCAAGAAAGTTGTTATTCAAAGCTGCCAAATTTGTAGGACTAAGTTATGGCCCCAGAGTCAGCTCTTATCAACATGTGAGAGATCCCAGACTACACCGACAGGTCAGAGGTTTCTATCTCATGCATTGGGTCCATAAAAGACACTTTGGAGGTGAGGGGGCGAGTATTATATTAAATAATACTGTAAAATCTTAGCAAATACTGTGTATTTCCTGGCTATCTTAGTAACAGTATACTCATGTGATGCTTTTCTTCACTATGGATCCCTGTTAGTGAATGTAAACTTATAATTATTTAATTGTTTTAAATGCTATCCTATACATAATTGACTAACGTTAGCATGTCTTTTAATTTATAAAATTTAAACTACCACAGAATGAAGGAATGTTCATAGACAAATGATGTTCTTTATAAAATAAAATTGTTTAAAAAGAAGCAGTCATAAAAAGAAGATCCCTCTTTGTCCTGTTCACATAAGTGACTAAATTCAAAATGCTTAAAGGTTTTTTTTAATAGTTCATGCTAAGAAATTGAGATTTTTTTGCACAAAAGTCTGGGTTCCCAGCTTCTCTCAGAGAATTGCAAGATCTAGCAAGTCAAGCTAAATTGCTGCTACCCTCCTATATTTTTTCCAAATAATATTTTATGAATACATTCAGTAAGTACATATCTCATTTGGTTTTTAATGATTGCTTTGTATGGGTGCCCTCTACTTTAATCTATAGCTTGTGCACCCAACAATTTTAATATAAGAAAGCACTACAGTGAACCTCCTTGTATATACATCTATATATAATATGTCATTATTTGCTCAGTATAAATTCCTAGAAATTGAATTGTTAGCCTAGAGGGTATACATAATTTAAAATCTTTTACTACATAGTTCTAAAACAACTTTCAGGGTAGTTGTACTATTTTAATATATCAATTGTGTAGGAATTGACTGCATTATTTATAAATTCCTCTAAATTTTGCCAGTAATCCTTTATTTTAATTTTTGCCATTTTGGTAGTGGAATACAATGTCCTATTAATTTTAGTTTCTATTACTTGAGTAATAGACAACCTGTTCTATGTTGTTGTTGTTTTTTTGCCTCAGATTTGTGATGCAGATTTGTGTGTTTTTTTTTTTATGCTAAACTTTTTAAGTGGTCTTTGATTTCATTCTTTGACGTCAAGCACAGAAGGTGCCAACTGTATTTTCTTCTAGTGTTAACATTTTTTAATATTTAAATCTTTAATCCTGGAAATTCATTATGGGATACATATTTTCTCTCCCTTGACTTTCTCCTAAATTGTTAACCCAGCAATGTGTATTGAATAACCAGAGAAATTTTTTAAATCAAATAAATGACCTAATGAGTTATCATGTTTCTTTCTATTAATTGTGTGTCCTCCCCCCCAAAAAAAAAAAAATATTACCTGTCTTTCTTCCCTCTAGAGTATCGAGATCGTTACGATTCAGACCGATACCGTGATGGGTATCGAGACAGTTATCGTGATGGTCCACGCCGAGATATGGATCGCTTCGGAGGCCGAGACCGCTATGATGACAGAAGCAGCAGAGATTATGATAGAGGTCATTATAAAACACCATTAAGTTAAATTGCTTTTTTTAAGAACTCCTTTTTTGCTTTTTTTTCCCTCCAGTGTGGTGATTACAATTTGGGATGTATTTACAGGCTACGATTCCAGGATAGGCAGTGGCAGAAGAGCATTTGGTAGTGGGTACCGTAGGGATGATGACTACAGAGGAGGTGGGGACCGCTATGAAGACAGATATGAGAGGCGTGATGATCGTTCATGGAGCTCCAGAGATGATTACTCTCGGGATGATTATAGGCGTGATGATAGAGGTAATCATTATATTTTGCTTGCTTAATGGAGCAGATCACTGAAAAAACTGATTGGAAATATTTCAGTAATGTTTCATACCCCTTAAGTGGTCACAGATAGAATTTACACATTGTAAAGGATTCAGCTGAGCATAATAGAGCACCAGATAAGGATGATATAATGGAAGGAAAGCAAAGTCTAGTTCTGACCTCCCTAGCATATAGATTTTTCATTTAAAATTCTGAGTAAACAAAATAGAAAAGGAAAATAAAATATTTGTCAGACATCTTTATGGTATGATCTCATTTAATAAACTACACTTAAATTGGATGATGTTAGTAAAGGCAGTAACACTCAAACATGATCTCATAGCCAATAATTGGCGCTGTGGGGTTAAAACCAAGTGTTGCTGATTTCAGTGACATTATAAATTACCACAGTAATTGATGTTCATTAATTAATGATGAGATGTCAGTGTACCTGTTCTAAAATTTACACCTCTAATGTTATGACAGTTGTATAAAGTATTGTGTTATAAATCTGACCTCTCAAAAAGTATTAATAAATGGCCATCATTTGTGTTCTGATTTTAGGATAGCATCAAAAAAGTAAGGCATCTGCCCCAGAATTTTTCTCCTTATTTATCTTTAGATAACAAGCCTAGCCACTTAATATCCCTTTGTCAGCTCTGACTTACACCAAACACTTTATATATATCATCTGCTATAATCCCCCAAGTATGAAAGGTAGACCTGGATAACTAAAAAACTCATTGGAATGACAAAAGTCATCAGTCATATTGAAATTCCACTGTAGTTATAGTCTTTGCTCCTCCTTCAAAAACAAAACAAAAATACTATTTCCAGGTTTTTTTCCTATAAAACTTTTAATTTTTAAAGGCATTGCTGTTACCTATTTCCATGCAAGAAATCTAGAAATACTAGCTGGCATTTATTATTTACTCTGCCTCAACAGTGAGCTGAGTTCTCATACAGATGTATAATTCCAAGAATTCTGTCTGGTATAGTTATGATCATCTTCACTTACATGGTGAGAAAAGTAGAGGCTCAAGTGTGGGCTACAAGTCCTCCTTGACTGCTGACCTTTTCCTCTCATGCCATCCCTTCCCTCTACCAGTAGCTGCACACCTCATTTTTTTGTTCCTGATGCTCTTAACCCCCTACTCCCTCTAAGACCTGCCCCTTGTCATTGCCACTACCTTTGTTCAGACTTTATTGCTGCACTCATATTACTAACAAATTTTCCTGCCTTGCTTCATTCTTCATACTGGCCCAAATTATCTTTCTGGAACAAGATGCAATTCGATTATTCTCCCTTTAAAAACCTGCTTAGTTTCTCTGTGGTCTGAAAGATCTCTCTTTGTACTTCTGACACACAGGGCCTTCATTGTTCTGCCAGCAGTTTACCTCTTCACAGTTGTCTTCCATCCCTTCCACATCTGCCTTGTTTGGTGCATTCTCCATTTTCAAAACTCTCATGTGTTAGCACTTGGAGTCCTTTACAGGCTTCACCAAACACCATCCCAGTCTTAAAACTTTCATATAGATCAATCTGTTTTATAGAATTTAGCATACTGTATTTTTTTTAATTCTGATTCTCCCACTAAATTGGGCTCTTAGAAGACAGGAACTAAACACTGCCCAACCATTGTATTCTTGACCTTCGCACACTTTCTGAAATAAGGTGCACAAGTTATTTGTTCAGTAGGTAAATCAGTGGAAATTATCAAAGGAAGAAGAAAGGGGAAAGAGAAATAAAGTTGCTACAAAAATAAAGATTTTAAACTTTAGTCCACCAAATATTAGCTATATGACTCAAATAAGTTACTCTTTCTGACCTCCAGTTTTATCCTTCACAGAATTGTAGGGATTAAAACTGTTGGAAGTTATGTAAACTGTGAACTCAAAACCCTTATAGAAAACTTAAATCTTGCTATATTATATCCTTTACAGTTAGGTAAATATGTAGTAAAAGTATAAAAACTTGCATGGGGATGATAAATACCAAGTTGCACAGTGGTTAAAAAAACACAGCTAGGCATGTTATTAGAGGAAGGTACTCAGGAGGCATCAGTGGTTTCTGTAGTGTTTTATTTACTTCAACCAGGTGGTTGGTAAACATAGGCTTTATTTTTTATATCTTTTTATATATCTGAAATATTATAGTTAAACACTGATTTTGAAATTTAGTTTCTTTGAAATAATCCAGTTTATCTTAAAATATGCTGACAACTTGGATCCAGAAAGAAATTCAACTTCCTTAGAGTTAAATATTCAGACATACAGTGTTGCATGCTTTACTCTATGAATCACCAGCAAATTTCTGTTATACACAGAAACAAGAGTATAAGACTAGAGTCTTCCCTATCATATTGTTATAAGCTCTTAACCTGCTTGAAGTAATCCATATTTCAGACCACATTTTTTTGAACAAGGTACTTCCATCCAGTAGTTTGTTGTCATTGAAAATTCCTTCCCAGGTAAGAGGAATCATGATAAATGATTGATTTACTGTATACATTTTAACCATTTTTAGTCTTACCTTTAGTCTGGTATTGCATCATGGATGTGGTAATGGAAAAATTGATTGGGCTTGATTATTTAAACCACCTATTTTCTCATCTTTTTGACATTCTCTGCTGGATTGGTTAAACTGCCAATCTGAATCCCATATTGCGTTTCATAAGAGCTATGTCTAAGAATCTAGCTTTCAGCCATCAGCTTCTGATGATTTTGAAAAACTATTACTTAGAGTTTTGTTTAACTTAGGTCCCCCCCAAAGACCCAAACTGAATCTAAAGCCTCGGAGCACTCCTAAGGAAGATGATTCCTCTGCTAGCACCTCCCAATCCAGTCGAGCAGCCTCTATCTTTGGAGGGGCAAAGCCTGTTGACACAGCTGCTAGAGAACGAGAAGTAGAAGAGCGGCTACAGAAGGAACAGGAGAAATTGCAGCGTCAGCTGGATGAGCCAAAACTAGAACGACGGCCTCGGGAGAGGTGAGGTGACCTTCAGTTAAGGATTTCCCATTTTGAGTCCAGTGGTTCTTAGTAGGAACATTACATCCCCATGAGGCACTTCCAAAATTTGTACAGATGTTGTTGGTAGTCATTCATCAGCATTTATTATAAATAGTATACATAGGTGGTCTTCTAGCATAAGGGCGGTTTCATCCAGTGAAGTGTTGTTGCAAGTCTGTCACAATTTTAAAAAGGGCCTGCTGCACTTAACCTGCAACAAATACAAATTGGTGGTACTTTAATACAGGAGTTAACAAATTATGTATGACCTAGGCTTCTTTTTATCAAGTTTTATCTGGGCCTTGAAGAAAAATTTTCAAACCTATTAAAGCTAAACCCCACCACCATGAGGTGAGTGGTTGACCTCTTTTCAAAAGTTACTAGGGATAAAGCAGAAATGTTTTTACTTGGTGTAAGTATAGGCTAAATTGTTTTGCATTTATTTTTGCTATTTGTATGTTAGTTATACTATATGAATGTTACTTCAGGATATTAAAGAAATCATTATAAAATATTTATTACAGAAAGGTGGCATTGGCTCTGATAGGATAAAACCTCCATAACAGTGTTCTGAAAAACAAGACTTAGTTTTTAGAATTGGAAGGGGTAGTGTTGTAGATGATGTAGAAGAATGTTCTTTACCCTAGCTGATGCTTGCTGAAGTATTTGGAGCCAGTATCTTAATATCTGCAGCTTTCAAATGGTATGAAGAAGAGAAGAGAGAGAGATGCACACACTTACCCATAGATAAAGCAGGTGTGATAAAATAATAAGTGATGGTTCTTGGGTCACCATGGGTCTGAGCTGGACCTAATGTATTTTGTTAAATCTCTTACAGACACCCAAGCTGGCGAAGTGAAGAAACTCAGGAACGGGAACGGTCAAGGACAGGAAGTGAATCATCACAGACTGGGACCTCAGTCACATCTGGCAGAAGTAAGTCAGACCAGGGTGGGTATCATATTATTGCCCTTTTCCACAACCAAATTATAAATTTAGTCATGGATTCTATTTGAGTTGCTAGTCTAGATTAATCTGAATTTCACATCTTCTCTGAAAAACAGGAGAAATGGGCACCAGAGGAGACTTAGATGGTCTGTTTAGTGATTTTCTGTTAAAGATTATATATTTGACTCGTATTTGTCTCTATATTTTAAGTGTTCACATCTCAGAGTTTTGTTTATTCAGAGTAGTCATACTCCTGTAGCTCTATGAGCTACTCCCAGGGCCAGTCTTTTTTGTGTGTCATATATGACCAGAGCAATGTCTGAAGTGTTGATATTTTTCTCGATTCTCTCTCTTGAATTTACGGATTGCTCACAAGCATATTTAATTTTTTGGAGAAACTGAATGGTTCAATCATAACATCTCCCTTTTTTATTGTAAGCCGATTTTTTTAAGGCTTCTCCCACTTCTAAACTGATTTATACTTAAGCATTTCGAAACATGGCTCAAGGCTTGGGTGATTTGGAAATTCATCCAAGTATTATAGAAGTTTTCGGAAATTATTCATACTAAGGTGTAGCCTCTTAGCAACAGGATGTAATTACTCCTTTTGTAGCCAGGTAGGAGCATGATGGTTGGGTTGATAAGTTTGTTTATTTCTGAAGAGCTTGCACTTAAAATGTGGAAAGTATCTGACAAAACAAGCTCCTAGTTTTGAGGAGATATTAGGTGCCCTTTAAAAAAACATGAGTATGTTGGTTTTTTATATATATAAGTATATAAATGTGATCATATCATGTTTTGTTTGTGTGTGTGTTGAGCCTCTGAATTGAAGTTGATCAGTGTTCCTGGTGTTTCAGATTTCAGCATGATTCCCCTTTACACACACATACCGTTCTCCAAATTCAACCATTTTAACACAGTGTAGAAAGGCTCTGTATTTCTAAAATAATGCTTGTTCTTAGGAAAAGTCACATAGCTGTCCTTGTAGAGTCATTTTTCTGTTTCTATTAGTAAAACAACTTCTCAAAATGACATTTGGAAACCTGGTTTAAGGATAATTTCATCTTTTGGTAGCCAAATTAATGTCTGTTTAAAAACAATGATGGAAAGCAATAAATGTGGTTATGAACCATTTCCCACTCTGTTAGATCCTAATAAATGGTTATACAAAAAGCCTTTTTTTTTTTTCTGATAATTTGACCTTCCTTCTCTGACTTCACAGATGCACGAAGGAGAGAGAGTGAGAAGTCTTTAGAAAATGAAGCACTCGGTAAGGAGGAAGACTGTCACTCTCCAACTTCTAAGCCTCCCAAACCTGAACAGCCTCTAAAGGTAATGCCAGCTCCACCACCAAAGGAGAATGCTTGGGTGAAACGAAGTTCTAACCCTCCTGCTCGATCTCAGAGCTCAGATACAGAGCAGCAGTCCCCTACAAGGTGAGTCAGCCTGGAAACATAGCAGTTGATTAGCTGGAGAATCTTAAATATTGTGATGTTATGAGAAGTTGGCTTTAGATAGTATTTTATGCTGTCTTTGCTTTCTTAGTTCAGATTCAGTGGTGTACTGGAGTTGGCTCATAATTGTTCCATTTGTGTTCCAGTTGTTCCATTTCTGAGAGTTTTGATATCTGGTCAGCATCACTTTGGTGGCTAGAAATCTTCAAATGCTATAAATCAGAACCCACTACTGCCACATTTTGGCAGTATAGTTTTGGGAGGGTGGGGGAGATCCCGAGCGTTCCACTTCACTTGCCTAAGTCTTAGGGTCTTTATTTGTAAAATAGAGAATAATATTAACCTTGTGTGATTGTGATAATTTTAAAGGACTTAGACTTAGTGAGTCTTCAAAGAATTGCTTTTGTTGTCTTTCCTATATTTTAATGTTCCACAGCATTAAGTATGTATTTTGGTTCTCTGTATTTTTGGCACTTGGAGAACGATTATGTTTCATATCTGTTCCTTTTCTAAGACATCTGACGAATGTGATTACATGTTTTCCTTCTAGTGGTGGGGGGAAAATAGTTCCAGCTCAACTGTCTGAGGAAGGACCAGCAAGGAAAGGTAAGACCAAAAGGGGAATAATATGTTTATCTAGAGGCATAAATTAAAAAGCCTATAGAGGGTTCATGAAATACTGAACTTCAGTGTATTTTGCACCCGTGATGTTGAAAGTTCTTAGATTATTTACCTTTTTTAGCCAGTAGAGGGCAGGAGTGCTCTCTTTGAAGAAAGTGTGGAGCCCTGCCCTTTCCTGGTAGAACATTTCCGGAGGGGGCGGGGGGATAAAGAATCGGAAGGAAATTAACATGCTCACTCCAGATTAGAAATGTCACCATCTGCAAGGCCAAGGTCTCGACACAGTGGTATAGTCCTTATTGCCAGTTTGCTTTTCATGATGGTGTATAACCCTACAGTGGAACTTTTTAGTGAATCTCATTTGGTGGGTATCTGGGTGGGTATGTGTGATGTAGATGTGGGAAGAAGGGCTTAGGAAGGAAGTCTGGGTTGCACTGAGATTTAATTTCCCTCAGTACATAAGTACCTTTTTCTCCAGTTTAAGGGAAACCGTGGAGAGGAAGAGTAATTCTTTTACTTGCCTTTTCTCTCTCTCTCTCTCTCTTTTTTTTTTTTTTTTTTTTGCATCTCTACTCAAGCAGATGAAAATAAAGTGGATGGGGTGAGTGTTCCAAAAGGCCAAAGTGGGAACTCCAGCCATGGTCCAGGAGATGGAGGGAATAAAGACCACTGGAAGGAGTCAGATAGGTATGGGTGTTCTCTCATTATTTATAATCTCTCATTTGATATTAGGCACGTGTGTTTTTGTAATTAAGAAGTTCTTTGTTCTCCAAGTATTGCCAGATCTCCTACTGTGAACAAACAAATCAACCAATATATAGAGGGCTAAAATTCTGAGAATCTAGAAATAGCAAAATGTCCAGATAGCAAGGACTGTCGACTGGAGGTGTCTTTTGAGTGCCTCAGAACTGTTTGTGGTTGTTGGGAAAGTCCTTTTCTAAAGATGTGGTTTTATGCTCACATCTCAGCAGGAAAGATGGCAAAAAGGATCAAGATTCCAGAGCTGCACCTGAGCCAAAGAAACCTGAAGAAAATCCAGCCTCTGTAAGTGTCAAAGGCTTGTTCTCAACTTCCCTCAGCTTGCTTTTGCTGTTGAACTCCCTTTTATTTAAGGCTGCAACAAAGTGGTTGGAAATAAGGCACTGCTCCTTATTTGAAATAGTGAAAGTGATTTAGATTAGCATTTTTCTGTTTATACTTTTCACAACTCATCCTTTTTTCAAGATAAAAGGTATGACCTCAATAAGAACACACGTGCTTCTGACAGCTCTCCCTAGCTACTCACCAGTGGAAAATGCTAATGAGCAAGCAAGTGGGTGTGGTCTGGACGATCATCCCCCATTTACCAAAGTGTCCGAATCCTGTTTCTTGGATTTTGATGTGAGAATTCAAGGCCATGGTCATTTTATCACTCTCATCTATTATAGAAGTTCAGTTCTGCAAGCAAGTATGCTGCTCTCTCCATTGATGGTGAAGATGAAAATGAGGGAGAAGATTACACCGAATAGACCTCTACATCCTGTGATTTCTCCAAGTCTCTCCCCTGGAATATTCGAGAGTAAAACAAACTTCTATCCAGACAAGACACAATAAAACTCACCATCTCCTGGAGACCTTTCTTAACTTTTTTTTTTAAGAAATGAAATGAAATTCTTTTGCATGCTGCTGCAGCCTTTAAAGTATTGAACTAACTGGAGAATCACCAATGTAGCCAGAGAGAAAGAGACATTTTAACAGAAAAGTTGTGCATTTTTATGACACACGCAGTTGCCTGTGTGATTAGTGCCTAGGGGCCTCCGTTTAGCAAAATGGCAATGACGGTGATGCAATGTCTGGAATCTGGTTGGGCAGTAGGGCAGGTTTGAGGAAGAGTGTAAGATTTCTACCTTTAATTCTTACTATTCTGATGTGGCATATATAAATTGTCAAACATTATCTGAATAAATTCTCCATCCTTGGTAAGGTAGGTTTAGCCTCTAAAGTTCTTTTAGTCTCCAGGAGGCTTCCCGCCCCTCCTCTTATTTAATTCTGAGTTACTGGGGCCAGCCTACGAGGAATTCCTTTATTTTTACCCCCCAGGGGGGTAGCTGAGAATGAGTCTGCAGGCCACTAAAGAATAGGACTGCTTGGTGACCAAAATAAGTGGGAAAATCGTGGTTTAAAAAGAAGCTTGGGGAGATGATGAATTCTTTTGCATCAGTAATAGGGGAAAATGGTATGACCTCCAATAAACACATTAATGGTTTCTTCCTGGAGCAGGAAGCATTTAGGGGTTGTGGGAATTCCCAAGTCTCATATGTCCTGGTTTAACCCTTATTAAACACCATCCTTTCTTAAAATTCAAATATATCCACATTCTGTTGAAATCTTTGAGCTTTAAAAATTTAGATTCTAGTCATCATCTTATGTTCCTTGTGCTTCTCTTTCCTGTTACCTCCAAAAAAGCGGTTTCTGTTTAAGTCACATACCCAATCTAGGCATTCTATATCCACCCCTGGGAGCTATCAAATGAGGAATCACTGCTTTTCTCAAACAAATCTTGGCTCTTTAATGTCTTTTGACTCTCCTATTCATTCCTGCTCTTGCTTTTTGATCCCTGTTACACCTCAGAAAACTCTAGAATTAATGGTCTTAGGTAGTGAGTGGAGGTGGATAGAGACAGTTAAATTGGGAGCCTTTCTTATGACCTTGATTGGGTTCTTGAGGGCTTTTTTTTTTTTTTTTTTTTTTAAACAAGTTTTCTCCCCTGAAATCCCACACCAATATTTGGATTTGTAATATGGCCTAGACCCATGTGGTTTGGTTTTGTTTTTTTATTTTTTTTTTATTATTATTTTTTTTTAGCTTCCCTTGAGAGAATAAGTAATAAAGTGATAATGGAGAGAACTATTTAACAAGGTCCTGGTTTCTCTTGCCACACAGTAGCTTAAACTTGCCTGCTTTTATGTGTACCTTTGTACTATCAACTCACTAGATGGTATCCTTATGGGCAATATTGGTACCTGAAGAGAAATGACACCTTGGCCTCTTTTGTTAAGCCCTTCTCCTATCAGTCCTAGGTTAGACCCTGTCCAGCCATGCCAGGGGTGTTGGTTTATGAGTGCTGCAGCAGTGGGCATAATTGTCATTTACCCAGTTGACATAAAAGACATACCAAGTGAAGTAACTTTAATAATTGCTTGGATGGCTAGTAGCTAGGAAGTGGCTTTTAGGGAGAGATACCCAAGGTTGAAAGGGTTTTTAAAAAAAAAACAATTTGCTATTGATGGTGAAAAGGTAGGGTTTGCCCTCTTCATGTCTACTCCTTCCAAATAGTTGTATCCAAAATGGTTTTTTCCCACTCTCTACCCTGTCCCCTGTTAAAAGAGAAACAGGGATTTATGTCCTGCTCCTCAATACATGTAAAATTTGTACAAAAATATCTTCTATGAAAATGATTTGTAATCTGTAGACTTAATACCTGGGAGATGTCTTGATGTGAATCCCATCCTTTGGGTTGTGGGATTTTTTGTTTTCTCCAAATAAATCTGATCTTTAAAGTTCATTTTAATGCTGAAATTCTTTGACAGTACACACACTCCATGCTTCCAGTGCCTTTTATTGGTCTCTTCCCTAGTCTGCTATCCAGCCCTCTCATCTCCTTAAGTTCTCATCATTGGGTACCATTTTGTGCAAGTACAAAGGGTGGGGTTACAGGAGGAGGCTGTTGAGGCCCAAGAACTGGGAATTCACATCTGCTACCCTCCAGTATTTTTGCATGGTGTTAACTTTCAATATCATTTGAACATATCTGCAGTCTATTTCCTATTTTTGTTGAAAATGAAGTAGGAGCTCTGGGGATAAAACCTCATGTCTGAGGCAGTGCCTCCATAGACCTCCACTTTTCAGCAGTCTGTAGAGGTGCTACCTCTGCTTTCCCAGATTATACTGCACACGCAGAATAGAGTTCTGGTTGACAAGCTGGTCTGGATTACAGCTGAAGCTACTTTTCTCTTAATCGTCGCTCAGACCTGGAATTTTCCAAACGTTGGACAGGCTGTTCATTGTTGCAAGGCAGGAAAGAGGTTAGGAGAGTGGCAGAGAATCCTTAAGGTCACCAGAGGGTGGAGCATAGCCCAGGAAACCTCAGTCAACAAATTTTGGGACTCTGAGCCAAGGAGAAAGGGGGATGGGATATGAAGGGAGATGGGAGCATAGTTATACACAAGTGGCTTTCCAGGGCCAATTGCAGCAGCTGTTATGTTTCTTGCCAGTGCATTGATCTCTTCACAGTTGATGGTGGGCTCAGTGTGCATTTTGCTTATCCATGTGGGTTTAGGTAGGGAGAGAGAAGCCCCTCGCTACCTGTGGAACCTACAAGTCAGGCTTGCTTAACTGCAGGGATCAGTCTCCGTCACCTACAAGCCTTTGTTTCGAGCCGCCTCTCACTGTGATACTGAGGTCTGGGTGAATGATGATAGGAAGTAGAGAATAGAATTGCAAAAACTAAGGTTTATGTTGGATGGGCACAGAAAAGTATAGGGAGACAGGAACACCCTCTACTGTGTCCGAAGAGGGTAAAGTAAAGGGAAAGGTAAGCGCTGGTATGCCTGTCATCCTCAGTCAGAGTGACCAGAGGGTGCTGGGATGGCATCCTACTTTACAAGGGTCGACTAGGTTGGTTGGGTCCCATCTGTGTAAGAGGCCACATAACAGCCTAGTTTCTCCTAAATACAATCATGCACTAGGCTCTGGGTCCCAAGGTGGTGAGGGTCCCAGTTAGTGCCCAGGACATTACCTCAAGTGCTAAGTGAGCTTACAGCACCTGATTTCTCAGGAAGTGGGAGAACTGCACATCTGAGAAGCATTATTTCTCAAGTAAAACTTTGTTACTCAGCAAGCATAGCCCATAGGGCCACTAGTGAAGGGGGAACTCACCTCCCACTTCACCCAAAGAGTTTGGATGAAGCAAGCTGTGCTCCCCACCCAGCTGCAGCAACCTCCCGCTTGGACAATACATGCTCTGTCCTCAGGCAGGAGATCCGCCTCTGGATTCAGCTCTGCCCCTTCCCCCACTCTTCCTGGTTCCCAGCGCCCAGCCCTCTGAAGTTCCCCTGACCTAGTGCTCTTCCAACACTCAGTGCCCTCCTTAGTCCCCCACACCAAGGATCTCAATGTACTCGGTCACAGGCATGGGATCACCCCAGACCATGGAAGAAGGGGTTCAGCCTTCAGTGCCAAGATGGGCTGCCCTCTGCACATACAAGGTAAGAATCTACATGGAGGGAGGGACGGAGGGTGTTACTGAAATCACTTCACCTTTACTAACATCATCCTTTTCTCCTTTTCTGAACCTTCTAGTCCTTAGGACACCTGGCTGGCCCCATGTGCCACCAATTTTTATTTCACTTCCACCAAGCCACTTCCTCTATAATCTTTCACTCTACAGCCTCTTTCCTGCAGCCTCCTTCCCCACTGGTCCCTGGATAGAAAGCAGGCATGAAAGCTGAGCTGGTCATACCTGTCTATGACCCTCTTCCAATTCTTTGGAACCTCAAAAGGGGTTTTTTCTTGAGGGACAGCAACACCAGCTTCAGTGGGATGCTCTAGCCCTGCCCACCATTCTGAAATCCAATCAAGTGCCTCTTTTGAGTCTCAGTCTCTCCCTCGGAACCTTTAGAGATTAGAGCCTGCCCCCTTAGCATGTATCCCAGGACCCAGTTAAAGGCCCTAATGAGCTCTGAGACAGGCAAGATGTTAAAAGAACTAGTGTACGCTCTGAAGGAAAAATTTTCGTGCCTAAATTACATAATCAAATCTTGCCAAAATACATAGGATGTCCTTCAGTCCTGCCCCTATCCCAGTACCCTCTGATCCTCGTTGCTCTCCTAACTCCTGCCTCCTTTCCTCTCCTCCCAATCTCTTCTCTCCTCAGTTCCATTCCAATCCCCCAGCCCCTCTTCCAGAGCCCAGTGACTGCTCTAACATCTGAAACTGCCTATTGGACACCAGCTCAGCCAGGAGCAGTAAGATAAAAGCTCCGCAGTCCCAGCCACATCCACCCCTCCCAAATGCCAGCCTCTGGGAGACCCACACTGTCACCATGCACTGCTTCACAGCCTCTTCCCTGTTGCCAGACTGGGCAGATTGGAATCAGGTGTTCCACCCGCTAGTAATCAGAACCAGACTTCCCAGCCTTTGCCAAAGGCAAGATGAGCACAAAAAGGATAGAGGATTGGAGGTCCTTAGAGCTAGTGTGGTATTGGCTGCTTTAAACAGGCATTGGGCATTGGGCCTTGGGCACTGGCTCCTCAGACACCCTCCCCCCCCCCGCCCCATTTCATCATGGAAAATTCAGTGGGGAGGGTAAGGGACGGGAAAAATTGCAGGAAGTGCTCACTGCTCAAGAACATTTGGGGATCTGGGAATGGGAATAGATCCAGAGCTTCTAGAAAGGCATCCCTTCTTTCTATCTTTCCCTCAGACACTGCAAAACAAGGGAATGAGGTTAGACCACAGAATGAACTTCCATGTCCATTGGGAAGCCTGGGGCTTGAGTTACATGAGGAAGACTTTTTGATAGAAGTCTCCTAAGGAGTGCGAGTGACTGTCCAGCTGCGAACCAGGGCGATGGATGAACGGGAGCTGCTTGGTGGGGGGGGGGGGAGCTGGACTTCATGGGAGAACAGGTGAGACCTGAGAAGTCTCCCATGAGGCAGCGAGCCAGGGAAGGGTGTCCAGAGACTCAGACAAGTGACGCAGGTATCTGCATCGGAACCTGGCTCCGCCTCGGTGGAGAGCTGGCGCCAGCCCCTCCAGGCCGGGCCACAGAGGCGTCCTGACTTCGGGGTCGGGCCCGATCCCCAGTTCGCGCCTGTGGGGGGCCCGGGCTGACAAAGGCCGAGGCCGCTCTCCGTATTCTCGGTTCCCGGCGCCTTGCGGACCGACGCGTCCACCTGGTCTTCCGCGTGGTCTGCTCGGCCTGTGTGCTGCCGGGTCACCCTCTCCCCGTCCGCGGTCTTCCCGACCCTGGGCCCGGCGTGTCCACCTCCCTCCCTCCCCCCCTCCCGAGCGCCCCTCGGCGTCCCGCGCTCCTGCCCGCGCCCAGCCCTTTGTGCGCGGGGTTCGCGGCAGAAGGTGGGGCGCGGCGAGCGCGCGGAGGAGGGCGAGGGGCGGGAGCGGGCGGACGGTGGGGATTGGAGCAGCGCGGGAGGGAGGGGAGACGCCGCGGGCGCGGCGGGGCGGCGGGCGGGAGCGCGGGAGCGCGGCGGCCGCTCGGCGCGGGCCCGGCCACGATGGGCTGGCCCGGGGGCTCCCCCTGCTGCTGCCCCGCCCCGCCGCGCCCCCGCGCCGCCGGGCGCCCCCCGCAGGTGAGTGGCCGCGCGGGCGGCGTGTGCGTCGCTGACGGCCGCAGGCGGCGCCGGGGGCGGGCGCCAGGGGGCGCGGGCGGGGCCGGGGCCCGGGGGCCGGGGCGGCGGGCCGCAGCGGGGCGGGGGGCCGGGAGGGCCGGCAGGAGCGGGGCGCGGTCACGCCGCGGTCACGGCCGTCACGCCCCGCGCGCCCCCGACCCGCACGCGCCCCGGCGCCCGGCGCCGCTCGCAGGCCCCGGCCGGGACGTGCGTGCGCGGGAGCGCTGCTCCCCCCTGCGCTTCACCCCCGGGGAAACCGAGGCAGCAGGCGGCGACGACGACGACGTTCCCGCCCCGCTCTCCGCGCCCCGGGTCCCCCCGGGCACACCCACGTGCCGCCTCCCCCCCCTCGCTCGCTCGCCCCGGGCCTCACCCCTCCTCCGTGGCGCCGGGCGCCCGGCCTCCCATCCAACCACAGCTATTTCCAGGAAGGGGGAGTGTGGGTGGAGGGGTTTCTCCAAACAAACCGGAGGCCCTGGAGTGTACGGGGCCAGGCTGGGGGAGAAGCGGGCCGGCTCCGGAATGTCCCAGGCAGGAGGAGGCTGAGGGGTCCCGGGGGTCTGGCCGTGCTTTCCCAGCCCTGTCCCAGGGAGCTGTTCGTCTTCTCAGCGCGCGCTGAGCGATCAGCGCTCTTCCATCTCCATCTTCCCTCCGAGGAGCCCCAAAGCGTGAGGACACAAAGTCATGCTCCCCCCACCCCAGCACAAGGGGTTAGTTAGTTAGTGAGCCAGCCAGGTGAAGAGCGAGTCAGAGGATGTTTGCAGAGCTGTTGCAGGTGAGGGGACGTTCAGCCCCTCTGGAGGCAGCAGGGGGGAAAGGAAGCATGCTGCAGGGGTCTGGGTCAGGGTATGCACAGTAGGAGCATAGAAGGGCACCCCTCCCACTCCAGTGCCTTTCCTCCCCCCAGCAGGGCTAAGGACTGGACATGGCCAGGCCCAGTTGCCCACACTGGCCAGGGGCCTGGAATGTCCTGGGAACCAGCCAGAGCTGGTGGGGTGGGAGTGGGTTGCAGAGCCAGTGCCCCTCTCTAGTTACAGGCTAGGGGCTCAGGCTTCCCCACACAGATGCCTCCCTCTGGCCAAGGTACCCTGGGGACAGACTTCTGAACCTGGAAGGAGAATTAGTGCTTCACGGGAGAAGCCTCAGGCTAGGCTCAGCTCAAGCAGGTCCAGGGAAGTGTCCTGAGTGAGATTCTCACAAGGGGCATCATGCCAGAGAAGGCAAGATTAGACCAGCTCCATGGGCATGAGGGAGGAAGAGGGAAATCTAAGGACCTGGTGGGAGATGCCCAGCTGGGGGAGTTGCCTGAGCTCTGGGACATTCAGTAAACACCATGCAAAGGGGGGGGGGGTGTATCTGCACATTCAAGTGACAGCTGGTTCAAGGGTCTGCTGTCCAAGGCTTGGGGCTGAGGACCCCGAGGCCATTAACCCCTATATCTTCAGAAGATTACTACCCCCCTCCCTCTCCAAGGCCCCAATCCACCTCTTTCCCTTGACTCCCAGGACAGGAAGTTGGCCATGTTCCCAGGAGGGAGGCAGGAGGCCCACGGAGGGGGGTGGAGTATGCGCGCTGGGAGGGGGACCTCCTGTCCAGTCCTCAGGTCCTGCAACAGCTGCTAAGGAAGAAGAGCAGAACTGGGAAAGCCATGAAGGTAGTACTCAGGCTTTGGAGGAGGGAGGCTCCCCAAGGGCCTGGGGTGGAGGGCCAAAGTGACAGGGCTCCAAAGGGGGCCTAGGGATCTGAGATATCAGGAAGAAACAAGCCCAGGAAATGAGTGAGTGGGGAACTGTCAGGAGCTGAGCAGCTGAGCAGCTGGGGGCTCTCAGGAGAAGGGCCTCAAACGCCTTGGGCTGTGGCAGGAGAACAGATCACTCCTGTGGGCAAAGCTGTCTTCTGGCTGGAATTTGCCTTCCAGTGTGAATGGGGGCAGGGGGAAAGGCAGGCTCATTTTCCTTTTCCTACTTCACAACTGGTGAAACTGAGGCAGGAAGCTAGCCCTTAGTCCCATTTTTCCCTGACCCTCAGGGTACACTCTGGATCCTGGGCTGGCTGGAGTACTGACTCCCAGCTTCCCTCCATCCTCACTGGAAGTCCCCAGAGAGCCTGAGAGTTCTGGCTGGGAGGCTGGCCTGGTCAGGACATGGTGTTCCCCACTGGCCCTTGAGCCCTGCCCTGAGACGTAAATTCCCACCCTCCCCCCACCCTGCCCTGCCCCATTAGTGACTGGATCTCAGGATCCCTGCAGATCCCTGGATGGGGTGAATCCCTGGGCATGGGGCAGCTCCAGAGCAGGGGCTGTGGAGGGCAAAAGATGCTGGGTTGACACTCCCAGCAGGGTAGATCCTGGGAATCTGATCTCCTGGCCTCCCCTGCATCCTCCCCCACCCCACTTCCTGGAGCAGCGACCTGCCCCCTTCCCGCCTGTACTCCCCTCCGCTTCCAGGGCTGGGCTCCTCACACCAGCCAGACAGCCTACCCTCCACCCAAGGGAAGCGGCTGCCTCCGCCAGGCTGCTTCCAGGAAGCCCCAGGCCAGGCCCCAGCATTGTTCTGGCCCCGCGGCCAGCACTGCAGCCAGCCGGACACCATGAAGTCCAGCGGCCCCGTGGAGAGGCTGCTCAGAGCCCTGGGGAGGAGGGACAGCAGCCGGGCCACCAGCAGGGTAGGAGTGCCCACTAGCTGGGCAGAGGAGGGGTGGGGTGGAGGTGTGGGCAGTGGAAGAGGGGTACAGGACTCAGGCCAGACTCCCCCCTCAGCCTTCTTTGCCCTGCATCCCCCTCATTCTGCCCCTTTGAGGTTGCCAGGGCTGTGGCGTAAGCAGCAGAAGTTTGGGTTAGCGCAGAACCTGGTGTCTGTTTTGGATCCTCTATCACCTCCCTGCCCTAGCCCAGGCCTACGCTCACGGTCCTGGCCCCCCATATATCTTCCAGGTATACTTCATGGTAGGACCTTTCTGGGTACCATCCTGGATCCCCAGAGCAGGGCTAAGAGATCAGGCCCCTTCCCTGAGCCAAGAGGTTTGGGAGAAATGGGGTGGGGTTGGTGAAGGAAAGAAAAGAGGTGGCCAGGTCTCAGGAGTGCCTTAGACCCTAGAGGTTTGCATTCCGCTGACATCATCTGTGTATGCCGTTCATACTTGTTGTACCCAAGTTTCCTAGTGGGTCTGGCAAGGTTGATCCAGCCCAGGAGAGTTCAGCTACTGGTTTAATCCAGCTGCTTCAGGGATGGACAGCCAAGAGACCAGAAGTACTGCGTAGGTCCCCAAGCTGGGAGACCCAGAGTCCCCATCACTCCCTTTCTCCACATTTTCTCAGTCTTACCCCAAAAGCGGCAGCTCAGGGCAACATGAAACAATACTATAGAAGGGGCATGGGGCAGGAACTTGAACTCCAGAAGAGGAGAAAAATGGGTAGAAGGGCGAGGAGGCAAGGAGGTAAATGGTCCCCAGACGGGATGGGAGGAGTGAACCACAGTGGGAGGGATGAGACAGTAGGAGGAGGCCTGGGCCACAGCGGGCATGCCAGCCTCCTGCTTCACTGCACCTCTGAGTGGGAAGGGGCCCAACATAGCACCTAGTCCACTCCCTTCCTCATTCAATGCTGAAATCCCACTTGACCCTCCTCAAACAATGGGGTGTTCCCTACAGGAAGAAGTAGTGAGGCAGCTCAGTATTTTCCCCGATGTCATGCCTCTGCCTCTCCTTTCAGTATCACCACCCGCCTCCTTACACAACTGCTGCCTGCCGCCTCAGTGCACAATGAGTAAACATGTTCTGGGGAGGGGAGGGGAGGGAATGTCAGCTGCCTAGAGCATGGGGACAGCAGGAGTCAGGGAACAGAGCTGGCTGAGGCCACTCCCTGCCAGGTCAGTCTGGGCGCTACGTGACTGACATCCTACATTCATTTCTGAACCCCCTGCTGCTCACTGTGTACATGGGCCCCCATCCAAGGAAGGCAAGATGGGAGGAGAAACAGGAACCCCATAGAAGAGAATTAGAGAGCACCCCTACCAGGAGGAAATCTCAGGTTTGGGGTGGCAGTGACCACAAGGGTATCCCACACCAGAGCCACATGAGGGGCCTAAGTGATCCCTTGGGGAGGAACAGACCCAATGACAGTGACACAAGAGGCCAGATTCCATGCACTGTAGAGGACAGGCCCCACAACTGGCCGGAAACAGCTGTAGCCAAGTGTGTCCTACAAGTTTGGGGACTTTAACTGGGATGGAGGAAGAAAGGAACCAGTATAGTGCTAAGATCTTGGCCCAGTCCCAGAGATGGGCCGGCTGGGAATGACACCTCTGTCTGTGTCTGTCCCTTCACCCAGCCTAGGAAAGCTGAGCCACATAGCTTCCGGGAGAAGGTTTTCCGGAAGAAACCGCCAGTCTGTGCAGTGTGTAAGGTGACCATCGATGGAACAGGCGTCTCGTGCAAAGGTGAGGCACCCTGTTCTGTGACTCTGAGAGCCTCCACCCAGCATGACTGTGTCACACAACTCCAGCTGGCAGATGCACAGAACATAAACCATAATGCGCGTGCTGCCTCCGTTCCAAAAAGCCCTTGCTCCCCATGACAGACCCTCTCAGCAAAGCAGGAGACCCAATACTCTCCGACGCTTTCCCACCCTGACCTGTGACTGGTGGCTTTTCTCACCCCTTCCTCATCACTCCCACCCACCCTAGAACATTATCCTGGCTCTCTCCCATCCTGGCCTAGGAAGTAGTACCCCACTGCCATTCTCTGCCCCTGTTCCCTCGCCCCATCTCAGTGCCGTCCTGGAAGTCCCAGGGTCTGGTTCTAGGGCCTGGAGAGATGGAGAGGGCCACCTCTTCTGCTGTCCCTACAGACCCCTGCTAACCTCTCTTCCCCCTACCCTCCTTTAGTCTGCAAGGTGGCCACACACAGAAAATGTGAAGCAAAGGTGAGTATCTGGTGGGGGAGGGGGACCGGGTTCCTTCCTCTGAAACCGGGTTCTCTAGCTACACTGGCATCAACCCTCCACTCCTCTCATCATTGGGGAACCCCTGTTGGGGTGGGAGAGGGTGCTGCACTGGGCCCTTTAAGAACCACCCTACTCCACCCCCTGGAGGGCTGGCCCAGGCGAGTGGACGAGACAGCGACAGCGTTTGTCTTGGTGCTGTGCCCAGGCTGCAGCTGGCGAGAGGGTGGGGGTGGGGAAGAGGAGGAGAATGAGGAGGAGGAAGGGTGCGGTGGGTGGGTAGGGGAGCAGGATTTTAGAGACTGGGCAGCCGGATGGGCTGTGCCTTCCCTCTGGGGAAGGGGCCCCAGGATGCCTGGGTGGGTCTCATCCTGGGCCCTGGAGAGGCTGGGCAGAAGGTACAAGTTGTAGACATCAGCTTGTCCCCATAGTCAGCTGGGGACCTGCGAGCCCCATCATGAGGATGTTCTTTGGTCCCCTTCCTGCAGTGCAGGGGTTCCCAGCGCCTTGGAGCTGGCTTTGGGGAGCTCCGTGCCCAAGGGCGGGGTCTACTGGTGAAAGAGGCCAGTGTCTGTCCCTGGCCATGGCCTGCCTGTATGACTCTATATATAACTCCTGCCCTGTAACTGGATGAATGGGGGTCTGTGTGGGCATGGGGCTAAGAGCCAAGAGCAACAAGTGGGGGGCGTAGGGGTGGGGGACCGAGAGGCCAGAGGGGAGGCTCCCTTAAATAGAGGAACCTCGGCTAGAGCCTGTGCCCATCTCCTGACAGCCCCTCCATGTTCTTGCTGAAACTGAGGGGTGGCCCCATCCTCAATCAAGCCCAGGAGAGCCCATTTCACCAAGAGCTTAGCCTCTCACTCGGGTCTTCTTTCAGGTGACTTCGTCCTGTCAGGCCTTGCCTCCCGCAGAGCTGGTGAGTGCTCTGGGATGGGTTGGGGGAGGCAATGAACCTGGCTTCAGTGTACAAAGGTCAGGGAAGGGGCGGTTACCTTGAATGGACTGCTGTGGATGCTGGTCAACCTGAGGGAAAGGGAAAATACGTCTGGGCCCTCTGTTCTTCTTGTCCTCTGGACCTGCTGCCACTAGGATTCTTCTCCCCTTGCCCAATACGGCCCTCACAAGGGACACTGGCAGGCCGTCTCCATTATCCCCACACCCAGACTGGTCCTTGCCGTTGCCCTAACCACTCCCTTTTTCCTCCCCCATCTCCCTCTAGCGGAGAAACACGGCCCCCGTGAGGCGCATAGAGCACCTGGTAAGGTGATGCTGGAGACGGGGTGGAAGAAGGTGCCCTGGGAATAAGGACCTAGGTTTCTTCCGGGGACAAAAGTTCATGGAACTCTGGAGTGGGGAACCTAGAGTGGTGGTGGCGGAGCACCCAGGGAGATGCGTATCATCTCGTGTTTTCCACCAGGGATCCACCAAGTCTCTGAACCACTCAAAGCAGCGCAGCACTCTGCCCAGGTAAGTGAGGGCCCCCGGGAGTGATCCCACAGGAGCCCCCTCCGCGGCTCTCACACCCTCCCCCCCCAACGAAGTTCTCTGGGACAGCCCCCCCCCCCCAGGCGATTCCACTCATTTTCGGGACCGGGAGGCCTCACCTGCCGCGGTGCAGACACCCTGCCATGATGCCAGACCCCACCGGGAGCCCGCCCCCGTCTCTCACGCAGGCTTCCCCCCTCCCCAGGAGCTTCAGCCTGGACCCGCTCATGGAGCGCCGCTGGGACCTGGACCTCACCTACGTGACTGAGCGGATCCTGGCCGCCGCCTTCCCTGCACGGCCCGACGAGCAGCGACACCGAGGCCACCTGCGCGAGCTGGCTCACGTGCTGCAGTCCAAGCACCGGGACAAGTACCTGGTGAGGGGCGGGGCCTGCCGCCATCAGCTAATGGGAGAGCTGGGAAATCCCGAGGGGCCCTGGCTGCGCCGACGGCAGACCCTCGGAGGCGGGGCCCAGAGGTGCGGGGACCCCGACCGGAGCGGAGACCATCCGGCTGCCGCTGCTGGACAGGGCCTTAGCAACTTCCTCATTTTGAAGAAAGACTTAGGGTCACAGTGGGTGACACCACCTCCTGGCTTCCTGAGGTCACTTCCATCTAAAGCCCCCAATTTCTTGCAGCTCTTCAACCTTTCAGAGAAAAGACATGATCTGACTCGCCTAAACCCCAAGGTAGGAGGGGATTAAAGCCCTTAACCCGAATCACGCCACCGCCCCTCCCCGGAATCCCCCAGCTTCCTCGTTATTAATAGTAGCATTTGGCATCTTCTTCACCCTTAAGAACTTTCCCATATGCTATGTACTTGAGACAACCCAAAGCATGGTGCAGCAAGTATCAAAGCCCATTGTAGAAGTGAGGAAAGTGTTGAGGATGTCGTGGACAGCCAATGAGTTGACCTTGCCCCTGGCGCTACAGCCTGTCCCTTTTTCATCCATCTCTCTTCACTTACGGCCCCCACCCTCACTTCCACCCTTGCACTCCCCTCCCCAGGTCCAGGACTTTGGCTGGCCTGAGCTGCACGCACCCCCCCTGGACAAGCTGTGCTCCATCTGCAAAGCCATGGAGACCTGGCTCAGTGCTGACCCACAGCATGTGGTTGTACTGTATTGCAAGGTGGGCTGGGACCTCGGGTTTGCAGGGCTGGGGTGCCCTCAGCCTGGGGCCCCAGCAGGCCTTCCATCCCTGTCTCTATCCTCAGGGGAGCAAGAGCAAGCTGGGGGTCATTGTCTCTGCCTACATGCACTACAGCAAGATCTCTGCAGGGTGAGGCTTCCCCGCCCGAGTGTCCCCTTCCTCGATGGCCCTTCCTCTAGCTGGTCCTTGAGGAACCCATCTCCCCTGAAGCCTACCGCTGTGTTCCAAGAGCCATGTACTCTAAACTTGACACTGCCACCTCCTTTTCCCCACTTGTACTTCACCACAGTTCCTGGCAGGTGATCTGTAGTATTTTCCTGGGGCTGCTGTAGCTAAGTGCCACAAACTAAGTGGCTTAAGACAACAGAAATTAATTGTCTCAGTTCTGGAGGCTAGAAGTCTAAAACTGAGGTGTCCACAGAGCTGCACTCTTTCTGAGACTATGGATAGAATCCTTCCTTGCCTCTTCCTAGCTTCTGGTGGTGGCTAGCAATCCTTGATGCTCCTTGGCTTGCAGCTGCATCACTCCAGTCTCTGCCTTCGTCTTCACATGGCCATCTTCCTGTGTGTCTGTGTGTCTGTGTCTCTTCTCTTCTTCTAAGGACACCAATCATATTGGATTAAGGGCTCACCCTACTCCAGTATGACATCTTAACTAATTACATCTGCAACGACCCTATTTCCAAATAAGGTCACATTCTGAGGTACATATCTTTGGGGGGGGGGACACAATTCAGCCCATAACATAGTCTTATTGCCCCATTTTACAGATGAGGAAACTAAAGTTCAGGGTACAATTGCCTGAGTTCCAACAACTAGTAAAGTGACTTTACATGGAGTTTCTAGTTCTCTTTACCACAACTCTAGACTTCCTCTAGACTTGGGGGAGGGTCGCCCCTCTCATCCCTCCCCTGGAGCTTAGGGATGGGAGTCCAGGATGGAGGCTAGGTCCTCATCCCCTGAACTGCCTCCACTTTTCTCAGGGCAGACCAGGCGCTGGCCACTCTTACTATGCGGAAGTTCTGTGAGGACAAGGTGGCCACAGAGCTGCAGCCCTCCCAGCGCCGGTGAGTAGCGTGGGTGGGGATGGGCTGGTGAAGCAGCTCCCTCCATGGCTACGAAGGCCAAGTTTTTCTCATTCACATAGCACACCTTAATGGTGCACTTCTGATGTGCCAGGCACTGTGCCAAGTGCTGAGAATTCAGGATAAACAAGGTCCCTGCTCTCATGCCACTTACATTCTAGTAGTGTAAAAGGCAAGAAACCTGTGACAAATAGACAAGATCATTTGAATGATGACAAGTGCTATGAGGAAAATAAAGCTATCTTTTAGTAGAGACTTGCCAGACAGTCAGGGCCTGCCTCTATATCATAAAACAAAGGTCTGGGGGAAGAGCATTCTGGGCAAAGGGGACAACAAATACAAAACCTTTGATGCAGCAAGAAAAACTGAGGTTAAATGCAAGGAAGAACTTTCTGGCTGCAGTAAGAGGGAAGTACTGAGGAGAAGGGCAGCCCAAGTGTGAGTGGGGGTTGTACACAGTTGAAATGATACGATACAAGAGGACCTCCAGAGGAAGGGGCTTATGTTTTCCTTGACATACCCCCCACCAGATATATCAGCTACTTCAGTGGTCTGCTGTCTGGCTCCATCAGAATGAACAGTAGCCCTCTCTTCCTGCACTATGTGCTCATGCCCATGCTGCCAGCCTTTGAACCTGGCACAGGTGAGTCTACCTGGGAGCTACTCCATGAGAAGCTATCCCCCACCCCCTCCATTCAGCACCCCTCATGTGCCTTCTTCTTGCCCCTCCCCACCCCCCACCCCCAACTCAGGCTTCCAGCCCTTCCTCAAGATCTACCAGTCCATGCAGCTTGTCTACACATCTGGAATCTAGTGAGTACTGTGTTCCCAGGCCCCTGCTCCCCTGGGCCCCTTTGTCTCCAACCTCCTCAGACACCTGGGCCTCCAGCTCCAGCCACTGAACCTGAAAACTAAACCACCGCAGAATCCATTTTACAGATGGGGAAGCTGAGGTTCAGCTACAGGTCTCTCACTCAGAGCTCACACTCCCATCTCCCAGCTCCCTCCTGACTCTTCACGCCACCCCTGAGTCTGAGGGCCTCTGATTCAGCTCTGCCTTCTCCTCTCTTCCACAGCCATATTGCAGGCCCTGGTCCTCAGCAGCTTTGCATCAGCCTGGAGCCAGCCCTCCTCCTCAAAGGCGACATCATGGTGAGGGGGCTTGGCAACAAGGGGAGTCTTAGGTATGGGGGAGGAGATGGTGGTGTCTCACTGTCTCTGGTGAATCATAAATTCAAGCCAGATTGGAGAGTGAAAAGGGAGTCCCCTAGATGGGGGTCATCTTGAGGTGGAAGCAGGGCAGAGCTGTGGCCAGACAATCCCCAGCGTGGAAGCACAGAGAAAGCATAAGTAGACGTGAGGGCCTGATCCCAGTCTCTCTCCCCCAGGTGACGTGCTATCACAAGGGTGTCCGGGGGACAGACCGGACCCTGGTGTTCCGAGTCCAGTTCCATACATGCACCATCCATGGATCACGGCTCACCTTTCCCAAGGACCAGCTGGATGAGGCCTGGACTGGTGAGTGAGAGACAAGTTGTGTGGGGGCTGGAGCCCAGGTGAAGGCAGGCAGGCAGGTGGGGGAACTGGCTTCTCATTGTCCATTCCTCACAGATGAGAGGTTCCCCTTCCAAGCCTCAGTGGAGTTTGTCTTCTCCTCCAGCCCCGAGAAGATCAAAGGTAAGAGCAGGACCTGGGGTTGGGGCTGAAGGCTGGCTCCCTGCTCCTCACCACTGGGCCTTCCGCAGGCAACACCCCACGGAATGACCCCTCGGTCACTGTTGACTACAACACCACAGAGCCCGCTGTGCGCTGGGACTCCTATGAGAACTTCAACCAGCACCATGAGGACAGTGTGGATGGTGTGTGCAGCAGTCCCGGGGATGGTGGAAGGTTTGGGGGGCACAGTTCTTCCTCCCCAGGCAGATCCACCTCCCAAGAGACACCCCCTGAGCCGGAGTCTCCAGCACTGTCCCCTCTCATTAATTCTCTCTCTTTTCTCTGCCCGCTCTCCCTCCCTGATCCTCTCCCCACTCAGGCTCCCTGACCCACACCTGTGGCCCCCTAGATGGCAGTCCTTATGCCCAGGTGCAGCGAGCCCCCCGCCAGACCCCACCAGCACCCCCTCCAGAGCCACCCCCACCCCCGCTGCTGTCTGTCAGCAGCGACTCTGGCCATTCATCCACACTGACCACGGAGCCAGCCACAGAGTCCCCTGGCCGGCCACCTCCAACGGCTGCTGAGCGGCAGGAGTTAGATCGCCTCCTGGGAGGCTGTGGAGTGGCCAGCGGGGGCCGGGGGGCTGGGCGCGAGACAGCTATCCTGGATGATGAAGAGCAGCCCCCCATGGGCGGAGGTGCCCACCTTGGAACATATTCAGGCCACAGACCTGCCCTCAACCGTCACTGCTCCTGCCGCCAGGGCTACCGGGAACCCTTCGGGGTCCCCAATGGTGGATACTACCGGCCAGAAGGAACCCTGGAGAGGCGGCGGCTGGCCTACGGGGGCTATGAGGGGCCCACCCAGGGCTATGCCGAGGCCTCCGTGGAGAAGCGGCGCCTCTGCCGATCACTGTCCGAGGGGCCGTACCCCTACCCCCCCGAGCCAGGGAAACCGGCCAGTGGGGACTTCAGCTACCGCTCCCCCGGCTACCGGGAGGTGGTGATCCTGGAGGACCCTGGGCTGCCTGCCCTATGCTCCTGCCCTGCCTGTGAGGAGAAGCTGGCTCTACCCACGACAGCTCTATATGGGCTTCGACTGGAGAGGGAGGCTGGAGAGGGGTGGGCAAGCGAGGCTGGCAAGTCTCTCCTACACCCGGTACGGTCCGGGCACCCACTGCCCCTGCTGGTGCCAGCCTGCGGGCATCACCATGTCCCAATGCCTGACTACAGCTGCCTGAAGCCACCCAAGGCAGGCGAGGAAGGGCATGAGGGCTGCTCCTACGCCATGTGCCCTGAAGGCAGGTATGGGCATCCAGGCTACCCTGCTCTTGTGACATATGGCTATGGAGGAGCAGTTCCCAGTTACTGCCCAGCATATGGCCGGGTCCCTCACAGCTGTGGGTCTCCAGGTGAGGGCAGAGGGTATCCTGGCCCTGGTGCCCACTCCCCACGGGCTGGCTCCATTTCCCCGGGCAGCCCTCCCTACCCACCATCCAGGAAGCTGAGCTACGAGATCCCTGCAGAGGAAGGAGGGGACAGGTATCCGCTGCCCGGGCACCTAGCCCCAGCAGGACCCTTGACATCTGCAGGTAAGGGGCACTGGGGTGGGGAGTGTCCAGGGCAGAGGAGGGTCCTGGAGGATGGTGGGGAAGGCACAGAGTGAGAAAGAGCTAAGCCAGACAGAAGGCCTGTTCCTGACTGACAGCCTCTCTTCTCCCCTTCCTTGCAGAGTCACCTGAGCCAGTGTCCTGGAGGGAGGGACCCAGTGGACACAGTACCCTGCCTCGGTCTCCCCGAGATGCCCAGTGCAGTGCCTCTTCAGAGTTGTCTGGTCCCTCTACACCCCTGCATACCAGCAGCCCAGTCCAGGGCAAGGAAAGGTAGGCAGGTACCTCCTTGCCCAAGCAGGCACTGAAGGCTAGGGCTGGGGAACAGCTCACAATGGGGGCTCTGAGGCTCTGCTGACCACCTGCCCTCCTTTTTGCAGTGCCCGACGGCAGGACACCAGGTCTCCCACCTTGGTACCCAGTCAGAGACTTAGTCCTGGTGGGGTTTTATCACCTGTATCTCAGGGAGGCACTGAAAAGGCTGCTGAGCTGCCAGCAAGAAGTGGACTTGAGCCTCCAGTCCCTAGCCCCTTCTCCCCAGCCTCCTCTGCCAGCTCACCCAATGACTGGCCTCAGGAGAGGAGCCCAGGGGGCCGCTCTGACAGTGCCAGTCCAAGGAGTCCTGTGCCCACCACGCTGCCTGGCCTCCGCCATGCCCCCTGGCAGGGCCTTCGAGACCCCCCAGACAGCCCAGATGGGTCCCCGCTCACCCCTGTGCCTACCCAGATGCCCTGGCTTGTGGCTAGCCCAGAACCACCTCAGAGCTCACCCACTCCTGCCTTCCCCCTGGCTGCATCCTACGATATCAGTTGTTCTACCCAGCCCCCACTTCCTGAGAAGCGCCACCTCCCGGGGCCTGGACAACAACCAGGCCCCTGGGGCCCAGAGCAGGCATCACCACCAGCCAGAAGCACCAGTCACCATGTCACCTTTGCACCTCAGCTCCCGGATAATGCCCCTCACCCCCCAGGTATAAAGACCTTGAGGGAGGGAGGAGAGGGGGTGGGAAGGGGAGCCATCTTGAGAGAACCCTTTTACCCAGGGAGGGGCATGGTGTGGTGACTGGGGACCTCTGGGGTCAAACTCAGTCCCTCCCTGTCCTAGAGCCCCCCATGCAAGAGAGCCAGAGCAATGTCAAGTTTGTCCAGGATACGTCCAAGTTCTGGTACAAGCCACACCTGTCCCGTGACCAAGGTGAGAATCCAGCCTGCCCCCACCCCTCCCACCCTCTAGGGCTCTATCTGGGCTTTGGACCCAGTCCAGCCTCTAGCTGCCGCTGCCCTTGCTGCCTCCTCCCTGGCTCAGCGTTTACTCTGGGCCGAGCCTCTCACTAGCAGGTGGTTCTTGGCTCTGGTCCCAAGGTGGTTTAAACGCCATTGTCAATGCCCCGTTAACGCTAAAGTTCTGTGCTCAGATGCTCAACACCACCACAGCCGTTAGGGCGAATGGCCTGGGGAGCTGTCTAGCAGATGAGTGGGGCTACAGGAGGCCCAGCCAGCCACTGTGCAAACTGCTCCTCCTGCCTCCCCCAGCCATCGCCCTGCTGAAGGACAAGGACCCTGGAGCCTTCCTGATCAGGGACAGCCATTCATTCCAAGGAGCCTATGGGCTGGCACTCAAAGTAGCTACGCCCCCACCCAGTGCCCAGCCCTGGAAAGGTACAGGATGCCCAAACCTGAGGGAGAAGGGGAGTGGAGCAGGACAGGGACAGAGGCAAAACAAGGAAGTGTGTGTGGGGGGGTCAACCCACTTCATGGGGAGGAACAGGAAGTGACTCCAGCTCTGGAAAGATTCCCAGGGGGGAACAGGGGAACTTGGAATCTGATAAAACCATCCTCTCCTTTCCTGGCCTCTCAGGGGACCCCTTGGAACAGCTGGTCCGCCATTTTCTCATTGAGACTGGGCCCAAAGGGGTGAAGATCAAGGGCTGTCCCAGTGAGCCCTACTTTGGTGAGAAGCAAGGGCTCGGGAGACTACAGGGGGTTGGTTTAGGGAGGCCAAGGGATCTGAGAAAGTTGGCAGGAAAGCTGGGCACCTCAGGATGCTTCTCACCTTTCACTGTAGGCAGCCTGTCCGCCCTGGTCTCCCAGCACTCCATCTCTCCGCTGTCCCTGCCTTGCTGCCTGCGCATCCCCAGTAAAGGTGGGTGTTTTATCATCTCTGCTCTCACCTCTCCCAAAGGCAGAATCCAGGGTCCTTGGTTCCCAGTCTGCTTTTCCTTGGGATGGCAGAGGGACTTCTCCAGCTCCTAGGGAATGCTCCTTCCTACTGACCTGCTCTGTTGGCCCTCATTTCCCTTAGATCCTCTGGAGGAGGCCCCAGAGGCCCCGGTGCCCCCCAACATGAGCACAGCGGCAGACCTCCTGCGTCAGGGCGCTGGTAGGGGCTTCCCTCTCCACCCTTCCCTCTCCCTGGGCACCAAGTGGGGCAATGCAGATATAGGCATGGGGCACTGAAAAGCCTTGAGGTGGGTGGGCCCTGACAGATGCTTTTAACCCATGAAGACAGGGGAGCCTAGTATTTGTAGGGCATGAAAAATGGGGTCCTCAGTTCAGATTCTCATCAAAAATATGAGAATCCTGGAGAGGGGACTTGTTAGAATACAGATTCTCAGGCCTCCTTCCAGCATTTCTGACTGTAGATCTGGGGGATTCATAGAATCTGCCTTTTTCACAGGTTACCTATGTAATTCTGATGCACTTTGAGCAGTATTAGCAGGAGAAAGTGCAAGAGCTGGTGGTGTGGGAGTACTAGGGGGAGACAGATCTGGGGTCTGGTGAAGGATCCCCCAACACACTTCTTGCCCCTGTAGCCTGCAGTGTGCTCTACCTGACCTCAGTGGAGACTGAGTCACTGACTGGCCCCCAGGCAGTGGCCCGGGCCAGCTCTGCAGCTTTGAGCTGTAGTCCCCGCCCAACACCAGCCATTGTCCACTTCAAGGTCTCAGCCCAGGGCATTACTTTGACAGACAACCAAAGGAAGTGAGTATGTATGCTGAGCCCTTGGGAAACCCCAAGCTTAGGCCCTAGGGGCTCTAATTTCTGGGCGTGACCCTGACCCTTCCTCCACAGGCTCTTCTTTCGCCGCCATTATCCAGTGAACAGCATCACCTTCTCCAGCACTGATCCTCAGGACCGGAGGTGACCCTCCCTCCCAGCCCTTTCCTCCCATAGCCCCATCGTGGCCCTCAGGCCCCACAGACCAGTCTCCTGCTTTAGCTCCTCATTCAGTAGCTACTTGCTGAGGTACATTCCTTCACAGTTCTCTTCCTTCTGCAGATGGACCAACCCTGACGGGACCACCTCCAAGTAAGCCTTTCCATGAGCGCAATCTCCTCCCTCCACGGGATCGAGGCACCTCCTTTCTCCCCAACCCTGGGTCTGCAGTCCCCTGAGAAAGGGTGCTGAGCCCCCTCCCTACCCTGATTTTGTACCCCTAGGATCTTCGGTTTCGTAGCCAAGAAACCGGGAAGCCCCTGGGAAAATGTGTGTCACCTCTTCGCAGAGCTTGACCCAGATCAGCCTGCAGGTGCCATTGTCACCTTCATCACCAAAGTTCTACTGGGACAGAGAAAATGAAGGAAGGCTACAAGCTCAGAGCCCACATCAACACCGCACCCTTCCCAGCACCCCACAGCCCTCACATCCCCTGGCCTAGACCCAGGAGACCCAGGAGCTGGCCCCCTCCTTTAGGAATGGGGAGTGGGCATGAGCCTGGGATACTGCTCTCCTTCCCTGCCCCCAGCCTGCTAAGCTAAGTGGATGGGCAGTGAGATGACCTTGCATGTGAGACGGCAGAGATGGGCATGTGAAGGGTGAGGAAGCATCAGCAATTGAGCTCGAGGGGATCAGGACAGCCCTACCTGCAGGAGAACATCAGCCCTAGAGAGGAGCCAGCTCTACCCAGCTGCAGGTCCCAGAAGGCAAGGAGGGGGCAGAAAGGTGTGAGAAGCAACACACTCCCTCCTCTGCCTTCCCCTCTAAACAGAGAGATCAGAGTGAGATTACATGAAAAGGGGGGAAAAAGAGTCTATTTTTGTCTAATAATAAAGAATTTCTATGTTTAGTTGGAGCTGGAGTTGTGTATGTTCACAGGAAGGGCAAAGCCTGCTTCCCAGGGGCATACCTTTGCTTTCTGGGGGCATTTCAGGACTGACACCAGGTCCGTGGGACATATGCAGTTCCCATCTTTGGCCTCACATGGGTCCATATGTCCCAGAGAGCAAGATGCCCCCACCTCCAGCCCTGTCCCCAGCCCTACATACAGATAAAGGACTCCTGTGCCCCTGCCATGCTGATAAATACGGAAACTCCATCTTTATTGGCTGTATAAACATCTGTCTGTACATACATTTCATACATCATAGTGCAGGGCCTGAAAGGAGGGCCCAAGGGGAGGCCCCAGCAGCACAACAGCTCCCCCTTTCCCCAAAGCCCTACCCGTTCTGTGCAAACCAAGGCCTTCAGCTCCTGCTCCCTCTTCCTCCCAGAAGACACTGTATGTGGAGGAGGTGGTCAGGGGTCAAGGGGGTAGGAGACAGGAGGGCTTGGTCAGGGAAGACAAATATAAGTGCTAGAATGAAACACTGAAGCAAAACAGGCAACTGGCACAGGTAGCAAGCTGGGAGGTGGGGCAGGGCAGAAAAGGGAGTGAGGGGCCAACCTGCCCTCTTGGACACTTGGTGAGGACTCTGGGTCTTGCCCTCTCCATGGCAGGAGAGACATGCTCTGGAGTCTCAGCTTGCATCCCAGGGAACAAGAGACAAGGGTGCCATGGGTAGACTGAGAATGGAAAGGCAGAGATAGAAACAAAGATCCCAGCTCTTCTCTCAAGCCATTAAAACACATAATAGACACCCACTTATGTGTGTCTAACTGGGGGAGCCAGAGACTCAGATTTTCCATGGGACTATGGTGCCTGGACAGGTGGTGAGAGAGAAAGCCAGCTCTCAGGACAAATAACAGAAACCCTAGAGCAGTCTTCTTGGGACAGTAGTCAGTGGAAGGAGAGAAAGCCCAAAGAGACACCCCCCCCCCAGCCCAGCCAGGGAGAATGACAGCAGCAACTGGTTCACACAATGAGAATAGAAAACAAACAAGAAAATGCAAGAGAAATACTGAGGCAAACAGGACAGGGAATGCTATCTCTATTCCACCCTCTGTAAAGCCTCAGGCCCAAATAGCAGCTGAGACAGGGTGCTCACTCCTCTCCACTCACATGGGCCAGTGGGGAAAGGGATATGTGGAGCCCACTGACCAAAGCAAGTGGGACCCACCAATATAACACCACCATTCTGTGGGCTATTCCTGTCCAACCAGGAACTCAGACCCAGGGACTGATGACGGGCAGCACCAGGTCAGAAATATGGGCACAGAGAGTTTGGCAGGGGCCTGATCTGTTTGAGATGGAGTGATTATATACCCCTGGGACCTGCCAGGTAAACAAATCTTCAGGGAAGTCAGGAACTGGGTACCTGGTCCTGTAAAGGGGGAGATGAGGGAGACAGGAGTGTATAGAGAAGTTCCTAGCCACTCAAGGGGTGCAGGTCCACTTTGACTTTCTCCCCACAGCTCAGCATCCCAATTGTGGGGAAGAAGCCTCCAGAGGGTACAACAGCATCCTTCTTCCCAATGATCTTGCCATTCCGAGTAAAGAAAACCTAGGGGGTAAAAGTGGGGAGAAGAGTGGAGCAGGCAGCTCTGGCCTCTTCTCTGAGGATGCTACAGCTACACAGGCCTGAACCCTGCTCACTCCCAACTCTCAGCACCTTCTGTGGAGAGATTTGGGGTAATGCAAGGAGTGACCACAAGAGGGCGCCCTGAGGCTAGAAACCTGTCTTTCAACCAGTCACCCCAACCCAGCACTCTTGTTACCTCAGAACAGGAACGCACAACAGCAGCGCCAGCCCTTTCCCTCTTCTGGCTCCATTTTCTATTTCTATCAACGCCAGTCCTCACCCAGACCTTAGAACCCTAGTCCAACCCTAAACCCTCCACACTCACCACCACCTTCTTGCCCTCATGCTCCTGCTCTATCTCTTCCCCGTCTTCTTCCTCTTCCTCTTCCTCCTCTTCCTCTTCGCCTTCCTGGTGCAGGTACATGACATTCCGGACGTTCCGCACAGCTCGGGCAGTTGGGGACAGTATTACTGTGTCACAACTGTCATCACTGTCACCTAGGAGACCAGGAAACCTGAGCACCTGTGGTACTGCTCCCACCCTCTGCCCAATCAGCCTGATTGGCCACCCCCATCCCACTCACCCTCACTGTCCAGAATGTAGTCCCGAGGGAACATGATTCCACAGCCCATAATGTCCCCTTTGTAACAGCGTGGCCCAAAGGGGTCCCCCACTCCACTGCCATGGAAGATTTTCCCATCATCTGTTGGAGGGGAGAAGACACACAGTGAAGGAGGGGCTGACACTACACTCTCAGAGGGACCCCTGCTTGAAGTTAATGCTACCTTACTTATCTTTTCCTCCCTTCCTCGCCCTGAGGGAGGAAGGAAGGTGAAACAAAGATGTAGAGACATGTGGGAAGAGGGAATTAGATTAAAAAAAAAAAAAGTCTCAATGTCTGTCCACTCTAAGGGCTAAGGAGGAAACTCAGGGAACTAGTCAGAGAGAGGAAAGGGTCAGGGGAGGGGAAGAGAAGTGGGACCAGGAATTCACAGCTTGTCCTTTCTAAAGAAAGCCCCAAAGGAAATCAAGCAGACCAAAAAAAGAAAATGCAGAATGTGCAGGAAGGGCACAGAGGGAGCCAACTCAGAGGCCTGGAATGTCTCGTTTGGGCCCTGATCTCCTGCCCCTGCTCTGTTCCCCTGGCTTTTAGAGCTGGGAGGAAAAACACAGATGAAGAGAAAGCACTAGCAGCTTCGGAAGGCATGCAGATGGCAGCAGGGTAGTCTTTCCAGCCTGATACTAGAGGTAGGCCACTCGTGAGGGGTCAGGAAAATAGATATCCCTATACCTCCATATCTCCCCAAACCCCAGCTTCCCCAGGAAAGCCCCTGCTCACCTGCATGATAGGCTACAGAACCTCTACTCCAGCCAGGGTGCCTGTTCTTGGGATAATCCTGCAACAAGAAGAAAAAATCTATGGTGCCCACACAAAAGAGAACAAGAGAGAGTAGTGTCTGCACCTTCAATCTTTTGGAATAGGATACAACCAGAAGGCTGCTCACCACCCCTATAGCCTCACCCATTTCAGGCACTTGAGACTGAAGGGAAAGCAAGGAAGACAAGAAAGGTTTTTGGCTTTCCAAGCTGCCTGCCACCACTGTACATCCAGGTCTCAGTGTGTGTGGTGCAGTCACGACACTTAGGTCTTAGGTCACTTGGGGTTCTGTACCCTCACACAGCATACACAAAAAACCCTATTCTGTCTCAAGTTAAGACCCTCCCTCAGCAGCCTGGTCCCTGATTTCAAGAACTCCCACCCCCATCCCAACAGCCCCTGAGGTGAGCAGCTCTACAGGCAAAAATAGTGCCCACCTTCCGGGCCAGCCCCAAGGCGATGTAGCATTTCTCTCCTGGGTCCACGATCTCCACCTCGAAGTAGTGGCTACGGGTGCTCAGTGGGTGCCGGGCCTGGGCAAGCCCCACATCAACGATGCTCTTGCCCTTGCCCAAGTACTCCAGCAGCTGTGGGGAAAGTGCAGGGAGATAGGGAGCAGGCTAACACCCACCCTGGAAACCTAGTCCCAAGGCAGTCTGAGGACCAGTTTCCTGGGTCTGACAAAAAACCCTGGCTAAAAGGGAAAGGATCCTAGAGATACAGTGTAGCCTCAATGTTCTAGGGAGAACAGAGATGGGGTGGGGGTAGCGAAGGTGGTAGCATAAGCAAGAGGGCTGAGCTCTTTACTGAATGCTGTACCCACCTGCCTATTGAGCCAAAGCCCTTCTCCTTGCTTTCAGGGAACGGAAACAGCAGCACAGCAATCCAGATGGCAGAATGCCAGGAACCAGACTCGGGGTCTCTAGGAACCAGACTCAGGGTCTCTAGGCTATGTCATCATTTCCCTGAATAACCCTGCTAGGAAAGGTCCTTCTAGGGCCCTCCGGACACAGAGAAAAGGAAAAGTGAAGATCAGGCTGAGAGGAAACCTGTCGATTTTCACAGGGGGCCTAATGGGGACAGATTAGGTACCAACTCCAGATGTTTTAGGGAGGAGAGATAAACTCAGAAGCCAATTCGGTCTGGAATGGGACCTACATAATTTCTCGGGATCTTTGTTTTACTTGGCTTTGAACAGAGATGTTCATAGTTGGATCAGAGAGGTGCTGAGGGGAGCCAGGAAATCCAGAAGGGCCAGCTCTACTCCTTCATTTAATGTGAGGGAGGGGAGCAGGCAGAACAAAACTAGGAAGGCAAGCTTCCCTGTTCCTGGCCCCTCATGACTCTTTCAAGTTGGAGCAAAGGTGTGAAGGGGGAAGAAAGGGGAGATGACTGATGGGCTCTTAGGGCTCTTCAGTCCAACAATGGTCCTGCCTGGGCATGATGGGGCAGCAACCCCCAATCTGGGAGGATTTATTTATCAGTTGTCATGGTTATAGTTGGCCTATGACTCAACCCCATCCCTTCTTTCCCCTACCCTCAGTATCACCTGGGATTCCTTAATCCCTTTTTAATCAGCCAAAGTGCCCCTCAAGATTTTCTTCTACCTTCCCACCCTTCTAGCCCTGAAGAAAACACATTCCCTGGGGACCTTCTCCATTTCTCCCTGGCAAGCTTTAAGGTGCTGGCCTCTCACCCAGCAAAGAGCTCCTGCCTGAACAGGAAAGGAATTATGCTTGCCTGCACCGACCAGCATAGAAGCCTCTGTGCCTTTAGCAAAGGAAAGTCCTGCTTCCTTACTACCCTCTTCAGAGAGGAGATAGAGGGTCCCCTTTTCAGCTCTGGATCCCCTAAGGCCTGCCACCTCAATTCCATCCTCCCTACCTCACCCAAGAGAACTGGAGGTGGGGTTGGGGGATGGTTCAGGGGAAAAGCTGGAGACTTAAGGGAGACCACCTAAATCCACGCCCGGGCTGGCTCTTCTCTCATCCATACAGCCAGAGCCTTACACATCTCAGGTTACATCGGCTTTTTCCTATTTACACTCCTAGCTGTCTTCTCCAGTATATCACACTGCTTTCTTTCATCAGAGAGGGATTTGCTGCATCACCTTATGAATTTCTGGGTCCTTATTGAGGGCCACACTGTTTGAATTGTGTCTATGGTTCTCTGCGTGTTCTCTGCTCGGCCTGGGTTCCTCCTCTGCATCTCTCCCCATAAGCCAGTAGGGGTGCGGCTTTATGCACATTAATGAGCTTCCATTCCATCCAGACTGAGCAGCCCCCAGCCCACCCAGCATTGCAGAACTGGGTGGGGGATCTCACAGCTGCCCTTAACACACTCCATCCAACTGGCCTCGGCATAGGAAACACAGTGTTCTCCACTTCCAGAGCCAAGAGAGAGCAGATCCAGACCCTGATCCTTGGGAAAAACCCGCCCAACTATTCCTTCTACCTCAGCCCTGAGGAAGGCAGAGTTGCAGTTTTGTCTATAAATAGGGTGGGGATGCTTCCTTGAATTACAAGGCCAGGAAAATGACACACTAACATGGGACTCTAAAACCCACTCTCCACTCCATGGAGCAGTTATGACAGACTACTGCTGGCCCAGAAGACTAGATCCTTGTACATTTGCCCTCTTCAAGAGAGGAACAACCCACCCCTCAGGGTGGAAGCTATCCCAATTCATCTGATCCTCTTGGATCTGCTCTCCTGCTCATGAGTAAAGTCCTCTCAATCCCTTCAGAGCTTTCTTAGAGCACTTAGAGGGGTGGGGTGGGGGAAAGTCTGGCCTCCCTGACAGATCCTTGTTTGAGTCTACTCCTCCCCTCCTTAGACTTGTGCTGTTAGGACACTACAGGAGATGAGAGTCTGAATTGCTAGAAGCTTGATGCTGGTCCCTGAATTTGTGCCTCAGATGCCAAGTTTGAAAGAGAATCAAATAGACCTGAGTTCAAATCCTAACTCCGATTACTTACTAGCCACTAAACTTGAGCTAGTGACTTTCACTTCTTTAAGCCTATTTCTTCACTAGTAAAATCAGGATACTACTACCTGCATCTCCAAAAATAGTTGAAAAGACTAAATGAAGTGAGTGTCAACTGCTTAGCAGAGCCTGACATCCAGTAGGTGATCAACACATATTTCTGCCCTTCCCTAAATCAGAAAATGGGTGCTATACTAGACCGTGCCAACATATTAGTGCTTCCTAAACATTAACAGTCACCCCAAAGCTACAATAGACTGGAACTGCCAATCACAAAGAAGAAAATGATCTTTTATCTCAGCCTTTACTTTCAACTAGAATGGTCCCCTAGGCTCCCAAAACAGAGCACTGTTTCCCCACAAAGAGGACCACTTCCCAGATGCCTCTATCCCAACTGACCAATTCTCCTCCCAGCGTTCCTCCTCAAAGTCCAATCAGCAGGAATGGTCTTCTACATCTTTGGTGGGAGTAGGGGAAACCCTCCCCCTTGGGGCTTTCAAGCCCCCCTGCCTCCCATGACTCAACCAAAGCCTTGAGGCCAAACAGGTAGACTCGATGCCACAGGTGGACTCGTTGCCACAGAGTAGAGGATGTAGACGAGTCCAGAGATCCTACTGCACCACACCCTCTCCTTGTACCAGCAGCACCTTCTCAGTTTGTGCTCTCCTGTTGGTATCTGCCCTCCTCCTCTTGCCAGCAAAGACCCTAATCCTCCCTGACAAGAGCAAGGAAGGGCTCAGTGCCCCGAGGGCCTAAAAACAGCTGGAACAGGAACCAAGAAGATGCACCCCACCAGCCAGCTCAAGCCCCAACACAGCCTTTTCCTGGATTGGGTCTGTGGAGGACCCCTGCCAGAGTGAGGCCTCATTCACCCTGCTTTGTGTACTAAAGCTGTTGCCCTGTCACTAAGGAGTTGTCAGAGGAACTATGAACATGAAACAAAGACAGAATGAGTCTAATCACTCAGCTTTACTGACTACCCTCCTCTCATTACCTCACTTTGCAAGGCCTGGGGGTAGGGACGAGGTGAGGGGCAACACTCCCGTTCCTGAGCAACAAGAATTCTTCAACATCCTCAGAGCTCTTGGGAGGGAAAACTCTTTAGGAGGAGAAACTGAGGCCACAGGAAGCAGGGGAAGAATCCTGCTCAAGAATAAACCAGGTATGTTGATATATAGATACTCAGATTAAACAAACATGACTAAAAATTAATAACTGTTGAATCTCGGTAGTGGGTATACAGATGTTCACTGTACTATTTTTCCAACTCTTCTGTATGTTTGGAATTTTTTATAATAAAATGTTGGAGGGGGAAAAAAAGGGTCAAGAATAGAATCTGCTCTTTTTTATGGGAAGAACCATTGGGAGGGGAGAAGACAGGATAATTGAGACTCCAAAACTGAGAGAAAGTACTACAAGTAAAATAATTCCCAGGCAGCCAAATAAACTCACCTAGAAGGGCCTTGGCTAAAGAAACTAGATAGGAGAATCCCAGGAAAGTGGGAACTGAAGCCCAGGAACTCTGGATTCATTTTAAGAGAAGCGGGCAGGAAAAGGGGATATGACTGGCTACAGGAGAACAGGCTTAGGTAGAAGGTAACGAAACAAAATACAATAGGAAAGGCAGTAGGTAGGGGTCAAAGAACGAATATGTGGGTTTAGTTTTGCTACTAATTCACTTTTTAATATTTCAGCAAGTCTCTTTCCTTTTCTCTGGGATTGTTTTTCATCAACAGTACAACAAAAGGATATTTGGGAATGTGTCATTGTCACACTGATTAGGGGAGAAGGTACTAGCATCCTGTATCTGGGAGCAAGGATGCTAAACATCCTGCCCATCAAGGAACTGTCTCACCTAAAATGGCCACAGCCATTGAACTGAGAAATCCTGCACTGGATGGCACCAAAGCCTCTCCCAAATCTTATGGTTCTAAAGAGTGTTCTCCTAGAACATCTCCCAGGGCAGGAGAAAAAGGATTCAACAACAGTAGAGGTCTGAGGTCTCAGGTAAAGGCTCCCCACACAAGGGAATGGCAAAAACTAGAAGGGCAAAGAGGAGAGTCAGCTGTGCTAGACATAGAAATAGGAGGCAGAGGCATGGCCCAAATGACCTCTCCTAGGCTCCTCCAGGCTAACACAACCCTGATGGCTGGATCAGAAATACAGTGCATGGTCACAGGAGGGAAGTCAAGAGACAAATGGGGATAGGGGACCAAAAAGATGGAATAAACTGGGTGAGTCACCCTCATTCGAAAGATGAGATAGTTGGCAAGACTAGAAGGCATACGTCCCTCAGGAAGCACATGCCCAAGTGTGCCCCAGAGAAGCAAGTGTTCAGGGAGTGCCTACCTACCCTGCCAGCTGTTGCAAGCTGTGGTGAGGGTCTGAGAGATGAGCAAAGTCAACAGCTTATGTCTAAGAAAAAAAAAAATTCTTCAACACGTGGCTTAAGGGCATGGGGTGGGGGAGAGGGCAGAGAGGAAGGCAGGCTATTTATAAATGTCTACAGGATTCTGCATCAATTAGAAAAGATTGCCTGGGAGGGGCTGGGAGCAGAGTGGGGACAGGTCCAGGCACAGAAAGGATGCCAGGAAAACACTCTTGAGGAGAGGTCAGGGATGAGAGCTGGAACATTGCCCTGGCTTAGTCCCAAATTCAACTCTGCCGATGTTGTCAAAATGATGGTGGAAAGTAAAGAAAAAAAGAAGAGATAAGAGTCAAGGAGTGGGCATCTAAAGCATCCTGGCTCTTAGCCACTGCAGTTCATAGACCCTGTGTCAGGAGGGGGTGCAGAGCATTAGGAGCAGGAGGAGGGCACACTGTCTGCTGTTTTCCTTGAGTTTAACTCACCTTGAATTCCAGAAGGGGGGTGGGGGGGGCAATCCCTCATAATCCACTCCCACCCCCCACTGCTTCTGTTTTGCTATCAAAAACTAAGCTGAAAACAGCCTGGATTGGGATGAGAAGGCCAGAGGGTGGAGAAAAGGCTGAGCCCTGTACAAGAGGGCAGCAGAGGGACAATTCAAAGTGGGAGGCCTGAACAACCCACTACAGGTCAAGACCAGACCCCTGATTCAGCATCCCTTCATTCCCAACCCAGCATGAGGCACAGAGTGGAGATATGAAGAATTTTCCTCTCTCTAGGTCCATAGGGTTGCCAAGAAAGTTTACAATCCAAGGAAAGATTAAAGAAGGTGTGACAATAAGACGTATAAAAAAAACAATTTTGGAGGGTCAAGGATACTCACTGAATCTTTATGTGCATCTATTCTCATCCTCTATAAAATGTAGGCGTAATACAGAAGAGATTAACATTGTTGCTTACTCAACAAAGATCTCAAAGAACCTTCCCCCACGAGTGGAACTTGTGACCACACCTGCCCCACAGTACGGTGAATGGAAAGTCTGGGCCAGCTAAGCTGAAATCAAGCCTAAAGGGGCATCTGGGCATCCTGCTTCCCAATCAGCTCCAGCCTCTCAAAGACAGGTGTGCAGGGCAGCAGAGGGCACCACGTGCTGAAGGAAGCAAAAAAAGGAAAGAACTACTACTTGTTCTAATAGTAAAGCTCTCAAATGAAGGGCAAGGGAAGAAAGAGAATCAGCACAAAGGAGAAAACAGATGAGGACTCAAAAAATGATTTCAAGGCCACGGGTTACCCTGACAAAATTCCCATTTCCCTAAACCCTAAAAACAACACTGTCCTCACCTCCAATTCTAAGCAATTCAGCCAAGTTTATGTGGCCCACAGGTGTTCTGCCCAGCCCTCCCTACCCAACCCACTACTGCCCCACTGCCCCTTACTTACAGTTCCACAGACTCTGACATCATGCAGCCGGCCCCATTCATCCTCATAACTGTCCACCATCATGACACTGTCATCCTCACGGCCCAGCTCAGCATTGAGGTGCAGCCGTACCTCCTCACCCAGGGAGTGCATGCCCACTGCTGGGAACAGCCCGTCTGGGGACATGGGCATGATGGTGGAGCCCACCTGCAGTGGAGAGAAGGAAGGAGCTGACTTCTAACTCACTTTTCCATAGCTCATTTAATTCTCACAGGGTACTTCTGACATGATGATACAATAAATAATAATCACACACACTGACAGACGGAAAAACAGAGGTACAGAAAAATTTTAAAAGCTGTTAAATACTCCTGGCCAAGTAAGGTATCCACAGAGCTAGAAGGCAAACACAGGTCTCTCAACTTGCTGCCAAATAGTTTTGGTATGAGAAAGTGTGCAGTGGAGCAGGAAAGTGCTGAGGCCTAGACACTGAGGGAGGCATGAGGAAGCAGTTTTCCCAGGGTAGGAAATGGAGCTGGGTAGGAAAAGAAAGAAGCCGTGTGAATCTCTCCAAGGGTTTTTATCCCTTCTCTTCTCCACTACTAGTCTCTCTTTAAACATGGAAGAAGTGAAACAAGGAAAAGAAAACACAAAAGGACATATTCTCGAAAGTATTCTAATGGAAAATCCAGAGAAGACTTCCAGCTTATACAGCCAGGCCACAATCTCTTTTCTTCTTGCTCAAAATCCTCCCCCAAATCACCCAATCCTGTCACCCAGAACTTCTCATCCTCCACTGCACTAACTGCCCCTCTGGATTTGTCATATGGGTAATGTTCCAGCTTCCCCTGGGTAGGGGAAGTGTATCTCCTACACACAAGAGTCTTCAAAAGAACCTGACACTGGACTGAAGGAGAAGGGAACTAAGCCTGTGGGTTCACCTGACACTGGACTAAAGGAGAAGGGAACTAAGCCTGTGGGTTCCTGGGCAAGCCTCATCCAGCAGACTCTTATCACTCCCACAAATTCTTAAACAGCTTCAAGCTGAAATCCTACTTGGGATTAGCCACTTACCCGCTTCCCATTTTTAGTGAAGAAGATCTGAGCAGTTTGCACATCAAAGGACACAGGCTCAATGCCACAGCCAATCCGGTCCCCCGAGTTGCACTTTGACCCAAACTGGCGGCCCTTGGCTCGGCCATTGTACAGCCTGTGGACAGAGCAGCACAGAAACATGACCCAAGCCAGGCCTCCCAACTTCTCCCCAGTGTCGATAGCTGAGGCCACATCTCACTGCTCCCAGTCACTCTGTGATGGAATCTACCTATGTCCTGGTGTGAGTCCTACCCTTCCCTCTAAGTCTGCAAACTTCTAACTGTAGCCATCAAGCCACCTTTCTGTCCTAATCAAAAAAGTCTACAAAAATATCCCAAGATAGGTGAAGGAATGACAAAAGCCACTCTGAGGCAGTCGTTTATATCTAAGATTCCTGAATCCAGAGGAAGAAGGTAAGGTTCCACAGGAGGCAACTCACTTGCCATCATCAGCGTGGTAGGCTACAGAGTCAGGCAACCAGCCAGGCTGGTGATCCAAGCTGTAGTACTGAGGGACCAGCCCCACAGCAATGGTGCCACGGACCCCACTGTCCACAATAGACACCTGGAGGAAGAAGAGCAGGGCACAGTTAGCAGGGATGGGAAATGAGAACTGCTTGGGGTACAGGGAAGGGGAGTTAGATATCAAAGAAGGCTGAGGCTCAAGAGACAACACACATGGGAATCAGAGAAAGACAGGGCACTCAGAGGGAAACTGGGAGAGTGGGGGCCTATTTTACCATAATTACTTAGAAAATAATTTCCAATTGATGGAATAAGATAGGAGATGAAGTAGATGCCTGGATTAGGGAATAGGAAAAGACATAGGTTAAAATAAGGGATATGGGTCAAAGTCTATTTAGATGAGGGGCAGAAGAACAGAAAGAACAGGGTGACAGGACTCCAGGGCACCTATCTCTCAGATCAGGCACCGTGCCATCCTGCGCTCTTTTGCCAGCCAACAGGACAGCCCTGATGGGAAATTAAAAAGCCCAGATCATGAATCTAGTAAAAAAAACTCCTTGGAGCTTAATGATCTCACCCCCTGCTCTGCCCACCTCAAAGTAATTGCTGTCCTTGGTCAGGGGCCGAGAAGCCACATAGCAGCCAACTTCACCGGAGTTTCCATGGTAACTGAGGGAGGAATGAGTGGGGAGTTCCATTAGCAGCCTAGCCCAAGAGTTGGGGGAAGGACCTCAACATCCCCAACCGCCACCCTGCCAAGGCCAGCACAGAGGAGAATCCATTAGGCCACAATTCAGGACATCTGCACAGACACCATAACAAAGTACTTGAGGTTACCCACCCCTCCTGCTGCCTCCAGTCAGGGGCTAACCCACACCAGACCAATGCAAGCCTGGCTTCTTCATTTCCAGAGAGAAAAAAAGCAGAGATTCTCTTAAGTGCCTATTATAGGTCGCACACCCCTGTCTAATCTTAATCCTTGATGCTGCAGCTTCAGCCCTTTTCCTTTGGCTCTGTCCTCAGTGGAACTAGAGAAAGCCTGGTCTCTATCCTCTCTACCAAAACCCTTTGTAGATTGGAAGACAGTTATTCAATCTCCCATGCCTGTTTTCCTGTCTCTAGGCTAAATAGCACTACTATTTTCTCTCTTCAGTGACAACTTTGTGAGAGTTAGGCTCAGAAGGAGTCAGAGAAGGGGCTCAAGCCAGAAAAGAGAAAAAATAAACGCACAGACACAAACTAAAGAGTTGTGGAAAGTGGTGGGCAGGATGCACTACATAAATGAATACCTTTCCCCAAACAGAAAATCCTCTGACTCTGAAATGGCCACTCTTCACCTAAGGCAACCCCTGAGACGCAGGCAGGAGACCCAGACACTCCACAGACCCACTGCAGTCCTCTCAAGGCACTTGGGCAACTCCTGAGGCCTCAGCAGCCTCCTATCTCTCACATAACTGCTTCCAGTGCAGACCAGGAAAATGACTCAGAGACAAAGGCAGAAGGGAATGCAAGGGGAAACAGCACACACCGCTCCACTCAGGAAAGCCTCAAGGTCAACATTCTCCTCCCAGTGCAGTGTAGATTGTCCTCTGCCTCTGAAAAAAGCCCTTTTTCATCTCTAAGATCTAGCACAGAAAGGAAAATGTAAAAAAACTCCCCTAAACTCACCTCAAAGTGTCTCCATCTACAAGAATGTGTTTGAACCTCTCCTGATACCGGAAAGCCCGGACCTCCCGAATCTCCCGGATCCGCCGGCGCCAATTCAGAAACCGGTAGTGCAGGTTGAGGTCATCCATCTTGTTCATGAGAACAAACCTGCAGGTGGGCAAAAGGGGCTTAAAAAGGGAGCAGGGCCCTAAGCGAAGCACCTCAGCCTGTTTGACCTAGAATGTGGAGAAGGCACTGGACTTTAAGCCAGTTGCCAAGACTGACCACGACAATCCCCATCATCATCCTTTCATTCAATATTTTCTGAGCTCCTACTATGTGTACTGTTCCAGGGCTAGGGACACACTGTGAAGAAGATGGATGGCACTCCCATTCTAAGAGGGATTCCATTCTAGTCTAAGGAGGTGTGACAGAAAATAAAAACATATGAGAATGTTAGACAGTGGAAGAAAAAGCAGAGTGAGATAATAAAGTATATGGGGTGAACTCCATCTAAGAAAAGCCTCTCTGAGAAGGTGACATTTGAGTTGAGAAAGAGCCAGGCACATGACAAGCCCAAGAAAGAGCAATCCAGGCACAGGGGATGGCCAGGACACAAGTCTCAGAGTAGAAGAGAGCTGGCATGGTAGAGAAATAGAAAAGCCAGCATGGCAGGTGCGTAGAGAATGTGAAAGAGAATGTACAAGAGGATGAGAAGGCAGGAGCCAGATCAAAGCCCTACAGACCAGGGGTCCTCAACCCCCAGGGCCGCAGACTGGTATCAGTCCATGGCCTGTCAGGAACAGGGCCGCACAGCAGGAGGTGAGCGGCAGATAAGCAAAGGAAGCTTCATCTGTATTGGCAGCTGCTCCCCAGCACTAGCATTACCACCTCAGCTCCACCTCAGATCATCAGGCATTAGGTTCTCATAGGAACACAGGTCCCCGGTGCCAAAAAGGTTGAGGAACACTGCTATAGGCCATAGTGAAGAGTCTGCATTTTATTCCAAGTGTGATGGGAAACCTACTGAGGGTTTTAAGCAAGGAAATGACATGATGTTAAGGTCCGTCTGGTCTTAAAGATCACTTAGGCTGATCATAAGAAGAGCGAGGACGGCGAACAACGAAGAGGTTGTTGTCGCAGCAGTCCGGATGAGAGATGGCATCCACTAGAATGGTAGCAGTGAAGACTCAGAGGAGTGGGATGATTCCACCCTGGTATTTAAACCACCAACTGGTGCTAACATATGAATGAATGAAAAAATTCTTCCTGGGAGCCAGAAGTGAGAAAAAGGGGCGGTACTTTTCTCTTTGCACCCCCACACCCTGAGACAGCGGTCCCATCAAGGCCTGACAGTGCCCTGCACACAGTAGGTGTGTAGTAAGCCTTGGCTGGGCCGCATTCAGTGCCAATGCGGCACTAAACCCTTTAGCAGGAGCTACAAGCCACCAGGTGGACCAGAAGGGGAGGCACCTGCAGGACAGCGGTAGGACTGCCTTCCCGGCACTCGGCCAGGGATCGGCCAGAGGCAGATACTGGCGCCCCACACCTAGGGGCATGTGCTTGCCCAGGGCGCCACAGCCATGACACCGGGTGGCCCCGCCTCCATCCCGGGCACGGCCTGGTCGCTCAGACCAGACCCGGGGGAAACGGGGCCAGCCCGCCAGTGTGGCTACGCCCAGGCCCCCCGGCCCCACCCCGGGCCGAGGGTCCCGAGGGAGTAAGCCCCAGAGATCTGAGCGCAAGGCCCCGCCCACGAGCCCGGAGCCCCGGGCCAGGCCCCCTGCCTCTCGCCCAGGCTCCAGGGCTACCGGAGCCCTCCGGGACACCGCCCCCCGACCCCAGCCTACCGGGGCCGCCGAGTCCTCCTCATCCATAGGCCTCTCAGCTCGCTCTCTAGCTCTTCGGCCGCCGCCACCACACACATCCGGGTCCCCGCCCTTCCTACGCTCTCCGTCGCACGCCCCTCACCACCGTCCCAACCAATCTGAAATGGCCTAGGATGACAGGCATCTGCGACAGCCAATGATGAGGCGAGGCAGGGTCGGGCGCGCCGCGGTGAACCGGTGCCTCGCGCTGGGCGGGGTCTGGCAACCCGGGAGGCGGGAGGGTGGGAGGCGGCGGCGCGGAGCGCGGGCGACGTGCTGGGCGGCTTTGGCTTTGCCGGGGGTCAAGGGGCGGCTCCTGCCCTGGGCGAGGCAGTCGGAGGAGAACACTGCGCACCTACGAATCCCGCGTTCCCTGAGCGCTCGTTCTGTGCCAGGTGTGATGCTAAAAGCTTTGTGGGAATGTCCTTCTGATTTATTCAACAACCTTATGGAATGCATCTTGTTATTTTCTCCTTTCTGCAGGTGAAGAGCCTGAGGCCAGCCCCCATAGTTTGTGCTTTATGTTCTCCCGAGCTATGCTATTGCCATGTGCTTTATATTCTCCCAAACTCCATCTCTGTCCCCTGAAAAGGACGTTCCATTCTAGGAGGAGAGAACTTCAGAGGCAGAAAGCTCAGTGGCAAGAAATGTCATGCAGTTCAGGAACAGAGGGGTTTGGCATGACTTAATGAAAGTTAGGCTGGAGTCATAATGTGAAGGAAAGAAGCATACTGATATTTATTGAACCCTTACTAAAGGTTGTCAATCACCATTCTGGGGAGGACTTCCCCCAATTTCCTCCCATCACCGAATTTCTTTTCCAGATAGGAAGGTTTTTGCCCTCTGTGTCCTCATATTATGTCATTTCCACCTCATTTATAGGACTTATTACAATCACACTTTTATTATTAAAGTTACTTCCGTCTGTAGATCTGTCATTGCCAAACTGTGAGCTCCTTCAGACCCTGTGATTTATTCTATAATCATAAATAGGTACTCTACAAATGTTGAATGAGATGGAAGCCATCATCTTGTGTACCATAAACAGTGACTGCTTGGCATACTGGAAATAAGACCCTGGATTACATAGTTCTGAAAAGTTACTCTCCCCAACTCGTCTCCAGCTCCTTCTGTTTCCTTCATTTCTTCTCTTCTACCTCCTCTTCCTGAGCTATGAAAATACCCCAAGTCTAATGGGTATGTAGTGATACTCCATTGTGGTTTCAATTTGCATTTCTGTAATGACTAATGATATTGAGCATCTTTTCACATGCTTATTTGCCATTCATATATCTTCTTTGGTGAAGTGTCTGTACAAATCGCTTGCCCATTTTAAAAACTGAGTCATTCTGAAAGTTCTTTATATATTCTGGATTCAAATTCTTTATCTTATATATGGTTTACAAATATTTTATTCCAGTTTATGACTTGTCTTCTCGGTCTATTAACAGTGTCTTTCAAAGAGCAGAAGTTCTTAATTGTGAAAATGTTCAATTTATTGTTTTCATTTTAAGAATCATGCTTTTGGTGTTCTATTTAAGAAATTTTTGCCTAACCCAAGGTCACAAAGATGTTACCCTATGTTTTCTTCTAGAAGTTTTATGATTTTAGGTTTTGCATTTAAGTCATAATCCATTAAATTATTTTTATTTTGAAACAATTTTATATCTGCAAAAATAGTACATGGGATTCCATATACCTTTCACCCAATTTCCCCTAATGTTAACATCTTACATAACCATAATACAATCATTGAAACCATGATATTAACACTGGTACAATACTGCTAAATAATTTCTAGACCTTATTCAAACATTATCAATTATCCCACTAATGTCCTTTTTCTTGTACAGGATCCAACCCAGGATCCCACATTACATCTACTTGTCATGTCTTGTTAGTCTCTTCAATCTGGGATGGCAATTCAGCCTTTCCTGAAGAGTATATGCCAGTTATTTTATACAATTTCTCTCAGATTCATTCTATCTGGTTTGCTCATTATTAGATTGAGGTTATGCTTTAACAACTTTATTGAGATCAGTGATTCATTTTGAGTTAATTCTTATATATGGTGTGAGATATGGATCAAAGTTCATTTTTTAGTATATAGATATTCAGTTTTTCTAGCAGCATTTGTTAAAAATACTATCCTTTCCCTACTGAATTGCCTTTACACCTTAGTGAAAATTACTTGAGCAAGTTAAAAAAAAAAAAGCAAAACTTTTTTTTTTTAAGAAAAAATCAATATGTGGCTATATTTCTGGACTCTATTCTGTTGCACTGATCTATGTTTTGATTACTGTAGCTTTATAGTAAGTCTTGAAATCAGGTAGTATAAGTCTTCTAATTTTGTCCAATTTTAAGTTGATTTAAGCTATTCTAGAGCTTATCCTTTTCCACCTGAAAAATCAGCTTGCCAATTTCTACCAAAAAAAAAACAAAACAAAAACTCAATCTCAATTTTAATTGGGATGATACTGAATCTATTTTATTGATTAATTTTGGGAGAACCAACATTTTAACAACATGGAAGTCTTCCAATCCACAAACATGGTATATCTCTCAATTTATTTTTCTACTTTAATTTATCTTAGCAACGTTCTGTAGTTTTCAGTGTGCAGATCCTTTGTCAGGTTTATCCCTGAACTACTCTGTACTTTGATATAATTGTAAATGTTACTTTACTTCAATTCTCAGTTGTTTATTGTTAATATATATAAATACAATCACCTACAAACATATGAAAAGATGCTCAACATCCATAACTATTAGGGAAATGCAAATCAAAACCACAATGAGATACCATCTCATACCTGTTAGAATAGCTCTAATCAACAGGGCAAGTAATAACAAATGTTGAAGAGGATACAGAAAAAAAGGAACCCTCATACACTGCTGGTGGGACTGCAAATTGGTACAGCCACTATGAAAAGCAGTATGGAGATTCCTCAAAAAACTAAGAATTGACCTACCATGTGATCCAGCAATCCCTTTACTAGGTATTTACCCCAAAGACTTGAAACCCCATATTCAAAAAGATATTTGCACACTGATGTTCATAGCAGCATTATTCACAGTGGCCAGGACATGGGAGCAACCAAAGTGTACTATGATAGATGACTAGCTAAAGAAGCTGTGGAATATTACTCAGCCATAAGAAGAGATAAAACACTGCCATTTGCGACAACCTGGATGACCTCAAGATAATCATGCTAAGTGAAATAAGCCAGACAGAAAAAGTTGAAAATCACATGGTATCACTTATATGTGGGCTATAAACCTAAAAGCAACAAATGAACAGGACAAACAGAGACTCAGGGAAATGGACTATAGACTCGCAGTTACCAGAGGGTAGGGGGTGGAGGAGGAGGGGAGTGGTAGACAGAGTAAAGGGGGTCAAATACAGGGGAGTTGGGAGAGGACAAAGTAGATAAAAGGATCAAATATATGGTAGCTGAAGGAAACTGGACTCTGGGTGGTAATCACACAATAGAATATATAGATGTCAAATTATAATGTACACCTGAAATTATATAATTGTATTAACCGATGTTACCCTAATAAACTTAATTTTAAAAATATAGTACAATCAATTTCTGTATATTAATTTTGCATATATTTGATTTTGATGTATGAGATTTAGTTTCTATTTCCCTAAACTTACTCTGGTTGTCTAATATTAAATTCTAGACTCTCAGGACAAAATTTTAGGGAGGGAAAAATAAATATTTATTATAACCGATGTTTTAGTACAGCCAGAATACTTTTCTTCAACTGATTTGCCAAAGACAGCTATGGGAGGGTATAGCTGGCCTGCCGAAACCTTGAACAGCCCCAAGTTGTCTTTGGAAAGAGGCCTGGGGCAGTCTTATGGTTCAAGAAGAGGGGGAAGAGGAAGTCTAGTCTTTTCATGACTTTCCAGGCATCTTTTATCTATGATTGCATTAAATTTTTTCTAACTTCTTTCTTTTTCAGTCTGTGATGTTTTTCATAATAATACGTTTTTTTTCTGTTTATCCCTACTCCACCCCAAACATAAGACAATTCTTCCTTTTATTTGCCTTAAAATAACCTCTCTCTGGCTCTTGAAATCACATGTGGTTTGAGTAATTAAAGAATTCAGAGGGAAAAAAATGTCTGTATTTAACTTATACAAAGTCTTAATGTTTTTCTAAATCATGAAAGTTTTTGTGTTGAAGTGAAAAGAGCATTGAACTTGGAACCCAGTGTATCTCACCACCTAGCTGTGTGGCTTTTGGTAAGACATTTAACCTCTCTGATATCTCTTATCTTTATGTCATAATGGAACATTGTGAGAATTATGAAAAAATAAATAAGCAGTCAGTGAACTTGGGTTGAATCTAAATATTTCTGCCTCCTCTTCAGATTGGAGAGCCTTCATCTGTTTGGTTAGTGCTCACATTGCTTTTCCCTGCATCTCTTCCAGTCTAATGAGGCCTTCCAAAGCACATATTTCCAGCTGTAGACACAATGATTTTGAAGCAGGGTAAGATCATTCATCAACAAATACTGAGCACCTTAGTGTGGGCCAGGAACTAAGTTAGACACTTTATTCATTCATTACAGAAAGAAATAATAATAACTGAGTGCCTACCATGTTCATCACATGAATTATCCCTAACACTCATAACCATTCTGTAAAGTATTGCAACTTCCATTTTACAGATGGAAAATGGAGGATATGGCCCCTCTTTTAAAGGTGTTCATAAGTCAGTTAAAAGTAGACAAGACAAAGTATATGAAAAGCTGCTAGAAGTACAAGACAAACTATAAGAGATATTAAGAAGAGGCACATGATAAACAGCCACATGACTGTTAAAGGCAAATGCTGCTCCGTCTGCCTTAGAGGCCTTTCCCTCAAGTCCTCTCCCTCACAGACTTCTGCTTCTCTAAGAATTAACCAAAGTATCACCTCTTCTGTGAAGCCTTCTCTGATTCTTCTAGGCTAACTTAAGTTCTACTTCCTCTGTATTCACTAGGTCCTTGATCCTTCTTATTCTTATATAATGTTACTGTTGATTTGCTTGTCTGTTTTCTCCAGAGACTGCGAGCTCCTTGAGATTAGGGTAAACAAACGTATTCAATTACATTCAGAGCTTGATAATAAAAATTAGAGAAGAAGTGGTTAGAGAAGAAGGAGAAGGTTAAGAGTGTGATTATGAGCAAAAGTTGGGATGTTTGAATTCAAACAGTGTATTTGACAAGAGGTAGGTAGTTCTTGTCAGGTACTAATAGAACCAGTGGATTTAAAACCAAAGATTTGGACTTGCTGCTAGAGTTAATAGGGAGCCATTGAAGATTTCAGAACAGAGAAAATTACATGCTCTCCTTTCATTTCAGAAAGAATAGTCTGGGCACAAAGTTGATCATATCTGAAAACTGGGCAGTCCATAGGAAACTATCATCATGGTTTAGGTGAAAAACAATGAGAACCCAAACCATCAGATAGCCATGGAAATGAAATATTTTCAGACCAGATGGGGAAACCATTAGGAGGGAGTAACCAACAGGAATGAGTAATTTCATGAAAAAGAAAAGAGTGGAGGATGACTGGGAAATTGAGAGAGTTCTGAGACCAGTGGCAAAAATAAATAAAAGCTGAGGAATGTTTTGTAGGGGGAGGTGATGAGTATGGTTTCAGATAGTTTGAGTTTAAATAATAATAGGTGGAAAGTTCCATTAGGAGCCTCAGAAATGTCTTATGATTATTTTCCATATTCTTCCTTCTGTTGCTTAATATTCTAATAGCTATTTCAGCCATGGAAACATATTAAGAGTTCAGAATTTAACCACAGATGCTCTGTGAAATGGCCCTTTTCCCAGACTAAATGTTCATATTTTAAACCCTTGAGAGTATAATGCATAGCCCATGAAGAGGCCTTTTGGAAATGGATTTGCCCAGCAGATGTTTTTAAGCAAAGACCTCCAACAAACATGCCCCCAAATTATTAGGAGGCTGGTGACAATGAGGCAAGTCATAGAGGGCTCAAGTGAGATCTGGATTCAAAACCCTGCTCCAGCAGTTCTTTCTTTAAAACCTCAGCCTTCTTCTATGGAAAGAATTTTGGGAATAATAAAGTCACCCACCTTATAAATTTATAATGGAGATTAAATGTAAAGAGCTTAGCACAGTTCTTGGCATATAGAAAATATTAGATAATATAAGTTGTTGTCATTAGTATTATTATTATCATTAATAACCTCGTACAGAGGTCCCCAACCTTTTTGGCACCAGGGACCAGTGCTCCTATGAGAATCTAATGCCTGATGATCTGAAATGGAGCTGAGGCAGCAATGCTGGTGCTGGGGAGTGGCTGCAAATATAGATGAAGCTTCGTTTGCTTGCCTGCTGCTCACCTCCTACTGTGCAGCCCAGTTCCTAACAGGCCACAAACCAGTTCTGGTCCATGGCCTGGGGATTGGACCCCTGCTCTACTGGACTGTGATCTTTTTGGAAGCAGGAACCATGTCTTACTTATTTCTATATCCTCACCTCAGGACATGGCCAAGGATTGATAGTGACCACCAGAAGCTAGGGAAAGGCAAGAAAGTGTTCTACCCAGAGTCTCAGGAGGAGCATGGACCTGCTAGCACCTTGATTTTGGACTTCTAGCCTCCAAAACTGTGAGACAATAAATTTCTATTGTTTTAAATCACCCAATTTATGGTACTTTGTTACAGCAGCCCTAGCAAACTAATACATCCATATGCATTCATATATATTTATTTCGTACCTTATTTAATCAAATATAATGTTATTTATTTTGTTGCTCAAATTGTTTTCAGCTTTAACTATTGGAAGCTCTTTCAGATTAGTTCTTATATCTCTTTCATATGCTCCCAGCCTTCTTTTTTAAGATGCTTCAGCTTATCTTGAATTTCCCTGCCCTAGACCTAGAATCAGCTGTTTCTGGAAGTTTTGTTTCCTTTTATTGGAGAATAGTATTTGGAAACTAAGATCAAGGTTCTAGGAATGCTCACCATTGTTAGGGTGTCATTACTTCTGGACCCTCTCAGTGAAGGTAATACATGTGTTATGCTAACCCATATATATACACATATTTATACTTGTTTCTGTATCTAGCTCTGTGTGTGTGTGTGTGTGTGTGTGTGTGTGTGTGTGTGTGTGTGTGTGTGTGTGTAAAACATGAGATCATACTAACATCTCAGATTCTAACCGAGTACCACAGGGTTTATACTAGTCTTCCCACTTGCTTATCTGTAAATTCTCGCCCCGACATGAGAAAGCTGGCTTCCAATGTCCACTGCTTACTTGATAAATCCAAGTATACATGTAAAGCAGTTTCAAAAATTTGTAAAACCCATAAGCCCATGAGAGAAATTATCAGCTAGAGTACCGTATTTATGTAGAATATACTGTTCTTTTTATCGTTAGACTTATAGTTTCCAGTCAAACATTGTTTTTTCAAAGTTACTTAGGTCAGCACCTTTTTTCCTCACCCCCTTCAGTGTGTTTATGCAGTAAATGTATAATACAATTAGATTCATTTGTTACAGTCTACATTCTAGTATCCTGGTTGATTTTTTAAGTGTTTTTTAAGTGTGGGGAGATGGACAGATATAAACTCTAAGTTCCCTGAGAGCACAATTTCTCCCTATTTATGTTACATCCACATAAATAGATGCCCTATGACTCTACTGAATATACTTTTATTCATTTAATTATGAAAAAAAAAAGCAAATTTCAGATCCCCAGTCACTGCTTCTTGTCTACCAATGATTCCTAGCTCATAGCCATCTGGCTGCCTCCAGCCCTGTCTAGAAAATCTTTTGCTCCTTTCCCAGATCTTCTTTCTCTGGTATCATTGGGATCCTGGGAATCTAGACAAAATACTTATCATGCACTCTTATACACACATAACTATTCTGCCCTCCCTGCCCCTTTATCTTTGTATCTGTTACACAAAGATGTGTTTTCCTATCTGAGCTGCCCTCCATCTCCCCTCTTTTCAACCATACCCATCTCTTCTCTCAAGCTCTATGATAAAGCCCTGTTCTCCAGGAAGCTTTCTTTGATCTATCCTGAGGCCCAGTTTCCTTCTTCTATTGAACCCTGAACACACTCTGGGCCTCTTAACTCTTGGACATTTACTCTGAGAGCAAGGAGGAAAAGAGGAAAGAAAGAGAAGGAGCTGAAGAGGTGAGAGGGCCAAGAGCACCCTTGGGGAGTGCTGGGCTCACTCAGAAGTATCTAATAGTGAAGGAGCATTAGGGAAATTGCAAGAAGCTCCCTTTACCTCTCAATGCCCTCCCCCAAGACTGCCTTTGCTCCCACCAAAAACACTAACCTTTATTTGTATCAATTCCAAATCCTTGTATGGGCTGGAAGCTGGCGGCCCAGAGATGAAGGAAGTATGAGGTCCCAATCTCAAAGCACTCACAATGTAACTGGAAAAATAAACCAAAAAAAAAAAAATGTAAGATAGCAACACAATAATGGAGGTGAATTCAGAAGAAGGCAGACAGCTGGCTGAGCAGGTAGGGAAGAGATGACAGAATTTGGTTTGTGGTAAGGGGAGTGTAGGGAGGGTTTAGTCCTTGTCAGCTAAAAGCTTGGAGTCCAAGGGAAATAATTACCTCTGAGCACGAATTATACTACCCCTTCATTTCCACTTATCTCAGTTCAGGCCCAGAGATGGGAAACTGCCAGGGGTTCTGGGGAAGGTGATGCAACCAGCCGACTGAAGATGGTGCACTTCCAGGGCCGTTGTCCACAGGGCCATGAGTGCCAGATGGGTTCTATGAGGCGTGTGTGTGTGGGGGGTAGACATGGAGTACCACCAAAGGCCTTTGAGGAAGAGAGTCACACAAGCAGCACTGTGCCTCAGCAGGACAACTAGGAAGCTGTGTGTGGAATAGATGGCAGAAACAGAGGCTGGAGACCCGCTGAGGTCATCAAACAGTTCCCATCAGGCCATGTCACGATGTGATCACAGTCCTCCTCTCTGGGTTTTTTTAATCTATGGACTACGTCACCACTTGTCTTTCCTCAGACTGAAGCTCAAAAGGGTCTTGGCAAGCCCCCTCCTTTATTTACAGCCTTGCTCTCAAAAGGAAGTCAGCACCTGATAGTGCCATGGATTTGGAGGGAGGGGCTGGGCGTGAGAGATGCAGAATATAGGGATCAGGAGGACAGAGTGTAATGTGCAAGAGGAGGAGGAATGCCAGCAGAGTTTATTTATGGAAAAGCCTAAGTTATAGCCCAAGCTATTTAGCCTTTTCACAGCTCTGGCAGAAGCTTTCAGCAAGCTCCTCTCACACAGAGGCTGGACAGATTCCCAGGGTTTTGCACCTTGGTCCACACTATATCCTGTGTGCTTTAGATCCCTGCTCAGGATGCTGAGTGGAGGGCATCCCTACGGGAGAAGAAGCAGAATTCATGAGTCTCAGTCTGCAAGAAAGAGCCTGGTTAGACCCCCGCACTGACCATGCAAAGCTCTGGACATCCATGCTGGGGGGATGGGGAAAAGGAAAGGACAGTACTGGGGTGGTGGGCTATACTGGATCATGTAACCAAGCTTAGACTGCAGGAAGAGACAAAGTTGGGAAGGTGCAAGCATTAAATCTGGAGAGTGGTGATGGCAGTGTGGTATGATGAAAGGGAGAGTTCGAGGAGAGAGTATTAAGAAGAGTGGTAGATGTGAGAGGCTAGCAGAGGACCAGGCTTTTCTGTAATATAAACTACCAACGAAGAGCACAAACATATTTTTTAAATCACACTGAGATCCTGCAGGGGAGGATAGCCATCTGATCCCCATCCCAACTTCCCACAGGCCCTGTCTTATTTAGGAGTGGTTTGCTGAAGCCCAGGAGAAAAGACCTAGCCAGGGCAAAATAAATAGTGATGAGTTTGAGGAAAGGACTGAGCTCTCCACCCTGGGGTTAGAGCTTGGGTTAGGAGATCAGAGAGCCTCACAGGTGGAGGAGAGCTCACTCTCACTCTCTCAAACCCCCTCCTCCCCACTTGTCCTATCTCAGGGCTGCTGAAAGACCCTATTCCCCAAATGCAGGTCTTAAGGTCCCAGAGTAGGCCTTAGGTGGGGGATGCTGGGAGTGCCATTCTTTTATTTCATATTTACCTAAAAGTTCAGAAAGCCCTTGCTGACATTCTTGCTTGGGGGCCCAGAATTTAAACTGAGTCACTGCCCAGAATACTTGTTTTAGGAAAGAATGAGATGGCTATTGCATAACCCAGAGCCTGGCGTGTGGGTTGCTGAAGGCAACGGTCCTTCTTCCCTCTAGGAAGGAAAGCTGGGCTGGAAGAGCTGGGGATGTGTGGGGTACTCCCTGGGGAAGGGTAATGGTAGGGTGAAGAGACAGACTTGTGTAATGAGAGCCCTCAGTCACCTTTGGACATCCCCTGGGCATAGCACAAACCTGATGAATCCAGATAATTCCCTGGATGATACTGGGTGAGGGTGGGATGGGGGACAGGTTCTGGGAAAGGAGAGGAATGGAGGGTAAGCTGACCTGAATGAAAGACTGAGGTTGGAAGTCAGGGGGTGTGTCCTGCTCTCTGACCACTGTTCCTAAGAGCACCAAGAGTATGGGTTCCTCTGACTTGGCTCCACCCCTATAATTTCAACTGGCCAATCACCCCCTCCCCTGTCCCTACCTCCCAGGTTCTCACCCTTGCACACTGACCCCCCTGCAATCCTTCTAGACACCCTTGGGTCCACCATAATGCTAAGGTTTTCAACAGTTCATTCAAGGTGTGCCTTCCCACCTTGTCCCTCAACCCTTTCTATAAATTTACCCAGTCTAGCCCCTCGGACACCCGTTTTCAGGGACACTTTCTCTTGCCCCTCTCTCAGTATTACTCTTCCTCTCTTTGCCCTTGACCTACTTTCTCCCTTCAGCAGTTGGTACTCCTGAGACTCCATTACCCATCATCTCGGACTTTTTTCTCTTTTCATTCACCCCCAGGCCCCTGACAACCCCCACGCACCATCTCTTCTCTGTCCTCTTTTAGACTACCGTCTTCTCACTCCCTACGGGAGCCCCTGCATGCCCCTGCAGCTACACCGAACTGGATTTCAGGTTTTCTCTTCATCCCAGCTCATGTCCTCGCCTCCTTTCACCCCTTCCCACCCTCCAATTCTTCCAGCCAGCTGTCCAGCTCCCAGATTCCGGGCGAGATTCCCGGGAACAAAGCAAGAAAAATCAGAGTAATTTGGAAAGTAAACAGAAACTGGGAAGGGAGGGAGTAGAGAAGAGTGGGGAGGACCCAGGTGGGGCGGGCCTCTCCAGGCCCACCCAGTTTGGGGAATGCCTCTGCCTTTCCCTCCCACCCTCCTTCACCTGGCCTCGGACCGGAGGCTACTTAAGGCGGAGGGACGGTGGCGGCCAGCAGCTGCGCTACGACCGTGCTGGGACGAGTGGACGGGGCGAAAATCCTGACCATGAGCCCCCACCGGCTTCTGCCGCCGCTGCTGCTAACTCTGCTGCTCGCTGCCCGCCCAGGAGGCGCCTTGGCACGGTGCCCGGGCTGCGGGCAGGGGGTGCAGGCGGGGTGCCCGGGGGAGTGCGTGGAGGAGGAGGATGCGGGGCTGCCGGCGGAGGGCTGCGCGGAAGCTGGGGGTTGCCTCCGGAGGGAGGGGCAGCCGTGCGGGGTCTACACCCCTAACTGCGCCCCAGGACTGCAATGCCAGCCGCCCGAGGAAGACGAGGCGCCTCTGCGGGCGCTGCTGATGGGCCGGGGCCGCTGCCGCCGGGCCCGCGCGCCCTCGGGTGAGTCCGCGCCCGCCCCTGCGCCGCCCTTGTGAGACCCGCTACCCTCCAGGCCGGGTCCCTAGAGGTGGGCGCGGGCAGCTCTGCGAGGTCCTGCCCTAGACACTTCTGTCCAGCCCTGGCGTCCGCGTTAGGGAGGGGAGGGGGCAAGTGCAGGGGCAGCTAGAAGGCTGGAGCGAGGCGAAGGTCCTGAGGATGAGGCAGGGAGTTGTCCGAGTTCTCAACATTGTTCCTCCCTCTATTATTTGTCTTGAGGAGAAAGGGCTGGGGTTACGGAGGGGTTGAGGGTCCTGTCATAAGCCGCAGAGGCCCAACTCCTTCAGCCCTAAACCCCCAAGTTGGAAAAAGGATCCAGATGTTGTTCTCAGCTTCTGTTTGAAGAAAGAGGGAAGGGAACCCTAGGCTCCCAAATCCGCACACCCCGAGAAATATCTTCTCCTCTCCTCTTAATACCAGGATGTCCAAAGCACCTGAATATGAGGTCTAGAACAGAAGATGCCCAAACCCAGAGTTATTTCAGACTAGACTAGGGTCAGAGGGCAGGTACTTGGCGCCCCTGGGGAATGGGGTGAGAGGCGGGAAAAGAAAGAATCTGCAAAATCAGTTATGATTTAAAGCTGTTCAGAACCCTCCACCCACCCCACCCCACCCTAGGGAGGCTGAGTCATTGAGTGGGTGGGACAGAAGTGAGTCAGAACCCCAAAGATGGGGGGCAGCAGGAAGATGGAGGGGGGACAGGAAATGCAAACGGCTCCCACTCCAGGGGCATCTGAGCTGCATTCATTGCTCTTCTGCCCCATCTCCCTGGTTTCTTCCACGTGAAGAAATAGGGAATTAACCTGTAGTTTCTTTCAGTCTCAAATGCAAGTGTCTAGGCTGCTAGGGGTTCTTCCTAAAAGTGGTGGTCCAGGTGGGCCAGAGGAGGCAGTGGGAGCAAGGTCATGGTAGGGTGCCAAATGGAGGGAATGAGAGGCAAGGGCTAAGGAATGTGGAGGGAAGAGGATCACACTCCTACAGAGGAAGTGGCTCTGGCTGTGAGTAGTAGGCAGATGGGAACGCTGTCTAGGTTTGAGGTCTGGGGAACTGAACAGAGTTTGCTTTAGGCACAGAGGGGGAGAAACAATCTTTCCAGCAGTCAAAATATCTAATTTTACGGCTGGGTGAATTCCAAGCTGTGCATGCTTCCCTCCCTGCCTTTTCCTCGTCCTGATGCCCTGACTTATCTCCTCACCCTATGCCATTCTGAGATGGCCCCAAGCACCCCAGACACCATGTGTAAATCTTCTCCAGAGCCAGAAGCAGACTGCAGGTTGGAAGCTCCGTATTCCCCACACTGTTGCACCCTGCCCTCTGCCCATCCAGGGCAGAATGGTACATTCAGAATCTCACATGTTCTGGGACCACTGGAATTGAGCTGGGCTGGGGACACAGGGAACCAGAAAAGAGAGGCCCCCACTATGCCCCAAAGTAACCACAGCTCAGGCCTGGGAGAGGTGGGCTGAGTCACAGCAGGGTCACAGCAGGGACACACTTTCCACTTGGGTCCCTGTGACCAGTTAGTTCCACATCCGTTGCTCTTCTGCCCCATCTCCCTGCCTTGGTGCACCCCCTGTTGGCCTTCTGTGGAACAGTCAGGTCTTTTCACCCCAAACCCAAGGCCTCCCAGTGTATCTGCTGGGGGAATGAAGTTCAAGACACCTACCCAGTGGATGCCTGAAACTGTAGATAGTTCCAAACCCTAAACAACTTCTTCAACTCTGCCAGAAATGTGGCAGCACTTTCTTCATCAGCAGATTCAGTCTCTCCAGAAATTTGTATATTTTTCAGTCTGAACCTATTCTTGAATCTGTGTAACCATCCCTTACTTTCAATAAATGTGTAGGTGTCACTATTTCAAGGAATTCCTTGCTGAAGCTTCATATAAGCTCAGTGCTTTCTGTGGCAACACACTGCCATCAATCGCATCACATTTCTGTTTGCGTCTTCCACCCACAAATTTAATATCTTTTCCATCTTAACTAGGCACTTACTACACACTGTGGCTGTAACTTTTGCAGTTTGAGGTTTAACAGAAAAACTAGCATGAATTTCTTTTTCCTTTTTCACATTTTGATGGATAAAAGATTCTTTGTTACTGTAGATCTTAGCAACCTCAGCATTAGATATATTTTCTTTTTTTATTAAGTCAAGAACTTTCACCTTTTCACTTAAAAGGCAACACTGGACAAAAAGATGATTCCTATCTGGGTGGGACAGAGCAAGAGGGCATGAGATTTCAACACATTATTCAGAACAGCGAGCAATTTAAAACTTATGAATTGTTTCTTTCTGGAATTTTCTATCAAATATTTTCAGACCTCTGTTAACCACAGGTAACTGAAACCACAGATGTGGAGCAACTACTATATTTGTATCTGTTCCTGATTTTTGCTTTTCAAAGTGCTTCTCCCTTATAAACCGTAAAACTTGTCTGGGGATTTTGTCAGTAAAGATAATAATACCATTTGCCGTAGAAAGAAGCTGGGGATGGGAGAAGGTAAGGGTGGGGCCAGGTTCTAACCCTCCAAATTCCCTCTCTTCCACCCACTTCAGCGAGTAGGGGGTAAGCAAAGCTCTTTTCCATTTGGCTCTGGTCTTTGAGACCTGGCTGATTTCTGGCCTCTTCTTCCCCCATCCTCTTGTGGCTGTAGGGGAAAATCCTAAGGAGAATAAACCCCAAGCAGGGACTACTCGCCAACAGGATGTGAATCGCAGAGACCAACAGAGGAACCCGGGAACCTCTACCACCCCCTCTAGGTCCAATCCTGGAGCTATCCCAGACACCGAGATGGTGAGTTTGGGACTGGCAGGGAGCAAGAGGGGTAGGGAGCCCTGGAGATGTCCACCTGAGGCTGCTTTCTTGGGCTCAGAGAAGTCTCCCAAGTCAGTCCTGGTAGGGCCAGTGGACTGTGCAGTGGAGCTTGGCTGAAGTGGTTATGAACTGCCTGCTCTCCCTTTCCCCAGGGTCCATGCCGCAAACATCTGGACTCAGTGCTGCAGCAACTTCAGACTGAGATCTACCGAGGGTCTCACACCCTCTACGTGCCTAATTGTGACCATCGGGGCTTCTACAGGAAGCGTCAGGTAAGGCCACTCCTCTCCTCCTCTTGGTCCATCAGTATAGGCTCCTACCAGGAATTGGGGTGGGGGGCGGATCTTATATAGTTGCATAAATAAGACATTGTCTCTGCCTTTAAGGATCTCCTAACTTTAGGGTCTATAGAGAGACTAAACAACCACACACTGTAATAGTAGAGTTAGACTGCCTAACTCAGAGGTGCACAAATGTGAGGCACATCAGAGTCACCTAGAGGGCAGTGAACATACAGGTGGCTGAGCCCACACAAAGAGCCGGAGAATTTGCATTTCTGACTCTGTCCCTGATGATGCTGATGCTGTTGGTTTGGGAACCACATTTTGAGAACTACTGTTCTAGCCTAGAAGAACGACACAATTTTGTGGGTGGAGAAGTAAGGGAAGGGAACCGAGCAGACCTCATGGTCCTGGAAACTCTCAGATGTTTCTGCATACTTAGACATAGGAGTCCACACGTCATCCCCTCCCATCATGGAACCCCTCCCATCTCTCCTGCTGGAGACTTGGCCTCACCGCTGATCCATATGCCTCTCTCCCCAGTGCCGCTCCTCCCAGGGGCAGCGCCGAGGTCCCTGCTGGTGTGTGGATCGGATGGGCCAGCCTCTGCAAGGGTCCCCAGACAGCAATGGAAACTCCCCTTGCTCCACCGGGACCAGCGGCTAAGGCCAGGTGGGGACACACATGGCCACTGGCAGGAGCATAGGGCTATCATCTTGCATCATTTATTGAGTAATGAGTAACTCAGAGGTCCTGAGCTCCACATCCCATCTTCAGGTCCTGCCCCATTGACCCTTCACCCCTGGGACCTCACACCTGGAAAGATTGTTGGTGTTGGCTTGGAGTGTTAATAAAGCTGTGTTGGGGTTCTCTGGTCTATGTCTCTGTGTTCACCTCTTATGTTTCTGGAGCCTCTGGCCCTTTTATCTAACCCCCACCCCCATAGCAGCTTTCTTTTCCTGTGGACTACCTTTGGTCCTTCTTGCTGTGCTTGGAACAAAGAAGGCAGCCACTAGCAGAGTTTTCAAGCCCTGAAGCCTCATTCAACTAAACAGCAGGGAATGGGGGGTGGGAGGTAGAGGTGGGGAGACATTGACCTCATGGCCTTGGTCTAAGGTTATGATCTTGTTTCTAACATTGATCTTTGGACACAGGGAAGAGAAAGAATTAATAGTTAATTGCCAGCAGGAACCCAACAATGAGGAACTCTCAAAGCACTTACCCTTCCATTACTTCCTACTAAAAAGGGAAAGAAATTATTATTTTTTGAGCTCCCCAAATAGGCTGGGCCCTGCTTTTACCTGGACTACCTCATTTTGTATTTACAGTAATCTTGTGAGGTAGGAACTTCTGCCCCTGTTTTTTAGAAGAGGAAACTGTGGCTTAAAGTACTTAGGTCACTTGCCTGAAATTACACAGCCAGGAGTTAGAGGGAGGATTTAAATCTGATTCTTCCCTATGTGACAATGCCTGGAATTCCTTAGGTGCTGAAGACATGTTTGTTTTGCCTACATGCTAATCCAAGCAGGTGTAGGGAAGTGTTGACAGTCAGAGGCCTTAGCACCCAGCACTTCCTGGAGGAGCCACAGCACCACAGTTGTCACAGGTGTCAAACCCATCGGGATACTAATCATGTGCATACAGTGTTTTCTGAGTTGACAAGGTTCTTTCACACACCTCATCTCATGGTCTAAGGGAGCTGAGTGCACTGATACCCAAAGATGTTTCTGACTCCACCTCGACCTTCAGCCTGCTAGGAAAGAGATTTTCCACAAGGTGCATAGCCAACACTCCAGTGGGAGGAAGAGCAGGCTTTTTCTGAGCTGGGCATCTGTGTGGTGGTTGGGCTGCTGGGGGGTTGCATCCAGTCCATCCCTGGACAGCCAGCAAAACCTGTAGCTGAGAAGCACTGACCTCCGGATCAAATAACCTATCATACTCCTGGAGGCCACTTCCTCCTGAGAGGACTTTAGTCTTTGGAGCTGTCAACTGAGCTAAGAGAGATGGGACTTCTGCTGGCTGGTAGGCTGGGAAAGAAAGGAGGGAACACAGCAGAGGTGGGAACACAGCAGAGGCCACCTGCTGCCTGATCAGTCAAGACTTACATCATGGAGCCAAGGGCAGCCTGACTACGGAAGAGAGCAGGGCCCAGAGGAGACCAGGAGAGCAGACCCTCCAGAGGAAGTGAGCCACCTTCTGGGAGGGCAGAAAGCTTGGGTGGGGTTGAACATGGGGATACCCTGTTGAGAGAGGCCTGCTGTCTACCTGCAATCCTTCTGGCTGTCCTGGGAGGCCAAGGAAGGCAGACCCTGGCCTCTGCCCCTAACCACCCAGCTGGGAGAGGGAAAAGTAAAGAAATGTTCAGATCTCTGGCCTTGCCTTGTCTTTCTGACTCTCTAACCTCAGAGGGTATATGGAGCAGCTTTTTGTTCCCTGGGTACTCTGTTTCCAGTAATGTCACCAGGCTCCCTGCTTGCTGATGGCCTCCTCACACCCTGCCAAAATAACTTCCTCTTCTGACTGCCTTGCCCATGATACTAAATATCAATTGGTTGGGGGCTGGGAGGCTGCTGAGCATACAGAAAGCATTTCCTACTCTGAGGATGCCTCTGGGTTTGCACAAGGCAGCAGAACCCTAACTCCTTCCCCTTGGATATGCCCTTTGGCTCCTTGTCTTAGGGAATGTTGAGGCACGTGGAGGCTCAGACTTGGTGCAATGGACCCAACATATGGAGGTAAGGGACCTCAGAGGTCAGAGATCAAGATGGGCAGGTCCTGTAGTGAAGGGAGGTAGAGGCGAGGACAGGCTTGGTGATAAAGACAATTTGTTTTGGGGTTCAAACCTCTCAGATCAGGTTAGAGCTAAAGGGGAAGATGAAGGGGCTTGAAACACACGTCATCAGGGCAGGAGCCAAAAGTCAGCCAGTGAAGAGTCAGAGGCAATACAATCTTATCCACTACAAGGCAGGCCTCTGCCTACTATCCCTCCAGATTCCTTGAGCAAGTAAGAGTCTGAGTTGCTGTCTGAGGAATGGCCGGAGTGGGCTCCTCCATTGTAACGATTACAAACCATAAACATTATTTCCCTCGCCCTTTATCAGCATTTACGTGACTCTCACTTCAACCTTCCCTTTCCTCCTCTTACTGCCCCTGCCCTCCTGGCACTGACCTCCACTTCTGGGCCTCGCAATGCCCTGGCCCTGACCTTCTGCCTGGTCCTGCCCTCTGGCCCAAGCCTTCACCTTCCTGTACTACAGCCTTTGGCTCCCAAGTATTGATCTTCTGCAAGGCCCTGCCCTCGGCCCACTGCCTTCTTTCTTTGGGTCCTGACCCAGGATAACTGTTTCAATGCAGGACCCAGGAGCCATCCCTAAGGAAATGGAAAGTTTTCATCATTCACAAGTCCCTGCTTAAGTCAGGAGTAAGGACAGGGGGTGGGAAGAAAATAAAGGACTTTAGGGATCCAGGATACCTCTGTTCTCATCTCTAGGCTCTAGGTGATTTTAGAGAGGACTTGGAAAGGATTTTTAAGGTTCAGTTTTTCCATTTGCCCTGAGTGTGACTGTGGAAGAAGGGTCACCAGAATAAGAAGTTTCTGGGCTGAAAATGGCTTTGGACAGATGTCCTAGCCACATCCCAGCTCTTAGATGGAAGTTCCCAATCACTAGGCCTCATTCTCACATGTGTACAGTGCCTGAGCTAGTCCACATGACCTTAAGTACACTCCCACACTGACATTCAAGCCCCTGTTCCTAAAGTGAACTGATGGAGGTGCAGCATTTCCAGACCATCTACCACGTGTTCATCGCCAGTCTGCGCGTCTTCACCATCAGCACCCTGGCCATCGACTTCATTGATGCAGGCAGGTAGGCCCCTCTTCTGACTGGGATAGGCACACAGATCAGATCAGACCCCGTGGGTCCCTAGGGCTGTATCTACCACTGGCTTGAAGGGGCACAGGTTCCCCTTTGATTATTGCACACATGTCAGCATTGCTTTCAACAACATTGCCACCTAAAACACGCTCTTAGCTTTTTTTCCCTCAGCTTTGGATGGCTCTTGGTCTGTCCTCCCAGGGTCAAAGACTGGGGACAGCCATTCAAATACTTCACAATGGGAATCTTGTCCTAAGGCAAATAAACATGTGTGCGTGTGTGTGTGTGTGTGTGCACACATGAACACTTCCCACTCTTCTGCTCTCACGCACTTCTTTCTAAGTCAGTTCTGTTCAATTCAAGTAACCTTCTTTCAGCACCTCCGAAGTAACAGCCCTGGGTGCCAGAAAGATGAGGAGCAGACCTCCTTCCCTATTTAGGAGGCACTCCTAATCTTGTGGGGAAGACAGACAGGCACACAAGTGCTGTGGTGGGTCATTTTCCCTCCAGACCTTCCCCACTCTGAGGTGAGCTTCAGAGGGCTGTACACCCCTGGGGGTCTATATTTGCATTCCCCCCACCCCAAGTAGGGCTTAGGAAGCAGGAAAAGGAAGAGGACCAAGGATCTGCAGGTTCAGCAACGGCATTTCCTTTAGGTAAAGTTATTGCTAATCATCTGATAAAGAATAAAATCTCAAGTAAAAAGTTCAAATACACATAAAGTAGCAGTCCTTCTTGACCACCACCTCAGTTCCAGACTGCTTCCCAGAAGTAACATTTTTCACAATTTTGAGAGCTTCGCCCCAGAGCATCCTCTGGGCATTCCATTCACGTGTATGTAAAGAACCAAAGTGATGTATTTTGTGTGGTTTACATAAATAAGGTACCTACTATACCTATTATTTTGTTTTTACTCCCTAACAGCCTCGCTTAGAGATCTTTCCGTGTCAGTCCATTGATTTTAATGAATGCAGAGTCTGGAACTGCCCAGTTTTGTTTACTTAGTCCTGTTCATTTAATGAACATGTAGGTTGTTTCCAATTTTTCACTGTTGAAACCATACGCTCTTAATGCAAGAAAACAACACTCAACAACCTGCTCTGTATTAACTCGAGTCTACAGCTACAGACACTGCAAAAGAACAAAATGAATGAAAATCAAAGTTAAACTCTAAATATCTCTCATCCTAATACCTATCACATTGGAAGTACAAAGTACACAGCCCTTCTGCAACACCACAAACTTCACAGAGGGCTCTAACGGTAACTTGGAAACCCATTTCCTGACACAATCTTCTAGCCGTGCCCTTTGCTAGAAGTCCTGGGCAACATAGGTGCTATCTTGAACACGTTCAGAGACAGAGAGCTCACAACCTCAGCAAGGTATCTCAGTTTATCTTCCAAGAGCTCTGGCCGCAGAGAAAGGGGACGAGGATGAGCTACACATTTGTCTACTTTGTCTCTCTTTCCCCACTCCAAGGCTGATGTTGGAATTTGACCCGTGATCTTCAGCTTCGGACAGCTGCCCTTGGCTCTGGTGACATGGGTCCCCATGTTCTCGTCTACTTTGCTGGCGCCCTACCAGGCCCTGAGGCTGTGGGCAAGGCCCCAGACCCGAGGGGCCTGGACCCTGGGGGTGGGCTGCTGGTCGCCCACACCGCAGTGCTCCGCCTACTCCCCCGTCCACACAGCGGCGGGATGTCAGCTCCCGCCAGCCTGCCGCGGTGGCCTTGACTTTGAGCAGGTGTGGGCGGGGCCAATGGCGGGGCGGGGCGGTGGAGGCGCAGGTGAGGGTGGGCGCCCCGTAGGTGTGGCGGGCGGAGCTAGTTACTAGGGGTGGAGTTCGTTGCGAGGGATTGGAGCGAACTAGCAGGCTCCAAGGAACTGTAAACGAAATGGATCCGGCTACGTAAAAATAATCCGACTCCCTGGAGAGTCACGGGGGATTGGCCAGATGAAGGCTCCGCCCTGGCCTTTTCTGCCCCGCTTTACCCGCGCTTCATGCCTGCAATAGGGCTATCCGACACAAAGATAAACTGTGGGCCCTGAGCACACAGATTTTACGATCTGCCTCTTCCTCGCGCCCTCTTTCCCTCCTCTCTTTCCCTCTCCTCCATCTCTCCATCTCTCCATCTCTCTCTCTCTCTCTCTCTCTCTCTCTCTCTCTCTCTCTCTCTCTCACACACACACACACACACACACACACACACACACACGAGAGCATGGAGAGGTTAAGTGATCTGCTCAAAGCCACACGGCAACTTTACCTCCCTTCCACTCCATCTCAGGTCAGGCTCCTGATGAAAAGCTACTCCTCCCTAAGAGAGGTTGTGCCTGGGATCCTTTGTGCCAGAGAAGGTGGGGCCTTCAGCTGGCCCTGCGGTGAACTCAGTCTTCTTAGTTGATTGAATAAAGCCGGAGTGACAGGATCCTCATTAAAGCTCTAACTTCCTAAGCCTATCTTGCCCACTGGGCACGTTCTGGCCTCCAACTGGATTCTGTGAGCCTTAGACATTAGGCATTCTCAGGTCCTACCTTTGAGAGAGGGCACACACTATTGCCCAGGACTTCTGGTGCTTTCCTGTTTCCAGGCCTAACCTGGAAAGACCCAGGCTATGAGAACCTTATATTGGAAAGTCAAAACCGAAAGAGAGGGAGAATGTGCGGTGAAACTTCTAGGTGCCAAATAAAGCTCCAGCATTAGAAAATGGGGTGCATAGAATGGAAGCAAAATAGGGGTATTAGAGAGCTGGTTCAGCTCCTGCCCAGTTTCACCTCCCTACCCCATCTCTAGACCCAATATTCAGCCCCTGCACCTCTGTCCTAAACAGCTGTCCACTCCCCAGTCCCACTGCCTTTCCCCAGTAACTCCCCTCACCTCTGCCCTCTCTTCCTTCCCCCTTCACTGATGGACTCCTCTCACTGCCCTCCAGGTCTGGGGGTCTGGGCCCCCAGTTTCTCCAGCTACTTCTATTTCCTCTTCTGCCCCACACTCATCTACAGAGAGACTTACCCCAGGTAAGATCCTGTACCCTTTCTCTAAATGCCCAGGCCCATCAGGGACCTTGCCCTCCTCTCCTCTTCCTGAAGTCCCCAGCCTCACCCCAGACACTGGCCACTTTGTCCAGAAACATCCCATCACAAAGGTGGGAAGGAAGTGCCAGGTAGACTACTTTTCTTTTCTTCCTTACCCAGCCCATGGTGACACAAGGGTGATTAACTGTCCTGGTTTGCCCAAGACCTTCCCGGTTTTAAGAACTAAAAATTCTAGGTCCTAGAAAATCTCTCAATCTGGAGCAAACACCAGATAGTTTGTCATCTTAGCTGACACCCAAGCTAAAAATCCATTTGCTATCTCTGTTACGGAAGATGTAAAGTGTTTTAGGCTCCCACTTCCGCCAGATAATCCTCCCAGGCCTGAGCAATTGAGGGGCTATGGAGAGAGGACCCCAGAACCTGGGCCCCCACCTAAGCCGGAAACAAGAAACATAACATTTCTATTGCTGCTGCAGGACACCCAACATCAGGTGGAGTTATGTGGCCAAGAACTTTGCCCAGGTCAGAAGATAGGTTAGAAGGGTAGCCCACCTATGACTCATAGTGACTGAAGGGGCATTTCTAGGAGTGGGATAGGGGAAGCCTGGGGAGGAGGTCAAAGGGTGGTGTTAAGACAAGAGGAGGCAGATGCTGGGCTGGAGTCTAATTCCAGAGTAAGGAGACAGCTGCTGGTGCTCCTTCTCAAAGTTAGGTGTCCATTACTTCCTCTCCAGGCTCTGGGCTGCGTCCTCTATGCCTGTTTCATCCCGAGCAGCTTCTATGTTCCTGTCTTTGCCAACCTGAGCCGAGAGCCCTTTAGCACCCATGCTCTGGTGCTCTCTGTCATGCATGCCACATTGCCAGGTAGGCCCACTAAGGCAGGGCTGGAGAAGGCTGCACCCTGGGGAAGGCTTAGCAGGGAACTCCTTCTTCTCCTCACTCTTTACCTTCAGTCAGTTTCAACACCTTTTCCCTCTGACTCTCCTTTCACATCTGTCCCCTACTATCGCTGTTTATTGTGAGCATCTCAATTCAGATTGCTATCTGCTCACCCTTTCCACATCAGCCTTCCAACCTGTGTTCTTCCTACCTGAATTTTTTCTTTCCCATCTGCCTCTGAGGACATTGCTGCCCAGATGAACTTCCCTCCTACAGATGAATTATTCCTGACCCTGCTTCAAAAGCTCCAATGACTCCCCATTGCTAGCATCTCCAGATAAGATTTAAACCTTGGCTTGGCATCCAAGGTCCTTGCTGTATGTCACATCCCATCATAAGCCCAGCCATTCCCTGAAAGGCATGCACTTCCATGGCTCTGGGCCTTTGCTCATACTTTTCAGTTGTAGAATCCAATTCCTTTTTGGAGGCTCGTGAGAGATGCCCCTCCTCTAGGAAGCATTCCTTTTTAAGCCGCCAATCACCATGACCCACCTTCCGCACTCCCAAGCACATCAATGGCCACCATGCTTAACTCCCAATATATTTGACATTGATACCTGGTTGGACGTGTTCCTCTGTCTCAGTCTCTCTCCCCCTCCCCCGCACCTCTAACCACTTTGTGAACTCTCAATGACCAAGGGTTTTGAGATTCATCTTCTATCCTTAACATCTGGCATGAAGTTCATGAGCAAATAGATGAATTAACGTGTGCATGAATTAGTGAATGACTAATAAGTGATGGGTAGGAATTGAGGCCCCAGTTGCCAGATGAGGGTTCCTTGATCTTCCTGGGGGTTTCGGGTGGGCCAGTCTGACCTGCAGCCTCCTGTACCCACTCACCAGGTATCTTCATGCTACTGCTCATCTTCTTTGCCCTCCTCCACTGCTGGCTGAATGCCTTTGCTGAGATGCTACGATTTGGAGACAGAATGTTCTACCAGGTACAGCCTGGACCTAGGCCATTTGGGAGCTGGAAGGAGGGAGGGATAGAAAGGGATCTGGGGAGGATGGTGGTTACGCTGAATGTCGACTCAGCTATGCTGTTTATCTCCCACAATGAGAAAGGCGCTCTTCTTGGTGTGGTTATAATACCACCCTTCTACCTCCTGACCAGCCAGCGCTAACTGTTTTCATGCGGATGATACTTTGGAAAGAGGGGGAATAGGAGGGAAGGCAGAGACCCTAGGTCCTGAAGAGCGAGCTGAGAGAGTACTTGCTATCTCTATTCTGCAGGGAGCCAGGCCTGTGGGAACACATTGAAACAGGGGACAGGGGGCAGGGGTGAGAAGCTGGGGCCTGGGAAGAAACAGGGTCCTGATACCCGCTTCCCCCACCCTGACCCATCCCTTTCCCAGGTCCGGTGGAGCTCCACATCTTCCTCCAAATACTACCGCATTTGGAACGTGGTGGTTCATGACTGGCTGTACAGCTGCATATATCAGGATGGGCTGTGGGTACGGGCTCTGCAGACCCCCTCAGCTCCAACAGTTTATAGAGCCTCTCTGAAACATTCTCTCCTTTCCCCTTCTGTACCATCCACCTTTTCTAACTTAAGGGCCCTGAACTTCCATCTGCCCCCATTCTACCTAATCCAATGGGCAGAAAATCCTTCTTGTGATCTAACTTCCTTCCTTCCTCATTCTTAACTTCATTCCTTCCACAGGGCCTTTCTGCCCTCCTAAGGAATACGTATATCAGTTTTCAGTTACCAAGAGTTGTCATATACATTTAATCTTCACAATAACCATGAGAAGTAAGTATTATATCCCCTTTTAAAAATTGCATCTAAGGCCCAGTAGTCTAATAAAATGCTCTTAAATAAGACATGTCAGCCCTTTTGACCCTAAATTCTATAGTCTTTCCATTGTACCACACACCCTCCTGGCTTCCTTAAGGAAGGGGCTCTTTGTGGAAGGGTCCTAGGGAGATTCACTCCATCTTTCATGCCCTGGCCTTGCCAGCTCCTTGGTGGCCAGACCCAAAGGGCAGCTATGCTAGGTGTATTCCTGGTCTCTGCAGTCATCCATGAGTACATCTTCTGCTTTGTCCTGGGTTTCTTCTATCCTGTCATGCTGATACTCTTCCTTGTCGTTGGAGGTGGGCTTGGCCTCTGTGTGCCAATGGAAGAGAATTCAACCAGAGGGAGGAGGCCTATGCTCTTTCTCCTGGAAAATCCAGACTGATGGGGAAGGCCATGACAGAAGAGGACGTGCATGCCTTCTGAGAGAAGGCAGGAGAGTTGTGTGTGAGAGTTGGGTGAGGAGGGACCTGGAAGCAGGGAGGGAAGCAGTATCGGGAGGCAGCAAGATTTCTGGCTGGAGAGGAGCATCTGAGTAGAACACTCACAGAGAGAGGCAAAGGGAGAAAAATTGATGGATGTTAAGTGGTTCAGTATGAGAGCCAAGATATTGAAGGGTAAACTGAGGAATCTTGGTTTTACATGAGCCACTTGAGGCCTACATGGGTTGTTGTAGCTGGTTTTAAGATCTTTCCCAACTGGATCTTTCTGTTCCATTCAGGGCCCCTAGAAGAGCAGCCAGGGAGATAAGGCACAGGTATCTGGAATTGGGATGACAGTCTTTCCTCCTGCCTCAGGGCTAATGAATTTCATGACGCATGACCGGCACACAGGCCTAGCGTGGAACATGCTAATGTGAATCATGCTTTTTCTGGACCAAGGCATCCAGGTCAGCCTGTACTGCCAGGAGTGGTATGCACGGCAACACTGCCCTCTGCCCCAGGTAAGGCACCAGGACCCATTCTCAACTCCCTATCCAGGAGAACACGCCTTCCCCCTCCTAACAGATAGATGCCTACTGTTGCCCAATTCAACAGCTAAGATCAGGGCCAGGGCCTGGTTTGGGGGTGATGGTTTTCATGTCTTGGATACACAGAATGGCCACTAGGAGGGACCTCATTCACAACTCACCTTTCTCTGGCAGAGACAACCTTCTGGGAGCTGGTGACACCTCTATCTTGGTCCTGCCATACCCAGAGGTCAGGGCAACTTCACTGCCCAGATGGCACTGTCAAGTTCTTCTCCGCCTGTGAAGCCTAGACCAGGGCTCATCTCTCTGTGCTCCCAGACCCAGCCCTGAGGCAAAGGGGCTTGGCATGCATGACCCCACCATGGAACTCCAGGGACTCAGATCTGTGGACCTATGGACAGCTAAGCTCAGACTCAGAATGATGGTGGTTCATGAGCCTTCATTCCCTTAGATTGGGGATAGGGCCCCTCCCACTCCATTGCAGTCTAGACTTGGAGAAAGTTGAAGAATTTTACACATTTGATGAATGTGGGGTGACTTAGAGAGACCTGGGGACCCAAGGGCTTAGTTCTTTTATTTGTACTTCCAATACAATAATAAACTCTGTGTCTCTTTTTATTCATTTTTTTATTTATTCATTCATCATTTGTTGAAGGCCCACTTTTGATAGACACTATTAAAGAGTTGTGCCTGCAGAGGCAAGACTTTATGGCGGAAAGAGAGAGAGGAAGAGCTTTTTAAAACATTTTAACAGTATCTATAGTATGTCTTTCCATGTCAATAATATGGGTATATTTCATCATTTTAATTACTGCATGGCATTAAGTTACATGTATATGCTATAATTTATTTAACTAATTACATACATTTCAATTGTTTTTAATATTTTGCCCTTAAAAATAATTCTAGGATAAACTTTCTTGTGTGTCTATCTGTACATCTTTGTGCATTTTCTGAGGGGAATGTTCTAGAAGCAGAATTACTGGAACATAGGGTTGGCTTACTTCAAGTTTTTACACACTGTCAAACCTCCCTCTAGAAAGCTTACATGAAATAGTGTATGATATTGCCCATCTCCCACCCCATTATTGACATGGGGTTTTGTCAACTTATTTATTTTTGTCAATCTGAAAAGCAGAAAATTATGTCTATTGTTTTTATTTTACATTATACTTACTACTTTTAACAATTGAATGTGTTTTCCTACATGTACTGACCATCTTTATTTAATATTTTATTTATTTGTTCATTTGTTTATTTTTGATAGGCTTTATTTTCTAGAGCAGATTTAGGTTAACAGCAAAAGTGAGTGAGGGTAAAGCTTTCCATACGTCCTCTGCCCCCGCAGAAACATAGCCTCCTCTATTCTCACCATCCCCCACCAGATGGTATATTCGTTACAATTGATGAACCTGTCTTGACACATCGTAATCACCCAAAATCCATAGTTTATATTAGGGTTAACTCTTTTTTGTTGCACATTCAATGAATTTGGACAAATCGATTTATTTATATTTTTAATTTTTTTCAGTTTTACTGAGATATTATTGACATTAAACCTATTCAGGTTTAAGTTGTAAAATATGACGCCTTATTGCATTATTGAAAAATGATTACCACAATAAGGTTAGTTAACACCTCACGTAATTACCATGTTGTGTGAGTGTAGAGATAACATTTAAGATCTCCTCTCTTAACAACTTGCAAGTATATAACACAATATTGTTAATTATAGTCACCATGCAGTACACTTTATCCCCAGAGTTACTCATCTTATAACTGGGAGTTTGTACCCTTTGACCAGCATCTCCCCCATTTTCCCCAACCCCTAACACCTGGGAACCACATTCTACTCTTTATAAGTTTGGCTTTTTTAGATGTCAAATATGAGTTAACTCATACAGTATTTTCTGTATCCGATTTAATTCATTTAACATAATGCCCTCAAGGGAATTTAGACAGATTTGTAATGACATGTATCTGACATTATAATAAACAGAGTAGTTTCATTGTCCTAAAAATCCCCTGTGCTCTGCTGAATATTTTATTTTTTATTTTGTTTATTTGCACATTTATTTTGACTGGCTAAACTTTAAAATTTTTCATTTTCATTTTATTTTTTAATTAAGTTTTTTTTTTTTATTTCAAGATAATTATAGATTCACATGCAGTTGTAAGAAATAACACAGGGAAATCCCATGGATGCTTCACCTCGTTCCCCCCATGGTAACATCTTGAAAACTATACACGACTGTGTACAATATCACAACCAGGATATTGACAATCTCTCCAATATACAGAATATTTCCATCACAAGATCTCTCATTAACCTTTTAGCCACGCCCATTTCCCTTCACCCCATCTCCTCCATAGCCCCTGGTAACCACTAATCTGTTCTCCATTTCTATTATTTTGTCATTTCCCAAGCTTCATTTTTTTAATTAAAAAAATTGTATTTGCTTAGAAGCAGAGTGGTATTTAGTTAACAGAACAATTATTTCATACAAGCTGCATTGGAGACAACTGAAGATGAAAAACTACCATCTCCATATATAACTATTTTGTGATATGCACCCAACAAGAACCTGCTTGAAATTTCTATGCCAGTTTACAACCCCCATGCTGTACCAGGCAAGGTTAGTGGCTACTGAAAATACCCCCAGGACAGAGCTATCTAAAGACACATTCAGTGGTATGTTAACTATACAGAAAAAGACACTATACAGTTTAAAAACAAATCTTACACAGTCTTATATTTCAATTTTTTTCTTTAAAAGGAGTGACTTGTGTATAGGGTGGAAGTTAAATGCTTTATCGACAATAAGAAAAACTGTGCTAGAGCCAACTTATTCATCATCATCATCTTCTTCACCTTCCTTGTCTTCCTCCTCTTTCTTTTTCTTGCTTTTTTCGGCCTTGACAACTCCCTTTTTCATCTGTCGGGCTTTCCTTTAGCTCAGTATGCAGCAATATCCTTTTCATATTTTTCATTCAGCTCAGCAAACCTTCTTTTCATAAGGCTACTTTTCATCTGCAGCAGTGTTATTCCACATCTCTTCCAGATTCTTTGCAACATCACCAATAGATAGGCCTGGATGCTCTCCTTTGATTTTTGGGCAATACTCAGGATAAAAGAAAAAGAAGAAGGAAGGAAGGAAGGAAGGAAGGAAGGAAGGAAGGAAGGAAGGAAGGAAGGAAGGAAGGGGAGAGAGAGAGAGAGAGAGAGAGAGAGAGAGAAAGAAAGAAAGAAAGAAAGAAAGAAAGAAAGAAAGAAAGAAAGAAAGAAAGAAAGAAAGAAAGAAAGAAAGAAAGAAAGAAAGAAAAAAGAAAAAGACCAAAGGAGGCGTCTTGGGTGCATTGGGATCCTTTAATTCTTTTTCATTTCACCTTTCAGAGGAGTATAAGTTTTCTTTTCTCTTTCACAACAGACCTTGTCCGCCTTTGCCATGTCTTTAACTTTTTCTTTCTCTTTCGCAGACATGGTCTTCCACCTCCTTGCGTACCTCTTAGAAAACTAAGAAGTTGACTGAAGCATCTGGGTGCTTCTTGTGCTCCTCCCAGCAAGTTTGCACAACGAATACATGTGATAACATTTTGCCTCTCAGTTTAGGATCTCCTTTGCCTGTGTTTAATTATTTTTCCTCAGCAAGCACAGAGCCACAGTGTCCATCTGGCTTGCACCTGCCTCAGCACTCTCCCAAGCTTTATTTTTTTTAATGCAATTATAACTTTAAAATGTAACAATAAAATATTTATATCATCAAATAAGCATCAGTATTTAAATTTCTAATTTCCTCATTTTTTTTTAGTTTGCTTGTTTAAATCAGAATCCAAATAAGCTCTACACCTTGCAATTAGGTAAGTTTCTTTAGATCTGTAGGCCTCTATGCCATCTCTTAGTTACACTTTTTTTACTCATCATAAAAATGTACAGATTTTAGCTATTTCATTCAATGAATTCTGTATATACCTATGTAATCATCACCCAAAACAGAACCTTCCCATTCCCCCAGAGAATACTCTCACATTCTTATTCAGTCAACTCCTCAACAAGAGGCAATCACCTTCTGGTTTCTACTGTCGTATATTAGTTTGATAACTTCATATAAATAGAACTCTACTGTATGTACTCCTTTATAAATAGTTTCTTTCACTGAATATAATGTTCTTGAGACAAATCCATGTTTTGCATGTATCCAATGTACCTTCTTATTTCCATGTATGAATACGACACCATTTGTTTATCCATTCACCTGCTGATGGATGTTTGGCTTGCTTCCAGTTAGGTTATTACCAATAAGGCTGCTATGAAGATTAAAATATAAATCGTTTTGTGTGTAAATATTTTCATTTCTTTTTTGGTAAATACCAAGAAGTTGGGTCATAGAGGTGATATATGCGTCACTTTATAAGAAGCTGCTAAACTTTTTTTTGTTGTAGTTTTACCATTTTACACTCTCACCAGCAATGTATGAGAATTCTAGTTGGACCCACAGGACTTCTCACCAATGTTTGATTTGGCTAGTCCATTTTTATTGAAGCCATTTAAAAAGTATAATTGTGATTTGCATTTCTCGGATGATTAACGGCATTGAACACTTTTTCATGTGTTTATTGACCATTAGTGTATCCTCTTTTATAAAGAATCTATTTAAGTCTTTTGCCCATTTAAAAAATTGAATTGCCTTTCTGTTGTTGATTTGTAGAAATTATATATTTATACATTCAGGTTATGAATTCTTTATAAGATATATGTATTATATTTTTTTTCCTAGTTTGTGCCTTGCTTGTTTATTTTCTTAATGATATCTTTCGATACATATGCTTATTTGCATATTCTTGGGAGGACAGTCAAGAGCTTTGTTCCGTAATTTGTTTCCATAGAAGGACACAAGGTTTCTGGGGAACAAGGAAGCTTAACAGGAAAACTTTCACCCTTTTGTATTTTGTGCTATACCAAATGATATTTTGAATACTACCTACTCAGAATGATATTTTGAATACTACCTACTCAGAAAAGAAAACAATAAAAATAAGAGTTTAGCAGTTAGCCATAGCCTGGGTCCATTATAGGCCTGAGCATTTTAAGCTTTGTAAACGTACAGAAGTTCTTTACCTAAAAATGATTCTCACATATATTGACATCTGCTAAAGAATTCTGCATTATATCCATTGATCTATTTTTAGTTCAATGCCATCGTGTTTAATTACAGTAGGTTTAGAGGATGTTCTCCTATCTGGTATGCTGAACCTTCCTTCACTATTTTTCTTTTTTGTATTTTTTCTTTCATATTCTTAGGAACATTCTTCATGTGGAGTCTAAGATCATTTGATCCTTTTTTCTTTCTAATCCCTGTTAGCTTCTACTTATGGCCTTGAGGAAATGAAGGAACACATACATGCCTGAAGTTTGTATCATTAAAGAGTTTGGGTTACTTAGACCTTGGGATTGATGCCTGTCATGTAACAAGGGTATGTATCAAGTATTTGCAAGATCATAGAAATAACTGTGATTTCTCCTTTAAAAAATGGATTTGATCATGTATGTTTATACATAATACACTATTGAGAAATACATTTTAACAGTTTTATTGAGAGATAATTATATATGTAAACTGCATATATTTAAAGTGTACATTTGATAAGTTTCAAATAGGTATACAACTGTGAAATAATCACTACAATCATTCACCCCAGAAAGTTTCCTCTTGTCTATTTTATAATCTCTTCCTTTTGTCCATCTCCATCCCCAAACCACCAGCCTTAAGCAACCATGATTTGTTTTCTGTCTCTTTAGATAAGTTTGCATTTTCTAGAATTTTATATCAATTGAATCATACAGTATGTAATCTTTTCTATCTGGTTTCTTCCATTCTGCATAATTAGATTCATTCATGTTATTGCATTCATTTATTTTTATTACTGAGTAATAGTGCATTGTATTATAATTAGTTTATTTAATTACTTGTCCACCAACATTTGCGTTGTTTTCAGATAAAGCCATTACAAAAGAAACTGCCGGGAGCATTTCTATACAAGTTTCTGTGTGGACGTATGTCTCATTTTTGTTGGGTAGATACCTGGGAGTAGAATGCCTGGATCATATGGTCAGCGTATGTTTAATTTTTGAAGAAACTGCCAAATTGTTTTCTGAGGTGGTTGTACCATTATATGCTCCCTCCAGCAGCATGTGAGAGTTCCAGTTGTTTCATATTCTTGGCATACTTGATATGGTCAGTCATTTTAACTTCAGCTATTCTAATAGGTGTGTAATATTATCTCACTGTGGTTTTCACTTGCATTTCTATAATGACTAAGGAGGGTAAGCATATTTTCATGTGCTCATTTACCATGAGTATATCTTCTTTGGTGAAGTGTTCATTCAAATCTTTTGCTCCTTTTTAAATTAGGTTGCTGGGAAATGTTTGAGATCTTACACCTCAGTATATGTCATCAATTTGGCTCAAATAAACTTAGAAAGAAAATTTTTTAAAAAATAAATTGGGTTGTTGGTTTTCTTATTATATTTTGAGTTCTTATATATTCTTTATGAGATATATATTCCTTTATGAGATAGTTGATTCACAAATTTTTTTGCAGTTTGTGTTTGTCTTTTTATATCCTTAATAGTGTCTTTCACAGAGTGGGTTTTAATTTTTTTCATTTCATCTTGATTTCTAATAATCTGAATATTTTTTGGCTTTTATTATAAGGAGCTGGAAAAATATAAATTTGGCTTTGCTAACATAATTATATAGAACCTCTCTACTGATGATGAAATCTATATAATGTAGTAATAAAACTGCAATACACATTTACAGCTAATCCAAGTCCACTTTCAAATAACACTACATTACTTCTTGGGTGGTATGAGTTTCTTATAATAACAAAATAATCTTTAATTCTTGCTCTCTACTTTCTACCATTATTATCATTTATTTTATTTATATTTAAGCATACATAAGCATATATATGATATAAACATAACATACACAAACACGTTGTTGCAATTATCGCTTTAATATATTTTCACTTATTCTTTCTTCAGTGCTCTTTCTTACTTTATGTAGATCCAAGTTTCCGACCTATATTATTTTAGTTTTAATTAAATACAATTTATCTGTTTTTTTTTTCTTTTATGGATCGTAGTTGGGTGTGGTATCTAAAAAATCTTTGCCTACCTGGAAGTCACAGAGGTTTTCTCCTATGTTACAGTATAGAAGTTTTACAGATTTTGGTTTTACATTCAGGTATGTGATTAATTTTGAGTTAAGTGTTGTATGTGATGTGAACTACATGTTAAATTTAATTTTTGTGCATGCAGCCTACCATCAGTGCTATTTGTTGAAAAGACTGTCTTTTCTCCACAGAATTACCTTTGCAATTTTTTCAGTTTCTTAAAGCGAAAGCCAAGGTAATTGATTTGAGATTTCTTTTCTTTTATGATATAGGTGTTTAGTGCTATAAATTTCCCTCTAAGCATGCATTAGGTGCTTTCCACAAATTTTGATATGCTTTAGTCAGTTCAAAATACTTTGTATTTTCTCTTTTGGTTTCTTCTTTGGCCTGTGGGTGGTTTAGAAGTATGTTCTTTGGTTTCCAAATATTTGGGAGATTTTTCTTGATATTCTTCTATTATGAAGTTCTAATTTAAGCCATTTTGGTCAGAGAATACACTTGGTATGATTTGAATTGTCTTAAATTTACTGAGACTTGTTTAATTGCCCAGAATGTGCTCTATCTTGTAAATGTTTAGTGCGTACTTGAAAAGAATGTGTATTCTGTTGTTATTCTTATTGTTGGGTGGAATGTTCTATAAATATCTATTAAGTCAACTTGTTTAATAGTATTCAATCTTGTATGT